>OY804585.1:83963559-85341858 GCA_963680875.1 Bathymodiolus brooksi | reverse complement strand
TATAAATAGTTTTGTTTTATCTTAGTCTACCCTATAGTACATTAACTATTCATGTATAAATAGTTTTGTTTTATCTTAGTCTACCCTATAGTACATTAACTATTCATGTATAAATAGTTTTGTTTTATCTTAGTCTACCCTATAGTACATTAACTATTCATGTATAAATAGTTTTGTTTATCTTAGTCTACCCTATAGTACATTAACTATTCATGTATAAATAGTTTTGTTTTATCTTAGTCTACCCTATAGTACATTAACTATTCATGTATAAATAGTTTTGTTTTATCTTAGTCTACCCTATAGTACATTAACTATTCATGTATAAATAGTTTTGTATTATCTTAGTCTACCCTATAGTACATTAACTATTCATGTATAAATAGTTTTGTTTTATCTTAGTCTACCCTATAGTACATTAACTATTCATGTATAAATAGTTTTGTTTTATCTTAGTCTACCCTATAGTACATTAACTATTCATGTATAAATAGTTTTGTTTTATCTTAGTCTACCCTATAGTACATTAACTATTCATGTATAAATAGTTTTGTTTTATCTTAGTCTACCCTATAGTACATTAACTATTCATGTATAAATAGTTTTGTTTTATCTTAGTCTACCCTATAGTACATTAACTATTCATGTATAAATAGTTTTGTATTATCTTAGTCTACCCTATAGTACATTAACTATTCATGTATAAATAGTTTTGTTTTATCTTAGTCTACCCTATAGTACATTAACTATTCATGTATAAATAGTTTTGTTTTATCTTAGTCTACCCTATAGTACATTAACTATTCATGTATAAATAGTTTTGTATTATCTTAGTCTACCCTATAGTACATTAACTATTCATGTATAAATAGTTTTGTTTTATCTTAGTCTACCTATAGTACATTAACTATTCATGTATAAATAGTTTTGTTTTATCTTAGTCTACCCTATAGTACATTAACTATTCATGTATAAATAGTTTTGTTTTATCTTAGTCTACCCTATAGTACATTAACTATTCATGTATAAATAGTTTTGTATTATCTTAGTCTACCCTATAGTACATTAACTATTCATGTATAAATAGTTTTGTATTATCTTAGTCTACCCTATAGTACATTAACTATTCATGTATAAATAGTTTTGTTTTATCTTAGTCTACCCTATAGTACATTAACTATTCATGTATAAATAGTTTTGTTTTATCTTAGTCTACCCTATAGTACATTAACTATTCATGTATAAATAGTTTTGTTTTATCTTAGTCTACCCTATAGTACATTAACTATTCATGTATAAATAGTTTTGTATTATCTTAGTCTACCCTATAGTACATTAACTATTCATGTATAAATAGTTTTGTTTTATCTTAGTCTACCCTATAGTACATTAACTATTCATGTATAAATAGTTTTGTTTTATCTTAGTCTACCCTATAGTACATTAACTATTCATGTATAAATAGTTTTGTTTTATCTTAGTCTACCCTATAGTACATTAACTATTCATGTATAAATAGTTTTGTTTTATCTTAGTCTACCCTATAGTACATTAACTATTCATGTATAAATAGTTTTGTTTTATCTTAGTCTACCCTATAGTACATTAACTATTCATGTATAAATAGTTTTGTATTATCTTAGTCTACCCTATAGTACATTAACTATTCATGTATAAATAGTTTTGTTTTATCTTAGTCTACCCTATAGTACATTAACTATTCATGTATAAATAGTTTTGTTTTATCTTAGTCTACCCTATAGTACATTAACTATTCATGTATAAATAGTTTTGTATTATCTTAGTCTACCCTATAGTACATTAACTATTCATGTATAAATAGTTTTGTATTATCTTAGTCTACCCTATAGTACATTAACTATTCATGTATAAATAGTTTTGTTTTATCTTAGTCTACCCTATAGTACATTAACTATTCATGTATAAATAGTTTTGTATTATCTTAGTCTACCCTATAGTACATTAACTATTCATGTATAAATAGTTTTGTTTTATCTTAGTCTACCCTATAGTACATTAACTATTCATGTATAAATAGTTTTGTTTTATCTTAGTCTACCCTATAGTACATTAACTATTCATGTATAAATAGTTTTGTTTTATCTTAGTCTACCCTATAGTACATTAACTATTCATGTATAAATAGTTTTGTATTATCTTAGTCTACCCTATAGTACATTAACTATTCATGTATAAATAGTTTTGTTTTATCTTAGTCTACCCTATAGTACATTAACTATTCATGTATAAATAGTTTTGTTTTATCTTAGTCTACCCTATAGTACATTAACTATTCATGTATAAATAGTTTTGTTTTATCTTAGTCTACCCTATAGTACATTAACTATTCATGTATAAATAGTTTTGTTTTATCTTAGTCTACCCTATAGTACATTAACTATTCATGTATAAATAGTTTTGTATTATCTTAGTCTACCCTATAGTACATTAACTATTCATGTATAAATAGTTTTGTTTTATCTTAGTCTACCCTATAGTACATTAACTATTCATGTATAAATAGTTTTGTTTTATCTTAGTCTACCCTATAGTACATTAACTATTCATGTATAAATAGTTTTGTTTTATCTTAGTCTACCCTATAGTACATTAACTATTCATGTATAAATAGTTTTGTTTGATCTTAGTCTACCCTATAGTACATTAACTATTCATGTATAAATAGTTTTGTATTATCTTAGTCTACCCTATAGTACATTAACTATTCATGTATAAATAGTTTTGTTTGATCTTAGTCTACCCTATAGTACATTAACTATTCATGTATAAATAGTTTTGTTTTATCTTAGTCTACCCTATAGTACATTAACTATTCATGTATAAATAGTTTTGTTTTATCTTAGTCTACCCTATAGTACATTAACTATTCATGTATAAATAGTTTTGTTTTATCTTAGTCTACCCTATAGTACATTAACTATTCATGTATAAATAGTTTTGTATTATCTTAGTCTACCCTATAGTACATTAACTATTCATGTATAAATAGTTTTGTTTGATCTTAGTCTACCCTATAGTACATTAACTATTCATGTATAAATAGTTTTGTTTTATCTTAGTCTACCCTATAGTACATTAACTATTCATGTATAAATAGTTTTGTATTATCTTAGTCTACCCTATAGTACATTAACTATTCATGTATAAATAGTTTTGTTTGATCTTAGTCTACCCTATAGTACATTAACTATTCATGTATAAATAGTTTTGTTTTATCTTAGTCTACCCTATAGTACATTAACTATTCATGTATAAATAGTTTTGTTTTATCTTAGTCTACCCTATAGTACATTAACTATTCATGTATAAATAGTTTTGTATTATCTTAGTCTACCCTATAGTACATTAACTATTCATGTATAAATAGTTTTGTTTTATCTTAGTCTACCCTATAGTACATTAACTATTCATGTATAAATAGTTTTGTTTTATCTTAGTCTACCCTATAGTACATTAACTATTCATGTATAAATAGTTTTGTTTTATCTTAGTCTACCCTATAGTACATTAACTATTCATGTATAAATAGTTTTGTTTTATCTTAGTCTACCCTATAGTACATTAACTATTCATGTATAAATAGTTTTGTATTATCTTAGTCTACCCTATAGTACATTAACTATTCATGTATAAATAGTTTTGTTTGATCTTAGTCTACCCTATAGTACATTAACTATTCATGTATAAATAGTTTTGTTTTATCTTAGTCTACCCTATAGTACATTAACTATTCATGTATAAATAGTTTTGTATTATCTTAGTCTACCCTATAGTACATTAACTATTCATGTATAAATAGTTTTGTTTGATCTTAGTCTACCCTATAGTACATTAACTATTCATGAATAAATAGTTTTGTTTTATCTTAGTCTACCCTATAGTACATTAACTATTCATGTATAAATAGTTTTGTTTTATCTTAGTCTACCCTATAGTACATTAACTATTCATGTATAAATAGTTTTGTATTATCTTAGTCTACCCTATAGTACATTAACTATTCATGTATAAATAGTTTTGTTTTATCTTAGTCTACCCTATAGTACATTAACTATTCATGTATAAATAGTTTTGTTTTATCTTAGTCTACCCTATAGTACATTAACTATTCATGTATAAATAGTTTTGTATTATCTTAGTCTACCCTATAGTACATTAACTATTCATGTATAAATAGTTTTGTTTATCTTAGTCTACCCTATAGTACATTAACTATTCATGTATAAATAGTTTTGTTTTATCTTAGTCTACCCTATAGTACATTAACTATTCATGTATAAATAGTTTTGTTTTATCTTAGTCTACCCTATAGTACATTAACTATTCATGTATAAATAGTTTTGTATTATCTTAGTCTACCCTATAGTACATTAACTATTCATGTATAAATAGTTTTGTTTTATCTTAGTCTACCCTATAGTACATTAACTATTCATGTATAAATAGTTTTGTTTTATCTTAGTCTACCTATAGTACATTAACTATTCATGTATAAATAGTTTTGTATTATCTTAGTCTACCCTATAGTACATTAACTATTCATGTATAAATAGTTTTGTTTTATCTTAGTCTACCCTATAGTACATTAACTATTCATGTATAAATAGTTTTGTTTTATCTTAGTCTACCCTATAGTACATTAACTATTCATGTATAAATAGTTTTGTTTTATCTTAGTCTACCCTATAGTACAACATTAACTATTCATGTATAAATAGTTTTGTTTTATCTTAGTCTACCCTATAGTACATTAACTATTCATGTATAAATAGTTTTGTTTTATCTTAGTCTACCCTATAGTACATTAACTATTCATGTATAAATAGTTTTGTATTATCTTAGTCTACCCTATAGTACATTAACTATTCATGTATAAATAGTTTTGTATTATCTTAGTCTACCCTATAGTACATTAACTATTCATGTATAAATAGTTTTGTTTTATCTTAGTCTACCCTATAGTACATTAACTATTCATGTATAAATAGTTTTGTTTTATCTTAGTCTATCCTATAGTACATTAACTATTCATGTATAAATAGTTTTGTATTATCTTAGTCTACCCTATAGTACATTAACTATTCATGTATAAATAGTTTTGTTTTATCTTAGTCTACCCTATAGTACATTAACTATTCATGTATAAATAGTATTGTTTTATCTTAGTCTACCCTATAGTACATTAACTATTCATGTATAAATAGTTTTGTTTTATCTTAGTCTACCCTATAGTACATTAACTATTCATGTATAAATAGTTTTGTTTTATCTTAGTCTACCCTATAGTACATTAACTATTCATGTATAAATAGTTTTGTATTATCTTAGTCTACCCTATAGTACATTAACTATTCATGTATAAATAGTTTTGTATTATCTTAGTCTACCCTATAGTACATTAACTATTCATGTATAAATAGTTTTGTTTTATCTTAGTCTACCCTATAGTACATTAACTATTCATGTATAAATAGTTTTGTATTATCTTAGTCTACCCTATAGTACATTAACTATTCATGTATAAATAGTTTTGTATTATCTTAGTCTACCCTATAGTACATTAACTATTCATGTATAAATAGTTTTGTTTTATCTTAGTCTACCCTATAGTACATTAACTATTCATGTATAAATAGTTTTGTTTTATCTTAGTCTACCCTATAGTACATTAACTATTCATGTATAAATAGTTTTGTATTATCTTAGTCTACCCTATAGTACATTAACTATTCATGTATAAATAGTTTTGTTTTATCTTAGTCTACCCTATAGTACATTAACTATTCATGTATAAATAGTTTTGTATTTATCTTAGTCTACCCTATAGTACATTAACTATTCATGTATAAATAGTTTTGTTTTATCTTAGTCTACCCTATAGTACATTAACTATTCATGTATAAATAGTTTTGTTTTATCTTAGTCTACCCTATAGTACATTAACTATTCATGTATAAATAGTTTTGTATTATCTTAGTCTACCCTATAGTACATTAACTATTCATGTATAAATAGTTTTGTATTATCTTAGTCTACCCTATAGTACATTAACTATTCATGTATAAATAATTTTGTTTTATCTTAGTCTACCCTATAGTACATTAACTATTCATGTATAAATAGTTTTGTTTTATCTTAGTCTACCCTATAGTACATTAACTATTCATGTATAAATAGTTTTGTTTTATCTTATTCTACCCTATAGTACATTAACTATTCATGTATAAATAGTTTTGTATTATCTTAGTCTACCCTATAGTACATTAACTATTCATGTATAAATAGTTTTGTTTTATCTTAGTCTACCCTATAGTACATTAACTATTCATGTATAAATAGTTTTGTATTATCTTAGTCTACCCTATAGTACATTAACTATTCATGTATAAATAGTTTTGTTTTATCTTAGTCTACCCTATAGTACATTAACTATTCATGTATAAATAGTTTTGTTTTATCTTAGTCTACCCTATAGTACATTAACTATTCATGTATAAATAGTTTTGTATTATCTTAGTCTACCCTATAGTACATTAACTATTCATGTATAAATAGTTTTGTATTATCTTAGTCTACCCTATAGTACATTAACTATTCATGTATAAATAGTTTTGTTTTATCTTAGTCTACCCTATAGTACATTAACTATTCATGTATAAATAGTTTTGTTTTATCTTAGTCTACCCTATAGTACATTAACTATTCATGTATAAATAGTTTTGTATTATCTTAGTCTACCCTATAGTACATTAACTATTCATGTATAAATAGTTTTGTTTTATCTTAGTCTACCCTATAGTACATTAACTATTCATGTATAAATAGTTTTGTTTTATCTTAGTCTACCCTATAGTACATTAACTATTCATGTATAAATAGTTTTGTATTATCTTAGTCTACCCTATAGTACATTAACTATTCATGTATAAATAGTTTTGTTTTATCTTAGTCTACCCTATAGTACATTAACTATTCATGTATAAATAGTTTTGTATTATCTTAGTCTACCCTATAGTACATTAACTATTCATGTATAAATAGTTTTGTATTATCTTAGTCTACCCTATAGTACATTAACTATTCATGTATAAATAGTTTTGTATTATCTTAGTCTATCCTATAGTACATTAACTATTCATGTATAAATAGTTTTGTTTTATCTTAGTCTACCCTATAGTACATTAACTATTCATGTATAAATAGTTTTGTATTATCTTAGTCTACCCTATAGTACATTAACTATTCATGTATAAATAGTTTTGTATTATCTTAGTCTACCCTATAGTACATTAACTATTCATGTATAAATAGTTTTGTTTTATCTTAGTCTACCCTATAGTACATTAACTATTCATGTATAAATAGTTTTGTTTTATCTTAGTCTACCCTATAGTACATTAACTATTCATGTATAAATAGTTTTGTTTTATCTTAGTCTATCCTATAGTACATTAACTATTCATGTATAAATAGTTTTGTATTATCTTAGTCTACCCTATAGTACATTAACTATTCATGTATAAATAGTTTTGTTTTATCTTAGTCTACCCTATAGTACATTAACTATTCATGTATAAATAGTTTTGTTTTATCTTAGTCTACCCTATAGTACATTAACTATTCATGTATAAATAGTTTTGTTTTATCTTAGTCTACCCTATAGTACATTAACTATTCATGTATAAATAGTTTTGTATTATCTTAGTCTACCCTATAGTACATTAACTATTCATGTATAAATAGTTTTGTTTTATCTTAGTCTACCCTATAGAACATTAACTATTCATGTATAAATAGTTTTGTTTTATCTTAGTCTACCCTATAGTACATTAACTATTCATGTATAAATAGTTTTGTTTTATCTTAGTCTACCCTATAGTACATTAACTATTCATGTATAAATAGTTTTGTTTTATCTTAGTCTACCCTATAGTACATTAACTATTCATGTATAAATAGTTTTGTATTATCTTAGTCTACCCTATAGTACATTAACTATTCATGTATAAATAGTTTTGTTTTATCTTAGTCTACCCTATAGTACATTAACTATTCATGTATAAATAGTTTTGTTTTATCTTAGTCTACCCTATAGTACATTAACTATTCATGTATAAATAGTTTTGTTTTATCTTAGTCTACCCTATAGTACATTAACTATTCATGTATAAATAGTTTTGTATTATCTTAGTCTACCCTATAGTACATTAACTATTCATGTATAAATAGTTTTGTATTATCTTAGTCTACCCTATAGTACATTAACTATTCATGTATAAATAGTTTTGTTTTATCTTAGTCTACCCTATAGTACATTAACTATTCATGTATAAATAGTTTTGTATTATCTTAGTCTACCCTATAGTACATTAACTATTCATGTATAAATAGTTTTGTTTTATCTTAGTCTACCCTATAGTACATTAACTATTCATGTATAAATAGTTTTGTTTTATCTTAGTCTACCCTATAGTACATTAACTATTCATGTATAAATAGTTTTGTATTATCTTAGTCTACCCTATAGTACATTAACTATTCATGTATAAATAGTTTTGTATTATCTTAGTCTACCCTATAGTACATTAACTATTCATGTATAAATAGTTTTGTATTATCTTAGTCTACCCTATAGTACATTAACTATTCATGTATAAATAGTTTTGTATTATCTTAGTCTACCCTATAGTACATTAACTATTCATGTATAAATAGTTTTGTTTTATCTTAGTCTACCCTATAGTACATTAACTATTCATGTATAAATAGTTTTGTATTATCTTAGTCTACCCTATAGTACATTAACTATTCATGTATAAATAGTTTTGTTTTATCTTAGTCTACCCTATAGTACATTAACTATTCATGTATAAATAGTTTTGTTTTATCTTAGTCTACCCTATAGTACATTAACTATTCATGTATAAATAGTTTTGTATTATCTTAGTCTACCCTATAGTACATTAACTATTCATGTATAAATAGTTTTGTATTATCTTATTCTACCCTATAGTACATTAACTATTCATGTATAAATAGTTTTGTTTTATCTTAGTCTACCCTATAGTACATTAACTATTCATGTATAAATAGTTTTGTATTATCTTATTCTACCCTATAGTACATTAACTATTCATGTATAAATAGTTTTGTATTATCTTATTCTACCCTATAGTACATTAACTATTCATGTATAAATAGTTTTGTTTTATCTTAGTCTACCCTATAGTACATTAACTATTCATGTATAAATAGTTTTGTATTATCTTAGTCTACCCTATAGTACATTAACTATTCACGTATAAATAGTTTTGTTTTATCTTAGTCTACCCTATAGTACATTAACTATTCATGTATAAATAGTTTTGTATTATCTTAGTCTACCCTATAGTACATTAACTATTCATGTATAAATAGTTTTGTATTATCTTATTCTACCCTATAGTACATTAACTATTCATGTATAAATAGCAAAATGGAAAACACAGAACACCACCACACTGTCGGAACAGTTCCAAAATATAATACAAAAATCATGGAAACAGAGGCAAAATCGATACACATACACACGTGGCCGCTCACGTTCCTGGGTTGGTACAGGCACTTCAATACAAAGTGGCGGCGTTAAGATAGCTTTACGGGTCCAAGCCTCCCTTCTTAGTGTGATGATGCTTCATGCAAGTGTGGTATCAGAATGTGCTTAATTGTGTCATATGACAGATAATAAGGTGCATGGACAACATTTTGTCATTAACTGGGTAGTTTTAATATGTACACTGAAAGGCAAATGTTAAAGAATGATAGTTGAACTGATTTCATGGGTAAATCCAACTACCATACGACCACAACAATGAGCACGACGGTCCCTTTAATGTATAATAATAATAATCTTGAAAGATTGCATCATTAATAAATGTATGAAGATAATATGATTTGTAATAAGAAACAGGAACGGCTAAGCCTCCGGGACTCACCTGAATTCATTCCCGTTCGTGTTGCTCATCTTTTTTATAGTTTTCTGTGTTCTAATTTCGCCCCTTTATCTTCGCGTTGTGTTTTGTGCCGAATGTTGCCGTGTCCCTAGATTGTCCATTCCTGGTTTCCCCTGTTTTCCTCTTTAACGTTTATTTAACAGAATGAAAATATATGGCATGAATTATTCAAGTTAAATTTATCACCTATGGAGTATTGAGAAATTCCCAAACGTATATTATATCAAGTATTATATTGGTTTTTACTATTTAAGGCACGATTCTTATACAGATTTCACCAATAGAACAGAACAAGCAATTAAATCTTAGAAAATAACATGTCTGTATGTGTTATCAATGATTTAAGCCTGTTATTCTAGGATTAATTAGTATAGTCTTACAAATCGAAAATCAATTTAAGGCGCATTAAAAGAAAAAACTTGTAGATGTTTTATATGTGTTAGGTTTGCTAAGTTTAAGCGAAAAAGGCGCCATTTATTATAACACAGAAATGAAATGGAGGGGGGGGGGGGGGTACTACTACAAGAACAGTTCCAAAATATAATAGAAATATCGTAGAAACAAAACAAAGCCATGGTTACGTTGTTTATTTCAGTACTTCAATGGAAAGCTTAAGAATAGTATATATCTAACTTAGGTACAAAAACATGTACATTATTGATTTACTCAATTTGGTAGAACCCCTTGATGGTCCTACTGAAGAAATCAAAATGCGCTACCAATCTTGTAAAGCAAAATATCGAGGGAACCTCAGGGTATGAATATATGACCTTGTTTCTTCGCAGTGGGGTACATTCTCTTCAAAAAGTTTAAGTGCATTCGTACTTGACACTACAATGCATCTTCACTTGACAGTAATGTCTGTCCATATGACATTCTAAGTTCGAAAATTTTCAATCCTATTGGAATGATATCTACGAATACACATACGGTATACAAATATGTTGGTTACTGAAATTGTTTCAAACTGGGAGATTACACCAGCGAAAATTGTCTAACATTAAAACAGTTATATCCAAATATCTAAAAGATGATATCAATTGAAAATTCTTCTTTAGTTTGTACATTCTGGTATATGTCAGTAGATACAAGCAAGTAATCATTTTGATTGGTATTTCATAGGTGGAACATATCTAATCAAAACCTAGGACAATCCAATTACGTTTGACCATGTTTGTGGTCACATGAGTACATAGAAACTTTGACAAATGACAATGATCTTCAATAAGGTCTTGCGTTAAAATTTATTATGCTACAGCAGACATCTTGGATTTTTAATTAATTGAAACTCTGTTATTTTGTGAACAGTATTCTTTTGACATATGACAATATTATTTGCGGTGTGTTGTAGGTCATCAATGCTCTATATTCAGTCAATAACACAAGCTATATATAGAACCATCAAAGTAATAGTGCCTTCAAATCTCTTTTATATAAACATTAGAGAATACCGAAGGGGAAGTAGTTGTATTGCATAGAAGAGTTTTAAAAAGTTAACAGTCAACACGGAACAAATAATCACATGATCTCGCTACTAAATAATAAAACTTTTTAAAAGAATTTAGAGACAAGACACAGTTTATATATCTGGAGTTTTTACCCAGTTATTGGTCTATCGACATCATAGATCAATGGTAAAAAAAAAAATAATAATAATGGGTTTGGACCCATAAAACTGTTTTACCCCCGCAACGAATTGACTGTGCCAAGCCAGGATAATTGAGCGCCAATGTAAATGTTTGTTGGTGGTATCGATGTTGATTTTCGATTAGATTTTTAAACAGTACTATAGTATTTTTTATATCTTTCATTTAATTTATAACATTAAAAATTAATTTGTACATGTATGTCAAGTTTTTAAAGTTAAGAATAATTTGATTCACTTTATTATTTTTAACTTGCTGGTTTTAACCACAATAGGTCTCTGCAAGACTAATTAGGTCTTAAGAGGATATAATTTGAGTATAATATTCCGCCGGTGACACATAGAATAGACTGTCTCAGAAAACATGAGCAACTTATTTGTGCCCATAAAACTAGGTTAATCTTCCACTTTTTATTGAAGTGTCTGTACCAAGAGGTCATTTAGAGTTATCGAGTTTACCTCTGCTTCTACCAATTTTCTATTTGATTTATAACTTTTCCGACAATGTGGCATTTTTGTTCGTTACACACATATTAACCTTTATATTTAACGTTCATTCCAGAATTACACAACTAAATAAAATTTCCTTCTTTAAGAGAGAACTAAATAATTGTAAGTCGAGTTCAGATAACTTGCATAATAAAAAAACCCACCATAATTTAATTTGATCATTAACAGGTGGCATTGAGAATGTAAGCCTACAGATTATCTGACGAGAACGTGTTTCTACTAATGTGATACTAGATATCTGATTACATCATTAAAGATTTATAGACCAATTAACATACTGGTGGTCACTGACCTCCAACATCAAGCCAATAACTTACTTGAAGAACAACTTTTATCACACGGAAACACTTACGGAATGGCACTGTATGTTTTTTCGTGAGATAAAAGTTTTTCTTCAACTAAGGTTAGGAAAAACGAAGGGGGAATCAATAATGGACAATCCCGAGACACGGGCAACACACAGGACGAAAACAAACAAACCATAACACAGAGAAGTAAAAAGATGAGCAACACGGATCCCATCAAAAACTGGGGATGAACACAGGTACTCGCGAAGTGTAAGCAGCTCCTACTTCTTATAAGACACCAACCGAATTACTCATTTAATCAGTCAAGTACACTAAAAGTATTGGCAGGAAAGCGGAAAGTCTCTGCGTTTTTTAAATTATCAAAACGACGAACGTAAGTACTACAAAAAATTTGATTTCGTTTATGCTAAATTCCTAGTGATTCTTTGAGAAGCTAAGGTAGATGTCTCTTCCTATCAATCTAGTTTAAATCCGCCACGTTTTATTGAAGTGCCTGTAGAAAGTTAAATAAGTGAGAGGTCTGGCATATGCGTGCTGAGAGTATTGAATGTATCTCCGTTTCTACGGTTTTTCGATTGGATTTTAGAACTGTTCTCTAATGTTGTGGCATTTTTTTTTTATTATTATTTTTCATTGTATTATAAATAATGCCTCTAGTTTTATGACTGGTATTTATTTTTTGTTTCAATGTGCTGCGTAAAACACTGTTGATTTAAATGTTTGGCTAGAGGTTATGGACCAATTGAGACAACCAGAGTTCCCACCGACCTACTGCAAGTCATTCTCACGTATTATCACATAAAGTTGTTTCGAACACATCTTGGAATGGTAAGCGTAAAAAATGTCCCTGCAACACCATTTGAACAACTGTATCTCATCCTCTTTAATTTCTACGTTTTATGTAAGTTAACTTAATTGAATTCGTGAGAAAATGCGAAAGGTATCTTTTATTTATTTTTATCGAAGTGATAGTCATCATTAAGATCAAGACTTAAATGTTAATTTCAGGATTTTTTGGAATGGAAATGCTAAAGCGTAAAACAAAGACTAGTATTTACCCAAACAGTGACGTTAGCAATTTAATGAGAATCAATCATTGTGTAACAAATCTCATGAAGTAATTTCTCAACTTCTAAATGGGTTTTGCTTTACCATGAGTTCGTTAATCACGGTTTTGTAATACCGATGTGTTATTCCCTAATAACATGCCAGTCCTATTGTTGATTTTTACAGAATTTCAATTAAATCCCGCAAAAATAATATTCAAATTATTATTTTTTAGTTATTTTTTTTTCTCCTCGATAAAATCAGTGTGGAACAACGTGATTTGTCCACAGCTAAACCAGTTGGATAACAATCATAAACAAATGTCCAAAAACCCCAATTATATTTGTGGCAAATGAGTATGTTCTACATGAAAATATTACAGCTTGCTAATGACATTTCTGAGACTAAAGGACAATGATAGAAATGTTGTTAATGGCTCCACAATACTAAGCTATTAGAGTTATATCTTATTCTTCGACACTACTTTTACTGGAAATGACTATGAGTAACATGGCGGACGTCTCTAAGAAACTTTACCATTAGTGAGAACCTGGGTCCATCATTGGTCCATCATTGGTCCATCATGGGTCCATCATCGTTTCCCTTTTGCGTGGTCGTGTGTTTCTCATTTTGTTTAGTTTTCTGTGTATTTTCTTTTATCTTAGTTCTGTGTCTTGTGTCTGATATTGTATGTGCATCTGTATTGTTCATTCTTGATTGTCTGTGTCTTGTGTCTGATATTGTATGTGCATCTGTATTGTTCATTCTTGATTGTCTGTGTCTTGTGTCTGATATTGTATGTGCATCTGTATTGTTCATTCTTGATTGTCTGTGTCTTGTGTCTGATATTGTATGTGCATCTGTATTGTTCATTCTTGATTGTCTGTGTCTTGTGTCTGATATTGTATGTGCATCTGTATTGTTCATTCTTGATTGTCTGTGTCTTGTGTCTGATATTGTATGTGCATCTGTATTGTTCATTCTTGATTGTCTGTGTCTTGTGTCTGATATTGTATGTGTATCTGTATTGTTCATTCTTGATTGTCTGTGTCTTGTGTCTGATATTGTATGTGTATCTGTATTGTTCATTCTTGATTGTCTGTGTCTTGTGTCTGATATTGTATGTGTATCTGTATTGTTCATTCTTGATTGTCTGTGTCTTGTGTCTGATATTGTATGTGCATCTGTATTGTTCATTCTTGATTGTCTGTGTCTTGTGTCTGATATTGTATGTGTATCTGTATTGTTCATTCTTGATTGTCTGTGTCTTGTGTCTGATATTGTATGTGTATCTGTATTGTTCATTCTTGATTGTCTGTGTCTTGTGTCTGATATTGTATGTGCATCTGTATTGTTCATTCTTGATTGTCTGTGTCTTGTGTCTGATATTGTATGTGCATCTGTATTGTTCATTCTTGATTGTCTGTGCCCCCTCGGTTCTCTCAAGCGTTTATTTATTTGATACTGTCATTCAATAAATACTACTTTTCAACAGCAAAATAGACAAATATTATTTATTCATCGTCAATGCAAGGAATTAGTTTCTGTCAAACTCTTTTAAGCCCCAGATAATACACCTTTTTGTACAGTGTCTAAATCGGGATTCCCAATTGATCCATCAACATAAACTTGTTATGTTACATTTAATGAATAGAAATTTTGAAGAGTTAGAAACACGAACACAACAAAAACTGGAGGTGAACTTGTGTACTTTAATAGAAAGAAAACCGTTTCTTAGAGGTAAGATAGAAGATACCAAACTGGAAGAATTTTTCGAGAAAAACAACGATTTGTATGCAAAGACAACAGAATCAACTTTAATCAAAACATATTAAACCTCAAAAGTACGGGGCAATCTCCCATCAAACAAACAAAATATAAAACAAACAGGCAAACGAAGAAGGTAACAATGAAAAAATACACAAATAAAAGAAAACAATACAAGAGAAGGAAAGAAGAAGAAGCAACAACAACATCAACATAAAGACAAACCAGAACAAATAAACATTATAAAAAATACAAAACAAAACAAGCAAAAAAAACCAAAACAAATCAAAACAAGCAACAACAAAAAAACAACAAAAAAACAACAAAAATAAAAACAAAAAACAAAACAAGCAAACAAACAAAACAAAAAGAAACAAACTAACAATAAAAACAACAACAACAAACAAACAAGTAAAATATGAAGAAATTACAGAAATAAAGAAAACAGTAAAAACAACCAAATACAAATTCAACGCCGCAAATTTGATGAAAACAAAAGAAAAAAGAAATGAGTGTGATCTGTAGATTTATCATTACATTATGATTGCGTAAATCTTATATTTTTTATTTAAAACCAACAGTTTTATTAAGATCAACCTGTACTGCCAATCAGTTTGTTTTTACTCTATGTTAGTTCAATATATCATTGACTACTTCACACATAAGAGTACATACGATTCATTAACAATTCTGTTTAGGATTATAGGCCGTGGCTTAATATCACCCCATAGCCAGAAATAACCAATTACAAAAAGTATCGTTCTGTATCAGCTGATTAACGATTTCACGTATATATATATACTCATGTAACCTTCTAATGTTTAATGTTATTTGAATTACCACAGCGATACAGTATACAGCTATTTATATCTATTTCAAGAGGCAGCTACTGATAGTTGATATGTTACACAATTATCTCTGGATTAGCTTTCTATTTCTTATTGTTTATGGTAAGTCTGTTCTTCTGTCTTAGATACATTTATATAGAAATATATGTTCCTTAGAACTTGGACTCTGAAGTAGAATTATAACAAGGTATTTAGAATAAATTCTGTGATATTGGTAAAAAAAAAATAATGATTATAATTATTTATCTATTTTGTAGTTTTTATTATTATCTTAATTGCTTAATGGTAAGGTTTTTTTTTCTATCTTAAAATAAATTTATAATATATAAAGATATATTTTTCTAAATAATAATAATTATATCTCTATACAGTTGTTTTTGTTTAAAATCTTAGCCGCTTTACTTTCCACTAGATGACAATTAACATAGAACAAAAGTTATAAAATATCTTAATATCTGACCTAACAAAATGACTGACCCTTCTCTACACCGAACAATCACCAGTTTAATCTCGCCAGGACCTACCTCATGCCTTCTCTACACCGAACAATCACCAGTTTAATCTCGCCAGGACCTACCTCATGGCAACGTCATATGGGGTGGTATGTTTAACGTTCGATGATTTGAGATATAAGAGGTGGGTTTTCGTTTTATTGTTACTGATGGAATTGTTAACACTCACTGTTTAAGATTTCTTTTCATAATTAATAAAAACGTAGATGTCAAATTCAGTGCATACGACGTGTTTATGGAATAACCTTCATCAGGTACAGCTCAAAACCGAAAGATTGGAAAGCCAAACAATTAAAAGTTTTGTGAGCAATAAAACCAACGGGCCTAAACAGGATCGCCAAAATCGATTAAGGTCACCTACATGTACGCCTGTGGAGGAGAACCCTACTTTGATTAATAATTACATTACTTAGGAACTGTAAATATCAGTAATATGAGACAGGCAATCTGTTTGAAGGACGAAGTCCTAAAATTTCAATAATACGATGATCCGTACACGTTAGCCTCACCGGACGCAATTACGAACAATTTCGATGATATTAACATTTGATAGTAAATTTGACCAAATTGATGAAGCTGATTGCATGTTCATATTTCAGATTAAACACCAATATTCCTTTTGAATCATAGCCCATATATTATTCAATGCATTGTTACGGGTTTTAAACAGATTTTCATGACACCGTTCTAGTCACTCTGTGACCTAGATCCGGACACAATTTCGAACGACATCATAATAACCTTTCTAGTGTAAATTATTTAATGACAACTGTTAAAATTGAAAGAGCATTCATTCATTCATTTACGTTCACATATCCATTTGTATATAATACACATGAAATAAAAACCTTTCCTTTATTCATACCATAAATGTGTGCCAGTTTGCATTCGGAATTCCTTGGACTCTTCAATGAATAAGGTACATCACGAATTTTGACATTTTGGGATAGATCAAGGTAAGGAAAATGTATTATTATATTGACTGTTTTTGTTTTAATTTCAATGTGTTCTACATATGCATAGAACCAGGAGATCATATTCTTTCCAATTACAGGCATACTATAACAAAATTAGCGTACCTCAATGAATTTTAGCGATAGATTCCAAGTGCAATTGTCGATCGTTTTCTGTTTACAAATATGAAAACCCGTTGTCTGCAACATTCAACAACTGCGCATGAATAATTTTCTCCCAAAACACGAGTAATTTAGCGGGGTATCTATTTATAAAAGCATTTTTTTAATTCAAGTTTTGAAGGAACAATTAGGAGACATACTTTTTATTTCGTTCGTAATTGCGTCCGGTGAGGCTATTGTCCTTTATTTTGAATGCATTTTGTAGCTGATTTGTTATGGCTCATTTTACCGCTCTTCCGTCGGGAGTTTCGTAGAAAGAGATTTTTTTTATTAGAATTTTATTTCAAGTTTATTTCGATTTTGCATAGAGTAAATAATTAAAGAATTGGGAATTTTTCATTGAAATATATTTCTTTTGCGTTTCTAAATTATCAATTGATCTATTTTTTAAACTTCCGGTGAACAGATATTTGGCTATCAATATAGAAGGAAAAATCGGACAGCTTACCGTTAGAAGGACTTCGTCCTTTAATAAATATATATCTAATAAACCATGTCAGTGCCGAAGCACAGACTACTGGAGAGATAATACCATCGGGAACTAAAATACGATATATATTTGTTGGCTAATATTTTCCAAATATTGGAAGCATTTAAAAATGATATTGGCCGCTTACCTCCTCTTGAATATTAACGAGACCAAACACAGTGTGACCATAAACTAACGAACATGTCTATATCAGTCAATTTGGTACCTATTTGAATTTATAACCAATATAGATTACAAGTACGTAACATTTATTTCATTCGAATGAAAATAAAACAAGGTTATGTTTTGTCTGTAAATTTGAGTCACTGGTGTCCAAATTAGTCCATTAAAGAACCTAAATACGGATATTTCACAGACTGTTTCATTTGGGTCTAAAATTATATACATTTATATAGGGTTATCAAAGAAGCAGGCCGGTACTCAAGTATGAATGAAATGTGTTGGAAAAAAAGAAGGACCAGATTATATAATATATAGGAATAGCCACATTTCAAAATGAGCGTATCATAGCAAATATATATGTAAATGTAGTGTGGTCGTTTGTAGTGCACTATGTATATTGGCAATATTTTGGTTCCAGTAGATCAGATCCCGGTATTACTTACTCTTCCGGAGCAATCTCGATCATCCTCGGTTTTTAGTGTGGTTCGTGTTGCGCAATCTTTAGTTTTCTGTGTAGTGTTTTGTAGATCATTGTTTGTTTTTAGTGATGTTCGTGTTGTTCTATCTTTAGTTTTCTGTGTAGTGTTTTGTAGATCATTGTTTGTTTTTAGTGATGTTCGTGTTGTTCTATCTTTAGTTTTCTGTGTAGTGTTTGTAGATCATTGTTTGTTTTTAGTGGTGTTCGTGTTGTTCTATCTTTAGTTTTCTGTGTAGTGTTTTGTAGATCATTGTTTGTTTTTAGTGGTGTTCGTGTTGCTCAATCTTTAGTTTTCTGTGTAGTGTTTTGTAGATCATTGTTTGTTTTTAGTGGTGTTCGTGTTGCTCAATCTTTAGTTTTCTGTGTAGTGTTTTGTAGATCATTGTTTGTTTTTAGTGGTGTTCGTGTTGCTCAATCTTTAGTTTTCTGTGTAGTGTTTTGTAGATCATTGTTTGTTTTTAGTGATGTTCGTGTTGTTCTATCTTTAGTTTTCTGTGTAGTGTTTTGTAGATCATTGTTTGTTTTTAGTGATGTTCGTGTTGTTCTATCTTTAGTTTTCTGTGTAGTGTTTTGTAGATCATTGTTTGTTTTTAGTGATGTTCGTGTTGTTCTATCTTTAGTTTTCTGTGTAGTGTTTTGTAGATCATTGTTTGTTTTTAGTGGTGTTCGTGTTGTTCTATCTTTAGTTTTCTGTGTAGTGTTTTGCCGTTAATTGTTATTTGTCCTTTTTCTTTTTGGTCACTATTTTGTCTGATCTTCGAGCTACGACTTCTGAATACCATTTGATATCAAGCTTTTCTTTTGTATTCAGCAGGAAGATGGACATTTGTTCTACATCATTAATGAACTTTATAAAGGTGATTGTGTATTTGTTATTGATGGATTTCAAATATTAAGAAATAATGGTCTACATACAAAAAACGTCTAATTTCATTGGTCTTTCGATAAATAAAATTCACAGAATTATATTCTCCTCAATTTGAAATAAACTTGCTTAAATGGAAAGAAAAAAATTATCATATGAAAATGAATCACTCGCGCGTATGGAATTTATATTTCACGACTCATTATATTCAGACGTTTTACAACGTCAACGTATTAACTCAAGGATTTTTTAAAGAATCGTTTCACTTTATCCTTCAAAATGTTTTTCATTACGTGTCAGCACATTGTTGAAAAGCATTCTGTCAGTTTCATACAGATGACGTAAGATGGTATTGGCAGTTAGATTGTGGTTCAGGGTTGACTATTGTGTCACTATTATGTCTTACGATGGCCTTGTATAGATAATGCTAGAGGCCATCAACTTTCTGTAATAGAACTTATATCATACATATGACAACTTCTGTGTCAGGAAGGTTAAATATATTATGCATCATGTTCAATTTTATAGCGTTCTTTATAATAACGATGCTATGGGTGAGGGTTGACATTTTGCTCACATGTGGAAGGCGCTTGTGTGACCGTATGATTTCACTGGAAAAAAAAGGGGGGGCTTTGGCCTAAAAAACTAGTTTAACGTCGTCACTTTTAATTGAACTGCCTTTGCCAAGCCAGGAAAGTGAGAGGTCGTGTATGTGTGTGTAATGGATATCGACTTTGCCTTTTTCTAATATTTTGATATTTGATTTTGGAATTGTTCAGACAGAGTGGTATCTTTTGTTTTTCTAGATTTTGGAATTGTTCTGACAGTGTGGTAGTTTTTGTTTTTCTAGATTTTGGGATTGTTCTGACAGTGTGGTATGTTTTTGCTTTTCTAGATTTTGGGATTGTTCTGACAGTGTGGTATGTTTTTGTTTTTCTAGATTTTGGAATTGTTCTGACAGTGTGGTATCTTTTGTTTTTCTAGATTTTGGAAGTGTTCTGACAGTGTGGTAGTTTTGGTTTTTCTAGATTTTGGGATTGTTCTGACAGTGTGGTATGTTTTTGCTTTTCTAGATTTTGAGATTGTTCAGACAGTGTGCACGTGGTATGTTTTTGTTTTTCTAGATTTTGGAATTGTTCTGACAGTGTGGTATCTTTTGTTTTTCTAGATTTTGGAAGTGTTCTGACAGTGTGGTAGTTTTTGTTTTTCTAGATTTTGGGATTGTTCTGACAGTGTGGTATGTTTTTGCTTTTCTAGATTTTGAGATTGTTCAGACAGTGTGCACGTGGTATGTTTTTGTTTTTCTAGATTTTGGAATTGTTCTGACAGTGTGGTATCTTTTGTTTTTCTAGATTTTGGAAGTGTTCTGACAGTGTGGTAGTTTTTGTTTTTCTAGATTTTGGGATTGTTCTGACAGTGTGGTAGTTTTTGTTTTTCTAGATTTTGGAATTGTTCTGACAGTGTGGTATCTTTTGTTTTTCTAGATTTTGGAAGTGTTCTGACAGTGTGGTAGTTTTGGTTTTTCTAGATTTTGGGATTGTTCTGACAGTGTGGTATGTTTTTGCTTTTCTAGATTTTGAGATTGTTCAGACAGTGTGCACGTGGTATGTTTTTGTTTTTCTAGATTTTGGAATTGTTCTGACAGTGTGGTATCTTTTGTTTTTCTAGATTTTGGAAGTGTTCTGACAGTGTGGTAGTTTTTGTTTTTCTAGATTTTGGGATTGTTCTGACAGTGTGGTATGTTTTTGCTTTTCTAGATTTTGAGATTGTTCAGACAGTGTGCACGTGGTATGTTTTTGTTTTTCTAGATTTTGGAATTGTTCTGACAGTGTGGTATCTTTTGTTTTTCTAGATTTTGGAAGTGTTCTGACAGTGTGGTAGTTTTTGTTTTTCTAGATTTTGGGATTGTTCTGACAGTGTGGTATGTTTTTGTTTTTCTAGATTTTGGGATTGTTCTGACAGTGTGGTATGTTTTTGTTTTTCTAGATTTTGGGATTGTTCTGACAGTGTGGTATGTTTTTGTTTTTCTAGATTTTGGAATTGTTCTGACTGTGTTGTATGTTTTTGTTTTTCTAGATTTTGGGATTGCTCTGACTGTGTGGTATGTTTTTGTTTTTCTAGATTTTGGAATTGTTCTGACAGTGTGGTATGTTTTTGTTTTTCTAGATTTTGGGATTGTTCTGACAGTGTGTTATGTTTGTTTTTTTTTCTTCTAGATTTTGGAATTATTCTGACAGTGTGGTATGTTTTTGTTTTTTCTAGATTTTGGGATTGTTCTGACAGTGTGGTATGTTTTTGTTTTTTCTAGATTTTGGGATTGCTCTGACAGTGTGGTATGTTTCTGTTTTTTCTAGATTTTGGGATTGTTCTGACAGTGTGGCCTGTTTTTGTATTTCTAGATTTTGGGATTGTTCTGACTGTGGTATGTTTTTGTTTAGGAATTGTTCTGACAGTGTGGTATGTTTTTGTTTAGGAATTGTTCTGACAGTGTGGTGTGTTTTTGTTTTTCTAGATTTTGGGATTGTTCTGACAGTGTGGTATGTTTTTGTTTTCTCTAGATTTTGGGATTGCTCTGACAGTGTGGTATGTTTCTGTTTTTTTCTAGATTTTGGGATTGTTCTGACAGTGTGGTATGTTTTTGTTTTTCTAGATTTTGGGATTGTTCTGACAGTGTGGTATGCTTTTGTTTTTTTCTAGATTTTGGGATTGTTCTGACAGTGTGGTATGTTTTTGTATTTCTAGATTTTGGGATTGTTCTGACAGTGTGGTATGTTTTTGTATTTCTAGATTTTGGGATTGTTCTGACAGTGTGGCCTATTTTTGTATTTCTAGATTTTGGGATTGTTCTGACTGTGGTATATTTTTGCTTAGGAATTGTTCTGACAGTGTGGTATGTTTTTGTTTAGGAATTGTTCTGACAGTGTGGTATGCTTTTGTTTTTCTAGATTTTGGGATTGTTCTGACAGTGTGGTATGTTTTTGTTTTTCTAGATTTTGGGATTGTTCTGACTGTGTGGTATGTTTTTGTTTTTCTAGATTTTGGGATTGTTCTGACTGTGTGGTATGTTTTTGTTTTTCATTTTACTACGTATAAAATATAAGGGTATTTGGTTATGAAGTAAATGGGGTCACGATGACGTGGATTTATCTGTTAATTAACTGTTTCTTCCTAATCGTATATGTTAAGACTATTTAGTATATTTAATAACCTATTATCACTACTTAAGCTACAGATTTCAAAAATCCACCACTTCTTTTCTTTTGTTTAACGCCAATGATCAATGTATTAAACTATAGTTTGTTTTTGCTATATTTATTGTTCAAATTATTATTTAGTAATATAACATATCGGTGATGAAACCACAACATTACTCAACAGTATATGTATACTCAAGTTTTTCTAAGAACCATCGTTGGTGTGTAATGGTTGGCGTGGTCGCCTCGAATGTGGTAGATCGTGGGTTCGTGCCCCTGTCGAGTCAAACCAAATACTATAATACTATAAAATTGATGTTTGTTGCTTCTCAAATAATCACGCAGCATTAAGAAGTAAGAGCAATGACTATTTATTTCAATACATTATATGCACACTCTTTCCCCACGTTCTTCTTAATCGAATAGGTGGTGTAAGTGGAAGTGTGCTCGACTCAAGTGTGGTAGATCGTTGGTTCGGAACCCTGAGACTATAAATTGGTATTTGTTGCTCCTCTGCTAACACGCGTCATTGAGGAAAGATTGATTGGCTCGTAATCAAAATAGTGTGTCCGAGTGGATCGACATATTGCTTCCGGGTTGTTGTTTCAGTGATATAGCACAGAAAAAGGCCATGTAAGCGTGTTTGTCTGTTACAAAGCGGATATAATTTCATCGAAATGTTAATTGTTCTCGCCATTATATGGCTGAAAAATTGCTCACTTGGCGTTAAGCGACAATCACTCAATCACTCGAACGTTGTATCACAATGACGAATAATAATTCTAATCAACATATGATCAAATTTATATGAAATCGAAAGTTAAAAATGGAATATGTCTTTGCATCTATAATATTCTAAAGTGAAACCTATTAGATATAATAGAATAAGGGTAATAACAAAATTACCGAACTCCGAACAATCTAACAAAGGGAAAGTCAAAACTCATAAGTATATAAACAGATAAGATCAGTCAACAACCGGAAAACTGTGAAAACCGTAATGACCCTGACTTGGTACAGGCATTTCTAAAGAAATAGTGGGTTGAATCAGATTTTAAAGCGCCAAACCTCCCCCTTTCATTACGGCTCAAAGTTTCCGGCTGTCACTATAACAGTATTTATAACAATACTTGAACAAAACAGGTAAAACAGAGCGTTGTGGGTAGGTGCGAGCAAACAGGGTGTGACTAATGTAACTGCATGTACATCTGTTGAAATTGGTATAAACATTAAAATTTAAAACCAGAAATATTATGCAATTGTAACAAAAATATCTTCAGTTAGTGATAAACGGTTTTATTGTCTCACATTTGTCACTTTTACCGATTTACATAAAATATTAGCGAATGAAAAACACGGGTGGTTTGCTACGTCACACGCACGGATACTTGAACGTCGCCTCGAGGTAGGTTTATGTAGTTGTACAATTTAAAAAAAGGAAAACTAACAAAACCAAGTAGTTCACCGTATCAGACTTCATTGTTAGCATACATTCGTTGCTCGGAAACCCGTCATTTTTGCAAACACTTCTGTACAGTTAAATGGGTTTTGTGTGAACGGTATCCTTGCCCGGAATTATAACTGTACAGAAGTGTTTGCAAAACTGACGGGTTTCCACGCAATGAATGTATGCTAACAATGAAGTCTGATGATGATCAGATAACATTTTCAATGAGATATCACAAAATGCATGATGTCAGATATTAATCATACTCAATTTCAACTGCACATAAAAGAAAGGTGATACTTTTATTGGGATAGTTACGTGTATAAAGTGTTGATAAGATTCTGTTTATTTGTAATCTCAACAGGAAATTAGAAGTCTTATACAAATCTAAATTTGTCCGTTTAATTTTGTAAATAGGTATCAGACTTCACATATTGGGCTCAAAGTTGCATTATTCTGACACGTATTCAAGGCAGCTAGAAATTAAACATATTTTATGTGCTAAAACTGAAAAGAACGAGTAAGTCTCCTTTCCTTTCTTGAAAATTCATCTTTATTATATTGAATCTTCTTTTCGGATGACAATATAACCATATCGGTGGTTTAATGGTCACAGTGCTTGCATGGAGTGCAGTATATCTTGGGTTCGAGTCCCGGTCGGGTCCTACCAAGTACTATGAAATTGGTAATTGTTGCTTCTCCGCCAAGCACACAGCATTAAGGAGTATGAGCAAAAACTGGTTGGCTGTGAATCAGGATAATGTGTCCGATTGACATGTTTAACCAGCGGACTGTTGTTTCATTGAGTGAGCATTATACAAACACAACCAAGTGTGTTGGTGTACTATAAAGCATACATAATTATCATCTCATCTAATCTTCATGTTATAGCTCAAATATTGCTCATTTGGGTTTATGTTGTTTAACGCCACTTTCAAAAATATTTCAGCTATATCGTGGCGGCCAGTTTTATTGGTGGAGGACACCGGAGTACCCGGAGAAAACCACCGACCTGTAGTAAGTCACTGACAAATTTTATCACATAATGTGTATCGAGTACACCTTGCCATGAACGGGATTCGAACTCACAATTGTGGTGCTGATAGGCACCGATTACACAGAGAGATATCAAATTTACTGCGCACGACGCGTTTCTGCAATAATCTTCATCAGGTACGCTCAAAATCGAAAGATTGGAAAGCCAAATAATTTAAAGTTTTGGGAGCAATAAATCAAACTACGATACGATCATGACCACGACGACCCCTTTGCTCATTTGGAGTTACAAAACAATCAAACACTCACTTAATAAAAATTTGCATAGAACAAAAACAAACATATAAGGAGTGCTTCATTAACTACTAAAGTTGTCTTCTCTCTTATATGATATGTTGATAAACAAGTATTATAACAAACAATGACATTATACAACACATTATTGTATTGATTGTCGATCATTGCCACTCATAAACATACCAGTTTGACATTTCAATCTAGTATACTTGTTGTTACTGAATGGCTTGTATTTACTTTTTAATCAGAATATAGCTACTTAATCATAGCGTTGCATTTTCCTACTTTTCTCAGTGATAACATTCTTATGGCTACATAATGTAAACAATAATTTAACAAATTTACAAATACATCTAGGTGAAGTAGATTACTTAACAGATAGGGAATTCAAGAGACTACGTCCATGATTATATGGCTAGATTCAAACAGATGGTGGAGTGGTCGACACTCTGCACTAACCTGTCTCCACAATATTTTCTTCTCTGCTGTCACACTCCCGTGTTGTTCAGATGATACATTGGTATCCAGTGATCAGTTTCATATCAATAATATTGGCAAGACTGCGTGCATCATGATTTATCCATTCTAAAAAAAAAAACGAAAAATAAAATAAAACGCGTGTTCTGACTAAGAAAAGATAGGAAACTTTCATCAAGCAACTATTGCCATATTTAAAAAAGGTGTATTGTCGACACCTTGCTCTAGTCCATCTTCATAATATTTTCGCCTCTGTTGTCACACATCTGTGTTATTCAGATGGATTATTGGTTTCCGGTGATCATATTTCTTCCAATAATATCACCGGGTTTGAAACAAGATCAACACGACGGGTGCCACACATGGAGTTCACCACTGGTTTTAATGGAGTTCATGTTACTCGATCTTTAGCTTAATGTGTATGTTTTGTAGATCGTTGTTTGTCCTTTTGTACTTTTTCTTTTGGTCATTATGTTGTCTGTCCTTTGATTTACGAATTCTGATTACCCCTTTGGTATCTTCAAACTCTTACATATAATGTACTTAACGGTGGGGAACCGCATCGGTGGCGTAATGGTTAGTGTGCTCGCCTCGAGTGCGGTAGATCGTTGGTTCGCTTGGAAGCAATAATGAGTCCGAGTGGAGCTACATGTCTACCCGCGGACTGTTGTTTCAGTGAGCTAGCACTATAAAAATCCAACTCAGCGTGTTGGTCTAGTACAAAGCGGAACTCATCATCATCTCATTAAAAATTAACTTGTTCTCGCCATGGTATAGCTGAAAAATTGCTGAATTGGCATTAAGCAACAATCACTCACTCACTCACTTAACGGTGGGAATCGTGCATGCTTCATAATTTTTCAATTCCCAACAACTGTTCTTAGTCAAACTGTGTTGTCAACAACGAGTGCATATTATTAAGTGACATGCTAATTTTAGATAATGTGATGTTCCCATTAAAAGAATAAAAAAAGTAAATATCCCATTGAGTGCACACGACACGTATATGGAATAACCTTCATCAGATACGCTCTAAGTGAAAAATAAACGTTAGAGAAAACCAAAAGATTGGAAAGTCAAATGGTGTCCAAGCTATAAAGACCCATCTCTCCTCTCCTCTGTTTAATGGTTTACTTCCATTCATTTGTACTTATAGATTAATACATGGCCTTTTTCATATTGCCCTTGTTATCAGCACGAGACCTTGATATCGGCACCGAGGGCTTTAGCGCGAGGGACGATATCAGTCGAGGGCTGATGATAAGGGCAATATGAAAAAGGCCATGTATTAATCTATTTATCACATGTTTTGCCAGGGCAAATGAAATGTTATTGCCCTTCACAAGAGGGCAGATAACATGTTATTGCCCTTCACAAGAGGGCAAATAACATGTTATTGCCCTGGAGGCAAATAACACGCCGCAAATTATGCTTTTATTACACATGCAAATTCGGCGTTATTTCAATAAAATATGTGATAAATGTTGATAATACTCGTAGAAGTAAATAAGAGATAATGATGACCTTTTCCTTAGCTCAATTTCTCATTCCACAGTATTTTAAATTGTGCTTTTGTTTTTTTCTGTTTTTTTTTGTACTGACGTTTTGTCTTACTGGATCTTTAATTTCTAATAGCTATTATGATTTTCGGAATTCGAAATTGGCACAATGATTGACAACAGACTCTGCTCTGTACTATTTTAAGCACATGCGTGGAAATAGTTCTCCACAATTATTGACCAATTTCTCGATGTTTGGTATATCCCATTCCTTTTTGAGGTTATGTTGATAAGCAACATCTCAGAATAAAATATGTATCGCTTTAATTGCATAATCAAATTCAAGCATATATATATGCATTGCTTAATATAGCTTAACTTAAAAAAAAAACATGCATAGAATCGACTTCTGTCCACAATAACTTGGTAGTAATTATATGTTGTGGAATTCCTGTTTTATTATGTATATATGCTCTTTTTAATTATTTTCAAAATTTAAACATTAATAGAAATAAAATTGAAAGTAAGGGATCCACACAGGTCAATTTTTAGCACTATGACAAATAAGTAAACACTTCAAACTGAGTTGAAAAGTTCACGGATCCTAGTACAAATGTCTATAGACAATAATAGGAATATTATTGGAACACAGTATCAATAACTCATGTATAATTTATAATGCATTAACCATAAGACCATAGCGTGTTATCAATTACCATGGGAGGGAGCGATTCATATTTACATTCGTATCAATATGGAAAATATATTTTACCAGCTACTATTAAACATAATCGTTTAGTTCTAGAATGGTAAGATAATTGAGAAGATATCTGTGAGAGAAAAATATTATAGATATCAACAAATAATGACAAATGTAGCAATAATGCAAAATTGTTACTGTTATTAGACGATAGACCACAAAAGAAAAAAAAACAAAAACAGAAAAAACAAACAAACAAGAAAAACTGGCAATCAAACGATATAGATGGTGAAATTAAATTATTGACAACACACTTGACAATGATCTGGTTGACCTGTACGAAATATCAATATCTCAAATTACCATGGTTCTTTTCTTTTTTATGTAGATTTTTTTCTTTCCTCCCACAAGACTTTTACCAAACTTAACTTTATATAACTAGAAATGTCATTTTACTTGTATACGGTTCTTGTATATTTCAGGACGACCAGAAATGTCATTTTACTTGTATACAGTTATTGTATATTTCAGGACGACCAGAAATGTCATTTTACTTGTATACAGTTATTGTATATTTCAGGACGACCAGAAATGTCATTTTACTTGTATACGGTTCTTGTATATTTCAGGACGACCAGAAATGTCATTTTACTTGTATACGGTTCTTGTATATTTCAGGACGACCAGAAATGTCATTTTACTTATATACGGTTCTTGTATATTTCAGGACGACCAGAAATGTCATTTTACTTATATACGGTTCTTGTATATTTCAGGACGACCAGAAATGTCATTTTACTTGTATACGGTTCTTGTATATTTTAGGACGACCAGAAATGTCATTTTACTTGTATACGGTTCTTGTATATTTCAGGACGACCAGAAATGTCATTTTACTTATATACGGTTCTTGTATATTTCAGGACGACCAGAAATGTCATTTTACTTATATACGGTTCTTGTATATTTCAGGACGACCAGAAATGTCATTGTACTTGTATACGGTTCTTGTATATTTCAGGACGACCAGAAATGTCATTTTACTTGTATACGGTTCTTGTATATTTCAGGACGACTAGAAATGTCATTTTACTTGTATACGGTTCTTGTATATTTCAGGACGACCAGAAATGTCATTTTACTTGTATACGGTTCTTGTATATTTCAGGACGACCAGAAATGTCATTTTACTTGTATACGGTTCTTGTATATTTCAGGACGACCAGAAATGTCATTGTACTTATATACGTTCTTGTATATTTCAGGACGACCAGAAATGTCATTTTACGTGTATATGGATCTTGTATATTTTAGGACGACCAGAAATGTCATTTTACTTGTATACGGTTCTTGTATATTTCAGGACGACCAGACATCATTGAAGAGGAAGTTTTAGATGAAATACTATACAGTTATAACAAATTAGCCAGACCCGGTACATTTGAAAACCCTACAGTTGTTGTCAAACATGGACTTAACTTAATAAAAATTGTGGAGTGTGTAAGTAATATATCAATAAATAAGTTCACAGTGTATCCTCTTTCGGTGTGTACAAGAGATAGGGGTAGGGGTGGAGGGGTACTATAACTCAAAGAAACACTTATTTATCTAGCATAATTTAGCCTACATGTTTTATAGTATATTAATCATTTTGTCTCATACATTTGAATCATATTCAAATAATAACAATCTGCTATTTGTGAATCAGACAACACTCTGGATTAATATGGTACCAGAAGGAGAATCATAATCCGTAATTCAAAGGGCAGACAATACAATGTCCAAACGAAAAGTGACAAAGCAACAAACAATGGTCCTCAACACAATACAGATTAAGCAACACTAACGCCACTAAAATCCTCAGGTGAACTTAGATGCTCCGGAATGGTAAACATATCCTGCTCCACTAGTGCCACTCGTATTGTTATCAGTTAGAACAGTTGGAAGATACCGAAAGGGTAATCAGAGGCCGTATCAAAAGGACAGACAATATAACAGCCAAAAGAAAACAAGACAGAAGAACAAACAATAACCTATAAAACACTACACAGAAGTCAAGAAACATGAACCCCACTAAAACCCGTGGTGGATTCAGGTGCTCAGGAAGGGTTAGCAGTTCCTGCTCCACACGTGACCCCTGTCATGTTACTATTCAACGATCAGAACATCATCTGATATGGAAATCGTGTTGAACACCAGTATACGTAAATAAAAACCAATATCATAGTCGATGAGGGTTTTTAGAGTGGATATTATGGTCAATAGTGACAAAGATATCCTGCAACGGTAAAATTTCGAAGTAATCTTCACCACTATGAACCTTTTGGTCAGTTAGAAACAATCCTCTCCAAAGGAAATCATGCTATTATTCACAAATTCTGGAATATAGTATTAACTGAAAAACATACTGTACTCTCCATATGTTGTACAACATTATTATCAATTTATTTCTAATTTTTATTGATATTTAGGACGGTAGAACATTAAAAGCTGAGACATGGTTAGAGATGTCATGGATTGATCCTAGACTGGTCTGGTCCTTAGATTTCTTCAGCATCAAATCTCTAAGTCTTCCCTCTGATTTGATGTGGACACCGGATATTGTATTGTATAACAAGTGAGTACACATACTACTTCATTAATATTAAATCTCTAAGTATTGTATCTGATTTAATGTGGACACCGAATATTGTATTATATAACAAGTGAGTAAACTGACTACTTCTTCAACGTCAAATCTCTAAGTCTTCCCTCTGATTTAATGTTGACACCGGATATTGTATTGTAAAACAAATGAGTACACTGACTAATTCTTCAACGTCAAATCTCTCAGTCTTCCCTCTAATTTAATGTTGACATCGGATATCGTATTGTATAACAAGTGAGTACACTAACTACTTCTTCAACGTCAAATCTCACAGTCTTCCCTCTGATTTAATGTTGACACCGGATATTGTATTGTATAACAAGTGAGTACACTGACTACTTCTTCAACGTCAAATCTCTCAGTCTTCTCTCTGATTTAATGTTGACACCGGATATTGTATTGTATAACAAGTGAGTACACTGACTACTTCTTCAACATTAAATCTCTAAGTCTTCTCTCTGATTTAATGTTGACACCGGATATTGTATTGTATAACAAGTGAGTACACTGACTACTTCTTCAACGTCAAATCTCTCAGTCTTCCCTCTGATTTAATGTGGACACCGGATATTGCATTGTATAACAAGTGAGTACACTAACTACTTCTTCAACGTCAAATCTCTCAGTCTTCCCTCTGATTTAATGTGAACACCGGATATTGTATTGTATAACAAGTGAGTACACTAACTACTTCTTCAACGTCAAATCTCTCAGTCTTCCTTTTGAATTAATGTGGGCACCGGATATTGTATTGTATAACAAGTGAGTACACTGACTACTTCTTCAACGTCAAATCTCTCAGTCTTCCCTCTGATTTAATTGACACCGGATATTGTATTGTATAACAAGTGAGTACACTAACTACTTCTTCAACGTCAAATCTCTCAGTCTTCCCTCTGATTTAATTGACACCGGATATTGTATTGTATAACAAGTGAGTACACTTAATACTTCTTCAACGTCAAATCTCTCAGTCTTCCCTCTGAATTAGTGTGGACACCGGATATTGTATTGTATAACAAGTGAGTACACTAACTACTTCTTCAACATTAAATCTCTAAGTCTTCCCTCTGATTTAATGTGGACACCGGATATTGTATTGTATAACAAGTGAGTACACTAACTACTCCGTCAACATTAAATCTCTAAGTCTTCCCTCTGATTTAATGTTGACACCGGATATTGTATTGTATAACAAGTGAGTACACTAACTACTTCTTCAACATTTAATCTCCCAGTCTTCCCTCTGATTTAATGTTGACACCGGATATTGTATTGTATAACAAGTGAGTACACTGACTACTTCTTCAAATTTAGATTTACTAATGAAAAACAATATACATGCTATATGTATATTGACATTGTACAACAATATGACACATTCCAGCAACATCTTAAGTCGCCAATAATATTAAAATATTTCTTAACCACGCCAAGGCAGATAAAGACAGATGTCATATCTTTCTATATACATGTAATATTTAACATTAATATACTATTTGTCCAATATGATTTCCGTTACTAGAGGACACCTGCGACAAAACAAAACGAATATCATTCCTGTCACAGGAAATGCGAACCATTTCGAAACACCTTCATTCTAATGTCCAATGATATTGTTCATGCTATCCAGATTGTGATGTTATGTACTATCCCCTAACTGTTTCCTCAATTTTATAACGCTTAAGGTGGTACCTAACATTACAGGGAGATAACTCTTTAAAATCAGTTGAACATTTTGATCATATGATGTTTGTATGCAGATTTCAAGCATCTCGGTGATCAAAACCACAGAGAGAAAAGCTGCTATGTGGCTAGTGAATTTATAGCTCTGAGTCTGTTGGTTGGAATTTGTTAAAATTTTGATATTTATTACAGTGGATATATTCAAACACACTGCCAAAAAAATAAGAAAATTAAACGAGCAGATCAAATTTTACCTGAAGTGTATGGTACCACCTTAAATGACGTTTGAAATAACACTCTTTTATTTGATAAGCTTAACGGAAATTGTTTTGTGAAAAAGCAAATGTTATAAACAATCAAAATATAAGATTCATGATATTTCATCTCGGCACTACTGTGTCCATTTAAGGAATAACAGCACTTTATTTGAAGAGTTGACGGCGTCAATATTGTTATTACTATTCTAGTGTAATAGACTTTCCCTTTGTAAGATTGTTCGGAGTTCGGTAATTTTGTTATTACCTTTATATACAATGTTTTCTTTTGAGCCGAGAAAAGGTTCTAAAAACGGAAAGAAATAAAAAGTCGCGAGATATTGAATATCAAGTAGGTGCATTAATGTCATAGAAAAAAATTACGTACGCTCATAGTCAAAATATTGGAAAACCCAATTATTTGAAATTCTTTGGAAGCGCAGTGCGCAATTTAATTAGAAATTTATGTTTTTTATTGAAATCTCGTTTTGTTTTTGCACTGTCAGATGTCTTAATTTTCATTCAGTTTCTATGATGGTGTATAACCTTCATGTCATAAAGCTATATATTGTAGTTGCATGACTTAACTAGTAACTATAGGCATATATTTGGAAAGTCGAAAATAGAAGTAAAACGAATGTGGATGTAAAAGCTGTTTATGCTAGAAAAAATATTTAAGAACTATCAAAACATACTAAGCTTAAGGACAATTTTCTTTTTCGTTTGCAAAATGATTTCCATCGCAGTTTATCATTGTATGCACAAAATATACAGGAACATATTTATCCTTTACAGGAGAACAATGTCATAACTTCCGGTGTGATGTGTCATTCTTGTTTTGAATATTAAATGATTTAAGTTACGTTTTATTTTGCAGTCCATCTTCCCATGCTGGCAATGGGTACAATCCAAGGGTATTTATCTTCAATACAGGGTCTGTGTCCTGGTTCCCTCCCACAACTATAATAACGAATTGTGACGAAAGCGAGAATGACCACAAAACAGTTTTCTGTTTGATGACATTTGGGTCATGGTCTTACGACGGTAAAGCTGTTGATATCCAGTTATTATACGACGATATAGAATTGAGAGACTATGTAGAAAACACCGAGTGGGAATATGTCAATTCAACGATAATTAGAAATGTGAAACGATATCCATGTTGTCCTGAACCTTATGCAGACATTACGTACAATATAACACTACGCAGGCGCGACAAACCAGCAACTTCCGGAGCAACAGTAAATATACCTGGATCAACAAATGGGGTTGTAAAAAATGACCAAATCCATGGCGACCAGAATACGAATATAGAAATTACAAATACGGAAAGTCAAAATAGCACACTACAAGTAACTGAAAGTGATACAAAGACAAAAGTTGACAGTGGTAAGACCGATGTCAAGGATACCACTGACGGGAAATAACTGATGTCATAGTAAGCCAAAATACAGCATTAAATACCGGTGATTTATAAATATAATGTTGTTTTTTTATATTTTCAAACTATTTTTGAATGATGATCTGACCAATGAATTTTGATGAAAAACTGTAAAAATTGTACATTGAATAAAATATTTATTTTTTATTCATTATTTTTTTTTCTCCATTTTAGCGCAATATCAAGGCAGTTTTTGTATTTGACAACGAATTATATATTATAGATTATATAATATTTTAGTTTTTGTGTTGTTCTATTATATGTCTTTACGTTCTGCGTTGTGATGACCTTTACGACTTCCGCATAATAACGATGTTCGATTCGTTTTAACCTACAGTTGTTTGTAGGGGGGGGGGGGGGGGGCTCATGTCTTATTTACGTTATTCCTGTTTCCTTGCGTGTAGTGGTAATTTCCACAAATCATTTGACAAGTGAAGAGGTTTTTTTTTAAATAGAGTAAGAATGAGCAAAATACCACAGTGTCGGAACAATTCCAAAATAACAATCGACATATCGCAGAAACAGAGGCAAAACCCACACTCCCTACACAGATACACATGACCGCTCACTTTCCTGGCTTAGCATAGGCACTTCAATAAAGAGTGGTTAAGCTAAATGAATTTAAACACGTTTTAAATCAGACAATTTTGGTAGTGCCTATATGTTTTTCATTTATATACGAAAAAAAAAGCAATTTTGAATTTAGGAGTATTTTGTATTCCTACACGTACTGAAATCAATACATATAATTAAAAATTAAAAATGGGTATTAATTCCTTAACAATAGCCATATTTGTTCTCCAAAACAAACAGACTCCAAATTAAATAGAAAATAGATATATTCCTCGGTGTAAATTACAGTTGTTTATAAAACGATGCAGTATAAACACAGGCACTTTTTTCTATCAATGGGGGGGGGGGGGGGGGGGGGGGGGGGGGGGGGGGGGGGGGGCCCTTCCTCACTCTTACTTTTACAAGGTGCTCGGCTATTTATTTTGAAAAAAATGGACACCTTCGCTTCACACTATTTTCTGGTATTATTTACGCTTGAAATACACCCTACCTTATAGCAGTCGCTCCTAAATACATTTATCTTCATCAATATCCACAATGTTCATACCCTTCATGGTGCCCTGTGACATACCTAACGATTTAAGATACACAAATGTGACCTCTTAACGACTAGACAAATTTCACCATATTAACTTCCGGTTGCCTGTTGTTCAGGTCAGAATGAATATCTGTAAATAAAATAAAATGCATCTAAAAATTGTTGTTGTGTATTTAATAATTTATGTATTTTTCTCAAATGGATACTACAAGTCATTACAAACCACACTTCTTGTTAAATATATTTTAATGGAAATTTGACTTACTACTGACAGAACGACAAATCTAGGGAATTCCGAAAAACATACGATACAACTAGAGATATGCCGAAATGAATATTTGGAGGGAAAATATAAGATAAGATAAGATAACCAATCACATTCAAGCTTAAAATTTACCGCCGATTTAACCGGAAGTTAATATGGTGAAATTTGTCTAGTCGTGAAGAGGTCACATTTGTGTATTTTAATTCGTTAGGTATGTCACAGGGCACCATGAAGGGTATTGATGAAGATAAATGTATTTAGGAGTGACTGCTATAAGGTATGGTGTATCCTAAGCGTACCAGAAAATAGCGTGAAGCGAAGGTGTCAATTTTTTTCAAAATAAATAGCTGAGCACATTGTAAAAGTAAGAGGGAGGAAGGGCCCCCCATTGATAGAAACAAGTGCCTGTAAGTGTAAAAGTAAAATACACAATCTTGTTATAAAAACGTAGATATCAATTTTAGTGCAAAAGGAATAATCAGGATAATCAAAGGGCATAATCAGGATAGCCAAAGGGCATAATCAGGATAGCCAAAGGACATAATCAGGAAAGACAAAGGGCATAATCAGGATAACAAAAGGGCATAATCAGGATAGCCAAAGGGCATAATCAGGATAGCCAAAGGGCATAATCAGGATAGCCAAAGGACATAATCAGGAAATCCAAAGGGCATAATCAGGATAGCCAAAGGGCATAATCAGGATAGCCAAAGGTCATAATCAGGATAGCCAAATGGCATAATCAGGATAGCCAAAGGGCATAATCAGGATAACCAAAGGGCATAATCAGGATAGCCAAAGGGCATAATCAGGAAAGCCAAAGGGCATAATCAGGATAGCCAAAGGGCATAATCAAGATAGCCAAAAGGAATAATCAGGAAAGCCAAAGGGCATAATCAGGATAGCCAAAGGGCATACTCAGTATAACCAAAGGGCATAATCAGGAAAACCAAAGGGCATAATCAGGATAGCCAAAGGGCATAATCAGGATAGCCAAAGGACATAATCAGGAAAGCCAAAGGGCATAATCAGGATAGCCAAAGGGCATAATCAGGATAGCCAAAGGGCATAATCAGGAAAGCCAAAGGGCATAATCAGGATAGCCAAAGGGCATAATCAGGAAAGCCAAAGGGCATAATCAGGATAACCAAAGGGCATAATCAGGATAGCCAAAGGGCATAATCAAGATAGCCAAAAGGAATAATCAGGAAAGCCAAAGGGCATAATCAGGATAGCCAAAGGGCATACTCAGTATAACCAAAGGGCATAATCAGGAAAACCAAAGGGCATAATCAGGATAGCCAAAGGGCATAATCAGGATAGCCAAAGGACATAATCAGGAAAGCCAAAGGGCATAATCAGGATAGCCAAAGGGCATAATCAGGATAGCCAAAGGGCATAATCAGGAAAGCCAAAGGGCATAATCAGGATAGCCAAAGGGCATAATCAGGAAAGCCAAAGGGCATAATCAGAAAAGCCAAAGGGCATTATCAGGATAGCCAAAGTGCATAATCAGGATAGCCAAAGGGCATAATCAGGAAAGCCAAAGGGCATAATCAGGAAAGCCAAAGGGCATAATCAGGAAAGCCAAAGGGCATAATCAGGAAAGCCAAAGGGCATAATCAAGATAGCCAAAAGGAATAATCAGGAAAGCCAAAGGGCATAATCAGGATAGCCAAAGGGCATACACAGTATAACCAAAGGGCATAATCAGGAAATACAAAGGGCATAATCAAGATAGCCAAAAGGAATACTCAGGAAAGCCAAAGGGCATAATCAGGATAGCCAAATGGCATACTCAGTATAACCAAATGGCATACTCAGTATAACCAAAGGGCATAATCAGGAAAGCCAAAGGGCATAATCAGGATAGCCAAAGGGCATAATCAGGATAGCCAAAGGACATAATCAGGAAAGCCAAAGGGCATAATCAGGATAGCCAAAGGACATAATCAGGATAGCCAAAGGACATAATCAGGAAAGCCAAAGGGTATAATCAGGATAGCCAAAGGGCATAATCAGGATAGCCAAAGGGCATAATCAGGATAGCCAAAGGGCATAATCAGGAAAGCCAAAGGGCATAATCAGGATAGCAAAAGGGCATAATCAGGATAGCCAAAGGGCATAATCAGGAAAGCCAAAGGGCATAATCAGGAAAGACAAAGGTCATAATCAGGAAAGCCAAAGAGCATAATCAGGATAGCCAAAGGGCATAATCAGGATAGCCAAAGGGCATAATCAGGAAAGCCAAAGGGCATAATCAGGAAAGCCAAAAGGCATAATCAGGATAGCCAAAGTCGACTATGGTGATATATTTATGCATCTTTATCAGCATTTTCAGCTATATTTATCAGACAATTTTGAAGATACCAAAAAGTAACGAGATGCCGCAAATCGAAGGATAAATAATGCAATAGTTGAAGGAGAAAAAAGTACAAAATGTTAAACAATCGTCCACAAAACGCTACACTGTAAGCTAAAGATTGAACAATACGAACTCCACCAAAACAGGGGTGAACTCAGATATCGCTGAAGGGCAAACAGATCCTACTTAATAATTGACACCTGTCGTGGTACTATTAAACAAACCTAGCATCATCTGGTGTGGAAATCGTGTTTGACACCATATAAATGTAAAGTCACATATCAATAAATGATGAAATTTATTATAAATGAGATAATATAAATTTATTTAAATGTACGACTATTTTTTTGTATTAGTTGTTAATCTAATATACATGCGTGGACATCTATTTTAGTATACACGGCTCGTCTCTAGAATAACCGTCATCAGGTACTCTTATAGTGAACAGACTGGATATCTAAATCATTTCCTACACTGTGATGTATACATAAAGACACATCTTGATAATGACTGATGTATATTTGCTGTATGGATCCATTCATTTAATTGTAGTTCAGTGTAAACAATGGTAATAGAAAATTACAACAATAATATCAACAAATTGAACAATCACCTCTCAATTCAACTCTCTGAACATAGAAAAGATCACGACATATGACTTTCGCAATCCAAGTCCTGGTTGGGGCAGAAACACAAAAATGACGGCGCAATCCAAGTCCTGGTTGGGGCAGAAACACAAAAATGACGGCGCAATCCAAGCCCTGGTTGGGGCAGAAACACAAAAATGACGGCGCAATCCAAGTCCTGGTTGGGGCAGAAACACAAAAATGACGGCGCAATCCAAGCCCTGGTTGGGGCAGAAACACAAAAATGACGGCGCAATCCAAGTCCTGGTTGGGGCAGAAACACAAAAATGACGGCGCAATCCAAGCCCTGGTTGGGGCAGAAACACAAAAATGACGGCGCAATCCAAGTTCTGGTTGGGGCAGAAACACAAAAATGACGGCGCAATCCAAGCCCTGGTTGGGGCAGAAACACAAAAATGACGGCGCAATCCAAGTCCTGGTTGGGGCAGAAACACAAAAATGACGACGCAATCCAAGTCCTGGTTGGGGCAGAAACACAACAATGACGGCGCAATCCAAGTCCTGGTTGGGGCAGAAACACAAAAATGACGGCGCAATCCAAGTCCTGGTTGGGGCAGAAACACAAAAATGACGGCGCAATCCAAGTCCTGGTTGGGGCAGAAACAAAAAATGACGGCGCAATCCAAGTCCTGGTTGGGGCAGAAACACAAAAATGACGGCGCAATCCAAGTCCGGGTTGGGGCAGAAACACAAAAATGACGGCGCAATCCAAGTCCTGGTTGGGGCAGAAACACAAAAATGACGGCGTAATCCAAGTCCTGGTTGGGGCAGAAACACAAAAATGACGGCGCAATCCAAGCCCTGGTTGGGGCAGAAACACAAAAATGACGGCGCAATCCAAGTCCTGGTTGGGGCAGAAACACAAAAATGACGGCGCAATCCAAGCCCTGGTTGGGGCAGAAACACAAAAATGACGACGCAATCCAAGTCCTGGTTGGGGCAGAAACACAAAAATGACGGCGCAATCCAAGCCCTGGTTGGGGCAGAAACACAAAAAATGACGGCGCAATCCAAGTCCTGGTTGGGGCAGAAACACAAAAATGACGGCGCAATCCAAGTCCTGGTTGGGGCAGAAACACAAAAATGACGGATAGAAACTAGATCTATATGTGGACGTTGTTAGTTGACGGTCGCGATATGTATGCCTGTAAACCAAAGGAATCTAGGGTGATCTCCATCATACTGATCCAATCCTATGTCGAAAAGTTATTTCTCTATGTAAATCTATATACCAATATAATATTTCACCAGAACTTTTTATCAATGTTTTGAACAACTATTTACTATGCGTGGGCAGGAGACTGTTGACAACTACATTCGACCTATAAGTATATATGTTGCTGTCAGACATTTCCCATGTATTGATGTGATTAGTAGTACTATGTATTGACAGGAATGTTTTCGTCGGGTCATCCACACAGTAGTCAGTGTTTCGGAACCCACATATGTTATTAGATATATTTACAGTTCCTAAATAATGTAATTTATTGAAACCACGGTCGATCTCGCTGAGGAATAGGTAACCTTTCCCGGCTATCCTTTAACTTATTTTCTTCTAAGGACTTTCAAATTATTTTGACTATCAGTGTACTTGATGAAGGTATATCTGCTTTTTTCATATAAATCCCCAATTTTGTTTGTTGCCATTACTTTTAAGAATGTCACTGTAATAAGTGGGTTAGAGTTACGGTATATAACGCAATGTTCTACAATATAACCACCGACCTGCCGCTAATCACTGACAAAAGGTCAGTTTTATTGGTGCAGGTAACTACCGACCTGCTGCTAATCACTGACAAAAGGTCAGTTTTATTGGTGCAGGTAACCACCGACCTGCCGCTAATCACTGACAAAAGATCAGTTTTATTGGTGCAGGTTACACCTACCTGCCACTAGTCACTGCCAAAAGGTTAGTTTTATTAGTGCAGGTAACCACCGACCTGCCGCTGGTCACTGACAAAAGGTCAGTTTTATTGGTGCAGGTAACCACGACCTGCAGCTAGTCACTGACAAAAGGTCAGTTTTATTGGTGCAGATAACCACCGACCTGCCGCTGGTCACTGACAAAACGTCAGTTTTATTGGTGCAGGTAACCACCGACCTGCCGCTGGTCACTGACGAAAGGTCAGTTTTATTGGTGCAGGTAACCACCGACCTGCCGCTAATCACTGACAAAAGGTCAGTTTTATTGGTGCAGGTAACCACCGACCTGCCGCTAATCACTGACAAAAGGTCAGTTTTATTGGTGCAGGTTACCACCTACCTGCAGCTAGTCACTGACAAAAGGTCAGTTTTATTGGTGCAGGTAACCACCGACCTGCAGCTAGTCACTGACAAAAGGTCAGTTTTATTGGTGCAGGTAACCACCGACCTGCAGCTAGTCACTGACAAAAGGTCAGTTTTATTGGTGCAGATAACCACCGACCTGCCGCTGGTCACTGACAAAAGGTCAGTTTTATTGGTGCAGGTAACCACCGACCTGCCGCTGGTCACTGACGAAAGGTCAGTTTTATTGGTGCAGGTAACCACCGACCTGCAGCTAATCACTGACAAAAGGTCAGTTTTATTGGTGCAGGTAACCACCGACCTGCAGCTGTCACTGACAAAAGGTCAGTTTTATTGGTGCAGGTAACCACCGACCTGCAGCTAGTCACTGACAAAAGGTCAGTTTTATTGGTGCAGGTAACCACCGACCTGCAGCTAGTCACTGACAAAAGGTCAGTTTTATTGGTGCAGGTAACCACCGACCTGCAGCTAGTCACTGACAAAAGGTCAGTGTTATTGGTGCAGGTAACCACCGACCTGCCGCAGGTCACTGACAAAAGGTCAGTTTTATTGGTGTAGGTAACCACCAACCTGCAGCTAGTCACTGACAAAAGGTCAGTTTTATTGGTGCAGATAACCACCGACCTGCCGCTGGTCACTGACAAAAGGTCAGTTTTATTGGTGCAGATAACCACCGACCTGCAGCTAGTCACTGACAAAAGGTCAGTTTTATTGGTGCAGGTAACCACCAACCTGCAGCTAGTCACTGACAAAAGGTCAGTTTTATTGGTGCAGGTAATCACCGACCTGCCGCTAGTTACTGACAAAAGGTTAGCTTTATTGGTGCAGGTAACCACCGACCTGCCACTAGTCACTGACAAAAGGTCAGTTTTATTGGTGCAGGTAACCATCGACCTGCCGCTAGTCACTGACAAACTTTATCACATAATGTTGTATTGAATTATGGTTTATTAGATATATTTTTATCTATATTTACAGGTACTAAATCATGTAATTATTATTAAAACTAAGGTTATCTCCCTTCATACACTGGTCACCATGGCTACCCTGATTGGGCCCTTCGGGTTTCTTGCTTCCAAACACTTTTCAATTATTTGGCTTTCAAATATTTTGAGATGAAGGTTATTCTAGAAACGTGTCGTACGCATTGCATTTGATAGCCATACGTTTTTATTTATAAGGAACGGTAATTTAAGTTGAGACAAAAGGACAAACAATGATCTACAAAACGCTACACATAAAACTAAATATCCTTGAAGCAGTGAAAACATTTTCATAAAACGGTTCACTACAACTTGACCATTCTTAATTTGTCTTACTGCAAAGACAAAAATACATGTATCGTTGTAATGGATGTAACGTGCGTTATATTATTTAATCAACATCCAGTCGTTGTTCATCTGGGTAATCATTTGTTTTTCCTGTTGCTTTTGTAAAATATCTTTTGGGAATTTGTAATATTATATGTTCACAAGGCTCCATCATCATTAATTCATAATACATTTCAATGTTTTAAGTAAGATTCCATCACGATTGAAACTTTATCACACGCATTTAGTTACATAATGCACGAGATCAGAAAACCAATAGTCAGATATGAGTGATGAAGTGATAAAAACATGGAAAACCAAATTAATCTAACAACTTCTATAATTAGTAAGCCATTTGTTTAAAACAAAACATTAAATAACTGTTAATGTAATCAATTGTAAACAAAATATATTACATGACAATGCATTGCCTAAATAGGTCGATGATACCTTCGGGACTATGTACAGAATTATGAAACGAAAGTTTCAGCAGTGATGGCCAACAATTCAAACAATATCAACAAAACAAACAATATCAACAAAAACGAATACTCACCTCTCATCTCAACTCATTGAATATGGAAAGGACCACGACATGGGAGGTTTGAAATCCAGTTCCTGGTTTCGAACAGTCACAAAAATGTATCTAATTCTAACACTGTTGGGTGAAATTTTTAGAGTACCATAGATTTTTTATAGTGCCAGAAAATCCGCGGGTAGAAATGTTGCTCCACTCAGACACATTATCCTGTTGCCTTTTGTAATTTGATTTTTTGCGTATGCATTGATGATGGGATCATATTGTAAAAGCGTGTTGCTTGGCTTCTGATTGGTTATTCTGAATTTGTGCCTGATGGTGAATACTCCAGAAAGGTGTCATGCGCACTAAGTTATATATCTACGTCTTTAATGTAACGTACCCAGAAGAGTTTGAAGATACCAAAGGGGTCATCAGAATCATTATATCGAAGAAGAACAGACAACACAATAGTCAAAAGAAAAAGGACAAAAGGACAAACAACGATCTACAAGACACACATATAAAACTAAAGATCGAGTAACACGAACCCCACTAAAAATCGGGGGTGAACTCAGGTGCTCCGGAAGGGTAAGCAGTTCTTGCTCCACTAGTGACACCCGTCGTGTTAATCTAGCTACAAAACCGGTGATAAGTCATGAATGAGGAAAGGACCAGGAAGTGTGCTTGATAAAAGTCGTTGGACTAGTACTTTCGTCTGTTGTTTTGATCATCTAGATCTTGATAGGGAATAGTATGTTGACTTTAATATCTTTATTCAAATTAGTATTAATATGACACTGTAACAAATGTGTACAAAAATAAATGAATTCTATTATAACGATTTGATTTGTTCATTGTCTATCCATCTCATAGGACATCTTTACTCCAGCTGTTTCAATAGTCTGAAAAATAAGTAGGAGCTTAGAAATAATAATAATAATAATAATAATAATAATAATAATAATAATAATAATAATAATAAAACACCACGCTGTCGGAAAAGGAAAATGTGATCGATACCCCTAACAAGCATATACATCACTGCTAATTTTCCGGGATTGCCCAGGCACTTTAATAAAAAGTGACGGGCCTAAACTAGTTGTGTTTACTATGTGAAGATGACATATGCCGTGTTCAAGTTTAATGTGACTAATGCAATTGTCCACTATATCTATTTATTGTTTAATCAACCAAAGTTAGATAACATATCATTTTGACATATAATGTCATATCATGGCACAGGACACATATAGACGAGATCTCGTTTATATTGTTGACACTTAATAAAAGCTTAGCTAACCCCAGTAAGTTTTTTTTTCGATTTGATGTACTCAGGGCAGGTAGATTATTATACATGTATCCGTCATAATATAGAGCTAATGCAATCTAATAAACATTTGATGTTCTTGCATCTTTTCCCTGTCTTTTTTTATTTGGCAAAATCGACGTCCCAAGCATACATATACATGTCCGCTCACTCGCCTGGCTTAGCATAGGAACTTCAATAACAAGTGGCGTCATTAAGCTAGTTTTATAGATTCATAATATCTCGGAAAAAATAAAGTGAAATCATATTGAAGCGTTTAAACATGAAATGATGTCAATCAAAATCATACATATCAACGGTAACTATATACATGTACCATCAAAATTTAAATTTAACGGTAATTTGCGCAATTTCCCTTTGATCTTGGTGAATGATATCTTCAGTATCAACAAACTGATTCAGATTCTGAAAATTATTGGTCGGTGTGATGTCAAGCACATTATAATAAAAACCGATTAAAAAATATGTTAGTTTTGAGTGTCTCAACATACAGTATCGCAGCTAGTACGACCGGACTCGTTGTGATACTAGTGATAATATCTGTCTCGACCTTCAAAACGGACGTTATTCTATATACAATTTTTTATTATACAAACCGCAAACATTGTGTTTCCTTTGATTACTCTTCTGGTTTTTGTTTCTTTCCAGCCCATCATCTCTGAACTACTCGTATCTTCCCAAACACCGTCAGCGGTTATATTTGCTGTGAACTGTTGTAATTAGTAGACGAAAATAATTAATAAAAAAGAATAAAAAAAACCACTATGTCGAAACAAATTCAAAATAAATCTAACACACATACATGAGCACTCACTTTCCTGGCTTGGTACAGGCACTTCAATAAAAAGTGGCGGGGTTAACTGAACTAGTTTTATGATCAAACCTAATTCTTTAGCAGCATACAACAATAAATCTAAAACAAAATACATTTCTATAATATATTACTTCGCTTGTTAAAATATACGCTTATAATGTCCAGTTTTCCGGATATCGGCGTCACAAATTGATACACATGCAAACTAGAGTTTATTTCCTTTGATCATTGTTTTCTATATTTATAAACTGTTATATTTTTCGCACTTCATGTCGTCAAAAACATTACATTAATATTTTGATAATTCTAATCCGATTTATATTCTTCTTCGATATACGGATTCTGATTACCCCTTTGGTATCTTCAAACTCTTCTACAAGTATTTCGCTGTTTTGAACTATTTCTTGCATTTAGATAATACTAACATTTGTTCATAGCATTTTGTCTTTTATATAAACGTTAGAGAACACCGAAAGGGCAATTAAAAATGGACAATCTAGAGAAACTGGCAAAATAGGGAACGCAAGACGAAGAAAACTAAAACCAAAACATGACGAAATATGTATTGGCCACCACTATGTGCAAACAAACACAAATTACGTAAATAAAATATTAACAATGAACTGAAGGTAAAATAGTGTCGTATATATATCTCATATATTGTTTTTTTATATATATATACCTTTACACCTTTTCCTTCGAGATCTTTAGTGACACTTTCCTTCCCAAGCTGGAATTTGTAGACAAGTGGTTGTGGTAGTACATCAGACGTGACTGTCTTTATCCAGTTGTCTCCCTCTAATTTATATTCTTCATACGTTGTAGCATCACGGTACTTGTCAACATATTCCTTTGGAATGCCTTGTTATAGAGAAAAAACATTTTGACAAGAACTAGATGGGGAACACGACGGGTGTTTTATCAGAAGTAGGACAACTGCTTACCCTTCGCGAGCCTCTGAATTCACCTCCGGTTTTATGGTAGGATGTGTGTAGCTCATCATTTTTGTATTCGTTCTGTGTCGTTTTTCCACTGTTGTGTTTGTCTGTGGATTGTCATTTCTTGCTTTCGCCCTCGGGTTTCTTTAACGTTTATTTATTTTGTCTCAAATTAATATATGCAATCTTTCTTGCGTACAGTCACATTCTTGTTGTGGACTATATCATCACCATGTCATGAAAATATAGAAGTCAATCGGTAGCTTATTTTACACTTGAGACTCATTGTCGATATCTTCGTTGGTGGACTATTAGTCCCCGAGGGTATCGTCCGTTCAGTATTTCTGCACTGACATGATTTATTAGATGTATCTATTATTCCTAAACCATGTCATTATAATCACATCTCCGTACAATCATAGATAACATAAGCCTATTTGGACTACCCTGTTGGTACTTCGGTTGTCTTGCTCCCCAAAACTTCTATATTATTTGGTTTTCAAATCTTTTGATTTTGAGCGGACCTGATGAATGTTATTACAAAGTAGAGTTTGAAGATACCAAAGGGTAATCGAAGAAGAACAGACAACACACAAACACGTCTGTCTCCACTAAATTATGTATCTTTTTTTATGTAATCCTGTCGGGATGATAATATACATATATATCTTTATATATCTTTACTCTACTTATTCTAGTTCAAGTCCAAGGCGAGGTGCACTCAAAACAAAATTATGTGATAAAGTTTGTCTGTAACTTGCGACAGGTCGGTGGTTTTCTCCGGTTTCCTCCACCAATAAAACAGTCCCACGATGTAAATGAAATATGGTTAAAGTGGCGTTAAACACAACAATCCTAACCCCTATATTAATTTCTTTTATTCATTCAAAGGTAGATGTTCCTCATTATTGACCCATTATCTATGTATATCTATATTTTCACCGTTCTCTGATAAATACATGTTACCGGTCTTACAGTGAATGAACAAAAATAGGTTCACACCATATATATCCAATTTCTTCAAATATACAACGCAAAAATGTGTTTATCACAATCAGAGAATAAAAACCTCGATATTTACATTAGTGAGCTTCATGTGTTTATGGAATATCCTTCGTCAGGTACGCTTATATTCTAAAGATTAAAGACAAATAATCAAAAAGTCTTTGGGAGGAAGCGATTGTAATATTAGATTAATTTCAATTAATTTATTACAAATATATAACTCGCTGCACACGGACATGCACGTATCTGATGCGAAGTTACAATCTAACAATTAAAATGATTATATACTTGATAAATTTGATAAAGGTCGATTTAATAATAAACCTTCTCTGTTAAAAACAATTTGTGATTTCTATTTGAAATTAGATCACATTCCGGTCCTTTCCACATTCATGACTTATCACCGGATTTGTGACTACAATAACAGGATGGGTGCCACTAATGGAGCAGGAACTGCTTACCCTTCAGGAGCACATGAGTTCAACCCCGGATTTTAGTGAGGCTCGTGTTGCATAATCTTTAGTTTTTTTGTGTAGATCTTTGTAGATAGTTTTTTGTCCTTTTGTCCTTTTTCTTTTGACGATTGTGTTGTCTGTCTTTCATCGATTTACGGATTCTGATTACCCTTCGGTATCTTCAAACTCTTCTTACAGAAGAGCCAGCGAATTTCACAGGTCATACATTGTTCTAATGTGTGTGCCAAGTGCAGAGGATTTCTAGAGAGCACACAGCTGCTGACGCAATTGTTACTTGAGCAAGGCTATATATTTTTAACGTGTTCCTCGAGTGAAGTCATCGCTACTGTCCTCATTATTCATTGATTGACCGCTTCGAAATTTTCTTTTCTCAAATTGTGATATATATTTCCCCTTCCACGTCCATTTTGAAATGACATGAGTCGCATGAAAATGGCCGCATAATGAAACATTGAACAGTTGACTGAGATACAATTTCTGATTTATGACTTATACTACAAATGGTGACAGATATAAATCTTACAATTGTAAGAGTCTGTACTATTAAATGGTCAATAATTCTTGTTATGAAGAAAAAATGAACGTGTTAGCAAATGCATTTTGTCTGATAACTTAGTCAAATATGAGCTGTCCCAGTTTCCAATGATCTCATCCTGTGAAAGTCTTTTCTAACAGATATTGTTAGTTTTAAAAAGTATTTAATTTTGAATTTATTAAATAGATATAAGTTCAATAAACAATATATACCTGTCTTTTCGATAAATTCATCGAGGTTTTTCCTTGAAGCATTGTTCGATTTCCATTTCCCCACAAAATGTGACATTTTCGTCGTAAAGTTTGTATGTAGTGAAAAGCAGGCTTATATAATACTTAGTAAGCTAGTATCACTACTCACATTACATGTGACTAGACTATTTGTTTAATATTTGTGTTACAAGTAAAACATGTTTGTTCTACATTATCAACCATTAGGACAGACCATAGTATTACAGTTTATAGATACACAATGTACTATAAATACTTTACTTGGTGATACAGTAAGTAATACACACATGGATCCAAAGGCGTCAATTATTTTTTTAGTTTAAAAGCGTTAAAGCATTAAATAAGATGTAAAACAATACATATCATAAACCATCGAATCATAAAATTATTATACACGAGGAACACCAACAAAGGTGCTGTTCCATATTTTCAGAGACCAATTTTTGCTATGTGAATATACACCCAAACAAGCTGCAGCAGGTTGTTTCAATGGCCGATTGTCTTCTATGTCAACATACATTCACAATAAATGCAACAGAGGAGGCAATGTGATATAAAATTCTCTTATTTGTTTTCATATGAGTATGATTGCCCGTTATGTCCAGAAACATCAAACAAAACGTTAACAAAGGCTCTGTTCCTTAACTTCTCTGAGTTGTATTTGAAAGCGATTGCCATCAATGGAGTGAGGTCATTCATAATAATAGACTATAACGATAGTTACGATGTTATATTTTAATTATCCATCTTTGAGAAGGAAAATCAGAAGGCGTAAGTCGAAAAAAAGAAGAAGAAAAAAGAAAAACAGACAATGATCTACAAAACACGACACAAAAGCATAATAAATATTTTGCCAAACGCAAGCCCCACTTAGAACTGGAGGTGAACTCTGGAAGGATAGGCAGTTCCTGTTCCACTATTGATATGCGCCGAGTTACTCTTGTAACAAACTCGATAATAAGTCATGAATAGGAAAAGGACCGGATTATGATTACGACAAACGGAACATATACATACTCATTTGTAGAATATTAGCACTCTTATTAAATAAAGGGTTCGAATATCAATAACATAGGGATATATCAAATTCCTATATATATATATATAATATATGAGGTGAATGGTCGATTTCCTCGCAAGCTATCCTGCAAAGGGCAACTATGATACTATTGATGACACTAGTCTTAGGAGACAATCTAATTTGAAACAGAAGCTGCAAGCCCTCATGATGTTTTACCTATGGAAGCTAATACATAATTGTAAGCTGTAGATTATGAAATTCCACATTTTAAGGTTCCATGTATCTCTATTATCTTGTAAATACAAGAGCAGTTTGTGTTTTAATATGTTGTCGATTGTCTAGTTAGGGTACCATTTTGTCAAATATTTTGCTTTAGTTGTAAAATGGTTTGTGGATAAGATTATATGGTAGTTGATGTGTTCGATATTGTGTTCCTACTGGAACTTTGTTATTAATGTATGTAGTTAGGTTTACGGTTATGGTCATGGTGTTTAACGCCACTTTCAATAATATTTCAGTTATTGACATATATCGTGGTGGTCAGTTTTATTGGTGGAGGAAACCGGAGTACCCGGCGAAAACCACAGACCTGTCGCAAGTCACTGACAAACTTGATCACATAATGTTGTGTCTTGTACACCTTACCTGAGAGGTATTCAAACTTACACTGTTAGTGGTGATATGCACTGATTGCACAGGTAGTTATAGCAACTACCATACGACCACGACGCTCACAGTATATAGTTGCAATACATTGTAGTTTAAAAGGCCATTGCATCTAAATTGATATCGGTAATTAAGAACTGCAGTTAGAATAGGGCATTATACGATGAATCCTCCAATAATGACATGTTCAAAGGAGGAGTTTTATATTTTGTTCTTCGCACACAAACAGCAGAAAACCTTATGCAAGGAGCTACATTCAGTAAGCAACATAAACTAATTTGTAGATCGTATATTCCCTCTGGTATCCAAGCGTTTTTCCAATGGAAGTTGTTTAATTTGGAGGATATCCCTAAATGCTCTAGACTATTGCTAAGGCCAAGAAAAAAATATGTGTGTTTACGGTCACCCGACCTACCCTAATTTTTGCTAGCGTCCCTATGCATTTTTACACAGAATTCGGATAACCATTTTTGTTGTTTAACCAGCAGCAATGTTTTATTTATTCAACTGCTAGCTTTTTGTCGAAATTGAGAGCAAAGAAGGTAGAAAAACTGCATAATTCGTCATTTTACCGGAATTTTCGAAAATTAAATACCTGAATCGGATTCCGGAACCGGGAACGACTATTTCCGGTTTTCTCGATAATAAAAAAAAAAAAAAAAAAAAAATTAATCCCGACCGACCGACCCTAGATTTTTTTGACATGTGACAGCAAACACACATATATTTTTTTTTGGCCTAATTCCAGCAAGCATCCATGACAAATATCAAATTTTACAGCATGATAATATGTAGACACAGGCAAACCCATGAAGCTTTGTATCGTCACACACGCCATGCTTGTTTGTTTGTTTATTTTTTCCCCGGGTTTTCTCCCCTCTAATGACTTATGAAAAGAAAGCTTAAACAGCAATTTCACCAATTTCAACAAAATGAACAATTACCTCTCACATCAAATCATTGAACAGAGCATATCATATGACGTTTGAAATCACCCTGGCTTGAGACAGGCACAACAATGTGGCGGGGTTAAGCGGTTGTATATAAAGATGTATATTACTTGAGAAGACCTAATATCGAAACATATATCATAATAACTCCTCTCACATGCGGGTTGGAAAATCGAGTTTACGGATTCGATATTACGATTAGTTAATCTATATTTCCAATCGAGCAACAATCATTTACGAAAGTGGTTCTCCCAAATGTGCAAGCCAAGTCAAATACATATCGTGGTGCATTTTGAGAAGTAGTGAATTCGATAAGAAGCTATAATAGGTCTACTCTGTCGGTAGACGATACAACATGTATTTACCGTTGTATCTCAAGACCCATAACAATAACATGGATACAACCGTGACATGTCAAACAAATTGTTTGCATAAACTATAATACATTATAAATAATTCTATATAGAACGACAGATTGCACATTATTGATTATATAAACGGTTTGTGCTTGTTATCCAATCACTTAAAGATCTGACTGCACATGCAGATGGTAGCACACACTGTATCAGTTTTAAGGTGGCCATGACACCATGTGCTTAACTTAGAAATATATAACATTAACTCACTGGACAAATATCAGAAGAAAAACAAAAATTACCACGGCACAGAACAGTTGTAAAATTTAATAACTAAATTGGATCAACAGAGGGAAAAATGTATACCCTAATACATATATCCTCACGGTATATGTTTTCGTATGTCATATGTTTTCGTATCATCCATTTTATTTTGATTTCCACAGTGCACGCGTTATTTTTGACGTGTCTTCCGGTTTCTATTTCTGGAACTTAAACAGGACTCCAACGTGACATCTGTCAAAAATGTTCAAGGTTGCTTTTAAAGACGTTAGTACCAAAAATAGTGAACCTACCTACTGAACCATACTTTTTGCAATGCTAAAAATTTACTTCATTTATAAAGTAGCTTGAAAAAAATCCAGAAGGGCTATGTAAAATTGAACTATGTCGTCTGCCTCTCAGACACCGGCTTTTCCTGTCATGTGACTGTCATGGGGTCACTGATCGTACTTGTAAACAAAAAAGCTGACTGAAATGTGCCTGTTTCTTATATAAAATACATGTCACCTTGCAGTGCATGTGGTTTCAGCACTAAAAAAACATCAAAAGTAAACACAATTTTGAAAGTGGTCATTTTCAAACATTCTGTTATTTTATTTAGATGTAGTATGATTTGTAGATGGCCAGAACCATGAAATTCTAAACCCAGCCATTTCCGGATTTTATATTCGTTTCCATCCCGTATATCGGCCCTGTTTTTACTTCATACGAAAACATATGACGCCATTTTACTGACAGCAAAAGTTGCCAGATAATCAAGAGTATATTAAAATACAAGAATGGCTTTTAAAACAATCTTATGTACAAAGAAATATTTAACTAACCATTCTTTGAAAATTCGAATCGTCATATGAATGAAGGGTTAATCGCTATATCGGAAAATCGATAATAGTACGAAAACCCATCACACGATGATACATGAAAACTCTCTCTCCTAGTACAGCTTCAATAAGAAAAAGTGGAGGGGTTAAGCCAGTTCTATAGACCCAAAGAAATGTTTGATGATACCAATGCGGTAATCGTAGAAGGACAGACAATACAATGGCCAAAAGAAAAAGGACAAATAATGATCTACAAACATTGCACAAAAAACTAAGATTGAGCAACAAGAACCGTACAAACAACCTGGGGTGAAATCAGGTTCTCCGAAATGGTAAAGTTTACACCAGCTTTTCACAAAAACTTGTCAAACAGAAATAAATGTTCTTATTGACATACAAGTAGCTACTCCATAAACTGGGGCGTAGCATATGCCCTTACGTGTATTTATTCTGTGACGAAAAACGTTGTGAAGATTATAAATATTACAAATTAACTTAAGACGACAAATCAATCATTCATTTTCTTTCGAAAAAAAAATATCAGCCTCTTTCTGTCTTAACATTAAAATAATGACTGTATTTTTGCTCTTTTATTTAAGATTTAATACCTGAAGATTTAATACCTGTGTAACATAAACGAATGATGCAAAAAAATCTGAACTACTACATAAAACTACTTTCAGAAGGTGGATAAAGAGAGAAGTAGACCAAGATCCTTAGTTAGAGTCCTTGTCAGACTGGGTTAGAACAATTAGGTCTCTAGTACAAGGTCGGATTCACAAACTCAAAAATTGTGTTAATAGTCGACCTAAGTCTGTATTTAAAGACCAAGAAGCTGTTAAGTGTCTTTCCTCTCTTCATGACAAATATGTTATCGTTCCTGCGGACAAGGCTTCCAACAATATCGTGTTTGTATGTAAATCATATTACTTCGAATGCCTAATCAAGGAATTAGGTATAAATAGCAACACCTCTAGTAATACCACATACAAACCAACTTCGTTCGACAAAGATGAAATCCTAGCTAACCACAGATCATTCATGACCTCTTTAAACATTCCCTCTGGTAAAAAGTCTGAGGATTTACCCTATTTATATTGGATACCTAAACTCCATAAGACACCATACAAAGAAAGGTACATAGCGGGATCATCAACTTGTTCGACGAAAGAATTGTCTATTCACCTAACAAAGATTCTGTCTGCAGTAAAAGAGGGACAACAGAAATATTGTGAAACTGTTTACTCGCGTAGTGGCATAAATCACATGTGGATTTTGAAAAACTCTAAAGATCTTTTGGATAACCTGAAATCAAGATCTTTCTCTCAGGTATCCTCCATCAAAACCTTTGATTTTTCAACTCTATATACCACCCTACCGCATGACAAATTAAAAACCCGCTTAAAAGAAACAATTCATAAAGCTTTTAGTCATAGAAACTATGGCTCAAAATTTGTTGTGTTAGGCTACAATTCCACATATTTTTCAAACAAAATTCATAAAGGTAAAACATGCTACTCCGAGGAACAAGTGATCAGTATGCTGGAGTTCCTCATCGATAACATATTTGTCTCCTTTGGAGGGACACTGTTTCAGCAGGTCGTCGGCATACCAATGGGTACGAATTGTGCCCCTCTTCTAGCCGATTTATTTTTATACTCATATGAGTCGGAGTTTCTTCAAAAGCTTGTAAAAGATAAGAAGATTCATGAGGCTAGAGCCTTTAATTTCACATACAGGTATATTGATGACGTTTTATCTATCAATAATTCTAGATTTGCAGAATTTCTTCCATTGATATATCCTCCAGAGCTGGAAGTTAAAGAGACCACCGATACAGCTTCGTCCGCATCATTTTTGGACTTATACCTCGAATTTGACGACAGTGGTCAACTCAGTACTAAAATTTATGATAAGCGGGACGACTTCAATTTTAAAATCATAAATTTTCCAAATATGTGCAGCAATATACCAGCTTCTCCTGCATATGGTGTTTACATCTCGCAATTGATTCGCTATGCAAGGGGCAGTAGCAATTATTCTGATTTCCTGAAACGTCATCTTCATCTGAGAAACAGGCTACTGGACCAGGGCTATAAAAAGATTCGCCTTATTCGATCTCTTAAAAAGTTTATATTCCGATACCAATATCTTGTCGAAATATATTCCGTCTCTGCAGAAAAAATTATAAGCGATGCATTTTCATATAGTGAAAATGTATAAAGATAAAGAGTCAAATATGTCAAGAATTTTTTTTGTCAATGTGTGACGTAAAAATATTTTTGACATTTACGTCACCGAATATGGTACTGCTTTGACAACTATTTTACCTATTTTGTTCCTGTATTTAAATACTGTTACAGTGACAGCCGGAACCTTTGAACCGTAATGCGAGCGGGAGGTTTGGCGCCTTAAAATCTGATTCAACCCACCATTTCTTTAGAAATGCCTGTACCAAGTCAGGGTCATTACGGTTTTCAGTTTTCCGGTTGTTGACTGATTTTGTCTGTTTATATAATTATGAGTTTTGACTTTCCCTTTGTAAGATTGTTCGGAGTTCGGTAATTTTGTTATTACCTTTATTCAAGTTTGAAAATAAAATATTTCAACTATTGACTTTAAGAAGTATACGAAATAAATAAAATATACTACATTGAAGTTGCTGAAAGTAATGTATATTATACGATGAGACTTCGACTCATCTCAACATTTATTCATTTCCACTTTCATTTGAACACCATCGACTTCATGTACCTACAAAAGAAATAGATAAATATGACTCTTGGATATGTTTTTTCTGTGAACAGTGTACAGTAACTTTGTTATTAAATGTTCATTTTTATTCGATATAGGAAAAACATGTCACCTAAATGTAAACGTGTCAATAATGTATGTCAGACTATCACAAAAATATATTTCAATTAGAACAAAGATTTCCTGTCCCGTTTACAATTTAAAGAATTGTTCTTTGTTTTCAGGATATAAATATTGTTCTTTCATTTTCAAATACTTATTCTTAATCCTCAAATTTCGGAAAAGAGGTGTTCTGACTACCAATTTGGTTGAAGGTAAGTATAGTCTGATTGATTTATCGTTAGCCAATCAAATTGATTGAACTCATCATATAACCCAATTAACTGAACATAATCAACATATTTCATTTTACGTTTTCCATAGTAACAACGTTGGCACTATCTGTCTACCTTTTCAGCCTAAACTATAAGAAATATCTTTTTTTGGACTATATCGGAAGTTATTCTTTTTAAATGTCTGTATCCTTATGAAGCAAACCTTATCTAATGGGTTTTAAGAAAAGTTTGCATAAATCAAATAGATAACCAGGACAATCAATAGAACGCCCAAAAAATTACCAAAACACGAAAAATAGTTGTCAAAATACTACACAGTAAGCTTAAGGATTTGAGCAATACGAACCAACTAAAAATCGGAGGTGAATCGAGGTGCTCCGGAAGGGTAAGCAGTTCCTGCTCTACTAACGGCATATGTAGTTTTATTCTTATTAAAATAAGTCATGAATGAGGAAATGACATAAACAAAATTTAGAAAGAAAAAATAAGTTAGCTCGAACTTTAATAGATCTATACCTCTAACAAATCAAAGCAAAATTATTGAAATTAAACTCCCAAAATGGAAGTTTTCATTTGCTAAATAAATGAAATTTAATAACATTACTTACAACAAACATTTTGTCGCCTTTAATGTCTCTCATTACTTTAGTTTCCTTCCATTGTAACATTTCAGTTTTCATTACCTCTGTTATTTTTCCGTCATCTCCTTTAGTGATTGTATACTAGGTAGAAAAGACAGAAGGAAATAAAATACATAGAACATAATAGGACACTTGTTTTATGAAATAAACGTAAGAGAATACCGAAGGGACAATCAAAAATGAACAATCCAGAGAAACTGGCAACACAGGAGGATACCTCTGTAGACTGATTGGGACAGATGCCACTGTAAGCTTATTAATTTCATATATTTCTACATGACCTCAACGATATAACTGAAATATTGTTGAACGTGGCGCTAAACACTCTAACACTATATTTCTATTATTAGAGACTCATTTATTTGTTTCCTGTTTGAACCGTTGAACTATGACTACACAGATTCACAACAGGTGTCACAAAAGGATCAGGAAATACTTACCTTTAGGTATACATTTTTGTGAAAACCGTATTAATCTACACTCTCGATATGAATATTAATGTTTGCAAATTTTAATACCTTAGAAATTGATCTGAATACAAAATAAGCTTAATCAAAATAGCCCATGCATAAAATGTAGGCCAAGTCATCACAGCTTCATAAAATGGAGTATATAATACATATCCACATATGACTGTCATAGCTGTATCAATCGTTTTACCATCTTTAAATCCTAGCAAAGAAAGATAACTCTAACGCTTTGTGCAGACATGACAAATATCCTGTTATATAAACATGTAGCATGGACAAGGAGGGTTAAATGTTAGGGTTATGGTACTTAATGCTACTTTCAAAAATAGTTCAGTTATATCATGGTGGACAGCTTTATGCATGCATGGACAAGAAAAATCTTTCCAAATGTTAAATATGAGTAAGCAATGGGTATATAATTTATCACTTTTTTAATATCGGAATACCCGGTTGGACAGCCGGCTTGATATTATTATTACCGTAAAGACTTCTAAATTCGTTGGCTTTCCATTTTTTGACTAGGAGCGTAAAAGGTGAAGGTCATTCTATAAACGTGTCGTACGCTCTACATTAGGAAGATGAAGGTCATTCTATAAACGTGTCGTACGCTCTACATTAGGAAGATGAAGGTCATTCTATAAACGTGTCGTACGCTCTACATTAGGTATCTACATTTTTTTGTAGTGACCATGACAACAGGTCAGAACAATATAGTACATGTTAGGTTATGGTGCTTAACGCCACTTTCAACAATATTTCAGTTACATCGTGGTAGTCAGTTTTATTGGTAGAGGAAACCGGAGAACCCGGAGAGAACCATCGTCCTGTATCAGGTCACTGACAAACTTTAACACATAATGTTGTATCGAGTACACCTCACATGAGCGGGAGTCGTACTCACAAGGTTAGTGGTGATAGATACTGGTTGCATGAGTGGTTGTAAATCCAATTACCATACGATCACGACCACGGCGGCCCTCAATATAGTACAATGTTTTGCTCTCTTTACAAGATAATTAAAAATACCTTGACTCCGCCACCAAAGGGATCTGTATCTGTGCATTCCTCTCCAAACTTAAACTTGTATGTTTTCTCGGGCCATACTTTGCTCTTAACTGTACATGAATACGTATCTCCATCTTGTGTCCATACCTCAACCGTGTCTTCATTGCGGATCTTCTCTACCATATCAGCGGGTAAACCTGGATAAAACAAAATGTCATACATTATATTTTGTATTATAATATACTTAGTTAAGATATACATGATTTTGCATATGTAATACAGATGGTTAAGGTAAGTCCATATCATGACGAGGTGTAATACGACATCCGTATCTCATAGGAGTGTAATAAGGTACTATTACACCCCCATGTGACACGGTCCTCTGGCTAATATGGGTGTCTCGGGTTGATATGGGGTGTGATATGAAAACTGCCATAACCTCTTATTATTCTTTATTATTACCATGGTGTAGAGGCAAGCTGGCGGTGTCAGATCTCCTCTGTTTGACTATTATGATATATCGTAATTATTTTGCATGCAATACAATAGATGAGGACAAATGCAAAACAAATCAACATAGCAATAAACTAGAAAAGAATAAACCCGGTAGAGGAGAGCAGAGGAAGGTAAAGAGTGTTGAGCATTCCATGTTTGGCAGGATTTGTGTTGCTTAATCTTTAGCTTACTCTGTAGTGTTTTGTAGTCTATTTTATTTCTTTTCGTTTCTTTTCTATGACATAGCCTATCCCTCTAGTTTTGTAGTCTATTTTATTTCTTTTCGTTTCTTTTCTATGACATAGCCTATCCCTCTAGTTTTGTAGTCTATTTTATTTCTTTTCGTTTCTTTTCTATGACATAGCCTATCCCTCTAGTTTTGTAGTCTATTTTATTTCTTTTCGTTTCTTTTCTATGACATAGCCTATCCCTCTAGTTTTGTAGTCTATTTTATTTCTTTTCGTTTCTTTTCTATGACATAGCCTATCCCTCTAGTTTTGTAGTCTATTTTATTTCTTTTCGTTTCTTTTCTATGACATAGCCTATCCCTCTAGTTTTGTAGTCTATTTTATTTCTTTTCGTTTCTTTTCTATGACATAGCCTATCTCTCTAGTTTTGTAGTCTATTTTATTTCTTTTCCTTTCTTTTCTATGACATAGCCTATCTCTCTAGTTTTGTAGTCTATTTTATTTCTTTTCCTTTCTTTTCTATGACATAGCCTATCTCTCTAGTTTTGTAGTCTATTTTATTTCTTTTCCTTTCTTTTCTATGACATAGCCTATCCCTCTAGTTTTGTAGTCTATTTTATTTCTTTTCCTTTCTTTTCTATGACATAGCCTATCCCTCTAGTTTTGTAGTCTATTTTATTTCTTTTCCTTTCTTTTCTATGACATAGCCTATCCCTCTAGTTTTGTAGTCTATTTTATTTCTTTTCGTTTCTTTTCTATGACATAGCCTATCCCTCTAGTTTTGTAGTCTATTTTATTTCTTTTCCTTTCTTTTCTATGACATAGCCTATCCCTCTAGTTTTGTAGTCTATTTTATTTCTTTTCGTTTCTTTTCTATGACATAGCCTATCCCTCTAGTTTTGTAGTCTATTTTATTTCTTTTCGTTTCTTTTCTATGACATAGCCTATCCCTCTAGTTTTGTAGTCTATTTTATTTCTTTTCGTTTCTTTTCTATGACATAGCCTATCCCTCTAGTTTTGTAGTCTATTTTATTTCTTTTCCTTTCTTTTCTATGACATAGCCTATCCCTCTAGTTTTGTAGTCTATTTTATTTCTTTTCGTTTCTTTTCTATGACATAGCCTATCCCTCTAGTTTTGTAGTCTATTTTATTTCTTTTCGTTTCTTTTCTATGACATAGCCTATCCCTCTAGTTTTGTAGTCTATTCTATTTCTTTTCGTTTCTTTTCTATGACATAGCCTATCCCTCTAGTTTTGTAGTCTATTTTATTTCTTTTCGTTTCTTTTCTATGACATAGCCTATCCCTCTAGTTTTGTAGTCTATTTTATTTCTTTTCGTTTCTTTTCTATGACATAGCCTATCCCTCTAGTTTTGTAGTCTATTCTATTTCTTTTCGTTTCTTTTCTATGACATAGCCTATCCCTCTAGTTTTGTAGTCTATTCTATTTCTTTTCGTTTCTTTTCTATGACATAGCCTATCCCTCTAGTTTTGTAGTCTATTTTATTTCTTTTCGTTTCTTTTCTATGACATAGCCTATCCCTCTAGTTTTGTAGTCTATTCTATTTCTTTTCGTTTCTTTTCTATGACATAGCCTATCCCTCTAGTTTTGTAGTCTATTCTATTTCTTTTCGTTTCTTTTCTATGACATAGCCTATCCCTCTAGTTTTGTAGTCTATTCTATTTCTTTTCGTTTCTTTTCTATGACATAGCCTATCTCTCTAGTTTTGTAGTCTATTTTATTTCTTTTCGTTTCTTTTCTATGACATAGCCTATCCCTCTAGTTTTGTAGTCTATTTTATTTCTTTTCGTTTCTTTTCTATGACATAGCCTATCCCTCTAGTTTTGTAGTCTATTTTATTTCTTTTCGTTTCTTTTCTATGACATAGCCTATCCCTCTAGTTTTGTAGTCTATTTTATTTCTTTTCGTTTCTTTTCTATGACATAGCCTATCCCTCTAGTTTTGTAGTCTATTTTATTTCTTTTCGTTTCTTTTCTATGACATAGCCTATCTCTCTAGTTTTGTAGTCTATTTTATTTCTTTTCGTTTCTTTTCTATGACATAGCCTATCCCTCTAGTTTTGTAGTCTATTTTATTTCTTTTCGTTTCTTTTCTATGACATAGCCTATCCCTCTAGTTTTGTAGTCTATTTTATTTCTTTTCGTTTCTTTTCTATGACATAGCCTATCCCTCTAGTTTTGTAGTCTATTTTATTTCTTTTCGTTTCTTTTCTATGACATAGCCTATCCCTCTAGTTTTGTAGTCTATTTTATTTCTTTTCGTTTCTTTTCTATGACATAGCCTATCCCTCTAGTTTTGTAGTCTATTTTATTTCTTTTCGTTTCTTTTCTATGACATAGCCTATCCCTCTAGTTTTGTAGTCTATTTTATTTCTTTTCGTTTCTTTTCTATGACATAGCCTATCCCTCTAGTTTTGTAGTCTATTTTATTTCTTTTCGTTTCTTTTCTATGACATAGCCTATCTCTCTAGTTTTGTAGTCTATTTTATTTCTTTTCGTTTCTTTTCTATGACATAGCCTATCTCTCTAGTTTTGTAGTCTATTTTATTTCTTTTCGTTTCTTTTCTATGACATAGCCTATCTCTCTAGTTTTGTAGTCTATTTTATTTCTTTTCGTTTCTTTTCTATGACATAGCCTATCCCTCTAGTTTTGTAGTCTATTTTATTTCTTTTCGTTTCTTTTCTATGACATAGCCTATCTCTCTAGTTTTGTAGTCTATTTTATTTCTTTTCCTTTCTTTTCTATGACATAGCCTATCCCTCTAGTTTTGTAGTCTATTTTATTTCTTTTCGTTTCTTTTCTATGACATAGCCTATCTCTCTAGTTTTGTAGTCTATTTTATTTCTTTTCGTTTCTTTTCTATGACATAGCCTATCTCTCTAGTTTTGTAGTCTATTTTATTTCTTTTCGTTTCTTTTCTATGACATAGCCTATCTCTCTAGTTTTGTAGTCTATTTTATTTCTTTTCCTTTCTTTTCTATGACATAGCCTATCCCTCTAGTTTTGTAGTCTATTTTATTTCTTTTCGTTTCTTTTCTATGACATAGCCTATCTCTCTAGTTTTGTAGTCTATTTTATTTCTTTTCGTTTCTTTTCTATGACATAGCCTATCCCTCTAGTTTTGTAGTCTATTTTATTTCTTTTCGTTTCTTTTCTATGACATAGCCTATCCCTCTAGTTTTGTAGTCTATTTTATTTCTTTTCGTTTCTTTTCTATGACATAGCCTATCTCTCTAGTTTTGTAGTCTATTTTATTTCTTTTCCTTTCTTTTCTATGACATAGCCTATCCCTCTAGTTTTGTAGTCTATTTTATTTCTTTTCGTTTCTTTTCTATGACATAGCCTATCTCTCTAGTTTTGTAGTCTATTTTATTTCTTTTCGTTTCTTTTCTATGACATAGCCTATCCCTCTAGTTTTGTAGTCTATTTTATTTCTTTTCGTTTCTTTTCTATGACATAGCCTATCCCTCTAGTTTTGTAGTCTATTTTATTTCTTTTCCTTTCTTTTCTATGACATAGCCTATCCCTCTAGTTTTGTAGTCTATTTTATTTCTTTTCGTTTCTTTTCTATGACATAGCCTATCTCTCTAGTTTTGTAGTCTATTTTATTTCTTTTCGTTTCTTTTCTATGACATAGCCTATCCCTCTAGTTTTGTAGTCTATTTTATTTCTTTTCGTTTCTTTTCTATGACATAGCCTATCCCTCTAGTTTTGTAGTCTATTTTATTTCTTTTCGTTTCTTTTCTATGACATAGCCTATCTCTCTAGTTTTGTAGTCTATTTTATTTCTTTTCCTTTCTTTTCTATGACATAGCCTATCCCTCTAGTTTTGTAGTCTATTTTATTTCTTTTCCTTTCTTTTCTATGACATAGCCTATCCCTCTAGTTTTGTAGTCTATTTTATTTCTTTTCGTTTCTTTTCTATGACATAGCCTATCTCTCTAGTTTTGTAGTCTATTTTATTTCTTTTCCTTTCTTTTCTATGACATAGCCTATCCCTCTAGTTTTGTAGTCTATTTTATTTCTTTTCGTTTCTTTTCTATGACATAGCCTATCCCTCTAGTTTTGTAGTCTATTTTATTTCTTTTCCTTTCTTTTCTATGACATAGCCTATCCCTCTAGTTTTGTAGTCTATTTTATTTCTTTTCCTTTCTTTTCTATGACATAGCCTATCCCTCTAGTTTTGTAGTCTATTTTATTTCTTTTCCTTTCTTTTCTATGACATAGCCTATCCCTCTAGTTTTGTAGTCTATTTTATTTCTTTTCCTTTCTTTTCTATGACATAGCCTATCTCTCTAGTTTTGTAGTCTATTTTATTTCTTTTCCTTTCTTTTCTATGACATAGCCTATCCCTCTAGTTTTGTAGTCTATTTTATTTCTTTTCCTTTCTTTTCTATGACATAGCCTATCCCTCTAGTTTTGTAGTCTATTTTATTTCTTTTCGTTTCTTTTCTATGACATAGCCTATCCCTCTAGTTTTGTAGTCTATTTTATTTCTTTTCGTTTCTTTTCTATGACATAGCCTATCTCTCTAGTTTTGTAGTCTATTTTATTTCTTTTCCTTTCTTTTCTATGACATAGCCTATCCCTCTAGTTTTGTAGTCTATTTTATTTCTTTTCCTTTCTTTTCTATGACATAGCCTATCCCTCTAGTTTTGTAGTCTATTTTATTTCTTTTCCTTTCTTTTCTATGACATAGCCTATCCCTCTAGTTTTGTAGTCTATTTTATTTCTTTTCGTTTCTTTTCTATGACATAGCCTATCTCTCTAGTTTTGTAGTCTATTTTATTTCTTTTCGTTTCTTTTCTATGACATAGCCTATCCCTCTAGTTTTGTAGTCTATTTTATTTCTTTTCGTTTCTTTTCTATGACATAGCCTATCCCTCTAGTTTTGTAGTCTATTTTATTTCTTTTCGTTTCTTTTCTATGACATAGCCTATCCCTCTAGTTTTGTAGTCTATTTTATTTCTTTTCCTTTCTTTTCTATGACATAGCCTATCCCTCTAGTTTTGTAGTCTATTTTATTTCTTTTCGTTTCTTTTCTATGACATAGCCTATCCCTCTAGTTTTGTAGTCTATTTTATTTCTTTTCCTTTCTTTTCTATGACATAGCCTATCCCTCTAGTTTTGTAGTCTATTTTATTTCTTTTCGTTTCTTTTCTATGACATAGCCTATCCCTCTAGTTTTGTAGTCTATTTTATTTCTTTTCCTTTCTTTTCTATGACATAGCCTATCCCTCTAGTTTTGTAGTCTATTTTATTTCTTTTCGTTTCTTTTCTATGACATAGCCTATCCCTCTAGTTTTGTAGTCTATTTTGTTTCTTTTCCTTTCTTTTCTATGACATAGCCTATCCCTCTAGTTTTGTAGTCTATTTTATTTCTTTTCCTTTCTTTTCTATGACATAGCCTATCCCTCTAGTTTTGTAGTCTATTTTATTTCTTTTCCTTTCTTTTCTATGACATAGCCTATCCCTCTAGTTTTGTAGTCTATTTTATTTCTTTTCCTTTCTTTTCTATGACATAGCCTATCCCTCTAGTTTTGTAGTCTATTTTATTTCTTTTCCTTTCTTTTCTATGACATAGCCTATCCCTCTAGTTTTGTAGTCTATTTTATTTCTTTTCCTTTCTTTTCTATGACATAGCCTATCCCTCTAGTTTTGTAGTCTATTTTATTTCTTTTCCTTTCTTTTCTATGACATAGCCTATCCCTCTAGTTTTGTAGTCTATTTTATTTCTTTTCCTTTCTTTTCTATGACATAGCCTATCCCTCTAGTTTTGTAGTCTATTTTATTTCTTTTCGTTTCTTTTCTATGACATAGCCTATCCCTCTAGTTTTGTAGTCTATTTTATTTCTTTTCCTTTCTTTTCTATGACATAGCCTATCCCTCTAGTTTTGTAGTCTATTTTATTTCTTTTCCTTTCTTTTCTATGACATAGCCTATCCCTCTAGTTTTGTAGTCTATTTTATTTCTTTTCCTTTCTTTTCTATGACATAGCCTATCCCTCTAGTTTTGTAGTCTATTTTATTTCTTTTCCTTTCTTTTCTATGACATAGCCTATCCCTCTAGTTTTGTAGTCTATTTTATTTCTTTTCCTTTCTTTTCTATGACATAGCATATCCCTCTAGTTTTGTAGTCTATTTTATTTCTTTTCCTTTCTTTTCTATGACATAGCCTATCCCTCTAGTTTTGTAGTCTATTTTATTTCTTTTCGTTTCTTTTCTATGACATAGCCTATCCCTCTAGTTTTGTAGTCTATTTTATTTCTTTTCCTTTCTTTTCTATGACATAGCCTATCCCTCTAGTTTTGTAGTCTATTTTATTTCTTTTCGTTTCTTTTCTATGACATAGCCTATCCCTCTAGTTTTGTAGTCTATTTTATTTCTTTTCCTTTCTTTTCTATGACATAGCCTATCCCTCTAGTTTTGTAGTCTATTTTATTTCTTTTCGTTTCTTTTCTATGACATAGCCTATCCCTCTAGTTTTGTAGTCTATTTTATTTCTTTTCCTTTCTTTTCTATGACATAGCCTATCCCTCTAGTTTTGTAGTCTATTTTATTTCTTTTCCTTTCTTTTCTATGACATAGCCTATCCCTCTAGTTTTGTAGTCTATTTTATTTCTTTTCCTTTCTTTTCTATGACATAGCCTATCCCTCTAGTTTTGTAGTCTATTTTATTTCTTTTCCTTTCTTTTCTATGACATAGCCTATCCCTCTAGTTTTGTAGTCTATTTTATTTCTTTTCCTTTCTTTTCTATGACATAGCCTATCCCTCTAGTTTTGTAGTCTATTTTATTTCTTTTCCTTTCTTTTCTATGACATAGCCTATCCCTCTAGTTTTGTAGTCTATTTTATTTCTTTTCCTTTCTTTTCTATGACATAGCCTATCCCTCTAGTTTTGTAGTCTATTTTATTTCTTTTCGTTTCTTTTCTATGACATAGCCTATCCCTCTAGTTTTGTAGTCTATTTTATTTCTTTTCCTTTCTTTTCTATGACATAGCCTATCCCTCTAGTTTTGTAGTCTATTTTATTTCTTTTCGTTTCTTTTCTATGACATAGCCTATCCCTCTAGTTTTGTAGTCTATTTTATTTCTTTTCCTTTCTTTTCTATGACATAGCCTATCCCTCTAGTTTTGTAGTCTATTTTATTTCTTTTCGTTTCTTTTCTATGACATAGCCTATCCCTCTAGTTTTGTAGTCTATTCTATTTCTTTTCGTTTCTTTTCTATGACATAGCCTATCCCTCTAGTTTTGTAGTCTATTTTATTTCTTTTCGTTTCTTTTCTATGACATAGCCTATCCCTCTAGTTTTGTAGTCTATTTTATTTCTTTTCCTTTCTTTTCTATGACATAGCCTATCCCTCTAGTTTTGTAGTCTATTTTATTTCTTTTCGTTTCTTTTCTATGACATAGCCTATCCCTCTAGTTTTGTAGTCTATTTTATTTCTTTTCCTTTCTTTTCTATGACATAGCCTATCCCTCTAGTTTTGTAGTCTATTTTATTTCTTTTCCTTTCTTTTCTATGACATAGCCTATCCCTCTAGTTTTGTAGTCTATTTTATTTCTTTTCCTTTCTTTTCTATGACATAGCCTATCCCTCTAGTTTTGTAGTCTATTTTATTTCTTTTCCTTTCTTTTCTATGACATAGCCTATCCCTCTAGTTTTGTAGTCTATTTTATTTCTTTTCCTTTCTTTTCTATGACATAGCCTATCTCTCTAGTTTTGTAGTCTATTTTATTTCTTTTCCTTTCTTTTCTATGACATAGCCTATCTCTCTAGTTTTGTAGTCTATTTTATTTCGTTTCGTTTCTTTTCTATGACATAGCCTATCTCTCTAGTTTTGTAGTCTATTTTATTTCTTTTCCTTTCTTTTCTATGACATAGCCTATCCCTCTAGTTTTGTAGTCTATTTTATTTCTTTTCCTTTCTTTTCTATGACATAGCCTATCCCTCTAGTTTTGTAGTCTATTTTATTTCTTTTCGTTTCTTTTCTATGACATAGCCTATCCCTCTAGTTTTGTAGTCTATTTTATTTCTTTTCCTTTCTTTTCTATGACATAGCCTATCCCTCTAGTTTTGTAGTCTATTTTATTTCTTTTCGTTTCTTTTCTATGACATAGCCTATCTCTCTAGTTTTGTAGTCTATTTTATTTCTTTTCCTTTCTTTTCTATGACATAGCCTATCTCTCTAGTTTTGTAGTCTATTTTATTTCTTTTCCTTTCTTTTCTATGACATAGCCTATCTCTCTAGTTTTGTAGTCTATTTTATTTCTTTTCCTTTCTTTTCTATGACATAGCCTATCCCTCTAGTTTTGTAGTCTATTTTATTTCTTTTCCTTTCTTTTCTATGACATAGCCTATCCCTCTAGTTTTGTAGTCTATTTTATTTCTTTTCGTTTCTTTTCTATGACATAGCCTATCCCTCTAGTTTTGTAGTCTATTTTATTTCTTTTCCTTTCTTTTCTATGACATAGCCTATCCCTCTAGTTTTGTAGTCTATTTTATTTCTTTTCCTTTCTTTTCTATGACATAGCCTATCCCTCTAGTTTTGTAGTCTATTTTATTTCTTTTCCTTTCTTTTCTATGACATAGCCTATCTCTCTAGTTTTGTAGTCTATTTTATTTCTTTTCCTTTCTTTTCTATGACATAGCCTATCTCTCTAGTTTTGTAGTCTATTTTATTTCGTTTCGTTTCTTTTCTATGACATAGCCTATCTCTCTAGTTTTGTAGTCTATTTTATTTCTTTTCCTTTCTTTTCTATGACATAGCCTATCCCTCTAGTTTTGTAGTCTATTTTATTTCTTTTCCTTTCTTTTCTATGACATAGCCTATCCCTCTAGTTTTGTAGTCTATTTTATTTCTTTTCGTTTCTTTTCTATGACATAGCCTATCCCTCTAGTTTTGTAGTCTATTTTATTTCTTTTCCTTTCTTTTCTATGACATAGCCTATCTCTCTAGTTTTGTAGTCTATTTTATTTCTTTTCCTTTCTTTTCTATGACATAGCCTATCTCTCTAGTTTTGTAGTCTATTTTATTTCTTTTCCTTTCTTTTCTATGACATAGCCTATCTCTCTAGTTTTGTAGTCTATTTTATTTCTTTTCCTTTCTTTTCTATGACATAGCCTATCCCTCTAGTTTTGTAGTCTATTTTATTTCTTTTCCTTTCTTTTCTATGACATAGCCTATCTCTCTAGTTTTGTAGTCTATTTTATTTCTTTTCCTTTCTTTTCTATGACATAGCCTATCTCTCTAGTTTTGTAGTCTATTTTATTTCTTTTCCTTTCTTTTCTATGACATAGCCTATCTCTCTAGTTTTGTAGTCTATTTTATTTCTTTTCCTTTCTTTTCTATGACATAGCCTATCTCTCTAGTTTTGTAGTCTATTTTATTTCTTTTCCTTTCTTTTCTATGACATAGCCTATCTCTCTAGTTTTGTAGTCTATTTTATTTCTTTTCCTTTCTTTTCTATGACATAGCCTATCTCTCTAGTTTTGTAGTCTATTTTATTTCTTTTCCTTTCTTTTCTATGACATAGCCTATCCCTCTAGTTTTGTAGTCTATTTTATTTCTTTTCCTTTCTTTTCTATGACATAGCCTATCCCTCTAGTTTTGTAGTCTATTTTATTTCTTTTCCTTTCTTTTCTATGACATAGCCTATCTCTCTAGTTTTGTAGTCTATTTTATTTCTTTTCCTTTCTTTTCTATGACATAGCCTATCCCTCTAGTTTTGTAGTCTATTTTATTTCTTTTCGTTTCTTTTCTATGACATAGCCTATCTCTCTAGTTTTGTAGTCTATTTTATTTCTTTTCCTTTCTTTTCTATGACATAGCCTATCCCTCTAGTTTTGTAGTCTATTTTATTTCTTTTCCTTTCTTTTCTATGACATAGCCTATCTCTCTAGTTTGTAGTCTATTTTATTTCTTTTCCTTTCTTTTCTATGACATAGCCTATCTCTCTAGTTTTGTAGTCTATTTTATTTCTTTTCCTTTCTTTTCTATGACATAGCCTATCCCTCTAGTTTTGTAGTCTATTTTATTTCTTTTCCTTTCTTTTCTATGACATAGCCTATCTCTCTAGTTTTGTAGTCTATTTTATTTCTTTTCCTTTCTTTTCTATGACATAGCCTATCCCTCTAGTTTTGTAGTCTATTTTATTTCTTTTCCTTTCTTTTCTATGACATAGCCTATCCCTCTAGTTTTGTAGTCTATTTTATTTCTTTTCCTTTCTTTTCTATGACATAGCCTATCTCTCTAGTTTTGTAGTCTATTTTATTTCTTTTCGTCTCTTTTCTATGACATAGCCTATCCCTCTAGTTTTGTAGTCTATTTTATTTCTTTTCCTCTCTTTTCTATGACATAGCCTATCTCTCTAGTTTTGTAGTCTATTTTATTTCTTTTCGTCTCTTTTCTATGACATAGCCTATCCCTCTAGTTTTGTAGTCTATTTTATTTCTTTTCCTTTCTTTTCTATGACATAGCCTATCTCTCTAGTTTTGTAGTCTATTTTATTTCTTTTCGTCTCTTTTCTATGACATAGCCTATCCCTCTAGTTTTGTAGTCTATTTTATTTCTTTTCCTCTCTTTTCTATGACATAGCCTATCTCTCTAGTTTTGTAGTCTATTTTATTTCTTTTCGTCTCTTTTCTATGACATAGCCTATCCCTCTAGTTTTGTAGTCTATTTTATTTCTTTTCCCTTCTTTTCTATGACATAGCCTATCCCTCTAGTTTTGTAGTCTATTTTATTTCTTTTCCTTTCTTTTCTATGACATAGCCTATCCCTCTAGTTTTGTAGTCTATTTTATTTCTTTTCCTTTCTTTTCTATGACATAGCCTATCCCTCTAGTTTTGTAGTCTATTTTATTTCTTTTCCTTTCTTTTCTATGACATAGCCTATCCCTCTAGTTTTGTAGTCTATTTTATTTCTTTTCCTTTCTTTTCTATGACATAGCCTATCCCTCTAGTTTTGTAGTCTATTTTATTTCTTTTCCTTTCTTTTCTATGACATAGCCTATCTCTCTAGTTTTGTAGTCTATTTTATTTCTTTTCCTTTCTTTTCTATGACATAGCCTATCCCTCTAGTTTTGTAGTCTATTTTATTTCTTTTCCTTTCTTTTCTATGACATAGCCTATCTCTCTAGTTTTGTAGTCTATTTTATTTCTTTTCCTTTCTTTTCTATGACATAGCCTATCTCTCTAGTTTTGTAGTCTATTTTATTTCTTTTCCTTTCTTTTCTATGACATAGCCTATCTCTCTAGTTTTGTAGTCTATTTTATTTCTTTTCCTTTCTTTTCTATGACATAGCCTATCTCTCTAGTTTTGTAGTCTATTTTATTTCTTTTCGTTTCTTTTCTATGACATAGCCTATCCCTCTAGTTTTGTAGTCTATTTTATTTCTTTTCTATGACATAGCCTATCTCTCTATGATATATGGATTCTGTTTATTTCTCTTTTAGTATTTTCAAACTTTTCGCAAGTTTCAAGATTGCATTGTGAAAAACAAATATCTACAATCAATTCCAATATTTCAACTAACTTTTTTTCCAATTGTTGTTCAGTGCATACCATTCTTGACATGCAATATACATTTGCGAAAATCAGCGTGGGTGTAAAATTGTTCTGGTCTAATGGTATTAGCACGTCAGAAGAATGTTTAGTATTTAGTCCATGTTTGACAATATAACAGGTCAGAAGTTAAGAGGTCATAAGTTTAATGTTATAAATTGATATCGTTTGTTTTAGTCATTAGAGATACAATGTTTATAATCCACAATAAAGGTAATTTTAAATGTATTAGACAATTATGTTATGGTGGATAAAATGGTTTGTCATTCCAATGCAATACTTAAAATATTTACCATTGAGACAAATTATAGAAAAAAAACCAGATTGGTTGTTATGAAGTTAGCACTTTTGAAGTGCCTGTACCAAGCCAGGACAGTGATCAGTAATGTATATTTGTGTTAGGGGGTGTCGATTTTGCTTCTTTCTATGATTTTTCGCTTGGATTTTGGAATTGTTCAGGAAGTGTGGTATTCTTGTTTTTTTTCATTTTTTTTTTCATCTTATATTATAAAATCTTGTTTGAAACGAGTATCCATCCCTTGGCAGGTAAATTGATTATGTTTACCTTCAAACATAAGGAATTAGGTTAAACAAATATTACAAATAGTTTTCACTCTTCACACGTGTCAATGTCAATAAATAAGACGTCAATATATAATATTGACATACTGTATGTTTATACTATCCTAAACATGTATTGACATTAAAATAATGACTAATTGAATTTGGTTGTAGTATGTTAAGAATTGAATACGTATTCCAGTTTAACGTCTATATAAATACATGATAATTATATATTTATTAGATATCTGACAGGAATATACATGTACTTGTATGTATAAATGGTAAAAAGTAGAATTATAGGTACTATCAAGGTCATGTCGTAGTATTGGTTCACATGTACTTTTATATTTGATCCTTACAGAGTTTCCACGTACGAGATTTAAAACCTGAAAAATTACAATTTTGATTTATTTTTTCTCTCTTGTCGCTTGCTTGCTGCAGATCACATGCTTAATTAAACTTTATTTCCCTTAAATTTGTAAGCTCCCTAGTGACCGTCTCGTTATTTGGACGGTCAGTAAATTGTTGAAGGGTGAGCGCCTTAGCACGAACCCTTCAACTATTTACTGACCGTCCAAATAATCATAGTCGGTCACGGGAGCTTAGAACATTTTTGTACGATGTTGCTGATCTATAACTTGAAACAATAACTAAGTTTTTTTCCACGAACTATGTTTGACGGACTTTCGTGGAAGTTCTAAGGCTAAATACGTAATGGTCACTAGACAAAATTAAGCACCGCCCACTGACCTTCTGTAATTTTCCGTCTGCATCGTTATTTTTATGAATTGAATTTTCTCCTGGCCAGGTAAAGCGTATTAATCTTATTCTCTAGATTTCCATATATGGCTCTCCTTTCTATCGTTATTTTTAGGAATGATTTTATCCAATCATAGGTCGTCAAATAAATACAACATCGTACAATTTTGTTTTGCAATTTGCTTACGGAATATTCTTTTAACACGTGGAATTGTGATTAGTGTTTATTTTATTTACAGTGCCCTTGATGCTTTAAAACAATTAATCTGACTTTGTTTTATAAGAAAATGTTGACCATATCAGACCATGTAAAACCAAACTGAAGTATATTTGCAGAAAGATGGAATAAACAGGACAATTTAAGCCACCAACAAGTATATATGTATACAAAGCGGCACACCCATACATTTAGATCCCTGCCTTCAAGGCAAACAAATGATTTTTGCACACACAAAAAAAACCCCAAAACAAAGCAAAACCAAAAAAAAAAGCAACAACCCCAAAACAAACAAAAAACAAGAAAAAAACCCCGTATTTAATGTTGCTAGTTCTTACATAAAAACGGGACATTTCCATATATTCAAGAGATATGCATTATATAACTTATAAGTATGTTTGAACGGCTTCACAGAAGTATATTGTAAATTAGGCTAACCAAATAACGTTCAAATTTATTTTAACTATCAATGATATAACATGACAATCAATGTAACTGAAATCAACGCCAGTATATAACTATAAATACAAGGTATAATTTACACGTTTGGAATTCAATAGGTATTTGGACAACGGCTAAAATTTGTTTACTCAAAATTTTCAGTGTTTATTGTCCATTATATAGTGTTTACGCTGAAATCAAGAATGTACACATGAATATCGCTTGCTATAAAACTTTAAAAATGGAAAATCATGTTAAATAGAAGAAGCTTACACAAATCTTACATGACAGGCCATTGTTCAACTTAAATTTTTAAATTGTATTTTTCAGGATACCTTGCAATATTAAGTTATGAACGCAAAATCAAGATTTTCCTGGAGATGGGGGTCGATAGGCATGGTCTTGTGGCAGATGTTTACAGTCATAGTTCAACCCCGATTTAAAGTGGTTCTTGGGTTTCACGGGGGTTGGGGGTCGTACGCCTTCTCCGAATACGATGAAGTAGAAACTTTAATACAAGACCTATTAAATTTTTTTTTTTTCTTAAAGTTTCTATATATTCTCCAGTATCAGCTGCAACATTGCTATAAATGTTTGTATGCTGAATACAGCTTCCTTTAAGAACGTTTATCATTTTAATGGTAACATCTGTGAGTCTTGTACAACTAGACACAATTATTGTCTCTACCGTATATACAGATGTTTTGGGTAACAGAAAGCGTACATATAGTGAAAGTCTGACTTCATAAGGCTGTGTGAAATTTCACAAAATATCAATTAAGAGAAATTTGGCACGAATATAATATATTATATGAATATTGAAAAATGTGTTTCAAAATATGATTTGGGGTAATATAAGGCAATGTGAGGAAATTCCAAGTTTCCGAATGTATTCAGGAAAAAGGCACATAGAAATTGTATATCAACAATTTATATGAACAAAATCTGCATGATAAATTGCTTTCTATACAATTTAGAAAAATATTCGTTTTATGATTTTTTTTCACTATAAGTTGGGATTCCACAATGATAAATTACTTAAGAAATAATTACCGGTAGCCATATATTAATATTGTTTTTACCACGGGTTGGCACTTTATGCCAAATATTTCATGCCAAGCGGCAATTAAGGCCTTTCACCACTGACATTGTGAGTTCGGATCCCGCTCAGGCGAAGTGTACTCGATACACCATTATGTGATAAAATTTGTCTGTGACTTACGACAGGTCGGTGGTTTTCTCCGGGTACTCTGGTTTCCACCACCAATAATACTGACAGCTACGATTTAGCTGCAATATTGTTGAAAGTGGCGCTAAGCACCATAACCATATCTAAAAATAAAAAAAAATAGTTATTATCTGCAAACGTATAACGAAATATTTTAAATATACATATAATCATCGAGACAAAATTCCTACCGCTTTGCTTTGCCCAAGCATCATAATTTTCTGCAGTACTTGAATCTGTTTTCCATGTTCCTAATAAAGCTGCCATTGTCAAACCGTCAACTTCTCAGTACAGTGGCTGTATTTGCAAAACGATTTAAACGAAATTATAGTATATTTGTGGAAAAGTGCCACGTGTTATAATTAAAGAAGACGAGAGTGTTTGTCGCTTTCTATTTTTGGGTAAATGTTTACTTTTATTTGGGTTAATTTATTGGTTTAGAATCAGTGCAACACAAGTATGATCTATTGAGTAAACATCTAATATAGTTCCCGCGTAAGAATATTATGTAACAGGATTAACCGTCCATTTAAACTACGATTTATTGAATTTTAAATAAAATAAATTGTTTCACAAAATTTGTCCTTGATCAAATTTTATCAATTTTCCGTAAAATTTTCATAAATGATTATTAATATATAGTGTATGTTATATAGACCGGGAATATTATACAATTAATGATTTTAATATATAGTGTATGTTATATAGACCGGGAATATTATACAATTAATGATTTCAATTTCAGTTGATACTTAAGGATTTATTAACCCAAGAAACTGATATTCACCTAGACGGAGACGAGTTTTAATGTCAATTTCTTAGTTTTATCAATCCTTACATCAACTGAAATCAAATGTCATTCTTTGTAAGTTCCTCCATGAGAAAGGATTTTTTTTTCTTGGTACTCATATATTAACCATGTAAGAACTAAAAATAAAATGGACCTTGGAAATCAAGATATGAAAAAGAATTCTTGTAAAAAATATTACAAAAATATACTAAATAAAGACTATGAAGATTTATTTGATAATAAATTAAAATCGATAGATAATAACAGTAAACTCTTTCTATTCAAAACATTAAAGTCTAAAAATAAGTCGGAATTTTACTTGAAATATCCAGATTTTGAAATAAAAAGATTAATTTGTAAATTTAGACTAAGTGATCACTCTCTGGCAATTGAAACGGGACGATATAAGAAAATACCATTTCTTTTTAAATTGTAAGCTAAATGAACATTTAAGAAAAGCTTCTCTCAGTGACTTTGACAATATTAATAATACAAATATGCTTTAAATTATTTTAAATCCAACTAAAATCAAGCAGGTGAAATCTTTAGGCTCCTTCATTAAACAGTTATTGGAACTGAGGACAGAGGGCACATGATTTCATTTGTTCTATTGTGTTTTGAATTTGTTTATATGTTGTACATTGTATGTTTATGTATTGTTGACTATTCAATGTAGCCATTGATCCTGATTAGGGTGGAAATTGTGCTTAATAAAGTTTATTATTAATTAATTGTTCTAGTATTATATAATTATAATATATCTTAAAAAAAACAAAAACAAAGATGAACATAAATTTTTTAATTCTTTTCAAATTTTGTAATGTTACTTTTTCTCGTGCAATGGAGTTTGACTTTATGCCAGGTAGTGGAATTTTATATTAACACCAACCTTTATATATTTTGGCTCTGTGCCAGGTGTTAGAAAACATTTTCACCTGAGCTGTAGCCCTTTTCACAAAAATTCGTAACTATAGTCCTAACTTTTTCACTTAAGATTATCTTACGACAATTCCTAAGTCCTTTTCACAAGGATTATCTTACGACAAATTTTAATCTTACGACTAAAATTACACTTACGATAAAAATTCTTTCTTAGGTGTACTCGATACAACATTATGTGATAAAGTTTGTCAGCGATTTGCGACAGGTGGTCAATGGTTTTCTCCGAGTACTCCAGTGTTCTCCACCAATACAACTGACCGATATATTGTTGAAAGGGGCGCTAAACACCATAAACCATCTTCCTTAGCAACCTAGTTTCATTTCCATAGCACAATAAAACATTTGTTTAAATAAAATTATTCTATAAAATATTCCCGGCACTAATTTATAAGCAGTTTTTTATGCTATGATGTGTGTTTGTATGTTTATATTGAATTTTTATATAATATATGAATCGGTCACCAATAACTGCACAAAATATGAACGGGTATGATTTTCGTATAGAGGAACATTTCTAATGCATGTAAATTAAAATGATCTATAATAATTACCATTACTTGGGAGTTGTGCGTCATAATCCACGTGTGGTTACTTTTGGTAGAAGTATTTTTTAAGGGAGTGCATCTTGAGTGTGAAAAAAACCCTATTCCTATAATTCATTTTATCGGTTCAAAGGCGTAGCATACATTGAGGCAACCGAGGCAATGCCTCGGTCAAAAATATAAAAATGAAAATAATGGATAAACACAACACCTTAAGATATAACTATCAACTGTAAGTTCTAAGTTAGCATCTGTTGTATCGTACTGTATGCAAACTGGACTTAGTTTTGGGGGTTCCAAAATGGTTCTACTATAGTTTTTCCCCGGCAAAATGTCATTACAACGGTAAACATTTACAAACAAAGATGTCAAAAAGATCAAAACAAGTCAAAATAACCTCATTGCTTGGTCCTGGTCCAAGTAAAGACCCCCAAACATTCAGAAAATACAGGCACTGAGATCATAGATGAAAGTTATGAGGTAGCAGAATGTTCTTCTAAAGGTAATTGTTCACATTAATTGTTTTATGATCATAATGATATCAAGTTCAAGATTAGTAATAAAAATCCAGAATATTATAGACGCACCCTTTTAGATTTTTTTTGTATACAAACGTTGAAGTCTCTGTAAGAAATCCCTGTTCACCATTTCTTATTTGAACCATCATCAAATTTTATACTTTGTCACTTCGTACAAAATTTAGAAGAATTTATGTTTGTCTCACTCTGTCTGTCCGTAAAATCCTTTAGTGGTTCTACACGAGTCGTCCTTCCCCTAATGACCTCTTTAGTTCGGTTGACAGCCGTTTAGTCTTTTCGTTTGTCTATTTGACTGTCAGTAAACACCAGTATGTCCGGTAGACCGTTATGAAGTAACGTTCCCGGATATATTACCAATGTCAGTTTTCTAAAAAAAAATCTACCGTTTGCCCCCCTTTTGTGATCGATGTCTCAGTTTACTTTTGAATTTCTTACAATCTCCAACTCAAGCAGCAAAGTTAAAAAGAGCATTTAATGGGCAAAAAGTGACAAATAAATTGAATTCGACTTTCACATTCACTTTTGATAATCTGAAAAGCTGTGTAATCGTAACAAATCATACATAACTGTCTGCACCTTGCCAAATAGATTATTTTGTCTCTCCGTGTTAAGAACAAGTTATAATAATATTCTATAAGATGAAATAATGAAGGTCTTATCATTTACTAAATGTTAACCACCATTCAAGTCATGGAATAAAAACAATACGAGTTTGTATTTATCGTAAAATACTGAGCTGAGATAAATGTACAAGACACAATGCTACACAAAACTATAAGAAAAAACTATCTTAATAACAAAAATTCTAACAATCCATTAATATATATTAGATCGTAAAACTGATGCACGGTAATATTCATACGCTCAAGTTCCAATACACAGCACTGGAAACAAGAAAATATGATAAATTGAAAACTACCGAAACGACAAGGGTAATTATTTATCTCATGAAAAGCGTGTCATATAGTCGTCCCTCCTTTACACAAATGTAAAATCTTCTATTTTTCTGTAGAATCACATTCCAAAGAAGTTACTAGCAAAAGTATTAACTCTAACGATTCTTGGTCCTTTTCCGGTAAATTCTTGTTTGACAGTAATAGAACAACACTGTTGTTTGCTATTAAACCATCAAGTCTAGGCACTATTTTCCCTAGTACAGAGGGAAGGAGATATTCTGCCAAATGGGAGGGAAAATTCTCCTGGCTACGTTACTCAAACCACAAAGATGCAGAATTTCTTTAATTAACTGTTTAGTTTTTGGTTCACACACTGATAGGAATGATGCTTTCACTGGATTAGGATTTAGGGACTGGAAAAAACCAATAAACCTACTTGCAACTAATTTGCTAAATTAGGGTAATTACTACTATCACAACGTCAAAATTTTAACCAAAAAAACCCAACAAAAAAGTCGATAATTTATGGGGGCTGCGCCCCCCTTACACCCTGCCTCGGTGAAATTCGAACCCAAGCTACGCCCATGCGGTTATTTGTCAGCAAAATATTTACCCCCTTTTTCCAATTAATATCATCCCACATAAAATGAAACGCTTGTTCTTTTATTGATGAAAATTTATCCCGATTTTTCTGAGATAACCCAAATTAATATGTGTTTATCATCTATCAATCATGAAGACGAATAAATATCCCGGTTATATATTAATATTAATATAACAGAAGTATCATACATAATATGTATTGACAGAGTGTTCGATGATCATCGAAGTTGCCAGAAATTAATAAATTATATTACTAATATAAAGACAAAATCAAAACGATATCATTGGATCCAGAAAATTCCAGTCCTAAAGCGGCTGTTCATACAAAACATTTGTAAGCGGAGTAGATGTCTAGAAGAAAAATCCCGTATTCCTGTTTTTATCAAAAAAAAATAATAATGAAAAAGAAGAATTCTCCCCAAGTTTGCAAGTAGTCTTTTCGATTGTCGATCGTTCCCAATTTGAAATCTAAAATTAAAAGAATTATCCTGATTTTTTCGGTCATGTAAATGATACACTTTGCTGCATTGAAAATGTAAATGTACGGAATGCATCGTTATAGACTCTGTTATTAGTCACGCCAAAAAGGAGTAAACAACAATGTCATTTGTAGCGTCTGTTTGTATTAAACCATATTCATTTCAATAAACATTTATCAATATGTGTAATTAGGTTTGTCATACGGTCAGAGAAAATGCGCTAACGATGAATTGCTCTCTTATTTTCAAGTCGAAGCGCCAATACATCTTCCATCTTTTTTTCTATTTTTTTCACTTACGATAAAAGATGAGACCAAAATTTCTCTTACGATCAAAATTTTACACTTAGGACAGACTAGTTTTACACGTAAAGTTAGGACTATTTTTACACTTAAGATTATCGTAAGTATTTTTGTGAAACTCTTTTTAATCTTAGTTTTACACTTACGACAATTTTTCATCGTAAGAATTTTTGTGAAAAGGGCTACTGAGCTGTATATCATTTGGCTTTATATCAGATACGGAAGTGATAAGGGGTCGTCGTGGTCGTGATCATATGGTAGTTGGATTTATGACTCCATATGCAATCAGTGCATATCACCACTAAAGTTGTGAGTTCTAATTCCGCTCATGGCGAGGTGTGCTCGATACATTATGTGATTAAGTTTGTCAGTGAATTGCGACAGGTCGATGGATTGTTTTCTCCGGTTTCCTCCATCAATAGAACTGACCGCCACGATATAGCTGAAATATTGTTGAAAGTGGCGTTAAGCACCATACCCCCACCCCCTCCTCATTTTCAAATGATTCTGAGGTTTTTAAAACGTACAAGCGCAGCTTATCCCCTTACCCCGACATTATATTGGCTTATATTGACATTTGTAGAAATGAATTTACAAAACTGAATATGCATATAGTTTATTATGGATTAAAATGAAAAACAAAAAGAGAGTTTGACTTCTACTAATGATACAATACAATGACATTTATTATGATGTTTTTATGGAAACGTACGGATACTTTTTAAAATAAAACAAATTAATTTCATTGGTTCTGTATGCATTTAATATTTGATTCTCATGAATGTCAATGTACATTAATTTCTTTGGATCAGCTTGATTATTTCGTTTCAATTCCCACTACAGCAATACGTCTCTCCCAGTTTTACTGTGTTGTAATCATAGCAACATAGACACCATATTGCAACATATTACTACGAAGAAAACACTACCACGCATGTCAAGTGTTAATGAACTAACAACGGGTCATAACGTATGTCATCTTGACGCCTTCCATCTCGTACACCTGTAAAATATGTACAAAAACATGTCAAGTGTTAATGAACTAACAACGGGTCATAACGTATGTCATCTTGACGCCTTCCATCTCGTACACCTGTAAAATATGTACAAAAACATGTCAAGTGTTAATGAACTAACAACGGGTCATAACGTATGTCATCTTGACGCCTTCCATCTCGTACACCTGTAAAATATGTACAAAAACATGTCAAGTGTTAATGAACTAACAACGGGTCATAACGTATGTCATCTTGACGCCTTCCATCTCGTACACCTGTAAAATATGTACAAAAACATGTCAAGTCTATTTAATTACATGTTTGATCTTAGTGAACACAGGGGCCTTCATGGTCATGAACACAGGGGCCTTCATGGTCATGAACACAGGGGCCTTCATGGTCGTGATCATGTGGTAGATGAATTTATGACTACCTTTACCATCAGTGTCTATCACTACCAAAGTTGTGAGTTTGAATCCCGCTCATGGCGAGGTGTACGCGATACAACTTTATGTGATAAAGTTTGTCAGTGACTTGCGACAGGTTGGTGGTTTTCTCCTGTTTCCTCCACCAATAAAACTGACGGCCACGATATAAGTGAAATATTGTTGAAAATAATAATCCAAGCCACTAACCAAAACTAATATACACTGACATATCAATGCAATACACCGTAACTCTAATCCTTAGTGAGCATAAATTTCCGAGAAAAAACAGTGTACATGTATAATGAAAACATAAAACTAAAGATATAATACCCCCTCCTATAGCATGGTGTTGTAATGGATCGAAAATGAGGGACATATCATAGATATATAATTTGGGGCAGACGACCCGTTTCTGGAATAACCTTCATCAGTTCCGCTCAAAGCCAAGATATTTGGAAACCAGATACTGTAAAAGTTTTTGAGATCAAGAAAACCAAAGTGCTTAAACAGGACAGTCAACATCGGCTAAGGTCACCTATAAGTTTTTATAATAATTACATAATCTAGAAACCATAAATTTCGGTAGAAATATATCTAGTAAATGATTTCCGTGGAGAAACACTGACTGTTTAGCGGATGGTAATCTAGGGGAGTAATAGTACAACATCAGAGGTATCGACTCAGTCATAGTAATACAGTGGTAGATATCTAATTTAGTGCACATGAACCGTTTCTGGAATAATCTTCATCGGGTACGCTCAAAACAAAAATATTTGAAAACTATAAACTGGGTATAATATTCAGAAGTAAAAAACTAATGGTTTCCTACTATTTTAACGGTAATGTTACAACAACACGTCATAGGCAAATAAAAAAGGATCAATCAAATTCAGCAAGTGGTATTTAGCATTACATTTCTACGATTTCTATAAACATAAGGGGTTGCTACTTCTTCAAATCAAGTGCAGAGTTCGAATTCCACTCAGGCGGGGTGTACTCGATACAATGATATGAGAAAGTGTGTCAGTGACTTGCGGCAGGTCGGTGGTTTTCTTTGAATACTCCGGTTTCCTCCACCAATAAAACTCACCGGCACGATATCGCTGAAATATTGTTGAAAGTGACGTTAATCACCATAATCCTAACCCTACTTCTTCAAATCATGCATTATTTTACCAAGGATCATCCTTTGCAATGTTTGGGCATGCATATGATTACAACATCACTGTATATTGTCAACTGGACTATAAGAAAAGTTTGAATAAACCAAAGGGGTCATCAGGAGCCGTATATCGAAGAATGACAGACAACACAATGATCAAATGACAAAATAATAAGACGACAAACAACGATCTACAAAACACTCGACAGAAAACTAGTTTGAACAACAAGAATCTCACTAATGAGAAATGGACTCAGGTGCTCCGGAAGAGTATTCAGTTCCTATTCCACATGTAGCACCATTCCTGTATGCACTAGATCTTATCAAAGACGTATTCCATCCTGGTCATGTGATATTGTAACCTAATATTTTTTCTGTCCTATTGTAGTATTACTTACAACATGCATCTTATCTCCTTTAACTTCTCTGGTAACTTTCTCTTCCTTCCACCCCATCATCTCAAAGGAATTCACCTCCGTTATTTCTGTGTCAGAAATTATAGTATATTTCATCTGGAATTAATTGAAAGCAAAATAAAATATTGAAAATAGCAAAGTTGTAATAAGAAGCCGTAAAAGGAGGAAGGACGGACGATACAATGGCCAAATGACAACTGACAAAAATACAAGATTTCATAAAACACTACACAGAAAACTAAATACTAGATATTAACTCTGAAGACTAAGAAGTTCGTGTTCCACTACTGATACCATTCGTGGTATTCATGTGTAAAAATCCAATGACAAGACATATTCTGTGATTGGTCATGAACATTGAATTAGACATGGATCGTTACAACGACAAATAGAACATATACATAATTACCCGTGAAACAAATACTACATAATGGTAGACTAAATCATGATGGCAACAATACAGAATAAATAATAAAAATACTACATAATGGTAGACTAAATCATGATGGCAACAATACAGAATAAATAATAAAAATACTACATAATGGTAGACTAAATCATGATGGCAACAATACAGAATAAATAATAAAAATACTACATAATGGTAAACTAAATCATGATGGCAACAATACAGAATAAATAATTAAAATACTACATAATGGTAGACTAAATCATGATGGCAACAATACAGAATAAATAATAAAAATACTACATAATGGTAAACTAAATCATGATGGCAACAATACAGAATAAATAATAAAAATACTACATAATGGTAAACTAAATCATGATGGCAACAATACAGAATAAATAATTAAAATACTACATAATGGTAGACTAAATCATGATGGCAACAATACAGAATAAATAATAAAAATACTACATAATGGTAGACTAAATCATGATGGCAACAATACAGAATAAATAATAAAAATACTACATAATGGTAGACTAAATCATGATGGCAACAATACAGAATAAATAATTAAAAAGTAGATATCTAATTTAGAGTGGACGACGCGTTCCGAGTAATAGCCGTCATCAGGTACTCTCAAATTCGAAAGGTTTGAAACACAAATAATTTAAAAGTATTGGAAGACAAATGTTTATTTGAGCATAACGAACATGATTAACTGAAATCTTACCTTGCAGTCATGTCCCATGGGATCTTTTGTAACCATTTCTTCCCCTGATTTAAACGTGTATGTAGCATCCGGTGAAAATGTTGTTGTAATATGTACAGACCACGTGTCACCATCCCTTTTGTATTCACATGTACTCTTGGCAGTTCTGATCTTCTCTACCATGTCATCAGGTATACCTTGCAAAATAAGCAAATAATGGTCGATTAAATCTAATAGATTTCGGGAAATTGAGATATGTCGATAAATGGTTCACAGATATAAAATCGGACGTTCTTTATTTATTATTGCATTTTCGTAAATTCCAAGTTCTTTCCATGTCAGTGCGTGCGTGCGTGCGTGCGTGTGTGCTGCGCCGCGATATTCTAACAACTTTATAGCTGTGTAACGAATATCCTTCCAAAATTATTAGCTGTTGACGTGTGATTTTCGCACAAAAATTACATCTGGGACATTCGTTCTGATATTTGCTTTTTGATGCTACTCAGTTGTGCTGAGGAATACACACTATCTAGTTAGACTTTTTAAAAGATTAAGTAGTATAATGTTTGTTCATAAGCTGATAAATAACTAAATATTAGACGTTGTATCGCTGTACAGCTTCAAATTTCAATTTCGTATTGCATCTTTTTAAAAAACGCTTACTGGGACATTTTTTCTGACATTTTAAATTCTGCACCATTTCATTGTTTCACTACGAATTCTTTTCATCATGGTATATATTTTCTTTAAAATATATGCAATTTTCAAAAATAACATCAATTACTCATAGCTTTAGGAAATATTTCAATTATCTGGACATCTTCAACAGATTTCGTTCACAAAGTCGAAAATTCAATGCACCATTACATATTTTTCTCTTTGATTGACGTCAAATTTCTCGACGATGACGTCATTATTTTCAGTGCATATTCCGTTATCATCTTTGGCATAAATTCACTAAATTCTATTGCAATTTTCAAAATTTTTACTCTTGTATTTTTCATACATAATGTAAAAATGTGAAATCCACTGAATATTGCTTGTTACGCGTTACATCAAAATTTCGCTCTCATTTCGATTTTTAAGATTCTTTTCATTGCAATTATAAGGGCAAATTGATTTTATGGTTTCAGAAACTAAAAATAAGTTAAGCAAACTATTTATTTCAACATTCATCGAGTGAATAGCAAGATTTAGTATTGAAAGATTTTGATTGATATTATGGCAGTATGAACGTCCAACAAACTGGCACCAGTTTCTTGCGCGTCGTCATAGTGGTTGGATTTACACACACACATATATACAATCAGTGTAAATATATAGGTGTATATCAACATGAAATTGTTGAATTTGATTCCTAGCATGGTTTGGTATACTGATGATTAAACATTATTTTGATAAAGTTAGTGAGTGACTTGTGAGAAATCGGTGGTTCTCTGCCAGTACACAGATTTTCTTCATTCTAGGTGTGTTCTATAAACTAGTCCAATTATTGTAAAGGTCTGTTCGATTTGTCATTTGGCAAATTTCAAATTGTGTTGCACTCGTACATTTCATGTTGTTGTTTTTGTTGTTTTTCTAATTATTAAGAAAGACTGTAGCTTTTGTGTATTTATGTTCAACTGTATCTGTATATTGTTTATATAAAGGAGAAGATGTTCTAAGTTGAAAAACTTGTATCTGATCCTATTGTCGTGTTTTTGGACAATAAAATATGTTTAAACTAAACAGATTTCCTCAACCAAAATATATGTTGGACACCACTATACTCAAACAAAGACAAATACCAACGTAAATAAGACACCTACAAACAACGTAAAGACGAACCGAACATCGTTTCCATGCGGAAATAGCAACGGACATCACACTACGGAACTCAGAACGTAAATACACGTAATAAGACAACATAAAGAACTAAAAAGATGAGCAACACGGGCTTCACCAAAAAACCGGAGGTGAACTCAGGTGCACGTGAAAATAGCTTTTGGAAATAAAATGATTTTCTAAACTTTATTATCGTAACCATAATTATATCTAAATGAAGAAAGTTAGAATATTTAGATAATATTTTATTATCTAGCTTTTGGAAATAAAATGATTTTCTAAACTTTATTATCGTAACCATAATTATATCTAAATGAAGAAAGTTAGAATATTTAGATAATATTTTATTATCTAAGTTAACTAAAAATTTATTTTTAATATCTTTTTGCTATCTTAGCAAAAATGTGATATGTGTAACAAGGTTATGTAAATAGTGACATGTATCTATGGCACGTTTAATCGGGGTAGACTGATTTAAGCTCCTGACAAAAAATCCATATAAATTAATCACTCCGTTTACTTATTGCAAAATTAGTTTTAGTAATAATATATATAACAGTAAGACTATTTGTATTTACCTGCGACTTTAGCAAATGCATCATAATTAGTATGTGATGTTTCGTCCGCTTGCCAACATCCTATAAACTGTGCCATTTTGAAAATGCTGTTCTTTATTTAGCTATTAAAAGTTTTATCTTTAAATACCTTATATACTATGTGTATTCGATCACTCTATGAAGTCTTTGATTGAGATTTAGAAAGCATTGTTCATATAGTTTAAAATGAAAGGTCAATATTAAGGACATCATTTCATATACGCTCTACCTAAAAGCTAAAGATTTTTTTAGAAATAATTGTTTAAATAGGTCTGTACAAATATAACGAATATACACAACTTAATGTGAAACATTTAGTAAAGTAAGTTATCTCCCTGTCACCAAACATATCCAGACGAGATCAACTACCCACAAATAAATCCGTAGGAATTAGTTGGTTGTGTGGTTTATGGCGCTTAACGCCACTTTCAACAATATTTCAATGTCAGTGTATATATTAGTTGAGGAACCCGCAGTACCCGGAGAAAACCACCGACCTATCGCAAGTCACTGACAAACTTTATCGAGAACAGCTCGCCATGAACGGGGTTCGAACTCACAACTTTAGTGGTGACAGGCAATTATTGCACAGGTAGTTGTAAATCCAACTACCATGTGATCACGACCACGACTGCCCCTTGGAAGGAAATATTGTTGAATTTGTTATTTATTATCAGAAAGAAGAAATATTGTTTTATACATATGGTAAGGGACCAGTCATTGGTTTCTTCAGGAGGTAGTAGCTGTGATATATACAGATATTACATAAAATATACTTTACATTGTATGCCTATATATTATACTAACCCTATAGCATATGCGATTAATAAATATAATTGCGCGACTATACAATACAAATAAAATATTCTGAAGATTTTATTGGTTTCATTTTGGTATGAGTATAGTACATCTAACATCCATATTAAAAAATTATAGCTAATCCCAAGTGAGGCTGTACGTACATAATTATGTTGAATAACAATGAACAAATATTGATGCTGATTTGCCGGCAAAATATTTTCGCTAATGCTGATGTTATATAATATACTTTTGGCAAAGGCAGTATTTGGTCTTTCCCTTGACCACAACTTGAAGCACCTGAGTTCACCCTCGGTTTTTATTGGGGTTCGTGTTACTCGATCTTTATTTTTATGTGTATTTTTTATAGACCGTTATTTGTCCTTTTGTACTTTTTTTTGGGCCATTGTGTTGTCTGTTCTTCTTCGATATACAGATTCTGATTACCTCCCTTTGTTATCTTCAAACTCTTCTTGTACAGGTTTCAATGGAAAAAAAGTTAGAATTTTTTTTTCTTATGAGCCACATATGGAAATTCACTTGTATGTGATACTAAACTTTATAAGTTCAATATTAAACTTAATGTAGATTTGTTAACTTAACGTTGTAACACATGTTAACACTTAAAAACCTTGTCACAAAAGCATTTAAACAAATATTAGGAAAATCGACAATAGTGAATAATAGACATCGTTTTAATCAAAGCAAGTTGCTTGTAATCAGAGAAAATGTTTGTAATTTTGTTCTGTTTGGTTAGCCTTGACGCCTTTCAATAATGATCGATATGGCAGATATTTGTATTTGCTATTATTTTAAATTCAAATACTATATATTTATTTAAGAATGTTGTGGGAATAGAATACATATTTAATCTTTAGACAGCAAATGAAATAGTCAACAGAAAAAAGAACAAACACGCTACACAGAAAACTACTAAAAACCGGAGGGTAAGCTCAGGTGCTCCGGAGGGGTTAATCATTTTGATTATGGGTATTTAATGCCATTTCAAAATGCTAAATCGAGGCTCTCAAGCTTATTAATGGAGGACATATGAGTGCTTGGACAAATTGATCAGCATTCAATAATTCTACAATGTAAATATCCAACCAGCTGGAAGATTGCACATGTGATTGCTATTTTTAAAAAAGGTGACAAGTCATTACCGTCTAATTATAGACCTATATCTCTCATAAGTTGTGTTGGAAAAATAATGGAACGAGTTATCTACAAATATGTATTTAACCATCTACAAAGAAACAAGTTAATTTATGAATATCAATCTGGTTTTCTCCCAAAATATTCAACAGTACACCAACTATTAGAAATGTATAACTGCATTTTAAATTCACTAGAAAAAAAGGAAATTAGCTGTTTTGTATTCTGTGACTTTTCTAAAGCATTTGATAAAGTTTGGCATAAAGGGTTGATACATAAAATTAAATCATACGGTGTGGATAGTAATTTATTAAATTGGTTCTCTAGTTACCTGCAAGATCGACAACAGAGAGTATTAATAAACAAGTCGTCTTCTTCACTTTGCAATGTTTCAGCTGGTGTACCCCAAGGATCAGTACTAGGCCTCTATTATTTATTATGTATATCAACGATATTGCTGAGAAGTTAATCTCTCTTACCCGACTTTTCGCAGATGACACTTCCTTCAGCTATTCCAACCGTGATGAATTACAGATAAAAACTGTGATTGCTCACGATTTGAAAGAGCTGGATGAATGGTCAAAGAAATGGTTGATGACTTTTAACTCAGATAAAACAGAAATTATGCTATTTTCAAATACGGATATTCCAGAATTCAATTTTACATTTAATGAAAGAACTATTCCTATTACAAATTCTCACAAACATTTGGGAGTTACATTTAGCAGCGATGCTAAATGGAATATACATGTCGAAAATATATTGTTAAGTATTTACAAACACCTGAATGTTCTTCGAAAGTTAAAATATAAACTTTCTCGGAAAAATCTAGAGAAATTATATTTAGTTTATATCAGACCAATTTTTGAATATGCTTGTGAAGTATGGGATAATTGTGGGGTAGGGAATTCTAATAAGCTTGACCATTTGCAACTTGAGGATGCTAGAATCGTTACTGGTCTTCCAATATTTGCTAGTTCAATTTTAATTTATAAAGAATTAGGCTGGGAATCATTGGCACAAAGAAGAAAAAGGAGAAAATTACAAATGTTTTATAACATACAAAATAATAATGCACCCATGTATCTTTGTGACTTAATTCCACCATCAATTCAAAGTACAACCGTTTATCCATTGCGTAATGGAAGTGATATTATAATGCCATTTTGTAGACTATCGAATACTTATGATTCATTTATTCCTTCAACTATACGTCAATGGAATAGCTTAGATCCATCTCTTCGAAATGTGGATTCTATTGCAAAATTTAAAGCTGAATTAAGAAAGCGGAAAGATATTAGCCAAGTTCCTAAATATTACGAAATTGGACCTCGAAAACTGAATATTATTTTAACCCAGCTTCGATGTTTTGCTTCTTTTTTGAATTACGATTTGTTCCAAGTAAATATAGTCTCAGATCCGTCTTGTCGTTGTGGTGCCAATCGCGAAGACTCCTATCATTTCTTCTTCGATTGTTCCCATTATTCAAATATAAGACATACATTGTTTCAAAATCTCAACTGGCTACCTAATTATTGTGCTTTAGACCTTACACTTTTGACCTGTGGTAATCCTACACTCCCGTATGAACAGAACGAAATTATTTTTAAGCATGTGTTTGAATATATAAAGAGGTCTGAAAGGTTTCTTATTGTCTAGTTGTTCACCAAAACAACAATCGCACACATCACCACCACTAACCCTCTCTCTCATTCCTTTCTTCATTCTCTGTTTTAGTTCAATCTACACATATTAATGTAAGAAATATTTATATACATGCATGCTCTATCAAATAATGCTGTAACTTATTGTATATAGGAGAAGACTTCATAAGTTTGTTTAACTTGTGTCTTATCCTTTTTGCACATTTGAGCAAATAAAATATGTTTAAACTAAAAATTCAATAATTCATAGATAAACTTTATCACATACATTTGGATTGAGTACACTTTGAAACGATCGGAAGACGAACTAAGCAAATTTTGATGGGGATATAAAATCACCAATCATATCATGTAGGCTACGAATTACAGAGTGTAAAGTATTCTTACAAACACCGTCATCATCATGATCAGTAACAAGAAGATAACAACATATGTTTAAATTAACAAGATGATAATCTTTCGGGATATATTTAAAATTTACTCGCAAATTAATACAAAAGTGGACATGTTTCTGTGTTACTGCTAGAAATAAAACATTTGACAGCTGAAAAAATGCTTTCTGAAATATTGGCCTAACTGCAAACATCTTCAATATCATGTGAGATGAAATATGTCTTACAATTTGACCACTGCCCGAAACACCCGTCCATAATAAAACACAAAGGCATTTTATAAATTAAAATTAGACGTGTGCAAACAGAATTAATCTTTTTTACATTAGCTCGTGCAGATATCGAATATTATATTTAATTTGAATGTTCATGTAACTATGTCTAAATGATATTATTTGAATATAGATTCCCTTGAAATTTTAGTTTTCAATGTGAGAAAGATATACAGGGCATACTATTACGTAGATTTGTTTGAAGTAGAGAAGATATGATAATGCGTACGTTACCTTTAAAGGTAAAACTTAGACAGGGCATTCTTATACATACGTTGTATTAAGAAAATTGTAGACAGGGCATGTCAATATATGTGGTGATTTAAATGGTACAATTCAGACAGGGCGTGCTGATACATATTTTGACCTCGAAGGAAAACAAATCTATCGATGGATTATGTTTACATACTAAATATTTACTTTGATCGGTTTCAATTTTTAATGCTGGTATTAAAACGGGTTTTAAATAAATTATTGATTCCACGCACTACAACTTAGATAATCTCACAGTAATATTTAAGCAACAACTTAGATAATCTCACAGTAATATTTAAGTAACGCTTTTATATTTGCCCAGTGGAGTAATGCTTAGCGTGCTCGCCTAGAGTGCGGTAGATCGTGGGTTCGAGCACTGGTCAAGTCAAATCAAAGACTATGATATTGCTTTTTTTTTGTTTCTCCCCTAAGCGCGCGGCATTGAGGAGTAAGAGCAACGACTGGTAGATTAGAAATCAGGATAATGCGTCCGAGAGGAGCGACATGTCTACCCGCCAACTGTTGTTTTAGTAAGCTAGCACTATAAAAAATCAAACTATGTGTGATGGTCTAGTACAAAGTGGACCACATCATCTCATCAGATTTGAATTGTTCTTGCCTTTTATATAGGATTTCCCCATAAAAACTTTGCTTTGGTCGTCGATGTTTGTAGGAAGGCTCATGTCGTATTTACGTTATTTGTTCTTGTTTGCGTATAGTGGTGTCCAAAACATATTGACTACATGTCTATGAGTGACATGGCGGGTATCTTATAAGAGGTCTGAGCTACTTGTCCTTCGTGGGCGCCTGGTTTCACCCCCGGTTTTAGGTGGGATCCGTGTTGCTAATCTTTCTAGTATTCTGTGTTGTGTTTTATGTTTTGTTTGTCTTCGTTCTGTGTCTTGTGTACCCACTGTTGCCAGTTTCTTTGGATTGTCAATTTTTGGTTGCTTCTTCGGTTTTTACTAACATATACAGAATTGAGCAATTGCTCAATTGGCGCTAAATAACAATCACTCACTCTAAGCATACGATTAAAGCTAAATACAATGTACATTGTACTTGTACAATTACTAGATATATAATGAAGGTTCTGTACATAATCTGACATTTTGATGATTTCAAACTTAACGACATTTATGTATATTGGACAGGATATATTTACTATTTTTACGGTTGGCCAGAAGTAATTGAGGTAGAGAAATGCTGTGTCTGTTCGTGTGTGTTCATGGAAGTTTTCTGAAGCAAACAAGCCAGGAAAGAAATACATGTGTAATCATTACAATAAATGATGATAACATAAAAAAAAACCACACTGGGTAAATCAAGTGGTGACCGTTCCCAGGGGTCGATCGACAGAACTGTCTAGCGCAACCCCGCGTGGTGGTGGACACTTTTGAGGTTATAATACGACAATCCTGACCATGGATAATAGTAGGCAAAGTATTTGGAGAGTGTCATGTTCCCTGTACGTTATAAACATCTTTTACAGATTTAGAAAAAAAAGTAGGCGCATTAAAAACTACATTTTTCGTCCCTATCCAACTCTCCGTACTTTTCCCGTACCAGGCGGAAGTCGTTGTACCAGCTGTCACATTTCACTCTCATTTCTCTATCAATTGTAGATATTGATGACTTTGCTTAGAAAAAATTAAATAGAAAACTAAGAAGATGAACAACTCACACACACAAGCCAGGTTCGGTGTATGGTGGCGGTTACATGATTACTAGGCAACAAGGTAGAATGTGTTGGTGGTATACCATCACTCTAAATCGTTATGTTCACGCTGACGCGCACATACCCACACCCCTCACATAAACTGCACAAAATTATACAGCACAAATGACCTTTGACCTTCAATGTTGAATTGACATCAGGAAATAAACCCTCAAGAATGTATTTGAATATTTACTGATCGTTTGCACTTTGAGCTAAAATCATATAAATATGTTTATCTTTTAGATTAGTCGGATTTAGGAAGAGACGACGAAATGAAGTTCAAAAGTTCACTTAAATACTTTACTTGGCTAATTTTATTTAGAAAGGCATTTTGGTTTTTTCCTATTATAAAAATCTAAATTAGTGATTTTTACTGAATGATATTAATACAATCAGAATGCAGATTCGGAAATTATAACTTCTGTTATATTTTCTATTGAAACGTTTCATAGTAGTTGGGCATATCATTCTTAATTTAGAATTCTATTTTTGAACGGTGAAATATACCATATATGTACTATACAAGTATCAAATATCCTTTCTTACAAAAAAAAATGCCGTAATATTTACTCTTTTTCTTTCTTCCGTGCGGTCTTTCATCATAATATCTGTATAATTAAAATACGAACAAAGTTTTCAATCTTGATCAAGTGTGAAATTCATTGTTATATAATTTTCATTAATTATAGATTACAAAATATTAAATTACCAACGAAAATAAACTATCCAAATGTGTATTTATTACCATATATAGATTGCCACTAAATGGACACAAGGTTGTAAAATACTAATTTCTCAAAAAATATTATGTAGCCATAATATTATTGGTATTATATCAAATGCTAAGATTGGATTAATTCCGTTACTTTGGATTTACAACTACCTATGCGATCAGTGCTATCACACCTAAAGTACTGAGTTCGAATCCTGCTCACGGCGAGGTGTACTCGATACATCATTATGAGGTAAAGTTGGTCAGTGACTTTCGGCAGTTCGGGATTTTTTACGGGTACTCGGGTTTCCTCCACAAATAAAACTGACCGCCACGATATAATTGTGATATTGTTGAAAGTGGCATTAAAGACCATAACCCTAACCCTCACCCGTTACTTAAAAGACGTTTCCATTCATAGCAATACGTGTATTTTGGGTATTGAAATATAAGTCAATGTGTCGCTGTATACTTTTATAATATACAGATTGTCCATTGTTGATTGCGTCTTCTGATATCTAGTTTATTTAAGCAACCATCACCGTAGGGACACTACTGGACCAATTCATCTAGTTGGCTGCATGTGAGATCAGAATACGAGTACAACAATATAAACAAACGTTATCATATCCACACCTATGCGATCCGCTCAGTGATGTTCGTGTTGCTAAATCTTTAGTTTTCTGTTTAATGTTTTGTAGATCATAGTTTGTCATTTTTTTCTTTTGACCATTGAATTGTTTGTCCTTCTTCTATTTACGACTTCTGTTTACGACTTCTATTTACCAATTTGGTATAGTTAAATCATTCATCATGCTATAATTATACATGTACTGATCCTGCTGTTGTAATGACCATGTCTATGTTGAAATCATTGTGATAGTGTGTGGTCTTATATTGCAGACATACTAAAGCATTATACTGAACGCGTTCAGTTAAAAATTGCGAGAATTTCATGAATATTTAAGATATGGCATCACGCTAGTTACCCATATGTCATCTTCAATCTTTTCTTAGGCTATTTGGCCTCGTAAATATATAACATTAGACTGGTACGTAGTATTAATTCAATAATGTCCGTAAATCTCCCCTAAAACAACGAAATATACCCCCTACGCCCCCTCCAAATATTGTATGTAATGTTGTATGCAAATCTCAATCTGAGAAATGTCAGAAAAATAAAATTTAAATTAGATTTTAAATTATTTTTCAAAAATAAAATTTAATTTTTTTTTCAAACTTATTCGCTTTTTTCCCCAATTCACACGTTGTGTTGACCAGGAACAAACATCAAATATTTGAGGTCATTTGTTTGACTATTTTATATCAATACTTATAATCACCCGAATGGTACAACTAAGGTGTATTTTATGACAAGTATTTATAGAGGATCATTTGGCCAACATAACATTAATAAGAAACGGATTAAGGTGTATAATAAAACAATGTTGTATACTTCCAATGACCTAACATTTGGTTCACTGCCAGCTTGTATACTTCCAATGACATAACATTTGGTTCACTGCCAGCTTGTATACTTCCAATGACATAACATTTGGTTCACTGCCAGCTTATTGATACCCTTTTGGTATCGTAACAATTGCCTTCTCTTTGGGTTTAGGCATGGATTTAATGTGTGGTGGTCATTATTATTGGTCAGGCCCACAAAAAGCTATACTCCGAATTCTATATAAGATAGATTTGAAGGCAGACACCAAAGAGGTATTTAGAAGCCGTAAATCGAAGAACATCTGAATTCATACTCGCTCCTGTTGTTCAATCTTTAGTTTTCTGTGTACTGTTTTGTCGATAATTATTTTTATCGATAAAACGCATAAACAGTGATGTCCAACAAGTCCACCAATATCAGCAAAAGTTGTCCTTTTGTCATTTTTATTTTGGTCATTATATTGTCTGTACTCGGATTGCGACTTCGTACTGACTTTGATATTTTCAAACTTTTCTTATATATCAATATATTCATTAATTGTTGTTTTACATAAAGAAAGCAATGTTCAGCTTTTTTTTTCTTCATGCCGTAAATAAGTTCACAAAGAATTAAATCAAGTCTGTAAAAAGATGACACAGTGATGATATTATTGATGAATGTGTAGATAGCTCCATAAAACATGATGCAATTTATAGTGTTGGACGAGTTTGCATGGCACTGACTTACGTTCCATCCTACGACCGCATCTGTGGTGTGATTATTGGGGGAGGAGGAGGGGGGGGGGGGGGGCTTGGATCAGGTGCAGTTAATCATGGGTTCGAGTCCATGTCGGATTACACCAACAACTATAAATTGTTATTTGCTGCTTTTCTGCTAAGCCTTTTTAATGAATGTTGGGAGCTAGCACTGTAGAAATCCACCTAAGCTAAGCATGCCTTAATAATGAATGTTGGGAGCTAGAGCACTGTATAAATTCACCTAAGCATGTTGGTCTAGTACAGATCGAACATCATGATCATTTCATCGAAATGTAACGCGTTCTAGTCATGATGTTACTGACATTTTGCTCATTAGGCGTTGAGTTAAATAACTCACTCACTCCATAGTCCCTAGTTGTTAGAGAGTATACATATGTTTTGATTTTCATGCTTGTATTTGATGTACAGCTACTATCTGGTCGAAAAAGAAGTTTTTTTCGTACGGGAATCTTATAGTAACAATACATCTACATACCTAAATCATGGCTTTGCAATATCAACAATTTTTATAATTTTTTTAATATTTAATTGGTATTATCGTTACATTTAAACAAAAGTTTCAATTACAAATTAAAACTGATTTCTACAATCTTAATTTGAATTCACATATTGCAGCTTATTTCAGAATTACAAGTGTGTCCAAAGTACAGTTACAACTGACATTAGCACCTGGTCATTTCTGATGTCATGGTAACGCCTTCCAAATCATGAACCTGAAATTAGATAGAATTAGACATACTATCAATAAATAAGTAAATGAATACATTTTAAAACATAGGAGTGTCATTTTTAAAGATAACATGCCACTTTTTATTGACGTACGTATACCAAGCCATGAGTGGGCGGTCATGTATGTTTGTTAGGGGGATTTTGCCTCTATTCCCATGATTTTTCTATGAGATTTTGGAACTGTTTCTATGGTTATTTATTTCTTGTTTCTCACTTCATTATATTAATTCATCTTTATGAAATCTCAACCTATGTGAGATAATACAACAGAAACAACGTTTATATATTAACATGGACTGTATGTACATTTACACTCACTTTTAAAATGATTGTATACCTTATGGTGACCAACACATGCAGAACAGTAATAGAACCATTGTGTTACATCCTGTAAACTTGTATCCACGTACATTTATGTACATATCCAATTTAATGCGCACGATGAGCTTATGAACTAACTTTCATGGGGTACGCTCACAGTCAAACAATTGGAAAACTTAATACTTTTGAAGTCTTCTGGAGTAAGTAAACCGAAGGGCCTAAGCACTACAGCCAATGTTGGCTACCTAATACCATGATTTGGGAGGACGAGTAGATGATTTTAAACACACAGTAATATTATGCATTTATTTCGACAAAAACGGGAGTGCATATAGCCATTGACTGCTTATTTAAGTTCAATATGAATATTCAATAAGATGATAACAAGTTGACTGCCCAAAGCAGGTGTCCTCATAGCAGAGGTGACCTCTAGCACATGTGTGCTATTAGACAAACAATTTACTTTCTGCTTTGTGTAGATATGTATTTATCCTTTTTCTGTTGTATTAATGTACGTGATGCCAAAACAGGTTTTATGGTGTTTAACGCCACTTTCAACAATATTTCAGCTATATCTTGGCGGTCAGTTTTATTGGTGGAGGAAGCCGGAGGATCCAGAGAAAATCTGGCACTGACAAACTTTATCACACAATGCTGTATTGAGTACACTTCGCCATGAACGGGGTTCGAATTCACAACTTTAGTGGTGACAGGCACTGATTACACAGGTAGTTGTAAATCCAACTACCACACGACCACGACGGTCCCTAAATGCCACACCAGAAATATCCACAAGATCAACAATACTAGGTAAACTTACACAGATCATAGTATTCCCTTTGACCTCTCGTGTAACCTTCACTGTTTTCCATCCCATCATTTCAGAAGAGGTGACTTCCGTCATCTTGGTATCAGACACGACATCCATGGTGAACTAAAATGATAAAATTTAGAGAAACATTGAGGAACACAACTTATGTAGTATTTTCATCAACGAGCATGGTCAATTTAAGGGGGTCTTAATGGACGAGTGATTACTGTAATTGAGAACTCAATAGGTAGTAGTTATCAATTTCCGTTGAGCCTTTGAACCGTAATGAGAGCGGGAGGTTTGGCGCTTTAAAATCTGATTCAACCCACCATTTCTTTAGACATGCCTGTACCAAGTCAGGGTCATTACGGTTTTCACAGTTTTCCGGTTGTTGACTGATTTTGTCTGTTTATATAATTATGAGTTTTGACTTTCCCTTTGTAAGATTGTTCGGAGTTCGGTAATTTTGTTATTACCCTTATTCAATGGAGCTTGGGAGGACAAATGGTTATGGTAGCTGACAGCAAGCCCCGATGCACACATCAAGTGTTTAGGTTTCCAGTCAGTCAGTTATAACACTCAATTTTTCCTCGATTAATTAATCAGATAGTTGCGATGCAGATCATCAAATGCTGAACATGACTATAAATATATGTACAAATACCCAACCTCTCAATTGAAGTACTTAATTATTAGATTGCATGATTGAACGTTTTGATGCTTTTAGAATGTATACATCGCCCCTCAGTTTTCTTTTTTAAAGTGTCTGAAATGTTTAAATCTGATTATGGACACCATGTTTATAACACATTTTATAGATTTTCTGCTCCTTTCTTAGTATACTTTAACGTAAATTAATTTCAGAAATTTTGGAGATATTTAAGAGAAAACCAGAAATCGTATATCGAAGGACAGACAATACAATGGACAAAACACTACATAGAAAATTAAAACCCCGGTCAAATGCAGGTACTTCGAAATTGCTATGCGTTTTATTATACAAATTATAAATGTTTATCAGCATGTGGGACACGCATGACTGAGAATAATTAACGGTGCTAAGGCAGCAAATATAAATTTCTTCAGAATAATGATATTTTTCTAAATATTTATTGACTAAAAACAAACTTATAATGGACAATAGAATCCGAACGCTGTTCCAATAAATATACGTATTATTTAGGTGTTTTATTTTTCTCAGCTCTTATTTATTTCATAATCTCCCGTTTCACAAGATGAGACTTAGTATTACCTTACATCCTTTTCCAAAAGGATCTGTGGTGGTTAATTCCTGTCCTAATTTGAAATTGTAGGTCCTGTCTGGTGAAATATTGCTTTTGAAATTACATGTCCAGTTATCGCCATCCCTTTTAAATTCTATAGTACTTTCAGCAGTTCTAAACTTTTCTACCATATCAGCAGGAATACCTTTTAAAGAGAAGAACAAACAATGTCTTGAAAGAAATATGCTAGAGGTATCATGTCAACAATAATAGGTTACAATGCACAAATAAACAATTCAAATGATGAAATGATAAACAGAAAATAGCACACTGTAGGAACAATTCCGAAATCTAATAGAAAATAACTAGCACCACGACCAACATCGATACCCCTAGCATATATGCACATGGCCTTCCATTTTCCTGGCTTGATACAGACATTTCAGTAACAAATTGTGGCGTAAGGTTAGTTTTATGGACCCAAATCATATTGAATATAGATAAAACCATGTTGATTGAAATATGTAACAATTAAGAAGAAGAATAAAACACCTGTACGATACAAGAAGAGTTCACATGTTTTGAAATATTTGTTATTTAGTGACACTATACACGTGATGAAAACTTAAACCCTTCAGATGGATTATGGGTGGATTCGACTTCTACTGCAGCAGATACTAACACCACTAATGTTAGATAAATAATATTGCAACATGAATTCATTCTCTTCCTTTGATCTATCTATGGTTTATATAGAAGAATGTAAGCAACAGCTAAAAATTATGAAATGATACACGCAGATACGAGATATTGCACACTTTACAAATCTGGACTGTAGTTTTATTACTCTCAGAGAGCCGTGCAATGATCAACTATCTAGATCTGATATTGCATGGCTTCATGTATAACAATTCATTTGCTTAACCGTTTAACTCGGACAACCGTTGTATAAATATGATCATTGGTCGATAGCTAGGATATTGTAAACATTCTGTGCCATCTTGACAGACAACAGAAGGAAAATAATTGTTTTAATGACCTCATTGATTTGGAAAAAAAACCTTTATTGAATTTATATACATACTACATTTATTGAGACATCTGTTGTTATTTATTTTAAATTTACGTTTAGTAATCATGGTAATAATGATATTGATTAAATACTCCGTTATATATAATTATTGATTGTAACATGATGGATATATCCTTTTGAAGGGGCCGTCGTGGTCGTGATTGCATAGTAGCTGGATTTACAACTACCTATGCAATCAGTGCCTATCACCGCTAATGCTGCGAGTTCGAATCCCGTTCATGCGAGGTGCACTCGATAGAACACTATGTGATAACGTTTGTCACTGACTTGCTGCAGGTTTGTGGTTTTCTCCGGGTACTCCGGTTTCCTCCACCAATAAAACTTACCGCCACGATATATCTGAAATATTGTTGAAAGTGGCGTTAAATACCATAACCCACCACCCACTCACAACATGAGAAATGCATAGGTTACTATAGTCAAGTTTGGTCATGGTTCATTGGTTTCCTTGCTGCATAGGTTACTATAGCCGAGTTTGGTTATGGTACATTGGTTTCCTTGCTCTCAAAGACTTTAACATTATTTTGTCTTTCAAATATTTTCACTTTTTAAAGATTATTCAAGATAAGCGTTTTGAACGCTAATTTAGACATCTTCAATTGTTTTATCAAAATGAATCATGCTACTGGTAGAAAGAAGACCATCTGATCCATATCATTTCGATTCCATTTAGGTACTGCTACGAAACTTCCGATTGAATCAAGATCTTATTGAAAAAAAGTCTTAGAGAAATATAAAAAATTTCATTCTACTGAAATTCGGTTTGTTCAATAGCTACAAAACAAAATCCGTTTTGAATATTAAAAAAGGTTAATATTTCTTGGTATATTATTGACATAATTTTTCTTCAATGACGATGTTTTATATGAAGTGATATAAAAAAAAAACAATATCATAGATAGTCATCATCATCTTCTTCATCATCCAAAACAACGAACGAAATTCCACGACACGATATTTTAATTGAATACACAACGCTAATCTCCGGTTATGTGATAACTGTTTACAGTTAAATAGAAGTAAAAGTGAACTGTTTTACACCAAACATGTATATATTAATGAAACAAGTGTTGACTGTGGGTAAATATAACTATGAAAGAAAACTCTCTATCTCTAAGTCCTTAACACATTAAATGAAAGGTGAGAAGAATTAAGAACGTATTTAGTATATATTGAACTAATTACCTGAAGCTTTGGCGAATGTATCAAAGTTTTGATGCTTGCTGCTGTCGCTCTTCCAACATCCTACAAACTGTGCCATTTTCGTAATAGAGAAAGTCTGATTTCCTAACTGATAGAGATCCCAGTGAAATGGACCTAATAAATCGAAGTACTGAGATTAAATAGCCTGCTCTAATATTTGAATAACAGTAAAACTACAACAAACAATGAATTAAAATTTTAAATATTTACTAGACTGTCACCATGAGAACGATTATTGATAATATTGATTATTCATTGTTTAGCGATCTATGACGAACGGAAATTTACCAAACACGAAACTGATAATGACGCGAAATCCTCCAGAATTTTACAAAGATTAATTTTGAGGTGAAAAGTTAACATTTGACATAGGCTTAATAAAGTATAAAAGGTATGAATGACTAAGCATCATCCAATAGGAATCGACCTGATAGCAAATACAAATTTATTGGTTGATATAAGTGGAATTGTTGACCATCACGGTTTAAATTTTCTTTTCATAATATTAAATTTTTCTATAACAGAACCTTGACGACTTGTGTATTTTTATGACTTTTTATGAAAGTAGTGTTTCTTTGACAATATACCGACTCAATGGTGAAATGATTAGAGGCCTCACCTCCTCGAGGGCAGTAGATCATAGATTCGCCTATTGGTCGGATGAAACGAATAAAATGACATCGGTATTTGCCGATTCAATGCCAAGCATGTAATATTAAGGAGTAAGAACAAGAAGCGTTTGATAGCATGTCAGTGTTTGGCGAGTTATCTATGCTTAGATTGTTGTTTCAGTGGTCTAGCGGTATAAAATGTAACCCGACAAATTGATCTAGTATATGGAAGGTATCATCATCATCATCATCTGTCTATGATATATCTCTTGATCTTTAGGTTTATTGTTATGAGATTCACGAGTAACTGGACGATCCAATACAACAGTAGACAAAACAAACAAATTACACAAATATTAAAAGTAATAATTTTTTGATTAGAAAACGGAAAATTTGAGTTTTCTCGAAAACAATACATTTTTTTAAAACACAGTAAACGAGAGTTTTGTGCAGAATTTTACTACCATTTTTAAAATATGCATTTCATCTAACAATAACCTTTCATTATTGCTGCACTCATCTGAAATTTGACATTTTCCCCGATTTTTACCGCCAAAATAGAGGTGGGAGTAAACTAACTAGAGGTAGCAGCCAGGTAAATCTTACCTTGATAGAGACACAGACACGTGTACAGGCATATTTTGACACTCCATTTTTAAACATTAAAATCTTTCTAAAAGTTCACATAAAATTTCTTCATAAACCTATTCTTTGACATCTTAACATATATATAAACATCGCAAGAATGGGTAAAACAAAGGACTTGTCAAAAGATTGTAAAAACATTGCGTTAAATCTATTCAAGTTTTTTCAGCTTGAGAAGGCCAGGGGAAGACCATTTTATTCCCCAGATAATTTGATTAAAAGAACATGCAAGGCTGCTGGCATATCTTACAGTTCTGTGTATAGAGTTGTAAACGGTAAAAGTCCTCCTGAATCCAACAAACCGAAAGAAAGAAAGAAAACTCCTGATGATTTTGACCGTTGCGTTATTAAACGGACCGTTCATAGCATGTACAACAGGAAAATTGCCCCAGCAGTCTCAAAAATTAAGAAAGAAATTGAAGATACAATTAAAATCTCGAAATCAACGCTTACTTTAACTTTATTAGATCTTGGTTATAAGTACAAAAAATCCGGCGATAATAGGAGGCTTTTATATGATCAGAGGTCAGTAATAAATGATCGGTGTAATTACTTCCGAAAAATCAGGAAGTTTCGAGAGGATGGGTATGAAATTGTATATTTGGATGAGACCTGGGTTAATCAGAATCATGCCACTGACTACATGTGGTTACCAGTTGATGGTTCTGATGCCCCAAAGATCCCTTCAGGAAAAGGTAAAAGGTTGATAGTTTTGCACGCTGGTAACCGTGAGGAGGGTTTGATTGATAGGTGTGATTTGGTTTTTCTTGCCAAAGCTAAAGATGGGGATTATCACCAAGAAATGAACGGGCCCATCTTTCTAAACTGGTTCGAAAATCAGCTTATGCCAGCATTAAAAAGCCCAAGTGTTATCGTTTTAGATAATGCCAGTTATCACAACATCAAGACTGAAGAAACTGTTGTGCCAAACTTTAATCAGAGAAAAGCTGTCTTACAAGATTATCTTTCAAAACACAACATTCCTTTTCAGCCCCTTGAAACTAAAAAACAACTTTATGAAAAAATCTAATTTAAGAAACTCCTTTCCGTTTTTAAAACTGATAAAATTGCCAACCTACACGGTCACGAAGTTCTAAGAACCCCTGTTCGCCATTGCGAATTGAACCCCATAGAACTTATTTGGGCACAGGTTAAAGGGTTTGTTGCAGAAAACAATACAACTTTTCGTTTGAAGGATGTGAAAGAACTTGTTTATGGGGGGTTTGGCAGAATTACAAAGGAAGTTTGGGCGAAGGCAGAAGACCATGTATTAAAAATAGAAAAGGAGTATGGGAAAGAGAATTGCATTGATAGGAGTGAGATTCCCCCAATAATAATTGATTTTGATGACGACGAGTCCAGCGACGAGGAAAGCTGAATCCAGTCCAACATGATTACATATTGAACGGGTATACCGGTTGTAAATGACAGATTGTACATAACGTTTTTACCTATAAAATTTTATTCATATCCAACAATTGTGTACTCTATGTCTAACTTCAGTGAATTTATTAGCAGAAAAGACCGTTCTTTTTCGAATTATTTCAGAAAGATTGAAATAGCTTGGTCAAATTAAAAATCAGTAATTATGGAAATTTATGATTTTACGTTTTTTTCAAAATTTTCGAGGTAAATCTCAGGTAAGCATGTGTATAAATGTCACGTAGTCAAATGCATTAACCATGAAGGGAACAATAGCCTTCTCCGGCACTTCGACGAAAGACAATAGACCAGCTGCGGGACCACCGTCGTTCCTATTGTTATATGGGATTACGTCCACGGTGAGTTGGCTGTCACATTTAACGAGCAAACTTGGCCTATTTTGAAGAACTTAGCCTGAAATAAAGACCAAAATAACGCCAAAAATTGGTAATTTTTCAGATGAGCAGGGCCTTCAGAATAATTTCAACCGTAAATATTTATACAATTCCAAAATGGTAGTAAAATTCCTGACAAAACTCTCGTTGGATGCGTTAAAAAAAAATCTACGCTTTACGAAATATTTAGATTTTTCCGTTTTCTAATCAAAAAATTATTACTTTTATTAAATGTTTATCATAAATGTCACTCAGCCTGATAAGTTATGTACAACTATTATGTTATGAAGTAATGTGATATATGGGAGAAGATACCGAGACGTCACTAAAAATAAATCAATATGGCAGGATATATGGTAACAAATTTTGATAAAAAAGAGTCAACGGCAAATAATAAAGAAAGTTAAGGTACACAGACTACATAGAAAACCAACGGGGAACGTATGGGCTCCGAATTGGTAAAAATGTCCTGCTCCGCATATGGCACACACCATGTTACCTAGGGTAATCAAATAAATTATACATTTACAGAAAAGACAGCTTGCAACAAATTAGCAGTCCTCGTTATTGTCCCGTTGAAAGTCAATATTATATCGACCCTATCTATTTTATTCCATGTACCATGTGGCCACGCGACAATAAACAACAACCCATTAATCAACCAATCAGCGTTAAACAATATATGATATTGGCGTTAAACACCAACGATGGTTGCCACTGATCGAGCATGAACTGTTTGTCCTTCCTTAAAAAGTTTATATTCCGATAACAAGATCTTGTCGAAAAAAATCTGCAGAGACGATAATAAACGATGGATTTTCATAAAGTAATATGGAAAATGTATAAAGATAAGGATTAAGTAATCGTGGTTTAGACTGACGTCATTCAACATCTCATTCGAAATCAAATTGTGTAAAAAGATGACCGTTTAGTTAAACCGTTCTGCAGAGACGATAATAAACGATGGATTTTCATAGAGTACTGCCCTGACTACTATTATACCTAATTTGTCCCAGTATTGTTAAAAATGCTGTTATAGTGACAACCGTAACCTTTTAACCGTATTAGAAGCGGGGGGTTTGGCGCCGTAAAATCTGATTCAACCCACCATTTCTTTGGAAATGCCTGTACCAAGTCCGGGCCATTGCGGTTTTCCCAGTTTTCCGGTTGTTGACTGATTTTGTCTGTTTGTTGACTTATAAGTTTGGCCTTTTCCTTTGGAAGATTGATCGGTGTTCGGTAATTTTGTTATTATCCTTATTATGTTATGTAAATGATCATAAATGTGACAATTTGAGACTGACAAGGAGGGCCCGGGTGGCTCAATGAGTTAGGTAGTTGGATTACCTAACAACTCATACAAGACTATCACCAATGCGGCGTGGGTTCACGCCCGGCTTTGTAAATTACAAAAAGGGTGCACTCGACTCGCAGCCGCAAGTGATAAAGTTTACCAGTTGCTTTCCCATGGTCGGTAGTTCTCTCCGGTACTCCGGCTTCTTCCACCACTAAAACTGGTCGCCATGATATAGCTGAAATATTGCTGAAAGTGACGTTAAATACAATAAATCAAATCTAGATTGGCAAGATTAACTTACTTCAATCAGAACGTAGTAACCGGTTGAGATAATAAAACGTTAGACGAAAAAAAATACCACACTGTCAAAGCAGTTCCAAAATCCTACAGAAAATAGAAAAGATACAAACTCTAATTTATAACCCTAACACAAATATACATGATTTCTAACTTTTCTGGCTTGGTGCAGTCACTTCAGTAAAAAAAACCATGGCGGTGAAAAACTAGTTTTATTAGGTCCAAATATCACCTCTAAGCGAAATGATACGGTCATGCAAGTGTTTAGACATATCATTGTTGCATGTTTGTTTGTTTGTTTGTTTGTTTGCTTTGTGGTATTTTATGCCAGTTTCAACAATATTCTAGCTATATCGTGGCGGTCAGTTTTATTGGTGGAGGAAACCGATATCTAATTTAGTGCGCATGACCTGTTTCTGGAATAACCTTCACCGGAAAGGTCATATAATATAAATGTTTTTGGTGCATGTAGCCTAAATGTAGCCTATGCCTATAAATGTAGTCTATGCCTATTAAATCATGTCAGTGCCGGAACACGAACTACCAGAATAACTGCATCAGGCTCAAATTCAAGTGAGTGAGTGAGTGAGTGAGTGAGTGAGTGAGTGAGTGATTGTTGTTTAACGCCAATTCAGCAATTTTTCAGTTATATCATGGCGAGAACAAGTTAATTTTCAATGAGGTGATAATGAGGTCCGCTTTGTTCTAGACCAACACGCTTAGTTGGATTTTTATAGTGCTAGCTCACTGAAACAACAGTCCCGGGGTAAACATGTCGCTCCACTCGGACACATTATTCTGATTCCAAGCCAACCAGTCATTGCTCTTACTCCTTAATGCTGCGTGCGTAGCAGAGAAGCAACAAATAACTATTTTATAGTCTTTGGTTTGACCCCATCAGGACTTGAACCTACGATCTTATCACACTCGAGGCGAGCACGCTAACCATTACACCACCGATGTGGTTCGCTCAAGTCAGAATTGCAATGTCAAATAATCAAAAGTGTTGAAAATGTTCCTTGAAAACTTTAAATAGCTATTAATTTGTTCAGTTGTAAATTATTACTTGGTATATGCGATTTAACTTTTAAATGTTAGCTATTAATGTTCAAACAATATTAAATATATAATCGTCTTAGTGTCAAACAAACCTGTTGACTATGTATTTATCTTCTGATATGACTTTGTTCACTTGCCAAAAAAACAATAGAACCAGGTGCTTCGATAGAAACCAGGACTAAACTATTTCATATCCATTTTAATTATTACGGCTGCCATATGTGTTCTAGACCAAACAAAATAAGTTTGTTCTATTAACAAACAGTTCATCCTTGACATTCGACTCATCTGTTCTAGCATCAGGATCGACACACCTTTTAAGTTTCTTATTGTGTGGCGTATCAATGTAAGCCATAATATTGTCCTGTGAAAATGAGTCCGATTGTATCTTTTTCAAATGAAAAATCCACAACAGACCAAAGGAAGTCACATCTGTGCTTTATTCCGTCCTCGGACTTTATCATAGAAAACAATTGTAACATAGGACACTATTTCACGGCGGACACTATTTAATCCTACATCTATTCCATTAGAAAAATCCCATAATAGATTTAATTAAAGTAATAAAAACATGAAAGCTCGGATTGATACGACCTGATTTACGTCATAGAATGCTGTAAAGAACTTCTGTTATCCTCTCATTGCATTCTTTGTTTTACTACTTCATTGAACGAAATGACACTAATAAAACTGCTAGTTTATCAGTACTTTTTCTTTTGGCTAATGTGTTGTCTGTTCTCCTTCGATATACGGATTCTGATTACCCCTTTGTTATCTTCAAACTCTTCTTATTTGCTTTCTTTCACAGATAGCAAGGTGACATCCTTGAATTGTAAAACTGTGTTATATGGTTGACTATGGAATATGTGTCACAAATGACCTCGGATATGTTTCGCTTGTCGTAAACACTTCCCGGTCCTTTCCTTATTCATAACTTATCACTGGGTTTCTAACCTGATAAACACGACGAGTGCCACTAGTGAAGCAGGAGCATACTTACCCTTCCGGAGCACCTGAGTTCACTCCCGGTTTTTAGTGGGGTTCGTGTTACTCGATCTTTAGTTTTGTATGTGTATCTTTTGTAGATCGTTGTTTGTACTTTTTCTTTTGGCTATTGTGTTGTCTGTTCTCGTTAGATATACAGATTTTGATTACCCCTTTGTTATCTTCAAACTCTTCTTATATCTGAATTCCCATTGGCGATTTAATTATTAACCTCGTCACATGTTACGCCTCTCCACATATATATATATATATATCTACTTCATAATTGTGTCCATGAATTATTTTTAAATTTAAGTATGTTAAAAGGCCATTGATATGTTCCATTTGTAGTGGTCAAAATCAAGTTTTGTTTTGTTTTTGTTTGTTTGTTTGTTTGTTTTTGTTTTTGTTTTTTCTCCCCGTTTTTTGCTGTTCTTGCTTTATCACAGGAGTTTTAATGAAAACGTAGATATCAAATTTAGTGCGCACGACGCGTTTCTGGAATAACCTTCATAAGATATGATCAATATCGAAAGATTGGAAAGCCAAATAATTTAAAGTTTTGAGAGCAATAAAACCAAAGGGCATACACATGATAGCCAAAATCAGCAAAGGTCACCTATGCATGAGGGAGAATAACTTTAGCTTTATCATAAGTTACCCATCGGAAGTCACCAGTGAAACAGGAACTTCCGGAGCACCTGTGTTCACTCGAGATTTTTAGTGGGGTACGTATTGCTCCATCTTTAGTTTTCTGCGTAGAATTTTGTGAACTATTGCTAGTCTTTTCGTCCATATGTCAATTATAATGTTTGCTTTTGGTAATTTCAAACTTTTTTTTTAAAATGTAATCGACGATCAATTATGCAAGCCAAATATTATGGTTGTCTTGTTTAGGAATTCACATCTTTTGGTTAGGGTTATGGTGCTTAGCGCTACTTTCAACAATATTTCAGTTATATCATGGGGGTCAGTTTTATTGGTGGAGGAAACAGGATTGCCCGAAGAAAATCACTGACCTGCCACATGTCACCTACTAACTTTATCACATAACGTTGTGTCGAATACACCTCACCATGAGTGGGATTCTAACTCACAACTATAATGGTGATAGGCATGAAATCTCTAACTATGACTATGACCGTGTCCGATTAAGGTTATTCCAGAAACGCGTACTGTCATGACATGATATTTCCATGTTTATTTCTTAAACATTTTAAGCACAATTTATCGGACATATTGATTCAGTTGACAACCTTGTTTCTGGGCTAACGATTGGATTATCAAGCGTACGGGAACGACTGTCGACTAGACGACGTCAAAAGCAGATATGACCTTTGGCCATAACATATATTTTTAATACCAAAACATAATTTGTGAAACTCGTAGTACATATAGCAAGCACCACTTCAAGTATAAACCATTTATTAGAGGTAACACACGTGTTTGATCTAAATCTGAATTAATTATTATGTGATCAGCTGTTTGTTAAGTCAATATCTAATTTACGATAATTAAAGCGGATTATGAACAGATTTATAGACATCTGTGGTATTCTAGATTATGCAATTTAAATTGAAGATTTTTGTCAAGAATGAAATGTTGTAACCTGTGGCTATTAAGTACAGGTCTAATTCAGAACCATATTTTATGAAGCTTGCTTACTCTACATGTAGCTAAATGTTACATCGACGTAACATCATATTTCTACCATGTATTAGATTAGCTCCAAAAATGTTCAAATTTTAATTTAAATATTTACGTATTTTTTGTTATTATTATTTTTTTAATGTTGAAATTTCTTATCATCCTACTAGCATTTTTACTATGTGAAGCAATTTCTTATCTACTTTTGCAATAAGAAAAGTTTTAAGATATTCCCCAAACAAATCTCTGAAGTGCAATGGCCAAACGAAAATAAACAAAAAGATAAACAATTCTCAACAAAACACTACACAAAACCCTAAAGATTGTTAGAGGTTTCGATTAGATTGTTAGAGGTTTCGATTAGATTGTTAGAGGTATCGATTGTTAGAGGTTTCGATTAGATTGTTAGAGGTTTCGATTAGATTGTTAGAGGTATCGATTAGATTGTTAGAGGTATCGATTGTTAGAGGTTTCGATTAGATTGTTAGAGGTATCGATTAGATTGTTAGAGGTATCGATTAGATTGTTAGAGGTATCGATTGTTAGATGTATCGATTATATTGTTAGAGGTATCGATTAGATTGTTAGAGGTATCGATTATATTGTTAGAGGTATCGATTAGATTATTAGATGTATCGATTAGATTGTTAGAGTTATCGATTAGATTGTTAGAGGTATCGATTAGATTGTTAGAGGTATCGATGTTGCCTCTTTCTGCGATTGTTCTGTTTGATTGTGATTGCAAGAGCATTGTTGTGGTGGGGAAAAGGGAATATTGGGGCGAGATTAACCTGGTGTGAAATATACATTTCAGTAGTTAAGGATTAAATGAAATTACTTGTTATGGAATATACGTATAATGTACGTAGAGGTGTTTGCATCGAAAATATTAAGCAAGTTTAATTTACATCTATGAGAAATGAGATGCATATAGATTAAGGTACATCGCCTTTTTCCGTTCGTTCTATTTTTGACGGTTTGAGAGGGGAATATAAGTTATCTACGTGTCGATCCGTGGGCATTGAGATTGTACCACCCTGAAGCACTTCTGTATAGCCTGAGGCGAAGCCGAAGGCTGTACAGTGGTGCTGAAGGGTGGTACAATCTCAATGCCCACGGGTCGACACGTGGATAACGATTTTATCCCCGGTTTGAAAACAAAAACTGATTTTTAATGGATTTTCTTGTTCTTTTTATAACGTAATCATGACGTTGTTGTACTTGCGGAGTAAAATGCCATAGCTCATGTGAAAATGTGGGTGAATTTCGATAAAGTGTAGGGAGATACCTTTGGTATCACCCTACAGCTAATCATTTTTAACGTTTTTTAGGTCTTATTTTGTTGTATTTTAATTTCTTGTATTTGGCGCGTATTGTCACGTGGATAGGGTTACATTATTCATGACGTCACTAGTAATAGGATCGAGAATTCTATTGATAAAAAAATATGGAGGTACATATTTTGGGTGGTATTATAGTACGATAAAACAAATGAAGAATTGATGTGAAAACAATAATGAGAAATGATTTTAAAATGATTGTATTCAAACAATTGACCATTTCTATAAAGACACAACATGACAACAAAATCAACGTTTCATGTAGCGCGAATCAACAAAATGTTACACTGTTAAACATGACCATCAATACCGTAGAAACTTTAAATCTCTCAACATTATTTGGTGCATTGTTTGTTTTTTCTGCATTTATTGAGACGCTTGATTTTCTCTCTCTCAAGAAATACGTCCTCCGTTCTCCATTACATGTTGAATGCAAAGCGCTTTGAGATTGATTATTTACGCTTTACACCATCTTTACATCATGTATAGCAACGTAAAGACATCCAGTGACGTTACGTAACTACCAGCCGGTAGCATGGGTTTTGTACCAACGGGTCATCGACCAATCAAAAGCCGACATTTTTATCAAGCCGGGGATAATAGTTCATATTGTTGTTATATGTATACTATATTGTTATGGTCATATTATTGTTATATGTATACTATATTGTTATGGTCATATTGTCAACCATTACTGTATGAGGTTTATTAGAGGAGTGGTTAGTGATTTTTCTCTTGGTTATATATTGTCTACCTTTACCTCTAGGCTTGGCAGATGAGTTGGCTCCGGTTCATATTTTTGTGGTTGGTTATTTTGTCAACCATTATTAATTAACTTTGATTTATTAGCCTTTATATGATCAAATCTGTCAATACAATATAAAAACTTTCATTGGGCCAATACGGCAAAAACCAGTCCAATACGGATATTTTCGTATTGGCCCAATTCCAGTCAGTCCAATAACAACTAGATCGGAATCCGCTAGACATTTCGACAATTGCAAGGAAAAATCCCGAGAGATATTGGACTGGTTAATTAATAAAGGTATCATTACGTGATGTTTTTCATATTGGCCTAGTTATAGGTCCTCGGTCTGCTGTATTAGCGGTCGGCTGTGCCTCAGGCCAATACAGCAGGCCTCGGACCTATAACTAGGCCAATATGAAAAACTTCACGTAATAATACTATATTACTTTTTGAGGTTTACAGAGGAGTGGCTCATGTTATTGCGGTTTGCTATATTGTCTACTTTTACCTCCAGGTTTGGCAGATGAGTTGGTTCCGGTTCATATTACTCTCGTTAGTTACATTGTCCATCATTACTGTTTGGGGTTTTACAGAGAAGTGATTCTTAATATTTTGAATGAATTAATTATGAAATACTACTATTTAAGTTTTGATAGAGGAGTGGTTTGATTATAGTATCATGTATTTCCGTTTCAGCTTTGACAAAATACTGGTTCGTATTATTGCTTTGGTTATTTACGTTGTTAAAGGCAGAGTAGTAATTCGAATTGGTGTAGTTGGTTATAATTTCAACCGCTACTGTTTAGTTGTTATTTTCTTCCATGCGAGAAAATCCTTTTTGTTATTGATGAAACATAGTGGCATTTTTAATGCATTTTATACCCGCTACTTTCCCTACCCTCATTGATTTGATTTTCATACCACAATTATAAATAGTTGATTAAAGTTAACATATGTGTGTCATTGTATCCCATATATTGATCACGTAAATATATGTAATATAATTTATAAATGAAACAGATGTAACAACCAAAAGGTCAATATAACAAACGCCATTGAAGAGTAATAGTCCAGATGAATCACATGTAAAACTAATACTTGATTTACATGTATGATCTGTATAATCTAAGCATTGCTTGACGGCATATACACTGTTCTGTAAGAAAAGTTTAAAGATCCCATCAAACTCCATAAATCGAAGAAGTACAAACAATACAATGGTCAAAAGAAATATGATAAAAAGGACAAAGAATTACAAAGTAAGGATAGATCAACACGAACCCTAATAAAAACAGGGCGTGAACTAAGTTTCTCTGGAAGGGTAGGTAGTTTGTACCCTCGGGAAAGATAAATATTGAGCAACAAGAACCTCACTAAAACAAGGGGCGAACTCATGTGTTTCAGAAGGGTAGGTAGTTTGTACCCTCGGGAAAGATAAATATTGAGCAACAAGAACCTCACTAAAACAAGGGGCGAACTCATGTGTTTCAGAAGGGTAGGTAGTTTGTACCCTCGGGAAAGATAAATATTGAGCAACAAGAACCTCACTAAAACAAGGGGCGAACTCATGTGTTTCAGAAGGGTAGGTAGTTTGTACCATCGGGAAAGATAAAGATTGAGCAACAAGAACCTCACTAAAACAAGGGGCCAACTCAGGTGTTTCAGAAGGGTAGCTAGTTCCTGCTCCACATGTTGTAAACATAATCGGACAATCGTAAAAATGACAAATTCTATACTCCTAACATTCATTTACTTGACTGTTTACCCTCCTGGGTTGGTACAGGCATTAGCATTGGGTTGGGATAAACTAGACGATGTATGCGATTATGTGTGTAAAACTTAAGATATATCTCTACGCAAGGTTATGTATGTGTGGATTTGGGCTATGGTGCTTAACGGCGCCACATTCAACAATATTTGACCTATATCATGCCGGTAAGTTCTATCTGAAGCCGGAGTGCACGAGGAAACCATTGACCTTGGGCAAATCACTGGCAAACTTTATCACATAATGTTGTATCGAGTACACCTCGCAATGAGTAGGGTTCGAACTGACAACGTTAGTGGTGGTAGGCTCTGATTGCATAGGTAGTTTTATTCTAGACTTATATTGTCTTGTCCAGTAACCTTACTTAGTTCGAATGGTATGCACATCTTAATATACAATATAGGAGATAATTACACCTTATATAAGAATGCTGGATTCTGATTGGTTAATAGCCGTGATATTGTTTTACAAATGCAGGCCTTGCATTGTGAATTTGCAGAATGTTTACTTCATGTAAGTGTTTTTGCATAAGATTTAACTTTTTTTCATGGTATTTGCAAAATCGTATTTGCCGTTTTTACCCTTCACCGAGACGCTTGTAACAAAATTTGTAAAACGTTATCAGTTGAGCGTTTTATGTAACATCATTCCGTAGAATTAAACAGATACATCATGCTAGGTCCTGAAAACGACAAACAAAAGGTATTATTTATTTAGCCAGTGTTCTAAATAATATTCGGTGTAATTAAACAGATTTATCATGTTTGGGAGGAGTATTTGCGAAAAATACCAGTCTTGAGACTAATTTTTTCGTCTCTCGACTGGTATTTTTCGCAAATACCCCCTCCCAAACATGATACATCTGTCTACAATTACATGATCATTATCACATATTTTCCGACATAAAAAATGAAAGACTTTTCCTATAAACGTTAGAAAATACCGAAGGACAACCCAGAGAAACAAAAACACAACAATATATGTTTTGGACACCACTATACACAAACAAACATAGATAACGTAAATAAGACATCCTGCAAACTGGAGGTAAAGACGAATCGAACATCGTTTTTAAGCGGACATCGTAAGGAACATCACAACACGGAAATCAGGACGTAAATACACATAATAGTTTATATTCTATATTTAACAGTTAACATACTATCTTGTTCTATTTTATTAGAAATATTACCTCATAAAAATACTATCAATTTGCACATAGCATATGTAAATTAATTTGCATAAGCAATTTGTCTTCACATTGTGTGTGTTCATTACAGTAGCTTTTATCTGATAGTCTTAAAAAAAGAGTATCTGCTTGTCAGATTCTTAAGAATACTTCTAAATTCACTACATCATCTATTCAATGATTGTCTATTAGCCATATTTGATCTGCCACATACTAACACCTCATCATCTCCGATGTCATTTTGACGCCGTCTAAATCGTGAGTCTGAAGAAAAACAAATATTTCAGAAATTAAATATAATACCTTATAATTACATCAATTAGAACTAATTATATGATGTAAGAGTAGATAACAGAAATATTGTTGAATGTGGCGTGAAACAACATAATCCTAATCTAAAAAGTATACAAATCCAGAAAATGTATATTTCATTATTATATACTTCCTGTAGTTTTATTGATGCTGTTTTCTCATTTTAATGTTATTTAATATTACTCATTGATCATTTATTCCATACTATATTAACTGCATTAGTGTTGTAATGGGTTAGCGTGGTCGTCCCGAGTGCGGTAGGTCGTGGGTTCGAATAGAACATCGGTCATGTCAAACCAAATACGATAAAATTGGTATTTGTTGCTTCTCGACTAAGCACTCATCATTAAACTATAAGAACAAATACTGGTTGGGTCGGAATCAGAATAATGTGTCCGAATGGAGCGACATGTCTACACGCGCACTATTGTCTCAGTGAGCTAACACTAAGAAAAATGTGCTGGTCTAGCCCAAATAGGACATCATCTCATCAAAAATGAACTTGTGTTCGCCATGATATAATTGAGAAATTGCTCACCGGGCGTAAAACTACGATCAATTATTTTCACATAAAGTATATTGCATTGGAACCCTCATTGCTAGAAACCCGCATTGCTACAAACCGTCAGAAATATAGTTTTGGAGTTTTTTTTACAGTTCCTTATGATAGAGCTGCAATCTTTAATATATGTGTTCCAGGTATGGAAAGAATGGACTGCTATACCCACGAGTAGGTGTATGGATATCTGAAGATTTGAGGTGGATACCGGAACTCGAACCTGTTAGTTAGTGTTAGACAGGTCTTCACAATCAGGTCATCAATGATCTTATAAACATTGCCATTCAGGCTTCAGCATAAGTCAATGACAGAAGAGGAGGCACCACATAGGAATAAATAGCTTGTCTCTACAGAGTTCTCCATGCTTTATAAGAGGAGGCACCATAAAGGACTAAATAGCTTGTCTCTACAGAGTTCTCCATGCTTTAGAAGAGGAGGCACCATAAAGGACTAAATAGCTTGTCCCTACAGAGTTCTCCATGCTTTATAAGAGGAGGCACCACATAGGAATAAATAGCTTGTCTCTACAGAGTTCTCTATGCTTTATAAGAGGAGGCACCATAAAGGACTAAATAGCTTGTCTCTACAGAGTTCTCTATGCTTTATAAGAGGAGGCACCATAAAGGACTAAATAGCTTGTCCCTACAGAGTTCTCCATGCTTTATAAGAGGAGGCACCATAAAGGACTAAATAGCTTGTCCCTACAGAGTTCTCCATGCTTTATAAGAGGAGGCACCATAAAGGACTAAATAGCTTGTCCCTACAGAGTTCTCCATGCTTTATAAGAGGAGGCACCACATAGGAATAAATAGCTTGTCTCTACAGAGTTCTCTATGCTTTATAAGAGGAGGCACCATAAAGGACTAAATAGCTTGTCCCTACAGAGTTCTCCATGCTTTAGAAGAGGAGGCACCATAAAGGACTAAATAGCTTGTCCCTACAGAGTTCTCTATGCTTTATAAGAAGGAGGCACCATAAAGGACTAAATAGCTTGTCCCTACAGAGTTCTCCATGCTTTAGAAGAGGAGGCACCATAAAGGACTAAATAGCTTGTCCCTACAGAGTTCTCCATGCTTTAGACAGTAGGCACCATATAGGACTAAATATCTTGTCCCTACAGAGTTCTCCATGCTTTAGAAGAGGAGGCACCATAAAGGACTAAATAGCTTGTCCCTACATAGTTCTCCATGCTTTAGAAGAGGAGGCACCATAAAGGACTAAATAGCTTGTCCCTACAGAGTTCTCCATGCTTTAGACAGTAGGCACCATATAGGACTAAATATCTTGTCCCTACAGAGTTCTCCATGCTTTTCGAGTGACAGTCAACAGTGGTTGTACCGGTTTGCCGATCCCTTCTTCACTTCTATGTAGTGTTCATTGTTTGTTGAACTAGTTCTCTTACTGAATATAGCTGAAATGCTGCTCACTGGACATCTAATACTAATATATCAAAAACAAATGTATGTTAATGAACTTACACATATCATTTTACCGTCTACAATCTCTCGTGTAATTTTTACTGGTTTCCAGTTCATCATTTCATTTTTCTCAATCTCCGTCATTTTGGTATCAGATTCAATAGTGATGGTGAACTGAAATTGACCATAAAAATATCTATAACACATACAAACATATATAGTACATGAAACATTTTTGATTGATTGATTAATTGGTTTTTAACGCCACTTTCAGCAGTATGTCAGCTATATCATGGCGACCAGTTTTTAGTGGTGGAGGAAGCCTGAGTACCCGGAGAGAACCACCTTTTTGTAATTTACAAAGCTGGGCGCTAACCAACGCCGTATTGGTGATAGGCTTGTATGAGCTGTAAGATCCAACGACCTATTTCATTGAGCCACCCCGGCCCCGCACATAAAACATCTATAGCACATACATAAAAGCTTATATTGCACATGCAAGCTTCTATAGCACACAAAAACATACATAGAACATACACATCTATTGCACAAAGACATATATAGCACATTAAAGCATTAAAGCATCTCGTGTTCATTATGATGAAACAAAGGAAGTGTTAGTTTATTGTATATCAAAGCACTATTTCTAGTGAGTTTGACCTAAGAGAAGCATTTTGTCAGTTTAATGTACGATTTATGCCATTCATGACAAGTGTACTAAAACATTTTCTTTGTTTCGTCTGTAATTTATACCTTTCCTGGACAGTATCTTAAATATGTTAATGAATATGAAAGTAAACATGTTCACGGTTAATCATAGATCAAAATAGTTATAACTACATCTGAACCAGTCAACACTACAACAAATTTTCAGATCATTGTTTGTCCCTTTATCCTATTTCTTTTAACTATTTAATTGTCTGTCCTTCTTGGATTCTGATTACTCCTTTGTTATTTTCTGATTACCCCTTTGTTATCTTCTGATTACCCCTTTGGTATCTTCTGACTACCCCTTTGGTATCTTCTGATTACCCCTTTGTTTTCATCTGATTACCCTTTGCTATCTTCTGATTACCCTTTTGGTATCTTCTGATTACCCCTTTGTTATCTTCTGATTACCCCTTTGGTATCTTCTGATTACCCCTTTATTATCTTCTGATTACCCCTTTTTTATCTTCTGATTACCCCTTTGTTATCTTCTGATTACCCCTTTGTTATCTTCTGATTACCCTTTTGTTATCTTCTGATTATTACCCTTTTGTTATCTTCTGATTACCCCTTTGGTATCTTCTGATTATCCCTTTATTATCTTCTGATTACCCCTTTATTATCTTCTGATTACCCCTTTGTTATCTTCTGGTTACCCTTTTGGTATCTTCTGATTACCCCTTTGTTATCTTCTGATTACCCTTTGGTATCTTCTAATTACCCCTTTGTTATCTTCTGATTACCCCTTTGGTATCTTCTGATTACCCCTTTTTTATCTTCTGATTACCCCTTTGTTATCTTCTGATTACCCCTTTGGTATCTTCTGATTACCCCTTTGCTATCTTCTGATTACCCCTTTGTTATCTTCTGATTACCCCTTTGTTATCTTCTGATTACCCCTTTGTTTTCTTCAAACTTTTCTTCTTATGAAAATTCTGCTTTTTCTTTGATATATTTTAATCATTATTACAAATGACAATTAACACTGGTTTTTAACGTTTATTGTCCTTATTAAAAAAAATCATCGTAATCTGTATAGCATCAATATCCAGCTTCGATGGTTAAAATATTGTAACTCTCTGTAAAGTTACTACAAAATGTATATATAACCACATTGTGTAATCATAGCCACAGACAAGTACATGTATCAATGTCAGAACCAATAATTAACGTGTAGGTATAATTGTTATTACCTAATTGACTATGCAAAAGGTTTTATTTTGCACTGATGCCGCGCTGAATACCCTTTACAGTACATTATTGATAATTTTTTCATCAAAGAAAGGGTACTGCTCTGCTGCATGCTAGATTAGATCATTCATTATTAATTAACTTTGATTTATTAGCCTTTATATGATCAAATCTGTCAATACATTATATAAACTTTTATTGGGCCAATACGGCAAAAACCAGTCCAATACGGATATTTTCCGTATTGGCTCGATTCCAGTCAGTCCAAATACAACTAGATCGGATTCCGCTAGACATTTCGACAGTTGCAAGGAAAAATCCCGAGAAATATTGGACTGGTTAATTAATAAAGGTATCATTACGTGATATTTTTCATATTGGCCTAGTTATAGGTCCTCGGTCTGCTGTATTGGCGTTCGGCTGCGCCTCAGGACAATACAGCAGGCCTCGGACCTTTAACTAGGCCAATATGAAAAACATCACGTAATAATACTATGTTATTTTTTGAATGAAAAATGTCATTTATTAAAAAATGACGAAGAATAATACAATACAGACAAACTGTCATCATTAATAAACATGACTAGAAAAAACTGACAATTGAACATAGAGTATTAATAATAAATTCACAATTGCATAATATGATATAAATGATGACTGAAAAAATGTCCCTCAAAGATGGGGGGAAATCCTTTAAAAGGCCAAAGTATTGTGTAATCAATTTATTTGTGCTTTGTTTACTTACATGTTTGTTTATTAATTGAAATGTATCAACTAAATCAAAGTTTGTTCCCTTATTTTTTTTTTTTTTTTTTTTTGTATTTGTTTTGTATTTTTTTTTCTTTTCTTCTTGTTTTTGTTTTTGTTTTTTTTTCCCTCCTTTATTTCTCTATTTTTTTTTACAGTCGCACAACTGATGAATACATATATAATAACAACCATTACCACTAATACAACTTGTTCTTTAATTCTTGTTTTAATTTATTTAATTTATGATTGTACTATTTAAACTTAAAATTCTTTTGTGAGAAAAACCCACTGTACTATACTTTAAATCAGCAATAACGATTGAAAAGTTTTAAATCCATTTTGTAATACCTTTTATTTAATTTTGATACTAAATGATTTAAACTTCATTGGTAACCCATATTAACTTCATTGGTGACCCAGTATTGTGGAGCTATGACAAACAGGTCGCCCTAATAATTCTGTTAGTTTTTATAAAAGATTAGTAACAAATAGAACAGGTCAATAATAAAAGGAATTTATTTAAATTTTGTTCAGTTATCAATATACAACTGGTGATTGTACCTCACATAATGTAATAATAAGACAAACTTTCTAAAATAAGATACTGCTAAAGTTGGTGTTAAACACCAATCAATCAATCTGAAATCACAAAATAACTTTCTTTGAAACTTAAAATAAGAAAAGCCTCCCATCATTATTTCTGTTCTGAATTTGAAAACATAGATTGTCTCTTGGTTTTTTTAATGGGTGTTTGTTTTCATAGAGGACCCTTTAAAGGTCTTTATTAACATAATTTGTATCATAGAGTGTATATTGGAACATGGATGCTGCATTTTGATATAGAGTATGGTCTTGTGACGGAACAAGTGGTCTTTTTGGTATTTTCTGGACATATATGGACTTTTGCAAAGAGAGGTTATTTTATCGATATGCAAAATTTTATTTGGAAAACATACAGATCCTGAATTGAAAAACGAATAATGTCTGAGACAACTACATTGATTCTTTATTGTAAATTATATTGATACTTGAGAGTTGGAACTTAAATCATTGGAGAAAACATCTTAAAATAACGCATAATTATGATTGGTTTTCAAGTATCAAAACGTTATCATTTAAGAAATAAATCATGGAAGTCAGAATGTGCTTTGAGTTTTAACATGGATTAGGCGGATATTAATATTTTACCCCGAGCCAGAGGCAGAGGCGAGGGATAAAATTTACTAATATCCGCCAACACATGTTAAAACTCAAAACATGTTCTGGCTTCCATGAGTTATTTCGATTCTGATATGCCTATAAGAGTACTTATACGGTAGGATACTTTGATTGGAAGACGGTTATTTATATTTACGCTTGCGGACAATGTCGGACATAATTTATACTGCCAAATTCGAGCAGACGATAATTCATCAACATGTACATTTACGACGGGAAAGTCAGTCACATGCACCGGTGCATATGTTAATGAGATTATACCCAATCGATAAATCGTTCGTTTTTTACAAAGCGAAAGAAGGACGTCATGTTATAACATTTAATAATACTAAGGACCTATTGATTATACCTTGACTCCTTTCCCCATGAAATCTGTTTCAACTTCCTCCCCTGACTTGAAAACGAAGGTTTTTGCTGGTGCAACACTGCTTACGTAGTGACATGACCATGTGTCGCCATCCAGTTTGAATTCTACAGTGCTTTCGTCTTTTCTGAATTGTTCTGTGAAATCTTCCGGAAGACCTTTGAAAAAAGAAATGAAATATTTACTTATCAATAACGTTCGTATTCCATATTAGTGTTAAACATTCTACAAAATATATACCTCTCGAGAATATAAGTTATAGAAAATTGAAGAGGCAATCTCGAGATACAGGCACAGAATCGAAGGCAAATAGAACATAAAAAACACAAAATACAAAATTGAAAAAATGAACAACAGTGACCCCTACCCAGGGCCGCCAAGAGAATGTTTGGGTCCCAGGGCAAAATGAAACTTGAACCCTTCCTCCAATTCTCCAAATAATGATACTCAAACTAAGTCCACCACGGTGTGTCATAAGCAAGGAATCAGTACAACAAAAATGAATTGATGAATTGTGATTTAGAAAACAACTTTCTACTTGTTTAAACTCATGGTCCCCGGGGTGCCGGCCCGGCTGACCCCCCGCCATCTCAATGGGCCTGCCCCTACCAAATCACCGTGGGTGATCCCATGTTCCCGCGAAGGGTAAGCAGTAGTTACTGTTTCTTTCAATGATGAACGTTATATATAGCGGAAAAAATTGGTTCTATTTTTGTTTATTCAAAAAGAAAGGGAAATATGTTTTGTCAAATATTTAAGAACAAGAGAGACAACCCAAGCTAGAAAGCTGAAAACTTAAAACACAACTTCAATATAAGTTAATACATAATGGACTAGATAAAGCCAATCTATAGGAACAACTAACCATGACCATTAGACAAATTTGCGACATTAACTATCTTAAACATATAATAGCTGATATGGATATTCAATATGTAACATAACCATATATTTATGTCATGCCAATCTACCGTGAATTCATTACTCTTCACGGTATACATGTACAAATATTCGCGGATTGTATTAAGAAGACAAAAGGGTTAACCAGAATCCGTCAATCGAAGAAGGGCAGACAACACAATGGCCAAAAGTAAAAAAGACAAAAGTACAAACAACTATCTACAAGACATACATATAAAACTAAAGATCGAGTAACACGAACACCACTACAACCGGTGGTGAACTCAGGTGCTCCGGAAGGGTAAGCAGTTCCTGCTCCACTAGTGACACCCGTCGTGTTAATCTAGTTACAAACCCAGCAAAGCTATTAAATTACGAATTCAACGAATATTGTCCCTTGTATGTACTGAATGTAGTAGGGATCTATGAATTAACATATTCACGAAAATAAAAAAAAATTCTCAACCCACGACAATTTGAGATTACATGTAAAATTTAAATGAATTAACAGAACCATGAAGCTAACATTCGACACTGACAGTGGAAAGGGTCGTAACATCGCGCCAAGCCATACCTTGAAGCTTGTAACTCTACGCCGACAATTATTTATTTTTGTATTTTAACAATCTAATTCAATTGAATATTCTTTACCGAGTGGTACTGTATTGCCAAGAACAGAGTCAACAAAAATAAATTACTTAATCTTGATAAGTCATATATTAAATAGTCTCGGGCTTGGATCTTGAATTTAGAATTGACTAGTTCGGACAAATAGTGCATGACCAGGTTAATCTACCACATAAGTATTAATAGTGTATTATAACCTCAAATAGCTTAAAACTAGAATTACGTTGAAATATTATCACTATAAAACAATTGTTTGCACATAAATATGGGCTGTGGCTGCCGGTTCCAGTCAAATATAGGAGGAAGAGACAAAAAACATTCTTGTCTTTGTCGAGTCTTACAAGGACAGGAAATAAAAGACAAGGAATTCATATTCTAACCTCTGTAAAGACATGTTCAGCATCTGTAATAATGTTATGTACAACGTTACTGCACATGTCGTCACTATGTTGTTTGCAGTAACCATTGAACATGGTTTCCATTATGTAGTAAAATTAGTCTTGTATTAAAGATTTAAAGGTTAACCTATTATTATTATCGTAACATATACCCAGATTATAACTTTATATTACTGTATTACATGTATCAAATCGAATGTATTTTAAACTAAGAGGTTTAAAAAAGAACTTTATTAAGAATAAACATATGAAACTGGGGTAAAATTAAGTAATAATCCATGGAAGTCATAGTTTATATCCAGTTTTACCATGGATAACATTATTTTCGTAACAATGCAACGAAAATAATATTATACATGTTAAACCGTTATACAAACTATGGCTTCAATGAATTATTTCGATTCTAGTAGGAAAGAAAATAAAACTTAGTCAGTAATTAAAAACGCATGTCATAACAAAATCCAGTAACCTTCATGGTTACAGTTGTTGAATAACTTGACGATGATGCAATTAAGTAACTGATATTTTACCAATTTGATGGCATTTTGAATGTAGTAGCTTAAACAAGTAAAATGAACATAAAATCATAAAATAAATAAGTAACCATCTGCAGTCAATGTCGCTAGCATTCCTGCATGAGTACATGAGTTCACTTATGAATGATGTTTATAATTTGTTTGTCAATATGCATATGCGAATTAAAATATATCGGGGATTTTGTCGGGAATTTTAGCCAATGAAGGACGTCATGTTAGAATTAAAAGTTAACAAATAGTCTTTTCATTGTTGGTTAAAATAAACATTAGAAAAAACCGAACGGGGTATTCCAGAATGGACAATCCAGATGCAGAGACAAAGACAATATTAGACACGGGGCACGACACAAGGACAACCAAAACAAAACAAAAACACAACAGAGAAAACAAAAAAGATGAACAACACGGACCTCACCAAAAACACAACAGAGAAAATTAAAAAGATGAGCAACACGGACCCCACCAAAAACACAACACAGAAAATTAAAAAGATGAACAACAAGGACCCCACCAAAAACACAACAGAGAAAAATAAAAAAATGAGCAACACGGACCCCATCAAAAACACAACAGAGAAAACAAAAAAGATGAGCAACACGGACCCCATCAAAAACACAACAGAGAAAACTAAAAAGATGAGCAACAAGGACCCTACCAAAAACACAACACAGAAAACTAAAAAGATGAGCAACACGGACCCCATCAAAAACACAACAGAGAAAACTAAAAAGATGAGCAACACGGACCCCATCAAAAACACAACAGAGAAAACTAAAAAGATGATCAACACAGACCTCACCAAAAACACAAGACAGAAAACTAAAAAGATGAGCAACACGGACCCCATCAAAAACACAACAGAGAAAACTAAAAAGATGAGCAACAAGGACCCCATCAAAAACACAACAGAGAAAACTAAAAAGATGAACAACACGGACCTCACCAAAAACACAACACAGAAAACTAAAAAGATGAGCAACAAGGACCCCATCAAAAACACAACAGAGAAAACTAAAAAGATGAACAACACGGACCTCACCAAAAACACAACACAGAAAACTAAAAAGATGAGCAACAAGGACCTCATCAAAAACACAACAGAGAAAACTAAAAAGATGAGCAACAAGGACCCTACCAAAAACACAACAGAGAAAACTAAAAAGATGAACAACACGGACCCCACCAAAAACACAACAGAGAAAACAAAAAAGATGAGCAACACGGACCCCATCAAAATCACAACAGAGAAAACTAAAAAGATGAGCAACAAGGACCCCATCAAAAACACACCAGAGAAAACTAAAAAGATGATCAACACAGACCTCACCAAAAACACAAGACAGAAAACTAAAAAGATGAGCAACACGGACCCCATCAAAAACACAACAGAGAAAACTAAAAAGATGAGCAACAAGGACCCCATCAAAAACACAACAGAGAAAACAAAAAAGATGAACAACACGGACCTCACCAAAAACACAACAGAGAAAACTAAAAAGATGAGCAACAAGGACCCCATCAAAAACACAACAGAGAAAACAAAAAAGATGAGCAACACGGACCCCATCAAAAACACAACAGAGAAAACTAAAAAGATGAGCAACATGGACCTCACCAAAAACACAACAGAGAAAACTAAAAAGATGATCAACACAGACCCCACCAAAAACTCAACAGAGAAAACTAAAAAGATGATCAATACGGACCCCATCAAAAACACAACAGAGAAAACTAAAAAGATGAGCAACAAGGACCCCACCAAAAACACAACAGAGAAAACTAAAAAGATGAGCAACACGGACCCCACCAAAAACACAACAGAGAAAACTAAAAAGATGAGCAACAAGGACCCCATCAAAAACACAAGACAGAAAACTAAAAAGATGAGCAACACGGACCCCATCAAAAACACAACAGAGAAAACTAAAAAGATGAGCAACAAGGACCCTACCAAAAACACAACACAGAAACCTAAAAGGATGAACAACAAGGACCTCACCAAAAACACAACAGAGAAAACTAAAAAGATGAACAACAAGGACCTCACCAAAAACACAACAGAGAAAACTAAAAAGATGAGCAACACAGACCCCACCAAAAACACAACACAGAAAACTAAAAAGATGATCAACACAGACCTCACCAAAAACCACAACACAGAAAACTAAAAAGATGAGCAACACGGACCCCATCAAAAACACAACAGAGAAAACTAAAAAGATGAGCAACAAGGACCCCATCAAAAACACAACAGAGAAAACTAAAAAGATGAGCAACAAGGACCCCACCAAAAACACAACAGAGAAAACTAAAAAGATGAACAACACGGACCCCACCAAAAACACAACAGAGAAAACTAAAAAGATGAACAACAAGGACCCTACCAAAAACACAACACAGAAAACTAAAAAGATGAACAACACGGACCCTACCAAAAACACAACACAGAAAACTAAAAAGATGATCAACACAGACCTCACCAAAAACCACAACACAGAAAACTAAAAAGATGAGCAACACGGACCCTACCAAAAACACAACACAGAAAACTAAAAAGATGAACAACACGGACCCTACCAAAAACACAACACAGAAAACTAAAAAGATGAACAACACGGACCCTACCAAAAACACAACACAGAAAACTAAAAAGATGATCAATACAGACCTCACCAAAAACCACAACACAGAAAACTAAAAAGATGAGCAACACGGACCCTACCAAAAACACAACAGAGAAAACTAAAAAGATGAACAACAAGGACCCTACCAAAAACACAACAGAGAAAACTAAAAAGATGAACAACAAGGACCCTACCAAAAACACAACAGAGAAAACTAAAAAGATGAACAACAAGGACCCTACCATAAACCACAACACAGAAAACTAAAAAGATGAGCAACACGGACCCCATCAAAAACACAACAGAGAAAACTAAAAAGATGAGCAACAAGGACCCCACCAAAAACACAACAGAGAAAAATAAAAAGATGAGCAACACGGACCCCACCAAAAACACAACAGAGAAAACAAAAAAGATGAGCAACAAGGACCCCATCAAAAACACAACACAGAAAAATAAAAAGATGAGCAATACGGACCCTACCAAAAACACAACAGAGAAAACAAAAAAGATGAGCAACACGGACCCCACCAAAAACACAACAGAGAAAACTAAAAAGATGAGCAACACGGACCCTACCAAAAACACAACAGAGAAAACAAAAAAGATGAGCAACACGGACCCCATCAAAAACACAACAGAGAAAACTAAAAAGATGAGCAACAAGGACCCCATCAAAAACACAACAGAGAAAACTAAAAAGATGAGCAACACGGACCTCACCAAAAACACAACAGAGAAAACTAAAAAGATGAGCAACAAGGACCCTACCAAAAACACAACAGAGAAAACTAAAAAGATGAGCAACACGGACCCCACCAAAAACACAAGACAGAAAACTAAAAAGATGAGCAACACGGACCCCATCAAAAACACAACAGAGAAAACTAAAAAGATGAGCAACAAGGACCCCATCAAAAACACAACAGAGAAAACTAAAAAGATGAACAACACGGACCCTACCAAAAACACAACAGAGAAAACTAAAAAGATGAACAACAAGGACCCTACCAAAAACACAACAGAGAAAACTAAAAAGATGAACAACAAGGACCCTACCAAAAACACAACAGAGAAAACTAAAAAGATGAACAACAAGGACCCTACCAAAAACACAACAGAGAAAACTAAAAAGATGAACAACAAGGACCCTACCAAAAACACAACAGAGAAAACTAAAAAGATGAGCAACAAGGACCCCATCAAAAACACAACAGAGAAAACTAAAAAGATGAACAACAAGGACCCCACCAAAAACACAACAGAGAAAAATAAAAAGATGATCAACACAGACCCCATCAAAAACACAACAGAGAAAACAAAAAAGATGAGCAACAAGGACCCTACCAAAAACACAACAGAGAAAAATAAAAAGATGAACAACACGGACCCCACCAAAAACACATCACAGAAAACTAAAAAGATGAGCAACAAGGACCCTACCAAAAACTCAACAGAGAAAAATAAAAAGATGAACAACACGGACCCCACCAAATAACCTGGGATGAACAAAGGTGCTTGTGATGGGTAAACAATTCCTGTTTCTTATAAGGCACCCGCCATATTTCCTTCTAAGTAGAAAACTCTCCATTTAACTTCATGTATGGTTTCCAGGGGTGGATCCAGAGGGGGAGCGCCCCTTAAAATTGGAAAAAATATGATTTTTTTTGCGTAAAATCGTGTTTTTTCACACGAAATACCCAAACAAATTTCGCGCCTCCCTCCGCTCGGGTCAATTTTTTTAAGCGCGCCCCTCTAACTTGAAATCCTGGATCCGCCCCTGGTTTCATTATACTACTCAAATCTAATACATCTTTCAAGATCCAAATCAGTAATATGTATGTTTCAAGAGAAAATCTTAAGATTAGAAAATAAATTCTCGTTTCCTCAATGTTTAAGGTAAATAATTGCATCTTTAAAAATGCATGCATATCAATATGTCATTTGTTTACACACATTTGTAATAACATGTATCATAAGTACCTGAAGCTTTGCAGTATTCATCAAAATTTTGATGTTTAGAAGGGTCAACCATCCAGAGTCCTATAAACTGTGACATTTTGTTTCTCAGCTAATAGTTTCACCTCCTAGTCCTATGCTGCCCTAGTAGAAAGTATGTATTAAAATAATACGTTTAAATGTGGAGCTTTAAATATCGACCTGTTATGTCTTATAGCTATTTTGAATAAGATTATTGACAAAATGATTCATTGTGTTTGAAACATATTTAAATGGCAGTGAAAGGGTTGAGATCATCTTTCAAACAAGTTATAGTGGCACTGGTTTTTCACCTCTGTCTGTATCTGTCACCAAATACAAATAAATTTAAACAAAAACCACACCCAATATTTCTATTATTATTATTAATAAACCGAGAGATGAACGAATATGTTCCGGTTGTTTGAAAGTTGAAAATGAAGTTCACTTTTTATTTGAATGTAATTCATATTCAACACTGAGAGATGATTTCACTAATTCGATATCTTCAATAGTTCCCAATTACTTAAAATTAAATAACGACCAAAGGCTCATATACTTGATGACCTGTGAAGATAAAAATATTTTAAGACTCACATCTCTGTTTATATTTAATTGCTTTAAGAGAAGGGAAATCTCCCAGCTGTCATCTGGTGGTTCTACCTAATACATTTGCTTTTGAAGAAAATAAATTAATAAACTTAGGGAGGGTTGTGTCAATGACTGTATTTTTGTATTTTATTAATTCCTTAAAATGTTTTTTTATTTACCCCAGCAGATATGGGTTTTCTTTTGTCTCTCTTTAGAATTAGAGTTATTTCCCTTTGATTGTTCAGAGACACATTAGGACATTGATTCTGCTCAATAAATGATGGTAAGCATAATCAAAATTAATAATCATATTGTCATTTATTGTTTTGGTATATACCATTTGTAATTGATTGTTTTTATTTCATCGTATTGACTGTATATGCCCTTATGGGCCGATAATTCGTTAATAAACTATTGAACTATTGAACTATTATGCATTATTAACGGGAAACGCACAAACACGCTACGTCATTTGAGGTCAAAATGTAGGTTTGTTTATCAAATTATTATTTTTCATTATATGATTAGTAGTTGTCACTATATAATGTGTAGACTTCTTTATGTGTAGACCGCATCGGTTGTGTAACGATTAGGGTGCTCGTCTGGAATGTGGTCGATAGTGGGTTTGGTCCCCAGTCTGGTCTAACAAAGGACTATAAAATTGGTGTTGCTTAAGTTTCGGTCATTACATCGAAAGTTTTACGCTCGCTATCATGACTCCGTTAACGGTTACCGAATATCTGTGTTTGTGTGTTTGATGGTGTTTAACGCAACTTTCAACAATATTTCAGCTATATCGCGGCGGTCAGTTTTATTGCTGGAGAAAACCGGAGGACCCGGAGAAAACAACCAACCTGTCGTAAGTCACTGACAAACTTTATCACATAATGTTGTATACCTCGCCCTGATCGAGATTCGAACTCACAACATCAGTGGTGATAGATGCTGATTCCATAGGTAGTTGTACATCCAACTACGTTACGATCACGGCCACGACGGCCCCTAGGAATATCTGTGTCACAAATGACCACTTATCGTAAGCACTTTTCGGTCCTTTCCTCATTCATGTCTTATCTCCGAATTTGTACGTAGAGTAACACAACGGGTGCCACTAGTGGAGCAGGAACTGCTTATCCTTCCGGAGCACCTGAGCTCAAACCCGGTTGTTAGTGAGGTTCATGTTGCTCGATCTTTAGTTTTCTGTGTTGTGTTTTGTAGATCGTTGTTTGTCCTTTTTCTTTTGGCCATTGTATAGTCTGTCTTTCTTCGATTTACGATTCCGATTTTCCATTTGGTATCTTCAAACTCTTCTTGCTTCTCCGATAAGCACGAAAATCTAAAGATTAAGGTTGAAAGAGCAAAGACTGGTTAGCCTGGAATCAAGATAATAAGTAGGAGTTGAGTGATATATCTACCCGCGGACTGTTGTCTTATTGAGCTATCACTATAACAATCCAACTAAGTATGTTTTTACTAGTACAAGGCGGATATCATCATCATCTCATTGAAGGATGCGAAATCTTTGAAGATACAAAGGGGTTATCTTATCAGAAGGAGAGACAATGGTCAAAACAAAAGAGGACAAAGGTACAAAACATTACTGAGAAAAGATTGAGCAACACGAACACCACAATGAAAATCAAAACTGGGGTGAACTTAATGTTCCTGCATCACTAGTGGCACCCTTCGTGTTACTCTTGCAACAAACACGATTATATTTTATGAATGCGGAAAGGACGGGATTGTGATTATGACAAAAGGATCACATCTGTGGTCATTTGGGATACATGCATTCCATGGCGGTTAACCAAATGATTGTAAATCATAGGGAAATCATGATATAAACCACAAGATCTGTAATATCGTATCAACTGATATACGTATATTCCATATGCAGGTGATGCTGGAATATTGTTACTTATAAATGGAAAGCTTAGAATGGGGATATTAAAATATCTTTTGCTGTGAAGTTTCGTTCTTAGCTAACCTTCACTGTCAATGTTAATATATAGGCCCAAGTATGAAGCAGACCTGGCTGTATATGTTGTATCATTTATTTCAAGCTCAATGAGATATATGTGGCCAACATGATCACCAATTTCCTCATTTAACTTCCCTACCCTCTACACAACTATTCCCCACTAAAAGCTAATAGACAGATTTTAGAAATTAGTTCAACTGTGTTTCTTATAAAAGGAATTGCCAACGTAGATACAAATACACTGTCTTGTGAAGAAACAACAAAAACAAACAATGAAAAAACCCTTGCAAGTTCTCTGAAACTGATATCGTCAAAATATGCGCGAGCTTCGATTGACAACATATTTGCTATTTTTGGTCAATGCGTGTTTTCAACAGACAACCGTCATTCCTATGGGTACCAACTGTGTTCCTCTTCTCACAGACTTGCTCCTGTTTTCATATGAGACAACCTTCATTCAGGGTCATATTTCCAATTGAGCTTGAAATAAAGTATGCTAGAGATATTGCTAGATATCTTGACTTACATCTCGATATTGACCGGTTAAGAACGAAACTTTACGACAAAACAGATCATTTTAATTTTCCCACTGGGTACTTTCATTTATATATAGCAACATTCTAGAAGTACCTGTTTATGGAGTATATATCTCTCAATTGATGGACTTGTGATTCCTATTATGATTTCCTTAATAGCTATGGAACACCAGTGTCACAAATGACCACGGATATGTTCCACCAGAACAGAATACCATTGTCACAAATGACCACGGATATGTTCCACCAGAACAGAATACCAGTGTCACAAATGACCACGGATATGTTCCACCAGAACAGAATACCAGTGTCACAAATGACCACGGATATGTTCCACCAGAACAGAATACCAGTGTCACAAATGACCACGGATATGTTCCACCAGAACAGATTACCAGTGTCACAAATGACCACGGATATGTTCCACCAGAACAGAATACCAGTGTCACAAATGACCACGGATATGTTCCACCAGAACAGAATACCAGTGTCACAAATGACCACGGATATGTTCCACCAGAACAGAATACCAGTGTCACAAATGACCACGGATATGTTCCACCAGAACAGAATACCAGTGTCACAAATGACCACGGATATGTTCCACCAGAACAGATTACCAGTGTCACAAATGACCACGGATATGTTCCACCAGAACAGAATACCAGTGTCACAAATGACCACGGATATGTTCTGTTTGTCGTAATCACAATGAAATCTTGACTGATTCACGATTTATCACCGTGCATGGAACTTGAATTATGAATGTCTTTTAGTATGCTTCATGCTGCTTAATCTTTTGTTTGCTGTGTAGTAATTTGTTGAACATAGGCTTTTCGCATTAATAATCATTCTTCGAAATATGGTTTGTGAGTACCCCTTTGATATTTTTGAAAATTGTCTTAATTGCTGAAACTGTTGGTATAAGAGAACACGATTATATATATTGTCGTATTTGTATATGATGAATAAACTCATAATCGACCAGTACAGTCAGGCGGTTATAACTGATATGTTAAATTACCGTAGGCTTTTTTGTCAGTTTATGAATTGCCTGTCAGGAATCAGGTAAAATATTATATCATAGTTATATTCCTTGAACATCCTGTCAAGATATCAAATAGTCCGTTTGACTTCTAAAAATCTTCAGGAAAAAAAATACCCCAGATATTTCACAAACATTCAATCGTAAATAATTTTGCATAACTAATGCTCAAGAGCGATAACTCTTGGCAATAAATTAATTGTAGAGAAAACAGAAGCACCCTTCCATTTACGATTTCTGATTATCCCTTTAGTATCTGCAAATTTTTCTTAGCGATGACAACAGCGATAATCTTGCCGCAGTCATTTTGGATTCCTGAACAATAGATGAAATTATATTATATTAACCTGGCGCCTTAAATACAATACGATCATTTTTGCAAGAACATGACTCAAGAATGAAGAGTTTGAAGATACCAAGGGGTAATCGAAATCCGTATATAAAAAAAACTAAAATCGCTACAAAACAGCAAATCTTTTTTTAATTTTGGCATAAATTAAACTTAACAGACGTCAACAATAACTTTTATTTTTGGATCATCGACGGAAACATTGTATTTGATTTCTTCTAGACAACAATCAAAACCCATAGACAACATACCATACTCATAAATATCTATACATAGGCCAATAATTAGAAAACAATAATCAAATTGAATAGCCACACGACAGTGCCATGTGCTGTGTTTAATTCAGCAACATAGTATTACACAATACACACAACACAAACAGATGTTTAAATTATCTGTAGTGCAAAAAACAAAACACTTTATGAAATATTAATTATGGAATAAAGAAGAAAACTTTTCCTCGAAACAAGATCAAATTTAACTAACTAAGAAAAACAGGTCCAATCGAGTCGGCCATATTGTGCTGAATGATATTTTCTAGGAAGGCGAATACATATATAACGGTCTATGGGCAGCTAACTAGAAGAAATTAATTTCAATCTAATTCAGTTCCTTCAAACGATTGAAATTATATTTTACGTATTGTATGCAACTACATTGTATTTGCCAAATCTAATCAGCCATCCATTCAACTTGGAAATGAGGATAAATACCACCAATTTGTGGAAATTATGGCCGTAAATCCTGGTCTCATTATCGGAGTTCGTGTTCTCCACTATATTGTTCTGTGGTTGTTTTACCGTTGTGTATTATATCGTTCCTGTGACTCTCCGGATTGTAACTTTCTAATAGGTTTGGTTTATGGTGCTTAGCGCCACTTTCAACAATATTTCTAAATTTCTTATAATATATCGCCTTCATTAAAAATTATCAATGTACTTTATATGGTATATCTAATGTTGTTCCTGCTTGGGGTTTATTTTTTCATAATTAACACTTGGTCAATTGTGCATGCATTTGGACACCTTCTATCTCATTCATCTGCAAGGAAATAAATGATCAAAACCTCAGACAAATAAATACACGAAGACCATTAGGTTCTTTAGATGTTATACTCATTGATATTAAATCTGTTAGAAGTATCAGTTAAGATTTGGTTTCCTAAGAGAGTAATCGTTTTTTTTTTTAACAGATTATACCTTCCTATCTATTAGTCAGTTAACTACGAGCATTTATCGATCATGTTATTGTACGATCAATGCTTATGCTGTCATTCATTTTTATTGTATGTGGTCTTATTAGGTGGAATGGAATCTGTGCATGTTTTTTATCGTTTGCTTTATCTGTTTTGTCTTTGAAAATCCAATTCTCAAGAGGTGTGGGTTGTGATCATATTAATTGGTTTAAACCCGCCACATGTTTGTGCCTGTCGCAAGCCAGAACCTGGATTTCCAACTTATATGTCGTGGTCTTGTATATGTTCAATGGTTCATTGATATGAGAGGTGATTTTTCGCTTTGTCGATATGGTTGGAATTGTTGACCATCACTGTTTAGACTTTCTTTTTATAACATAAAATCAGTTGAAGTTGTTATTATTACAGATCTATGGGTTCTATCCCATATTAACAATGGACTACCTATCTCTAACATACCACATCGGTGGTGTAATAGTTAGTGTGATCGGCTCAAGTGTGGTGGTTCGTAGGTTCAATTCTCAGTGGCCTCGCTACATAGACTAAAATGTATATGCTGTTTCTCCGCTACTAAGGAGGTACCATTAAGAGGTAAGAGTACAAACTATTTGCTTCTAATAATATGTCAGAGTGACGTGTCTACCCTAGGAGAAACGACGAACAATATAAAACATGTTTACACACTTGAGAATGTACGAACAAGTGTATTCTCTGTGACCTCACGTGTGTTAGTTCAAGGTTTCTAAACATCATTTAAGGGACATAGCTTACTATCTACATGTAAGGGAGATAACTTACTATGTGCATTGTATTGCCTTTGACCTCACGTATACTAGTAATAGGTTTCCAGTCCATCATTTCAGAATATTCCATCATTTTCAGTTTAGTATCTGATTCAAATGTTATCGTGAACTATATAAAAAAAACAAATAAACAGTTATTGAACAGGAATTTATGTCTATTTGTAGATCTACAACACAACAAACAAAATAATTCTCCTGCGCTTTTTGGTGGGGTTCGTGTTGCTTGATCTTTACCCTTCTGTGTAAAGTTTTGCAGATCATGTTTGTTCTTTTGTCCTTTTGTCTTTTTGGCGTTGTGTTCTTTTGTCCTATTTCTTTTTGGCGTTGTGTTGTTTGTCCTTTTGTCTTTTTGGCGTTGTGTTGTTTGGCCTTTGTCTTTTTGGCGTTGTGTTGTTTGTCGTTTTGTCTTTTTGGCGTTGTGTTGTTTGGCCTTTTGTCTTTTTGGCGTTGTGTTGTTTGTCTTTTTCCTATTTACGCCTTATAATTACCCCTTTGGTATCTCCAAACTTTTATTAGTGGGTTTTGTGTTGCTGGGTCTCTAGTTTTTTGTGTAATGTATTGTAGATCATTGTTTCTCCGTGTTTTTTTTATATTTTGGCCATTGTCTTATCTACCCTTCTTCTGAGTACCTCTTTGGTACCTTCAAAGTTTTATTAGACATTGCATGAAGAAATCAAATTCATATCATACACTAATATGTACCAGAACTCATGTAAATACGATACCTAGCAATTAGGGGTAAAATCAATACAATGAGCAGATCTACAGAAAATACATCAATCAAAAGGCTTTGAAATGCGGAAGTCTTATCAACATAATGTAAGCACTTGCATTATTGCATCATTTTATTAAGAAGGGGGGTTTGTGTCCATAAAACTACCATAACCCCACGACTTTTTATTGAAGCGATCATGTATGTGTGTCCATAAAACTACCATAACCCCACGACGTTTTATTGAAGCGCTGATGTATTTGGGTTTTAGGGGTGTCGATTTTGCCTCTATCTAAGATTTGTGTATTGGATTTTGGGACTGTCCCGACAGTGTGGTCTTTTTTTCAATAAAAAAGCATGGAAATGTGGAAATCTTATCAATATAAGGAATAAAGGTTAGAGATAAATGAAGGGCAATCAAGAATGGACAATCCAGAGACACTGACAACATTGGGCGCACAAAAAATAGGATGAAGACCAAAAAAACAAAAAAACAAAACATAACACAGAAACACAACACAGAAACACAACACAACACAGAAAACTAAAAAGATGAGTAACACGGATCCCATCGAAAATGCGGCTGAACGCAGGTTCCTGCTTCTTATAAAACACCCGCCTTGTTACTCACATATATATAGTCAAGTTCGATAAAAGTCAATGATAAAGGAGAGAAAACAATCGATGTAAAAAGAAAAAAAATCCATTGATATTTGAGATATGGATATTTCGTAACAGACAACCAGATCGTGATGAAAGCATGCAGAAAATCAACCAATACTATAAGCATGCCAGTAATCGGAACGGAAGCCAAACAGTAAGCAAATTATGTTATATTATCACAATTGTTATAATAACTGCTTGATATTGTCTTTTGGGTAATCAGAAACGGTAAATCGTTGAAGGCCCATCAATACAATGATCAAAAACAAAAGAAAAATGACAAAACAAATAATAATGCTCTATTAAATACATTAAAGGTTGATCAACACAAAAACCGACAGACATAAAAACAAAAACGGGAGGTGAAGGCGGTTGTCTCGGAAAGGTCAGCAGCTCCTCGTCCACCTGTTATACCCGTCGTTTTATTGTTAAGCAACACGAATATCATGCTATGGAAATCGTAATGAACACCAGATAATAGAAATAGAACAAGAACGCCCTAACAACACCAGATAATAGAAATAGAACAAGAACGCCCTAAAAACATCAGATAATAGAAATAGAACAAGAACGCCCTAAAAACACCAGATACTAGAAATAGAACAAGAACGCCCTAAAAACAAATGGGAGTAACGACGTGTCGAACATTTTTTTTTACGCAGATATCACAACGCGGAACTAATATACCTTCACTCCTTTACCCATAGACTCAGAAACCACTTCCTCTCCCGATCTGAACGTGTAGGTTTTATCAGGCATTTCCGGGTCTGCATACGTCATAATATAGTCCCATACATCTCCATTCTTTTTAAATTCCATGGTTGTTTCTGTAGATTTGTACTTTTCTTTGATATCATCAGGAAGACCTTAACAAATAAAGTTCTAAAGACAGAAATGTTCATGTGTGACATTCATGCTTAAGACCTCAATTATCGCTACGTTCTCATATAAGTCCTTTTCTTATGCAGAAAAGATGTACAATACAATAAAAAAATTAGTTTCAAGAACTTTATTTGTTAGCTTGAATTTCTTATGTTCCGCTATTAAAATTTAAAAAAAATGTGAATATAACAAATTATGAAAGGAAAGTTGAAACTGTCATGGTCAACAATTCCATAAGTATCAAAACTATTACACGATTAAGATTATCAATGTCAAAGATCCGTTGTTTTCTCTGTTATTCCGACAAATAAAACTGACGCCCGCGACATATTTGAGCTTTCGTCGGAGGAGCAGTTAACATCCAAATTTGTAATCTCTTCTCCATAGTATCAATGTTAATGGCTCATAATTACTGGTCTGTGTAATAGACATAGAACCTCCAATCGAATATGTTGTGCGTGTAACATACATGTCTATAAAACATTACGTATCACGTACAATACTCAAACTGCAGTCTGTAATTCCTTTTTTCAATTTGATTATAAATATCAGACGGACATTTCGATTGATATCATCGCATTCTCAAATGTTTTTAAAACACAAATGTGTTTTAACGTACCCGTAGACTTGTTACAAGCCCCTTTCCTATTAATAATATCTTAAACAAATGTTGTTATGAAAGTTCAAGTCTTGATTGACATCTTTTATTAACTAACAGCATCTCTTTACTGATTACATGTAAGGGGCATGTATACATTACAATAGCCTTGTAGCAATGTAGAAAAGTCACTTTCTCAACATGTGAATAGTATATAAATATAAGTGGTCAGTTAAGATTTCAACTTAAAAATGGATTTATAGCAAATATAATACTTATGTTTTGTGTATCAATCTATATAGTTGAGTGATAATTGTTTAACGACAAGTGAGTAATGTTTCAGCCATATCATGACGAGAACATGTCACATTTCGCTAGTATAGTAAAAATGTTCGCTTTATAATACACCCTGAGTTGAATTATTATAGTCCTAGCTCAATAATACAACACTCACATGATTTTGAATCAACCAGTCTACATTCTTAGTCTTTAATGCTGAGAACAAAGAAATACCAATTTTATAGTCGTTGGTTTGACCTGACCGGGACTTGACCCGACGATCTACCACACTCGAGCACGTTAACCTGTATCAATTTGTATGTCATAGTAGTTGATATTTATTATTTATAATTACCTGCTACTTTGCAAAATCCATCAAAATTTTGAAACGTTGTATTGTCTACTTTCCATTTTCCTATAAATTGTGCCATTTTAAAATCACTCAATGTTATTACCGAGTCTAGTATAACAAACCGGATGTCCTACATAACGGATAATCTACCTTATAGATATAACAGATCTACATAACATATTTGTGTTTACATTAAGACAAGTGTTCTATGTGTATAATGTGATAAACATCCACCGATCTGTAGGAGGGAGATAATTATACAAGACGTAAGCGATACTGTACGTGATATAATAATAAATATAGATTATTACATGGCATTTTTCATATCATACCCTTTATCAGCCCGAGGTCATGATATCAGCCCGAGAGCCGATAGGCTCAAGGAATGATATATGAACGAGGGCTGATAAAGGGTATGATAAGAAAAATGACATGTTATGCTATGTTTATCATATACTTCAACAGAGGAAATAACTGATTTGTACCCAAATGTTTAGTCATTTTGGCTAGAATTAAATACATGTATATAGCTATAGAACAAGAACATTATTGTTTTAAAATACAAATTAAAAAAATTCACGTTTTTTAGGCACTTTCAATATCATAAGAGAGAAATTGGTAGTTAATAATTTTCTGTGCAAATATTTTATAAAACAGTTGAATCCACCGTGTCTGTAAACACAGTTTTCCGGAAATTCACGAAGTGTACTTACGAACATTGACGGAAAGACATGCAATAACATTCCGGAAGCAGTTAATAAACTTGCTTTATCAGCCCGCTTGGACCATTCTTGTGAAACTGAGTGAAATAAACATGACTCCTCTTATTATTCTAAACAAAATTCAAAGTTTTATTACAGGGTAACATTTTAGCTTTATCAACTATAAGTATATGATAAAGTTATTTATCACCGACCAGATTATTACTGGACTTGACTTTATGAGTGACACGTTTATACCTATGATGAATCCTACTGTGACTGTGAAATGTAGAACAGCAACAAGCACATTGTTCTTTTGCTTCAATTTGTGTGTAAGTGTCATGTTGGATAGTCTCCCATGTTCATTTGCATCCATATCCTATTTTACTACTTTATAAATATTAATTACAAACTGAATACCATTTAACTCTGGATATCAATGAAAGACTATCAGTTGTCGAAATGGAACGGAATGACACAAAGAAAAGCAGATTGATGTAACAGTAACAAACCTGGAATGTAACGAACTCAGTACACAAGGAGTTTATAATCTTGAAAGGGACCGTCGTGGTCGTGATCGTATGATAGTTTGATTTATGACTATCTATGCAATCAGTGCCTATCACCACTAACGTTGTGAGTTCGAACCCCGTTCAGACGATATGTACTCGATACAACATTTTGTGATAAAGTTTGTCAGTGAGTTGCGGCAGGTTGATGGTTTTCTCCGGGTACTCTGGTTTCCTCCACCAAAAAAAACTGATCGCCACGATGTGACTGAATTATTATTGAAAGTGGCGTTAAACAACATACCCCTAATCCTAACCCTATAATATTGAAATAACTTCAAAAACTATTAGGAATAAATGTGATGTCAATGATAAAACAACTTCGCAAGTGAAAAAAAAAGACAAATATCAGCTTAATACTGTAACGACAAAGTTGAAGGAAAGCTAGCACGACATTGGTGTACATTAACAGGGAAGATGCGATTTTATGGGGGACGTTAAACTCGATAACGAAAACAACGTAAAGCAGGTGGTAAAAAATCGCAATATTTTGTTAACAAAGTGGTAATCGATCTAGCCGATCATAGAACTGAACTAAGTGAAATAAGGCAATCGATAATGCGAAGGACGAAAACGAAGAACACGGTAGTACCTTTGTAGATCAATGAAATTAAAATTAATATTTAACGGATAAGCAAATGCAGGCAATGTGGAAAGAGTGGGAAGTGTTATCAGAAACTTCATTAAACACCTATCCTGCTGTTACTTGTACATGTTATGAATAGCAACATAATTTCTGTTCTGAGATTAATAATTTGTGTAAATTTATACGAGTAATTGATCAAACTAATTGAATCTTTAGGCTCGCCTTGTAATTAGTTCGTACCTGTAGTCTGGTCTTACGTCTCGACATATAGTGGAATTTTAGCTAGCCCTTTGGTTTTCTTCCTAAAGAGGAAATTTAAATAATTTGCTTCCAAATCGTGTGACTTTGAGCCTACCTGAAGTATAATATTCTGGAAATTCGTCGTGGACATTAAGATATACGTGTGTCTTCCTATCACTGAGTTGATTCATCTATTTGACTGCGCAGGTATCATTCGCTCAGTAGGTGGTGCTTCGTCACTGATATGGTTTATTAGAGATATTTATTAATAGCGAGCATCGCAAGATGTGAGCTAAACAGCAACATGTGTGTATAAGGAGATGAATCAATATATGATCAATACCAACCGGAAATGGATTCTAAATTTCGGCATAGAATGGACAACCGGAGTGAAGTACAGGAAATAGCCTTTTAATTTGAATAAAAAATAACTGTCCAGTTTAAAAATAGCAACAACAAAAAAATTAGAAAGGAAACCGTACAGCTTCTTTGCATGAAACGATTAATTTATTTAAAAAATGGACAATCGTTAGACCTTCTTGTTTCGTCCCTAAAGAACGATCGGCCCTAAAAAAAAAGTCGTCCCCGATATATCTCGACCCTAAAAAAAAATCGTCCCCGATATATCTCGGCCCAAAAAATCTCCTTTGCAATAGAATTAACTGAGTAAGTCGAATTGAAGAACAAAGAAAAAAAAACCAAGAATAATGAAGAAAAGATCCCAAAACTACTATTTGTACATGTACATGTCTATGCGTAGATGCGATGCTCGCCTGTAGGCTGTGCCTAATCCATATTAAAACTAGATTTCTTCTCCCTCAGTTATAGGTTAACAATTATGGCTACCCGGTTCATATTCAATAATGCCAATAATGATAACATCTTTGAGGGGCCATCGTGGTTGTGATCGTATGGTAGTTGGAATTACAACCACCTATGCAACCAGTGTCTATCACCACTATTTAAGCTGTGATTTGCAATCCCGCTCTTGGCGAAGTGTACTCAATACAACATTATGTGATAAAGTTTGTCGGTGAATTGCGACAGGTCGATGGTTTTCTCCGGGTATTATGGTTTCCTCCACCAATGAAACTGACCGCCATGATATAACTGAAATATTGTTGAAAGTGGCGTTAGCCCTAACCATGTCTAAGCTGTTTAACTTGTTTCTTATCTTTGTGTCTTTTTGAACAATAAATGTGTTCAAAGTAGCCAGAACAACGTGTATCGTGGTGTAAAGAAAGAAGGGCATGACTGTTGATAATAACTGGCCTAAAGTGATAATTAGTGACGAAAGTGAGGTAAAAAAATAGGCGTGTTTTTATATGGAGAAAAGCTTCCGGACGTGTTAGTCCTGAATGTGTCTGCCAAGCTCGCGAGAGAAAGGCGAGTATTAGGAACCGACCATTTAACTTGCAGGGTGGGCTATGGTTTTTTTTTCGTTCAGAATTTTTTTTTTCGGACAACACGAGAGTTAGAATATTTATTGTTTTTGTCGTGCAAAGCGCGAATTTTTTTTTCCAGAATTTAACATTAGGTTATATGACAAAAACTCTGAATCAGATTACTTTGTTTTCCTCCACCAAAGTTAAATGGTTCGTCCCTTATGGTATGTGGGCTGCATATATTATCATTGTGTCGGAACATTAACATTGATATATGGACACATAAATGTTCAAAAATATTTAGAAATAGTAGACTCTAATTTGTATCCTGTAATAACAAGACATTTCCCCAATAATTAGTACGTCTACCAAAACGATAGCGCGCTTGTTCATCTTGCCCATATTATGGCAGATTTCACGGAAACAAAGCACAATGGAGTGGCCGGCACAGTCACAGGATCTCAACAAAATCGAAATGTATGGCTAAATCTTGAAAAAGGGTTACGAACTAATGTTCGAACAATTAAGACTTCCAATGAACTTTTCAATGAGATTATAACTATCTGGGGAAACATGACTTTAGACTATACACGGAAACTTTATTATACATTACCAAAACATGTTTCTAAAGTAATGAGGGAGAAAAGTCACCTTACAAAGTATTAAGGTAAGACGGTTAGTTTACGGTTAGTTTACGTCTTCTGTTTTAATGTTATGCTGGATGTGTTGGTGGCCATTTTGAAATGGACGAATACAATTGGCACGATGCTGTATGGTGTACTATTAAGACCCGCATACTGTACCATGGTATAAGCCCCTCCCATTTGGTTTCAACAAAATTGTAATGGCTGTTTTATATTGAGTATGGTACCATATCAATTTCGGATAATATTCCATGGTTTTCAACCAACATTTATTTCAGCTGAATAATTCATGAAACAAAGAAAAAAAAAGTCATTTATTATACAAAAGATTATTAAACATAATAAACAGTCTTATAATCTCTCATGGTTCTTTTAAAAGAGGCTCTTTTATTTGGTTATTTCGTACTCCTGGCCTACCCGCTGTTGTTTCTTAACCTATTTACCCTCCTGTCTGTATATAATGTAAATAGTCTTGTTACTTTATTATGTTGTTATGTTCTCTGTACCAATGTATTTGACTGTATGAGAATAAAAGATATAATTATTATTGTTGTTGATGTCTAATTACCTTTCTATAATATACCTGTATTATAAAAGGTGTGGCTTTAATAAAAGTATTTATTTTGTCACTGTAAAATAATTAATATCTACCAAATAATGTCAGAATAGTAGGTTATCGTGACTATAACACACGACCATTCATCACTGAAATAGATTAGCAATACTTATTAACGAATTTCTGTAGAAAATTATTATTTATTTTTCATTAATAATAAAGAGAGAAGATCACAAGGTGATATAACCGAGCAGGTGACTTTTTATGCAATCATTATCCGACCAATAGATTCAGGTTATGTTATTTCTTAAACACAATGGAAATACATTATTACTAAGAAATGTTTCGAACCCAAAATTACTTTGAAACATATAGTACTTGGATATAAGATAGATGATAAAAACTATCTTGCATTAAATTTTTTGATAACAGTTGTAGGCTTTTCCATCTACAAATCGTATTATATATCTGAACAGAAAACAAAGTATATTAATGTTTATAGAATATTTGTCGAGAATAAAAGAAAATAAAACACTTCAAAAGTGTACATTTTTAATGAAAATGAAAAATCATATACTAAATGGAAAATAAATAAATTCTTCCAAAAGGTATTAAATAGAAATTGTATTTCATGTAATTCTGATTATAGCCCTGGATAATCAGAACAAGATGTAACAGGGAAACACCAAAAGGAGCTTGGACTTTTGGCGTGTTAAATGTAGCAAGGATTTGAATAAAAGATATTACGTTGTTAAAAAAAAGAAGAAATGTTTCATTATGTAGACACTTAGTACGTGGAATACAATATATAGTAAATTTTATCAGTGGTTAACCCACATGGCTGCTCAGTGCATCCTCCGATGGCGAATATCAGTTACCTTCTCGATAGGCGCATTGTCACGTTATAATATTAAAAGTCTTCTCATGTGCCATAGAGGGTAACGTGTATGGGGAGTGTGCCACTCTCACTGTATATTAAATACATTTTTTGTTGTTTTTACAAAATAGTAGGCGCATTTATAGCTTCTACAAAAGACTTAATATTCCGTCCCAATCTATATCTCTATGCTTTTTCCAGTTTTTCTTTTAAAATTTTGATTTCCAAAGAAATCACTTTCTTTAAAAAAAAATATATCCAGATTAATTTTAATCTAAGATGTTTATAACAAATTAGAAAGAGTCTAATTGGATATGTGTTTTGCCTTGAAACTGTATTAGAGAGAATCAAACATTCTTATAATACTCGGTTTGTTAAGAAAAGTCTGATCGATGAGGAAAACAATATTATTAACATCTTGAGTCAACGAATTTGGCTTAATTTTAATATCAAAAGAACTTTTTTTATTTTTTTTTTATTGAAAAATATTGTTATAATGGTGTCTTTTTTATTAATGATATCGTGTTTAAAGAAAAACAATCTTTGTCATAACAGAGTATATATGTAAAAAGTGGTTGCCATTTTGAACTGTCCTTGGTGTTTGAAATTTCAGTGCAGTGATGCAAAATGTGTGTTTTTATAAATTAAATGTCTTTTGTATGTGTACAATTGTATAAGTATGGTGTCATATGTTTTTGTATGTTTTTTTTGTATTTGTATCTGTTTTTCTTTAAAAAAAAACAAATTACAAGAAAATTCTGATCAATGACAGAATTCATTTATATGGAAGTATTTGAAGGATAGTGATTCAAAATGGTGATCTCCGTAGAATATAGCAAAATATAACACATAGCACAGATTTACACTCATCACTATACTGGTAAATCATATAAAACATCGGACTAATGAAAACAACATGAACCATTTACAATCTGAAAAAGTTAGAAGATACCAAGGGGCCATACATTTGCCAAGAGAAATAATGATGACAAGACAAACAATTAGGAGATAACTGTATTGTATTTGAACATTTCATGGCATCAATTGTCGATTTCATGGTCGCAAATATCAATTTACTGGCTCCGCGATCGCCATTCTAATGTAATCATGTGTATAGATGTGCATTGACACATTATCGACAAGATGACGTAAGCGGTAATCAGCTAAAATTCTAAAAATATCTCATGCTATTTTAACCGTTAAATTGATACAGTGAAAATTACCCCATTCAATCGACAATCAATGCCGTGAAATTTTCAAATACAATACAGTTATCTCCATTCTAATTTAATCATGTGCATTGCCACGTTATTGACAAGATGACGTAAGCGGTAATCAGCTAAAATTCTAAAAATATGTCATGCTATTTCAACCGTGAAAACTACACCATTAAATCGACAATTAATACCGTAACATTTTCAAATACAATACAGTTATCTCCATTCTAATGTAATCATGTGCATTGCCACATTATTGACAAGATGACGTAAGCGGTAATCGAATAAAATTATAAAAATATCTCATAATATTTCAGCTATGCAATTGATATCTTGAAAATTACAGCATTGTCCAATCACAAATCAGGAATATGAAACAACTACAATAGAATGATCCATAGAACACCACACTGCAAACTAAGAATTGGGCAACATGAGCCTCAAAATGGGATGAACTCATGTGCTCCCGAATGGTTAGCAGTTGTGCGAGTAGAGGCACCTGTCATGCCAATGTTAAAAAATACGAATATTATCTGATAAGAAATCGTGTTGGATATCAGTATGCGTATATGTACAAATAACATAAATTATACGCTGCATTTATATTGTCTATTTATAACTAAAGCTCTTAAAACGAATTCGAAATAACCTCATCGTTTTGAATCTGAAACATTTCAAAATTCTAATCTAACACGATCCTCCTTTATTACCACATGAATTAATGGACAAGGCATCATGGAAAAAGTCTTATTTTTAGCAGTGATGGTCATCTTCATTCACTGAACACAAACATAAACGACACATGACGTTGCAAATACAGGATTTGGCTTGGGGCAGGCATAACAATGTAGCAGGGTGAGCAACATATGTACACTATGCCATTGTAGTCACTAAAAAGCTTAAGGATGCTACATATTTCCTATTTACAGGTACAGTCAGATCTGTAGTTGGGATCAGGTATGATTCTGGTTAGAAAGTAAAATAACTGAAAATCAATATAAAATAGCTGAAACCATCTACAGCCCCTTTCAAATGCTCCATTTTTGACCTGTTCTGTCGGCAATTTCTCTCCACAAGAATAAAACTGAAATCAGTTGAGTAACTGGGGGAAAAAATCACCCCTGTGTGAAATTTCAACAATAAAAATGAAGAGAATGGTTTTACAAGTAGCATGCTTCGTTTCAATGTAAAAACTGAAAGTAAACACATACGTGTGAAAGTTTTATACGAAACTCATCATGCGCACTAAATTTAGGTATCTACGCATTCATCTTACCAAATCATATTAGGTCAGCAAACATTTTGCTCACAAACAAATTGTACCAATAATGTAACTTTGTAACGTCTTACATATATTAGTACTACACTGAGGAAAACTGTTTACATGTGATGTGGAAAGACATTAAAACTGCTTACATGTGATGTGGAAAGACATTAAAACTGCTTACATGTGATGTGGAAAGACATTAAAACTGCTTACATGTGATGTGGAAAGACATTAAAACTGTTTACATGTGATGTGGAAAGACATTAAAACTGCTTACATGTGATGTGGAAAGACATTAAAACTGCTTACATGTGATGTGGAAAGACATTAAAACTGCTTACATGTGATGTGGAAAGACATTAAAACTGCATACATGTGATGTGGAAAGACATTAAAACTGCTTACATGTGATGTGGAAAGACATTAAAACTGCTTACATGTGATGTGGAAAGACATTAAAACTGTTTACATGTGATGTGGAAAGACATTAAAACGAATGTTAACTATAATCTGTTAATTTTGTATTTTTTTTAAAGCTTTTTTTTAAAACTATGTTTGTATCTTTGTAATCATTATAAAGATGATATTGTGTCTCCTAACATCCGAGGCGATGTCTATGTAATATAGTTTGTCAGATAGTTATTGATTATTCGATTATTAAATGACATTTTCCATACCGATCCTCGTACCATCCTGAGATATCCATTACGTATTGCATGTTTTACGACTTCAGTGATTCCTCGGGATTTTCAAGATATGTTCCTTTAGCTACAATAGAATATACAATACAATATACATTATAATATGTTCCTACTGAATTGACTTTTACCCATACAACTATGTTATAGTAATAATTCTTCTACATATGTCAAGAGAATTGATTTTATATTTTAAATTTGAAATGTATTTTATTCTAAATTCTACAATCATTAAAAGATATCAATCTAGTTAACAAATATTGCTTTATGTTCCTTGGTTGGCAGTATGGTCTCTGATTTGGTCGTTTCTGGTATTGTGCTTTATTCAATCGTGAATAGTGGGTTTGTGTTCCCATTTGGACATTTTTGGTTTTGTGCTCCCATTTTGACATATTTAGCTTTGTGCTGTAATTTGACATTGTATTTGTTTATGAGGGTTTGCTTCTAATATGCCCGTTTTTGTTATTTCCTTTGATGTGACCGTTTTTTGTTTTTTCCTTTGATGTGGCCGTTTTTTGTTATTTGTTTTGATGTGGCCTTTTTTGTTATTTGCCTTGATGTGGCCGTTTTTTGTTATTTCCTTTGATGTGGCCGTTTTTGTTATTTCCTTTGATGTGGCCGTTTTTGTTATTTCCTTTGATGTGGCCGTTTTTGTTATTTCCTTTGATGTGGCCGTTTTTGTTATTTCCTTTGATGTGGCCGTTTTTGTTATTTCCTTTGATGTGGCCGTTTTTGTTATTTCCTTTGATGTGGCCGTTTTTTGTTATTTCCTTTGATGTGGCCGTTTTTGTTATTTCCTTTGATGTGGCCGTTTTTGTTATTTCCTTTGATGTGGCCGTTTTTGTTATTTGTTTTGATGTGGCCGTTTTTTGTTGTTTGCTTTGATGTGGCCGTTTTTTGTTGTTTGCTTTGATGTGGCCGTTTTTTGTTATTTGTTTTGATGTGGCCTTTTTTGTTATTTGCCTTGATGTGGCCGTTTTTTGTTATTTCCTTTGATGTGGCCGTTTTTGTTATTTCCTTTGATGTGGCCGTTTTTGTTATTTCCTTTGATGTGGCCGTTTTTTGTTGTTTGCTTTGATGTGGCCGTTTTTTGTTGTTTGCTTTGATGTGGCCGTTTTTGTTATTTCCTTTGATGTGGCCGTTTTTGTTATTTCCTTTGATGTGGCCGTTTTTTGTTATTTCCTTTGATGTGGCCGTTTTTGTTATTTCCTTTGATGTGGCCGTTTTTGTTATTTCCTTTGATGTGGCCGTTTTTGTTATTTCCTTTGATGTGGCCGTTTTTTGTTGTTTGCTTTGATGTGGCCGTTTTTTGTTGTTTGCTTTGATATGGCCGTTTTTGTCTGTAATGACCGTTTTGTGTTTGATGCTCTCTTTATGTCGTTTTTTTGTTTTAAGCTCTGATTTAGACGTATTAGGCTATCATTTGGTAGTTTTGGACACCGTGTTCTCATTTGATGTTTCTGACTTTGATCACTCATGTGTGATCTCATCTGGTCGTTTTGGGATTTGAGCGGGATTCTTTGGTGCAAAGTTATGTCTTATTATCAGAACCCTACAGCATAATCAAAATAAGTAAACAAAACCCCGGGTTTCATGCAATTGTAACTATGTTATATCATACATGTAAATGCAATATATTATAAGAATCGTCTCATTTTATCTGTCAAACAGTTTCTCAGAAGATATCCACACCTGGTTGAAAATTATTCTGTTAATTGTGTACAGATGACGGAAGAAGGTATTGGCAATTACATTTTGGATTATAAAGTTGACTGTTTTCACTATTATGCCTTACGACGGCCTTGCATACTATCTAATATTTGAATGATGGCTAAAGCCATCGGTTCTCTTTCATAGAAATAATGGTGTGCAATTTGTATATAAAGATGACTAATTTTGACTTTATGCACTCAACATTATAGAAGGATCTGATCATTCACCTAAACTGTATTGATTCCGATAGTATCATCCGCCCAGTAGTCAATGCTACGGTACAAACACGGTCTATTAGATGTATTTACAGTTCCTAGGTGGTCGATAGTATCATCCGCCCAGTAGTCAATGCTACGGTACAGACATGGTCTATTAGATGTATTTACAGTTCCTAGGTGGTCGATAGTATCATCCGCCCAGTAGTCAATGCTACGGTACAAACACGGTCTATTAGATGTATTTACAGTTCCTAGGTGGTCGATAGTATCATCCGCCCAGTAGTCAATGCTACGGTACAGACAAGGTCTATTAGATGTATTTACAGTTCCTAGGTGGTCAATAGTATCATCCGCCCAGTCGTCAATGCTACGGCACAGACATGGTCTATTAGATGTATTTACAGTTCCTAGGTGGTCGATAGTATCATCCGCCCAGTAGTCATTGCTACGGTACAGACATGGTCTATTAGATGTATTTACAGTTCCTAGGTGGTCGATAGTATCATCCGCCCAGTAGTCATTGCTACGGTACAGACATGGTCTATTAGATGTATTTACAGTTCCTAGGTGGTCGATAGTATCATCCGTCCAGTAGTCATTGTTACGGTACAGACATGGTCTATTAGATGTATTTACAGTTCCTAGGTGGTCGATAGTATCATCCGCCCAGTAGTCATTGCTACGGTACAGACATGGTCTATTAGATGTATTTACAGTTCCTAGGTGGTCAATAGTATCATCCGCCCAGTAGTCATTGCTACGGTACAGACATGGTCTATTAGATGTATTTACAGTTCCTAGGTGGTCAATAGTATCATCCGCCCAGTATTCATTGCTACGGTACAGACATGGTCTATTAGATGTATTTACAGTTCCTAAGTGGTCGATAGTATCATCCGCCCAGTAGTCATTGCTACGGTACAGACATGGTCTATTAGATGTATTTACAGTTCCTAGGTGGTCGATAGTATCATCCGCCCAGTAGTCAATGCTACGGTACAGACATGGTCTATTAGATGTATTTACAGTTCCTAGGTGGTCGATAGTATCATCCGCCCAGTAGTCATTGCTACGGTACAGACATGGTCTATTAGATGTATTTACTGTTCCTAGGTGGTCGATAGTATCATCCGCCCAGTAGTCATTGCTACGGCACAGACATGTTTATTAGATGTATTTACAGTTCCTAGGTGGTCGATAGTATCATCCGCCCAGTAATCATTGCTACGGTACAGACATGGTCTATTTGATGTATTTACAGTTCCTAGATGGTCGATAGTATCATCCGCCCAGTAGTCATTGCTACGGTACAGACATGGTTTATTAGATGCATTTACAGTTCCTAGGTGGTCGATAGTATCATCCGCCCAGTGGTCAATGCTACGGTACAGACATGGTCTATTAGATGTATTTACAGTTCCTAGGTGGTCGATAGTATCATCCGCCCAGTAGTCAATGCTACGGTACAGACATGGTCTATTAGATGTATTTACAGTTCCTAGGTGGTCGATAGTATCATCCGCCCAGTAGTCATTGCTACGGTACAGACATGGTCTATTTGATGTATTTACAGTTCCTAGATGGTCGATAGTATCATCCGCCCAGTAGTCATTGCTACGGTACAGACATGGTCTATTAGATGTATTTACAGTTCCTAGGTGGTCGATAGTATCATCCGCCCAGTAGTCAATGCTACGGTACAGACATGGTCTATTAGATGTATTTACAGTTCCTAAGTGGTCGATAATATCATCCGCCCAGTAGTCATTGCTACGGTACAGACATGGTCTATTAGATGTATTCACAGTTCCTAGGTGGTCGAAAATATCACCGTCCAGTAGTCAATGCTACGGTACAGACATGGTCTATTAGATGTATTTACTGTTCCTATGTGGTCGATAGTATCATCCGCCCAGTAGTCATTGCTACGGTACAGATATTGTCTATTAGATGTATTTACAGTTCCTAGGTGGTCGATAGTATCATCCGCCCAGTAGTCAATGCTACGGTACAGACATGGTCTATTAGATGTATTTACAGTTCCTAGGTGGTCGATGGTATCATACGCCCAGTAGTCAATGCTACGGTACAGACATGGTCTATTAGATGTATTTACAGTTCCTAGGTGGTCGATAATATCATCCGCCCAGTAGTCAATGCTACGGCACAGACATGGTTTATTAGATGTATTTACAGTTCCTAGGTGGTCGATAGTATCATCCGCCCAGTAGTCATTGCTACGGTACAGACATGGTCTATTAGATGTATTTACAGTTCCTAGGTGGTCGATAATATCATCCGCCCAGTAGTCAATGCTACGGTACAGACATGGTCTATTAGATGTATTTACAGTTCCTAGGTGGTCGATAATATCACCGTCCAGTAGTCAATGCTACGGTACAGACATGGTCTATTAGATGTATTTACAGTTCCTAGGTGGTCGATAGTATCATCCGCCCAGTAGTCATTGCTACGGTACAGATATTGTCTATTAGATGTATTTACTGTTCCTAGGTGGTCGATAGTATCATCCGCCCAGTAGTCAATGCTACGGTACAGACATGGTCTATTAGATGTATTTACTGTTCCTAGGTGGTCAATAGTATCATACGCCCAGTAGTCAATGCTACGGTACAGACATGGTCTATTAGATGTATTTACAGTTCCTAGGTGGTCGATAATATCATCCGCCCAGTAGTCAATGCTATGGTACAGACATCATCTATTAGATGTATTTACAGTTCCTAGGTGGTCGATAGTATCATCCGCCCAGTAGTCAATGCTATGGTACAGACATAGTTTATTAGATGTATTTACTGTTCCTAGGTGGTCGATAGTATCATCCGCCCAGTAGTCATTGCTACGGTACAGACATGGTCTATTAGATGTATTTACTGTTCCTAGGTGGTCGATAGTATCATCCGCCCAGTAGTCAATGCTACGGCACAGACATGGTCTATTAGATGTATTTACAGTTCCTAGGTGGTCGATAGTATCATCCGCCCAGTAGTCAATGCTACGGCACAGACATGGTCTATTAGATGTATTTACAGTTCCTAGGTGGTCGATAGTATCATTCGCCCAGTAGTCATTGCTACGGTACAGACATGGACTATTAGATGCATTTACAGTTCCTAGGTGGTCGATAGTATCATCCGCCCAGTTGTCATTGCTACGGCACAGACATGGACTATTATATGTATTTACTGTTCCTATGTGGTCGATAGTATCATCCGCCCAGTAGTCATTGCTACGGTACACACATGGTCTATTAGATGTATTTACAGTTCCTAGGTGGTCGATAGTATCATCCGCCCAGTAGTCATTGCTACGGTACAGACATGGTCTATTAGATGTATTTACAGTTCCTAGGTGGTCGATAGTATCATCCGCCCAGTAGTCAATGCTACGGCACAGACATGGTCTATTAGATGTATTTACAGTTCCTAGGTGGTCGATAGTATCATCCGCCCAGTAGTCAATGCTACGGCACAGACATGGTCTATTAGATGTATTTACAGTTCCTAGGTGGTCGATAGTATCATTCGCCCAGTAGTCATTGCTACGGTACAGACATGGACTATTAGATGCATTTACAGTTCCTAGGTGGTCGATAGTATCATCCGCCCAGTTGTCATTGCTACGGCACAGACATGGACTATTTGATGTATTTACTGTTCCTATGTGGTCGATAGTATCATCCGCCCAGTAGTCATTGCTACGGTACACACATGGTCTATTAGATGTATTTACAGTTCCTAGGTGGTCGATAGTATCATCCGCCCAGTAGTCATTGCTACGGTACAGACATGGTCTATTAGATGTATTTACAGTTCCAAGGTTGTCGATAGTATTACCCGCCCAGTAGTCAATGCTACGGTACAGCCATGGTTTATTAGATGTATTTACAGTTCCTAGGTGGTCGATAGTATCATCCGCCCAGTTGTCATTGCTACGGTACATACATTGTCTATTAGATGTATTTACTGGTCCTAGGTGGTCGATAGTATCACCCGCCCAGTAGTCAATGCTATGGTACATACATGGTCTATTAGATGTATTTACTGTTCCTAGATGGTCGATAGTATCATCCGCCCAGTAGTCATTGCTACGGTACAGACATGGTCTATTAGAGGTATGTACAGTTCCTAGGTGGTCGATAGTATCATCCGCCCAGTAGTCATTGCTACGGTACAGACATGGTCTATTAGATGTATTTACTGTTCCTAGGTGGTCGATAGTATCATCCGCCCAGTAGTCATTGCTACGGTACAGACATGGTCTATTAGATGTATTTACAGTTCCTAGGTGGTCGATAATATCATCCGCCCAGTAGTCAATGCTACGGTACAGACATGGTCTATTAGATGTATTTGCAGTTCCTTGGTGGTCGATAGTATCATCCGCCCAGTAGTCATTGCTACGGTACAGATATGGTCTATTAGATGTATTTACAGTACCTAGGTGGTCGATAGTATCATCCGCCCAGTAGTCATTGCTACGGTACAGACATGGTCTATTAGATGTATTTACAGTTCCTAGGTGGTCGATAGTATCATCCGCCCAGTAGTCAATGATATGGTACAGACAATGGTCTATTAGATGTATTTACAGTTCATAGGTGGTCGATAGTATCATCCGCCCAGTAGTCAATGCTACGGTACAGACATGGTCTATTAGATGTATTTGCAGTTCCTAGGTGGTCGATAGTATCATCCGCCCAGTAGTCATTGCTACGGTACAGACATGGTCTATTAGATGTATTTACAGTTCCTAGGTTGTCGATAGTATTACCCGCCCAGTAGTCAATGCTACGGTACAGCCATGGTTTATTAGATGTATTTACAGTTCCTAGGTGGTCAATAGTATCATCCGCCCAGTAGTCATTGCTTGGGTACAGACATGGTCTATTAGATGTATTTACAGTTCCTAGGTGGTCGATAGTATCACCCGCCCAGTAGTCAATGCTATGGTACATACATGGTCTATTAGATGTATTTACTGTTCCTAGGTGGTCGATAGTATCATCCGCCCAGTAGTCATTGCTACGGTACAGACATGGTCTATTAGATGTATATACAGTTCCTAGGTGGTCGATAGTATCATCCGCCCAGTAGTCATTGCTACGGTACAGACATGGTCTGTTAGATGTATTTACAGTTCCTAGGTGGTCGATAATATCATCCGCCCAGTAGTCAATGCTACGGTACAGACATGGTCTATTAGATGTATTTGCAGTTCCTAGGTGGTCGATAGTATCATCCGCCCAGTAGTCATTGCTACGGTACAGACATGGGCTATTAGATGTATTTACAGTTCCTAGGTGGTCGATAATATCATCCGCCCAGTAGTCAATGCTACGGTACAGATATGGTCTATTAGATGTATTTGCAGTTCCAAGGTGGTCGATAGTATCATCCGCCCAGTAGTCATTGCTACGGTACAGACATGGGCTATTAGATGTATTTACAGTTCCTAGGTGGTCGATAGTATCACCCGCCCAGTAGTCATTGCTACGGTACAGACATGGTCTATTAGATGTATTTACAGTTCCTAGGTGGTCGATAGTATCATCCGCCCAGTAGTCAATGATATGGTACAGACATGGTCTATTAGATGTATTTACAGTTCCTAGATGGTCGATAGTATCATCCGCCCAGTAGTCGTTGCTACGGTACAGACATGGTCAATTAGATGTATTTACAGTTCCTAGGTGGTCGATAGTATCATTTGCCCAGTAGTCAATGCTACGGTACAGATATTGTCTATTAGATGTATTTACTGTTCCTAGGTGGTCGATAGTATCATCCGCCCAGTAGTCAATGCTACGGTACAAACATGGTCTATTATATGTATTTACAGTTCCTATGTGGTGTGATTATTATTAAACCCAAGGTTCACCTCCTTATAACCTTGGTGACCTTAGCCAATTTTTGCCATTATTTTAGTAGCTTTAATTTACTTGCTTACAAAGACTTTTGTTTGGTTTTCCAGTCTTTTGACCTTGAGCATGTTTGATGGAGGTTGCTCTGGAGACGCGTCGTGCGCACTAAATTTTATATCTACGTTTTTTGCTCACTGCTATACATATATATGTGTAAATTTAATGCACTTTCATCTATGCTGAAAGCAATTTTTAATCATATAAATTTTAGAAAAAACTATATTCCTCTTATTCATATACTGTGTGATGGGTTACAAAATAAAGAGAAAGTTGGACATTATCTATAATAAATGAACTGGTGGAGAAAGTATTACATTGTATTATGCAATATAGCTCTAAGTTCCGTGTTGTGTTGTCCTATTATGTGTTTTTACGTTCTAAGTTCCGTGTTGTGTTGTCCTATTATGTGTTTTTACGTTCTCAGTTCCGTGTTGTATTGTTCTATTATGTGTTTTTACGTTCTGAGTTCCGTGTTGTATTGTCTTATGATGTGTTTTTACGTTCTCAGTTCCGTGTTGTATTGTCCTATTATGTGTTTTTACGTTCTAAGTTCCGTGTTGTATTGTCCTATTATGTGTTTTTACGTTCTGAGTTCCGTGTTGTATTGTCCTATGATGTGTTTTTACGTTCTGAGTTCCGTGTTGTATTGTCCTATGATGTGTTTTTACGTTCTAAGTTCCGTGTTGTATTGTTCTATTATGTGTTTTTACGCTCTAAGTTCCGTGTTGTATTGTCCTATTATGTGTTTTTACGTTCTGAGTTCCGTCTTGTATTGTCCTATTATGTGTTTTTACGTTCTGAGTTCCGTGTTGTGTTGTCCTATCATGTGTTTTTACGTTCTAAGTTCCGTGTTGTATTGTCCTATGATGTGTTTTTACGTTCTGAGTTCCGTGTTGTATTGTCCTATGATGTGTTTTTACGTTCTGAGTACCGTGTTGTATTGTCCTATCATGTGTTTTTACGTTCTAAGTTCCGTGTTGTATTGTCCTATGATGTGTTTTTACGTTCTCAGTTCCGTGTTGTGTTGTCCTATCATGTGTTTTTACGTTCTAAGTTCCGTGTTGTGTTGTCCTATTATGTGTTTTTACGTTCTGAGTTCCGTGTTGTATTGTCCTATTATGTGTTTTTACGTTCTGAGTTCCGTGTTGTGTTGTCCTATCATGTGTTTTTACGTTCTAAGTTCCGTGTTGTATTGTCCTATGATGTGTTTTTACGTTCTGAGTTCCGTGTTGTATTGTCCTATGATGTGTTTTTACGTTTTGAGTTCGTGTTGTATTGTCCTATGATGTGTTTTTACGTTCTAAGTTCCGTGTTGTATTGTCCTATGATGTGTTTTTACGTTCTGAGTTCCGTCTTGTATTGTCCTATTATGTGTTTTTACGTTCTGAGTTCCGTGTTGTGTTGTCCTATTATGTGTTTTTACGTTCTAAGTTCCGTGTTGTATTGTTCTATTATGTGTTTTTATGTTCTAAGTTCCGTGTTGTATTGTCCTATTATGTGTTTTTACATTCTCAGTTCCGTGTTGTATTGTCCTATTATGTGTTTTTACGCTCTAAGTTCCGTGTTGTGTTGTCCTATTATGTGTTTTTACGTTCTAAGTTCCGTGTTGTATTGTCCTATTATGTGTTTTTACGCTCTAAGTTCCGTGTTGTATTGTTCTATTATGTGTTTTTACGTTCTAAGTTCCGTGTTGTGTTGTCCTATTATGTGTTTTTACGTTCTAAGTTCCGTGTTGTATTGTCCTATGATGTGTTTTTACGTTCTGAGTTCCGTGTTGTGTTGTCCTATTATGTGTTTTTACGTTCTAAGTTCCGTGTTGTATTGTCCTATGATGTGTTTTTACGTTCTGAGTTCCGTGTTGTGTTGTCCTATTATGTGTTTTTACGTTCTGAGTTCCGTGTTGTGTTGTCCTATCATGTGTTTTTACGTTCTAAGTTCCGTGTTGTATTGTCCTATGATGTGTTTTGACGTTCTGAGTTCCGTGTTGTATTGTCCTATGATGTGTTTTTACGTTCTGAGTTCCGTGTTGTATTGTCCTATCATGTGTTTTTACGTTCTAAGTTCCGTGTTGTATTGTCCTATGATGTGTTTTTACCTTCTGAGTTCCGTGTTGTGTTGTCCTATCATGTGTTTTTACGTTCTAAGTTCCGTGTTGTATTGTCCTATGATGTGTTTTTACGTTCTAAGTTCGTGTTGTATTGTCCTATGATGTGTTTTTACGTTCTGAGTTCCGTGTTGTATTGTCCTATCATGTGTTTTTACGTTCTAAGTTCCGTGTTGTATTGTCCTATGATGTGTTTTTACGTTCTGAGTTCCGTGTTGTATTGTCCTATGATGTGTTTTTACGTTCTGAGTTCCGTGTTGTATTGTCCTATGATGTGTTTTTACGTTCTAAGTTCCGTGTTGTATTGTTCTATTATGTGTTTTTACGCTCTAAGTTCCGTGTTGTATTGTCCTATTATGTGTTTTTACGTTCTGAGTTCCGTCTTGTATTGTCCTATTATGTGTTTTTACGTTCTGAGTTCCGTGTTGTGTTGTCCTATCATGTGTTTTTACGTTCTAAGTTCCGTGTTGTATTGTCCTATGATGTGTTTTTACGTTCTGAGTTCCGTGTTGTATTGTCCTATGATGTGTTTTTACGTTCTGAGTACCGTGTTGTATTGTCCTATCATGTGTTTTTACGTTCTAAGTTCCGTGTTGTATTGTCCTATGATGTGTTTTTACGTTCTCAGTTCCGTGTTGTGTTGTCCTATCATGTGTTTTTACGTTCTAAGTTCCGTGTTGTGTTGTCCTATTATGTGTTTTTACGTTCTAAGTTCCGTGTTGTGTTGTCCTATTATGTGTTTTTACGTTCTGAGTTCCGTGTTGTATTGTCCTATTATGTGTTTTTACGTTCTGAGTTCCGTGTTGTGTTGTCCTATCATGTGTTTTTACGTTCTAAGTTCCGTTTTGTATTGTCCTATGATGTGTTTTTACGTTCTGAGTTCCGTGTTGTATTGTCCTATGATGTGTTTTTACGTTCTGAGTTCGTGTTGTATTGTCCTATGATGTGTTTTTACGTTCTAAGTTCCGTGTTGTATTGTCCTATGATGTGTTTTTACGTTCTGAGTTCCGTCTTGTATTGTCCTATTATGTGTTTTTACGTTCTGAGTTCCGTGTTGTGTTGTCCTATTATGTGTTTTTACGTTCTAAGTTCCGTGTTGTATTGTCCTATTATGTGTTTTTATGTTCTAAGTTCCGTGTTGTATTGTCCTATTATGTGTTTTTACGTTCTCAGTTCCGTGTTGTATTGTCCTATTATGTGTTTTTACGCTCTAAGTTCCGTGTTGTGTTGTCCTATTATGTGTTTTTACGTTCTAAGTTCCGTGTTGTATTGTCCTATTATGTGTTTTTACGCTCTAAGTTCCGTGTTGTATTGTTCTATTATGTGTTTTTACGTTCTAAGTTCCGTGTTGTGTTGTCCTATTATGTGTTTTTACGTTCTAAGTTCCGTGTTGTATTGTCCTATGATGTGTTTTTACGTTCTGAGTTCCGTGTTGTGTTGTCCTATTATGTGTTTTTACGTTCTAAGTTCCGTGTTGTATTGTCCTATGATGTGTTTTTACGTTCTGAGTTCCGTGTTGTGTTGTCCTATTATGTGTTTTTACGTTCTGAGTTCCGTGTTGTGTTGTCCTATCATGTGTTTTTACGTTCTAAGTTCCGTGTTGTATTGTCCTATGATGTGTTTTGACGTTCTGAGTTCCGTGTTGTATTGTCCTATGATGTGTTTTTACGTTCTGAGTTCCGTGTTGTATTGCCCTATCATGTGTTTTTACGTTCTAAGTTCCGTGTTGTATTGTCCTATGATGTGTTTTTACCTTCTGAGTTCCGTGTTGTGTTGTCCTATCATGTGTTTTTACGTTCTAAGTTCCGTGTTGTATTGTCCTATCATGTGTTTTTACGTTCTAAGTTCGTGTTGTATTGTCCTATGATGTGTTTTTACGTTCTGAGTTCCGTGTTGTATTGTCCTATCATGTGTTTTTACGTTCTAAGTTCCGTGTTGTATTGTCCTATGATGTGTTTTTACGTTCTGAGTTCCGTGTTGTATTGTCCTATGATGTGTTTTTACGTTCTGAGTTCCGTGTTGTATTGTCCTATTATGTGTTTTTACGTTCTAAGTTCCGTCTTGTATTGTCCTATTATGTGTTTTTACGTTCTGAGTTCCGTGTTGTGTTGTCCTATTATGTGTTTTTACGCTCTATGTTCCGTTTTGTGTTGTCCTATTATGTGTTTTTACGTTCTCAGTTCCGTGTTGTATTGTCCTATTATGTGTTTTTACGTTCTAAGTTCCGTGTTGTATTGTCCTATTATGTGTTTTTACGTTCTAAGTTCCGTGTTGTATTGTCCTATTATGTGTTTTTACGTTCTAAGTTCCGTGTTGTATTGTTCTATTATGTGTTTTTACGTTCTAAGTTCCGTGTTGTATTGTCCTATTATGTGTTTTTACGTTCTAAGTTCCGTGTTGTATTGTCCTATTATGTGTTTTTACGTTCTAAGTTCCGTGTTGTATTGTTCTATTATGTGTTTTTACGTTCTAAGTTCCGTGTTGTATTGTCCTATTATGTGTTTTTACGTTCTAAGTTCCGTGTTGTATTGTCCTATTATGTGTTTTTACGTTCTAAGTTCCGTGTTGTATTGTCCTATTATGTGTTTTTACGTTCTAAGTTCCGTGTTGTATTGTCCTATTATGTGTTTTTACGTTCTAAGTTCCGTGTTGTATTGTCCTATTATGTGTTTTTACGTTCTAAGTTCCGTCTTGTATTGTTCTATTATGTGTTTTTACGTTCTAAGTTCCGTGTTGTATTGTCCTATTATGTGTTTTTACGTTCTAAGTTCCGTGTTGTATTGTCCTATTATGTGTTTTTACGTTCTGAGTTCCGTGTTGTATTGTTCTATTATGTGTTTTTACGTTCTAAGTTCCGTGTTGTATTGTCCTATTATGTGTTTTTACGTTCTAAGTTCCGTGTTGTATTGTCCTATTATGTGTTTTTACGTTCTAAGTTCCGTGTTGTATTGTCCTATTATGTGTTTTTACGTTCTAAGTTCCGTGTTGTATTGTCCTATTATGTGTTTTTACGTTCTAAGTTCCGTGTTGTATTGTCATATTATGTGTTTTTACGTTCTGAGTTCCGTGTTGTATTGTCCTATTATGTGTTTTTACGCTCTAAGTTCCGTTTTGTATTGTCCTATGATGTGTTTTTACGTTCTAAGTTCCGTGTTGTATTGTCCTATTATGTGTTTTTACGTTCTGAGTTCCGTGTTGTATTGTCCTATTATGTGTTTTTACCTTCTCAGTTCCGTGTTGTATTGTCCTATTATGTGTTTTTACGTTCTCAGTTCCGTGTTGTATTGTCCTATTATGTGTTTTTACGTTCTAAGTTCCGTGTTGTATTGTCCTATTATGTGTTTTTACGTTCTAAGTTCCGTGTTGTATTGTCCTATGATGTGTTTTTACGTTCTCAGTTCCGTGTTGTATTGTCCTATTATGTGTTGTTACGTTCTAAGTTCCGTGTTGTATTGTCCTATTATGTGTTTTTACGTTCTAAGTTCCGTGTTGTATTGTCCTATGATGTGTTTTTAAGTTCTAAGTTCCGTGTTGTATTGTCCTATGATGTGTTTTTACGTTCTGAGTTCCGTGTTGTATTGTCCTATTATGTGTTTTTATGTTCTGAGTTCCGTGTTGTATTGTCCTATTATGTGTTTTTACGTTCTCAGTTCCGTGTTGTATTGTCCTATTATGTGTTTTTACGTTCTAAGTTCCGTGTTGTATTGTCCTATGATGTGTTTTTACGTTCTGAGTTCCGTGTTGTATTGTCCTATTATGTGTTTTTACGTTCTCAGTTCCGTGTTGTATTGTCCTATTATGTGTTTTTACGTTCTGAGTTCCGTGTTGTATTGTCCTATGATGTGTTTTTACGTTCTGAGTTCCGTGTTGTATTGTCCTATGATGTGTTTTTACGTTCTGAGTTCCGTGTTGTATTGTCCTATTATGTGTTTTTACGTTCTGAGTTCCGTGTTGTGTTGTCCTATCATGTGTTTTTACGTTCTAAGTTCCGTGTTGTATTGTCCTATGATGTGTTTTTACGTTCTGAGTTCCGTGTTGTATTGTCCTATGATGTGTTTTTACGTTCTGAGTTCCGTGTTGTATTGTCCTTTTATATGTTTTTACGTTCTAAGTTCCGTGTTGTATTGTCCTATTATGTGTTTTTACGTTCTGAGTTCCGTGTTGTATTGTCCTATGATGTGTTTTTACGTTCTGAGTTCCGTGTTGTATTGTCCTATTATGTGTTTTTACGCTCTAAGTTCCGTGTTGTATTGTTCTATTATGTGTTTTTACGTTCTGAGTTCCGTGTTGTGTTGTCCTATTATGTGTTTTTACGTTCTGAGTTCCGTGTTGTGTTGTCCTGTTATGTGTTTTTATGTTCTAAGTTCCGTGTTGTATTGTCCTATTATGTGTTTTTACGTTCTCAGTTCCGTGTTGTATTGTCCTATTATGTGTTTTTACGTTCTCAGTTCCGTGTTGTATTGTCCTATTATGTGTTTTTACGTTCTGAGTTCCGTGTTGTATTGTCCTATTATATGTTTTTACGTTCTGAGTTCCGTGTTGTATTGTCCTATTATGTGTTTTTACGCTCTAAGTTCCGTGTTGTATTGTCCTATTATGTGTTTTTACGTTCTGAGTTCCGTGTTGTGTTGTCCTATTATGTGTTTTTACGTTCTGAGTTCCGTGTTGTATTGTCCTATTATGTGTTTTTACGTTCTAAGTTCCGTGTTGTATTGTCCTATTATGTGTTTTTACGTTCTGAGTTCCGTGTTGTATTGTCCTATTATGTGTTTTTACGTTCTCAGTTCCGTGTTGTATTGTCCTATTATGTGTTTTTACGTTCTGAGTTCCGTGTTGTATTGTCCTATGATGTGTTTTTACGTTCTGAGTTCCGTGTTGTATTGTCCTATCATGTGTTTTTACGTTCTGAGTTCCGTGTTGTATTGTCCTATTATGTGTTTTTACGTTCTGAGTTCCGTGTTGTGTTGTCCTATGATGTGTTTTTACGTTCTGAGTTCCGTGTTGTATTGTCCTATGATGTGTTTTTACGTTCTGAGTTCCGTGTTGTATTGTTCTATTATGTGTTTTTACGTTCTAAGTTCCGTCTTGTATTGTTCTATTATGTGTTTTTACGTTCTAAGTTCCGTCTTGTATTGTCCTATTATGTGTTTTTACGTTCTGAGTTCCGTGTTGTGTTGTCCTATGATGTGTTTTTACGTTCTAAGTTCCGTGTTGTATTGTCCTATGATGTGTTTTTACGTTCTGAGTTCCGTGTTGTATTGTCCTATGATGTGTTTTTACGTTCTGAGTTCCGTGTTGTATTGTTCTATTATGTGTTTTTACATTCTACGTTCCGTTTTGTGTTGTCCTATTATGTGTTTTTACGTTCTCAGTTCCGTGTTGTGATGTTCTATTATGTGTTTTTACGTTCTGAGTTCCGTGTTGTGATGTCATATTATGTGTTTTTACGTTCTAAGTTCCGTGTTGTATTGTCCTATTATGTGTTTTTACGTTCTAAGTTCCGTGTTGTATTGTCCTATTATGTGTTTTTACGTTCTAAGTTCCGTCTTGTATTGTCCTATTATGTCTTTTTACGTTCTAAGTTCCGTGTTGTATTGTTCTATTATGTGTTTTTACGTTCTAAGTTCCGTGTTGTATTGTCCTATTATGTGTTTTTACGTTCTAAATTCCGTCTTGTATTGTCCTATTATGTCTTTTTACGTTCTAATTTCCGTGTTGTATTGTCCTATTATGTGTTTTTACGTTCTAAGTTCCGTCTTGTATTGTCCTATTATGTCTTTTTACGTTCTGAGTTCCGTGTTGTGCTGTTCTATTATGTGTTTTTACGTTCTAAGTTCCGTGTTGTATTGTCCTATTATGTGTTTTTACGTTCTAAGTTCCGTCTTGTATTGTCCTATTATGTCTTTTTACGTTCTAAGTTCCGTGTTGTATTGTTCTATTATGTGTTTTTACGTTCTAAGTTCCGTGTTGTATTGTCCTATTATGTGTTTTTACGTTCTAAGTTCCGTCTTGTATTGTCCTATTATGTGTTTTTACGTTCTAAGTTCCGTGTTGTATTGTCCTATTATGTGTTTTTACGTTCTAAGTTCCGTGTTGTATTGTCCTATTATGTGTTTTTACGCTCTAAGTTCCGTGTTGTATTGTCCTATTATGTCTTTTTACGTTCTAAGTTCCGTCTTGTATTGTCCTATTATGTGTTTTTACGTTCTCAGTTCCGTGTTGTATTGTCCTATTATGTGTTTTTACGTTCTAAGTTCCGTGTTGTATTGTTCTATTATGTGTTTTTACGTTCTAAGTTCCGTGTTGTATTGTCCTATTATGTGTTTTTACGTTCTAAGTTCCGTGTTGTATTGTCCTATTATGTCTTTTTACGTTCTAAGTTCCGTGTTGTATTGTTCTATTATGTGTTTTTACGTTCTAAGTTCCGTGTTGTATTGTCCTATTATGTGTTTTTACGTTCTAAGTTCCGTCTTGTATTGTCCTATTATGTGTTTTTACGTTCTAAGTTCCGTGTTGTATTGTCCTATTATGTCTTTTTACGTTCTCAGTTCCGTGTTGTATTGTCCTATTATGTCTTTTTACGTTCTAAGTTCCGTGTTGTGTTGTCCTATTATGTGTTTTTACGTTCTAAGTTCCGTCTTGTATTGTCCTATGATGTGTTTTTACGTTCTAAGTTCCGTCTTGTATTGTCCTATTATGTGTTTTTACGTTCTAAGTTCCGTCTTGTATTGTCCTATTATGTGTTTTTACGTTCTAAGTTCCGTGTTGTGTTGTCCTATTATGTGTTTTTACGCTCTAAGTTCCGTCTTGTATTGTCCTATGATGTGTTTTTACGTTCTAAGTTCCGTCTTGTATTGTCCTATTATGTGTTTTTACGTTCTAAGTTCCGTCTTGTATTGTCCTATTATGTCTTTTTACGTTCTAAGTTCCGTCTTGTATTGTCCTATTATGTGTTTTTACGCTCTAAGTTCCGTGTTGTATTGTCCTATTATGTGTTTTTACGTTCTAAGTTCCGTCTTGTATTGTCCTATGATGTGTTTTTACGTTCTAAGTTCCGTGTTGTATTGTCATATTATGTCTTTTTACGCTCTAAGTTCCGTGTTGTATTTTCCTATTATGTGTTTTTACGTTCTCAGTTCCGTGTTGTATTGTCCTATTATGTCTTTTTACGTTCTAAGTTCCGTCTTGTATTGTCCTATTATGTGTTTTTACGTTCTGAGTTCCGTCTTGTATTGTCCTATTATGTGTTTTTACGTTCTAAGTTCCGTGTTGTATTGTCCTATTATGTGTTTTTACGTTCTGAGTTCCGTGTTGTATTGTCCTATGATGTGTTTTTACGTTCTAAGTTCCGTCTTGTATTGTCCTATTATGTGTTTTTACGTTCTAAGTTCCGTCTTGTATTGTCCTATGATGTGTTTTTACGTTCTAAGTTCCGTGTTGTATTGTCATATTATGTCTTTTTACGCTCTAAGTTCCGTGTTGTATTTTCCTATTATGTGTTTTTACGTTCTCAGTTCCGTGTTGTATTGTCCTATTATGTCTTTTTACGTTCTAAGTTCCGTCTTGTATTGTCCTATTATGTGTTTTTACGTTCTAAGTTCCGTGTTGTATTGTCCTATTATGTGTTTTTACGTTCTAAGTTCCGTCTTGTATTGTCCTATGATGTGTTTTTACGTTTTGAGTTCCGTGTTGTATTGTCCTATGATGTGTTTTTACGTTCTAAGTTCCGTCTTGTATTGTCCTATTATGTGTTTTTACGTTCTAAGTTCCGTCTTGTATTGTCCTATGATGTGTTTTTACGTTCTGAGTTCCGTGTTGTATTGTCCTATGATGTGTTTTTACGTTCTAAGTTCCGTCTTGTATTGTCCTATTATGTGTTTTTACGTTCTCAGTTCCGTGTTGTATTGTCCTATTATGTGTTTTTACGTTCTAAGTTCCGTCTTGTATTGTCCTATTATGTGTTTTTACGTTCTGAGTTCCGTCTTGTATTGTCCTATTATGTGTTTTTACGTTCTAAGTTCCGTGTTGTATTGTCCTATTATGTGTTTTTACGTTCTAAGTTCCGTCTTGTATTGTCCTATTATGTGTTTTTACGTTCTAAGTTCCGTGTTGTATTGTTCTATTATGTCTTTTTACGTTCTAAGTTCCGTGTTGTATTGTCCTATTATGTGTTTTTACGTTCTAAGTTCCGTCTTGTATTGTCCTATTATGTGTTTTTACGTTCTAAGTTCCGTGTTGTGTTGTCCTATGATGTGTTTTTACGTTCTAAGTTCCGTGTTGTATTGTTCTATTATGTCTTTTTACGTTCTAAGTTCCGTCTTGTATTGTCCTATGATGTGTTTTTACGTTCTAAGTTCCGTGTTGTGTTGTCCTATTATGTGTTTTTACGTTCTAAGTTCCGTCTTGTATTGTCCTATTATGTCTTTTTACGTTCTAAGTTCCGTGTTGTGTTGTCCTATGATGTGTTTTTACGTTCTAAGTTCCGTGTTGTATTGTTCTATTATGTCTTTTTACGTTCTAAGTTCCGTGTTGTATTGTCCTATTATGTGTTTTTACGTTCTAAGTTCCGTGTTGTATTGTTCTATTATGTGTTTTTACGTTCTAAGTTCCGTGTTGTATTGTCCTATTATGTGTTTTTACGTTCTAAGTTCCGTGTTGTATTGTCCTATTATGTGTTTTTACGTTCTAAGTTCCGTGTTGTATTGTTCTATTATGTCTTTTTACGTTCTAAGTTCCGTGTTGTATTGTCCTATTATGTGTTTTTACGTTCTAAGTTCCGTCTTGTATTGTCCTATTATGTGTTTTTACGTTCTAAGTTCCGTGTTGTATTGTTCTATTATGTCTTTTTACGTTCTAAGTTCCGTGTTGTATTGTCCTATTATGTGTTTTTACGTTCTAAGTTCCGTGTTGTATTGTTCTATTATGTGTTTTTACGTTCTGAGTTCCGTGTTATATTGTCCTATTATGTGTTTTTACGTTCTAAGTTCCGTGTTGTATTGTCCTATTATGTCTTTTTACGTTCTAAGTTCCGTGTTGTATTGTCCTATTATGTCTTTTTACGTTCTAAGTTCCGTCTTGTATTGTCCTATGATGTGTTTTTACGTTCTAAGTTCCGTGTTGTATTGTTCTATTATGTCTTTTTACGTTCTAAGTTCCGTGTTGTATTGTCCTATTATGTGTTTTTACGTTCTAAGTTCCGTCTTGTATTGTCCTATTATGTCTTTTTACGTTCTAAGTTCCGTGTTGTATTGTCCTATTATGTGTTTTTACGCTCTAAGTTCCGTTTTGTATTGTCCTATTATGTGTTTTTACGTTCTGAGTTCCGTGTTGTATTGTCCTATGATGTGTTTTTACGTTCTAAGTTCCGTCTTGTATTGTCCTATTATGTGTTTTTACGTTCTAAGTTCCGTCTTGTATTGTCCTATTATGTCTTTTTACGTTCTAAGTTCCGTGTTGTATTGTCCTATTATGTGTTTTTACGCTCTAAGTTCCGTTTTGTATTGTCCTATTATGTGTTTTTACGTTCTGAGTTCCGTGTTGTATTGTCCTATGATGTGTTTTTACGTTCTAAGTTCCGTGTTGTATTGTCCTATTATGTGTTTTTACGTTCTAAGTTCCGTCTTGTATTGTCCTATTATGTCTTTTTACGTTCTAAGTTCCGTGTTGTATTGTCCTATTATGTGTTTTTACGCTCTAAGTTCCGTTTTGTATTGTCCTATTATGTGTTTTTACGTTCTGAGTTCCGTGTTGTATTGTCCTATGATGTGTTTTTACGTTCTAAGTTCCGTCTTGTATTGTCCTATTATGTGTTTTTACGTTCTAAGTTCCGTCTTGTATTGTCCTATTATGTGTTTTTACGTTCTAAGTTCCGTGTTGTATTGTTCTATTATGTGTTTTTACGTTCTAAGTTCCGTGTTGTATTGTCCTATGATATGTTTTTACGTTCTAAGTTCCGTCTTGTATTGTCCTATTATGTGTTTTTACGTTCTAAGTTCCGTCTTGTATTGTCCTATTATGTGTTTTTACGTTCTCAGTTCCGTGTTGTATTGTCCTATTATGTCTTTTTACGTTCTCAGTTCCGTGTTGTATTGTCCTATTATGTCTTTTTACGTTCTAAGTTCCGTCTTGTATTGTCCTATTATGTGTTTTTACGTTCTAAGTTCCGTGTTGTATTGTCCTATTATGTCTTTTTACGTTCTAAGTTCCGTCTTGTATTGTCCTATTATGTCTTTTTACGTTCTAAGTTCCGTGTTGTATTGTCCTATTATGTGTTTTTACGTTCTAAGTTCCGTGTTGTATTGTCCTATTATGTGTTTTTACGTTCTAAGTTCCGTGTTGTATTGTCCTATTATGTCTTTTTACGTTCTAAGTTCCGTCTTGTATTGTCCTATTATGTGTTTTTACGTTCTCAGTTCCGTGTTGTATTGTTCTATTATGTCTTTTTACGTTCTAAGTTCCGTCTTGTATTGTCCTATTATGTGTTTTTACGTTCTAAGTTCCGTCTTGTATTGTCCTATTATGTGTTTTTACGTTCTCAGTTCCGTGTTGTATTGTCCTATTATGTCTTTTTACGTTCTAAGTTCCGTCTTGTATTGTCCTATTATGTCTTTTTACGTTCTAAGTTCCGTCTTGTATTGTCCTATTATGTGTTTTTACGTTCTCAGTTCCGTGTTGTATTGTCCTATTATGTCTTTTTACGTTCTAAGTTCCGTCTTGTATTGTCCTATTATGTGTTTTTACGTTCTGAGTTCCGTGTTGTATTGTTCTATTATGTGTTTTTACGTTCTAAGTTCCGTCTTGTATTGTCCTATTATGTGTTTTAACGTTCTAAGTTCCGTCTTGTATTGTCCTATTATGTGTTTTTACGTTCTAAGTTCCGTGTTGTATTGTCCTATTATGTGTTTTTACGTTCTAAGTTCCGTCTTGTATTGTCCTATTATGTGTTTTTACGTTCTAAGTTCCGTGTTGTATTGTCCTATTATGTGTTTTTACGTTCTAAGTTCCGTCTTGTATTGTCCTATTATGTGTTTTTACGTTCTAAGTTCCGTGTTGTATTGTCCTATTATGTGTTTTAACGTTCTAAGTTCCGTCTTGTATTGTCCTATTATGTCTTTTTACGTTCTAAGTTCCGTGTTGTATTGTCCTATTATGTCTTTTTACGTTCTAAGTTCCGTCTTGTATTGTCCTATTATGTCTTTTTACGTTCTAAGTTCCGTCTTGTATTGTCCTATTATGTGTTTTTACGTTCTAAGTTCCGTGTTGTATTGTCCTATTATGTGTTTTAACGTTCTAAGTTCCGTCTTGTATTGTCCTATTATGTCTTTTTACGTTCTAAGTTCCGTCTTGTATTGTCCTATTATGTCTTTTTACGTTCTAAGTTCCGTCTTGTATTGTCCTATTATGTGTTTTTACGTTCTAAGTTCCGTGTTGTATTGTCCTATTATGTGTTTTAACGTTCTAAGTTCCGTCTTGTATTGTCCTATTATGTCTTTTTACGTTCTAAGTTCCGTCTTGTATTGTCCTATTATGTCTTTTTACTTTCTAAGTTCCGTCTTGTATTGTCCTATTATGTGTTTTTACGTTCTAAGTTCCGTGTTGTATTGTCCTATTATGTGTTTTAACGTTCTAAGTTCCGTCTTGTATTGTCCTATTATGTCTTTTTACGTTCTAAGTTCCGTCTTGTATTGTCCTATTATGTGTTTTTACGTTCTAAGTTCCGTGTTGTATTGTCCTATTATGTGTTTTAACGTTCTAAGTTCCGTCTTGTATTGTCCTATTATGTCTTTTTACGTTCTAAGTTCCGTCTTGTATTGTCCTATTATGTGTTTTTACGTTCTAAGTTCCGTGTTGTATTGTTCTATTATGTCTTTTTACGTTCTAAGTTCCGTCTTGTATTGTCCTATTATGTGTTTTTACGTTCTAAGTTCCGTGTTGTATTGTTCTATTATGTCTTTTTACGTTCTAAGTTCCGTCTTTTATTGTCCTATGATGTGTTTTTACGTTCTAAGTTCCGTGTTGTATTGTCCTATTATGTCTTTTTACGTTCTAAGTTCCGTGTTGTATTGTTCTATTATGTCTTTTTACGTTCTGAGTTCCGTGTTGTATTGTTCTATTATGTGTTTTTACGTTCTAAGTTCCGTGTTGTATTGTTCTATTATGTGTTTTTACGTTCTAAGTTCCGTCTTGTATTGTCCTATTATGTGTTTTTACGTTCTAAGTTCCGTCTTGTATTGTCCTATTATGTCTTTTTACGTTCTAAGTTCCGTGTTGTATTGTTCTATTATGTCTTTTTACGTTCTAAGTTCCGTGTTGTATTGTTCTATTATGTGTTTTTACGTTCTAAGTTCCGTCTTGTATTGTCCTATTATGTGTTTTTACGTTCTAAGTTCCGTCTTGTATTGTCCTATTATGTCTTTTTACGTTCTAAGTTCCGTGTTGTATTGTCCTATTATGTCTTTTTACGTTCTAAGTTCCGTGTTGTATTGTTCTATTATGTGTTTTTACGTTCTAAGTTCCGTCTTGTATTGTCCTATTATGTGTTTTTACGTTCTAAGTTCCGTCTTGTATTGTCCTATTATGTCTTTTTACGTTCTAAGTTCCGTCTTGTATTGTCCTATTATGTGTTTTTACGTTCTAAGTTCCGTGTTGTATTGTCCTATTATGTCTTTTTACGTTCTAAGTTCCGTCTTGTATTGCCCTATTATGTGTTTTTACGTTCTAAGTTCCGTGTTGTATTGTCCTATTATGTCTTTTTACGTTCTAAGTTCCGTCTTGTATTGGCCTATTATGTCTTTTTACGTTCTAAGTTCCGTCTTGTATTGTCCTATTATGTGTTTTAACGTTCTAAGTTCCGTCTTGTATTGTCCTATTATGTGTTTTTACGTTCTAAGTTCCGTGTTGTATTGTCCTATTATGTCTTTTTACGTTCTAAGTTCCGTCTTGTATTGTCCTATTATGTCTTTTTACGTTCTAAGTTCCGTGTTGTATTGTCCTATTATGTGTTTTAACGTTCTAAGTTCCGTCTTGTATTGTCCTATTATGTCTTTTTACGTTCTAAGTTCCGTCTTGTATTGTCCTATTATGTGTTTTTACGTTCTAAGTTCCGTGTTGTATTGTCCTATTATGTGTTTTAACGTTCTAAGTTCCGTGTTGTATTGTCCTATTATGTGTTTTTACGTTCTAAGTTCCGTGTTGTATTGTTCTATTATGTGTTTTTACGTTCTAAGTTCCGTCTTGTATTGTCCTATTATGTCTTTTTACGTTCTAAGTTCCGTGTTGTATTGTCCTATTATGTCTTTTTACGTTCTAAGTTCCGTGTTGTATTGTCCTATTATGTGTTTTTACGTTCTAAGTTCCGTCTTGTATTGTCCTATTATGTGTTTTTACGTTCTCAGTTCCGTGTTGTATTGTCCTATTATGTCTTTTTACGTTCTAAGTTCCGTGTTGTATTGTCCTATTATGTGTTTTTACGTTCTAAGTTCCGTGTTGTATTGTCCTATTATGTCTTTTTACGTTCTAAGTTCCGTGTTGTATTGTCCTATTATGTCTTTTTACGTTCTAAGTTCCGTGTTGTATTGTTCTATTATGTGTTTTTACGTTCTAAGTTCCGTGTTGTATTGTCCTATTATGTCTTTTTACGTTCTAAGTTCCGTCTTGTATTGTCCTATTATGTCTTTTTACGTTCTAAGTTCCGTGTTGTATTGTCCTATTATGTGTTTTTACGTTCTAAGTTCCGTGTTGTATTGTCCTATTATGTCTTTTTACGTTCTAAGTTCCGTCTTGTATTGTCCTATTATGTCTTTTTACGTTCTAAGTTCCGTGTTGTATTGTCCTATTATGTGTTTTTACGTTCTAAGTTCCGTCTTGTATTGTCCTATTATGTGTTTTTACGTTCAGAGTTCCGTGTTGTGTTGTCCTATTATGTGTTTTTACGTTCTAAGTTCCGTGTTGTATTGTCCTATTATGTGTTTTTACGTTCTGAGTTCCGTGTTGTATTGTCCTATGATGTGTTTTTACGTTCTGAGTTCCGTGTTGTATTGTCCTATTATGTGTTTTTACGCTCTAAGTTCCGTGTTGTATTGTTCTATTATGTGTTTTTACGTTCTGAGTTCCGTGTTGTGTTGTCCTATTATGTGTTTTTACGTTCTGAGTTCCGTGTTGTGTTGTCCTGTTATGTGTTTTTATGTTCTAAGTTCCGTGTTGTATTGTCCTATTATGTGTTTTTACGTTCTCAGTTCCGTGTTGTATTGTCCTATTATGTGTTTTTACGTTCTCAGTTCCGTGTTGTATTGTCCTATTATGTGTTTTTACGTTCTGAGTTCCGTGTTGTATTGTCCTATTATATGTTTTTACGTTCTGAGTTCCGTGTTGTATTGTCCTATTATGTGTTTTTACGCTCTAAGTTCCGTGTTGTATTGTCCTATTATGTGTTTTTACGTTCTGAGTTCCGTGTTGTGTTGTCCTATTATGTGTTTTTACGTTCTGAGTTCCGTGTTGTATTGTCCTATTATGTGTTTTTACGTTCTAAGTTCCGTGTTGTATTGTCCTATTATGTGTTTTTACGTTCTGAGTTCCGTGTTGTATTGTCCTATTATGTGTTTTTACGTTCTCAGTTCCGTGTTGTATTGTCCTATTATGTGTTTTTACGTTCTGAGTTCCGTGTTGTATTGTCCTATGATGTGTTTTTACGTTCTGAGTTCCGTGTTGTATTGTCCTATCATGTGTTTTTACGTTCTGAGTTCCGTGTTGTATTGTCCTATTATGTGTTTTTACGTTCTGAGTTCCGTGTTGTGTTGTCCTATGATGTGTTTTTACGTTCTGAGTTCCGTGTTGTATTGTCCTATGATGTGTTTTTACGTTCTGAGTTCCGTGTTGTATTGTTCTATTATGTGTTTTTACGTTCTAAGTTCCGTCTTGTATTGTTCTATTATGTGTTTTTACGTTCTAAGTTCCGTCTTGTATTGTCCTATTATGTGTTTTTACGTTCTGAGTTCCGTGTTGTGTTGTCCTATGATGTGTTTTTACGTTCTAAGTTCCGTGTTGTATTGTCCTATGATGTGTTTTTACGTTCTGAGTTCCGTGTTGTATTGTCCTATGATGTGTTTTTACGTTCTGAGTTCCGTGTTGTATTGTTCTATTATGTGTTTTTACATTCTACGTTCCGTTTTGTGTTGTCCTATTATGTGTTTTTACGTTCTCAGTTCCGTGTTGTGATGTTCTATTATGTGTTTTTACGTTCTGAGTTCCGTGTTGTGATGTCATATTATGTGTTTTTACGTTCTAAGTTCCGTGTTGTATTGTCCTATTATGTGTTTTTACGTTCTAAGTTCCGTGTTGTATTGTCCTATTATGTGTTTTTACGTTCTAAGTTCCGTCTTGTATTGTCCTATTATGTCTTTTTACGTTCTAAGTTCCGTGTTGTATTGTTCTATTATGTGTTTTTACGTTCTAAGTTCCGTGTTGTATTGTCCTATTATGTGTTTTTACGTTCTAAGTTCCGTCTTGTATTGTCCTATTATGTCTTTTTACGTTCTAATTTCCGTGTTGTATTGTCCTATTATGTGTTTTAACGTTCTAAGTTCCGTCTTGTATTGTCCTATTATGTCTTTTTACGTTCTAAGTTCCGTCTTGTATTGTCCTATTATGTCTTTTTACGTTCTAAGTTCCGTCTTGTATTGTCCTATTATGTGTTTTTACGTTCTAAGTTCCGTGTTGTATTGTCCTATTATGTGTTTTAACGTTCTAAGTTCCGTCTTGTATTGTCCTATTATGTCTTTTTACGTTCTAAGTTCCGTCTTGTATTGTCCTATTATGTCTTTTTACTTTCTAAGTTCCGTCTTGTATTGTCCTATTATGTGTTTTTACGTTCTAAGTTCCGTGTTGTATTGTCCTATTATGTGTTTTAACGTTCTAAGTTCCGTCTTGTATTGTCCTATTATGTCTTTTTACGTTCTAAGTTCCGTCTTGTATTGTCCTATTATGTGTTTTTACGTTCTAAGTTCCGTGTTGTATTGTCCTATTATGTGTTTTAACGTTCTAAGTTCCGTCTTGTATTGTCCTATTATGTCTTTTTACGTTCTAAGTTCCGTCTTGTATTGTCCTATTATGTGTTTTTACGTTCTAAGTTCCGTGTTGTATTGTTCTATTATGTCTTTTTACGTTCTAAGTTCCGTCTTGTATTGTCCTATTATGTGTTTTTACGTTCTAAGTTCCGTGTTGTATTGTTCTATTATGTCTTTTTACGTTCTAAGTTCCGTCTTTTATTGTCCTATGATGTGTTTTTACGTTCTAAGTTCCGTGTTGTATTGTCCTATTATGTCTTTTTACGTTCTAAGTTCCGTGTTGTATTGTTCTATTATGTCTTTTTACGTTCTGAGTTCCGTGTTGTATTGTTCTATTATGTGTTTTTACGTTCTAAGTTCCGTGTTGTATTGTTCTATTATGTGTTTTTACGTTCTAAGTTCCGTCTTGTATTGTCCTATTATGTGTTTTTACGTTCTAAGTTCCGTCTTGTATTGTCCTATTATGTCTTTTTACGTTCTAAGTTCCGTGTTGTATTGTTCTATTATGTCTTTTTACGTTCTAAGTTCCGTGTTGTATTGTTCTATTATGTGTTTTTACGTTCTAAGTTCCGTCTTGTATTGTCCTATTATGTGTTTTTACGTTCTAAGTTCCGTCTTGTATTGTCCTATTATGTCTTTTTACGTTCTAAGTTCCGTGTTGTATTGTCCTATTATGTCTTTTTACGTTCTAAGTTCCGTGTTGTATTGTTCTATTATGTGTTTTTACGTTCTAAGTTCCGTCTTGTATTGTCCTATTATGTGTTTTTACGTTCTAAGTTCCGTCTTGTATTGTCCTATTATGTCTTTTTACGTTCTAAGTTCCGTCTTGTATTGTCCTATTATGTGTTTTTACGTTCTAAGTTCCGTGTTGTATTGTCCTATTATGTCTTTTTACGTTCTAAGTTCCGTCTTGTATTGCCCTATTATGTGTTTTTACGTTCTAAGTTCCGTGTTGTATTGTCCTATTATGTCTTTTTACGTTCTAAGTTCCGTCTTGTATTGGCCTATTATGTCTTTTTACGTTCTAAGTTCCGTCTTGTATTGTCCTATTATGTGTTTTAACGTTCTAAGTTCCGTCTTGTATTGTCCTATTATGTGTTTTTACGTTCTAAGTTCCGTGTTGTATTGTCCTATTATGTCTTTTTACGTTCTAAGTTCCGTGTTGTATTGTCCTATTATGTCTTTTTACGTTCTAAGTTCCGTGTTGTATTGTCCTATTATGTGTTTTAACGTTCTAAGTTCCGTCTTGTATTGTCCTATTATGTCTTTTTACGTTCTAAGTTCCGTCTTGTATTGTCCTATTATGTGTTTTTACGTTCTAAGTTCCGTGTTGTATTGTCCTATTATGTGTTTTAACGTTCTAAGTTCCGTGTTGTATTGTCCTATTATGTGTTTTTACGTTCTAAGTTCCGTGTTGTATTGTTCTATTATGTGTTTTTACGTTCTAAGTTCCGTCTTGTATTGTCCTATTATGTCTTTTTACGTTCTAAGTTCCGTGTTGTATTGTCCTATTATGTCTTTTTACGTTCTAAGTTCCGTGTTGTATTGTCCTATTATGTGTTTTTACGTTCTAAGTTCCGTCTTGTATTGTCCTATTATGTGTTTTTACGTTCTCAGTTCCGTGTTGTATTGTCCTATTATGTCTTTTTACGTTCTAAGTTCCGTGTTGTATTGTCCTATTATGTGTTTTTACGTTCTAAGTTCCGTGTTGTATTGTCCTATTATGTCTTTTTACGTTCTAAGTTCCGTGTTGTATTGTCCTATTATGTCTTTTTACGTTCTAAGTTCCGTGTTGTATTGTTCTATTATGTGTTTTTACGTTCTAAGTTCCGTGTTGTATTGTCCTATTATGTCTTTTTACGTTCTAAGTTCCGTCTTGTATTGTCCTATTATGTCTTTTTACGTTCTAAGTTCCGTGTTGTATTGTCCTATTATGTGTTTTTACGTTCTAAGTTCCGTGTTGTATTGTCCTATTATGTCTTTTTACGTTCTAAGTTCCGTCTTGTATTGTCCTATTATGTCTTTTTACGTTCTAAGTTCCGTGTTGTATTGTCCTATTATGTGTTTTTACGTTCTAAGTTCCGTCTTGTATTGTCCTATTATGTGTTTTTACGTTCAGAGTTCCGTGTTGTGTTGTCCTATTATGTGTTTTTACGTTCTAAGTTCCGTGTTGTATTGTCCTATTATGTGTTTTTACGTTCTGAGTTCCGTGTTGTATTGTCCTATGATGTGTTTTTACGTTCTGAGTTCCGTGTTGTATTGTCCTATTATGTGTTTTTACGCTCTAAGTTCCGTGTTGTATTGTTCTATTATGTGTTTTTACGTTCTGAGTTCCGTGTTGTGTTGTCCTATTATGTGTTTTTACGTTCTGAGTTCCGTGTTGTGTTGTCCTGTTATGTGTTTTTATGTTCTAAGTTCCGTGTTGTATTGTCCTATTATGTGTTTTTACGTTCTCAGTTCCGTGTTGTATTGTCCTATTATGTGTTTTTACGTTCTCAGTTCCGTGTTGTATTGTCCTATTATGTGTTTTTACGTTCTGAGTTCCGTGTTGTATTGTCCTATTATATGTTTTTACGTTCTGAGTTCCGTGTTGTATTGTCCTATTATGTGTTTTTACGCTCTAAGTTCCGTGTTGTATTGTCCTATTATGTGTTTTTACGTTCTGAGTTCCGTGTTGTGTTGTCCTATTATGTGTTTTTACGTTCTGAGTTCCGTGTTGTATTGTCCTATTATGTGTTTTTACGTTCTAAGTTCCGTGTTGTATTGTCCTATTATGTGTTTTTACGTTCTGAGTTCCGTGTTGTATTGTCCTATTATGTGTTTTTACGTTCTCAGTTCCGTGTTGTATTGTCCTATTATGTGTTTTTACGTTCTGAGTTCCGTGTTGTATTGTCCTATGATGTGTTTTTACGTTCTGAGTTCCGTGTTGTATTGTCCTATCATGTGTTTTTACGTTCTGAGTTCCGTGTTGTATTGTCCTATTATGTGTTTTTACGTTCTGAGTTCCGTGTTGTGTTGTCCTATGATGTGTTTTTACGTTCTGAGTTCCGTGTTGTATTGTCCTATGATGTGTTTTTACGTTCTGAGTTCCGTGTTGTATTGTTCTATTATGTGTTTTTACGTTCTAAGTTCCGTCTTGTATTGTTCTATTATGTGTTTTTACGTTCTAAGTTCCGTCTTGTATTGTCCTATTATGTGTTTTTACGTTCTGAGTTCCGTGTTGTGTTGTCCTATGATGTGTTTTTACGTTCTAAGTTCCGTGTTGTATTGTCCTATGATGTGTTTTTACGTTCTGAGTTCCGTGTTGTATTGTCCTATGATGTGTTTTTACGTTCTGAGTTCCGTGTTGTATTGTTCTATTATGTGTTTTTACATTCTACGTTCCGTTTTGTGTTGTCCTATTATGTGTTTTTACGTTCTCAGTTCCGTGTTGTGATGTTCTATTATGTGTTTTTACGTTCTGAGTTCCGTGTTGTGATGTCATATTATGTGTTTTTACGTTCTAAGTTCCGTGTTGTATTGTCCTATTATGTGTTTTTACGTTCTAAGTTCCGTGTTGTATTGTCCTATTATGTGTTTTTACGTTCTAAGTTCCGTCTTGTATTGTCCTATTATGTCTTTTTACGTTCTAAGTTCCGTGTTGTATTGTTCTATTATGTGTTTTTACGTTCTAAGTTCCGTGTTGTATTGTCCTATTATGTGTTTTTACGTTCTAAGTTCCGTCTTGTATTGTCCTATTATGTCTTTTTACGTTCTAATTTCCGTGTTGTATTGTCCTATTATGTGTTTTTACGTTCTAAGTTCCGTCTTGTATTGTCCTATTATGTCTTTTTACGTTCTGAGTTCCGTGTTGTGCTGTTCTATTATGTGTTTTTACGTTCTAAGTTCCGTGTTGTATTGTCCTATTATGTGTTTTTACGTTCTAAGTTCCGTCTTGTATTGTCCTATTATGTCTTTTTACGTTCTAAGTTCCGTGTTGTATTGTTCTATTATGTGTTTTTACGTTCTAAGTTCCGTGTTGTATTGTCCTATTATGTGTTTTTACGTTCTAAGTTCCGTCTTGTATTGTCCTATTATGTGTTTTTACGTTCTAAGTTCCGTGTTGTATTGTCCTATTATGTGTTTTTACGTTCTAAGTTCCGTGTTGTATTGTCCTATTATGTGTTTTTACGCTCTAAGTTCCGTGTTGTATTGTCCTATTATGTCTTTTTACGTTCTAAGTTCCGTCTTGTATTGTCCTATTATGTGTTTTTACGTTCTCAGTTCCGTGTTGTATTGTCCTATTATGTGTTTTTACGTTCTAAGTTCCGTGTTGTATTGTTCTATTATGTGTTTTTACGTTCTAAGTTCCGTGTTGTATTGTCCTATTATGTGTTTTTACGTTCTAAGTTCCGTGTTGTATTGTCCTATTATGTCTTTTTACGTTCTAAGTTCCGTGTTGTATTGTTCTATTATGTGTTTTTACGTTCTAAGTTCCGTGTTGTATTGTCCTATTATGTGTTTTTACGTTCTAAGTTCCGTCTTGTATTGTCCTATTATGTGTTTTTACGTTCTAAGTTCCGTGTTGTATTGTCCTATTATGTCTTTTTACGTTCTCAGTTCCGTGTTGTATTGTCCTATTATGTCTTTTTACGTTCTAAGTTCCGTGTTGTGTTGTCCTATTATGTGTTTTTACGTTCTAAGTTCCGTCTTGTATTGTCCTATGATGTGTTTTTACGTTCTAAGTTCCGTCTTGTATTGTCCTATTATGTGTTTTTACGTTCTAAGTTCCGTCTTGTATTGTCCTATTATGTGTTTTTACGTTCTAAGTTCCGTGTTGTGTTGTCCTATTATGTGTTTTTACGCTCTAAGTTCCGTCTTGTATTGTCCTATGATGTGTTTTTACGTTCTAAGTTCCGTCTTGTATTGTCCTATTATGTGTTTTTACGTTCTAAGTTCCGTCTTGTATTGTCCTATTATGTCTTTTTACGTTCTAAGTTCCGTCTTGTATTGTCCTATTATGTGTTTTTACGCTCTAAGTTCCGTGTTGTATTGTCCTATTATGTGTTTTTACGTTCTAAGTTCCGTCTTGTATTGTCCTATGATGTGTTTTTACGTTCTAAGTTCCGTGTTGTATTGTCATATTATGTCTTTTTACGCTCTAAGTTCCGTGTTGTATTTTCCTATTATGTGTTTTTACGTTCTCAGTTCCGTGTTGTATTGTCCTATTATGTCTTTTTACGTTCTAAGTTCCGTCTTGTATTGTCCTATTATGTGTTTTTACGTTCTGAGTTCCGTCTTGTATTGTCCTATTATGTGTTTTTACGTTCTAAGTTCCGTGTTGTATTGTCCTATTATGTGTTTTTACGTTCTGAGTTCCGTGTTGTATTGTCCTATGATGTGTTTTTACGTTCTAAGTTCCGTCTTGTATTGTCCTATTATGTGTTTTTACGTTCTAAGTTCCGTCTTGTATTGTCCTATGATGTGTTTTTACGTTCTAAGTTCCGTGTTGTATTGTCATATTATGTCTTTTTACGCTCTAAGTTCCGTGTTGTATTTTCCTATTATGTGTTTTTACGTTCTCAGTTCCGTGTTGTATTGTCCTATTATGTCTTTTTACGTTCTAAGTTCCGTCTTGTATTGTCCTATTATGTGTTTTTACGTTCTAAGTTCCGTGTTGTATTGTCCTATTATGTGTTTTTACGTTCTAAGTTCCGTCTTGTATTGTCCTATGATGTGTTTTTACGTTTTGAGTTCCGTGTTGTATTGTCCTATGATGTGTTTTTACGTTCTAAGTTCCGTCTTGTATTGTCCTATTATGTGTTTTTACGTTCTAAGTTCCGTCTTGTATTGTCCTATGATGTGTTTTTACGTTCTGAGTTCCGTGTTGTATTGTCCTATGATGTGTTTTTACGTTCTAAGTTCCGTCTTGTATTGTCCTATTATGTGTTTTTACGTTCTCAGTTCCGTGTTGTATTGTCCTATGATGTGTTTTTACGTTCTAAGTTCCGTCTTGTATTGTCCTATTATGTGTTTTTACGTTCTGAGTTCCGTCTTGTATTGTCCTATTATGTGTTTTTACGTTCTAAGTTCCGTGTTGTATTGTCCTATTATGTGTTTTTACGTTCTAAGTTCCGTCTTGTATTGTCCTATTATGTGTTTTTACGTTCTAAGTTCCGTGTTGTATTGTTCTATTATGTCTTTTTACGTTCTAAGTTCCGTGTTGTATTGTCCTATTATGTGTTTTTACGTTCTAAGTTCCGTCTTGTATTGTCCTATTATGTGTTTTTACGTTCTAAGTTCCGTGTTGTGTTGTCCTATGATGTGTTTTTACGTTCTAAGTTCCGTGTTGTATTGTTCTATTATGTCTTTTTACGTTCTAAGTTCCGTCTTGTATTGTCCTATGATGTGTTTTTACGTTCTAAGTTCCGTGTTGTGTTGTCCTATTATGTGTTTTTACGTTCTAAGTTCCGTCTTGTATTGTCCTATTATGTCTTTTTACGTTCTAAGTTCCGTGTTGTGTTGTCCTATGATGTGTTTTTACGTTCTAAGTTCCGTGTTGTATTGTTCTATTATGTCTTTTTACGTTCTAAGTTCCGTGTTGTATTGTCCTATTATGTGTTTTTACGTTCTAAGTTCCGTGTTGTATTGTTCTATTATGTGTTTTTACGTTCTAAGTTCCGTGTTGTATTGTCCTATTATGTGTTTTTACGTTCTAAGTTCCGTGTTGTATTGTCCTATTATGTGTTTTTACGTTCTAAGTTCCGTGTTGTATTGTTCTATTATGTCTTTTTACGTTCTAAGTTCCGTGTTGTATTGTCCTATTATGTGTTTTTACGTTCTAAGTTCCGTCTTGTATTGTCCTATTATGTGTTTTTACGTTCTAAGTTCCGTGTTGTATTGTTCTATTATGTCTTTTTACGTTCTAAGTTCCGTGTTGTATTGTCCTATTATGTGTTTTTACGTTCTAAGTTCCGTGTTGTATTGTTCTATTATGTGTTTTTACGTTCTGAGTTCCGTGTTATATTGTCCTATTATGTGTTTTTACGTTCTAAGTTCCGTGTTGTATTGTCCTATTATGTCTTTTTACGTTCTAAGTTCCGTGTTGTATTGTCCTATTATGTCTTTTTACGTTCTAAGTTCCGTCTTGTATTGTCCTATGATGTGTTTTTACGTTCTAAGTTCCGTGTTGTATTGTTCTATTATGTCTTTTTACGTTCTAAGTTCCGTGTTGTATTGTCCTATTATGTGTTTTTACGTTCTAAGTTCCGTCTTGTATTGTCCTATTATGTCTTTTTACGTTCTAAGTTCCGTGTTGTATTGTCCTATTATGTGTTTTTACGCTCTAAGTTCCGTTTTGTATTGTCCTATTATGTGTTTTTACGTTCTGAGTTCCGTGTTGTATTGTCCTATGATGTGTTTTTACGTTCTAAGTTCCGTCTTGTATTGTCCTATTATGTGTTTTTACGTTCTAAGTTCCGTCTTGTATTGTCCTATTATGTCTTTTTACGTTCTAAGTTCCGTGTTGTATTGTCCTATTATGTGTTTTTACGCTCTAAGTTCCGTTTTGTATTGTCCTATTATGTGTTTTTACGTTCTGAGTTCCGTGTTGTATTGTCCTATGATGTGTTTTTACGTTCTAAGTTCCGTGTTGTATTGTCCTATTATGTGTTTTTACGTTCTAAGTTCCGTCTTGTATTGTCCTATTATGTCTTTTTACGTTCTAAGTTCCGTGTTGTATTGTCCTATTATGTGTTTTTACGCTCTAAGTTCCGTTTTGTATTGTCCTATTATGTGTTTTTACGTTCTGAGTTCCGTGTTGTATTGTCCTATGATGTGTTTTTACGTTCTAAGTTCCGTCTTGTATTGTCCTATTATGTGTTTTTACGTTCTAAGTTCCGTCTTGTATTGTCCTATTATGTGTTTTTACGTTCTAAGTTCCGTGTTGTATTGTTCTATTATGTGTTTTTACGTTCTAAGTTCCGTGTTGTATTGTCCTATGATATGTTTTTACGTTCTAAGTTCCGTGTTGTATTGTCCTATTATGTGTTTTTACGTTCTAAGTTCCGTCTTGTATTGTCCTATTATGTGTTTTTACGTTCTCAGTTCCGTGTTGTATTGTCCTATTATGTCTTTTTACGTTCTCAGTTCCGTGTTGTATTGTCCTATTATGTCTTTTTACGTTCTAAGTTCCGTCTTGTATTGTCCTATTATGTGTTTTTACGTTCTAAGTTCCGTGTTGTATTGTCCTATTATGTCTTTTTACGTTCTAAGTTCCGTCTTGTATTGTCCTATTATGTCTTTTTACGTTCTAAGTTCCGTGTTGTATTGTCCTATTATGTGTTTTTACGTTCTAAGTTCCGTGTTGTATTGTCCTATTATGTGTTTTTACGTTCTAAGTTCCGTGTTGTATTGTCCTATTATGTCTTTTTACGTTCTAAGTTCCGTCTTGTATTGTCCTATTATGTGTTTTTACGTTCTCAGTTCCGTGTTGTATTGTTCTATTATGTCTTTTTACGTTCTAAGTTCCGTCTTGTATTGTCCTATTATGTGTTTTTACGTTCTAAGTTCCGTCTTGTATTGTCCTATTATGTGTTTTTACGTTCTCAGTTCCGTGTTGTATTGTCCTATTATGTCTTTTTACGTTCTAAGTTCCGTCTTGTATTGTCCTATTATGTCTTTTTACGTTCTAAGTTCCGTCTTGTATTGTCCTATTATGTGTTTTTACGTTCTCAGTTCCGTGTTGTATTGTCCTATTATGTCTTTTTACGTTCTAAGTTCCGTCTTGTATTGTCCTATTATGTGTTTTTACGTTCTGAGTTCCGTGTTGTATTGTTCTATTATGTGTTTTTACGTTCTAAGTTCCGTCTTGTATTGTCCTATTATGTGTTTTTACGTTCTAAGTTCCGTGTTGTATTGTCCTATTATGTGTTTTTACGTTCTAAGTTCCGTGTTGTATTGTCCTATTATGTGTTTTTACGTTCTAAGTTCCGTCTTGTATTGTCCTATTATGTGTTTTTACGTTCTAAGTTCCGTGTTGTATTGTCCTATTATGTGTTTTTACGTTCTAAGTTCCGTCTTGTATTGTCCTATTATGTGTTTTTACGTTCTAAGTTCCGTGTTGTATTGTCCTATTATGTGTTTTAACGTTCTAAGTTCCGTCTTGTATTGTCCTATTATGTCTTTTTACGTTCTAAGTTCCGTGTTGTATTGTCCTATTATGTCTTTTTACGTTCTAAGTTCCGTCTTGTATTGTCCTATTATGTCTTTTTACGTTCTAAGTTCCGTCTTGTATTGTCCTATTATGTGTTTTTACGTTCTAAGTTCCGTGTTGTATTGTCCTATTATGTGTTTTAACGTTCTAAGTTCCGTCTTGTATTGTCCTATTATGTCTTTTTACGTTCTAAGTTCCGTCTTGTATTGTCCTATTATGTCTTTTTACGTTCTAAGTTCCGTCTTGTATTGTCCTATTATGTGTTTTTACGTTCTAAGTTCCGTGTTGTATTGTCCTATTATGTGTTTTAACGTTCTAAGTTCCGTCTTGTATTGTCCTATTATGTCTTTTTACGTTCTAAGTTCCGTCTTGTATTGTCCTATTATGTCTTTTTACTTTCTAAGTTCCGTCTTGTATTGTCCTATTATGTGTTTTTACGTTCTAAGTTCCGTGTTGTATTGTCCTATTATGTGTTTTAACGTTCTAAGTTCCGTCTTGTATTGTCCTATTATGTCTTTTTACGTTCTAAGTTCCGTCTTGTATTGTCCTATTATGTGTTTTTACGTTCTAAGTTCCGTGTTGTATTGTCCTATTATGTGTTTTAACGTTCTAAGTTCCGTCTTGTATTGTCCTATTATGTCTTTTTACGTTCTAAGTTCCGTCTTGTATTGTCCTATTATGTGTTTTTACGTTCTAAGTTCCGTGTTGTATTGTTCTATTATGTCTTTTTACGTTCTAAGTTCCGTCTTGTATTGTCCTATTATGTGTTTTTACGTTCTAAGTTCCGTGTTGTATTGTTCTATTATGTCTTTTTACGTTCTAAGTTCCGTCTTTTATTGTCCTATGATGTGTTTTTACGTTCTAAGTTCCGTGTTGTATTGTCCTATTATGTCTTTTTACGTTCTAAGTTCCGTGTTGTATTGTTCTATTATGTCTTTTTACGTTCTGAGTTCCGTGTTGTATTGTTCTATTATGTGTTTTTACGTTCTAAGTTCCGTGTTGTATTGTTCTATTATGTGTTTTTACGTTCTAAGTTCCGTCTTGTATTGTCCTATTATGTGTTTTTACGTTCTAAGTTCCGTCTTGTATTGTCCTATTATGTCTTTTTACGTTCTAAGTTCCGTGTTGTATTGTTCTATTATGTCTTTTTACGTTCTAAGTTCCGTGTTGTATTGTTCTATTATGTGTTTTTACGTTCTAAGTTCCGTCTTGTATTGTCCTATTATGTGTTTTTACGTTCTAAGTTCCGTGTTGTATTGTCCTATTATGTGTTTTTACGTTCTAAGTTCCGTGTTGTATTGTTCTATTATGTCTTTTTACGTTCTAAGTTCCGTGTTGTATTGTCCTATTATGTGTTTTTACGTTCTAAGTTCCGTCTTGTATTGTCCTATTATGTGTTTTTACGTTCTAAGTTCCGTGTTGTATTGTTCTATTATGTCTTTTTACGTTCTAAGTTCCGTGTTGTATTGTCCTATTATGTGTTTTTACGTTCTAAGTTCCGTGTTGTATTGTTCTATTATGTGTTTTTACGTTCTGAGTTCCGTGTTATATTGTCCTATTATGTGTTTTTACGTTCTAAGTTCCGTGTTGTATTGTCCTATTATGTCTTTTTACGTTCTAAGTTCCGTGTTGTATTGTCCTATTATGTCTTTTTACGTTCTAAGTTCCGTCTTGTATTGTCCTATGATGTGTTTTTACGTTCTAAGTTCCGTGTTGTATTGTTCTATTATGTCTTTTTACGTTCTAAGTTCCGTGTTGTATTGTCCTATTATGTGTTTTTACGTTCTAAGTTCCGTCTTGTATTGTCCTATTATGTCTTTTTACGTTCTAAGTTCCGTGTTGTATTGTCCTATTATGTGTTTTTACGCTCTAAGTTCCGTTTTGTATTGTCCTATTATGTGTTTTTACGTTCTGAGTTCCGTGTTGTATTGTCCTATGATGTGTTTTTACGTTCTAAGTTCCGTCTTGTATTGTCCTATTATGTGTTTTTACGTTCTAAGTTCCGTCTTGTATTGTCCTATTATGTCTTTTTACGTTCTAAGTTCCGTGTTGTATTGTCCTATTATGTGTTTTTACGCTCTAAGTTCCGTTTTGTATTGTCCTATTATGTGTTTTTACGTTCTGAGTTCCGTGTTGTATTGTCCTATGATGTGTTTTTACGTTCTAAGTTCCGTGTTGTATTGTCCTATTATGTGTTTTTACGTTCTAAGTTCCGTCTTGTATTGTCCTATTATGTCTTTTTACGTTCTAAGTTCCGTGTTGTATTGTCCTATTATGTGTTTTTACGCTCTAAGTTCCGTTTTGTATTGTCCTATTATGTGTTTTTACGTTCTGAGTTCCGTGTTGTATTGTCCTATGATGTGTTTTTACGTTCTAAGTTCCGTCTTGTATTGTCCTATTATGTGTTTTTACGTTCTAAGTTCCGTCTTGTATTGTCCTATTATGTGTTTTTACGTTCTAAGTTCCGTGTTGTATTGTTCTATTATGTGTTTTTACGTTCTAAGTTCCGTGTTGTATTGTCCTATGATATGTTTTTACGTTCTAAGTTCCGTGTTGTATTGTCCTATTATGTGTTTTTACGTTCTAAGTTCCGTCTTGTATTGTCCTATTATGTGTTTTTACGTTCTCAGTTCCGTGTTGTATTGTCCTATTATGTCTTTTTACGTTCTCAGTTCCGTGTTGTATTGTCCTATTATGTCTTTTTACGTTCTAAGTTCCGTCTTGTATTGTCCTATTATGTGTTTTTACGTTCTAAGTTCCGTGTTGTATTGTCCTATTATGTCTTTTTACGTTCTAAGTTCCGTCTTGTATTGTCCTATTATGTCTTTTTACGTTCTAAGTTCCGTGTTGTATTGTCCTATTATGTGTTTTTACGTTCTAAGTTCCGTGTTGTATTGTCCTATTATGTGTTTTTACGTTCTAAGTTCCGTGTTGTATTGTCCTATTATGTCTTTTTACGTTCTAAGTTCCGTCTTGTATTGTCCTATTATGTGTTTTTACGTTCTCAGTTCCGTGTTGTATTGTTCTATTATGTCTTTTTACGTTCTAAGTTCCGTCTTGTATTGTCCTATTATGTGTTTTTACGTTCTAAGTTCCGTCTTGTATTGTCCTATTATGTGTTTTTACGTTCTCAGTTCCGTCTTGTATTGTCCTATTATGTCTTTTTACGTTCTAAGTTCCGTCTTGTATTGTCCTATTATGTCTTTTTACGTTCTAAGTTCCGTCTTGTATTGTCCTATTATGTGTTTTTACGTTCTCAGTTCCGTGTTGTATTGTCCTATTATGTCTTTTTACGTTCTAAGTTCCGTCTTGTATTGTCCTATTATGTGTTTTTACGTTCTGAGTTCCGTGTTGTATTGTTCTATTATGTGTTTTTACGTTCTAAGTTCCGTCTTGTATTGTCCTATTATGTGTTTTTACGTTCTAAGTTCCGTGTTGTATTGTCCTATTATGTGTTTTTACGTTCTAAGTTCCGTGTTGTATTGTCCTATTATGTGTTTTTACGTTCTAAGTTCCGTCTTGTATTGTCCTATTATGTGTTTTTACGTTCTAAGTTCCGTGTTGTATTGTCCTATTATGTGTTTTTACGTTCTAAGTTCCGTCTTGTATTGTCCTATTATGTGTTTTTACGTTCTAAGTTCCGTGTTGTATTGTCCTATTATGTGTTTTAACGTTCTAAGTTCCGTCTTGTATTGTCCTATTATGTCTTTTTACGTTCTAAGTTCCGTGTTGTATTGTCCTATTATGTCTTTTTACGTTCTAAGTTCCGTCTTGTATTGTCCTATTATGTCTTTTTACGTTCTAAGTTCCGTCTTGTATTGTCCTATTATGTGTTTTTACGTTCTAAGTTCCGTGTTGTATTGTCCTATTATGTGTTTTAACGTTCTAAGTTCCGTCTTGTATTGTCCTATTATGTCTTTTTACGTTCTAAGTTCCGTCTTGTATTGTCCTATTATGTCTTTTTACGTTCTAAGTTCCGTCTTGTATTGTCCTATTATGTGTTTTTACGTTCTAAGTTCCGTGTTGTATTGTCCTATTATGTGTTTTAACGTTCTAAGTTCCGTCTTGTATTGTCCTATTATGTCTTTTTACGTTCTAAGTTCCGTCTTGTATTGTCCTATTATGTCTTTTTACTTTCTAAGTTCCGTCTTGTATTGTCCTATTATGTGTTTTTACGTTCTAAGTTCCGTGTTGTATTGTCCTATTATGTGTTTTAACGTTCTAAGTTCCGTCTTGTATTGTCCTATTATGTCTTTTTACGTTCTAAGTTCCGTCTTGTATTGTCCTATTATGTGTTTTTACGTTCTAAGTTCCGTGTTGTATTGTCCTATTATGTGTTTTAACGTTCTAAGTTCTGTCTTGTATTGTCCTATTATGTCTTTTTACGTTCTAAGTTCCGTCTTGTATTGTCCTATTATGTGTTTTTACGTTCTAAGTTCCGTGTTGTATTGTTCTATTATGTCTTTTTACGTTCTAAGTTCCGTCTTGTATTGTCCTATTATGTGTTTTTACGTTCTAAGTTCCGTGTTGTATTGTTCTATTATGTCTTTTTACGTTCTAAGTTCCGTCTTTTATTGTCCTATGATGTGTTTTTACGTTCTAAGTTCCGTGTTGTATTGTCCTATTATGTCTTTTTACGTTCTAAGTTCCGTGTTGTATTGTTCTATTATGTCTTTTTACGTTCTGAGTTCCGTGTTGTATTGTTCTATTATGTGTTTTTACGTTCTAAGTTCCGTGTTGTATTGTTCTATTATGTGTTTTTACGTTCTAAGTTCCGTCTTGTATTGTCCTATTATGTGTTTTTACGTTCTAAGTTCCGTCTTGTATTGTCCTATTATGTCTTTTTACGTTCTAAGTTCCGTGTTGTATTGTTCTATTATGTCTTTTTACGTTCTAAGTTCCGTGTTGTATTGTTCTATTATGTGTTTTTACGTTCTAAGTTCCGTCTTGTATTGTCCTATTATGTGTTTTTACGTTCTAAGTTCCGTCTTGTATTGTCCTATTATGTCTTTTTACGTTCTAAGTTCCGTGTTGTATTGTCCTATTATGTCTTTTTACGTTCTAAGTTCCGTCTTGTATTGTTCTATTATGTGTTTTTACGTTCTAAGTTCCGTCTTGTATTGTCCTATTATGTGTTTTTACGTTCTAAGTTCCGTCTTGTATTGTCCTATTATGTCTTTTTACGTTCTAAGTTCCGTCTTGTATTGTCCTATTATGTGTTTTTACGTTCTAAGTTCCGTGTTGTATTGTCCTATTATGTCTTTTTACGTTCTAAGTTCCGTCTTGTATTGCCCTATTATGTGTTTTTACGTTCTAAGTTCCGTGTTGTATTGTCCTATTATGTCTTTTTACGTTCTAAGTTCCGTCTTGTATTGGCCTATTATGTCTTTTTACGTTCTAAGTTCCGTCTTGTATTGTCCTATTATGTGTTTTAACGTTCTAAGTTCCGTCTTGTATTGTCCTATTATGTGTTTTTACGTTCTAAGTTCCGTGTTGTATTGTCCTATTATGTCTTTTTACGTTCTAAGTTCCGTCTTGTATTGTCCTATTATGTCTTTTTACGTTCTAAGTTCCGTGTTGTATTGTCCTATTATGTGTTTTAACGTTCTAAGTTCCGTCTTGTATTGTCCTATTATGTCTTTTTACGTTCTAAGTTCCGTCTTGTATTGTCCTATTATGTGTTTTTACGTTCTAAGTTCCGTGTTGTATTGTCCTATTATGTGTTTTAACGTTCTAAGTTCCGTGTTGTATTGTCCTATTATGTGTTTTTACGTTCTAAGTTCCGTGTTGTATTGTTCTATTATGTGTTTTTACGTTCTAAGTTCCGTCTTGTATTGTCCTATTATGTCTTTTTACGTTCTAAGTTCCGTGTTGTATTGTCCTATTATGTCTTTTTACGTTCTAAGTTCCGTGTTGTATTGTCCTATTATGTGTTTTTACGTTCTAAGTTCCGTCTTGTATTGTCCTATTATGTGTTTTTACGTTCTCAGTTCCGTGTTGTATTGTCCTATTATGTCTTTTTACGTTCTAAGTTCCGTGTTGTATTGTCCTATTATGTGTTTTTACGTTCTAAGTTCCGTGTTGTATTGTCCTATTATGTCTTTTTACGTTCTAAGTTCCGTGTTGTATTGTCCTATTATGTCTTTTTACGTTCTAAGTTCCGTGTTGTATTGTTCTATTATGTGTTTTTACGTTCTAAGTTCCGTGTTGTATTGTCCTATTATGTCTTTTTACGTTCTAAGTTCCGTCTTGTATTGTCCTATTATGTCTTTTTACGTTCTAAGTTCCGTGTTGTATTGTCCTATTATGTGTTTTTACGTTCTAAGTTCCGTGTTGTATTGTCCTATTATGTCTTTTTACGTTCTAAGTTCCGTCTTGTATTGTCCTATTATGTCTTTTTACGTTCTAAGTTCCGTGTTGTATTGTCCTATTATGTGTTTTTACGTTCTAAGTTCCGTCTTGTATTGTCCTATTATGTGTTTTTACGTTCAGAGTTCCGTGTTGTGTTGTCCTATTATGTGTTTTTACGTTCTAAGTTCCGTGTTGTATTGTTCTATTATGTGTTTTTACGTTCAGAGTTCCGTGTTGTGTTGTCCTATTATGTGTTTTTACGTTCTAAGTTCCGTGTTGTATTGTTCTATTATGTGTTTTTACGTTCTAAGTTCCGTCTTGTATTGTCCTATTATGTCTTTTTACGTTCTAAGTTCCGTGTTGTATTGTTCTATTATGTGTTTTTACGTTCTAAGTTCCGTGTTGTATTGTCCTATTATGTCTTTTTACGTTCTAAGTTCCGTCTTGTATTGTCCTATTATGTCTTTTTACGTTCTAAGTTCCGTGTTGTATTGTCCTATTATGTGTTTTTACGTTCTAAGTTCCGTGTTGTATTGTCCTATTATGTCTTTTTACGTTCTAAGTTCCGTGTTGTATTGTCCTATTATGTGTTTTTACGTTCTAAGTTCCGTGTTGTATTGTCCTATTATGTGTTTTTACGTTCTAAGTTCCGTCTTGTATTGTCCTATTATGTGTTTTTACGTTCAGAGTTCCGTGTTGTGTTGTCCTATTATGTGTTTTTACGTTCTAAGTTCCGTGTTGTATTGTTCTATTATGTGTTTTTACGTTCAGAGTTCCGTGTTGTGTTGTCCTATTATGTGTTTTTACGTTCTAAGTTCCGTGTTGTATTGTTCTATTATGTGTTTTTACGTTCTAAGTTCCGTCTTGTATTGTCCTATTATGTCTTTTTACGTTCTAAGTTCCGTGTTGTATTGTTCTATTATGTGTTTTTACGTTCTAAGTTCCGTCTTGTATTGTCCTATTATGTGTTTTTACGTTCTAAGTTCCGTGTTGTATTGTCCTATGATGTGTTTTTACGTTCTCAGTTCCGTGTTGTATTGTCCTATTATGTGTTTTTACGTTCTAAGTTCCGTCTTGTATTGTCCTATTATGTGTTTTTACGTTCTAAGTTCCGTGTTGTATTGTCCTATTATGTCTTTTTACGTTCTAAGTTCCGTGTTGTATTGTCCTATTATGTGTTTTTACGTTCTAAGTTCCGTCTTGTATTGTCCTATTATGTGTTTTTACGTTCTAAGTTCCGTGTTGTATTGTCCTATTATGTCTTTTTACGTTCTAAGTTCCGTGTTGTATTGTCCTATTATGTGTTTTTACGTTCTAAGTTCTGTGTTGTATTGTCCTATTATGTGTTTTTACGTTCTAAGTTCCGTGTTGTATTGTCCTATTATGTGTTTTTACGTTCTAAGTTCCGTCTTGTATTGTCCTATGATGTGTTTTTACGTTCTAAGTTCCGTGTTGTATTGTCCTATTATGTGTTTTTACGTTCTAAGTTCCGTGTTGTATTGTCCTATTATGTGTTTTTACGTTCTAAGTTCCGTCTTGTATTGTCCTATGATGTGTTTTTACGTTCTCAGTTCCGTGTTGTGTTGTCCTATTATGTCTTTTTACGTTCTAAGTTCCGTCTTGTATTGTCCTATTATGTCTTTTTACGTTCTAAGTTCCGTGTTGTATTGTCCTATTATGTGTTTTTACGTTCTAAGTTCCGTCTTGTATTGTCCTATTATGTGTTTTTACGTTCTAAGTTCCGTGTTGTATTGTCCTATTATGTGTTTTTACGTTCTAAGTTCCGTGTTGTATTGTTCTATTATGTCTTTTTACGTTCTAAGTTCCGTCTTGTATTGTCCTATTATGTGTTTTTACGTTCTAAGTTCCGTGTTGTATTGTCCTATTATGTGTTTTTACGTTCTAAGTTCCGTCTTGTATTGTCCTATTATGTGTTTTTACGTTCTAAGTTCCGTGTTGTATTGTCCTATGATGTGTTTTTACGTTCTGAGTTCCGTCTTGTATTGTCCTATTATGTGTTTTTACGTTCTCAGTTCCGTGTTGTATTGTTCTATTATGTGTTTTTACGTTCTAAGTTCCGTGTTGTATTGTCCTATTATGTGTTTTTACGTTCTAAGTTCCGTCTTGTATTGTCCTATTATGTCTTTTTACGTTCTAAGTTCCGTGTTGTATTGTCCTATTATGTGTTTTTACGCTCTAAGTTCCGTGTTGTATTGTCCTATTATGTCTTTTTACGTTCTAAGTTCCGTGTTGTATTGTCCTATTATGTGTTTTTACGTTCTCAGTTCCGTGTTGTATTGTCCTATTATGTCTTTTTACGTTCTAAGTTCCGTCTTGTATTGTCCTATTATGTGTTTTTACGTTCTAAGTTCCGTGTTGTATTGTCCTATTATGTGTTTTTACGTTCTAAGTTCCGTCTTGTATTGTCCTATTATGTGTTTTTACGTTCTAAGTTCCGTGTTGTATTGTCCTATGATGTGTTTTTACGTTCTGAGTTCCGTCTTGTATTGTCCTATTATGTGTTTTTACGTTCTCAGTTCCGTGTTGTATTGTTCTATTATGTGTTTTTACGTTCTAAGTTCCGTGTTGTATTGTCCTATTATGTGTTTTTACGTTCTAAGTTCCGTCTTGTATTGTCCTATTATGTCTTTTTACGTTCTAAGTTCCGTGTTGTATTGTCCTATTATGTGTTTTTACGCTCTAAGTTCCGTGTTGTATTGTCCTATTATGTCTTTTTACGTTCTAAGTTCCGTGTTGTATTGTCCTATTATGTGTTTTTACGTTCTCAGTTCCGTGTTGTATTGTCCTATTATGTCTTTTTACGTTCTAAGTTCCGTCTTGTATTGTCCTATTATGTGTTTTTACGTTCTAAGTTCCGTGTTGTATTGTCCTATTATGTGTTTTTACGTTCTAAGTTCCGTCTTGTATTGTCCTATTATGTGTTTTTACGTTCTAAGTTCCGTGTTGTATTGTCCTATGATGTGTTTTTACGTTCTGAGTTCCGTCTTGTATTGTCCTATTATGTGTTTTTACGTTCTCAGTTCCGTGTTGTATTGTTCTATTATGTGTTTTTACGTTCTAAGTTCCGTGTTGTATTGTCCTATTATGTGTTTTTACGTTCTAAGTTCCGTCTTGTATTGTCCTATTATGTCTTTTTACGTTCTAAGTTCCGTGTTGTATTGTCCTATTATGTGTTTTTACGCTCTAAGTTCCGTGTTGTATTGTCCTATTATGTCTTTTTACGTTCTAAGTTCCGTGTTGTATTGTCCTATTATGTGTTTTTACGTTCTCAGTTCCGTGTTGTATTGTCCTATTATGTCTTTTTACGTTCTAAGTTCCGTCTTGTATTGTCCTATTATGTGTTTTTACGTTCTGAGTTCCGTCTTGTATTGTCCTATTATGTCTTTTTACGTTCTAAGTTCCGTGTTGTATTGTCCTATTATGTCTTTTTACGTTCTAAGTTCCGTCTTGTATTGTCCTATTATGTCTTTTTACGTTCTAAGTTCCGTCTTGTATTGTCCTATTATGTGTTTTTACGTTCTAAGTTCCGTGTTGTATTGTCCTATTATGTGTTTTTACGTTCTAAGTTCCGTCTTGTATTGTCCTATTATGTCTTTTTACGTTCTAAGTTCCGTCTTGTATTGTCCTATTATGTGTTTTTACGTTCTCAGTTCCGTGTTGTATTGTCCTATTATGTCTTTTTACGTTCTAAGTTCCGTCTTGTATTGTCCTATTATGTGTTTTTACGTTCTCAGTTCCGTGTTGTATTGTCCTATTATGTCTTTTTACGTTCTAAGTTCCGTGTTGTATTGTCCTATTATGTGTTTTTACGTTCTAAGTTCCGTCTTGTATTGTCCTATTATGTCTTTTTACGTTCTAAGTTCCGTCTTGTATTGTTCTATTATGTGTTTTTACGTTCTAAGTTCCGTGTTGTATTTTCCTATTATGTGTTTTTACGTTCTCAGTTCCGTGTTGTATTGTTCTATTATGTCTTTTTACGTTCTAAGTTCCGTCTTGTATTGTCCTATTATGTGTTTTTACGTTCTAAGTTCCGTGTTGTATTGTCCTATTATGTCTTTTTACGTTCTAAGTTCCGTGTTGTATTGTTCTATTATGTGTTTTTACGTTCTAAGTTCCGTGTTGTATTGTCCTATTATGTGTTTTTACGTTCTAAGTTCCGTCTTGTATTGTCCTATTATGTCTTTTTACGTTCTAAGTTCCGTGTTGTATTGTCCTATTATGTCTTTTTACGTTCTAAGTTCCGTGTTGTATTGTCCTATTATGTGTTTTTACGTTCTAAGTTCCGTGTTGTATTGTCCTATTATGTGTTTTTACGTTCTAATTTCCGTGTTGTATTGTCCTATGATGTGTTTTTACGTTCTAAGTTCCGTGTTGTATTGTTCTATTATGTCTTTTTACGTTCTAAGTTCCGTGTTGTATTGTCCTATTATGTGTTTTTACGTTCTAAGTTCCGTCTTGTATTGTCCTATTATGTGTTTTTACGTTCTAAGTTCCGTGTTGTATTGTCCTATTATGTGTTTTTACGTTCTGAGTTCCGTGTTGTATTGTCCTATTATGTGTTTTTACGTTCTAAGTTCCGTGTTGTATTGTTCTATTATGTGTTTTTACGTTCTAAGTTCCGTGTTGTATTGTTCTATTATGTCTTTTTACGTTCTAAGTTCCGTCTTGTATTGTTCTATTATGTGTTTTTACGTTCTAAGTTCCGTGTTGTATTTTCCTATTATGTGTTTTTACGTTCTCAGTTCCGTGTTGTATTGTCCTATTATGTGTTTTTACGTTCTAAGTTCCGTGTTGTATTGTCCTATGATGTGTTTTTACGTTCTCAGTTCCGTCTTGTATTGTTCTATTATGTGTTTTTACGTTCTAAGTTCCGTGTTGTATTGTCCTATTATGTGTTTTTACGTTCTAAGTTCCGTGTTGTGTTGTCCTATTATGTGTTTTTACGTTCTGAGTTCCGTGTTGTATTGTCCTATGATATGTTTTTACGTTCTGAGTTCCGTGTTGTGTTGTCCTATCATGTGTTTTTACGTTCTAAGTTCCGTGTTGTATTGTCCTATCATGTGTTTTTACGTTCTAAGTTCCGTGTTGTATTGTCCTATTATGTCTTTTTACGTTCTAAGTTCCGTGTTGTATTGTTCTATTATGTGTTTTTACGCTCTAAGTTCCGTTTTGTATTGTCCTATTATGTGTTTTTACGTTCTGAGTTCCGTGTTGTATTGTCCTATTATGTGTTTTTACCCTCTAAGTTCCGTGTTGTATTGTCCTATTATGTGTTTTTACGTTCTAAGTTCCGTCTTGTATTGTCCTATTATGTGTTTTTACGTTCTGAGTTCCGTGTTGTGTTGTCCTATTATGTGTTTTTACGTTCTAAGTTCCGTGTTGTGTTGTCCTATTATGTGTTTTTACGTTCTGAGTTCCGTGTTGTATTGTCCTATTATGTGTTTTTACGTTCTGAGTTCCGTCTTGTATTGTCCTATTATGTGTTTTTACGTTCTGAGTTCCGTGTTGTGTTGTCCTATTATGTGTTTTAACGTTCTAAGTTCCGTGTTGTATTGTCCTATTATGTGTTTTTACGTTCTAAGTTCCGTGTTGTATTGTCCTATTATGTGTTTTTACGTTCTGAGTTCCGTGTTGTGTTGTCCTATTATGTGTTCTTACGTTCTGAGTTCCGTGTTGTATTGTCCTATGATATGTTTTTACGTTCTGAGTTCCGTGTTGTGTTGTCCTATCATGTGTTTTTACGTTCTAAGTTCCGTGTTGTATTGTCCTATGATGTGTTTTTACGCTCTAAGTTCCGTGTTGTATTGTCCTATTATGTGTTTTTACGTTCTAAGTTCCGTGTTGTATTGTCCTATTATGTGTTTTTACGTTCTGAGTTCCGTGTTGTGTTGTCCTATTATGTGTTTTTACGTTCTAAGTTCCGTGTTGTATTGTCCTATCATTTGTTTTTACGTTCTAAGTTCCGTGTTGTATTGTCCTATTATGTCTTTTTACGTTCTAAGTTCCGTGTTGTATTGTTCTATTATGTGTTTTTACGCTCTAAGTTCCGTTTTGTATTGTCCTATTATGTGTTTTTACGTTCTAAGTTCCGTGTTGTGTTGTCCTATTATGTGTTTTTACGTTCTGAGTTCCGTGTTGTATTGTCCTATTATGTGTTTTTACGTTCTGAGTTCCGTCTTGTATTGTCCTATTATGTGTTTTTACGTTCTGAGTTCCGTGTTGTGTTGTCCTATTATGTGTTTTAACATTCCAAGTTCCGTGTTGTATTGTCCTATTATGTGTTTTTACGTTCTAAGTTCCGTGTTGTATTGTCCTATTATGTGTTTTTACGCTCTAAGTTCCGTGTTGTATTGTCCTATTATGTGTTTTTACGCTCTAAGTTCCGTGTTGTATTGTCCTATTATGTGTTTTTACGTTCTAAGTTCCGTGTTGTATTGTCCTATGATGTGTTTTTACCTTCTGAGTTCCGTGTTGTATTGTCCTATGATGTGTTTTTACGTTCTGAGTTCCGTGTTGTATTGTCCTATTATATGTTTTTACGTTCTAAGTTCCGTGTTGTATTGTCCTATTATGTGTTTTTACGTTCTGAGTTCCGTGTTGTATTGTCCTATGATGTGTTTTTACGTTCTGAGTTCCGTGTTGTATTGTCCTATTATGTGTTTTTACGCTCTAAGTTCCGTGTTGTATTGTTCTATTATGTGTTTTTACGTTCTGAGTTCCGTGTTGTGTTGTCCTATTATGTGTTTTTACGTTCTGAGTTCCGTGTTGTGTTGTCCTGTTATGTGTTTTTACGTTCTAAGTTCCGTGTTGTATTGTCCTATTATGTGTTTTTACGTTCTCAGTTCCGTGTTGTATTGTCCTATTATGTGTTTTTACGTTCTCAGTTCCGTGTTGTATTGTCCTATTATGTGTTTTTACGTTCTGAGTTCCGTGTTGTATTGTCCTATTATATGTTTTTACGTTCTGAGTTCCGTGTTGTATTGTCCTATTATGTGTTTTTACGCTCTAAGTTCCGTGTTGTATTGTTCTATTATGTGTTTTTACGTTCTGAGTTCCGTGTTGTGTTGTCCTGTTATATGTTTTTACGTTCTGAGTTCCGTGTTGTATTGTCCTATTATGTGTTTTCACGTTCTAAGTTCCGTGTTGTATTGTCCTATTATGTGTTTTTACGTTCTGAGTTCCGTGTTGTATTGTCCTATTATGTGTTTTTACGTTCTCAGTTCCGTGTTGTATTGTCCTATTATGTGTTTTTACGTTCTGAGTTCCGTGTTGTATTGTCCTATGATGTGTTTTTACGTTCTGAGTTCCGTGTTGTATTGTCCTATCATGTGTTTTTACGTTCTGAGTTCCGTGTTGTATTGTCCTATTATGTGTTTTTACGTTCTGAGTTCCGTCTTGTATTGTCCTATTATGTGTTTTTACGTTCTGAGTTCCGTGTTGTGTTGTCCTATTATGTGTTTTAACATTCCAAGTTCCGTGTTGTATTGTCCTATTATGTGTTTTTACGTTCTAAGTTCCGTGTTGTATTGTCCTATTATGTGTTTTTACGCTCTAAGTTCCGTGTTGTATTGTCCTATTATGTGTTTTTACGCTCTAAGTTCCGTGTTGTATTGTCCTATTATGTGTTTTTACGTTCTAAGTTCCGTGTTGTATTGTCCTATGATGTGTTTTTACCTTCTGAGTTCCGTGTTGTATTGTCCTATGATGTGTTTTTACGTTCTGAGTTCCGTGTTGTATTGTCCTATTATATGTTTTTACGTTCTAAGTTCCGTGTTGTATTGTCCTATTATGTGTTTTTACGTTCTGAGTTCCGTGTTGTATTGTCCTATGATGTGTTTTTACGTTCTGAGTTCCGTGTTGTATTGTCCTATTATGTGTTTTTACGCTCTAAGTTCCGTGTTGTATTGTTCTATTATGTGTTTTTACGTTCTGAGTTCCGTGTTGTGTTGTCCTATTATGTGTTTTTACGTTCTGAGTTCCGTGTTGTGTTGTCCTGTTATGTGTTTTTACGTTCTAAGTTCCGTGTTGTATTGTCCTATTATGTGTTTTTACGTTCTCAGTTCCGTGTTGTATTGTCCTATTATGTGTTTTTACGTTCTCAGTTCCGTGTTGTATTGTCCTATTATGTGTTTTTACGTTCTGAGTTCCGTGTTGTATTGTCCTATTATATGTTTTTACGTTCTGAGTTCCGTGTTGTATTGTCCTATTATGTGTTTTTACGCTCTAAGTTCCGTGTTGTATTGTTCTATTATGTGTTTTTACGTTCTGAGTTCCGTGTTGTGTTGTCCTGTTATATGTTTTTACGTTCTGAGTTCCGTGTTGTATTGTCCTATTATGTGTTTTCACGTTCTAAGTTCCGTGTTGTATTGTCCTATTATGTGTTTTTACGTTCTGAGTTCCGTGTTGTATTGTCCTATTATGTGTTTTTACGTTCTCAGTTCCGTGTTGTATTGTCCTATTATGTGTTTTTACGTTCTGAGTTCCGTGTTGTATTGTCCTATGATGTGTTTTTACGTTCTGAGTTCCGTGTTGTATTGTCCTATCATGTGTTTTTACGTTCTGAGTTCCGTGTTGTATTGTCCTATTATGTGTTTTTACGTTCTGAGTTCCGTGTTGTGTTGTCCTATGATGTGTTTTTACGTTCTGAGTTCCGTGTTGTATTGTCCTATGATGTGTTTTTACGTTCTGAGTTCCGTGTTGTATTGTTCTATTATGTGTTGTTACGTTCTAAGTTCCGTCTTGTATTGTCCTATTATGTGTTTTTACGTTCTGAATTCCGTGTTGTGTTGTCCTATCATGTGTTTTTACGTTCTAAGTTCCGTGTTGTATTGTCCTATGATGTGTTTTTACGTTCTGAGTTCCGTGTTGTATTGTCCTATGATGTGTTTTTACGTTCTGAGTTCCGTGTTGTGTTGTCCTATGATGTGTTTTTACGTTCTAAGTTCCGTGTTGTATTGTTCTATTATGTGTTTTTACGTTCTAAGTTCCGTCTTGTATTGTCCTATTATGTGTTTTTACGTTCTGAATTCCGTGTTGTGTTGTCCTATCATGTGTTTTTACGTTCTAAGTTCCGTGTTGTATTGTCCTATGATGTGTTTTTACGTTCTGAGTTCCGTGTTGTATTGTCCTATGATGTGTTTTTACGTTCTGAGTTCCGTGTTGTATTGTTCTATTATGTGTTTTTACATTCTACGTTCCGTTTTGTGTTGTCCTATTATGTGTTTTTACGTTCTCAGTTCCGTGTTGTGATGTTCTATTATGTGTTTTTACGTTCTGAGTTCCGTGTTGTGATGTCATATTATGTGTTTTTACGTTCTAAGTTCCGTGTTGTATTGTCCTATTATGTGTTTTTACGTTCTAAGTTCCGTGTTGTATTGTTCTATTATGTGTTTTTACGTTCTAAGTTCCGTGTTGTATTGTCCTATTATGTGTTTTTACGTTCTAAGTTCCGTGTTGTATTGTCCTATTATGTGTTTTTACGTTCTAAGTTCCGTGTTGTATTGTTCTATTATGTGTTTTTACGTTCTAAGTTCCGTCTTGTATTGTCCTATTATGTGTTTTTACGTTCTAAGTTCCGTCTTGTATTGTCCTATTATGTGTTTTTACGTTCTAAGTTCCGTGTTGTATTGTCCTATTATGTGTTTTTACGTTCTAAGTTCCGTCTTGTATTGTCCTATTATGTGTTTTTACGTTCTGAATTCCGTGTTGTGTTGTCCTATCATGTGTTTTTACGTTCTAAGTTCCGTGTTGTATTGTCCTATGATGTGTTTTTACGTTCTGAGTTCCGTGTTGTATTGTCCTATGATGTGTTTTTACGTTCTGAGTTCCGTGTTGTATTGTTCTATTATGTGTTTTTACATTCTACGTTCCGTTTTGTGTTGTCCTATTATGTGTTTTTACGTTCTCAGTTCCGTGTTGTGATGTTCTATTATGTGTTTTTACGTTCTGAGTTCCGTGTTGTGATGTCATATTATGTGTTTTTACGTTCTAAGTTCCGTGTTGTATTGTCCTATTATGTGTTTTTACGTTCTAAGTTCCGTGTTGTATTGTTCTATTATGTGTTTTTACGTTCTAAGTTCCGTGTTGTATTGTCCTATTATGTGTTTTTACGTTCTAAGTTCCGTGTTGTATTGTCCTATTATGTGTTTTTACGTTCTAAGTTCCGTGTTGTATTGTTCTATTATGTGTTTTTACGTTCTAAGTTCCGTCTTGTATTGTCCTATTATGTGTTTTTACGTTCTAAGTTCCGTCTTGTATTGTCCTATTATGTCTTTTTACGTTCTAAGTTCCGTGTTGTATTGTCCTATTATGTGTTTTTACGTTCTAAGTTCCGTCTTGTATTGTCCTATTATGTCTTTTTACGTTCTAAGTTCCGTCTTGTATTGTTCTATTATGTGTTTTTACGTTCTAAGTTCCGTGTTGTATTTTCCTATTATGTGTTTTTACGTTCTCAGTTCCGTGTTATATTGTCCTATTATGTGTTTTTACGTTCTAAGTTCCGTGTTGTATTGTCCTATGATGTGTTTTTACGTTCTCAGTTCCGTCTTGTATTGTTCTATGATGTGTTTTTACGTTCTAAGTTCCGTGTTGTATTGTCCTATTATGTGTTTTTACGTTCTAAGTTCCGTGTTGTGTTGTCCTATTATGTGTTTTTACGTTCTGAGTTCCGTGTTGTATTGTCCTATGATATGTTTTTACGTTCTGAGTTCCGTGTTGTGTTGTCCTATCATGTGTTTTTACGTTCTAAGTTCCGTGTTGTATTGTCCTATCATGTGATTTTACGTTCTAAGTTCCGTGTTGTATTGTCCTATTATGTGTTTTTACGTTCTAAGTTCCGTGTTGTATTGTCCTATGATGTGTTTTTACGTTCTGAGTTCCGTGTTGTATTGTCCTATGATGTGTTTTTACGTTCTGAGTTCCGTGTTGTATTGTCCTATTATATGTTTTTACGTTCTAAGTTCCGTGTTGTATTGTCCTATTATGTGTTTTTACGTTCTGAGTTCCGTGTTGTATTGTCCTATGATGTGTTTTTACGTTCTGAGTTCCGTGTTGTATTGTCCTATTATGTGTTTTTACGCTCTAAGTTCCGTGTTGTATTGTTCTATTATGTGTTTTTACGTTCTGAGTTCCGTGTTGTGTTGTCCTATTATGTGTTTTTACGTTCTGAGTTCCGTGTTGTGTTGTCCTGTTATGTGTTTTTACGTTCTAAGTTCCGTGTTGTATTGTCCTATTATGTGTTTTTATGTTCTCAGTTCCGTGTTGTATTGTCCTATTATGTGTTTTTACGTTCTCAGTTCCGTGTTGTATTGTCCTATTATGTGTTTTTACGTTCTCAGTTCCGTGTTGTATTGTCCTATTATATGTTTTTACGTTCTGAGTTCCGTGTTGTATTGTCCTATTATGTGTTTTTACGCTCTAAGTTCCGTGTTGTATTGTTCTATTATGTGCTTTTACGTTCTGAGTTCCGTGTTGTGTTGTCCTGTTATGTGTTTTTACGTTCTGAGTTCCGTGTTGTATTGTCCTATTATGTGTTTTCACGTTCTAAGTTCCGTGTTGTATTGTCCTATTATGTGTTTTTACGTTCTGAGTTCCGTGTTGTATTGTCCTATTATGTGTTTTTACGTTCTCAGTTCCGTGTTGTATTGTCCTATTATGTGTTTTTACGTTCTGAGTTCCGTGTTGTATTGTCCTATGATGTGTTTTTACGTTCTGAGTTCCGTGTTGTATTGTCCTATTATGTGTTTTTACGTTCTGAGTTCCGTGTTGTATTGTCCTATTATGTGTTTTTACGTTCTGAGTTCCGTGTTGTGTTGTCCTATGATGTGTTTTTACGTTCTGAGTTCCGTGTTGTATTGTCCTATGATGTGTTTTTACGTTCTGAGTTCCGTGTTGTATTGTTCTATTATGTGTTTTTACGTTCTAAGTTCCGTCTTGTATTGTTCTATTATGTGTTTTTACGTTCTAAGTTCCGTGTTGTATTGTTCTATTATGTGTTTTTACGTTCTAAGTTCCGTCTTGTATTGTCCTATTATGTGTTTTTACGTTCTGAGTTCCGTGTTGTGTTGTCCTATCATGTGTTTTTACGTTCTAAGTTCCGTGTTGTATTGTCCTATGATGTGTTTTTACGTTCTGAGTTCCGTGTTGTATTGTCCTATGATGTGTTTTTACGTTCTGAGTTCCGTGTTGTATTGTTCTATTATGTGTTTTTACATTCTACGTTCCGTTTTGTGTTGTCCTATTATGTGTTTTTACGTTCTCAGTTCCGTGTTGTGATGTTCTATTATGTGTTTTTACGTTCTGAGTTCCGTGTTGTGATGTCATATTATGTGTTTTTACGTTCTAAGTTCCGTGTTGTATTGTCCTATTATGTGTTTTTACGTTCTAAGTTCCGTGTTATATTGTTCTATTATGTGTTTTTACGTTCTAAGTTCCGTGTTGTATTGTCCTATTATGTGTTTTTACGTTCTAAGTTCCGTCTTGTATTGTCCTATTATGTCTTTTTACGTTCTAAGTTCCGTGTTGTATTGTTCTATTATGTGTTTTTACGTTCTAAGTTCCGTGTTGTATTGTCCTATTATGTGTTTTTACGTTCTAAGTTCCGTCTTGTATTGTCCTATTATGTCTTTTTACGTTCTAAGTTCCGTGTTGTATTGTCCTATTATGTGTTTTTACGTTCTAAGTTCCGTCTTGTATTGTCCTATTATGTCTTTTTACGTTCTAAGTTCCGTCTTGTATTGTTCTATTATGTGTTTTTACGTTCTAAGTTCCGTGTTGTATTTTCCTATTATGTGTTTTTACGTTCTCAGTTCCGTGTTGTATTGTCCTATTATGTGTTTTTACGTTCTGAGTTCCGTGTTGTATTGTCCTATGATGTGTTTTTACGTTCTCAGTTCCGTCTTGTATTGTTCTATTATGTGTTTTTACGTTCTAAGTTCCGTGTTGTATTGTCCTATTATGTGTTTTTACGTTCTAAGTTCCGTGTTGTGTTGTCCTATTATGTGTTTTTACGTTCTGAGTTCCGTGTTGTATTGTCCTATGATATGTTTTTACGTTCTGAGTTCCGTGTTGTGTTGTCCTATCATGTGTTTTTACGTTCTAAGTTCCGTGTTGTATTGTCCTATCATGTGTTTTTACGTTCTAAGTTCCGTGTTGTATTGTCCTATTATGTCTTTTTACGTTCTAAGTTCCGTGTTGTATTGTTCTATTATGTGTTTTTACGCTCTAAGTTCCGTTTTGTATTGTCCTATTATGTGTTTTTACGTTCTGAGTTCCGTGTTGTATTGTCCTATTATGTGTTTTTACGCTCTAAGTTCCGTGTTGTATTGTCCTATTATGTGTTTTTACGTTCTAAGTTCCGTCTTGTATTGTCCTATTATGTGTTTTTACGTTCTGAGTTCCGTGTTGTGTTGTCCTATTATGTGTTTTTACGTTCTAAGTTCCGTGTTGTGTTGTCCTATTATGTGTTTTTACGTTCTGAGTTCCGTGTTGTATTGTCCTATTATGTGTTTTTACGTTCTGAGTTCCGTGTTGTGTTGTCCTATTATGTGTTTTAACGTTCTAAGTTCCGTGTTGTATTGTCCTATTATGTGTTTTTACGTTCTAAGTTCCGTGTTGTATTGTCCTATTATGTGTTTTTACGTTCTGAGTTCCGTGTTGTGTTGTCCTATTATGTGTTCTTACGTTCTGAGTTCCGTGTTGTATTGTCCTATGATATGTTTTTACGTTCTGAGTTCCGTGTTGTGTTGTCCTATCATGTGTTTTTACGTTCTAAGTTCCGTGTTGTATTGTCCTATGATGTGTTTTTACGCTCTAAGTTCCGTGTTGTATTGTCCTATTATGTGTTTTTACGTTCTAAGTTCCGTGCTGTATTGTCCTATTATGTGTTTTTACGTTCTGAGTTCCGTGTTGTGTTGTCCTATTATGTGTTTTTACGTTCTAAGTTCCGTGTTGTATTGTCCTATCATTTGTTTTTACGTTCTAAGTTCCGTGTTGTATTGTCCTATTATGTCTTTTTACGTTCTAAGTTCCGTGTTGTATTGTTCTATTATGTGTTTTTACGCTCTAAGTTCCGTTTTGTATTGTCCTATTATGTGTTTTTACGTTCTGAGTTCCGTGTTGTATTGTCCTATTATGTGTTTTTACGCTCTAAGTTCCGTGTTGTATTGTCCTATTATGTGTTTTTACGTTCTAAGTTCCGTCTTGTATTGTCCTATTATGTGTTTTTACGTTCTGAGTTCCGTGTTGTGTTGTCCTATTATGTGTTTTTACGTTCTAAGTTCCGTGTTGTGTTGTCCTATTATGTGTTTTTACGTTCTGAGTTCCGTGTTGTATTGTCCTATTATGTGTTTTTACGTTCTAAGTTCCGTCTTGTATTGTCCTATTATGTGTTTTTACGTTCTGAGTTCCGTGTTGTGTTGTCCTATTATGTGTTTTAACATTCTAAGTTCCGTGTTGTATTGTCCTATTATGTGTTTTTACGTTCTAAGTTCCGTGTTGTATTGTCCTATTATGTGTTTTTACGCTCTAAGTTCCATGTTGTATTGTCCTATTATGTGTTTTTACGTTCTAAGTTCCGTGTTGTATTGTCCTATTATGTGTTTTTACGTTCTAAGTTCCGTGTTGTATTGTCCTATTATGTGTTTTTACATTCTAAGTTCCGTGTTGTGTTGTCCTATGATGTGTTTTTACGCTCTAAGTTCCGTGTTGTATTGTCCTATTATGTGTTTTTACGTTCTAAGTTCCGTCTTGTATTGTCCTATTATGTGTTTTTACGTTCTGAATTCCGTGTTGTGTTGTCCTATTATGTGTTTTTACATTCTAAGTTCCGCGTTGTATTGTCCTATTATGTGTTTTTACATTCTAAGTTCCGTGTTGTGTTGTCCTATGATGTGTTTTTACGCTCTAAGTTCCGTGTTGTATTGTCCTATTATGTGTTTTTACGTTCTAAGTTCCGTGTTGTATTGTCCTATTATGTGTTTTTACGTTCTAAGTTCCGTGTTGTATTGTCCTATTATGTGTTTTTACGTTCTGAGTTCCGTCTTGTATTGTCCTATTATGTGTTTTTACGTTCTGAGTTCCGTGTTGTGTTGTCCTATTATGTGTTTTTACGTTCTAAGTTCCGTGTTGTATTGTCCTATTATGTGTTTTTACGTTCTAAGTTCCGTGTTGTATTGTCCTATTGTGTGTTTTTACGCTCTAAGTTCCGTGTTGTATTGTCCTATTATGTGTTTTTACGTTCTAAGTTCCGTGTTGTATTGTCCTATTATGTGTTTTTACATTCTAAGTTCCGTGTTGTGTTGTCCTATGATGTGTTTTTACGCTCTAAGTTCCGTGTTGTATTGTCCTATTATGTGTTTTTACGTTCTAAGTTCCGTCTTGTATTGTCCTATTATGTGTTTTTACGTTCTGAGTTCCGTGTTGTATTGTCCTATTATGTGTTTTTACGTTCTAAGTTCCGTGTTGTGTTGTTCTATTATGTGTTTTTCGTTCTAAGTTCCGTGTTGTATTGTCCTATTATGTGTTTTTACGTTCTAAGTTCCGTGTGTTATTGTCCTATTATGTGTTTTTACGTTCTAAGTTCCGTGTTGTGTTATCCTATGATATGTTTTTACGCTCTAAGTTCGTATTGTATTGTCCTATTATGTCTTTTTACGTTCTAAGTTCCGTGTTGTATTGTCCTATTATGTGTTTTTACGTTCTAAGTTCCGTGTTGTATTGTCCTATTATGTGTTTTTACGTTCTGAGTTCCGTGTTGTATTGTCCTATTATGTGTTTTTACGTTTTAAGTTCCGTGTTGTATTGTCCTATTATGTGTTTTTACGTTCTAAGTTCCGTGTTGTATTGTTCTATTATGTGTTTTTACGTTCTAAGTTCCGTGTTGTGTTGTCCTATGATGTGTTTTTACGCTCTAAGTTCCGTGTTGTATTGTCCTATTATGTGTTTTTACGTTCTAAGTTCCGTCTTGTATTGTCCTATTATGTGTTTTTACGTTCTGAATTCCGTGTTGTGTTGTCCTATTATGTGTTTTTACATTCTAAGTTCCGCGTTGTATTGTCCTATTATGTGTTTTTACATTCTAAGTTCCGTGTTGTGTTGTCCTATGATGTGTTTTTACGCTCTAAGTTCCGTGTTGTATTGTCCTATTATGTGTTTTTACGTTCTAAGTTCCGTGTTGTATTGTCCTATTATGTGTTTTTACGTTCTAAGTTCCGTGTTGTATTGTCCTATTATGTGTTTTTACGTTCTGAGTTCCGTCTTGTATTGTCCTATTATGTGTTTTTACGTTCTGAGTTCCGTGTTGTGTTGTCCTATTATGTGTTTTTACGTTCTAAGTTCCGTGTTGTATTGTCCTATTATGTGTTTTTACGTTCTAAGTTCCGTGTTGTATTGTCCTATTGTGTGTTTTTACGCTCTAAGTTCCGTGTTGTATTGTCCTATTATGTGTTTTTACGTTCTAAGTTCCGTGTTGTATTGTCCTATTATGTGTTTTTACATTCTAAGTTCCGTGTTGTGTTGTCCTATGATGTGTTTTTACGCTCTAAGTTCCGTGTTGTATTGTCCTATTATGTGTTTTTACGTTCTAAGTTCCGTCTTGTATTGTCCTATTATGTGTTTTTACGTTCTGAGTTCCGTGTTGTATTGTCCTATTATGTGTTTTTACGTTCTAAGTTCCGTGTTGTGTTGTTCTATTATGTGTTTTTCGTTCTAAGTTCCGTGTTGTATTGTCCTATTATGTGTTTTTACGTTCTAAGTTCCGTGTTGTATTGTCCTATTATGTGTTTTTACGTTCTAAGTTCCGTGTTGTGTTATCCTATGATATGTTTTTACGCTCTAAGTTCGTATTGTATGGTCCTATTATGTCTTTTTACGTTCTAAGTTCCGTGTTGTATTGTCCTATTATGTGTTTTTACGTTCTAAGTTCCGTGTTGTATTGTCCTATTATGTGTTTTTACGTTCTGAGTTCCGTGTTGTATTGTCCTATTATGTGTTTTTACGTTTTAAGTTCCGTGTTGTATTGTCCTATTATGTGTTTTTACGTTCTAAGTTCCGTGTTGTATTGTTCTATTATGTGTTTTTACGTTCTAAGTTCCGTGTTGTATTGTCCTATTATGTGTTTTTACGTTCTGAGTTCCGTGTTGTATTGTCCTACTATGTGTTTTTACGTACTGAGTTCCGTGTTGTATTGTCCTATTATGTGTTTTTACGTTCTAAGTTCCGTCTTGTATTGTCCTATTATGTGTTTTTACGTTCTGAGTTCCGTGTTGTATTGTCCTATTATGTGTTTTTACGTTCGAAGTTCCATGTTGTGTTGTCCTATGATGTGTTTTTAGGCTCTAAGTTCCGTGTTGTATTGTCCTATGATGTGTTTTTACGTTCTGAGTTCCGTGTTGTGTTGTCTTATTATGTGTGTTTACGTTCTAAGTTCCGTGTTGTGTTGTCCTATCATGTGTTTTTACGTTCTAAGTTCCGTGTTGTATTGTCCTATTATGTGTTTTTACGTTCTAAGTTCCGTGTTGTATTGTCCTATTATGCGTTTTTACGTTCTAAGTTCCGTGTTGTGTTATCCTATGATATGTTTTTACGCTCTAAGTTCGTATTGTATTGTCCTATTATGTCTTTTTACGTTCTAAGTTCCGTGTTGTATTGTCCTATTATGTCTTTTTACGTTCTAAGTTCCGTGTTGTATTGTCCTATTATGTGTTTTTACGTTCTGAGTTCCGTGTTGTATTGTCCTATTATGTGTTTTTACGTTCTAAGTTCCGTGTTGTATTGTCCTATTATGCGTTTTTACGTTCTAAGTTCCGTATTGTGTTGTCCTATGATGTGTTTTTACGCTCTGAGTTCCGTGTTGTATTGTCCTATTATGTGTTTTTACGTTCTAAGTTCCGTGTTGTATTGTCCTATTATGTGTTTTTACGCTCTAAGTTCCGTTTTGTATTGTCCTATGATGTGTTTTTCCGCTCTAAGTTCCGTGTTGTATTGTCCTATTATGTGTTTTTACGTTCTAAGTTCCGTGTTGTATTGTTCTATTATGTGTTTTTACGTTCTAAGTTCCGTGTTGTATTGTTCTATTATGTGTTTTTACGTTCTAAGTTCCGTGTTGTATTGTCCTATTATGTGTTTTTACGTACTAAGTTCCGTGTTGTATTGTCCTATGATGTGTTTTTACGTTCTAAGTTCCGTGTTGTATTGTCCTATTATGTGTTTTTACATTCTGAGTTCCGTGTTGTATTGTCCTATTATGTGTTTTTACGTTCTAAGTTCCGTGTTGTGTTGTCCTATTATGTGTTTTTACGTTCTAAGTTCCGTGTTGTATTGTTCTATTATGTGTTTTTACGCTCTAAGTTCCGTGTTGTATTGTCCTATTATGTGTTTTTACGTTCTAAGTTCCGTGTTGTGTTGTCCTATTATGTGTTTTTACGTTCTGAGTTCCGTGTTGTATTGTCCTATTATGTGTTTTTACGTTCTAAGTTCCGTGTTGTGTTGTCCTATTATGTGTTTTTACGCTCTAAGTTCCGTTTTGTATTGTCCTATGATGTGTTTTTACGTTCTGAGTTCCGTGTTGTATTGTCCTATTATGTGTTTTTACGTTCTGAGTTCCGTGTTGCATTGTCCTATTATGTGTTTTTACATTCTAAGTTCCGTGTTGTGTTGTCCTATCATGTGTTTTTACGTTCTAAGTTCCGTGTTGTGTTGTCCTATCATGTGTTTTTACATTCTAATTTCGTGTTGTGTTGTCCTATTATGTGTTTTTACGTTCTAAGTTCCGTGTTGTATTGTCCTATGATGTGTTTTTACATTCTAAGTTCCGTTTTGTATTGTTCTATTATGTGTTTTTACGTTCTAAGTTCCGTGTTGTATTGTCCTATGATGTGTTTTTACGTTCTAAGTTCCGTGTTGTATTGTCCTATTATGTGTTTTTACATTCTGAGTTCCGTGTTGTATTGTCCTATTATGTGTTTTTACGTTCTAAGTTCCGTGTTGTATTGTCCTATTATGTGTTTTTACGTTCTAAGTTCCGTGTTGTATTGTCCTACTATATGTCTTTACGTTCTGAGTTCTGTGTTGTATTGTCCTATTATGTGTTTTACGTTCTAAGTTCCGTGTTGTATTGTCCTATTATGTGTTTTTACGTTCTAAGTTCCCTGTTGTGTTGTCCTAGTGTTACGATTTAGGAGTTAGGGATAAGATGATTGATTGTTTGTATGTATATTTATTATATTTTCTATGTGCTACTCATGATTTACTTTTCTTGTTCAGTTGTTATTTCATTCGTGATGCGTGTACAGCCGTCTGAATAGCACAGCGCGTATGTGTGTATGAATGGACTATTATTTATATTTCAGGCATCGTGATCGCAAATATTTATTGTATGTATATTGTTATTTTATATGGGAAAGTTTACATGGTTAAGATAAAGTTCGTCCTCATTGTTTGACCAAGGGGAGGGGGGGGGGTGGGGGCCTACGACCAGTCCCATCATTATTTCTCCTTATTAACCTTGTCACATTTTCTTACCTATTTCATTCATTCACGCTAGGTTTATATATTGTACTTGGGTTTGTTTTCCTTAAGGGTACGCTTTATTAAGCCCGTTTTCCCTTTCCTCTTGACATGACAAACAACGTGTTTATACTTTCCGCCATGTATTCTGTGTGTAATTTATAGTGCGCATGTGTGTTACCTCACACTTATGTGGCCCTGTTTGCGGCCCCGCTAACAATTATAATTACCGTGGGAACTTCCGGAGTAACTGACCAATCAGCGGCGTTTGACCCACATCCAGATGTGGGCCTTGTGTATATAAAGACCAAACGTCTGCTACTGAGGAGACACTTTTTACCCGAGACCAGGGCAATTAAACCACCTTGAAATTAATCTGAGCGCTACCAGCTAGTTACTTTTTACAGTAATCTTTCTGTTATTTAGACTGGTACGTTTCCCTTAAGATAGAATATTCCGACCTGTGACCTATAATATTTTTTACTAAGTTCGTACGACTTTACGCTAATATTGACATTTGTCCAAAAAGGGGGGGGGGGTCCCGGTATTTTATAGCGCTCAGTAGGAATTTTATACTGTATTTGTTAATTATCAATTGTTATCATAATAAATTTCATGAGAATCTATTCCATATTCTTGTTATCTGTTGTACAAGTATCAAACTTTAAGTTTTACCAGTGCCTTGAGCTTGTGCAGATTACGCTACCAGTAATAGAATTAACCCACTACCAGGGTGATTATACTACCAGTTGTTATACCTGTATATCGTTACCACCCCAGTGGTGTAACACTATGATGTGTTTTTACGTTCTAAGTTCCGTGTTGTATTGTCCTATTATGTGTTCTTACGTTCTGAGTTCCGTGTTGTATTGTCCTATTATGTGTTTTTACGTTCTCAGTTCCGTGTTGTATTGTCCTATTATGTGTTTTTACGCTCTAAGTTCCGTGTTGTATTGTCCTATTATGTGTTTTTACGTTCTAAGTTCCGTGTTGTATTGTCCTATTATGTGTTTTTACGTTCTAAGTTCCGTGTTGTATTGTTCTATTATGTGTTTTTACATTCTACGTTCCGTGTTGTATTGTCCTATTATGTGTTTTTACGTTCTAAGTTCCGTGTTGTGTTGTCCTATTATGTGCTTTTACGTTCTAAGTTCCGTGTTGTGTTGTCCTATTATGTGTTTTTACGTTCTAAGTTCCGTGTTGTATTGTCCTATGATGTGTTTTTACGTTCTGAGTTCCGTGTTGTGTTGTCCTATTATGTGTTTTTACGTTCTCAGTTCCGTGTTGTATTGTCCTATTATGTGTTTTTACGTTCTCAGTTCCGTGTTGTGTTGTCCTATTATGTGTTTTTACGTTCTCATTTCCGTGTTGTATTGTCCTATTATGTGTTTTTACGTTCTAAGTTCCGTGTTGTATTGTCCTATTATGTGTTTTTACGTTCTGAGTTCCGTCTTGTATTGTCCTATTATGTGTTTTTACGTTCTAAGTTCCGTGTTGTGTTGTCCTATTATGTGTTTTTACGTTCTCAGTTCCGTGTTGTATTGTCCTATTATGTGTTTTTACGTTCTCAGTTCCGTGTTGTATTGTCCTATTATGTGTTTTTACGTTCTAAGTTCCGTGTTGTATTGTCCTATTATGTGTTTTTACGTTCTGAGTTCCGTCTTGTATTGTCCTATTATGTGTTTTTACGTTCTAAGTTCCGTGTTGTGTTGTCCTATTATGTGTTTTTACGTTCTCAGTTCCGTGTTGTATTGTCCTATTATGTGTTTTTACGTTCTCAGTTCCGTGTTGTATTGTCCTATTATGTGTTTTTACGTTCTAAGTTCCGCGTTGTATTGTCCTATGATGTGTTTTTACGTTCTGAGTTCCGTGTTGTATTGTCCTATTATGTGTTTTTACGTTCTCAGTTCCGTGTTGTATTGTCCTATTATGTGTTTTTACGTTCTGAGTTCCGTGTTGTATTGTCCTATGATGTGTTTTTACGTTCTGAGTTCCGTGTTGTATTGTCCTATGATGTGTTTTTACGTTCTGAGTTCCGTGTTGTATTGTCCTATTATGTGTTTTTACGTTCTGAGTTCCGTGTTGTGTTGTCCTATCATGTGTTTTTACGTTCTAAGTTCCGTGTTGTATTGTCCTATGATGTGTTTTTACGTTCTGAGTTCCGTGTTGTATTGTCCTATGATGTGTTTTTACGTTCTGAGTTCCGTGTTGTATTGTCCTATTATATGTTTTTACGTTCTAAGTTCCGTGTTGTATTGTCCTATTATGTGTTTTTACGTTCTGAGTTCCGTGTTGTATTGTCCTATGATGTGTTTTTACGTTCTGAGTTCCGTGTTGTATTGTCCTATTATGTGTTTTTACGCTCTAAGTTCCGTGTTGTATTGTTCTATTATGTGTTTTTACGTTCTGAGTTCCGTGTTGTGTTGTCCTATTATGTGTTTTTACGTTCTGAGTTCCGTGTTGTGTTGTCCTATTATGTGTTTTTACGTTCTAAGTTCCGTGTTGTATTGTCCTATTATGTGTTTTTACGTTCTCAGTTCCGTGTTGTATTGTCCTATTATGTGTTTTTACGTTCTCAGTTCCGTGTTGTATTGTCCTATTATGTGTTTTTACGTTCTGAGTTCCGTGTTGTATTGTCCTATTATATGTTTTTACGTTCTGAGTTCCGTGTTGTATTGTCCTATTATGTGTTTTTACGCTCTAAGTTCCGTGTTGTATTGTTCTATTATGTGTTTTTACGTTCTGAGTTCCGTGTTGTGTTGTCCTATTATGTGTTTTTACGTTCTGAGTTCCGTGTTGTATTGTCCTATTATGTGTTTTTACGTTCTAAGTTCCGTGTTGTATTGTCCTATTATGTGTTTTTACGTTCTGAGTTCCGTGTTGTATTGTCCTATTATGTGTTTTTACGTTCTCAGTTCCGTGTTGTATTGTCCTATTATGTGTTTTTACGTTCTGAGTTCCGTGTTGTATTGTCCTATGATGTGTTTTTACGTTCTGAGTTCCGTGTTGTATTGTCCTATCATGTGTTTTTGCGTTCTGAGTTCCGTGTTGTATTGTCCTATTATGTGTTTTTACGTTCTGAGTTCCGTGTTGTGTTGTCCTATCATGTGTTTTTACGTTCTAAGTTCCGTGTTGTATTGTCCTATGATGTGTTTTTACGTTCTGAGTTCCGTGTTGTATTGTCCTATGATGTGTTTTTACGTTCTGAGTTCCGTGTTGTATTGTTCTATTATGTGTTTTTACGTTCTAAGTTCCGTCTTGTATTGTCCTATTATGTGTTTTTACGTTCTGAGTTCCGTGTTGTGTTGTCCTATCATGTGTTTTTACGTTCTAAGTTCCGTGTTGTATTGTCCTATGATGTGTTTTTACGTTCTGAGTTCCGTGTTGTATTGTCCTATGATGTGTTTTTACGTTCTGAGTTCCGTGTTTTATTGTTCTATTATGTGTTTTTACATTCTACGTTCCGTGTTGTGATGTTCTATTATGTGTTTTTACGTTCTGAGTTCCGTGTTGTGATGTCATATTATGTGTTTTTACGTTCTAAGTTCCGTGTTGTATTGTCCTATTATGTGTTTTTACGTTCTAAGTTCCGTGTTGTATTGTTCTATTATGTGTTTTTACGTTCTAAGTTCCGTGTTGTATTGTCCTATTATGTGTTTTTACGTTCTAAGTTCCGTCTTCTATTGTCCTATTATGTCTTTTTACGTTCTAAGTTCCGTGTTGTATTGTTCTATTATGTGTTTTTACGTTCTAAGTTCCGTGTTGTATTGTCCTATTATGTGTTTTTACGCTCTAAGTTCCGTCTTGTATTGTCCTATTATGTCTTTTTACGTTCTAAGTTCCGTGTTGTATTGTCCTATTATGTGTTTTTACGTTCTAAGTTCCGTCTTGTATTGTCCTATTATGTCTTTTTACGTTCTAAGTTCCGTCTTGTATTGTTCTATTATGTGTTTTTACGTTCTAAGTTCCGTGTTGTATTGTCCTATTATGTGTTTTTACGTTCTCAGTTCCGTGTTGTATTGTCCTATTATGTGTTTTTACGTTCTAAGTTCCGTGTTGTATTGTCCTATGATGTGTTTTTACGTTCTCAGTTCCGTGTTGTATTGTTCTATTATGTGTTTTTACGTTCTAAGTTCCGTGTTGTATTGTCCTATTATGTGTTTTTACGTTCTAAGTTCCGTGTTGTGTTGTCCTATTATGTGTTTTTACGTTCTGAGTTCCGTGTTGTATTGTCCTAAGATATGTTTTTACGTTCTGAGTTCCGTGTTGTGTTGTCCTATCATGTGTTTTTACGTTCTAAGTTCCGTGTTGTATTGTCCTATGATGTGTTTTTACGTTCTAAGTTCCGTGTTGTATTGTCCTATTATGTGTTTTTACGTTCTAAGTTCCGTGTTGTATTGTCCTATTATGTGTTTTTACGTTCTGAGTTCCGTGTTGTGTTGTCCTATTATGTGTTTTTGCGTTCTAAGTTCCGTGTTGTATTGTCCTATCATGTGTTTTTACGTTCTAAGTTCCGTGTTGTATTGTCCTATTATGTCTTTTTACGTTCTAAGTTCCGTGTTGTATTGTTCTATTATGTGTTTTTACGCTCTAAGTTCCGTTTTGTATTGTCCTATTATGTGTTTTTACGTTCTGAGTTCCGTGTTGTATTGTCCTATTATGTGTTTTTACGCTCTAAGTTCCGTGTTGTATTGTCCTATTATGTGTTTTTACGTTCTAAGTTCCGTCTTGTATTGTCCTATTATGTGTTTTTACGTTCTGAGTTCCGTGTTGTGTTGTCCTATTATGTGTTTTTACGTTCTGAGTTCCGTGTTGTATTGTCCTATGATATGTTTTTACGTTCTGAGTTCCGTGTTGTGTTGTCCTATCATGTGTTTTTACGTTCTAAGTTCCGTGTTGTATTGTCCTATGATGTGTTTTTACGTTCTAAGTTCCGTGTTGTATTGTCCTATTATGTGTTTTTACGTTCTAAGTTCCGTGTTGTATTGTCCTATTATGTGTTTTTACGTTCTGAGTTCCGTGTTGTGTTGTCCTATTATGTGTTTTTACGTTCTAAGTTCCGTGTTGTATTGTCCTATCATGTGTTTTTACGTTCTAAGTTCCGTGTTGTATTGTCCTATTATGTCTTTTTACGTTCTAAGTTCCGTGTTGTATTGTTCTATTATGTGTTTTTACGCTCTAAGTTCCGTTTTGTATTGTCCTATTATGTGTTTTTACGTTCTGAGTTCCGTGTTGTATTGTCCTATTATGTGTTTTTACGCTCTAAGTTCCGTGTTGTATTGTCCTATTATGTGTTTTTACGTTCTAAGTTCCGTGTTGTGTTGTCCTATTATGTGTTTTTACGTTCTGAGTTCCGTGTTGTATTGTCCTATTATGTGTTTTTACGTTCTGAGTTCCGTCTTGTATTGTCCTATTATGTGTTTTAACGTTCTAAGTTCCGTGTTGTATTGTCCTATTATGTGTTTTTACGTTCTAAGTTCCGTGTTGTATTGTCCTATTATGTGTTTTTACGTTCTGAGTTCCGTGTTGTGTTGTCCTATTATGTGTTTTTACGTTCTGAGTTCCGTGTTGTATTGTCCTATGATATGTTTTTACGTTCTGAGTTCCGTGTTGTGTTGTCCTATCATGTGTTTTTACGTTCTAAGTTCCGTGTTGTATTGTCCTATGATGTGTTTTTACGTTCTAAGTTCCGTGTTGTATTGTCCTATTATGTGTTTTTACGCTCTAAGTTCCGTGTTGTATTGTCCTATTATGTGTTTTTACGTTCTAAGTTCCGTCTTGTATTGTCCTATTATGTGTTTTTACGTTCTGAGTTCCGTGTTGTGTTGTCCTATTATGTGTTTTTACGTTCTAAGTTCCGTGTTGTGTTGTCCTATTATGTGTTTTTACGTTCTGAGTTCCGTGTTGTATTGTCCTATTATGTGTTTTTACGTTCTGAGTTCCGTCTTGTATTGTCCTATTATGTGTTTTAACGTTCTAAGTTCCGTGTTGTATTGTCCTATTATGTGTTTTTACGTTCTAAGTTCCGTGTTGTATTGTCCTATTATGTGTTTTTACGTTCTGAGTTCCGTGTTGTGTTGTCCTATTATGTGTTTTTACGTTCTGAGTTCCGTGTTGTATTGTCCTATGATATGTTTTTACGTTCTGAGTTCCGTGTTGTGTTGTCCTATCATGTGTTTTTACGTTCTAAGTTCCGTGTTGTATTGTCCTATGATGTGTTTTTACGTTCTAAGTTCCGTGTTGTATTGTCCTATTATGTGTTTTTACGTTCTAAGTTCCGTGTTGTATTGTCCTATTATGTGTTTTTACGTTCTGAGTTCCGTGTTGTGTTGTCCTATTATGTGTTTTTACGTTCTAAGTTCCGTGTTGTATTGTCCTATCATGTGTTTTTACGTTCTAAGTTCCGTGTTGTATTGTCCTATTATGTGTTTTTACGTTCTAAGTTCCGTGTTGTATTGTTCTATTATGTGTTTTTACGCTCTAAGTTCCGTTTTGTATTGTCCTATTATGTGTTTTTACGTTCTGAGTTCCGTGTTGTATTGTCCTATTATGTGTTTTTACGCTCTAAGTTCCGTGTTGTATTGTCCTATTATGTGTTTTTACGTTCTAAGTTCCGTCTTGTATTGTCCTATTATGTGTTTTTACGTTCTGAGTTCCGTGTTGTGTTGTCCTATTATGTGTTTTTACGTTCTAAGTTCCGTGTTGTGTTGTCCTATTATGTGTTTTTACGTTCTGAGTTCCGTGTTGTATTGTCCTATTACGTGTTTTTACGTTCTGAGTTCCGTCTTGTATTGTCCTATTATGTGTTTTTACGTTCTGAGTTCCGTGTTGTGTTGTCCTATTATGTGTTTTAACGTTCTAAGTTCCGTGTTGTATTGTCCTATGATGTGTTTTTACGTTCTAAGTTCCGTGTTGTATTGTCCTATTATGTGTTTTTACGTTCTAAGTTCCGTGTTGTATTGTCCTATTATGTGTTTTTACGTTCTGAGTTCCGTGTTGTGTTGTCCTATTATGTGTTTTTACGTTCCAAGTTCCGTGTTGTATTGTCCTATCATGTGTTTTTACGTTCTAAGTTCCGTGTTGTATTGTCCTATTATGTGTTTTTACGTTCTAAGTTCCGTGTTGTATTGTTCTATTATGTGTTTTTACGCTCTAAGTTCCGTTTTGTATTGTCCTATTATGTGTTTTTACGTTCTGAGTTCCGTGTTGTATTGTCCTATTATGTGTTTTTACGCTCTAAGTTCCGTGTTGTATTGTCCTATTATGTGTTTTTACGTTCTAAGTTCCGTCTTGTATTGTCCTATTATGTGTTTTTACGTTCTGAGTTCCGTGTTGTGTTGTCCTATTATGTGTTTTTACGTTCTAAGTTCCGTGTTGTGTTGTCCTATTATGTGTTTTTACGTTCTGAGTTCCGTGTTGTATTGTCCTATTACGTGTTTTTACGTTCTGAGTTCCGTCTTGTATTGTCCTATTATGTGTTTTTACGTTCTGAGTTCCGTGTTGTGTTGTCCTATTATGTGTTTTAACGTTCTAAGTTCCGTGTTGTATTGTCCTATTATGTGTTTTTACGTTCTAAGTTCCGTGTTGTATTGTCCTATTATGTGTTTTTACGCTCTAAGTTCCGTGTTGTATTGTCGTATTATGTGTTTTTACGTTCTAAGTTCCGTGTTGTATTGTCCTATTATGTGTTTTTACGTTCTAAGTTCCGTGTTGTATTGTCCTATTATGTGTTTTTACATTCTAAGTTCCGTGTTGTGTTGTCCTATGATGTGTTTTTACGCTCTAAGTTCCGTGTTGTATTGTCCTATTATGTGTTTTTACGTTCTAAGTTCCGTCTTGTATTGTCCTATTATGTGTTTTTACGTTCTGAGTTCCGTGTTGTGTTGTCCTATTATGTGTTTTTATATTCTAAGTTCCGTGTTGTATTGTCCTATTATGTGTTTTTACATTCTACGTTCCGTGTTGTGTTGTCCTATGATGTGTTTTTACGTTCTAAGTTCCGTGTTGTATTGTCCTATTATGTGTTTTTACGTTCTAAGTTCCGTGTTGTATTGTCCTATTATGTGTTTTTACGTTCTAAGTTCCGTGTTGTATTGTCCTATTATGTGTTTTTACGCTCTGAGTTCCGTCTTGTATTGTCCTATTATGTGTTTTTGCGTTCTGAGTTCCGTGTTGTGTTGTCCTATTATGTGTTTTTACGTTCTAAGTTCCGTGTTGTATTGTCCTATTATGTGTTTTTACGTTCTAAGTTCCGTGTTGTATTGTCCTATTATGTGTTTTTACGCTCTAAGTTCCGTGTTGTATTGTCCTATTATGTGTTTTTACGTTCTAAGTTCCGTGTTGTATTGTCCTATTATGTGTTTTTACGTTCTCAGTTCCGTGTTGTATTGTCCTATTATGTGTTTTTACATTCTAAGTTCCGTGTTGTGTTGTCCTATGATGTGTTTTTACGCTCTAAGTTCCGTGTTGTATTGTCCTATTATGTGTTTTTACGTTCTAAGTTCCGTCTTGTATTGTCCTATTATGTGTTTTTACGTTCTGAGTTCCGTGTTGTATTGTCCTATTATGTGTTTTTACGTTCTAAGTTCCGTGTTGTGTTGTTCTATTATGTGTTTTTCGTTCTAAGTTCCGTGTTGTATTGTCCTATTATGTGTTTTTACGTTCTAAGTTCCGTGTTGTATTGTCCTATTATGTGTTTTTACGTTCTAAGTTCCGTGTTGTGTTATCCTATGATATGTTTTTACGCTCTAAGTTCGTATTGTATTGTCCTATTATGTGTTTTTACGTTCTAAGTTCCGTGTTGTATTGTCCTATTATGTGTTTTTACGTTCTAAGTTCCGTGTTGTATTGTCCTATTATGTGTTTTTACGTTCTGAGTTCCGTGTTGTATTGTCCTATTATGTGTTTTTACGTTCTAAGTTCCGTGTTGTATTGTCCTATTATGTGTTTTTACGTTCTAAGTTCCGTGTTGTATTGTCCTATTATGTGTTTTTACGTTCTAAGTTCCGTGTTGTATTGTCCTATTATGTGTTTTTACGTTCTGAGTTCCGTGTTGTATTGTCCTACTATGTGTTTTTACGTTCTGAGTTCCGTGTTGTATTGTCCTATTATGTGTTTTTACGTTCTAAGTTCCGTGTTGTATTGTCCTATTATGTGTTTTTACGTTCTGAGTTCCGTGTTGTATTGTCCTATTATGTGTTTTTACGTTCGAAGTTCCATGTTGTGTTGTCCTATAATGTGTTTTTAGGCTCTAAGTTCCGTGTTGTATTGTCCTATGATGTGCTTTTACGTTCTGAGTTCCGTGTTGTGTTGTCTTATTATGTGTGTTTACGTTCTAAGTTCCGTGTTGTGTTGTCCTATCATGTGTTTTTACGTTCTAAGTTCCGTGTTGTATTATCCTATTATGTGTTTTTACGTTCTAAGTTCCGTGTTGTATTGTCCTATTATGCGTTTTTACGTTCTAAGTTCCGTGTTGTGTTGTCCTATGATGTGTTTTTACGCTCTGAGTTCCGTGTTGTATTGTCCTATTATGTGTTTTTACGCTCTAAGTTCCGTTTTGTATTGTCCTATGATGTGTTTTTACGCTCTAAGTTCCGTGTTGTATTGTCCTATTATGTGTTTTTACGTTCTAAGTTCCGTGTTGTATTGTTCTATTATGTGTTTTTACATTCTACGTTCCGTGTTGTATTGTCATATTATGTGTTTTTACGTTCTAAGTTCCGTGTTGTGTTGTCCTATTATGTGTTTTTACGTTCTAAGTTCCGTGTTGTGTTGTCCTATTATGTGTTTTTACGTTCTAAGTTCCGTGTTGTATTGTTCTATTATGTGTTTTTACGTTCTAAGTTCCGTGTTGTGTTGTCCTATTATGTGTTTTTACGTTCTAAGTTCCGTGTTGTGTTGTCCTATTATGTGTTTTTACGTTCTGAGTTCCGTGTTGTGTTGTCCTATTATGTGTTTTTACGTTCTAAGTTCCGTGTTGTGTTGTCCTATTATGTGTTTTTACATTCTACGTTCCGTGTTGTATTGTCCTATTATGTGTTTTTACGTTCTAAGTTCCGTGTTGTGTTGTCCTATTATGTGTTTTTACGTTCTAAGTTCCGTGTTGTGTTGTCCTATTATGTGTTTTTACGCTCTAAGTTCCGTTTTGTATTGTCCTATGATGTGTTTTTACGCTCTAAGTTCCGTGTTGTATTGTCCTATTATGTGTTTTTACGTTCTAAGTTCCGTGTTGTATTGTTCTATTATGTGTTTTTACGTTCTAAGTTCCGTGTTGTATTGTTCTATTATGTGTTTTTACGTTCTAAGTTCCGTGTTGTATTGTCCTATGATGTGTTTTTACGTTCTGAGTTCCGTGTTGTATTGTCCTATGATGTGTTTTTACGTTCTGAGTTCCGTGTTGTATTGTTCTATTATGTGTTTTTACATTCTACGTTCCGTTTTGTGTTGTCCTATTATGTGTTTTTACGTTCTCAGTTCCGTGTTGTGATGTTCTATTATGTGTTTTTACGTTCTGAGTTCCGTGTTGTGATGTCATATTATGTGTTTTTACGTTCTAAGTTCCGTGTTGTATTGTCCTATTATGTGTTTTTACGTTCTAAGTTCCGTGTTGTATTGTTCTATTATGTGTTTTTACGTTCTAAGTTCCGTGTTGTATTGTCCTATTATGTGTTTTTACGTTCTAAGTTCCGTCTTGTATTGTCCTATTATGTCTTTTTACGTTCTAAGTTCCGTGTTGTATTGTTCTATTATGTGTTTTTACGTTCTAAGTTCCGTGTTGTATTGTCCTATTATGTGTTTTTACGCTCTAAGTTCCGTCTTGTATTGTCCTATTATGTCTTTTTACGTTCTAAGTTCCGTGTTGTATTGTCCTATTATGTGTTTTTACGTTCTAAGTTCCGTCTTGTATTGTCCTATTATGTGTTTTTACGTTCTAAGTTCCGTGTTGTATTGTCCTATGATATGTTTTTACGTTCTAAGTTCCGTGTTGTATTGTCCTATTATGTCTTTTTACGTTCTAAGTTCCGTCTTGTATTGTTCTATTATGTGTTTTTACGTTCTAAGTTCCGTGTTGTATTGTCCTATTATGTGTTTTTACGTTCTCAGTTCCGTGTTGTATTGTCCTATTATGTGTTTTTACGTTCTAAGTTCCGTGTTGTATTGTCCTATGATGTGTTTTTACGTTCTCAGTTCCGTCTTGTATTGTTCTATTATGTGTTTTTACGTTCTAAGTTCCGTGTTGTATTGTCCTATTATGTGTTTTTACGTTCTAAGTTCCGTGTTGTGTTGTCCTATTATGTGTTTTTACGTTCTGAGTTCCGTGTTGTATTGTCCTATGATATGTTTTTACGTTCTGAGTTCCGTGTTGTGTTGTCCTATCATGTGTTTTTACGTTCTAAGTTCCGTGTTGTATTGTCCTATGATGTGTTTTTACGTTCTAAGTTCCGTGTTGTATTGTCCTATTATGTGTTTTTACGTTCTAAGTTCCGTGTTGTATTGTTCTATTATGTGTTTTTACGTTCTGGGTTCCGTGTTGTGTTGTCCTATTATGTGTTTTTTACGTTCTAAGTTCCGTGTTGTATTGTCCTATCATGTGTTTTTACGTTCTAAGTTCCGTGTTGTATTGTCCTATTATGACTTTTTACGTTCTAAGTTCCGTGTTGTATTGTTCTATTATGTGTTTTTACGCTGTAAGTTCCGTTTTGTATTGTCCTATTATGTGTTTTTACGTTCTGAGTTCCGTGTTGTATTGTCCTATTATGTGTTTTTACGCTCTAAGTTCCGTGTTGTATTGTCCTATTATGTGTTTTTACGTTCTAAGTTCCGTCTTGTATTGTCCTATTATGTGTTTTTACGTTCTGAGTTCCGTGTTGTGTTGTCCTATTATGTGTTTTTACGTTCTAAGTTCCGTGTTGTGTTGTCCTATTATGTGTTTTTACGTTCTGAGTTCCGTGTTGTATTGCCCTATTATGTGTTTTTACGTTCTGAGTTCCGTCTTGTATTGTCCTATTATGTGTTTTAACGTTCTAAGTTCCGTGTTGTATTGTCCTATTATGTGCTTTTACGTTCTAAGTTCCGTGTTGTATTGTCCTATTATGTGTTTTTACGTTCTGAGTTCCGTGTTGTGTTGTCCTATTATGTGTTTTTACGTTCTGAGTTCCGTGTTGTATTGTCCTATGATATGTTTTTACGTTCTGAGTTCCGTGTTGTGTTGTCCTATCATGTGTTTTTACGTTCTAAGTTCCGTGTTGTATTGTCCTATGATGTGTTTTTACGTTCTAAGTTCCGTGTTGTATTGTCCTATTATGTGTTTTTACGTTCTAAGTTCCGTGTTGTATTGTCCTATTATGTGTTTTTACGTTCTGAGTTCCGTGTTGTGTTGTCCTATTATGTGTTTTTACGTTCTAAGTTCCGTGTTGTATTGTCCTATTATGTGTTTTTACGTTCTGAGTTCCGTCTTGTATTGTCCTATTATGTGTTTTTGCGTTCTGAGTTCCGTGTTGTGTTGTCCTATTATGTGTTTTTACGTTCTAAGTGCCGTGTTGTATTGTCCTATTATGTGTTTTTACGTTCTAAGTTCCGTGTTGTATTGTCCTATTATGTGTTTTTACGCTCTAAGTTCCGTGTTGTATTGTCCTATTATGTGTTTTTACGTTCTAAGTTCCGTGTTGTATTGTCCTATTATGTGTTTTTACGTTCTCAGTTCCGTGTTGTATTGTCCTATTATGTGTTTTTACATTCTAAGTTCCGTGTTGTGTTGTCCTATGATGTGTTTTTCCGCTCTAAGTTCCGTGTTGTATTGTCCTATTATGTGTTTTTACGTTCTAAGTTCCGTCTTGTATTGTCCTATTATGTGTTTTTACGTTCTGAGTTCCGTGTTGTATTGTCCTATTATGTGTTTTTACGTTCTAAGTTCCGTGTTGTGTTGTTCTATTATGTGTTTTTCGTTCTAAGTTCCGTGTTGTATTGTCCTATTATGTGTTTTTACGTTCTAAGTTCCGTGTTGTATTGTCCTATTATGTGTTTTTACGTTCTAAGTTCCGTGTTGTGTTATCCTATGATATGTTTTTACGCTCTAAGTTCGTATTGTATTGTCCTATTATGTGTTTTTACGTTCTAAGTTCCGTGTTGTATTGTCCTATTATGTGTTTTTACGTTCTAAGTTCCGTGTTGTATTGTCCTATTATGTGTTTTTACGTTCTGAGTTCCGTGTTGTATTGTCCTATTATGTGTTTTTACGTTCTAAGTTCCGTGTTGTATTGTCCTATTATGTGTTTTTACGTTCTAAGTTCCGTGTTGTATTGTCCTATTATGTGTTTTTACGTTCTAAGTTCCGTGTTGTATTGTCCTATTATGTGTTTTTACGTTCTGAGTTCCGTGTTGTATTGTCCTACTATGTGTTTTTACGTTCTGAGTTCCGTGTTGTATTGTCCTATTATGTGTTTTTACGTTCTAAGTTCCGTGTTGTATTGTCCTATTATGTGTTTTTACGTTCTGAGTTCCGTGTTGTATTGTCCTATTATGTGTTTTTACGTTCGAAGTTCCATGTTGTGTTGTCCTATTATGTGTTTTTAGGCTCTAAGTTCCGTGTTGTATTGTCCTATGATGTGCTTTTACGTTCTGAGTTCCGTGTTGTGTTGTCTTATTATGTGTGTTTACGTTCTAAGTTCCGTGTTGTGTTGTCCTATCATGTGTTTTTACGTTCTAAGTTCCGTGTTGTATTATCCTATTATGTGTTTTTACGTTCTAAGTTCCGTGTTGTATTGTCCTATTATGCGTTTTTACGTTCTAAGTTCCGTGTTGTGTTGTCCTATGATGTGTTTTTACGCTCTGAGTTCCGTGTTGTATTGTCCTATTATGTGTTTTTACGCTCTAAGTTCCGTTTTGTATTGTCCTATGATGTGTTTTTACGCTCTAAGTTCCGTGTTGTATTGTCCTATTATGTGTTTTTACGTTCTAAGTTCCGTGTTGTATTGTTCTATTATGTGTTTTTACATTCTACGTTCCGTGTTGTATTGTCCTATTATGTGTTTTTACGTTCTAAGTTCCGTGTTGTGTTGTCCTATTATGTGTTTTTACGTTCTAAGTTCCGTGTTGTGTTGTCCTATTATGTGTTTTTACGTTCTAAGTTCCGTGTTGTATTGTTCTATTATGTGTTTTTACGTTCTAAGTTCCGTGTTGTGTTGTCCTATTATGTGTTTTTACGTTCTAAGTTCCGTGTTGTGTTGTCCTATTATGTGTTTTTACATTCTACGTTCCGTGTTGTATTGTCCTATTATGTGTTTTTACGTTCTAAGTTCCGTGTTGTGTTGTCCTATTATGTGTTTTGACGTTCTAAGTTCCGTGTTGTGTTGTCCTATTATGTGTTTTTACGCTCTAAGTTCCGTTTTGTATTGTCCTATGATGTGTTTTTACGCTCTAAGTTCCGTGTTGTATTGTCCTATTATGTGTTTTTACGTTCTAAGTTCCGTGTTGTATTGTTCTATTATGTGTTTTTACGTTCTAAGTTCCGTGTTGTATTGTTCTATTATGTGTTTTTACGTTCTAAGTTCCGTGTTGTATTGTCCTATGATGTGTTTTTACGTTCTGAGTTCCGTGTTGTATTGTCCTATGGTGTGTTTTTACGTTCTGAGTTCCGTGTTGTATTGTTCTATTATGTGTTTTTACATTCTACGTTCCGTTTTGTGTTGTCCTATTATGTGTTTTTACGTTCTCAGTTCCGTGTTGTGATGTTCTATTATGTGTTTTTACGTTCTGAGTTCCGTGTTGTGATGTCATATTATGTGTTTTTACGTTCTAAGTTCCGTGTTGTATTGTCCTATTATGTGTTTTTACGTTCTAAGTTCCGTGTTGTATTGTTCTATTATGTGTTTTTACGTTCTAAGTTCCGTGTTGTATTGTCCTATTATGTGTTTTTACGTTCTAAGTTCCGTCTTGTATTGTCCTATTATGTCTTTTTACGTTCTAAGTTCCGTGTTGTATTGTTCTATTATGTGTTTTTACGTTCTAAGTTCCGTGTTGTATTGTCCTATTATGTGTTTTTACGCTCTAAGTTCCGTCTTGTATTGTCCTATTATGTCTTTTTACGTTCTAAGTTCCGTGTTGTATTGTCCTATTATGTGTTTTTACGTTCTAAGTTCCGTCTTGTATTGTCCTATTATGTCTTTTTACGTTCTAAGTTCCGTCTTGTATTGTTCTATTATGTGTTTTTACGTTCTAAGTTCCGTGTTGTATTGTCCTATTATGTGTTTTTACGTTCTCAGTTCCGTGTTGTATTGTCCTATTATGTGTTTTTACGTTCTAAGTTCCGTGTTGTATTGTCCTATGATGTGTTTTTACGTTCTCAGTTCCGTCTTGTATTGTTCTATTATGTGTTTTTACGTTCTAAGTTCCGTGTTGTATTGTCCTATTATGTGTTTTTACGTTCTAAGTTCCGTGTTGTGTTGTCCTATTATGTGTTTTTACGTTCTGAGTTCCGTGTTGTATTGTCCTATGATATGTTTTTACGTTCTGAGTTCCGTGTTGTGTTGTCCTATCATGTGTTTTTACGTTCTAAGTTCCGTGTTGTATTGTCCTATGATGTGTTTTTACGTTCTAAGTTCCGTGTTGTATTGTCCTATTATGTGTTTTTACGTTCTAAGTTCCGTGTTGTATTGTCCTATTATGTGTTTTTACGTTCTGGGTTCCGTGTTGTGTTGTCCTATTATGTGTTTTTACGTTCTAAGTTCCGTGTTGTATTGTCCTATCATGTGTTTTTACGTTCTAAGTTCCGTGTTGTATTGTCCTATTATGTGTTTTTACGTTCTGAGTTCCGTGTTGTATTGTCCTATTATGTGTTTTTACGTTCTAAGTTCCGTGTTGTATTGTCCTATTATGTGTTTTTACGTTCTGAGGTCCGTGTTGTATTGTCCTATTATGTGTTTTTACGTTCGAAGTTCCATGTTGTGTTGTCCTATAATGTGTTTTTAGGCTCTAAGTTCCGTGTTGTATTGTCCTATGATGTGCTTTTACGTTCTGAGTTCCGTGTTGTGTTGTCTTATTATGTGTGTTTACGTTCTAAGTTCCGTGTTGTGTTGTCCTATCATGTGTTTTTACGTTCTAAGTTCCGTGTTGTATTATCCTATTATGTGTTTTTACGTTCTAAGTTCCGTGTTGTATTGTCCTATTATGCGTTTTTACGTTCTAAGTTCCGTGTTGTGTTGTCCTATGATGTGTTTTTACGCTCTGAGTTCCGTGTTGTATTGTCCTATTATGTGTTTTTACGCTCTAAGTTCCGTTTTGTATTGTCCTATGATGTGTTTTTACGCTCTAAGTTCCGTGTTGTATTGTCCTATTATGTGTTTTTACGTTCTAAGTTCCGTGTTGTATTGTTCTATTATGTGTTTTTACATTCTACGTTCCGTGTTGTATTGTCCTATTATGTGTTTTTACGTTCTAAGTTCCGTGTTGTGTTGTCCTATTATGTGTTTTTACGTTCTAAGTTCCGTGTTGTGTTGTCCTATTATGTGTTTTTACGTTCTAAGTTCCGTGTTGTATTGTTCTATTATGTGTTTTTACGTTCTAAGTTCCGTGTTGTGTTGTCCTATTATGTGTTTTTACGTTCTAAGTTCCGTGTTGTGTTGTCCTATTATGTGTTTTTACGTTCTGAGTTCCGTGTTGTGTTCTCCTATTATGTGTTTTTACGTTCTAAGTTCCGTGTTGTGTTGTCCTATTATGTGTTTTTACATTCTACGTTCCGTGTTGTATTGTCCTATTATGTGTTTTTACGTTCTAAGTTCCGTGTTGTGTTGTCCTATTATGTGTTTTTACGTTCTAAGTTCCGTTTTGTGTTGTCCTATTATGTGTTTTTACGCTCTAAGTTCCGTTTTGTATTGTCCTATGATGTGTTTTTACGCTCTAAGTTCCGTGTTGTATTGTCCTATTATGTGTTTTTACGTTCTAAGTTCCGTGTTGTATTGTTCTATTATGTGTTTTTACGTTCTAAGTTCCGTGTTGTATTGTTCTATTATGTGTTTTTACGTTCTCAGTTCCGTGTTGTATTGTCCTATGATGTGTTTTTACGTTCTGAGTTCCGTGTTGTATTGTCCTATGATGTGTTTTTACGTTCTGAGTTCCGTGTTGTATTGTTCTATTATGTGTTTTTACATTCTACGTTCCGTTTTGTGTTGTCCTATTATGTGTTTTTACGTTCTCAGTTCCGTGTTGTGATGTTCTATTATGTGTTTTTACGTTCTGAGTTCCGTGTTGTGATGTCATATTATGTGTTTTTACGTTCTAAGTTCCGTGTTGTATTGTCCTATTATGTGTTTTTACGTTCTAAGTTCCGTGTTGTATTGTTCTATTATGTGTTTTTACGTTCTAAGTTCCGTGTTGTATTGTCCTATTATGTGTTTTTACGTTCTAAGTTCCGTCTTGTATTGTCCTATTATGTCTTTTTACGTTCTAAGTTCCGTGTTGTATTGTTCTATTATGTGTTTTTACGTTCTAAGTTCCGTGTTGTATTGTCCTATTATGTGTTTTTACGCTCTAAGTTCCGTCTTGTATTGTCCTATTATGTCTTTTTACGTTCTAAGTTCCGTGTTGTATTGTCCTATTATGTGTTTTTACGTTCTAAGTTCCGTCTTGTATTGTCCTATTATGTCTTTTTACGTTCTAAGTTCCGTCTTGTATTGTTCTATTATGTGTTTTTACGTTCTAAGTTCCGTGTTGTATTGTCCTATTATGTGTTTTTACGTTCTCAGTTCCGTGTTGTATTGTCCTATTATGTGTTTTTACGTTCTAAGTTCCGTGTTGTATTGTCCTATGATGTGTTTTTACGTTCTCAGTTCCGTCTTGTATTGTTCTATTATGTGTTTTTACGTTCTAAGTTCCGTGTTGTATTGTCCTATTATGTGTTTTTACGTTCTAAGTTCCGTGTTGTGTTGTCCTATTATGTGTTTTTACGTTCTGAGTTCCGTGTTGTATTGTCCTATGATATGTTTTTACGTTCTGAGTTCCGTGTTGTGTTGTCCTATCATGTGTTTTTACGTTCTAAGTTCCGTGTTGTATTGTCCTATGATGTGTTTTTACGTTCTAAGTTCCGTGTTGTATTGTCCTATTATGTGTTTTTACGTTCTAAGTTCCGTGTTGTATTGTCCTATTATGTGTTTTTACGTTCTGGGTTCCGTGTTGTGTTGTCCTATTATGTGTTTTTACGTTCTAAGTTCCGTGTTGTATTGTCCTATCATGTGTTTTTACGTTCTAAGTTCCGTGTTGTATTGTCCTATTATGTCTTTTTACGTTCTAAGTTCCGTGTTGTATTGTTCTATTATGTGTTTTTACGCTCTAAGTTCCGTTTTGTATTGTCCTATTATGTGTTTTTACGTTCTGAGTTCCGTGTTGTATTGTCCTATTATGTGTTTTTACGTTCTAAGTTCCGTGTTGTATTGTTCTATTATGTGTTTTTACGTTCTAAGTTCCGTGTTGTATTGTCCTATTATGTGTTTTTACGTTCTAAGTTCCGTGTTGTATTGTCCTATTATGTGTTTTTACGTTCTGAGTTCCGTGTTGTGTTGTCCTATTATGTGTTTTTACGTTCTAAGTTCCGTGTTGTATTGTCCTATTATGTGTTTTTACGTTCTAAGTTCCGTGTTGTATTGTCCTATTATGTGTTTTTACGTTCTGAGTTCCGTGTTGTGTTGTCCTATTATGTGTTTTTACGTTCTAAGTTCCGTGTTGTATTGTCCTATCATGTGTTTTTACGTTCTAAGTTCCGTGTTGTATTGTCCTATTATGTGTTTTTACGTTCTAAGTTCCGTGTTGTATTGTTCTATTATGTGTTTTTACGCTCTAAGTTCCGTTTTGTATTGTTCTATTATGTGTTTTTACGTTCTGAGTTCCGTGTTGTATTGTCCTATTATGTGTTTTTACGTTCTAAGTTCCGTGTTGTATTGTCCTATGATGTGTTTTTACGTTCTGAGTTCCGTGTTGTATTGTCCTATGATGTGTTTTTACGTTCTGAGTTCCGTGTTGTATTGTTCTATTATGTGTTTTTACATTCTACGTTCCGTTTTGTGTTGTCCTATTATGTGTTTTTACGTTCTCAGTTCCGTGTTGTGATGTTCTATTATGTGTTTTTACGTTCTGAGTTCCGTGTTGTGATGTCATATTATGTGTTTTTACGTTCTAAGTTCCGTGTTGTATTGTCCTATTATGTGTTTTTACGTTCTAAGTTCCGTGTTGTATTGTTCTATTATGTGTTTTTACGTTCTAAGTTCCGTGTTGTATTGTCCTATTATGTGTTTTTACGTTCTAAGTTCCGTCTTGTATTGTCCTATTATGTCTTTTTACGTTCTAAGTTCCGTGTTGTATTGTTCTATTATGTGTTTTTACGTTCTAAGTTCCGTGTTGTATTGTCCTATTATGTGTTTTTACGCTCTAAGTTCCGTCTTGTATTGTCCTATTATGTCTTTTTACGTTCTAAGTTCCGTGTTGTATTGTCCTATTATGTGTTTTTACGTTCTAAGTTCCGTCTTGTATTGTCCTATTATGTCTTTTTACGTTCTAAGTTCCGTCTTGTATTGTTCTATTATGTGTTTTTACGTTCTAAGTTCCGTGTTGTATTGTCCTATTATGTGTTTTTACGTTCTCAGTTCCGTGTTGTATTGTCCTATTATGTGTTTTTACGTTCTAAGTTCCGTGTTGTATTGTCCTATGATGTGTTTTTACGTTCTCAGTTCCGTCTTGTATTGTTCTATTATGTGTTTTTACGTTCTAAGTTCCGTGTTGTATTGTCCTATTATGTGTTTTTACGTTCTAAGTTCCGTGTTGTGTTGTCCTATTATGTGTTTTTACGTTCTGAGTTCCGTGTTGTATTGTCCTATGATATGTTTTTACGTTCTGAGTTCCGTGTTGTGTTGTCCTATCATGTGTTTTTACGTTCTAAGTTCCGTGTTGTATTGTCCTATGATGTGTTTTTACGTTCTAAGTTCCGTGTTGTATTGTCCTATTATGTGTTTTTACGTTCTAAGTTCCGTGTTGTATTGTCCTATTATGTGTTTTTACGTTCTGGGTTCCGTGTTGTGTTGTCCTATTATGTGTTTTTACGTTCTAAGTTCCGTGTTGTATTGTCCTATCATGTGTTTTTACGTTCTAAGTTCCGTGTTGTATTGTCCTATTATGTCTTTTTACGTTCTAAGTTCCGTGTTGTATTGTTCTATTATGTGTTTTTACGCTCTAAGTTCCGTTTTGTATTGTCCTATTATGTGTTTTTACGTTCTGAGTTCCGTGTTGTATTGTCCTATTATGTGTTTTTACGTTCTAAGTTCCGTGTTGTATTGTTCTATTATGTGTTTTTACGTTCTAAGTTCCGTGTTGTATTGTCCTATTATGTGTTTTTACGTTCTAAGTTCCGTGTTGTATTGTCCTATTATGTGTTTTTACGTTCTGAGTTCCGTGTTGTGTTGTCCTATTATGTGTTTTTACGTTCTAAGTTCCGTGTTGTATTGTCCTATTATGTGTTTTTACGTTCTAAGTTCCGTGTTGTATTGTCCTATTATGTGTTTTTACGTTCTGAGTTCCGTGTTGTGTTGTCCTATTATGTGTTTTTACGTTCTAAGTTCCGTGTTGTATTGTCCTATCATGTGTTTTTACGTTCTAAGTTCCGTGTTGTATTGTCCTATTATGTGTTTTTACGTTCTAAGTTCCGTGTTGTGTTGTCCTATTATGTGTTTTTACGTTCTGAGTTCCGTGTTGTATTGTCCTATGATATGTTTTTACGTTCTGAGTTCCGTGTTGTGTTGTCCTATCATGTGTTTTTACGTTCTAAGTTCCGTGTTGTATTGTCCTATGATGTGTTTTTACGTTCTAAGTTCCGTGTTGTATTGTCCTATTATGTGTTTTTACGTTCTAAGTTCCGTGTTGTATTGTCCTATTATGTGTTTTTACGTTCTGGGTTCCGTGTTGTGTTGTCCTATTATGTGTTTTTACGTTCTAAGTTCCGTGTTGTATTGTCCTATCATGTGTTTTTACGTTCTAAGTTCCGTGTTGTATTGTCCTATTATGTCTTTTTACGTTCTAAGTTCCGTGTTGTATTGTTCTATTATGTGTTTTTACGCTCTAAGTTCCGTTTTGTATTGTCCTATTATGTGTTTTTACGTTCTGAGTTCCGTGTTGTATTGTCCTATTATGTGTTTTTACGTTCTAAGTTCCGTGTTGTATTGTTCTATTATGTGTTTTTACGTTCTAAGTTCCGTGTTGTATTGTCCTATTATGTGTTTTTACGTTCTAAGTTCCGTGTTGTATTGTCCTATTATGTGTTTTTACGTTCTGAGTTCCGTGTTGTGTTGTCCTATTATGTGTTTTTACGTTCTAAGTTCCGTGTTGTATTGTCCTATTATGTGTTTTTACGTTCTAAGTTCCGTGTTGTATTGTCCTATTATGTGTTTTTACGTTCTGAGTTCCGTGTTGTGTTGTCCTATTATGTGTTTTTACGTTCTAAGTTCCGTGTTGTATTGTCCTATCATGTGTTTTTACGTTCTAAGTTCCGTGTTGTATTGTCCTATTATGTGTTTTTACGTTCTAAGTTCCGTGTTGTATTGTTCTATTATGTGTTTTTACGCTCTAAGTTCCGTTTTGTATTGTCCTATTATGTGTTTTTACGTTCTGAGTTCCGTGTTGTATTGTCCTATTATGTGTTTTTACGCTCTAAGTTCCGTGTTGTATTGTCCTATTATGTGTTTTTACGTTCTAAGTTCCGTCTTGTATTGTCCTATTATGTGTTTTTACGTTCTGAGTTCCGTGTTGTGTTGTCCTATTATGTGTTTTTACGTTCTAAGTTCCGTGTTGTGTTGTCCTATTATGTGTTTTTACGTTCTGAGTTCCGTGTTGTATTGTCCTATTACGTGTTTTTACGTTCTGAGTTCCGTGTTGTATTGTCCTATTATGTGTTTTTACGTTCTGAGTTCCGTGTTGTGTTGTCCTATTATGTGCTTTAACGTTCTAAGTTCCGTGTTGTATTGTCCTATTATGTGTTTTTACGTTCTAAGTTCCGTGTTGTATTGTCCTATTATGTGTTTTTACGCTCTAAGTTCCGTGTTGTATTGTCCTATTATGTGTTTTTACGTTCTAAGTTCCGTGTTGTATTGTCCTATTATGTGTTTTTACATTCTAAGTTCCGTGTTGTGTTGTCCTATGATGTGTTTTTACGCTCTAAGTTCCGTGTTGTATTGTCCTATTATGTGTTTTTACGTTCTAAGTTCCGTCTTGTATTGTCCTATTATGTGTTTTTACGTTCTGAGTTCCGTGTTGTATTGTCCTATTATGTGTTTTTACGTTCTAAGTTCCGTGTTGTATTGTTCTATTATGTGTTTTTACGTTCTAAGTTCCGTGTTGTATTGTCCTATTATGTGTTTTTACGTTCTAAGTTCCGTGTTGTATTGTTCTATTATGTGTTTTTACGTTCTAAGTTCCGTGTTGTATTGTTCTATTATGTCTTTTTACGTTCTAAGTTCCGTGTTGTATTGTCCTATTATGTGTTTTTACGTTCTAAGTTCCGTGTTGTATTGTTCTATTATGTGTTTTTACGTTCTAAGTTCCGTGTTGTATTGTCCTATTATGTGTTTTTACGTTCTAAGTTCCGTGTTGTATTGTCCTATTATGTGTTTTTACGTTCTAAGTTCCGTGTTGTATTGTTCTATTATGTCTTTTTACGTTCTAAGTTCCGTGTTGTATTGTCCTATTATGTGTTTTTACGTTCTAAGTTCCGTGTTGTATTGTTCTATTATGTGTTTTTACGCTCTAAGTTCCGTTTTGTATTGTCCTATTATGTCTTTTTACGTTCTGAGTTCCGTGTTGTATTGTCCTATTATGTGTTTTTACGCTCTAAGTTCCGTGTTGTATTGTCCTATTATGTGTTTTTACGTTCTAAGTTCCGTCTTGTATTGTCCTATTATGTGATTTTACGTTCTGAGTTCCGTGTTGTGTTGTCCTATTATGTGTTTTTACGTTCTAAGTTCCGTGTTGTGTTGTCCTATTATGTGTTTTTACGTTCTGAGTTCCGTGTTGTATTGTCCTATTACGTGTTTTTACGTTCTGAGTTCCGTGTTGTATTGTCCTATTATGTGTTTTTACGTTCTGAGTTCCGTGTTGTGTTGTCCTATTATGTGCTTTAACGTTCTAAGTTCCGTGTTGTATTGTCCTATTATGTGTTTTTACGTTCTAAGTTCCGTGTTGTATTGTCCTATTATGTGTTTTTACGCTCTAAGTTCCGTGTTGTATTGTCCTATTATGTGTTTTTACGTTCTAAGTTCCGTGTTGTATTGTCCTATTATGTGTTTTTACGTTCTAAGTTCCGTGTTGTATTGTCCTATTATGTGTTTTTACATTCTAAGTTCCGTGTTGTGTTGTCCTATGATGTGTTTTTACGCTCTAAGTTCCGTGTTGTATTGTCCTATTATGTGTTTTTACGTTCTAAGTTCCGTCTTGTATTGTCCTATTATGTGTTTTTACGTTCTGGGTTCCGTGTTGTGTTGTCCTATTATGTGTTTTTACGTTCTAAGTTCCGTGTTGTATTGTCCTATCATGTGTTTTTACGTTCTAAGTTCCGTGTTGTATTGTCCTATTATGTGTTTTTACGTTCTGAGTTCCGTGTTGTATTGTCCTATTATGTGTTTTTACGTTCTAAGTTCCGTGTTGTATTGTCCTATTATGTGTTTTTACGTTCTGAGGTCCGTGTTGTATTGTCCTATTATGTGTTTTTACGTTCGAAGTTCCATGTTGTGTTGTCCTATAATGTGTTTTTAGGCTCTAAGTTCCGTGTTGTATTGTCCTATGATGTGCTTTTACGTTCTGAGTTCCGTGTTGTGTTGTCTTATTATGTGTGTTTACGTTCTAAGTTCCGTGTTGTGTTGTCCTATCATGTGTTTTTACGTTCTAAGTTCCGTGTTGTATTATCCTATTATGTGTTTTTACGTTCTAAGTTCCGTGTTGTATTGTCCTATTATGCGTTTTTACGTTCTAAGTTCCGTGTTGTGTTGTCCTATGATGTGTTTTTACGCTCTGAGTTCCGTGTTGTATTGTCCTATTATGTGTTTTTACGCTCTAAGTTCCGTTTTGTATTGTCCTATGATGTGTTTTTACGCTCTAAGTTCCGTGTTGTATTGTCCTATTATGTGTTTTTACGTTCTAAGTTCCGTGTTGTATTGTTCTATTATGTGTTTTTACATTCTACGTTCCGTGTTGTATTGTCCTATTATGTGTTTTTACGTTCTAAGTTCCGTGTTGTGTTGTCCTATTATGTGTTTTTACGTTCTAAGTTCCGTGTTGTGTTGTCCTATTATGTGTTTTTACGTTCTAAGTTCCGTGTTGTATTGTTCTATTATGTGTTTTTACGTTCTAAGTTCCGTGTTGTGTTGTCCTATTATGTGTTTTTACGTTCTAAGTTCCGTGTTGTGTTGTCCTATTATGTGTTTTTACGTTCTGAGTTCCGTGTTGTGTTGTCCTATTATGTGTTTTTACGTTCTAAGTTCCGTGTTGTGTTGTCCTATTATGTGTTTTTACATTCTACGTTCCGTGTTGTATTGTCCTATTATGTGTTTTTACGTTCTAAGTTCCGTGTTGTGTTGTCCTATTATGTGTTTTTACGTTCTAAGTTCCGTGTTGTGTTGTCCTATTATGTGTTTTTACGCTCTAAGTTCCGTTTTGTATTGTCCTATGATGTGTTTTTACGCTCTAAGTTCCGTGTTGTATTGTCCTATTATGTGTTTTTACGTTCTAAGTTCCGTGTTGTATTGTTCTATTATGTGTTTTTACGTTCTAAGTTCCGTGTTGTATTGTTCTATTATGTGTTTTTACGTTCTAAGTTCCGTGTTGTATTGTCCTATGATGTGTTTTTACGTTCTGAGTTCCGTGTTGTATTGTCCTATGATGTGTTTTTACGTTCTGAGTTCCGTGTTGTATTGTTCTATTATGTGTTTTTACATTCTACGTTCCGTTTTGTGTTGTCCTATTATGTGTTTTTACGTTCTCAGTTCCGTGTTGTGATGTTCTATTATGTGTTTTTACGTTCTGAGTTCCGTGTTGTGATGTCATATTATGTGTTTTTACGTTCTAAGTTCCGTGTTGTATTGTCCTATTATGTGTTTTTACGTTCTAAGTTCCGTGTTGTATTGTTCTATTATGTGTTTTTACGTTCTAAGTTCCGTGTTGTATTGTCCTATTATGTGTTTTTACGTTCTAAGTTCCGTCTTGTATTGTCCTATTATGTCTTTTTACGTTCTAAGTTCCGTGTTGTATTGTTCTATTATGTGTTTTTACGTTCTAAGTTCCGTGTTGTATTGTCCTATTATGTGTTTTTACGCTCTAAGTTCCGTCTTGTATTGTCCTATTATGTCTTTTTACGTTCTAAGTTCCGTGTTGTATTGTCCTATTATGTGTTTTTACGTTCTAAGTTCCGTCTTGTATTGTCCTATTATGTCTTTTTACGTTCTAAGTTCCGTCTTGTATTGTTCTATTATGTGTTTTTACGTTCTAAGTTCCGTGTTGTATTGTCCTATTATGTGTTTTTACGTTCTCAGTTCCGTGTTGTATTGTCCTATTATGTGTTTTTACGTTCTAAGTTCCGTGTTGTATTGTCCTATGATGTGTTTTTACGTTCTCAGTTCCGTCTTGTATTGTTCTATTATGTGTTTTTACGTTCTAAGTTCCGTGTTGTATTGTCCTATTATGTGTTTTTACGTTCTAAGTTCCGTGTTGTGTTGTCCTATTATGTGTTTTTACGTTCTGAGTTCCGTGTTGTATTGTCCTATGATATGTTTTTACGTTCTGAGTTCCGTGTTGTGTTGTCCTATCATGTGTTTTTACGTTCTAAGTTCCGTGTTGTATTGTCCTATGATGTGTTTTTACGTTCTAAGTTCCGTGTTGTATTGTCCTATTATGTGTTTTTACGTTCTAAGTTCCGTGTTGTATTGTCCTATTATGTGTTTTTACGTTCTGGGTTCCGTGTTGTGTTGTCCTATTATGTGTTTTTACGTTCTAAGTTCCGTGTTCTAATTGTCCTATTATGTGTTTTTACGTTCTGAGGTCCGTGTTGTATTGTCCTATTATGTGTTTTTACGTTCTGAGGTCCGTGTTGTATTGTCCTATTATGTGTTTTTACGTTCGAAGTTCAATGTTGTGTTGTCCTATAATGTGTTTTTAGGCTCTAAGTTCCGTGTTGTATTGTCCTATGATGTGCTTTTACGTTCTGAGTTCCGTGTTGTGTTGTCTTATTATGTGTGTTTACGTTCTAAGTTCCGTGTTGTGTTGTCCTATCATGTGTTTTTACGTTCTAAGTTCCGTGTTGTATTATCCTATTATGTGTTTTTACGTTCTAAGTTCCGTGTTGTATTGTCCTATTATGCGTTTTTACGTTCTAAGTTCCGTGTTGTGTTGTCCTATGATGTGTTTTTACGCTCTGAGTTCCGTGTTGTATTGTCCTATTATGTGTTTTTACGCTCTAAGTTCCGTTTTGTATTGTCCTATGATGTGTTTTTACGCTCTAAGTTCCGTGTTGTATTGTCCTATTATGTGTTTTTACGTTCTAAGTTCCGTGTTGTATTGTTCTATTATGTGTTTTTACATTCTACGTTCCGTGTTGTATTGTCCTATTATGTGTTTTTACGTTCTAAGTTCCGTGTTGTGTTGTCCTATTACGTGTTTTTACGTTCTAAGTTCCGTGTTGTGTTGTCCTATTATGTGTTTTTACGTTCTAAGTTCCGTGTTGTATTGTTCTATTATGTGTTTTTACGTTCTAAGTTCCGTGTTGTGTTGTCCTATTATGTGTTTTTACGTTCTAAGTTCCGTGTTGTGTTGTCCTATTATGTGTTTTTACGTTCTGAGTTCCGTGTTGTGTTGTCCTATTATGTGTTTTTACGTTCTAAGTTCCGTGTTGTGTTGTCCTATTATGTGTTTTTACATTCTACGTTCCGTGTTGTATTGTCCTATTATGTGTTTTTACGTTCTAAGTTCCGTGTTGTGTTGTCCTATTATGTGTTTTTACGTTCTAAGTTCCGTGTTGTGTTGTCCTATTATGTGTTTTTACGCTCTAAGTTCCGTTTTGTATTGTCCTATGATGTGTTTTTACGCTCTAAGTTCCGTGTTGTATTGTCCTATTATGTGTTTTTACGTTCTAAGTTCCGTGTTGTATTGTTCTATTATGTGTTTTTACGTTCTAAGTTCCGTGTTGTATTGTTCTATTATGTGTTTTTACGTTCTAAGTTCCGTGTTGTATTGTCCTATGATGTGTTTTTACGTTCTGAGTTCCGTGTTGTATTGTCCTATGATGTGTTTTTACGTTCTGAGTTCCGTGTTGTATTGTTCTATTATGTGTTTTTACATTCTACGTTCCGTTTTGTGTTGTCCTATTATGTGTTTTTACGTTCTCAGTTCCGTGTTGTGATGTTCTATTATGTGTTTTTACGTTCTGAGTTCCGTGTTGTGATGTCATATTATGTGTTTTTACGTTCTAAGTTCCGTGTTGTATTGTCCTATTATGTGTTTTTACGTTCTAAGTTCCGTGTTGTATTGTTCTATTATGTGTTTTTACGTTCTAAGTTCCGTGTTGTATTGTCCTATTATGTGTTTTTACGTTCTAAGTTCCGTCTTGTATTGTCCTATTATGTCTTTTTACGTTCTAAGTTCCGTGTTGTATTGTTCTATTATGTGTTTTTACGTTCTAAGTTCCGTGTTGTATTGTCCTATTATGTGTTTTTACGCTCTAAGTTCCGTCTTGTATTGTCCTATTATGTCTTTTTACGTTCTAAGTTCCGTGTTGTATTGTCCTATTATGTGTTTTTACGTTCTAAGTTCCGTCTTGTATTGTCCTATTATGTCTTTTTACGTTCTAAGTTCCGTCTTGTATTGTTCTATTATGTGTTTTTACGTTCTAAGTTCCGTGTTGTATTGTCCTATTATGTGTTTTTACGTTCTCAGTTCCGTGTTGTATTGTCCTATTATGTGTTTTTACGTTCTAAGTTCCGTGTTGTATTGTCCTATGATGTGTTTTTACGTTCTCAGTTCCGTCTTGTATTGTTCTATTATGTGTTTTTACGTTCTAAGTTCCGTGTTGTATTGTCCTATTATGTGTTTTTACGTTCTAAGTTCCGTGTTGTGTTGTCCTATTATGTGTTTTTACGTTCTGAGTTCCGTGTTGTATTGTCCTATGATATGTTTTTACGTTCTGAGTTCCGTGTTGTGTTGTCCTATCATGTGTTTTTACGTTCTAAGTTCCGTGTTGTATTGTCCTATGATGTGTTTTTACGTTCTAAGTTCCGTGTTGTATTGTCCTATTATGTGTTTTTACGTTCTAAGTTCCGTGTTGTATTGTCCTATTATGTGTTTTTACGTTCTGGGTTCCGTGTTGTGTTGTCCTATTATGTGTTTTTACGTTCTAAGTTCCGTGTTGTATTGTCCTATCATGTGTTTTTACGTTCTAAGTTCCGTGTTGTATTGTCCTATTATGTCTTTTTACGTTCTAAGTTCCGTGTTGTATTGTTCTATTATGTGTTTTTACGCTCTAAGTTCCGTTTTGTATTGTCCTATTATGTGTTTTTACGTTCTGAGTTCCGTGTTGTATTGTCCTATTATGTGTTTTTACGTTCTAAGTTCCGTGTTGTATTGTTCTATTATGTGTTTTTACGTTCTAAGTTCCGTGTTGTATTGTCCTATTATGTGTTTTTACGTTCTAAGTTCCGTCTTGTATTGTCCTATTATGTCTTTTTACGTTCTAAGTTCCGTGTTGTATTGTTCTATTATGTGTTTTTACGTTCTAAGTTCCGTGTTGTATTGTCCTATTATGTGTTTTTACGCTCTAAGTTCCGTCTTGTATTGTCCTATTATGTCTTTTTACGTTCTAAGTTCCGTGTTGTATTGTCCTATTATGTGTTTTTACGTTCTAAGTTCCGTCTTGTATTGTCCTATTATGTCTTTTTACGTTCTAAGTTCCGTCTTGTATTGTTCTATTATGTGTTTTTACGTTCTAAGTTCCGTGTTGTATTGTCCTATTATGTGTTTTTACGTTCTCAGTTCCGTGTTGTATTGTCCTATTATGTGTTTTTACGTTCTAAGTTCCGTGTTGTATTGTCCTATGATGTGTTTTTACGTTCTCAGTTCCGTCTTGTATTGTTCTATTATGTGTTTTTACGTTCTAAGTTCCGTGTTGTATTGTCCTATTATGTGTTTTTACGTTCTAAGTTCCGTGTTGTGTTGTCCTATTATGTGTTTTTACGTTCTGAGTTCCGTGTTGTATTGTCCTATGATATGTTTTTACGTTCTGAGTTCCGTGTTGTGTTGTCCTATCATGTGTTTTTACGTTCTAAGTTCCGTGTTGTATTGTCCTATGATGTGTTTTTACGTTCTAAGTTCCGTGTTGTATTGTCCTATTATGTGTTTTTACGTTCTAAGTTCCGTGTTGTATTGTCCTATTATGTGTTTTTACGTTCTGGGTTCCGTGTTGTGTTGTCCTATTATGTGTTTTTACGTTCTAAGTTCCGTGTTGTATTGTCCTATCATGTGTTTTTACGTTCTAAGTTCCGTGTTGTATTGTCCTATTATGTCTTTTTACGTTCTAAGTTCCGTGTTGTATTGTTCTATTATGTGTTTTTACGCTCTAAGTTCCGTTTTGTATTGTCCTATTATGTGTTTTTACGTTCTGAGTTCCGTGTTGTATTGTCCTATTATGTGTTTTTACGCTCTAAGTTCCGTGTTGTATTGTCCTATTATGTGTTTTTACGTTCTAAGTTCCGTCTTGTATTGTCCTATTATGTGTTTTTACGTTCTGAGTTCCGTGTTGTGTTGTCCTATTATGTGTTTTTACGTTCTAAGTTCCGTGTTGTGTTGTCCTATTATGTGTTTTTACGTTCTGAGTTCCGTGTTGTATTGTCCTATTATGTGTTTTTACGTTCTGAGTTCCGTCTTGTATTGTCCTATTATGTGTTTTAACGTTCTAAGTTCCGTGTTGTATTGTCCTATTATGTGCTTTTACGTTCTAAGTTCCGTGTTGTATTGTCCTATTATGTGTTTTTACGTTCTGAGTTCCGTGTTGTGTTGTCCTATTATGTGTTTTTACGTTCTGAGTTCCGTGTTGTATTGTCCTATGATATGTTTTTACGTTCTGAGTTCCGTGTTGTGTTGTCCTATCATGTGTTTTTACGTTCTAAGTTCCGTGTTGTATTGTCCTATGATGTGTTTTTACGTTCTAAGTTCCGTGTTGTATTGTCCTATTATGTGTTTTTACGTTCTAAGTTCCGTGTTGTATTGTCCTATTATGTGTTTTTACGTTCTGAGTTCCGTGTTGTGTTGTCCTATTATGTGTTTTTACGTTCTAAGTTCCGTGTTGTATTGTCCTATCATGTGTTTTTACGTTCTAAGTTCCGTGTTGTATTGTCCTATTATGTGTTTTTACGTTCTAAGTTCCGTGTTGTATTGTTCTATTATGTGTTTTTACGCTCTAAGTTCCGTTTTGTATTGTCCTATTATGTGTTTTTACGTTCTGAGTTCCGTGTTGTATTGTCCTATTATGTGTTTTTACGCTCTAAGTTCCGTGTTGTATTGTCCTATTATGTGTTTTTACGTTCTAAGTTCCGTCTTGTATTGTCCTATTATGTGTTTTTACGTTCTGAGTTCCGTGTTGTGTTGTCCTATTATGTGTTTTTACGTTCTAAGTTCCGTGTTGTGTTGTCCTATTATGTGTTTTTACGTTCTGAGTTCCGTGTTGTATTGTCCTATTACGTGTTTTTACGTTCTGAGTTCCGTGTTGTATTGTCCTATTATGTGTTTTTACGTTCTGAGTTCCGTGTTGTGTTGTCCTATTATGTGCTTTAACGTTCTAAGTTCCGTGTTGTATTGTCCTATTATGTGTTTTTACGTTCTAAGTTCCGTGTTGTATTGTCCTATTATGTGTTTTTACGCTCTAAGTTCCGTGTTGTATTGTCCTATTATGTGTTTTTACGTTCTAAGTTCCGTGTTGTATTGTCCTATTATGTGTTTTTACGTTCTAAGTTCCGTGTTGTATTGTCCTATTATGTGTTTTTACATTCTAAGTTCCGTGTTGTGTTGTCCTATGATGTGTTTTTACGCTCTAAGTTCCGTGTTGTATTGTCCTATTATGTGTTTTTACGTTCTAAGTTCCGTCTTGTATTGTCCTATTATGTGTTTTTACGTTCTGAGTTCCGTGTTGTATTGTCCTATTATGTGTTTTTACGTTCTAAGTTCCGTGTTGTATTGTTCTATTATGTGTTTTTACGTTCTAAGTTCCGTGTTGTATTGTCCTATTATGTGTTTTTACGTTCTAAGTTCCGTGTTGTATTGTTCTATTATGTGTTTTTACGTTCTAAGTTCCGTGTTGTATTGTTCTATTATGTCTTTTTACGTTCTAAGTTCCGTGTTGTATTGTCCTATTATGTGTTTTTACGTTCTAAGTTCCGTGTTGTATTGTTCTATTATGTGTTTTTACGTTCTAAGTTCCGTGTTGTATTGTCCTATTATGTGTTTTTACGTTCTAAGTTCCGTGTTGTATTGTCCTATTATGTGTTTTTACGTTCTAAGTTCCGTGTTGTATTGTTCTATTATGTCTTTTTACGTTCTAAGTTCCGTGTTGTATTGTCCTATTATGTGTTTTTACGTTCTAAGTTCCGTGTTGTATTGTTCTATTATGTGTTTTTACGCTCTAAGTTCCGTTTTGTATTGTCCTATTATGTGTTTTTACGTTCTGAGTTCCGTGTTGTATTGTCCTATTATGTGTTTTTACGCTCTAAGTTCCGTGTTGTATTGTCCTATTATGTGTTTTTACGTTCTAAGTTCCGTCTTGTATTGTCCTATTATGTGTTTTTACGTTCTGAGTTCCGTGTTGTGTTGTCCTATTATGTGTTTTTACGTTCTAAGTTCCGTGTTGTGTTGTCCTATTATGTGTTTTTACGTTCTGAGTTCCGTGTTGTATTGTCCTATTACGTGTTTTTACGTTCTGAGTTCCGTGTTGTATTGTCCTATTATGTGTTTTTACGTTCTGAGTTCCGTGTTGTGTTGTCCTATTATGTGCTTTAACGTTCTAAGTTCCGTGTTGTATTGTCCTATTATGTGTTTTTACGTTCTAAGTTCCGTGTTGTATTGTCCTATTATGTGTTTTTACGCTCTAAGTTCCGTGTTGTATTGTCCTATTATGTGTTTTTACGTTCTAAGTTCCGTGTTGTATTGTCCTATTATGTGTTTTTACGTTCTAAGTTCCGTGTTGTATTGTCCTATTATGTGTTTTTACATTCTAAGTTCCGTGTTGTGTTGTCCTATGATGTGTTTTTACGCTCTAAGTTCCGTGTTGTATTGTCCTATTATGTGTTTTTACGTTCTAAGTTCCGTCTTGTATTGTCCTATTATGTGTTTTTACGTTCTGAGTTCCGTGTTGTGTTGTCCTATTATGTGTTTTTACATTCTAAGTTCCGTGTTGTATTGTCCTATTATGTGTTTTTACATTCTAAGTTCCGTGTTGTGTTGTCCTATGATGTGTTTTTACGTTCTAAGTTCCGTGTTGTATTGTCCTATTATGTGTTTTTACGTTCTAAGTTCCGTGTTGTATTGTCCTATTATGTGTTTTTACGTTCTAAGTTCCGTGTTGTATTGTCCTATTATGTGTTTTTACGTTCTGAGTTCCGTCTTGTATTGTCCTATTATGTGTTTTTACGTTCTGAGTTCCGTGTTGTGTTGTCCTATTATGTGTTTTTACGTTCTAAGTTCCGTGTTGTATTGTCCTATTATGTGTTTTTACGTTCTGAGTTCCGTGTTGTATTGTCCTATTATGTGTTTTTACGTTCTAAGTTCCGTGTTGTATTGTCCTATTATGTGTTTTTACGTTCTAAGTTCCGTGTTGTATTGTCCTATTATGTGTTTTTACGCTCTAAGTTCCGTGTTGTATTGTCCTATTATGTGTTTTTACGTTATAAGTTCCGTGTTGTATTGTCCTATTATGTGTTTTTACGTTCTAAGTTCCGTGTTGTATTGTCCTATTATGTGTTTTTACATTCTAAGTTCCGTGTTGTGTTGTCCTATGATGTGTTTTTACGCTCTAAGTTCCGTGTTGTATTGTCCTATTATGTTTTTTTTACGTTCTAAGTACCGTCTTGTATTGTCCTATTATGTGCTTTTACGTTCTGAGTTCCGTGTTGTATTGTCCTATTATGTGTTTTTACGTTCTGAGTTCCGTGTTGTATTGTCCTATTATGTGTTTTTACGCTCTAAGTTCCGTGTTGTATTGTCCTATTATGTGTTTTTACGTTCTAAGTTCCGTCTTGTATTGTCCTATTATGTGTTTTTACGTTCTGAGTTCCGTGTTGTGTTGTCCTATTATGTGTTTTTACGTTCTAAGTTCCGTGTTGTGTTGTCCTATTATGTGTTTTTACGTTCTGAGTTCCGTGTTGTATTGTCCTATTATGTGTTTTTACGTTCTGAGTTCCGTCTTGTATTGTCCTATTATGTGTTTTAACGTTCTAAGTTCCGTGTTGTATTGTCCTATTATGTGCTTTTACGTTCTAAGTTCCGTGTTGTATTGTCCTATTATGTGTTTTTACGTTCTGAGTTCCGTGTTGTGTTGTCCTATTATGTGTTTTTACGTTCTGAGTTCCGTGTTGTATTGTCCTATGATATGTTTTTACGTTCTGAGTTCCGTGTTGTGTTGTCCTATCATGTGTTTTTACGTTCTAAGTTCCGTGTTGTATTGTCCTATGATGTGTTTTTACGTTCTAAGTTCCGTGTTGTATTGTCCTATTATGTGTTTTTACGTTCTAAGTTCCGTGTTGTATTGTCCTATTATGTGTTTTTACGTTCTGAGTTCCGTGTTGTGTTGTCCTATTATGTGTTTTTACGTTCTAAGTTCCGTGTTGTATTGTCCTATCATGTGTTTTTACGTTCTAAGTTCCGTGTTGTATTGTCCTATTATGTGTTTTTACGTTCTAAGTTCCGTGTTGTATTGTTCTATTATGTGTTTTTACGCTCTAAGTTCCGTTTTGTATTGTCCTATTATGTGTTTTTACGTTCTGAGTTCCGTGTTGTATTGTCCTATTATGTGTTTTTACGCTCTAAGTTCCGTGTTGTATTGTCCTATTATGTGTTTTTACGTTCTAAGTTCCGTCTTGTATTGTCCTATTATGTGTTTTTACGTTCTGAGTTCCGTGTTGTGTTGTCCTATTATGTGTTTTTACGTTCTAAGTTCCGTGTTGTGTTGTCCTATTATGTGTTTTTACGTTCTGAGTTCCGTGTTGTATTGTCCTATTACGTGTTTTTACGTTCTGAGTTCCGTGTTGTATTGTCCTATTATGTGTTTTTACGTTCTGAGTTCCGTGTTGTGTTGTCCTATTATGTGCTTTAACGTTCTAAGTTCCGTGTTGTATTGTCCTATTATGTGTTTTTACGTTCTAAGTTCCGTGTTGTATTGTCCTATTATGTGTTTTTACGCTCTAAGTTCCGTGTTGTATTGTCCTATTATGTGTTTTTACGTTCTAAGTTCCGTGTTGTATTGTCCTATTATGTGTTTTTACGTTCTAAGTTCCGTGTTGTATTGTCCTATTATGTGTTTTTACATTCTAAGTTCCGTGTTGTGTTGTCCTATGATGTGTTTTTACGCTCTAAGTTCCGTGTTGTATTGTCCTATTATGTGTTTTTACGTTCTAAGTTCCGTCTTGTATTGTCCTATTATGTGTTTTTACGTTCTGAGTTCCGTGTTGTATTGTCCTATTATGTGTTTTTACGTTCTAAGTTCCGTGTTGTATTGTTCTATTATGTGTTTTTACGTTCTAAGTTCCGTGTTGTATTGTCCTATTATGTGTTTTTACGTTCTAAGTTCCGTGTTGTATTGTTCTATTATGTGTTTTTACGTTCTAAGTTCCGTGTTGTATTGTTCTATTATGTCTTTTTACGTTCTAAGTTCCGTGTTGTATTGTCCTATTATGTGTTTTTACGTTCTAAGTTCCGTGTTGTATTGTTCTATTATGTGTTTTTACGTTCTAAGTTCCGTGTTGTATTGTCCTATTATGTGTTTTTACGTTCTAAGTTCCGTGTTGTATTGTCCTATTATGTGTTTTTACGTTCTAAGTTCCGTGTTGTATTGTTCTATTATGTCTTTTTACGTTCTAAGTTCCGTGTTGTATTGTCCTATTATGTGTTTTTACGTTCTAAGTTCCGTGTTGTATTGTTCTATTATGTGTTTTTACGCTCTAAGTTCCGTTTTGTATTGTCCTATTATGTGTTTTTACGTTCTGAGTTCCGTGTTGTATTGTCCTATTATGTGTTTTTACGCTCTAAGTTCCGTGTTGTATTGTCCTATTATGTGTTTTTACGTTCTAAGTTCCGTCTTGTATTGTCCTATTATGTGTTTTTACGTTCTGAGTTCCGTGTTGTGTTGTCCTATTATGTGTTTTTACGTTCTAAGTTCCGTGTTGTGTTGTCCTATTATGTGTTTTTACGTTCTGAGTTCCGTGTTGTATTGTCCTATTACGTGTTTTTACGTTCTGAGTTCCGTGTTGTATTGTCCTATTATGTGTTTTTACGTTCTGAGTTCCGTGTTGTGTTGTCCTATTATGTGCTTTAACGTTCTAAGTTCCGTGTTGTATTGTCCTATTATGTGTTTTTACGTTCTAAGTTCCGTGTTGTATTGTCCTATTATGTGTTTTTACGCTCTAAGTTCCGTGTTGTATTGTCCTATTATGTGTTTTTACGTTCTAAGTTCCGTGTTGTATTGTCCTATTATGTGTTTTTACGTTCTAAGTTCCGTGTTGTATTGTCCTATTATGTGTTTTTACATTCTAAGTTCCGTGTTGTGTTGTCCTATGATGTGTTTTTACGCTCTAAGTTCCGTGTTGTATTGTCCTATTATGTGTTTTTACGTTCTAAGTTCCGTCTTGTATTGTCCTATTATGTGTTTTTACGTTCTGAGTTCCGTGTTGTGTTGTCCTATTATGTGTTTTTACATTCTAAGTTCCGTGTTGTATTGTCCTATTATGTGTTTTTACATTCTAAGTTCCGTGTTGTGTTGTCCTATGATGTGTTTTTACGTTCTAAGTTCCGTGTTGTATTGTCCTATTATGTGTTTTTACGTTCTAAGTTCCGTGTTGTATTGTCCTATTATGTGTTTTTACGTTCTAAGTTCCGTGTTGTATTGTCCTATTATGTGTTTTTACGTTCTGAGTTCCGTCTTGTATTGTCCTATTATGTGTTTTTACGTTCTGAGTTCCGTGTTGTGTTGTCCTATTATGTGTTTTTACGTTCTAAGTTCCGTGTTGTATTGTCCTATTATGTGTTTTTACGTTCTGAGTTCCGTGTTGTATTGTCCTATTATGTGTTTTTACGTTCTAAGTTCCGTGTTGTATTGTCCTATTATGTGTTTTTACGTTCTAAGTTCCGTGTTGTATTGTCCTATTATGTGTTTTTACGCTCTAAGTTCCGTGTTGTATTGTCCTATTATGTGTTTTTACGTTATAAGTTCCGTGTTGTATTGTCCTATTATGTGTTTTTACGTTCTAAGTTCCGTGTTGTATTGTCCTATTATGTGTTTTTACATTCTAAGTTCCGTGTTGTGTTGTCCTATGATGTGTTTTTACGCTCTAAGTTCCGTGTTGTATTGTCCTATTATGTTTTTTTTACGTTCTAAGTACCGTCTTGTATTGTCCTATTATGTGCTTTTACGTTCTGAGTTCCGTGTTGTATTGTCCTATTATGTGTTTTTACGTTCTGAGTTCCGTGTTGTATTGTCCTATTATGTGTTTTTACGTTCTGAGTTCCGTGTTGTATTGTCCTATTATGTGTTTTTACGTTCTAAGTTCCGTGTTGTATTGTCCTATTATGTGTTTTTACGTTCTAAGTTCCGTGTTGTGTTGTTCTATTATGTGTTTTTCGTTCTAAGTTCCGTGTTGTATTGTCCTATTATGTGTTTTTACGTTCTAAGTTCCGTGTTGTATTGTCCTATTATGTGTTTTTACGTTCTAAGTTCCGTGTTGTGTTATCCTATGATATGTTTTTACGCTCTAAGTTCGTATTGTATTGTCCTATTATGTGTTTTTACGTTCTAAGTTCCGTGTTGTATTGTCCTATTATGTGTTTTTACGTTCTAAGTTCCGTGTTGTATTGTCCTATTATGTGTTTTTACGTTCTGAGTTCCGTGTTGTATTGTCCTACTATTTGTTTTTACGTTCTGAGTTCCGTGTTGTATTGTCCTATTATGTGTTTTTACGTTCTAAGTTCCGTGTTGTATTGTCCTATTATGTGTTTTTACGTTCTGAGTTCCGTGTTGTATTGTCCTATTATGTGTTTTTACGTTCGAAGTTCCATGTTGTGTTGTCCTATGATGTGTTTTTAGGCTCTAAGTTCCGTGTTGTATTGTCCTATGATGTGCTTTTACGTTCTGAGTTCCGTGTTGTGTTGTCTTATTATGTGTGTTTACGTTCTAAGTTCCGTGTTGTGTTGTCCTATCATGTGTTTTTACGTTCTCAGTTCCGTGTTGTATTATCCTATTATGTGTTTTTACGTTCTAAGTTCCGTGTTGTATTGTCCTATTATGCGTTTTTACGTTCTAAGTTCCGTGTTGTGTTGTCCTATGATGTGTTTTTACGCTCTGAGTTCCGTGTTGTATTGTCCTATTATGTGTTTTTACGTTCTAAGTTCCGTGTTGTGTTGTCCTATTATGTGTTTTTACGCTCTAAGTTCCGTTTTGTATTGTCCTATGATGTGTTTTTACGCTCTAAGTTCCGTGTTGTATTGTCCTATTATGTGTTTTTACGTTCTAAGTTCCGTGTTGTATTGTTCTATTATGTGTTTTTACGTTCTAAGTTCCGTGTTGTATTGTCCTATTATGTGTTTTTACGTTCTAAGTTCCGTGTTGTATTGTCCTATGATGTGTTTTTACGTTCTAAGTTCCGTGTTGTATTGTCCTATTATGTGTTTTTACATTCTGAGTTCCGTGTTGTATTGTCCTATTATGTGTTTTTACGTTCTAAGTTCCGTGTTGTGTTGTCGTATTATGTGTTTTTACATTCTGAGTTCCGTGTTGTATTGTCCTATTATGTGTTTTTACGTTCTAAGTTCCGTGTTGTGTTGTCCTATTATGTGTTTTTACGTTCTGAGTTCCGTGTTGTATTGTCCTATTATGTGTTTTTACGTTCTAAGTTCCGTGTTGTGATGTCCTATTATGTGTTTTTACGCTCTAAGTTCCGTTTTGTATTGTCCTATGATGTGTTTTTACGTTCTGAGTTCCGTGTTGTATTGTCCTATTATGTGTTTTTACGTTCTAAGTTCCGTGTTGTGTTGTCCTATCATGTGTTTTTACGTTCTAAGTTCCGTGTTGTGTTGTCCTATCATGTGTTTTTACATTCTAAGTTCCGTGTTGTGTTGTCCTATTATGTGTTTTTACGTTCTAAGTTCCGTGTTGTATTGTCCTATGATGTGTTTTTACATTCTAAGTTCCGTTTTGTATTGTCCTATTATGTGTTTTTACGTTCTAAGTTCCGTGTTGTATTGTCCTATGATGTGTTTTTACGTTCTAATTTCCGTGTTGTATTGTCCTATTATGTGTTTTTACATTCTGAGTTCCGTGTTGTATTGTCCTATTATGTGTTTTTACATTCTAAGTTCCGTGTTGTGTTGTCCTATTATGTGTTTTTACGTTCTAAGTTCCGTGTTGTATTGTCCTATTATATGTCTTTACGTTCTGAGTTCTGTGTTGTATTGTCCTATTATGTGTTTTACGTTCTAAGTTCCGTGTTGTATTGTCCTATTATGTGTTTTTACGTTCTAAGTTCCCTGTTGTGTTGTCCTAGTGTTACGATTTAGGAGTTAGGGATAAGATGATTGATTGTTTGTATGTATATTTATTATATTTTCTATGTGCTACTCATGATTTACTTTTCTTGTTCAGTTGTTATTTCATTCGTGATGCGTGTACAGCCGTCTGAATAGCACAGCGCGTATGTGTGTATGAATGGACTATTATTTATATTTCAGGCATCGTGATCGCAAATATTTATTGTATGTATATTGTTATTTTATATGGGAAAGTTTACATGGTTAAGATAAAGTTCGTCCTCATTGTTTGACCAAGGGGGGGGGGGGGGGGGGGGGGGGGGGGCCTACGACCAGTCCCATCATTATTTCTCCTTATTAACCTTGTCACATTTTCTTACCTATTTCATTCATTCACGCTAGGTTTCTATATTGTACTTGGGTTTGTTTTCCTTAAGGGTACGCTTTATTAAGCCCGTTTTCCCTTTCCTCTTGACATGACAAACAACGTGTTTATACTTTCCGCCATGTATTCTGTGTGTAATTTATAGTGCGCATGTGTGTTACCTCACACTTATGTGGCCCTGTTTGCGGCCCCGCTAACAATTATAATTACCGTGGGAACTTCCGGAGTAACTGACCAATCAGCGGCGTTTGACCCACATCCAGATGTGGGCCTTGTGTATATAAAGACCAAACGTCTGCTACTGAGGAGACACTTTTTACCCGAGACCAGGGCAATTAAACCACCTTGAAATTAATCTGAGCGCTACCAGCTAGTTACTTTTTACAGTAATCTTTCTGTTATTTAGACTGGTACGTTTCCCTTAAGATAGAATATTCCGACCTGTGACCTATAATATTTTTTACTACGTTCGTACGACTTTACGCTAATATTGACATTTGTCCAAAAAGGCGGGGGGGGGGGGGGGGGGGGGGTCCCGGTATTTTATAGCGCTCAGTAGGAATTTTATACTGTATTTGTTAATTATCAATTGTTATCATAATAAATTTCATGAGAATCTATTCCATATTCTTGTTATCTGTTGTACAAGTATCAAACTTTAAGTTTTACCAGTGCCTTGAGCTTGTGCAGATTACGCTACCAGTAATAGAATTAACCCACTACCAGGGTGATTATACTACCAGTTGTTATACCTGTATATCGTTACCACCCCAATGGTGTAACACTATGATGTGTTTTTACGTTCTAAGTTCCGTGTTGTATTGTCCTATTATGTGTTCTTACGTTCTGAGTTCCGTGTTGTATTGTCCTATTATGTGTTTTTACGTTCTAAGTTCCGTGTTGTGTTGTCCTATTATGTGTTTTTACGTTCTAAGTTCCGTGTTGTATTGTCCTATTATGTGTTTTTACGTTCTAAGTTCCGTGTTGTATTGTTCTATTATGTGTTTTTACATTCTACGTTCCGTGTTGTATTGTCCTATTATGTGTTTTTACGTTCTAAGTTCCGTGTTGTGTTGTCCTATTATGTGTTTTTACGTTCTAAGTTCCGTGTTGTGTTGTCCTATTATGTGTTTTTACGTTCTAAGTTCCGTGTTGTATTGTTCTATTATGTGTTTTTACGTTCTAAGTTCCGTGTTGTGTTGTCCTATTATGTGTTTTTACGTTCTAAGTTCCGTGTTGTGTTGTCCTATTATGTGTTTTTACGTTCTGAGTTCCGTGTTGTATTGTCCTATTATGTGTTTTTACGTTCTAAGTTCCCTGTTGTGTTGTCCTAGTGTTACGATTTAGGAGTTAGGGATAAGATGATTGATTGTTTGTATGTATATTTATTATATTTTCTATGTGCTACTCATGATTTACTTTTCTTGTTCAGTTGTTATTTCATTCGTGTTGCGTGTACAGCCGTCTGAATAGCATAGCGCGTATGTGTGTATGAATGGACTATTATTTATATTTCAGGCATCGTGATCGCAAATATTTATTGTATGTATATTGTTATTTTATATGGGAAAGTTTACATGGTTAAGATAAAGTTCGTCCTCATTGTTTGACCAAGGGGGGGGGGGGGGGGGTGTGGGGGCCTACGACCAGTCCCATCATTATTTCTCCTTATTAACCTTGTCACATTTTCTTACCTATTTCATTCATTCACGCTAGGTTTCTATATTGTACTTGGGTTTGTTTTCCTTAAGGGTACGCTTTATTAAGCCCGTTTTCCCTTTCCTCTTGACATGACAAACAACGTGTTTATACTTTCCGCCATGTATTCTGTGTGTAATTTATAGTGCGCATGTGTGTTACCTCACACTTATGTGGCCCTGTTTGCGGCCCCGCTAACAATTATAATTACCGTGGGAACTTCCGGAGTAACTGACCAATCAGCGGCGTTTGACCCACATCCAGATGTGGGCCTTGTGTATATAAAGACCAAACGTCTGCTACTGAGGAGACACTTTTTACCCGAGACCAGGGCAATTAAACCACCTTGAAATTAATCTGAGCGCTACCAGCTAGTTACTTTTTACAGTAATCTTTCTGTTATTTAGACTGGTACGTTTCCCTTAAGATAGAATATTCCGACCTGTGACCTATAATATTTTTTACTACGTTCGTACGACTTTACGCTAATATTGACATTTGTCCAAAAAGGCGGGGGGGGGTCCCGGTATTTTATAGCGCTCAGTAGGAATTTTATACTGTATTTGTTAATTATCAATTGTTATCATAATAAATTTCATGAGAATCTATTCCATATTCTTGTTATCTGTTGTACAAGTATCAAACTTTAAGTTTTACCGGTGCCTTGAGCTTGTGCAGATTACGCTACCAGTAATAGAATTAACCCACTACCAGGGTGATTATACTACCAGTTGTTATACCTGTATATCGTTACCACCCCAATGGTGTAACACTATGATGTGTTTTTACGTTCTAAGTTCCGTGTTGTATTGTCCTATTATGTGTTCTTACGTTCTGAGTTCCGTGTTGTATTGTCCTATTATGTGTTTTTACGTTCTAAGTTCCGTGTTGTGTTGTCTTATTATGTGTGTTTACGTTCTAAGTTCCGTGTTGTATTGTCCTATTATGTGTTTTTACGTTCTGAGTTCCGTGTTGTGTTGTCCTATTATGTGTTTTTACGTTCTAAGTTCCGTGTTGTGTTGTCCTATGATGTGTTTTTACGTTCTAAGTTCCGTGTTGTATTGTTCTATTATGTGTTTTTACATTCTACGTTCCGTGTTGTATTGTCCTATTATGTGTTTTTACGTTCTAAGTTCCGTGTTGTGTTGTCCTATTATGTGTTTTTACGTTCTAAGTTCCGTGTTGTGTTGTCCTATTATGTGTTTTTACGTTCTAAGTTCCGTGTTGTATTGTCCTATTATGTGTTTTTACGTTCTAAGTTCCGTGTTGTATTGTTCTATTATGTGTTTTTACGTTCTAAGTTCCGTGTTGTGTTGTCCTATTATGTGTTTTTACGTTCTAAGTTCCGTGTTGTGTTGTCCTATTATGTGTTTTTACGTTCTGAGTTCCGTGTTGTGTTGTCCTATTATGTGTTTTTACGTTCTAAGTTCCGTGTTGTGTTGTCCTATTATGTGTTTTTACATTCTACGTTCCGTGTTGTATTGTCCTATTATGTGTTTTTACGTTCTAAGTTCCGTGTTGTGTTGTCCTATTATGTGTTTTTACGTTCTAAGTTCCGTGTTGTGTTGTCCTATTATGTGTTTTTACGTTCTAAGTTCCGTGTTGTGTTGTCCTATTATGTGTTTTTACGTTCTAAGTTCCGTGTTGTATTGTTCTATTATGTGTTTTTACGTTCTAAGTTCCGTGTTGTGTTGTCCTATTATGTGTTTTTACGTTCTAAGTTCCGTGTTGTGTTGTCCTATTATGTGTTTTTACGTTCTGAGTTCCGTGTTGTGTTATCCTATTATGTGTTTTTACGTTCTAAGTTCCGTGTTGTGTTGTCCTATTATGTGTTTTTACGTTCTAAGTTCCGTGTTGTGTTGTCCTATTATGTGTTTTTACGTTCAGAGTTCCGTGTTGTGTTGTCCTATTATGTGTTTTTACGTTCTAAGTTCCGTCTTGTATTGTCCTATTATGTGTTTTTACGTTCTAAGTTCCGTGTTGTGTTGTCCTATTATGTGTTTTTACGTTCTAAGTTCCGTGTTGTGTTGTCCTATTATGTGTTTTTACGTTCTAAGTTCCGTGTTGTGTTGTCCTATTATGTGTTTTTACGTTCTAAGTTCCGTGTTCTATTGTTCTATTATGTGTTTTTACGTTCTAAGTTCCGTGTTGTGTTGTCCTATTATGTGTTTTTACGTTCTGAGTTCCGTGTTGTATTGTCCTATTATGTGTTTTTACGTTCTAAGTTCCGTGTTGTGTTGTCCTATTATGTGTTTTTACGTTCTGAGTTCCGTGTTGTATTGTCCTATTATGTGTTTTTACGTTCTAAGTTCCGTGTTGTATTGTCCTATTATGTGTTTTTACGTTCTAAGTTCCGTGTTGTATTGTCCTATTATGTGTTTTTACGTTCTGAGTTCCGCGTTGTATTGTCCTACTATGTGTTTTTACGCTCTAAGTTCCGTGTTGTATTGTTCTATTATGTGTTTTTACGTTCTAAGTTCCGTGTTGTATTGTCCTATTATGTGTTCTTACGTTCTGAGTTCCGTGTTGTATTGTCCTATTATGTGTTTTTATTATACTTAATATAAGCGTCACAACTTTCATTATATTATATACAATTATATACAATAATATGCCATTATATACACAAGCCATTATCTGGAAGATAATTTTATTAATTTGCTTCCTGTGAAGTATAATGAACATGTGTATTCGTTTTCAATAACTTATGAAATACATGAAAGTGAAATGTATTTATGACGTTTGTGTTTCAATATGGAATTCATGAAATACCATTAATTATCTTGAGCCCCCTATGATGTTGCTTTCTGTTACATTTGTCAAATAATCAATATATAGATGACGTAGGTAACATGTGACATATAAATACATCCGGACAGATATATGAATTAAGTATTGGTTCTGATAGTAACTATGGACAACATCACATGGATTAACGAGACATTTAATTTGACTTTTTATCCAAATAATAGTGATATTGTTTCAAGAACATATTCTATAACAGTGATGCTGTTTGCCGTTGCACTAAATATTTGCTGCATCATTGTTTTATGTAAAAGTAAATCGTTACAAGAAAATAGATTTTATGTCTTAACGATATATCTTTGTATAACTGACTTAGGTACGAGTCTTGCTGCAACAGTTATGGCATTGTGGTTAATGTCCGACACTTCAACTTTCGCACCTTATGCGTGCATCTTGATCTTTGGAGCGCTTATTGCTATGATAATGTGTGCTATGTACCAAACACTTCTTATATGTATACATCAGCTGTTTGTTGTGTTTGAAATTCATTCTTCCTTTTTCAATAAAATGTGTACGAAGTGTGGGATATTTGCCGTATATACACTGATACATATATATGTAATAACGCTGTACTTCAGCTATAGTAACCTTTCTGCAACGAAATGCCTACATGCTAACATAGTAGGTAGTAATGAACATAAAATTGTATTGTGGATTGATCTAGTAGTTTTACTATTAACTGGTGCTATTCTAATTATTTATTCCATTGTGATCGGATTGGTTGTACGTAGGCATAACCAAGTTCAATCTATAAGTGAAAATACAGCAAAGAAATTGAAAAGTTACGGATTAACACTAGGTATTATCATAGCTGTTGGCTTTGTTTCTGTACTACCAGCCAGTTGCTACTCACTGTCATTGTTATTAAATCCTGCTTTTGTCTCGTATGCTACAAGACGACTTGCCAATAACATGTATCTAATAAAACCACTGCTTGATCCAATTATTTACGTGTTTCGTATTAGAAAATTCCGTCGCTACCTGATATGTATGTGTTGTGTAAATAATCACACAGGCGGAGCCGTATACCCTGCTGAAATTCTATGACGCTGATATTGCTATCTTATTAAATTGCTCTCTGCTTAGTGTGAGTATTGGTGGAAAGCAAAGCCATTTAACAGTGATGACATGTTTTAAATACTGGTATCCATAGCCATTTAACAGTGATGACATGTTTTAAATACTGGTACCCATAGCCATTTAACAGTGATGACATGTTTTAAATACTGGTACCCATAGCCATTTATCAGTGGCGACATGTTTTAAATACTGGTACCCATAGTCATTTAACAGTGGTGACATGTTTTAAATACTGGTACCCATAGCCATTTAACAGTGATGACATGTTTTAAATACTGATACCCATAGCCATTTAACAGTGATGGCATGTTTTAAATACCGGTACCCATAGCCAATTAACAGTGATGACATGTTTTAAATACTGGTACCCATAGCCATTTAACAGTGATGACATGTTTTAAATACTGGTACCCATAGCCATTTAACAGTGATGACATGTTTTAAATACGGGTACCCATAGCCATTTAACAGTGATGACATGTTTTAAATACTGGTAGCCATAGTCATTTAACAGTGATGACATGTTTTAAATACTGGTACCCATAGCCATTTAACAGTGATGACATGTTTTAAATACTGATACCCATAGCCATTTAACAGTGGTGACATGTTTTACATACTGATACCCATAGCCATTTAACAGTGGTGACATGTTTTAAATACTGGTACCATAGCCATTTAACAGTGGTGACATGTTTTAAATACTGGTACCCATAGGCCATTTAACAGTGGTGACATGTTTTAAATACTGGTACCCATAGCCATTTAACAGTGGTGACATGTTTTAAATACTGGTACCATAGCCATTTAACAGTGGTGACATGTTTTAAAAACCGGAATGCATAGCCATTCAACAGCGCTGACATGCTTTAAATACCGGAACTCTTAACCATTCAGCAGCAGTGACATGCTTTAAATACCGGAACTCATAGCCAATCAACAGTTGTGACATGTTTTAAATACCGGAACTCATAATAGCCAATTAACAGCAGTGACATGTTTTAGATACCGGAACCCTTAGACATTCAACAGCGGTGACATATTTTAAATACCGGAACTCTTAACCAGTCAGTAGTGATGACATGTTTTAAAAACCGGAACTCATAACCATTCAACAGCGGTGACATGTTTTAAATACCGAAACTCATAACCATTCAACGGTTGTGACATGTTTTACATACCGGAACTCATAACCATTCAACATTGGAGACATGTTTTAAATACCGGAATTCATAACCATTCAACAGTGGTGACATGTTTTAAATACCGGAAATCATAACCATTCAACAGTGGTGACATGTTTTACATACCGGAACTCATAACCATTCAACAGTGGTGACATGTTTTAAATACCGGAATTAATAACCATTCAACAGTGGTGCCATGTTTTAAATACCGGAAATCATAACCATTCAACAGTGATAACATGTATTAAATACCGGAACTCTTAATCAGTCAGTAGTGATGACATGTTTGGAAAACAGGAACTCATAGCCATTCAACAGCGGTGGCATGTTTTACATAACGGAACTCATAGTCATTCAACAGTGGTGACATGTTTTAAATACCGGAACTGATAACCATTCAACAGTGGTGACATGTTTTAAACACCTGAACTCATAACCACTCAACAGCGGTGACACGTTTGAAAAACCGGAACTCTTAACCAGTCAGTAGTGATGACATGTTTTAAAAACCGGAACTCATAACCATTCAACAGTGGTGACATATTTAAAATACCGGAACTCATAACCATTCAACAGTGGTGACATGTTTTAAATAACTGAACTGATAACCATTCAACAGTGGTGACATGTTTTAAATACCTGAACTGATAACCATTCAACAGTGGTGACATGTTTTAAATATATAAACTCATAACCATTCAACAGTGGTGACATGTTTTAAATACCGGAACTCATAACCATTCAACAGTGGTGACATGCTTTTAGCACCCGAAATCTAAGCCATTCCACCTGGATTTTCAACCTCATATGTCGTGGTATATGTTTTCTGTTCAGTGAGTTAATGTGAGAGGTAATTGTTCATTTTGTTGATATTGTTGGATTTGTTAGCCATCACAGTTTGATCTTTCTTTTCATAACAGTGGCGATTGACATGTTTTAACCTACAGTAAATAACAGCCATTAAACAATGGTGAAATGTTCTAAACGTCATTTCTTAAGAAAGAATAAATAGAACTGCAATTTGAGATTTAATTTCCCTTAGTTTTATAAATTCATCTTCTTTTCTTTGAGATTTATTATTAATTATAATAACGTTGTTTTTTTGGTTATATGTGAGGGTTGGCATATTACTCACACGTGGAAAGCACGTGCAGGACCTCATTATTTCTTTAAGAGAAGAAGGTTGGGCCCAGCAAACTAGTTTATTCTCGCCACTTAAAGATATCGATTTTGTCTCTTTCTACGACTTTTATATTGGATTGTGGAAGAGTTCCGACAGTATGATATTTTTTGCTTAATGGGCTCAAATCTCCCCTATTAGTGAAAGTCTAACAATTTCATAGATTTGAGAGATATGACAATAAACAATGTATAATATATCAACTTTTTAAGTATATCTTTACTGTGCTGGTTATGAGTTCCAACATCCTGATTATTCCCAACAAAACGAACCCAATGTTTATACGCAGAAAGGTTTAATGATACCAAAGAGAAAATTGGAAGCCATAAATCATAGAATGACAAACAATACAATGGCCAAGAGAGAAGGGACAAAAGGACAAACAATGATATACAAATCACTATATAGAAAAGGAGATAAAAATAAGGCGATGTCATGCATGTTGTTTTACGTATTGAATGATTACACAACGGAATGGCGAGCAGTTCTTATAGACACCAATAAATAGCTATCAAAATAAATATGACACAATGAAAAACAACAGAGAATAATATAATTTACATACTACATGTCACATGATAATAATATTAGTTAATTAATTGATATCTTATTTTCCCTGTTGTCTTCAGATAATTGCATAATCTTAGGAAGACCGTTATAGGCCTCTTTTCACAAATGAACAATTTGGTTAAGATCAGTAGTATGTAGGTATAAAATTAGTTCATACATTTTCCTGTTGACATATAACGATCTCAGAAGTCCAGGATTTTCCCGAGGCTTACATATGAAATGTCTTCATAAATTTGAAGTATTTAAAATAAATTACGTCTACTTTGATTATATTGTGGACATTCAAGGAAAAAATGGTATATATTCTCATACTGACAATCGCATAAACAACTGGGATCATTGTTTAAGTTATTACGAAAAACATCATAATTCAATGGACTGAAATTGTATCGGAATTTTGTATGAAGTACATTATTTTTACTAGTCCCTGAGTCTTTAGGGCTCTTCTATATCCGGAAATAGCAAGAATGTTTCGTAAACCAATATTTAAATTATTCCACATACTAAGTGTTTTCATAATGAACTATTTTATAGTACATGTAACAGTGTATTTCCATTGTGTTTCAGAAATAACAGAACCTGCATCTATTGGTCGGTCACTGAGAGTATAAAAAGGCATCTGCTCAGTTATATCACCTTGTGATGTTTAATCTTTAATATAAATGAAAATTAACTTCTACAGAAATTAATTAATAAGTATTCATTATATAGATAGGTGTGATTTATGGGTATTTTTCCGTGAAATAAATTCCGTTATCTCACATGTGAGATATCAGTTTTTGTCCCGCCGGAACTACTTTTACACAAATATAAGTGTGTTATCGGTTACGTCCCTTGTTGTGTTACGGTGAATACACACACGATTGTAAACTGAAACAATTAAACTGATGAAAATAAAGTTGTAGCACTTTTATAAATTATTTGAATTGTTTCATTTTATTTATACATTAAAATTAAACACTTGTTTATTCTAAATCGAATCATTTCACTAGCATAACACAACAGATTTACATGTAAACAAACAAAACACAGCAATGTTAAAAGTGCATTGTATATTGCCAGTTTCCTTTCACCACCCCTTTCACCACCCCTTTTCAATGAAATATCGTCTGCTTCAATCTTAAAATAAAAAACAAAACAAAATATCTGATTATACGGCAGCTGTAGTCTCCCAATCTTTAGAAGAAAATGATTTTGACTTGTAAAATGCGGAAATGTCAGAATTTAATATTCTAGATGTCCAAGCAAATGTTCCAAATTCCAATGGCAATACAAATGAACACGCCCCTCAAACTGAAGCCCAGCCGGATAGATTTCAGAATGTTTCATTCGAGGATATTGATTCATTCCTTGCACAAAATGAAAATTTGAATACAAAAAGGAAAACAAACAATGATATCAGCCTGTTTCGATCATATCTGCAAAACTGTGATGAAAACAGAGAAATTGAAAATCTCTGAGCAGAGGAATTAAATGAAAGGTGCTGTACATTTGTATTATCCGTACGGAAAAGGGATGGAAACGAATATGAACCGTCCACTTTAAAACGCTTTTCATGCAGCATAGATCGCTATTTGAAACGACACAATTCCAAATTTAGTTTGTTAAATGGTAGTGAATTTGAAAAATGTCGTCGTGTTTTACAGTCAAAACAAAAACAGCTGGTCTATTTATCATGCGCCCCTTCCACTGATAAATTTACTTCATTTCACCTTATCATGTGTACTCAGTATGAGTGGAGGAAAGGAACAGCATTATCTTGCATTGAGTCACATTGAAATCGGTGGCGATAGTTCAGGAAAAGATATGTCTACGTACAGAAAGACAAACCAAAACAAGACAAGGTAGCAACCCAAATGACATAAAAAAATAAAGCTTGGGCACATGAAAACAAAGACAGGTGTCCTAATATAATTATTTCAAGGAACTGTGTGTTACAACTTGCTTGTTGGATGTAGTTTTATATGATAAATAATTTGATAGGGAACCATGGTTTATTAGGAATTATAAAATCGGCATGCAGTGAATGTCGAATGTTTGGTTCCAGCGATAACATTGGTGGTAAAACTTTAGATGCAATGCTAGACCGTGGTGAAATTAATATTCTAGCATGACATCCTTCTTTCGCTTTGCAAGCAAACGAGCAATCAACACGATGACAAAATCTCATTAGCACATGCGCGGTACACATTTAAGACAGGTGATAAAATCACAAAATCAAACTATTTACACGGTTGTTAACGTTTTAAACATCTATATTCACTGGAAATAATCAACATATCCAAAATTAATAATATGCGACGTACAATTAAAACATGCAAACACAATATTATTGTTACGGATGCTCCATCAATAAGACTGACTATCCCGTCATATCAATTTTTGGGATTGAATGATTATAAAAATACCATAAAATACAGACGTTTTTATTCATTGTAACTGCAGACATTACAATGAAGCTTCTTATTTTGTGTTTCTTCAAGAAAGCTTTTATAATTAAAATTTTGATTATAATTGGATTTAGAAATCTTGAACAATGTAAACTGTTTATTTATTTTCACTAAGCATTAACTTTCCTATTATAGAAAAGGTCGTAGTGGTCGTGATTGTGTGACAATTGGATTTACAGCTACCTGTCCAATCAGTGCCCATCGCACTAAAGTTGTGAGTTCGAATCCTGCTCATGGCGAGGTGTTCTCGATACAACATTATGTGATAAAGTTTGTCAGTGACTTACGACAGGTCGGTGATTTTTTCCTGGTACTCCAGTTTCGTCCTCCAAAAAAACGGACCACCACGATATAACTTAAATATTGTTGAAAGTGGCGTTAAACACCAAAAACCCAAAACCAAAGTTAACAATCTAATTAAAATTTGAAGTCTTTTGTATCTTTCTTTATTTGTTCTCTTTGGCGATACACTAACATCTAACAACATCCAGTTTTGAGTTATGTCAGGTAAGCTATGATTCATCCTTGACCATCCAATCAAGATAGTTAAATATATTGACCAATCGGACAGTAGTTCTTAGCGTGTACTCGGTCTTAAATGGTTGGCTCATCGTCGCTAATTGGTAGACATAAAACAAAATATGGACCCTGAAGTGACCCCTCCCCCATAATTTGTTTAATATTTATATGCTGTGAACAGTGTGTCGAGAATCGGATAGAAGATGCGGACCATTATTTTCTAAGATGAAGTCGTTACGCGATCTCCAGAATCTCATTGTTTCTAAATGTTTAACATATTATTTGTCCTGGTATGGATATAACGTTGTTGCGAGATTTTTTCCAATTTATTTTGGAAAACAAATTACTGGAAGGAAGTGAAGACCCAGTTACTAACACAATTTTTTAAATATTTAAATGAGTTTTCAAATACATTAAATCTACACGGAGGATTACATGATATATCTTTCCTACAATGAACATTAATTCTCAAATATGTTTCCTTCTTCTAAATTGGTATCCTTTTTAATAGTGACCACATGCTTGGGGGTGAGGGTGCGAGAGTGTGTGCGTGTGGGTGTGTGTATGTGTAAGGAAAAGTGCTTGCTCAATCAAGATTTTCTTCTTTATTATATTGATAATGAATTATGTCATTAGATGTATGTTTGGGGCCTATGAGAGGGGGGTTCATCCAGTACATCGGTCCGGGGCCCGTGATTCTCTGAATGGCCCCATAGCCTTAGCCATTGCCGTTTTATTTTGTTTTTTTCTTCTTTTTTGAGGGGGTTATTTTCAACTCAAATCCTCAATTTTGAGAGAGGTTCAGCCTGTCCCGGGGCCCCAAAACAACTTTGTTGCGCCTTGCAAAATTTTTCTTGGAGGCCCTGTGCATGTTTATATGTTGAGGTGATCTACTATTGTAGTAGCCGTTGGTAGTATGTCATCCTCAATATATTAAAGAAGATTGAAATTAAATAACTTTTCTATTGTACTCGTTTGTCCATCTTATAAACTACCTGTACAAATCATAAGTAAAACTATCAGGTACTGTGTAGACACAAGAATATATAAATATTTTTATTGAAACCTCTGTTTGTAGCAGTTGAAAATGTGGGACACATGATATATTATTTTATTTACTTCAAGATTTTGAATTATAAATGCATATTTGGTTATACCAGTATAGCTTTAAATAGAATGAAAGTTCAGTCCACGTTAAGTCTGTTAAGCTATATTTGGTTATACCAGTATAGCTTTAAATAGAATGAAAGTTCAGTCCACGGTAAGTCTGTTAAGCTATATTTGGTTATACCAGTATAGCTTTAAATAGAATGAAAGTTCAGTCCACGGTAAGTCTGTTTTTTGTTTCTTATTTTTTTCTTGAGTACGCGAATGTTTTGTGACGAGTATTATTATTATTGATATTAATGATAGTACTTTCTAATAATAATTGAAATGTATATGATGTCAGGGCTGTCGTGGTCGTGATCGTATTGTAATAGGATTTACAACTACTTGTGCAATCAGTGCCTATCACCACTAAAGATGGTGTGAGTTCGAATCCCGCTCATGGCAAGGTGTACTCGATACAACATTATGTGATCAAGTTTGTCAGTAATTTGCGTCAAGTTGGTGGTTTTCTCAGGGTACTCAGGTTTCCTCCACCAATAAAACTGACCTCCATGATATAACTGAAATATTGTTGAAAGTGGCGTTAAACACCACAAACCAAACCATAGAACAATGTCTATTATGCTATCTTTGTGTTGATAAAACAGAAACTGATTCTTACAATTTCATCCATTTTCTATTGTGATTTTTGTTGCCATTGCAATAGTAATTCATTAATTGTCATCAACTAATATATTATTACAGTTTGTAACCAATGAGTCAGTTCTTTGGGCCCATAAAAATAGTTCAACCCCACCACTTTTTATTGAACCGCCTGTGCCAAGCCAGAAAAGTGAGTAGTCGTGCATTTGTGCGCTTGGAGTATCGATTTCACCTTTTTCTACGATTTTGGAACTGTGTTGTATTTTTTTTCCATTCTATAATATTATAAAATCTATTTACAGTGTTGGATACGATATGACTATCTTTGCCATGACAACCATGATAATTTTGTTGTGTCTTTTAGTTGTTGTATCAACCGGAAGTGACAGCATTGTAACTCTTCAAACGCGGCTAGGAAATATAAAAGGTATATCATCTACCTTCACTTTGAATAATATCACCAAGCCATATACAATATTCAGAAATATACCATTCGCACAAGCGCCCATTGGTGAACTCCGATTTCGTAAGCCTGTTCCATATGGATCATGGAATGGCACCCTTGATGCAACACAATTTGGACCATCGTGTGTTCAATCACTTGAATATATTACAGAATACCTACCCAATAAACAAATGTCTGAAGATTGTTTAGTGTTAAATGCCTTTTGTTCCGTCTGATGAGTCTAACAGTAAAAAGTCTGTTATTTTATGGATCCATGGTGGAGGGTACCTGGGAGGACAGGGGATGGCTTACGATGGATCTTACCTGGCTGGTATTGGTAACGTGATTGTTGTAGCAATCAACTATCGTCTTGAAGCATTTGGGTTTTTCAGTACAGGAGATGACGTAGCGCCAGGTAATTATGGTTTATGGGATCAGAAAATGGCAATACAGTGGGTTCATGATAACATAGACAGTTTTGGGGGAGATGCAAATTCAATAACACTTGCTGGTGAGTCTGCAGGTGGATTTAGTGTTGCACTGCAAGCTTTACATCCGTCTAATAAAGGACTATTTCATCGCGTAATTGCTCAAAGTGGAGTTAGTAATTCTATGACTACTTTTGACAATGCCCGTTCTACCGCAAAACTAATATCAAAAAGTCTCAATTGTAGTACCGACCTTAATTCAGAGACTATGATGTGCATTAGAGGGAAATCGTTTGATGACATTCATGATGCATTCATGGCTTTGCCCACCAGACTTCCTGGTTCACTTGACATACACGTAGCTCTTACTTTAGCTCCAGTAGTAGACGGTGTATTCCTAAAGGACTCGGCAGAAAATATTTTGATGGGTGATTCATCAGGATCACTTGACTTTTCAAGTCCTTGGATGTGATTATCGGAACTTGCGAGGCAGAAGGAATACTTCTACCTTTTGGTTACATGATGCCAGTTCTGAATCAATTACCTTTCAACCTTATGGAAGGAATTCCATCTGAATTTCTCTGTGAACACGTTGTGCCACCTTTGGTTAGAGACTACGTCAAGAATAAGACAAACCTAATACCAGACATTTGTCAAAAATATGCAAGCAATGGAACTCTTCAGGATGGAGAGAATAATGGAATAAATCTGGTTGGGGATGTATTGTTTTACACACAAGCCGTACAAAGTTTAAACGTCCATGCTAGTGGGAAGCAAAGCGGAAAACATTTTCAATATTCTTTTAAACGATTGAGTATTCTAAAATGTTGCAAACTATACTTCCTTGGATTGACGGAGCCGGTCACGGAGCAGAAATACAGTTTTTGTTCCCACCTAATCCTGCAGAATACAACTTAACGTGACAGACGTGTCAGTGGCTGCTGTAGTTATGGAATATTGGGCAAACTTTGCAAAAACCGGGTACGTTTCTATCTATACGATAGGCTCAAAATCTCACTTGAATGAGTGAGTAGTTGTTGTTTATATTCAAAAGAACAATTATTCAGTTATATCATGGCGGCGAAAACAAGCTACATTTCAATGAGATGATGGTGCTGTCTGTTTTGATCAACACGCTTAGTTTCTTTACAGAGCTATCTCGCTGAAACAACAGTCCGCTCCATTCTAACACATCATCCGGGTTCTGGGCCGCTTATGTTCTTACTCTTTAATACTACATGCATGAACGAGAAGCAGTAACTACCAATTGCATGATCCAACGACATTCGTAGCGAGTAAGCTAAGCTTTACACCACCTTATGGAATGTAAATATAGCAAGTAATTGCCCATAATATTTGTGTAGTAAAAGCATTAATTGGAGAATACAAAATACATAAACATTAAGGCAAATATAAAATGGCCAAAGCTAAGAATCAATGCATAGCTATTCAAACATGAATTTCACTTGACTTAGAAGCAATGCATAGCAATTTAAGCATAGCATACTATTAGCAAAGAAGCAATGCATGGGAATGCAGATACAAAATAGAGATAGTTAAAATATAAGAAGCAATATATAGTAGGTCAAGTATACCATTCCGTAAAACTAAGAAGCAGTGCAAACATAAAATATCCAAGACTAAGTAGATATGCATAGCAATTCAAAAATAAAATATAAAAAACTAAGAAACAATGCATCGCATAGTAATCTGAGATTGGCTGACAATCTTGTGTGCCCTATATTTAGGTTAGCGATGGCTACAGATTAGATAATAATTGCAAAGTATTGTGGTTAAATGAAAATTTTGAAGATACCAAAGGGCTAACCAGAGACCGTAAATCAAAGATGTACAGACAACACAATGGACAAAACAACAAACAATGATCTACAAAACATTATACAGAAAACTAAAGATAGGGCAACACGAACCCCACCATGTTCTACTAATGGCACCAATCGTGATTAAGTGATATCTCCTGTAAAATTGATTGTATTCGCATATACAAATGTATGTATATACGTGTTAGTTACGGGTATCGATTTTGCCTCTATTTCTACGATTTTTCTTGTGGATTTGAAACTTCTCTGGCAGTGGTGTGGGCTTCGTGAAAATCTTTGAGTTTTCTGTGTAGTGTTTTGCATACCATTGTTTGTCCCATTATCCATTTTCTTTTAGCCATTGCATTACCTGTCATTTTTAGATTTACGTCTTCTGATTACTCAACTGTCATTTTTAGATTTACGGCTTCTGATTACCCACCTATCATTTTATCATTGTGGTATCGTCAAACTTTTCTTGTTTTTTATTTTATCATGTATGTGTTATCTGAGTAAACTTTTTTGTGTTATTTTTCAGTGATGTAAATGGACCAGGAGTACCTCATTGGCCACAATACGATACATCAACACAACAATATGCATTGATAGATCTAAATGTCACTATAGAAACTAAACTCTATGAAGACAGAACACAGTTTTGGTTAGCTCGAATGACACCACACAGTGATGAAACGTCAGGCTCAAATAACGTGTCCTCTTTTAACATTTTGTTTCTTCTTGTAATATATATCAACAATGCTATTCTTTTGTAGCAATGTGAACGTCATTAACAATGATCAACAACACAATTACGTTTTTGTATGTGCTGTAATAGGACTGTTGATGAAAACGAATACCATTTTTTTAGTATGTCCTATGTATAGATATATACGAACTAATTGTATACCTACATACTACTGTTCTTAACCAAATTGTTCATTTGTGAAAAGAGGCCTATAACGGTCTTACTAAGATTATGCAATTATCTGAAGAGAACATGGAAAATAAGATACCAAATTATTATATAGATATCGATGAAATAGCTTGATTTCCGAGTTAAATAAAAACGATAATTTCACTAGTGAAATTACCATTTTTATTTTCACTCTCGCTATTTTTCCCACCATTTTTCGAGCCGGAACTATTCTTTTTTAGAATATTATATGGAGTGATGTCCCTTTGCTTCATTTCATGGACAGATTGTTAGTTTCATTTACGATAAAGGAAAAATTTTAAAAATAAACAAAATGATATCTTAAATGATATGTTCAAAGTGTGAACACGTACTCTCGCCTTAATCAAAACCAGCAGAAAAGTATATCCAAAGTGCTATCGAACATCGAGGGTAAAGTTGTTTTTGACAAAGGAAAGCCGTCCGAAAATACAAATTCAAATAACAGTGTTCGTTCTATTGCTTCTTGTGAAATGAATCCAAATTTGTCAGAGCTTTCGTCAACCACAAGTACTAGTTCAATGACTTCTGACACTAAGATGTCATCTCTTTTTTATGGGAACACTAATACATTTACGGAGGAACTTTTAATTTTAACAATCCTCAGTCTAGTCAGAAAAGACAAAGTGATGATTCCGAACTACAAATAGTAAAAACAAAATATAAAAGAATCCTACCTTTATCGTTTAGTGATTCCGATTCTGAGTGAACTTTAGTCCATTTTTCTTCCGTTATAATCCGTTTGAATTACACATTTAACATTTGAACCGTTTGGACCCACATATAACGATTTACATTTCCTAGCTGTTATATTGTTAAATTACTTGTTTTCTAATTATAAAATCCATCGAATTTGAAATAGTTTTGGTTTTGTTAACGGCCAAATATTGGTGACTCCTTTCACAAAACATTCTTCCCACAAGGTTACAAATGAAATGTACATAATAAAAACGAAACATAAATCAAGTGTCAATAAATATAATTGTGTCTTTCAAGGTCGATTGCATACTATGGTCACAAAGTTTACAAATATATGACCAAAACACATTCATAAATAATCAGGAACACAGTTAACAAATGAAAAAGCAATAAAATTAACCTCAAAATGTATAATATAATGATAATCACATGACAAATCAATAAACAAAACGTGCAACAATAATGGAAACAAGTGTAAAGATATAAAAAATAACAATAAAACCTATAAAACTAGTCTACTGACATCAATGATCAATAAGAAAACTGAAATAAGAAAATGCAAATCGAACACACCCCAACTAAAGCAAAGTCAAACAGACCCAAATCAATTAATGCAATAATTGATTACATTATGTCGATAATGATCTAAATTTGTATCTAGAATGATAAAATGAAAAATATTTGTTGTACAAAAGCAACAAATCGACACAAAAAGCCCAGAAAGCTAATGAAAATCACAATCAATTTGTAATATGAAACCGCATGGTAATATCTCAAAAATCCGGAAATATTTAGCTAACTGGTTAAATTCTGTAAAAAGCGCGTTTTGGAATAAATAATAGATGTAAAAAATATTTAAATGTAGCGATTAAATCGAGCATGATGTTTTGGTGATTATTTGACATGATTTACTATTTATCACGTGCAGTCATGTGTGTAATAGTTAAAAACATGCTATTTTTAAGCACAAACATACTACATTTGCGAGAACATATATCTCTTATGAAAAAGCGTTATTTTCAAAGGATATGGCAAATAACGCTATTTTTATACTTGTACCAAATATATATGATCCAACTTTGAACATCAAAGTGGTCATGTGTATGAAACGTTATACAAACTATTAAACCCCACTACGTAAACACACGGGTAGGTTGAAAAAAGCTGAATTTAAACCATTTTCCGCGTTTTTAATTTTGGTACAACACATGGATATCGACAATTGAAATATCAAACTTTAATTTCATGCAACAAAAATGCGGTCTACAGGGGTATCACACAAACTTTGTAATTAGAGGCTTTTTCAGACTTGGCTGATGGACTAATATGGATGAAGACCAAACACTTGCTTATGATATGATATTAGAAGGGCACAACATTTGCTTAACAGGACAGGCCAGAACAGGCAAATCTTTTGTTATAAGAAAGGCTGTAGACGAATTAAGAAAAAGGGGTATTCGTGTTGCTCTCACTTGTTCAACAGGCATAGGGACAATAGTGTTCGAAAGTCTACAAGCTTGTACCTTACACAAATGGGCAAGTCTTGAAGATGGCAGGCATGACAATACTGATCTTTATCATTTAATCATGACCGACGAGAGGTACAACAAAATAAAAGGGGGAATTCAAGACGCTGAATACTTTTCTATAGACGAGGTGTTAATGATAAGTGGCAAAGTATTGAACCAAGTAGAGTTCATATATAGAAAGGTACGAGGGAACACAACATATTTTGGAAATTTGACGGTCGTATTATTAGGGGATTTGTGGCAATTACCCCCTGTCAAAAATGAGTTATATTGGGATTTCGGCCACCACTGTGTAAATCTGAATTGGTTTGACACTGTTTTTGCTCATAGAATAAATCTTAATATCATTCATAGGCAATGTGACACTATGCTAATAAACGCAATAAATGAACTTGAGCGCGGGACACCATCCCCACCTACAGTTGCCTTCATAAATTCCTTATCAAGGCCCTTGTCAGAAGACATGGAAAACAATTCAGTCTATCTTTTCGCCAGGAACATTGATGTTGATTTATTTAACAATGATAAAGTGCAGGGATTACCCGGTCATATGTTTGTTTTTCGTTCAGAAGACGAAGGTGACTTTCATTATATTAATAAATTTCTCGCACTAAGAAATTTAGGATTGAAAATTGGATGTCCAGTTATGCTCCTTGTGGATTTGACTGAAGAACTTGTTAATGGGAAAATTGGCAAAGTTTCCACTATTTTAGGAGAAGAAATTTTTGTAAACTTTTCTATTCAAAATTCTTTAAAAACTGTTAAGATATCGAAATATTTGTTTAGCACATATGTCCCAAAAGACAAGTGCATTTTGACAAAACGCACCCAGTATCCGTTGAAGCTTGCATGTTCAATGACGATTCAAAAATCACAAGGGATGACATTAGATTCATCAACAGTAGACTGTAGAAATGTATCAAATTCTGGTCAAATATGTGTAGCAGTTGGTAGAGTAAGGTCAACAGAAGGGCTTTGTGTTAAAAACTTTCGTCAGACGCTTTGCAAGTTCTGTTGAACAGCATTACAAATCTTGTACTGTAGGATATGTTAATGTCACTAAAACCTGTTGTAAAGTGAATGCAGAATTATCTGATGACCATCGGTCAGATTCAGAAAGTGAGCATTTTGATAATGACGATCATAGCGATGATGATGATGATAATGACAATGAAAATGATGATAAAAAAAAGTGATGATAAACATGTAAAGCTTGATTCAGATTCAGAATTATCAGATTTTAATTTAGAGGCACTAAAGCTTATTGATAATAAGGAGGTCCCAGAACAAGTTCGATGTTTATTAAATAATTGTATTTCAGACTTTTTAGATACTCCCCAGGAAGAATCTTGTGGAAATTTTAAAACGGAAACATTAAAACATTTATCAGATTTTGAAGCTTGGATTGAAAATCAAAGAAACCATTTAGATGTCTTAGACGAGAGGTGAAATTTTCTGCCAATGATTTTCATGAATTTTATGCTGAGTTTCAGGTTTATGTCTCTTCAGAGGACTTTCGTTCTAAAACCTTACAGTTATGTAGCCATTACAAATCAGTGGCCAAAGATGAATGCTTTCAATTTCTTACTAACATTTTGTTTTTGATGCAAAAAGATTTAATAGAAAATATTGATTAAAGATGTGAAAAAGAACTTGGTTTTCTAAAAATAAGTACCACTTGAAGATGAGTTGGGTGGCCCTGCTAGAGGGAAAATAAGATATATAGGTGGCTACACAATAGCAAAATTGAAATTCAGAAATTCACGAATAATTCAAAATTCACTATATGTTAAAGGAAAAGAGGATACTCTAAAAGTGGCAAAAAAACAAAGGCTGAACTTTTTGATTTGATTACCACAACATACTCTGAAATAAGGTGGTAAAGCAAGCAGGTATTCTCCGGATTACACCTCTATTTCAATGGGAAATTGTCTACGAGGATCAAAGGAGAATTAAATTAAAATATTTAACTTCTGTTGATAGATATTAAATGAATAATTAATACTACGGTCTATGCAGAATCCCGAGGATTTTGCTTGGCTTCACTTCCAATCATTTCCTTTCTTCACAAATGCCAATGATTGATTGATCAATCACATAGCGTGATGTCACTTCCGGAAATAGAATTACGTACTACGTAATCATTTAATACCATACATTTAATTTTAGCAACAGACAATTGTGTAGAGCACATTTATGTGTATATTTTTAACCCAGAATATTAAAATTGTGAATACACTATACATATCATTTCTGTATATACGATTGAAAGAACATATTCTTAGTGTGAAAACTACATTAATAAATATGAAAACGTAGATATCCAAATAAGTGCGCACGACACGTTTCTAGCACAATCTTTATTAGGTATGATCAAAGACAAAGCAATGGAAAACCAAAGAGCCAACGCAGGATAGCCCACATCGGCCAATGTCACCTATGTCTGAGGAACCTTAGTTATATGGATTAGGGTTATGGTGTTTAACGCCACTTTCAACAATATTTCAGTTATATCGCGGCAGTCAGTTGTATTTGTGGAGGAAACCGGAGTAGCCGGAGAAAACCACGGACCCGTCACTGACAAACTTTATCACATAATGTTGTATCAAGTACACCTCGCCTGATCGGGGTTCGAACTCGCAACGTTAGTAGTGATAAACATTGATTGCATACGATCACGACAACATCCCTTAATAACAATTGTATTATTTATACATTTTTTCTTATGAATATTAAATTGTTACGTGTAAACCAACTGAAGTATGCATTTATATACTTGTTGTCATGGTGATATATATTAATTTTGTAAAAATACATGCCTTGAATGTTGCATATTTACCATTAAATTCATTTGTATTTATGCTCCAAATATCAGCTGTAAACAGAGTATATTTATCCATTGTTTCTGTTCACAAGATTACTGTTATTTTTAGCATGACATTGAATCATGTGGTAAAATTGTATGTCATTATTTTGATGCCTTCCTTTAATTTAACATTGTTGTCTGTCCTTTTCTTCTTTGTAACTTACCACATGGTTTGTAACTAGAGTAACACGACGGGTGCCATTAGTTTAGCAGGAACTTCTGATTCTTAAGGAACACATACTTTCACTCCCGGTTTTGTATGGGTTTGCTGTTGGGTTCTGTGTAGTGTGGTGTAAGTCATTATTTGTGGCCATTGCATTGTGACCTTATCCGATTCTGAGAAATTCGGTGTATTGGCTTTCCAACCTTTCGACTTTAATCGTACCTGATGAAGGTTATTCCATAAATGCACTAAAATCTACGTTTTTATCTTTTTTATTGTATGTCCTTCTTCGATTTACGGCATCCCATTATACTATAGATACTTACGATTCCATACCAGCAGCAGTATATTGTTAGGTCAGGCAGATGTCCATGAAATTTCGTTCAAAAACGTTAACATTTATTTTAATTGCAGTCAGTGGCAGGCCTTCAAAGGTTATTTGACACTAGCTACGTTATCATTATTTGATCTTTTGGTCACTGTGTTTTATGTCTGTTTTCGATTTACGGCCTTTAATTACCCATTTGGTTTTTCCAAACGTTTCTTGTTATTCTTTAGGTATTTTTCACCAAAGACGACGAAATTGACGAATCTCCCTGTATTGGACACTACCAATGCATACGTGTCATTTGGCAGGGACATGTGGTATGTCGGTGGTTTTCTCCCGGTAGTCCGGTATCCTCCACCAATGAAACTGATCGCCACGATATTACTGAAATATGGTTGAAAGTGGCGTTAAAAACCATAACCCTAACCCAATGCAAGTAGAAGTGTATTGTATGGTCAGCCAGATGTCCATGAAATCTCGTTCTAAAACGATAACATTTATTTTATCATCAGTCAGTGACAGACCTTCAAAAGTACTTTAACACTACCTACTCCAGAAGTTGTGTAAATCAGGTTTAAACCCTCCATAATTGTAGCGATATATTAGAGTAGATTAAATCCTGGCCTCTCACCTTTTAAATCAGTATTAAAACATTTGACCTCTCAACCATTTACATTACAATACCTTACTCTAAAACACTCAGCTTAAGTGATTGGCTCAACATTATTTATTTAGCACAAATGATCAACTTAGACCTACACCTCGAAATTGACAGTGAAGGGCGATCCAGAACGCAAAGTTACGACAAACGAGATGATTTCAATTTTCACATTGTGAACTTTCTATTTATTTGTAACAACATTACAGCATCACCTGCATATCTCTCAGTTGATACGATATTCCATAGCTTGTGGTTCCTATCAGGATTTCCTTAAGAGAGGGTTGCTGCTAAAAAGGAAGCTACTGAACCAAGGGTTCCTCTTGGTTAAGTTGAAGTCATCACTTCGAATGTTGTATCGTCGCCATCATGACTTGGTTGACCGTCATGAAATATCTGTGTCACAAATGACCACGGATATTTTCAACTTGTCGTAAATACTGTCCTTTCCTCATTCATTACTTATCACCAGGTTTGTAACTAGATTAACACGACGGGTGCCACTAGCGGAGCAGGAACTGCTTTCCCTTCCAGAGCACCTGAGTTCACCCTGGTTTTCAGTGGGGTTCGTGTTACTGGTTCTTTAGTTTTATATGTATGTGTTGTAGATCGTTGTTTGTCCTTTTGTTCTTTTTCTTTTGGCCATTTTGTTGTCTGTTCTTCTTCGATTTACGGATTCTGATTACCACTTTGATATCTTCAAGCTTTTCTTAGATATGTGTATCTATAATTATATATAACTCGTAGAAAAAAAATGACACATTGGTTTTAAACTAGATTTATCCTTGATAACTCGAAGTGAAAATATAATTCACTTGTTTGTAGTTAAATGTATCTCAGAAAATTTGAAGTAGAAAAAAATGATCCATTTATTTGTAATTTAATTTATCCTAGAAAACTGGAAGTCGAAAAAAACTATTTGGTTTTAGCTAAATATATGTATGCGTCCTTGTTCTGTTCAGTTACATGATATTTTAATGACTGTGAACAACACTAGTGTACGATGATTTGAATTGTAAATCAGTTAATATTGTTCACGGATTAGTGTGTAATCTTAAAGGGTTGGTATATGTCTGTGAAACGAAAGGTAAACACACAAACGAATATACAGTCATTGATCCGGTATCATTAACAATGTTACTGATATTGTTTACCAGCATTTTAATCAACCTGCCCATTCGATCCTTTCAATGCGAGTTATATCATTGGAAACATATACCATTGGAATAACAATAAACATCTTTGATTGATAATTTCAATTCCGCTCCTCGATGTAAACTTAGCCCTGGCCATCGTTATTATACATCCTCAATCGTTCATGACGTTTCACTAATTGACCTACCATTTATACAGAAGCCGTTGTGTGTGCATCACATTCGCTCGACGCTATTATCACTACCCTTTCGAAAGTCCATTCGTTGTACAACTCATGCTTGAAAAACTATGTTACAAATCTGAATTCAAATGAATAGAAACTGACAGCAATCGTCTTGGATGTTGCATGTCACAGACTTTGCAAACATGATTGCATTAAATAAGATGAAATAGACAAACGCTACTTTATTCAACTTTGGTTTCCCAACAAAAGTATTGATGTCATTAACCTAGGTTATGTCCTTCACCACAAATCAGTCAAATAAAGAAAATACTCTCTATTTTAAAGTATTCAATCAGTCTTCATATAATCTTGTGTAACACCATTACACCTATTGCTACCAAAATATTAAACTACAAGAACGTATTGCAGGATCTCAACATTGACGAGTTTCAAGTTAAAAACCTCATTATTTGACCGATGCAATTCATATGTTATCCTGTTGGCCATGCTATAACTGGTGACCTTTACGTTATTAACAATTAAATGACCAAAATATCGTGAGTTTAAACCCATAAATTGGATACCGTCGAGGATTGTGCCAGACAAGGTGAATAGGCGCAGACACATGAGACAGGGGACATATATACTATTTCCGAATTGGGTGAAAAGTGTGAGGTCGTTGATACTAATTAGAAATAATGAAAACTCTGGGACAATGGGCACTTGTGCAACATATATCTCTAAAGACCCACCCAAATTTGCTAAATGCCTGTCTCACCTCTATGACAATTGTGTTGACCCTACCAAGGCTCCAAACAATATCGTTTTAAGGTGTAAAGCACATTACATAGACTGCTTGATAAATAAGGTATTGACAATTATCTTGGCAACCCTACATATACCCCAACGACGATAACTAATAAGGATAGTTTGGTGTTCCCTTGGATTATCCAGCAAAGATGAAGAACTGGATCTTACATCACTTCTGGCTTTCTAAATTACACACGTGTCCTTACAGGCAGCGCTATATTACAGAGTCTGCCATATTCTCCACGAATTCTCTTTCCGAATCAGCGGTCAAAACCGGATTTCAGAATTACTGTGACTCTAGCTAATCAAAGGGTGGTATGAATTAGATGTGAATTCTGAAAACTTCTAAAGATCTGTTAGAGTACATACACCAAGGAACCTCTCCTCGTGCAATATCATTAAACCATTTGACTTCTATACCCTCTACACAAGCTAGTCGGACCCTTTAATTTCACGTTCCGCTATACAGATGATGTTCGTTTACTAAATAATTCTAGAATTGGTGATTTTGTAGTTAGCATCTACATCGTTAAGCTGGAAATAAAATATACTACAGATACAGCTACAGTTATGTGACAAAAGTATTTCACGCTTACGACGCCACTCTAAGTTATGCGGTTGAAGTTTGTTGTTGTTGGACAAGCTATAACTTGATAATAAGTAAAATTAAACTCACTAAGCATTCAGTATTTAGTAGCATGACCTTTAGCTTTAATTACATGTCTTAGTCGTCTTGGCAGATATCGATATAAGTTTGAAATATACACACTTGAAAACGAATACAAAATTCTTGTGAAGGCGCGGATTAGGTCACCCTTGGAATGAATGGTGTGTTGTTTCCGTTGTAGTTGTATTTTAATTAATTTCCAAATGTATTCAATTAGATTAAGGTCTGGTGATTGGGATGGTCAATCAAGACAATCGATATCATTGCTATATTTCCACAATGTTGTCTGTATGGACTGATTTACCGGGGCGTTTTCATCTTGGAAAATCCACTGATTATTTTCGTATTTCGCAACGATTGGCCAAAGATTAGTGTCATGGATATCTATGTACTTGGCCGACGCAATATTTCCTTCTGCATCTGTGATTGTACCAACTCGTTCGTTACAAATACACCTCAAAAACATTACAGACACACGGGCGCCGCCATTGCGACTTTCATACAGTCCTAAGCATTGCGTGTTCCACCTTTCCTCGGATTTTCACTACACATACACACGTGAATTTTTTCCAAGCATCATCTGTATTTCATCAGAAAATATTATTTTATTCCATTGTTCTTGTATTGTCTAGTGTAGGCTATTTCGGCACTATCGCACACGATTTTTTTTTATTTTTCAATGAAATTGTCAGTGTTTTCGCAACAATTCTTCTGTGAAAGCCATTTTTACTCAATCGTCTTTGAATTGACCATTTACAAATCGGAACTGGGACAGACTCATTAAATTCATTCATCAAATCGCATAAGATTCCTCTACGAACCTGTTTTACAAGCCTTATCAGTGTACTCTCGCCTTGCTTACTCGTAGAACTGGGTAAACCTGTTCGCGGCGTGTTCTCTATATTTTCCCGTTGATCAAATATTTTCAAAAATTTAGACACTTCAGATCGAATAAATCTAATTATTTTTCCGATTTCTGTTTTTTTTAAATCCATCCTGATGTAGCCGTACTACTTGCCGTTTTTTGGTCAGGGCTCATTTCCTTTGTTTTTCTAGCCATGTTTGAAACTCCCTTTTTGCAGCGTTTCCGTTTTGTGTACTCGCATGGAAATTACGTCACTAAAACGTCATATTTAGTAAATTATCATGTCTAAATTTAGCTACAAAATGATCAATGTCAATAAAGTTATAGGCAACCGAAGTACATTCTTATCTGGTAGCGTGACGTTGTGTACGCAAAACGTGAAACACTTGTGTCACCTAAGTGTAGGTGTGCTTCATACCTTGACCTACATCTCAAAGCTGACAGTGAGTGCCGATTAAGAACGAAACCTTACAACAAAAGAAATGATTTCGATTTTCCCATTGTCATTTTCCATTTATACCTAGTAACATTCCAAAAGCACCTGCATGTGGAGTATATATGTAAGACTCAGATCGACGTCCAGTCTCTAACGTATGCTTCCGATGACGTCACACCCGATAGGGCAGGTTTTTGAAGCAATGATGGAGAGATGACAAGACCAGATTCCAGATGAGTGATTCTTGATGACAAAAAATGCCTATGTTTTTTGTTTTTGTATTTTTTTTTATAGTTACTGTAGATCAAATCTTATTGTGCTAATTCGGACTCTATTGACTGTAATTTGACAAATCATTGAAAGCACTTATGATTTTGATAATAACTATATTGATGATATTAAAGAGTGAGAAAATGCTAAAAAAAAATAAACACAAAAAAAAACTTAAAATAAAAGATTACAATTATTTCTCTATTTACAGTATGTCGCTTTTGTTTCTTTGTTTTGTCGGAGTACAACTATTAAAACAGGAAAATGAGTATTATAGCAAATCTTAATAGTCTGCACAATTATTAAAAATCAAACATAGAACAGAATATGAAAATCTACATAAAAACTGCTTGAAAGCATCCACCATTTTGGATTTTGGACTGTCTACGCCATTCAATGTCGTAATTTAGATTTTGCTTTCAAGCTTATTTAAATAAGAGGGTCGCTGATGAGCTTTTCTGTAGACAAAACGCGGGTCAGGCGCATTGCATTTATGCGGGGAACTTTGACGTTTTATATTGATGTGATATAATATGCAATGATACAGATGATGTACAAACTTTAAAAGGACGTCGATTTGATAACAATAAATCGGCCATTGATCAGAGAATTTTGAAAGGACGCCGATTTGGGAATACCCTTAACTCGGACCGTGATTTGACATAATGACGTCAATGGACTCCGATTTGAGGAGTAGACGTCGATTTATGATTTATCACCGGATTTGTAGCAACAGTAACACGACTGGTGTAGTATTGGAGTAGGAATTGCTTACACTTCTGATACACCTGCGCTCACCTCCGTTTTTTAATGTTGTTCGTGTTGCTCAATCTTTGTTTTCTGTGCAATGTTTTGTATATCGTTGTTTGTCCATTGTATTGCTTGTCCTCCTTCTATTTACGGCTTCTGATTACGTATTTGGTATCTTCAAACTTATCGCATAATGAGTCCTAAAATCTATTAATATTTCTTCTTCAGAAGAAGGACGACTAGGTCTGTACATGTATGATAATCACTTACTCCATTGTCGAATAGGTCATACTATGATGACACATATTTATATTGTTAGTGAAGAGTAACGAATAATATGCATGCGGTCGTATTATGTTATGGGTCTGTCGTTATGGCCGTTGTCTGTCTGTAGACACAATTGTTTCAGAGCCAGAAAACATTTGTTCTGGTTGACCGATCTTTTGAAATTCTAACAAGATGATCCTTAGCACATAATAAAAGTTTGTATTTTGGGGGAATTTAAAAAGAAAATTAAGATATCAAAAGGGGTAATCAGAAACCGTAAGTCGAAGAGGATAGATGACACAAGGGTAAAAAACAAAAGGACTAAAGGACAAACAACGATCTATCAATTACCGCACAAAAAACTAAATATCGAGCAACACGACCTCCACTTAAAAGAGTTGAAGGTGCAGGAACCCTCTATCAAGAACATCCTTGCCCACACGACGGATGTCTTAAAAAAACTGCTTGTCTATCGAGAGCACCCCCTGTTTTTTGTGGGGTCTGTGTAGCTCATCTTTGTAGTTTTTTGTGTTGTCCTGTATGTGTCTTTATGTACTTAGTTCCCTCTTGTTATGTACGCTGCGATTTCCACATAAAAACGATGTTTGGGTCGTCTTTACCTCCTGTTGTATGCATGACGGGTGATTTCGTATCTTTGATATGTATGTATGGTTGTGCATGGTGGTGTCCAATGCGTCTTCACTGTATGAATGACATGGTGGATGTCATTCTTGAGCATATCGGTTTCACCCGCGGATTATGTTGAGGTTCGTATATCTCATCTTTTTATTGTTCCGTTTTTTTGTTTTTGGATTTTTCCGGGGGTTTTTTCTGCTTTTGTTTTTTCTTGTGTGTTTTGTTTATCTTCGTCCTGTATGTTGTATGGCCACTGTTGCCAGTTTCTCTGAATTATTCATTCTTGATTGCCGCTTCGTGTTTCTCTAATATTTATTTAGGAAATGTATATCGATGTGTACAGTTCCTAAGTCATGTAATTATAATTAAAGGTAAGGTTCTCCTTCATCAGGCATATGTGACCTTTGTCTGTTTAGGTCCTTTGGTTTTCTTACTTGCAAAGACTTTTAAATTATTCGGCTTTTAAATATTTTGGTTCTGGGCTTACATAATGGAACTTATTCCCAAAACGTATCATGTCCACCAAATTTTATATCTACTTTTATTAGGAAGCGTTTGAAGATATTAAAGGAGTAATCAGAATTCTTAAATAGAATGACAGATAACGCAATGGCTAAAGGAAAATGACAGAAGGACAAACAACAATCAACAAACATACACATACAACTAAAGATCGAGTAACACGAACCCCACTCATGTCGGCTGCATTGTCGGAGACATGCCTGCTTGCCCTTTCCAGATGCCTGGATTCTCTCCTGGTTTTTTGTGGGGTTCGTGATGCTCATCTTCTTTGTTTTCTGTGTTATGTTATTTGTAGTGTTTCTCTTCGTTATGTGTCTTCTGTGCCCAAAGTTGCCAGTTTCTCTGGACTACCCATTCGTGATTTCGGCTTTTAAATATTTTGGTTCTGGGCTTACATAATGGAACTTATTCCCAAAAACGTGTCATGTCCACCAAATTTTATATCTACTTTTATTAGGAAGCGTTTGAAGATATTAAAGGAGTAATCAGAATTCTTAAATAGAATGACAGATAACGCAATGGCTAAAGGAAAATGACAGAAGGACAAACAACAATCTACAAACATACACATACAACTAAAGATCGAGTAACACGAACCCCACTCATGTCGGCTGCAGTGTGGGAGACATGCCTGCTTGCCCTTTCCAGATGCTTGGATTCTCTCCTGGTTTTTTGTGGGGTTCGTGATGCTCATCTTCTTTGTTTTCTGTGTTATGTTATTTGTTGTGTTTCTCTTCGTTATGTGTCTTCTGTGCCCAAAGTTGCCAGTTTCTCTGGACTACCCATTCGTGATTTCCCTTCGATATTCTTCAACGTTCATTGAAACCCTTTTCATCTAAAATATTCATCGGTATGGGGTAATGATGGGCAATGACAAAATTAGCTATTATATTTCAAAAATGGTTTATAAGGGATCTAAATTCACATATTAGTGAGGTATATATATTGGTTCCGCTATTTTGTTTACTTATTACATATGACATTACTTATACAATATCTAGACTATATTGTATAATTCCTTGTTTCATGTTAGATTGAAATTCCCACGCCACGAGATGGATGTAATATTGTCAAAGATGGCGTTAAATAACAAATACTAATAATAAATACAAATGTCCCGTAATGTGATAGTAAAGTAAGTACAACATGGACTGTATATTTTAAACTCATTTACATAAAACTTTTTTTTTAATTATATTAGGAAATGTTGAAAATAATCACACAAAATTTTAATACAAAAATCTGAAAATATACATGAAGTTCATCAATATGTTGTCTTTTATATCACACAGTACGAGACGAAGACTGAGAATATCAAGTCCGAATTGTAATATCATAATTTGACCGTATAATATTATCATGAATGAGTCATACTAGTATCCTTCTCCTGTCCAGATCGAATGTTTACTATTATAATACTCATGTAATATATATCATGTATAAATAAAACATCGAAATCCATACAAATATACATATAAAGTTCATCAATATAGTGTCTGTCCAATCACACGGTATGCTCCTCCTCTCCAGATCGAACAAATACGTCCAATTATAATACACATGTAGTCTGTATCATTTACAAATGAAACATAAAAAAATGATTTAAAAAAATCGGAAAATATACATAAAGTTCATCAATATATTGTCCATCACACAGTGCGAGACGAAGACTAAGAAATACATGTCCGAATTGTAAACCACTCCTGTCCGGATCGAACTCGTACAATTATAACACTCATATAAAATGTATCTGTTTATATAAAACAACAACATTAATAGAAAAATAAAATTTGAAAATATACACAGAGTTCATCAATATGTTGTCCTTCAAACAACACAGCACGAGGTGAAGTCCGTAATATTACATTCGTAAAGTCTTAAAGATAAATGAATCTTCTTGGTATACTCCTCTTGTTCAGATCCAAATCGTACAATTATAACACACATGTGTACCATGTATAAATATAACATCAAATACTATATAATATATACAGTGTATTTCAGAATGATTGTGGGTTGTTTATCTCGTATTATTAAATAGAGTTATTTAACATCAAACAATTGTGCACGAAGTTTATTTTATTTTTTGTGCAATAACGATATTAATTTGACAACTAACGGTACACTATTTACACAACTTGTGATTATACTTCTGATAAGAGAAATATATATAGAATATGCGAATACAAATAAACATTGAAATTATCACATAATTATGTCATCTACATAATTTATTTATTTTTTCTTACTCGTGACTTATCACCGGTAACACGAAGGGTGCCACTAATAGAGCAGGAACTGTTTACCATTAATTTATCGAACTTATTCCAGTCTTTAGTGTAGTATTTTGTTGAGGATTGTCGGTCGTTTTAAAAAAAATTACCATTGTATTTTCTATTCTTCTTCCAATGTACAGCTTCTAATGATTTCAACTTTGACATCTTCAAACATTTCTTAAAGGAAGGCTGTTTTAATCATAATTCTTTGAAATCATACAATTAATATGACCAAATACATTTAGTAGGTACATAATTAAATATACACATAGCTGATGTTATAAATGTTTATGTTATGTTGAGGTTAACTTTCCGTCTAGCCGCCGTATGACATATACGATACTCACACTGTAAGGCAGAATCATAGCAATAATAAGCTATATCTTTGTCACCTACTATCTCATTACACACTCCTAATATTGTTAATGAATCCGATAATGATGTTGAAGAGATAAAATACCGCTCATTTATTGTTAGATATAAATCATGTAATGACTGTTGTCTTTTGACAATATTATAAAGATGATGGTAACATAGAAACCTTAGACAATGTGACATAACAACAGGTGGTACAGTTAAATTTTGACCCTGGACTTCTGGTTTTAGTTCATGAGGTATCAGTGTTGATTGTCGGTCATACCACACATGACCTATCGTTGCCAGTCTCATCTTCTCATTCAGTGTAATGTTTGAACAACCTGTGTTCTGTTTGTAGTGCTTAATATCATCTGTAGTGTAATTGACTATTTTTAACATTATCATATCGGGTGTACAACGAGACAAAACATGATCTATAATCTTTAACGTTGTATTGTACTGGCCGAGTACATAATAAAATGAGGCATATAACAACCATCCAGTCACAGCATCTGACTTTGTACTGTCATGTAAGTATTTATGATAACTTCGTATTACATGTGCATTATGTATATTAGTAGTAGGAAACGGCAACTTCTGAGCAATGATCTGACTAGTAATGGCATAATTATATTTACATATTCCTGACAAAATATTCGAGGACTGCGACATGGCCAACGATTGTATAAAACTCAGCCGTGCGTGTCCATTTTCTAGATCAACTTCCTTAACATTGCCAATAACCCTATAAAAAAACATTTCCAATTTAATACATGACTCGTGTAACACGGCTTCACTATTAATCAATGTATTATCTGACAAAAATGTACGTTCACCATTTCGTAGTCTTTCTAATACATTTAACAACTGCCGACTATTAGACCGACTTATTTTTCCACGAAACATATTATGTTCAGGAATAAAATAGTTGGGACAATAACAGCACTTCACCCATGATATTATTTTATCAAGACAAAGAAAATAACAGTGAAATAAGTTGTGTAGCTGAAATGCGTTAGTGGAAATTTCTTCTGATAACCAGAACACCGCTGTTTTCATGAAGTAGGAACACAATAAACCTTTCACCTTATCATTTCTGTCGATAATATTCTTTAGAGACAGCTTTAGAAGAGCGTAGCAAAGGATTTGTGTGTAGTTCAGTGCATGTGATAATTGTTTTTCGGCCATAGAAAATGATATTCTCCAAAATAATTCATTATTTTCTATTTCTCTGGGCCCAATAGGCACTAGTATACAACCATAATGCACTATTTCGTCTATCAATATATCAGGTGGCCACTGACAAGGTCTATGACGATATAACCATTTTTCTGCTTGTCTTGGCCAGGAATGCAAGCGAAAGCAGTAAGCCATATCCATGAGCTTATCTTTGCCAGACAAACAAGGACCATGTAGGGATTGTTTAACATTATTCAGACAGTCAATAAATATACGAACGAACAAAATGTTCGATAAATACATTCCATTTAGTGTTTCAACAAAACATTCAAGTGAGGTATATACGTATTCATGATCACCCAAAGCTATCAACTTCAATCTAGAAAATCCAGGAAATTCCATGTCATCATCCATCAGCAGAGTAATGTATCGTGCTGAACGATTCATATGTTGTACATTCTGTATTACATTAGCACTATTAAGTACAAACATTATATCTATATCACTTCCGGGAAGATCTAAACCTTCCGCTAAACTTCCACTGGATACAATGGTTGCTCTTGCATTTTTGATGATGCTTATATTGTCATTTATAAGAAACAAATTTTGTCTTATTCTTATGTCCATCTCACTACCAACTACACTTATTAGGTTGTCATAAACCTCTTTCTCGTATGGAGAAAACAATGATGTATGATCTATATAAAATAAAAACACATACATTTTAATGACTTACATTTTTATTTCATTTCAGTAATATTGTAATGAATGGTATTAGTTAAATATGAATATATTGTGGCATAAGTAATATGTTTTTTTTTATTATTATTCAGACAAGATGTTGGGGTTGTGGGTTATAGTGTTTAACGCCACATTCAAGCAAGATATAAATCAGGTGAATGTACTTTGATTAAGGGGGAAGGAACTCAATGATAATGTTATTTAGTTTAAATTAATTTAAACCTATTTTATTATTTAGTAACAAACAATATGATCAGACTGTCTTCTCCTTCATAATGTAGTGTCTAAAAGGTATTAAACTGCAGATGCAGGCAGACCAAACTAAACTCATATAAACATAAAGTTAGCAGAATTAAAACAAATATTTGCAGAAAATAGAAATTAACATATAGAGCTAATAGACAACTTTTTTAAATAAATGATCAAAAGTTTTGAAATAATGTTAACTTTATTCATAACTTTTAGAATTAAACCGAACTGATGTAAAGAAATACCTCTGTGGCTCTAGGCAAAAAATATAGTAAATAAGCAAAAACAAACATAACGAATAAAATACAAGGTTTGTGTCCTGTCCTTAAAGACATCAAATATCACAATTAACCCATTCTGACAAGCTTTACGTGTCGGTTTTCATGTTACGTCCGTGTGCCTGCAAACATGTTCGCCATCCTATTTCCAATTCATTTAATATTTTAATCATATATACAAAATAATCGTTATATCTTTCAGGCTAGTGTTATGGTTATGGTGTTTAATCACACTTTCAACAATATTACAGCTATATCGTGGTGGTCAGCTTTATTGGTGGAGGAAACCGGAGTACCCGTAAAAGACCATCGAAGTCACTGAGAAACTGTATTGCACAATGTTGTATCGAATACACCTGGCCATGATCAGGATTCTAAGTCACAACGTCAGTGGTGATAGACACTGCTTGCATAGGAAATTGAAAACTAGTATGCGATCAAGACCACGACGAATGACAAATGTCAACTAGAGCTGTGAGTGACCTCACTGAGTGATGCCCCCGGTTGCTATACTATGATGTTCACACTTTGGAATACAGGTATATTAGCAAGTTACCTATGAAAAATGAACGGATATGGAGTTATGTCAAGGAGACGACATCCCATCTCCAAAATAAACTAACCAAGAACATGCATCTAGGGGTCGCCACAAGTACACGACCCCCCTTTTCGTGAAAGCATAAGTTGAATTATCTCCCCTTCTAAATTTTAGAAAGCAACGCTATTCCTTCATGCACATCTGCAGGTTGTGTACTACAACTGTGTAAAGTTTCATAAAAATTCAATAAACAGTTTAGTAGGAGTTGCGCTTACAAGGTACATGCCCCCCCTTTTCGTGAAAGTATAAGTTGAATTATCTCCCCTTTTGAATTTAGACAGCAACCATATTCCTTCATGCACATCTACAGCTAGTGTACTACAACTGTGCAAAGTTTCACAAAACTCCAATTGGCGTTTAGGAGGAGTTGCGCTTACAAGGTACACGACCCCCCTTTTCGTGAAAGTATAAGTTGAATTATCTCCCCTTCTAAATTTTAGACAGCAACGGTATTCCTTCATGCACATCTCCAGGTTGTGTACTACAGCTGTGTAAAGTTTCATAAAAATCCAATAAGTCGTTTAGGAGGGGTTGCGCTTACAAGGTACACGATCCCCCTTTTCGTGAAAGTATAAGTTGAATTATCTCCCCTTTTAAATTTTAGACAGCAACGGTATTCCTTCATGCACATCTGCAGGCTGTGTACTACAACTGTGTAAAGTTTCATAAAAATTCAATAAGCAGCTTAGTACGAGTTGCGCTTACAAGGTACATGCCCCCCCTTTTCGTGAAAGTATAAGTTGAATTATCTCCCCTTTTGAATTTTGGACAGCAACCATATTCCTTCATGCACATCTGCAGGTAGTGTACTACAAATGTGTAAAGTTTCATAAAAATCCAATAAGCGGTTTAGGAGGAGTTGCGCTTACAAGGTACACGACCCCCCTTTTCGTGAAAGTATAAGTTGAATTATCTCCCCTTTTAAATTTTAGACAGCAACGGTATTCCTTCATGCACATCTGATGGTTGTGTTCTACAACTGTGTAGAGTTTCATAAAAATCCAATAAACAGCTTAGTAGGAGTTGCGCTTACTAGGTACATCCCCCCCTTTTCGTGAAGGTATAAGTTGAATTATCTCCCCTTTTACATGTTGGACAGCAACCATATTCCTTCATGCACATCTGCAGGTAGTGTACTACAAATGTGTAAAGTTTCATAAAAATCCAATAAGTCGTTTAAGAGGAGTTGCGCTTACAAGGTACACGATCCCCCTTTTCGTGAAAGTATAAGTTGAATTATCTCCCCTTTTCAATTTTAGACAGCAACGGTATTCCTTCATGTACATCTGCAGGTAGTGTACTACAACTGTGTAAAGTTTCATAAAAATTCAATAAGCAGCTTAGTAGGAGTTACGCTTACAAGGTACATGCCCCCCCTTTTCGTGAAAGTATAAGTTGAATTATCTCCCCTTTTGAGTTTTGGACAGCAACCATATTCCTTCATGCACATCTACAGCTAGTATACTACAACTGTGCAAAGTTTCACAAAACTCCAATTAGCTGTTAGGAGGAGTTGCGCTTACAAGGTACACGACCCCCCTTTTCGTGAAAGTATAAGTTGAATTATCTCCCCTTTTAAATTTTAGACAGCAACGGTATTCATTCATGCACATCTCCAGGTTGTGTACTACAACTGTGTAAAGTTTCATAAATATCCAATAAACAGCTTAGTAGGAGTTGCGCTTACAAGGTACATGCCCCCCTTTTCGTGAAAGTATAAGTTGAATTATCTCCCCTTTTGAATTTTGGACAGCAACCATATTCCTTCATGCACATCTACAGCTAGTGTACTACAACTGTGCAAAGTTTCACAAAACTCCAATTGGCGTTTAGGAGGAGTTGCGCTTACAAGGTACACGACCCCCCTTTTCGTGAAAGTATAAGTTGAATTATCTCCCCTTCTAAATTTTAGACAGCAACGGTATTCCTTCATGCACATCTCCAGGTTGTGTACTACAGCTGTGTAAAGTTTCATAAAAATCCAATAAACAGCTTAGTAGGAGTTACGCTTACTAGGTACATGCCCCCCCTTTTCGTGAAAGTATAAGTTGAATTATCTCCCCTTTTAAATTTTGGACAGCAACCATATTCCTTCATGCACATCTGCAGGTAGTGTAATACAAATGTGTAAAGTTTCATAAAAATCCAATAAGTCGTTTAGGAGGGGTTGCGCTTACAAGGTACACGATACCTCTTTTCGTGAAAGTATAAGTTGAATTATCTCCCCTTTTAAATTTTAGACAGCAACGGTATTCCTTCATGCACATCTGCAGGCTGTGTACTACAACTGTGTAAAGTTTCATAAAAATTCAATAAGCAGCTTAGTACGAGTTGCGCTTACAAGGTACATGCCCCCCTTTTCGTGAAAGTATAAGTTGAATTATCTCCCCTTTTGAATTTTGGACAGCAACCATATTCCTTAATGCACATCTGCAGGTAGTGTACTACAAATGTGTAAAGTTTCATAAAAATCCAATAAGCGGTTTAGGAGGAGTTGCGCTTACAAGGTACACGACCCCTCCTTTTCGTGAAAGTATAAGTTGAATTATCTCCCCTTTTAAATTTTAGACAGCAACGGTATTCCTTCATGCACATCTGATGGTTGTGTTCTACAACTGTGTAGAGTTTCATAAAAATCCAATAAACAGCTTAGTAGGAGTTGCGCTTACTAGGTACATCCCCCCCTTTTCGTGAAGGTATAAGTTGAATTATCTCCCCTTTTACATGTTGGACAGCAACCATATTCCTTCATGCACATCTGCAGGTAGTGTACTACAAATGTGTAAAGTTTCATAAAAATCCAATAAGTCGTTTAAGAGGAGTTGCGCTTACAAGGTACACGATCCCCCTTTTCGTGAAAGTATAAGTTGAATTATCTCCCCTTTTCAATTTTAGACAGCAACGGTATTCCTTCATGTACATCTGCAGGTAGTGTACTACAACTGTGTAAAGTTTCATAAAAATTCAATAAGCAGCTTAGTAGGAGTTACGCTTACAAGGTACATGCCCCCCCTTTTCGTGAAAGTATAAGTTGAATTATCTCCCCTTTTGAATTTTGGACAGCAACCATATTCCTTCATGCACATCTACAGCTAGTATACTACAACTGTGCAAAGTTTCACAAAACTCCAATTAGCTGTTAGGAGGAGTTGCGCTTACAAGGTACACGACCCCCCTTTTCGTGAAAGTATAAGTTGAATTATCTCCCCTTTTAAATTTTAGACAGCAACGGTATTCATTCATGCACATCTGCAGGTAGTGTACTACAAATGTGTAAAGTTTCATAAAAATCCAATAAGTCGTTTAGGAGGGGTTGCGCTTACAAGGTACACGATCCCCCTTTTCGTGAACGTATAAGTTGAATTATCTCCCCTTTTAAATTTTAGACAGCAACGGTATTCCTTCATGCACATCTGCAGGCTGTGCACTACAACTGTGTAAAGTTTCATAAAAATTCAATAAGCAGCTTAGTACGAGTTGCGCTTACAAGGTACATGCCCCCCTTTTCGTGAAAGTATAAGTTAAATTATCTCCCCTTTTGAATTTTGGACAGCAACCATATTCCTTCATGCACATCTGCAGGTAGTGTACTACAAATGTGTAAAGTTTCATAAAAATCCAATAAGCGGTTTAGGAGGAGTTGCGCTTACAAGGTACACGACCCCTCCTTTTCGTGAAAGTATAAGTTGAATTATCTCCCCTTTTAAATTTTAGACAGCAACGGTATTCCTTCATGCACATCTGATGGTTGTGTTCTACAACTGTGTAGAGTTTCATAAAAATCCAATAAACAGCTTAGTAGGAGTTGCGCTTACTAGGTACATCCCCCCCTTTTCGTGAAGGTATAAGTTGAATTATCTCCCCTTTTACATGTTGGACAGCAACCATATTCCTTCATGCACATCTGCAGGTAGTGTACTACAAATGTGTAAAGTTTCATAAAAATCCAATAAGTCGTTTAAGAGGAGTTGCGCTTACAAGGTACACGATCCCCCTTTTCGTGAAAGTATAAGTTGAATTATCTCCCCTTTTCAATTTTAGACAGCAACGGTATTCCTTCATGTACATCTGCAGGTAGTGTACTACAACTGTGTAAAGTTTCATAAAAATTCAATAAGCAGCTTAGTAGGAGTTACGCTTACAAGGTACATGCCCCCCCTTTTCGTGAAAGTATAAGTTGAATTATCTCCCCTTTTGAATTTTGGACAGCAACCATATTCCTTCATGCACATCTACAGCTAGTATACTACAACTGTGCAAAGTTTCACAAAACTCCAATTAGCTGTTAGGAGGAGTTGCGCTTACAAGGTACACGACCCCCCTTTTCGTGAAAGTATAAGTTGAATTATCTCCCCTTTTAAATTTTAGACAGCAACGGTATTCATTCATGCACATCTCCAGGTTGTGTACTACAACTGTGTAAAGTTTCATAAAAATCCAATAAACAGCTTAGTAGGAGTTGCGCTTACTAGGTACATGCCCCCCTTTTCGTGAAAGTATAAGTTGAATTATCTCCCCTTTTGAATTTTGGACAGCAACCATATTCCTTCATGCACATCTGCAGGTAGTGTACTACAAATGTGTAAAGTTTCATAAAAATCCAATAAGTCGTTTAGGAGGGGTTGCGCTTACAAGGTACACGATCCCCCTTTTCGTGAAAGTATAAGTTGAATTATCTCCCCTTTTAAATTTTAGACAGCAACGGTATTCCTTCATGCACATCTGCAGGCTGTGTACTACAACTGTGTAAAGTTTCATAAAAATTCAATAAGCAGCTTAGTACGAGTTGCGCTTACAAGGTACATGCCCCCCTTTTCGTGAAAGTATAAGTTGAATTATCTCCCCTTTTGAATTTTGGACAGCAACCATATTCCTTCATGCACATCTGCAGGTAGTGTACTACAAATGTGTAAAGTTTCATAAAAATCCAATAAGCGGTTTAGGAGGAGTTGCGCTTACAAGGTACACGACCCCTCCTTTTCGTGAAAGTATAAGTTGAATTATCTCCCCTTCTAAATTTTAGACAACAACGGTATTCCTTCATGCACATCTGATGGTTGTGTTCTACAACTGTGTAGAGTTTCATAAAAATCCAATAAACAGCTTAGTAGGAGTTGCGCTTACTAGGTACATGCCCCCCTTTTCGTGAAAGTATAAGTTGAATTATCTCCCCTTTTGAATTTTGGACAGCAACCATATTCCTTCATGCACATCTGCAGGTAGTGTACTACAAATGTGTAAAGTTTCATAAAAATCCGATAAGCGGTTTAGGAGGAGTTGCGCTTACAAGGTACACGACCCCCCCCCCCCTTTTCGCGAAAGTATAAGTTGAATTATCTCCCCTTCTAAATTTTAGACAGCAACGGTATTCCTTCATGCACATCTGATGGTTGTGTACTACAATTGTGTAGAGGTTCATAAAAATCCAATAAACAGCTTAGTAGGAGTTGTGCTTACTAGGTACATCCCCCCCTTTCCGTGAAAGTATAAGTTGAATTATCTCCCCTTTTAAATTTTGGACAGCAACCATATTCCTTCATGCACATCTGCAGGTAATGTACTACAAATGTGTAAAGTTTCATAAAAATCCAATAAGTCGTTTAGGAGGAGTTGCGCTTACAAGGTACACGATCCCCCTTTTCGTGAAAGTATAAGTTGAATTATCTCCCCTTTTCAATTTTAGACAGCAACGGTATTCCTTCATGTACATCTGCAGGTTGTGTACTACAATTGTGTAAAGTTTCATAAATATTCAATAAGCAGCTTAGTAGGAGTTACGCTTACAAGGTATATGCCCCCCCTTTTCGTGAAAGTATAAGTTGAATTATCTCCCCTTTTGAATTTTGGACAGCAACCATATTCCTTAATGCACATCTACAGCTAGTATACTACAACTGTGCAAAGTTTCACAAAACTCCAATTAGCTGTTAGGAGGAGTTGTGCTTACAAGGTACACGACCCCCCTTTTCGTGAAAGTATAAGTTGAATTATCTCCCCTTTTAAATTTTAGACAGCAACGGTATTCATTCATGCACATCTCCAGGTTGTGTACTACAACTGTGTAAAGTTTCATAAAAATCCAATAAACAGCTTAGTAGGAGTTGCGCTTACTAGGTACATGCCCCCCTTTTCGTGAAAGTATAAGTTGAATTATCTCCCCTTTTGAATTTTGGACAGCAACCATATTCCTTCATGCACATCTGCAGGTAGTGTACTACAAATGTGTAAAGTTTCATAAAAATCCAATAAGTCGTTTAGGAGGGGTTGCGCTTACAAGGTACACGATCCCCCTTTTCGTGAACGTATAAGTTGAATTATCTCCCCTTTTAAATTTTAGACAGCAACGGTATTCCTTCATGCACATCTGCAGGATGTGTACTACAACTGTGTAAAGTTTCATAAAAATTCAATAAGCAGCTTAGTAGGAGTTGCGCTTACAAGGTACATGCCCCCCCTTTTCGTGAAAGTATAAGTTGAATTATCTCCCCTTTTGAATTTTGGACAGCAACCATATTCCTTCATGCACATCTACAGCTAGTATACTACAACTGTGCAAAGTTTCACAAAACTCCAATTAGCTGTTAGGAGGAGTTGCGCTTACAAGGTACACGACCCCCCTTTTCGTGAAAGTATAAGTTGAATTATCTCCCCTTTTAAATTTTAGACAGCAACGGTATTCATTCATGCACATCTCCAGGTTGTGTACTACAACTGTGCAAAGTTTCATAAAAATCCAATAAACAGCTTAGTAGGAGTTGCGCTTACTAGGTACATGCCCCCTCCTTTTCGTGAAAGTATAAGTTGAATTATCTCCCCTTTTGAATTTTGGACAGCAACCATATTCCTTCATGCACATCTGCAGTTAGTGTACTACAAATGTGTAAAGTTTCATAAAAATCCAATAAGTCGTTTAGGAGGGATTGCGCTTACAAGGTACACGATCCCCCTTTTCGTGAAAGTATAAGTTGAATTATCTCCCCTTTTCAATTTTAGACAGCAACGGTATTCCTTCATGCACATCTGCAGGTTGTGTACTACAACTGTGTAAAGTTTCATAAAAATTCAATAAGCAGCTTAGTACGAGTTGCGCTTACAAGGTACATGCCCCCCTTTTCGTGAAAGTATAATTGAATTATCTCCCCTTTTGAATTTTGGACAGCAACCATATTCCTTCATGCACATCTGCAGGTAGTGTACTACAAATGTGTAAAGTTTCATAAAAATCCGATAAGCGGTTTAGGAGGAGTTGCGCTTACAAGGTACACGACCCCCCCCCCCCCCTTTTCGCGAAAGTATAACTTGAATTATCTCCCCTTCTAAATTTTAGACAGCAACGGTATTCCTTCATGCACATCTGATGGTTGTGTACTACAATTGTGAAGAGGTTCATAAAAATCCAATAAACAGCTTAGTAGGAGTTGTGCTTACTAGGTACATCCCCCCCTTTTCGTGAAAGTATAAGTTGAATTATCTCCCCTTTTAAATTTTGGACAGCAACCATATTCCTTCATGCACATCTGCAGGTAGTGTACTACAAATGTGTAAAGTTTCATAAAAATCCAATAGGTCGTTTGTGAGGAGTTGCGCTTACAAGGTACACGATCCCCCTTTTCGTGAAAGTATAAGTTGAATTATCTCCCCTTTTAAATTTTAGACAGCAACGGTATTCCTTCATGTACATCTGCAGGTTGTGTACTACAACTGTGTAAAGTTTCATAAAAATTCAATAAGCAGCTTAGTAGGAGTTGCGCTTACAAGGTATATGCCCCCCCTTTTCGTGAAAGTATAAGTTGAATTATCTCCCCTTTTGAATTTTGGACAGCAACCATATTCCTTCATGCACATCTGCAGGTAGTGTACTACAAATGTGTAAAGTTTCATAAAAATCCAATAAGCGGTTTAGAAGGAGTTGCGCTTACAAGGTACACGGCCCCCCTTTTCGTGAAAGTATAAGTTGAATTATCTCCCTTTCTAAATTTTAGACAGCAACGGTATTCATTCATGCACATTTGATGGTTGTGTACTACAACTGTGTAGAGTTTCATAAAAATCCAATAAACAGCTTAGTAGGAGTTGCGCTTACTAGGTACATCCCCCTTTTCGTGAAAGTATAAGTTGAATTATCTCCCCTTTTGAATTTTGGACAGCAACCATATTCCTTCATGCACATCTGCAGGTAGTGTACTACAAATGTGTAAAGTTTCATAAAAATCCAATAAGTCGTTTAGGAGGAGTTGCGCTTACAAGGTACACGATCCCCCTTTTCGTGAAAGTATAAGTTGAATTATCTCCCCTTTTCAATTTTAGACAGCAACGGCTATTCCTTCTGCACATCTGCAGGTTGTGTACTACAACTGTGTAAAGTTTCATAAAAATTCAATAAGCAGCTTAGTACGAGTTGCGCTTACAAGGTACATGCCCCCCTTTTCGTGAAAGTATAAGTTGAATTATCTCCCCTTTTGAATTTTGGACAGCAACCATATTCCTTCATGCACATCTGCAGGTAGTGTACTACAAATGTGTAAAGTTTCATAAAAATCCAATAAGCGGTTTAGGAGGAGTTGCGCTAACAAGGTACATGGACGAACGGACGGACGGACGTACGGACGGACGGACGGACGAACGGACGGAAGGGCGGACAGGGTGATTCCTATATACCCCCCAAAACTTTGTTTGCGGGGGGTATAATTACAGATAATATTTTTCGTGAGGATATATCAGGGTAAACAGAAACTGATATATTGAACAAGGTAATCTCAAGAGGCTTTATTCCTTCACATGGTTTTTAATTTGACTTTTGTATTTTATATAAAAAATATAGATACGTATATTATGTTAAGATCACAATTCGTACATACTCCCTTTTATTGATATGTTTCGACGTGAGAGTTCCCACGCCATGATATATCAGTCAGGGGGGACAAGTGATTTTATTTAGATTGGGTTCTTCTGTGCTCTCTTTTGTTTTGTTGGGGTTTCATTATTCTTTCCATTTATTTATCTATACTGTTGTCTATCAGTATCACATCAGGAACTACCTAGCCTTCCAGTGCACATAATTAACCCCACCCGTTTTTTCTGATCACATGTTGCTCAATCTTGTGTTTTCTGAGGAATATTTTGTAGATTTGTCCCTTATTCCGGTTTTCCTTTGGCCATTGTATTATCTGTCCTTCTTCTTTGATTTACGCTATATGACACCCCTTTGGTATCTTCAGATTTTTCTCATAATATGTTTTTATCAATATTAAAATAAAAACCTATATTGATTGTTTCCAAATCTATCATAGTAATAAACAAGTCCTATGTAACTTCTTTAATTAATTACTGATTGTAGATTTCAAATAATAAACGTTTATTTACCTGTCTGTTGAGATTGTATATTCTCCAAATATTCTAAGTATCTAGTGCTTGTTTTGATTGGGAATACAATGTTCAAGATCTCCGGTTCATTCTGTTTCCTTCGTTCTAAACAAGCTTTGTATTCCCGATCAAATTGGAAGATAGTCAATCCAAATAGGTCATTATGACGATCTCTGCGGCTACCAAGAATTTGTCGGATGCTTGAAAAATGTGTTCGCCTTCCCCGATAGGGAAAGCTCTTGACACCATGGCTGTCAACAAACAACACTTTCTTCGTATTATACACTTTTTTATTATCATCGTCTTCGTCTTTGTCTGTATGACATATTGGCTTAGCAGCCATTGTGTAGTTCCGACCTACAAATATATTTATCTACATTTTAGCCAGAGATGATTTGAAAATGAAAGCTATCGAGAAGATATGTTTTTCTTAAATTTGATATCACTGTTAATTTTTTTGGCATTGTTGTATAATCTGGTATTTGTTACTTCTCTTTTAAGTGCGCAACCAAGAAGAAAGAGCAAAGACCGGCTGGATCGGAATCAAGATAATGTGTTCAAATTAAGCTACATGTCTACCATAAGCCAAATATCAAACATAAAGGTACATTTTAATGGTTGGGTTATATGTTTATAATGTAGTCTTCTTTAATATTGTAATGTTTAATGTTTGGTATATATTTTTATATTGCAGTCTTGCTAGATAGTTCCATGTTTAATATTTGGTTTACATTTTTCTAATGTAGTCTTTCAAGATATTTCAATATTTAATGTTTAGTTAATATTTTTATAATACAGTCTTCCAAGATATGTTAATGTTTAATGTTTGATTTCAATTTTTATTATCTATTTTAATAATCAAAGTTGCAGTATATTTTTCTACTTCTGCCTCATCATAATTCTACTATGTCCGCTGTATTTGTAATACAGCGTATTTGTAATACTTCTTGTTGTTTTAAGACATATTAGTACACCAGTGAGAGACCCATCTTTATAGAGGTATTATATCAATAAAATGTAATGTACCTTTTAAAAAATATATAGCATTTAACATATAATTGTATGCAATAATTTTGTAAGTTATAAGTTAATATAGTTTTCATCAATGTGTCAAACAAAATACAATCCAACTTCACTAGAATATTCGTATATGCCAAGGTGTAAGATAGTTATCCACTGCTCTCCCTCCGTCTGTCCATCTACTGTAATACAGAATGTGATATTGGTCAAAAGTTCCGACATGTCTTCATCGTACGCCACATCGTCCTCAGTGTAATAACACAAATTAGAATAATTCCTCTATATAAGTAGAGAGGTGCACGGAGTGCTTAGATTATATTATAAAAATACTAGCTTGTGTTTTTCAGAACAATTTGTATTGAACTAAAAGTGATCGGTCCTTTATGGTCTAGACTTTATGTAGCAAATGAAGGAAACTGTATCATACCTACAGTATGTTTATCATATATAGATATTGTGCATCAGAAAGTGGAAAACTGTATCATACTTACAATATATTTATGATCAAGATTTTTTTGTGTATCAGAAAGAGGGAAACTATATCATACCTACAGTATGTTTATGTTCTAGATTATGTGTATCACAAAGAGGAAAACTGTGGCATACCTACAGTATGTCTATGATCTAGATTATGTGTATCAGAAAGAGGGAAACTGTGGCATACCTACAGTATGTGTATGATCTAGATTATGTGTATCAGAAAGAGGGAAACTGTGGCATACCTACAGTATGTTTATGATCTAGATTATGTGTATCAGAATGAGAGAAACTGTATCATACCTACAGTATGTTTATGATCTAGATTATGTCTATCACAAGGAGGGAAACTGTGTCATGCCTACAGTATGTTTATGATCTAGATTATGTGTATCAGAATGAGAGAAACTGTATCATACCTACAGTATGTTTATGATCTAGATTATGTCTATCACAAGGAGGGAAACTGTGACATACCTACAGTATGTTTATGATCTAGATTATGTGTATCAGAATGAGAGAAACTGTATCATACCTACAGTATGTTTATGATCTAGATTATATGTATCACGAAGAGGGAAACTGTGGCATACCTACAGTATGTTTATGATCTAGATTATGTGTATCAGAATGAGAGAAACTGTATCATACCTACAGTATGTTTAAGATCTAGATTATGTGTATCACAAGGAGGGAAACTGTGACATACCTACAGTATGTTTATGATCTAGATAATGTATATCACAAAGAGGAAAACTGTGGCATACCTACAATATGTTTATGATCTAGATTATGTGTATCAGAAAGAGAGAAACTGTATGATACCTACAGTATGTTTATTATCTAGATTAGGTGTATCACAAGGAGGGAAACTGTGTCATACCTACAATATGTTTATGATCTAGATTATGTGTATCACAAGGAGGGAAACTGTGTCATACCTACAATATGTTTATAATCTAGACTTGTTGTATCAGAAAGAGAGAAACTGTATCATGTCTACAATATGTTTATAAGCTAGATTTTGTGTACCAGAAAATGGAAGACTGTATCATTCCTACAGCATTTTTATCATTTAGATTTTGTGTATCAGAAAGAGGGAAACTATATTATGCCTACAGTATGTTTATCATCTAGAAAGAGGAAAACTGTATCATACCTACAGTATGTTTTTGTTTTAGCCTCTATATATCAGATAGAGGGAAACTGCATCATAACTGCAATATGTTTATGTTCTAGATTTATTTTATAGTAAGAGGGAATCTCCATCATATCTACATCATGATTGTGGTCTAGAATTTTGTATATCAAAAGGAGACAAATTGTATCGTATCTAAAGCATTTTTATCATTTCGACTTTGTGTATCAGAAGGAGGGAAACTATATTATGCCTACAATATGTTTATCATCTAGAAAGAGAGAAACTGTGTCATACCTACAGTATGTTTATCATCTAAATTTTTATTATCAGAAAGAGGGAAACTGTCATACCTACAGCATGTCTATGCCCTAGATTTTGTATATCAGAAAGAGGGAAACTGTATCATACTTACAGTATGTTTTTTTTAGACTTTATGTATCAGAAAAGGGAAACTGCATCATAACTGCAATATGCTTGTGATCTATATTTCAAGTATCAGAAACAAGTAAACTGTATCATACCTACAATATATTTATGTTCTAGATTATGTGTATCACAATGAGGGAAACTGTGTCATGACTACAATATGCTTATAATCTAGACTTGTTGTATCAGAAAGAGAGGAACTGTATCATGTCTACAGTATGTTTATCAGCTAGATTGTGTGTACCAGAAAATGGAAGACCGTATCATTCCTACAGCATTTTTATCATCTGGATTTTGTGTATCAGAAAGAGGGGAGCTATATTATGCCTACAGTATGTTTATCATCTAGAAAGAGGAAAGCTGTATCATACCTACAGTATGGTTTTGTTTTAGACTTTATGTATCAGAAAGAGGGAAACTGCATCATAACTGCAATATGTTTGTGATCTATATTTCAAGTATCATAAACAAGTAAACTGTAGCATACCCACAATATGTTTATGTTCTAGATTTATTTGATAGTAAGAGGGAATATCTATCATATCTACATCATGATTGTGGTTTAGAATTTGTATATCAGAAAGAGAGAAATTGTATCATATCTACAGCATTTTTATCATTTCGACTTTGTGTATCAGAAAGAGGGAAACTATATTATGCCTACAATATGTTTATCATCTAGAAAGAGAGAAACTGTGTCATACATACAGTATGTTTATCATCTAGATTTTTTGTATCAGAAAGAGGGAAACTGTCATACCTACAGCATGTTTATGCCCTAGATATTGTGTATCAGAAAGAGGGAAACTGTATCATACTTACAGTATGTTTATGATATAGACATAAGCGGCCCCCAGACCCCTCGCCGCAAGTTGTGCCTACATTTCATTTTATACCTAGCTACGCCCTGTTCTCTCTTGTTCATCATCTCTCTCCTCTGAACATAATTCAACAGAAAAAAGATAAGAACAACTATTTTGGCTTGAGTTGGAGAAATGGAGAAAAGTGTATCCTAATTGGTCTCATTAACATTCATATTGTCGGAAAGGGGGAAGGGGGTATTTAATCCCCACGAATAATTGTAAGTGATCATATACCTTGACATAATGTTAAAACATTTTTATATTGTATGAAAACAAATCGCATAAAATTCTAACAAAATGTTAGAATAAATGAATAATATACATTTTATATGACGACGTTCAAGTGGACTTGATATACCATAATAACATATCTATTTATAGAGCCTTAATGTTGTTATTAACAATAATTGACCATATGTACAAAATATTAGATGGTACTGATCAGTATTAAAATAATCTACTTTGATTATCTACATAATATTCTTATTTTTAATTTAGAAACACTTACCTAGTATATTTTATCTATGCCACAATCATCCATTCCTAGCTTCCTGTTTGGTTTTGATATGCTTCATTTCTATTGGATGAAAGGTTAATGACATAACCAGGGGAATTTTCAGACTAAGTATAGAAACAGGTACTTCCAATCACTTTCGTATCTGTTGTCAAGAATATATAAATAACATAGTACGGATATTTAAATTGCGTTAAGATAAACTGTTTCAAGATAGTTAGATAATAGGAAATCTACTTTATGATATACATTTCTTTTTCATTCTGATAAAACATCGACAATAAAACAACACATTATACATGATGGTAAAAACAAACCTAAGACGTTTTGTCTAAATTACATCACAGTCGGTTATAACATGGACCCCCTTTTCACTATTTGTTTACATTTTGATTGTAAATAATTCCTCTATATAAGTAGAGAGGTTCAACGAGTGCTTAGATTATATTATAAAAATACTGGCTTGTGTTTTTCAGAACAATTTGTATTGAACTAAAAGTGATCGGTCCTTTATGGTCTAGACTTTATGTAGCAAATGAAGGAAACTGTATCATACCTACAGTATGTTTATCATATATAGATATTGTGCATCAGAAAGTGGAAAACTGTATCATACTTACAATATATTTATGATCTAGATTTTGTGTATCAGAAAGAGGGAAACTATATCATACCTACAGTATGTTTATGTTCTAGATTATGTGTATCACAAAGAGGAAAACTGTGGCATACCTACAGTATGTTTATGATCTAGATTAGGTGTATCAGAAAGAGGGAAACTGTGGCTTTCCTACAGTATGTTTATGATCTAGATTATGTGTATCACAAAGAGGGAAACTGTGGCATACCTACAGTATGTTTATGATCTAGATTATGTGTATCAGAATGAGAGAAACTGTATCATACCTACAGTATGTTTATGATCTAGATTATGTGTATCACAAGGAGGGAAACTGTGTTATACCTACAATATGCTTATAATCTAGACTTGTTGTATCAGAAAGAGAGAAACTGTATCATGTCTACAGTATGTTTATCAGCTAGATTTTGTGTACCAGAAAATGGAAGACTGTATCATTCCTACAGCATTTTTATCATCTGGATGTTGTGTATCAGAAAGAGGGGAACTATATTATGCCTACAGTATGTTTATCATCTAGAAAGAGGAAAGCTGTATCATACCTACAGTATGGTTTTGTTTTAGACTTTATGTATCAGAAAGATGGAAACTGCATCATAACTGCAATATGTTTGTGATCTATATTTCAAGTATCATAAACAAGTAAACTGTATCATACCCACAATATGTTTATGTTCTAGATTTATTTGATAGTAAGAGGGAATCTCCATCATATCTACATCATGATTGTGGTCTAGAATTTGTATATCAGAAAGAGAGAAACTGAATCATATCTACAGCATTTTTATCATTTCGACTTTGTGTATCAGAAAGAGGGAAACTATAATATGTCTACAATATGTTGATCAACTAGAAAGAGAGAAACTGTGTCATACCTACAGTATGTTTATGATCTAGATTATGTGTATCAGAAAGAGGGAAACTGTTGCATACCTACAGTATGTTTATGATCTAGATTATGTGTATCAGAAAGAGAGAAACTGTATCATACCTACAGTATGTTTATGATCTAGATTATGTGTATCACAAGGAGGGAAACTGTGGCATACCTACAGTATGTTTATGATCTAGATTATGTGTATCAGAAAGAGAGAAACTGTATCATACCTACAGTATGTTTATGATCTAGATTATGTGTATCACAAGGAGGGAAACTGTGTCATACCTACAATATGTTTATAATCTAGACTTGTTGTATCAGAAAGAGAGATACTGTATCATTTCTACAATATGTTTATTTGCTAGATTTTGTGTACCAGAAAATGGAAGACTGTATCATTCCTACAGCATTTTTATCATCTGGATTTTGTGTATCAGAAAGAGGGAAACTATATTATGCCTACAGTATGTTTATCATCTAGAAAGAGGGAAGCTGTATCATACCTACAGTATGTTTTTGTTTTAGACTTTATGTATCAGAAAGAGGAAACTGCATCATAACTGCAATATGTTTGTGATCTATATTTCAAATATTAGAAACAAGTAAGCTGTATCATACCTACAATATGTGTATGTTCTAGATTTATTTGATAGTAAGAGGGAATCTCCATCATATCTACATCATGATTGTGGTCTGAATTTGTATATCAGAAAGAGGCAAATTGTATCATATCTACAGCATTTTTATCATTTCGACTTTGTGTATCAGAAAGAGGGAAACTATATTATGCCTACAATATATTTATCATCTAGAAAGAGAGAAACTGTGTCATACCTACAGTATGTTTATCATCTAGATTTTTTGTATCAGAAAGAGGGAAACTGTCATACCTACAGCATGTTTATGCCCTAGATTTTGTGTATCAGAAAGAGGGAAACTGTATCATACTTACAGTATGTTTATGATATAGACATAAGCGGCCCCCAGACCCCTCGCCGCAAGTTGTGCCTATATTGCATTTTATACCTAGCTACGCCCTGTTCTCTCTTGCTCATCATCTCTCTCCTCTGAACATAATTCAACAGAAAAAGATAAGAACAACTATTTTGGCTTGAGTCGGAGAAATGGAGAAAAGTGTACCCTAATTGGTCTCATTAACATTCATATTGTCGGAAAGGGGGAAGGGGGTATTTAATCCCCACGATTAATTGTAAGTGATCATATACCTTGACATAATGTTAAAACATTTGTATATTGTATGAAAACAAATCGCATAAAATTCTAACAAAATGTTAGAATAAATGAAAAATATACATTTTATATGACGACGTTCAAGTGGACTTGATATACCATAATAACATATCTATTTATAGAGCCTCAATGTTGTTATTAAGAATAATTGACCATATGTACAAAATATTAGATGGTACTGATCAGTATTAAAATAATCTACTTTGAGTATCTACATAATATTTTTATCTTTAATTTAGAAACACTTACCTAGTATATTTTATCTATACCACAATCATCCATTCCTAACTTCCTGTCTGGTTTTGATATGCTTCAAATCTATTGGATGAAAGGTTAATGACATAACTAGGAGAATTTTCAGACTAAATATAGAAAAAGGTACTTCCCATTACTTTCGTATCTGTTGTCAAAAATATATAAATAACATAGTACGGATATTTAAATTGCGTTAAGATAAACTGTTTCAAGATAGTTAGATAATAGGAAATCTACTTAATGATATACATTTCATTGTATTCTTATAAAAAATCGACAATAAAACAACACATTATACATAAGATGGTAAAACAAACCTAAGACGTTTTGTCTAAATTACATCACAGTCGGTTATAACATGGACACCCCCCCCCCTTTTTCACTATTTGTTTACATTTTGAATGTAGATAAACTTCTGTATTATTTTATCAGTTTTTTTTTGTTTTCTTTTTTTCTTGCGCGCTCGTTTTCATAACCATGTAATCTTGTGGAAACAACAGCCCACATGTCCGTCACATCTTTACGTATATTCAGGAAAAGGAGGTAAATGTAAAATTGGGTGTAGTGGCTGCGTTAGGACCTGCGATGCACATCCATTCATATAAATTACCTCATCATGAAAATCATAAACATTGTCCTGCCAAATTACAATATTCCTGGGCTGGTAGAAAAATTTCAACCAATGTTGTCTGTGTGTCATATGTTCAACCTTTCCCAGTTTATGATGGGGTCCCTGTTGCTCATTCTTTTAGTTTGTTCTTGGCTTGATCACCAATGTTGTCTGTGTGTCTTCTGTTCATCCTCTCCTTATTTTATGATGGGGTCCCTGTTGCTCATTCTTTTAGTTTGTTCTTGGCTTGATCACCAATGTTGTCTATGTGTCTTCTGTTCACCCTTCCCCAGTTTTTGATGGGGTCCGTGTTGCTCATTCTTTAAGTTTGTTCTTGACTTCATCACCAATGTTGTCTGTGTGTCTTCTGTTCACCCTTCCCCAGTTTTTGATGGGGTCCGTGTTGCTCATTCTTTAAGTTTGTTATTGACTTCATCACCAATGTTGTCTGTGTGTCTTCTGTTCACCCTTCCCCAGTTTTTGATGGGGTCCCTGTTGCTCATTATTTTAGTTTCTTCTTGACTTGATCACCAATGATGTCTGTGTGTCTTCTGTTCACCCCTCACCAGTTTTCATGGGTTCCTGTTGCTCATTCTTTTAGTTTGTTCTTGACTTGATCACCAATGTTGTCTGTGTGTCTTCTGTTCACCCTCTCCTTATTTTATGATGGGGTCCCTGTTGCTCATTCTTTTAGTTTGTTCTTGACTTCATCACCAATGTTGTCTTTGTGTCTTCTGTTCACCCTTCCCCATTTTTTGATGGGGTCCCTTATGCTCATTCTTTTAGTTTGTTCTTGACTTCATCACCAATGTTGTCTGTGTGTCTTCTGTTCACCCTTCCCCAGTTTTTGATGGGGTCCCTGTTGCTCATTCTTTTAGTTTGTTCTTGACTTGATAACCAATGTTATCTATGTGTCTTCTATTCACCCTTCCCCAGTTTTTGATGGGGTCCCTCTTGCTCATTCTTTTAGTTTGTTCTTGACTTGATCACCAATGTTGTCTGTGTGTCTTCTGTTCACCCTTCCCCAGTTTATGATGGGGTCCCTGTTGTTCATTCTTTTAGTTTGTTCTTGATTTGATCACCAATGTTGTCTCTGTGTCTTCTGTTCAACCTTCCCCAGTTTTTGATAGGGTCCCTGTTGCTCATTCTTTTAGTTTGTTCTTGATTTGATCACCAATGTTGTCTGTGTGTCTTCTGTTCACCCTTCCCCAGTCTATGATGGGGTCCCTGTTGCTCATTCTTTTAGTTTGTTCTTGATTTGATCACCAATGTTTTCTGTGTGTCTTCTGTTCACCCTTCCCCAGTTTTTGATGGGTTCCTGTTGCTCATTCTTTTAGTTTGTTCTTGACTTGATTACCAATGTTATCTATGTGTCTTCTATTCACCCTTCCCCAGTTTATGATGGGGTCCCTGTTGCTCATTCTTTTAGTTTGTTCTTGACTTGATCACCAATGTTGTCTGTGTGTCTTCTGTTCACCTTCCCCAGTTTTTGATGGGGTCCCTCTTGCTCATTCTTTTAGTTTGTTCTTGACTTGATCACCAATGTTGTCTCTGTGTCTTCTGTTCAACCTTCCCCAGTTTTTGATAGGGTCCCTGTTGCTCATTCTCTTAGTTTGTTCTTGATTTGATCACCAATGTTGTCTGTGTGTCTTCTGTTCACCCTTCCCCAGTTTATGATGGGGTCCGTGTTGCTCATTCTTTAAGTTTGTTCTTGAATTGATCACCAATGTTGTCTGTGTGTCTTCTGTTCACCCTTCCCCAGTTTTTGATGGGGTCCCTGTTGCTCATTATTTTAGTTTCTTCTTGACTTGATCACCAATGATGTCTGTGTGTCTTCTGTTCACCCCTCACCAGTTTTCATGGGTTCCTGTTGCTCATTCTTTTAGTTTGTTCTTGACTTGATCACCAATGTTGTCTGTGTGTCTTCTGTTCACCCTCTCCTTATTTTATGATGGGGTCCCTGTTGCTCATTCTTTTAGTTTGTTCTTGACTTGATCACCAATGTTGTCTTTGTGTCTTCTGTTCACCCTTCACCATTTTTTGATGGGGTCCCTGATGCTCATTCTTTTAGTTTGTTCTTGACTTCATCACCAATGGTGTCTGTGTGTCTTCTGTTCACCCTTCCCCAGTTTTTGATGGGGTCTCTGTTGCTCATTCTTTTAGTTTGTTCTTGACTTGATAACCAATGTTATCTATGTGTCTTCTATTCACCCTTCCCTAGTTTTTGATGGGGTCCCTGTTGCTCATTCTTTTAGTTTGTTCTTGACTTGATCACCAATGTTGTCTGTGTGTCTTCTGTTCACCCTTCCCCAGTTTATGATGGGGTCCCTGTTGTTCATTCTTTTAGTTTGTTCTTGATTTGATCATCAATGTTGTCTCTGTATCTTCTGTTCAACCTTCCCCAGTTTTTGATAGGGTCCCTGTTGCTCATTCTTTTAGTTTGTTCTTGATTTGATCACCAATGTTGTCTGTGTGTCTTCTGTTCACCCTTCCCCAGTTTACGATGGGGTCCCTGTTGCTCATTCTTTTAGTTTGTTCTTGACTTGATCACCAATGTTGTCTGTGTGTCTTCTGTTCACCCCTCACCAGTTTTCATGGGTTCCTGTTGCTCATTCTTTTAGTTTGTTCTTGACTTGATCACCAATGTTGTCTGTGTGTCTTCTGTTCACCCTCTCCTTATTTTATGATGGGGTCCCTGTTGCTCATTCTTTTAGTTTGTTCTTGACTTGATCACCAATGTTGTCTTTGTGTCTTCTGTTCACCCTTCACCATTTTTTGATGGGGTCCCTGATGCTCATTCTTTTAGTTTGTTCTTGACTTCATCACCAATGGTGTCTGTGTGTCTTCTGTTCACCCTTCCCCAGTTTTTGATGGGGTCTCTGTTGCTCATTCTTTTAGTTTGTTCATGACTTGATAACCAATGTTATCTATGTGTCTTCTATTCACCCTTCCCCAGTTTTTGATGGGGTCCCTGTTGCTCATTCTTTTAGTTTGTTCTTGACTTGATCACCAATGTTGTCTGTGTGTCTTCTGTTCACCCTTCCCCAGTTTATGATGGGGTCCTTGTTGTTCATTCTTTTAGTTTGTTCTTGATTTGATCATCAATGTTGTCTCTGTGTCTTCTGTTCAACCTTCCCCAGTTTTTGATAGGGTCCCTGTTGCTTATTCTTTTAGTTTGTTCTTGATTTGATCACCAATGTTGTCTGTGTGTCTTCTGTTCACCCTTCCCCAGTTTATGATGGGGTCCCTGTTGCTCATTCTTAGTTTGTTCTTGATTTGATAACCAATGTTATCTATGTGTCTTCTGTTCACCCTTCCCCAGTTTTTGATGGGGTCCCTCTTGCTCATTCTTTTAGTTTGATCTTGACTTGATCACCAATGTTGTCTGTGTGTCTTCTGTTCACCCTTCCCCAGTTTATGATTGGGTCCCTGTTGTTCATTCTTTTAGTTTGTTCTTGATTTGATCACCAATGTTGTCTGTGTGTCTTCTGTTCACCCTTCTCCAGTTTTTGATAGGGTACCTGTTGCTCATTCTTATAGTTTGTTCTTGATTTGATCACCAATGTTGTCTGTGTGTCTTCTGTTCACCCTTCCCCAGTTTATGATGGGGTCCCTGTTGCTCATTCTTTTAGTTTGTTCTTGATTTGATCACCAATGTTGTCTGTGTGTCTTCTGTTCACCCTTCCCCAGTTTTTGATGGGGTCCCTGTTGCTCATTCTTTTAGTTTGTTCTTGATTTGATCACCAATGTTGTCTGTATGTCTTCTGTTCAACCTTCCCCCGTTTATGATGGGGTCCCTGTTGCTCATTTTTTTAATTTGTTCTTGATTTGATCACCAATGTTGTCTGTGTGTCTTCTGTTCACCCTTCCCCAGTTTATGATGGGGTCCCTGTTGCTCATTCTTTTAGTTTGTTCTTGACTTGATCACCAATGTTGTCTGTGTGTCTTCTGTTCACCCTTCCCCAGTTTATGATGGGGTCCCTGTTGCTCATTCTTTTAGTTTGTTCTTGATTTGATCACCAATGTTGTCTGTGTGTCTTTTGTTCACCCTTCCCCAGTTTATGATGGGGTCCCTGTTGCTCATTCTTTTAGTTTGTTCTTGATTTGATCACCAATGTTGTCTGTGTATCTTCTGTTCAACCTTCCCCAGTTTTTGATGAGGTCCCTGTTGCTCATTCTTTTAGTTTGTTCTTGACTTGATCACCAATGTTGTCTGTGCGTCTTCTGTTCACCCTTCCCCAGTTTATGATGGAGTCCCTGTTGCTCATTCTGTTAGTTTGTTCTTGATTTGATCACCAATGTTGTCTGTGTGTCTTCTGTTCACCCTTCCCAGTTTATGATGGGGTCCCTGTTGCTCATTATTTTAGTTTGTTCTTGATTTGATCACCAATGTTGTCTGTGTGTCTTCTGTTCAACCTTCCACAGTTTTTGATGAGGTCCCTGTTGCTCATTCTTTTAGTTTGTTCTTGACTTGATAACCAATGTTGTCTGTGTATCTTCTGTTCACCCTTCCCCAGTTTATGATGGGGTCCCTGTTGCTCATTCTTTTTGTTTGTTCTTGGCTTGATCACCAATGTTGTCTGTGTATCTTCTGTTCACCCTTCCCCAGTTTATGATGGTGTCCCTGTTGCTCATTCTTTTTGTTTGTTCTTGGCTTGATCACCAATGTTGTCTGTGTGTCTTCTGTTCACCATTCCCCAGTTTTTGATGGGGCCCCTGTTGCTCGTTCCTTTCGTTTGTTCTTGACTTGATCACCAATGTTGTCTGTGTGTCTTCTGTTCACCCTCTCCTCATGTGGTGATGGGGTCCGTGTTGTTCATCTTTTTTTTGTTTCTTCTTGAATTGTTCACCAATGTTGTCTGTGTCTTTTGAGTTCACACCTTCACAGTTTTTGATGGGGTCCATGCTGGTTACCTTTTCTAGTTGGTCTTGAGTTGTTCACCAATGTTGCATGTGTCTCTTGAGTTCACACCTTCACAGTTTTTGATGGGGTCCATGCTGGTTATCTTTTTTATTTGGTCTTCAGATGTTCACCAATGTTGTATGTGTCTCTTGAGTTCACACCTTCACAGTTTTTGATGGGATCCATGCTGCTTATCGTTTGTAGTTGGTCTTGAGTTGTTCACCAATGTTGTCTGTGCCTCTAGAGTTCACACCTTCACAGTTGTTGATGGGATCCATGCTGTTTATTGTTTGTATTTGGTCTTGAGTTGTTCACCAATGTTGTCTGTGTCTCTAGAGTTCACACCTTCACAGGTTTTGATGGGATCCATGCTGTTTATCGTTTGTATTTGGTCTTGAGTTGTTCACCAATGTTGTATGTGTCTCTTGAGTTCATCCTCGGTTTAAAGTAATAGCGTTAGTGTTGTACATTTTGTACTGTTGTTATTTGTCTTTACGTTCTTTGTTCCAAGTTGTGAAGTCCGCTACGATTTCTGTATAAAACAATGTCCAGTTCGTCTGTACTACCAGTTGCTTGTATGACGTGTGGTGTATTATTATTTTATATTTGTGTATTTTTTGCACATAACGGTGTCCATCACATCTTGCCTATCTGAGTAACATGGCGGATGCCATTTGCGAGCACGCGAGTTCACCTTCGTTTATGATGAGGTCGTGTTGCTTATCTGTTCTGATTTGTTTGTTTTTTCTTTTGTTTTGTTTGTATTCGTCCTGTGTGTTGTGTGCCCATTGTTGCCACTGTCTCTGGATATTCCAATCTCACTAAAAAGATAAGCCAGTTCCTATTTTCAGTGGGGGAAGATATTTTATCTTGTACCCCCCACCCCTTTACAAGACAAGAAACAAAATCACGCACTTTTCTATTCATATCTCTTCACCACGATTCAGACTATAATCTCATCAATAAAACCACGATTCTACTACATAAGTATTTTTAAATTAATCTATGTATGCTATTCTGCTAGCTACCGATTTACCGATCGTGCACCTTTCACGGTGTTTGGCTCTTTTTTCATCTCTCTACCTGTGAATGTTTGCTGACTTTGAGTGAATAATAGAGTGCTCTCTCTTGTTAGTAACTAACGTAAAGACAGAAGTTACCTCCCTTTTACCAAATTCAAATTTATTTTTTTTAACATTTTACAGGTATTTATCGCTGTTATAGTAGCATGTATAATATATTTATAAAATACATTGTATTTGATTATGAAATACATTTGAAATACTGCAAAGACACGGATGCATATCGATAAATCGACTATTTACTTCAGCAATGGAAAACAATGTTGCGGGAAAACGCTCGATGGAATGTAAACAAAACAAAGGTGCTTAGTGAGAAATAAAATCAAACACCCTATATGATACCCCCCGATGTTATATTCTATATTTCTTTTTATTTTATTGTCGCTTCAGTTTTCTCTGACGTTTGTTAAGGAGGGGCATATTAAAATTTACAATTCCTATATCATATCATTATGACTGAAACCAATGTTCTCCACACTGAGGAGTTGGTGACCTTAGCCGAATTTGGCGACACTGCTTAGGTCATTTGGTTTTCTTGCTCGCAAAAGATGCTTAAATAATATTGTTTTTAAATATTTTTGTTTTGAGCGTATATAATGAACATTTTTCACGTAACGCGTCTTATGTGATGAACATTTTTCCCGTAACGCGTCTTATGCACTAAATTTGATATCTACCTTTTTAATTTTGTTAAGTATTCTCGTGCCGTGCGACTCAACGTTATGTATCTAGGCAACAGGATATCATAGAATTGGAAGTCGGTGTGCTACTACTGGAGCCGGCACTGCCTACCATTCCGGGGAAGCTGTGTCCACATCCGATATTTAGTGGGTTCGTGTTGCTCGATAGGTTTCTTGTAAAATATTGGTCTTTCTTTTGTGCCTTTTCTATTGGTTATTGTATTGACTGTCTTTGTTCGAATCATGGCTTCTGATTACCCTTTTGATATCTTCAAGCTTTTCCGAAGATACTCTTTATTTACTACCATTTCCGGACGTTTCGAGTATAAATGATTAGCCAAAGATAATCTAGAATGCAAATATGGTAGATCTTCCAAAATGTATTAATGTTGTAATGAAGTGTGCCTCGGTCAATATATGGAATAAGAACTATGTACCGGACTTGAGTAAAACAGAGAGGAACTGGTTACTCTTCGCGAGCACATGGTTTCATCCCCCGTTTTGGTGGTTTCTGGGTTTATTTGTTTTTTTGTTGTTGTATTTTTTGTGTTGTCCATTATGTGTTGTCCAATATTGATTGCACCTTCTAACGCTTATTTATATAATTTTATAGTACGAGTACCACAATATATGAATTGTCTCTCTTCAGAAGAGGGTCGATTTGGTCTGTTCATTTATGCACACTGGTCACTCAATTTCAAACAATATAGGCCCTATTGTAACATTAGGAGATAACTGTAGTGTATTTGAAAATGGCATGACACAAATTCATCATAGAATTGAAATCGAGTGTAAAATGAAATTAAAGTATCATCGTGACAGAATCTTGTCACTGCTAATTGTTATAACTTTAATTGGTGTCTCAAGTCATCAGCCTCTTTATTTTTTTGTTTCAATTTCTCCTCAAGATTTTTAATCTTAGAATCGTTTTCTGCTAGGACGTGTGTTGGTATTATAATTTGTAGCTATTTCTTTCTGATCTTCTTGTACACATTGCAGAACAGAATACCAGTGTCACAAATGACCACGGATATGTTCCACCAGAACAGAATACCAGTGTCACAAATGACCACGGATATGCTCCACCAGAACAGAATACCAGTGTCACAAATGACCACGGATATGTTCCGTTTGTCGTGTCACAAATGACCACGGATGTGTTCCGTTTGTCGTGTCACAAATGACCACGGATATGTTCCCTTCGTCATGTCACAAATGACCACGAATATGTTTCGTTTGTCGTGTCACAAATGACCACGGATATGTTCTGTTTGTCGTGTCACAATGAAATCTTGACTGATTCATGACTTATCACCGTGCTTGGAACAAGAGCAGAACGATGTGGAACAATATATGCCTACCCTTCCGGACAACTTGAATTATGAATGTCGTTTAGTATGCTTCATGTTGCCTAATGTTTTGTTTTCTGTGTAGTAATTTGTTGAACATAGGCTTTTCGCATTAATAATCATTCTTCGAAATATGGTTTGTGAGTACCCCTTTGATATTTTTGAAAATTGTCTTAATTGCTGAAACTGTTAGTATAAGAGAACACGATTATATATATTGTCGTATTTTTATATGATGAATAAACTCCTAATCGACCAGTACAGTCGGGCGGTTATAACTGATATGTTAAATTACCGCAGGCTTTTTGTCAGTTGATGAATTGCCTGTTAGGAATCAGGTAAAATATTATGCCATAGTTATATTCCTTGAACATCCTGTCAAGATATTAAATAGTCCGTTTGACTTCTAGAGATATCCAGAAAAAAAATTACCCTTGATATTTCATAAACATTCAACCGTAAATAATTTTGCATAATTAATGGCTCAAGAGCGATAACTCTTGGAAATAAATTAATTGTAGAGAAAACAGACGCCCCCTTCCATTTACGGTTTCTGATTACCCCTTTAGTATCTGCAAACTTTTCTTAACGATGACAACAGCGATAAAAAATAAGCTTGCCGCAGTCATTTTGGATTCCTGAACCATAGATAAAATTATATTATATTAGCCTGGCGCATTAAATACAATACGATCATTTTTGCAAGAACATTACTCAAGAATGAAGAGTTTGAAGATACCAAGGGGTAATCGAAATCCGTATATAAAAAAAAACTAAAATCGCTACAAAACAGCAAACCTTTTCTGATTTTGGCATAAATTAAACTTAACATACATCAACAAAAACTTTTATTTTTGGATCATCGACGGAAACATTGTATTTGATTTCTTCTAGACAACAATCAAAACCCATGGACAACATACCATACTCATAAATATCTATACATAGGCCAATAATTAGAAAACAATAATTAAATTGAATAGCCACACGACAGTGCCATGTGCTGTGTTTAATTCAGCAACATAGTATTACACAATACACAAAACACAAACAGATGTATGTACTTCAATTATCTGTAGTACAAAAAGCAAAAAACACAAACAGATGTATGTACTTCAATTATCTGTAGCACAAAAAGCAAAAATACTTTATGAAATAATAATTATGGAATAAAGAAGAAAACTTTTCCTCGAGACAAGATAAAATTTAGCTCACTAAGTAAAACATGTCCAATCGAGTCGGCCCTATCGTGCTGAATGATATTTTCACGGACGGCGGGAAAATACATAACGGTCTATGGGCAGATAACTAGAAGAAATTAATTTCAATCTAATTCAGTTCCTTCAAACGATTGAAATTATATTCTACGTATTGTATGCAACTACATTGTATTTGCCAAATCTAATCAGCCATCCATTCAACTTGGAAATGAGGATAAATACCACCAATTTGTGGAAATTATGGCCGTAAAGCCTGGTCTCATTATCGGAATTCGTGTTTAGGGGTGGATCCTAAGTTGATAAAAATAGGATTTTTTGTCGTAAAATCGTGATTTTTCACACGAAATACCCCAAAAATTCAATTTTTTTTTAGTGCGCCCCCCCTCTAACTTGAAATCCTCGATGCGCCCCTGGTGTTCTCCACTATAGTGTTCAGTGGTTGTTTTACCGTTGTGTATTATATCGCTCTTGTGACTCTTCGGATTGTAACTTTCTAATAGCTTTGGTTTATGGTGCTTAGCGCCACTTTCAACAATATTTCTAAATTTCTTATAATATATCGCCTTCATTAAAAATTATCAATGTACTTTATATGGTATTTCTAATGTTGTTCCTGGTTGGGGATTTATTTTTTCATAATTAACACTTGGTCAATTTTAGATGCATTTGGACACCTTCTATCTCATTCATCTGTAAGGAAATAAATGATCAAAACCTCAGGCAAATAAATACACGTAGATCATTAAGTTCTTTAGATGTTATACTCATTGATATTAAATCTGTTAGAAGTATACGTTAAGATTTTGTTTCCTAAGAGTAATCGTTCTTTAAGATTCTACCTTCTTATCTATTAGTCCGTTAACTACGACCATTTATCGATCATGTTATTGTACTATCCATTCTTATGCTGTCATTCATTTTTATTGTATGTGGTCTTATTAGGTGGAAGGGAATCTGTGCATGTTTTTTATCGTTTGTTTTATCTGTTTTGTCGTTGAAAATCCAATTCTCAAGAGGTGTGGGTTGTGATCCTATTAATTGGTTTAAACCCGCCACATTTTTGTGCCTGTCGCAAGCCAGAACCTGGATTTCCAACTTATATGTCGTGGTCTTATATATGTTCAATGGTTCATTGATATGAGAGGTGATTGTTCGCTTTGTCGATATGGTTGAAATTGTTGACCATCACTGTTTAGACTTTCTTTTTATAACATAAAATCAGTTGAAGTTGTTATTATTACAGATCTATGGGTCCTACCCCATATTAACAATGGACTACCTATCTCTAACATACCAGATCGGTGGTGTAATAGTTAGTGTGATCGGCTCAAGTGTGGTGGTTCGTAGGTTCAATTCCCAGTGGCCTCACTACATAGACTAAAATGTATATGCTGTTTCTCCGCTACTAAGGAGGTACCATTAAGAGGTAAGAGTACAGACTATTTGTTTCTAATAATATGTCAGAGTGACGTGTCTACACTAGGACTGTTGTTGAAGTGAGCTTATATTATAGAAATCCAACTAGGCGTGTAGGTCTACTATAAAGCGTACATTATCATCATTTCAACGAAATGTAACTTATTCTGGACAAGATATAGCTTAACAAACGTTAACAACTTTTGTTCTTAGATCATCACTTATATTTTCTACAAATATATATGACGATCTCATTTCATATTTAATAATTTGTATGACGCAGCGAATACAAATGTATTAAAAATGGTTAATCAAGTGTTATTCAAGATAAATATGGAAGAGAGACGACGAACAATATAAAACATGTTTACACACTTGAGAAAGTACGAAAAAGTGTATTCTCTGTGACCTCACGTGTGTTAGTTCAAGGTTTCTAAACATCATTTAAGGGACATAGCTTACTATCTACATGTAAGGGAGATCACTTACTATGTGCATTGTTTTGCCTTTGACCTCACGTATATTAGTAATAGGTTTCCAGTCCATCATTTCAGAATATTCCATCATTTTCAGTTTAGTATCTGATTCAAATGTTATCGTGAACTATATAAATAAACAAATAAACAGTTATTGAACAGGAATGTATGTCTATTTGTAGATCTACAACACAACATACAAAATAATTCTCCCGCGTTTTTTGGTGGGGTTCGTGTTGCTCGATCTTTGCTCTTCTCTGTAAAGTTTTACAGATCATTGTTTGTTCTTTTGTCCTATTAGTTCTTTTTGGCGTTGTGTTGTTTGTCCTTTTGTCTTTTTGGCGTTGTGTTGTTTGTCCTTTTGTCTTTTTGGCGTTGTGTTGTTTGCCCTTTTCCTATTTACGGCTTCTAATTACCTCTCTGGTATCTCCAAACTTTTATTAGTGGGTTTTGTGTTGCTGGATCTCTAATTTTCTGTGTAATGTATTGTAGATCATTGTTTCTCCGTGTTTTTTTTTGTATTTTGGTCATTGTCTTATCTACCCTTCTTATGTGTACATCTTTGGTTTCTTCAAAGTTTTATTAGACATTGCATGAAGAAATCAAATTCATATCATACACTAATATGTACCAGAACTCATGTAAATACGATACCTAGCAATTAGGGGGAAAACCAATACAATGAGCAGATCTACAGAAAATACATCTATCAAAAGGCTTTGAAATGCGGAAGTCTTATCAATAGAATGTAAGCACGTGAATTATTGTATCATTTTATTAAGAAGGAAGGTTTGGGTCCATAAAACTACCCCCCACCACTTTTTATTGAAGCGATCATGTATTTGTGTCCATAAAACTACCATAACCCCACGACGTTTTATTGAAGCGATCATGTATTTGTGTCCATAAAACTACCATAACCCCACGACGTTTTATTGAAGCGATGATGTATTTGTGTCCATAAAACTACCATAACCCCACGACGTTTTATTGAAGCGATCATGTATTTGTGTCCATAAAACTACCATAACCCCACGACGTTTTATTGAAGCGATCATGTATTTGTGTCCATAAAACTACCATAACCCCACGACGTTTTATTGAAGCGATCATGTATTTGTGTCCATAAAACTACCATAACCCCACGACGTTTTATTGAAGCGATCATGTATTTGTGTCCATAAAACTACCATAACCCCACGACGTTTTATTAAAGCGATCATGTATTTGTGTCCATAAAACTACCATAACCCCACGACGTTTTATTAAAGCGATCATGTATTTGTGTCCATAAAACTACCATAACCCCACGACGTTTTATTAAAGCGATCATGTATTTGTGTCCATAAAACTACCATAACCCCACGACGTTTTATTAAAGCGATCATGTATTTGTGTCCATAAAACTACCATAACCCCACGACGTTTTATTAAAGCGATCATGTATTTGTGTCCATAAAACTACCATAACCCCACGACGTTTTATTAAAGCGATCATGTATTTGTGTCCATAAAACTACCATAACCCCACGACGTTTTATTGAAGCGATCATGTATTTGTGTCCATAAAACTACCATAACCCCACGACGTTTTATTAAAGCGATGATGTATTTGTGTCCATAAAACTACCATAACCCCACGACGTTTTATTGAAGCGATCATGTATTTGTGTCCATAAAACTACCATAACCCCACGACGTTTTATTGAAGCGATGATGTATTTGTGTCCATAAAACTACCATAACCCCACGACGTTTTACCATGTATTTGTGTGTTAAGGGTATCGTCATGTATTTGTGTGTTAAGGGTATCGTCATGTATTTGTGTGTTAAGGGTATCGTCATGTATTTGGGTTTTAGGAGGTGTCGATTTTGCCTCTTTCTAAGATTTGTGTATTGGATTTTGGAACTGTCCCGACAGTGTGGGGTTTTTTTTAATAAAAAAGCATTGAAATGTGGAAATCTTGTCAATATAAGGAAAAAAGGTTAGAGATAAATGAAGGGCAATCAAGAATGGACAATCCAGAGACACTGACAACATTGGGTACACAAGACACAGGACGAAGACAAACAAAACAAGGTCAATCAAGAATGGACAATCCAGAGAAACTGGCAACATTGGGTACACAAGACACAGGACGAAGACAAACAAAACAAGGTCAATCAAGAATGGACAATCCAGAGAAACTGACAACATTGGGTACACAAGACACAGGACGAAGACAAACAAAACAAGGTCAATCAAGAATGGACAATCCAGAGAAACTGACAACATTGGGTACACAAGACACAGGACGAAGACAAACAAAACAAGGTCAATCAAGAATGGACAATCCAGAGAAACTGACAACATTGGGTACACAAGACACAGGACGAATACAAACAAAACAAGGTCAATCAAGAATGGACAATCCAGAGAAACTGACAACATTGGGTACACAAGACACAGGACGAAGACAAACAAAACAAGGTCAATCAAGAATGGACAATCCAGAGAAACTGACAACATTGGGTACACAAGACACAGGACGAAGACAAACAAAACAAGGTCAATCAAGAATGGACAATCCAGAGAAACTGGCAACATTGGGTACACAAGACATAGGACGAAGACAAACAAAACAAGGTCAATCAAGAATGGACAATCCAGAGAAACTGACAACATTGGGTACACAAGACACAGGACGAAGACAAACAAAACAAGGTCAATCAAGAATGGACAATCCAGAGAAACTGACAACATTGGGTACACAAGACACAGAACGAAGACAAACAAAACAAGGTCAATCAAGAATGGACAATCCAGAGAAACTGGCAACATTGGGTACACAAGACACAGGACGAAGACTAACAAAACAAGGTCAATCAAGAATGGACAATCCAGAGAAACTGACAACATTGGGTACACAAGACACAGGACGAATACAAACAAAACAAGGTCAATCAAGAATGGACAATCCAGAGAAACTGGCAACATTGGGTACACAAGACACAGGACGAAGACAAACAAAACAAGGTCAATCAAGAATGGACAATCCAGAGAAACTGACAACATTGGGTACACAAGACACAGGACGAAGACAAACAAAACAAGGTCAATCAAGAATGGACAATCCAGAGAAACTGGCAACATTGGGTACACAAGACATAGGACGAAGACAAACAAAACAAGGTCAATCAAGAATGGACAAACCAGAGAAACTGACAACATTGTGTACACAAGACACAGGACGAAGACAAACAAAACAAGGTCAATCAAGAATGGACAATCCAGAGAAACTGACAACATTGGGAACACAAGACACAGGACGAAGACAAACAAAACAAGGTCAATCAAGAATGGACAATCCAGAGAAACTGACAACATTGGGTACACAAGACACAGGACGAAGACAAACAAAACAAGGTCAATCAAGAATGGACAATCCAGAGAAATTGACAACATTGGGTACACAAGACATAGGACGAAGACAAACAAAACAAGGTCAATCAAGAATGGACAATCCAGAGAAACTGACAACATTGGGTACACAAGACACAGGACGAAGACAACCAAAACAAGGTCAATCAAGAATGGACAATCCAGAGAAACTGACAACATTGGGTACACAAGACACAGGACGAAGACAAACAAAACAAGGTCAATCAAGAATGGACAAACCAGAGAAACTGACAACATTGGGTACACAAGACACAGGACGAAGACAAACAAAACAAGGTCAATCAAGAATGGACAATCCAGAGACACTGACAACATTGGGTACACAAGACACAGGACGAAGACAAACAAAACAAGGTCAATCAAGAATGGACAATCCAGAGACACTGACAACATTGGGTACACAAGACACAGGACGAAGACAAACAAAACAAGGTCAATCAAGAATGGACAATCCAGAGAAACTGGCAACATTGGGTACACAAGACACAGGACGAAGACAAACAAAACAAGGTCAATCAAGAATGGACAATCCAGAGACACTGACAACATTGGGTACACAAGACACAGGACGAAGACAAACAAAACAAGGTCAATCAAGAATGGACAATCCAGAGAAACTGACAACATTGGGTACACAAGACACAGGACGAAGACAACCAAAACAAGGTCAATCAAGAATGGACAATCCAGAGAAACTGACAACATTGGGTACACAAGACACAGGACGAAGACAAACAAAACAAGGTCAATCAAGAATGGACAATCCAGAGACACTGACAACATTGGGTACACAAGACACAGGACGAAGACAAACAAAACAAGGTCAATCAAGAATGGACAATCCAGAGACACTGACAACATTGGGTACACAAGACACAGGACGAAGACAAACAAAACAAGGTCAATCAAGAATGGACAATCCAGAGACACTGACAACATTGGGTACACAAGACACAGGACGAAGACAAACAAAACAAGGTCAATCAAGAATGGACAATCCAGAGACACTGACAACATTGGGTACACAAGACACAGGACGAAGACAAACAAAACAAGGTCAATCAAGAATGGACAATCCAGAGACACTGACAACATTGGGAACACAAGACACAGGACGAAGACAAACAAAACAAGGTCAATCAAGAATGGACAATCCAGAGACACTGACAACATTGGGTACACAAGACATAGGACGAAGACTAACAAAACAAGGTCAATCAAGAATGGACAATCCAGAGAAACTGACAACATTGGGTACACAAGACACAGGACGAAGACAAACAAAACAAGGTCAATCAAGAATGGACAATCCAGAGACACTGACAACATTGGGAACACAAAACACAGGACGAAGACAAACAAAACAAGGTCAATCAAGAATGGACAATCCAGAGACACTGACAACATTGGGTACACAAGACACAGGACGAAGACAAACAAAACAAGGTCAATCAAGAATGGACAATCCAGAGAAACTGACAACATTGGGTACACAAGACACAGGACGAAGACAACCAAAACAAGGTCAATCAAGAATGGACAATCCAGAGAAACTGACAACATTGGGTACACAAGACACAGGACGAAGACAAACAAAACAAGGTCAATCAAGAATGGACAATCCAGAGACACTGACAACATTGGGTACACAAGACACAGGACGAAGACAAACAAAACAAGGTCAATCAAGAATGGACAATCCAGAGAAACTGGCAACATTGGGTACACAAGACACAGGACGAAGACAAACAAAACAAGGTCAATCAAGAATGGACAATCCAGAGACACTGACAACATTGGGTACACAAGACACAGGACGAAGACAAACAAAACAAGGTCAATCAAGAATGGACAATCCAGAGAAACTGACAACATTGGGTACACAAGACACAGGACGAAGACAACCAAAACAAGGTCAATCAAGAATGGACAATCCAGAGAAACTGACAACATTGGGTACACAAGACACAGGACAAAGACAAACAAAACAAGGTCAATCAAGAATGGACAATCCAGAGACACTGACAACATTGGGTACACAAGACACAGGACGAAGACAAACAAAACAAGGTCAATCAAGAATGGACAATCCAGAGACACTGACAACATTGGGTACACAAGACACAGGACGAAGACAAACAAAACAAGGTCAATCAAGAATGGACAATCCAGAGACACTGACAACATTGGGTACACAAGACACAGGACGAAGACAAACAAAACAAGGTCAATCAAGAATGGACAATCCAGAGACACTGACAACATTGGGTACACAAGACACAGGACGAAGACAAACAAAACAAGGTCAATCAAGAATGGACAATCCAGAGACACTGACAACATTGGGAACACAAGACACAGGACGAAGACAAACAAAACAAGGTCAATCAAGAATGGACAATCCAGAGACACTGACAACATTGGGTACACAAGACATAGGACGAAGACTAACAAAACAAGGTCAATCAAGAATGGACAATCCAGAGAAACTGACAACATTGGGTACACAAGACACAGGATGAAGACAAACAAAACAAGGTCAATCAAGAATGGACAATCCAGAGACACTGACAACATTGGGAACACAAAACACAGGACGAAGACAAACAAAACAAGGTCAATCAAGAATGGACAATCCAGAGACACTGACAACATTGGGTACACAAGACACAGGACGAAGACAAACAAAACAAGGTCAATCAAGAATGGACAATCCAGAGAAACTGACAACATTGGGTACACAAGACACAGGACGAAGACAACCAAAACAAGGTCAATCAAGAATGGACAATCCAGAGAAACTGACAACATTGGGTACACAAGACACAGGACGAAGACAAACAAAACAAGGTCAATCAAGAATGGACAATCCAGAGACACTGACAACATTGGGTACACAAGACACAGGACGAAGACAAACAAAACAAGGTCAATCAAGAATGGACAATCCAGAGACACTGACAACATTGGGTACACAAGACACAGGACGAAGACAAACAAAACAAGGTCAATCAAGAATGGACAATCCAGAGACACTGACAACATTGGGTACACAAGACACAGGACGAAGACAAACAAAACAAGGTCAATCAAGAATGGACAATCCAGAGACACTGACAACATTGGGTACACAAGACACAGGACGAAGACAAACAAAACAAGGTCAATCAAGAATGGACAATCCAGAGACACTGACAACATTGGGAACACAAGACACAGGACGAAGACAAACAAAACAAGGTCAATCAAGAATGGACAATCCAGAGACACTGACAACATTGGGTACACAAGACATAGGACGAAGACTAACAAAACAAGGTCAATCAAGAATGGACAATCCAGAGAAACTGACAACATTGGGTACACAAGACACAGGACGAAGACAAACAAAACAAGGTCAATCAAGAATGGACAATCCAGAGACACTGACAACATTGGGAACACAAAACACAGGACGAAGACAAACAAAACAAGGTCAATCAAGAATGGACAATCCAGAGACACTGACAACATTGGGTACACAAGACACAGGACGAAGACAAACAAAACAAGGTCAATCAAGAATGGACAATCCAGAGACACTGACAACATTGGGCGCACAAAACACAGGACGAAGACAAACAAAACAAGGTCAATCAAGAATGGACAATCCAGAGACACTGACAACATTGGGTACACAAGACATAGGACGAAGACAAACAAAACAATGTCAATCAAGAATGGACAATCCAGAGACACTGACAACATTGGGTACACAAGACACAGGACGAAGACAAACAAAACAAGGTCAATCAAGAATGGACAATCCAGAGACACTGACAACATTGGGAACACAAGACACAGGACGAAGACAAACAAAACAAGGTCAATCAAGAATGGACAATCCAGAGACACTGACAACATTGGGTACACAAGATACAGGACGAAGACAAGCAAAACAAGGTCAATCAAGAATGGACAATCCAGAGACACTGACAACATTGGGAACACAAGACACAGGACGAAGACAAACAAAACAAGGTCAATCAAGAATGGACAATCCAGAGACACTGACAACATTGGGTACACAAGATACAGGACGAAGACAAACAAAACAAGGTCAATCAAGAATGGACAATCCAGAGACACTGACAACATTGGGCGCACAAAACACAGGACGAAGACAAACAAAACAAGGTCAATCAAGAATGGACAATCCAGAGACACTGACAACATTGGGTACACAAGATACAGGACGAAGACAAACAAAACAAGGTCAATCAAGAATGGACAATCCAGAGAAACTGACAACATTGGGTACACAAGACACAGGACGAAGACAAACAAAACAAGGTCAATCAAGAATGGACAATCCAGAGACACTGACAACATTGGGTACACAAGACACAGGACGAAGACAAACAAAACAAGGTCAATCAAGAATGGACAATCCAGAAAAACTGACAACATTGGGTACACAAGACACAGGACGAAGACAAACAAAACAAGGTCAATCAAGAATGGACAATCCAGAGAAACTGGCAACATTGGGAACACAAGACACAGGACGAAGACAAACAAAACAAGGTCAATCAAGAATGGACAATCCAGAGAAACTGACAACACTGGGTACACAAGACACAGGACGAAGACAAACAAAACAAGGTCAATCAAGAATGGACAATCCAGAGAAACTGGCAACATTGGGAACACAAGACACAGGACGAAGACAAACAAAACAAGGTCAATCAAGAATGGACAATCCAGAGAAACTGACAACATTGGGTACACAAGACACAGGACGAAGACAAACAAAACAAGGTCAATCAAGAATGGACAATCCAGAGAAACTGGCAACATTGGGTACACAAGACACAGGACGAAGACAAACAAAACAAGGTCAATCAAGAATGGACAATCCAGAGAAACTGGCAACATTGGGAACACAAGACACAGGACGAAGACAAACAAAACAAGGTCAATCAAGAATGGACATTCCAGAGAAACTGGCAACATTGGGTACACAAGACACAGGACGAAGACAACCAAAACAAGGTCAATCAAGAATGGACAATCCAGAGAAACTGACAACATTGGGTACACAAGACACAGGACGAAGACAAACAAAACAAGGTCAATCAAGAATGGACAATCCAGAGAAACTGGCAACATTGGGTACACAAGACATAGGACGAAGACAAACAAAACAAGGTCAATCAAGAATGGACAAACCAGAGAAACTGACAACATTGTGTACACAAGACACAGGACGAAGACAAACAAAACAAGGTCAATCAAGAATGGACAATCCAGAGAAACTGGCAACATTGGGAACACAAGACACAGGACGAAGACAAACAAAACAAGGTCAATCAAGAATGGACAATCCAGAGAAACTGACAACATTGGGTACACAAGACACAGGACGAAGACAAACAAAACAAGGTCAATCAAGAATGGACAATCCAGAGAAACTGACAACATTGGGTACACAAGACATAGGACGAAGACAAACAAAACAAGGTCAATCAAGAATGGACAATCCAGAGAAACTGGCAACATTGGGAACACAAGACACAGGACGAAGACAAACAAAACAAGGTCAATCAAGAATGGACAATCCAGAGAAACTGACAACATTGGGTACACAAGACACAGGACGAAGACAACCAAAACAAGGTCAATCAAGAATGGACAATCCAGAGAAACTGACAACATTGGGTACACAAGACACAGGACGAAGACAAACAAAACAAGGTCAATCAAGAATGGACAAACCAGAGAAACTGACAACATTGGGTACACAAGACACAGGACGAAGACAAACAAAACAAGGTCAATCAAGAATGGACAATCCAGAGACACTGACAACATTGGGTACACAAGACACAGGACGAAGACAAACAAAACAAGGTCAATCAAGAATGGACAATCCAGAGACACTGACAACATTGCGTACACAAGACACAGGACGAAGACAAACAAAACAAGGTCAATCAAGAATGGACAATCCAGAGAAACTGGCAACATTGGGTACACAAGACACAGGACGAAGACAAACAAAACAAGGTCAATCAAGAATGGACAATCCAGAGACACTGACAACATTGGGTACACAAGACACAGGACGAAGACAAACAAAACAAGGTCAATCAAGAATGGACAATCCAGAGAAACTGACAACATTGGGTACACAAGACACAGGACGAAGACAACCAAAACAAGGTCAATCAAGAATGGACAATCCAGAGAAACTGACAACATTGGGTACACAAGACACAGGACGAAGACAAACAAAACAAGGTCAATCAAGAATGGACAATCCAGAGACACTGACAACATTGGGTACACAAGACACAGGACGAAGACAAACAAAACAAGGTCAATCAAGAATGGACAATCCAGAGACACTGACAACATTGGGTACACAAGACACAGGACGAAGACAAACAAAACAAGGTCAATCAAGAATGGACAATCCAGAGACACTGACAACATTGGGTACACAAGACACAGGACGAAGACAAACAAAACAAGGTCAATCAAGAATGGACAATCCAGAGACACTGACAACATTGGGTACACAAGACACAGGACGAAGACAAACAAAACAAGGTCAATCAAGAATGGACAATCCAGAGACACTGACAACATTGGGTACACAAGACACAGGACGAAGACAAACAAAACAAGGTCAATCAAGAATGGACAATCCAGAGACACTGACAACATTGGGTACACAAGACATAGGACGAAGACAAACAAAACAAGGTCAATCAAGAATGGACAATCCAGAGACACTGACAACATTGGGTACACAAGACACAGGACGAAGACAAACAAAACAAGGTCAATCAAGAATGGACAATCCAGAGACACTGACAACATTGGGAACACAAAACACAGGACGAAGACAAACAAAACAAGGTCAATCAAGAATGGACAATCCAGAGACACTGACAACATTGGGTACACAAGACACAGGACGAAGACAAACAAAACAAGGTCAATCAAGAATGGACAATCCAGAGACACTGACAACATTGGGCGCACAAAACACAGGACGAAGACAAACAAAACAAGGTCAATCAAGAATGGACAATCCAGAGACACTGACAACATTGGGTACACAAGACATAGGACGAAGACAAACAAAACAATGTCAATCAAGAATGGACAATCCAGAGACACTGACAACATTGGGTACACAAGACACAGGACGAAGACAAACAAAACAAGGTCAATCAAGAATGGACAATCCAGAGACACTGACAACATTGGGAACACAAGACACAGGACGAAGACAAACAAAACAAGGTCAATCAAGAATGGACAATCCAGAGACACTGACAACATTGGGTACACAAGATACAGGACGAAGACAAGCAAAACAAGGTCAATCAAGAATGGACAATCCAGAGACACTGACAACATTGGGAACACAAGACACAGGACGAAGACAAACAAAACAACAAGGGCAATCAAGAATGGACAATCCAGAGACACTGACAACATTGGGTACACAAGATACAGGACGAAGACAAACAAAACAAGGTCAATCAAGAATGGACAATCCAGAGACACTGACAACATTGGGCGCACAAAACACAGGACGAAGACAAACAAAACAAGGTCAATCAAGAATGGACAATCCAGAGACACTGACAACATTGGGTACACAAGATACAGGACGAAGACAAACAAAACAAGGTCAATCAAGAATGGACAATCCAGAGAAACTGACAACATTGGGTACACAAGACACAGGACGAAGACAAACAAAACAAGGTCAATCAAGAATGGACAATCCAGAGACACTGACAACATTGGGTACACAAGACACAGGACGAAGACAAACAAAACAAGGTCAATCAAGAATGGACAATCCAGAAAAACTGACAACATTGGGTACACAAGACACAGGACGAAGACAAACAAAACAAGGTCAATCAAGAATGGACAATCCAGAGAAACTGGCAACATTGGGAACACAAGACACAGGACGAAGACAAACAAAACAAGGTCAATCAAGAATGGACAATCCAGAGAAACTGACAACACTGGGTACACAAGACACAGGACGAAGACAAACAAAACAAGGTCAATCAAGAATGGACAATCCAGAGAAACTGACAACATTGGGTACACAAGACACAGGACGAAGACAAACAAAACAAGGTCAATCAAGAATGGACAATCCAGAGAAACTGGCAACATTGGGTACACAAGACACAGGACGAAGACAAACAAAACAAGGTCAATCAAGAATGGACAATCCAGAGAAACTGGCAACATTGGGAACACAAGACACAGGACGAAGACAAACAAAACAAGGTCAATCAAGAATGGACATTCCAGAGAAACTGGCAACATTGGGTACACAAGACACAGGACGAAGACAACCAAAACAAGGTCAATCAAGAATGGACAATCCAGAGAAACTGACAACATTGGGTACACAAGACACAGGACGAAGACAAACAAAACAAGGTCAATCAAGAATGGACAATCCAGAGAAACTGACAATATTGGGTACACAAGACACAGGACGAAGACAAACAAAACAAGGTCAATCAAGAATGGACAATCCAGAGACACTGACAACATTGGGTACACAAGACACAGGACGAAGACAAACAAAACAAGGTCAATCAAGAATGGACAATCCAGAGACACTGACAACATTGGGCGCACAAAACATAGGATGAAGACAAACAAAACAAGGTCAATCAAGAATGGACAATCCAGAGACACTGACAACATTGGGCGCACAAAACACAGGACGAAGACAAACAAAACAAGATCAATCAAGAATGGACAATCCAGAGACACTGACAACATTGGGCGCACAAAACACAGGACGAAGACAAACAAAACAAGATCAATCAAGAATGGACAATCCAGAGACACTGACAACATTGGGCGCACAAAACATAGGATGAAGAACAAAAAAACACAAAAACAAAAAACAAAAACAAAACACAGAAACAAACACAACACAGAAAACAAAAAAAGATGAGTAACACGAACCCCATCGAAAATGCGGCTGAACCCAGGTTCCTGCTTCTTATAAAACACCCGCCTTGTTACTCATATATATATAGTCAAGTTCGATAAAAGTCAATGATAAAGGAGAGAAACCAATCGACATAAAAAGAAAAAAAATCCATTGATATTTGAGATATGGATATTTCGTAACAGACAACCAGATCGTGATGAAAGTATGCAGAAAGTCAACCAATACTATAAGCATGCCAGTAATCGGTACGGAAGCCAAACAGTAAACAAATTATGTTATATTATCACAACTGTTATAAGAACTGGTTGATATTGTCTGTTGGGTAATCAGAAACGGTAAATCGTTGAAGGCCCATCAATACAATGATCAAAAACAAAAGAAAAATGACAAAACAAATAATAATGCTTTATTAAATACATTAAAGGTTGATCAACACAAAAACCGACAGACATAAAAAAAACGGGAGGTGAAGGCGGTTGTCTCGGAAAGGTCAGCAGCTCCTCGTCCACCTGTTATACCCGTCGTTTTATTGTTAAGCAACACGAATATCATGCTATGGAAATCGTAATGAACACCAGATAATAGAAATAGAACAAGAACGCCCTAAAAACAAATGGGAGTAACGACGTGTCGAACATTTTTTTTATGCAGACATCACAACGCGGAACTAATATACCTTCACTCCTTTACCCATAGACTCAGAAACCACTTCCTCTCCCGATTTGAACGTGTAGGTTTTATCAGGCATTTCCGGGTCTGCATACGTCATAGCATAGTCCCATACATCTCCATTCTTTTTAAATTCCATGGTTGTTTCTGTAGATTTGTACTTTTCTTTGATATCATCAGGAAGACCTTAACAAATAAAGTTCTAAAGACAGAAATGTTCGTGTGTGACATTCATGCTTAAGACCTCAATTATCGCTACGTTCTCATATAAGTGCTTTTTTATGCGGAAAAGATGTACAATACAATAAAAAAAATAGTTTCAAGAACTTTATTTGTTAGCTTGAATTTCTTATGTTCCGCTATTAATATTTAAAAAAAGTGTGAATATAACAAATTATCAAGGGAAAGTTGAAACTGTCATGGTCAACAATTCCACAAGTATCAAAACTATTACACGATTAAGATTATCAATGTCAAAGATCCGTTGTTTTCTCTGTTATTCCGGCAAATAAAACTGACGCCTGCGATATATTTGAGCTTTCGTCAGAGGAGCAGTTAACATCCAAATTTGTAATCTCTTCTCCATAGTATCAATGTTAATGGCTCATAATTAATGGTCTGTGTAATAGACATAGAACCTCCAATCGAATATGTTGTGCGTGTAACATACATGTCTATAAAACAATACGTATCACGTACAATGCACATACTGCAGTCTGTAATTCCTTTTTTCAATTTGATTATAAATATCAGACGGACATTTCGATTGATATCATCGCATTCTCAATTTTTTTTTAAACACAATTGTGTTTTAGCGTACTCGTAGACTTGTTACAAGCCCCTTTCCTATTAATAATATCTTAAACAAATGTTTTTATGAAAGTTCAAGTCTTGATTGACACCTTTTATTAGCTAACAGCATCTCTTTACTGATTACATGTAAGGGGCATGTATACATTACAATAGCCTTGTAGCAATATAGACAAGTCACTTTCTCAACATGTGGATGGTATATAAATATAAGTGGTCAGTTAAGATTTCAACTTAGAAAGGGATTTATAGCAAATATAATACTTATGTTTTGTGCATCAATCTATATAATTGAGTGATAATTGTTTAACGACAAGTGAGTAATGTTTCAGCCATATCATGACGAGAACATGTCACATTTCACTAGTATAGTGAAAATGTTCGCTTTGTAGTACACCTTGAGTTGAATTATTATAGTCCTAGCTCAATGATACAACACTTACATGATTTTGAACCAACCAGTCTACATTCTTAGTCTTTAATGCTGAGTAGTTTTCTGGTTGTTGACTGATTTTGTCTGTTTATATACTTATGAGTTTTGACTTTCCCTTTGTTAGATTGTTCGGAGTTCGGTAATTTTGTTATTACCCTTATTTAGCTGAGAACAAAAAAAAATACCAATCTTATAGTTGTTGGTTTGACCTGACCGTGACTTGACCCCACGATCTACCACACTCGAGCACGTTAACCTGTATCAATTTGTATGTCTTAGTAGTTGATGTTTATTATTTATAATTACCTGCTACTTTGCAAAATGCATCAAAATTTTGAAACGTTGTATTGTCTACTTTCCATTTTCCTATAAATTGTGACATTTTAAAATCACTCAATGTTATTACCGAATCTAGTATAACAAACGGATGTCCTACATAACGGATAATTTACCTTATAGATATAACAGCTCTACATAACATATTTATGTTTACATTAAGACAAGTGTTCTATGTGTATAATGTGATAATCATCCACCGATCTGTAGAAGGGAGATAATTATACAAGCCGTAAGCGATACTGTACCTGATATAATAATAAATATAGATTATTATATGGTATTTTTCATATCATACCCTTTATCAGCCCGAAGTCATGATATCAGCCCGAGAGCCGATAGGCTCAAGTGATGATATATGAACCAGAGCTGATAAAGGGTATGATATGAAAAATGACATGTTATGATATGTTTATCATATACTTCAACAGGGGAAATAACTGATTTGTACCCAAATGTTTAGTCATTTTGGCTAGAATTAAATACATGTATATAGCTATAGAACAAGAAAATTATTGTTTTAAAATACAAATTCAAAAAATGCACGTTTTTTAGGCACTTTCAATATCATAAGAGAGAAATTGGTAGTTAATAATTTTCTGTGCAAATATTTTATAAAACAGTTGAATCCTCCGTGTCTGTAAACACAGTTTTCCGGAAATTCACGAAGTGTACTTGCGGACATTGACGGAAAGACATGCAATAACATTCCGGAAGCAGTTAATAAAATTGCTTTATCAGCCCGCTTGGACCATTCTTGTGAAACTGGGTGAAATAAACATGACTCCTCTTATTATTCTAAAAAAAAAACTCAAAGTTTTATTACAGGATAAAATTTTAGCTTTATCAACTATAAGTATATGATAAAGTTATTTATCACCGACCGTATTATTACTAGACTTGACTTTATGAGTGACACGTTTATACCTATGATGAATCTTACTGTGAAATGGAGAACAGTAACAAACACATTGTTCTTTTGTTTCAATTTGTGTGTAAGTGTCATGTTGGATAGTCTCCAATGTTCATTTGCATCCATATCCTATTTTACTATTTTATAAATATTAATTACAAACTGAATACCATTTAACTCTGGGTATCAATGAAAGACTATCAGTTGTGGAAATGGAACGGAATGACACCCAAAAAAAGCAGGTTGGTGTAACAGTAACAAACCTGGAATGTAACGAACTCAGTACACAAGGAGTTTATAATCTTGAAAGGGACCGTCGTGGTCGTGATCGTATGATAGCTTGATTTATGACTACCTATGCAATCGGTGCCTATCACCACTAACGTTGCGAGTTCGAACCCCGTTCAGACGAGGTGTACTCGATACAACATTTTGTGATAAAGTTTGTCAGTAACTTGCGTCAGGTTGGTGGTTTTCTCCGGGTACTCTGGTTTCCTCCACCAAAAAAACTGATCGCCACGATGTGACTGAATTATTATTGAAAGTGGCGTTAAACACCATACCCCTAATCATAACCCTATAATATTGAAATAACTTCAAAAACTATTAGGAATAAATGTGATGTCAATGATAAAACAACTTCGCAAGTGAAAAAAAAGAAGAGAAATGTCAGCTTAATACAGTAACGACAGAGTTGAAGGAAAGCTAGCACGACATTGGTGTACATTAACAGGGAAGATGCGATTTTATGGGGGACGTTAAACTCGATAACAAAAACAACGTAAAGCAGGTGGTAAAAAATCGCAATATTTTGTTAACAAAGTGGCAATCGATCTAGCCGATCATGGAACTGAAATAAGTGAAATAAAGCAATCGGTAATGCGAAGGACGAGAACGAATTTACACGGTAGTACCTTTGTAGATCAATGAAATTTAATTTAATATTTAACGGATAAGCAAATGCAGGCAATGTGGAAAGAGTGGGAAGTGTTATCAGAAACTTCATTAAACACCTGCTGTTACTTGTACATGTTATGAATAGCAACATAATTTCCGTTCTGAGATTAATAATTTGTGTAAATTTATACGAGTAATTGATCAAACTAATTGAATCTTTAGGCTCGCCTTGTAATTAGTTCGTACCTGTAGTCTGGTCTTACGTCTCGACATATAGCGAAATTTTATCTAGTGCTTTGGTTTTCTTCCTAAAGAGGAAATTTAAATTATTTGCTTCGAAATCGTGTGACTTTGAGCCTACCTGAAGTATAATATTCTGGAAACTCGTCGTGGACATTACAATATACGTGTGTCTTCCTATCACTGAGTTGATTCATCTATTTGACTGCGCAGGTATCATTCGCTCAGTAGGTGGTGTTTCGTCACTGACATGGTATATTAGAGATATTTATTAATAGCGAGCATCGCAAGATGTGAGCTAAACAGCAACATGTGTGTATAAGGAGATGAATCAATATATAATCAATACCAACCGGAAATGGATTCTAAATTTCGGCATAGAATGGACAATCGGAGTGAAGTACAGGAAATAGCCTTATAATTTGAATAAAAAATAACTGTCCAGTTTAAAAATAGCAACAAACAAAAATTTAGAAAGGAAACCGTACAGCTTCTTTACATGAAACGATTAATTTATTTAAAAAATGGACAATCGTTAGACCTTCTTGTTTCTCCCCTAAAGAACGATCGGCCCTAAAAAAAAGTCGTTCCCGATATATCTCGGCCCTATAAAAAGTCGTCCCCGACATATCTCGGCCCAAAACATATCCTTTGCTTTAGCATTAACTGGGTAAGTCGAATTGAAGAACAAAGAAAATTAATCAAGAATAATGAAGAAAAAAACCCAATACTGCTATTTGTACATGTACATGTCTATGCGTAGATGCGATGCTCACCTGTAGGCTGTGCCTACTCCATATTAAAACTATGGACGAATACAATTGGCACGATGCTGTATGGTGTACTATTAAGACCCACATACTGTACCATGATATAAGCCCCTCCCATTTGGCTTCAACAAAATTGTAATGGCTGTTTTATATTGAGTATGGTACCATATCAATTTCGGATAATATTCCATGGTTTTCAACCAACATTTATTTCAGCTGAATAATTCATGAAACAAAGAAAAAAAAGTCATTTATTATACAAAAGATTATTAAACATAATAAACAGTCTTATAATCTCTCGTGATTCTTTTAAAAGAGGCTCTTTTATTTGGTTATTTCGTACTCCTGGCCTACCCGCTGTTGTTTCTTAACCTATTTACCCTCCTGTCTGTATATAATGTAAATAGTCTTGTTACTTTATTATGTTGTTATTTTCTCTGTACCAATGTATTTGACTGTATGAGCAGAGCTCCAGATCATTTTCAAGTCCAAAGGGTAATTACCCCGTACTTTTGAAAATGATGCGTATTTGTATATTTTCTTTGCACTGTTGTACTCTCTACTTCAGAAAGGATTGCTTACATGCACACTTTTAAGATTATGTTTGACACAAGTGTTATTCAATAAACGCAGGATGCAAGTGAAATGTATATCTCTGTTTAATTTGACACGATTGTGTCATGTTTATTAATAAAATGGTGTAAATATTTTGTTTTTTGCTCGTCCACTTCGGCAGTTTTTACAGCCATGTTGATAATGTCATCAATGATTCCTTAACTGTACTGTCACTAGACACAGATGAAACTGTCAGGAACTTAAATATATAATTTTCCGTAGCGCGCTTATTCATGTTCTTGCTCATTTTCAACGAACAACGAGTTCCCAAATTTACTTTCGTTTTAGTTCTTACTTATTACGTAAATCGCATTTATTTGTAATATTGACCGCGATTGGATGATTTATCGTAAACATCCAATCAGATCTCTTTTGACATCGATGCTTAGAAAGACAAGCATTCTGTACCCCTCGGATGTATACGCTCTCTCCTTCGAAAAGTATAAAGGGAAGTAATTACTGGGAATTTCTCAAAGACAAAATGTATTGTTATGTACACGACTGTTCAAGTACGCTCCGAATTTGGAAAGTTTGCTTACACATCAATATGTATGCATAATGTGTACACTCTGATCTGATAATACATGCGTTTTTACTCGTTTTCATTGCGTAAAAAACGCAAATACGCAGCTTATCTGGAGCTCTGTGTATGAGAATAAAAGATACAATTATTATTGTTGTTGATGTCTAATTATCTTTCTATAATATACCTGTATTATAAAAGGTGTGGCTTTAATAAAAGTATTTATTTTGTGACTGTAAAATAATTAATATCTACCAAATAATTTCAGAATAGTAGGTTATCGTGAGCATAACAAACGACCATTCATCACTGAAATAGATTAGCAATACTTATTAACGAATTTCTGTAGAAAAGAATTATTTATCTTTCATTAATAATAACGAGAGAAGATCACAAGGTGATATAACCGAGCAGGTGACTTTTTATGCAATCATTATCCGACCAATAGATTCAGGTTCTGTTATTTCTTAAACACAATGGAAATACATTATTACTAAGAAATGTTTCGAAGCCAAAATTACTTTGAAACATATAGTACTTGGATATAAGATAGATGATAAAATCTATCTTGCATTAAATTTGTTGATAACAGTTGTAGGGTTTTCCATCTACAAATCGTATTATATATCTGAACAGAAAACAAAGTATATTAATGTTTATAGAATATTTGTCGAAAATAAAAGAAAATAAAACACTTCAAAAGTGTACATTTTTAATGAAAGTAAAAAATCATATACTAAATGGAAAATAAATAAATGCTTCCAAAAGATATTAAATAGAAATTGTATTTAGGTGTATATATTTCATGTAATTCTGATCATAGCCCTGGATAATCAGAACAGGATGTAACAGGGAAACACCAAAAGGAGCTTGGACTTTTGGCGTATTAAATGTAGCAAGGATTTGAATAAAAGATATTACGTTGTAAAAAAAGAAGAAGAAATGTTTCATTATGTAGACACTTAGTACATGGAATACAATATATAGTAAATTGTATCAGTGGTTAACCCACATGATTGCTCAGTGCATCCTCCGATGGCGAATATCAGTTACCTTCTCGATAGGCGCATTGTCGGGTTATAATACTAAAAGCCTGCTCATGTGCCATAGAGGGTAACGTGTATGGGGAGTGTGCCACTCTCACTGTATATTAAATACATTTTTTGTTGTTTTTACAAAATAGTAGGCGAATTTATAGCTTCTACAAAAGACTTAATATTCCGTCCCAATCTATATCTCTATGTTTTTTCCAGTTTTCCTTTTAAAATTTTGATTTCCAAAGGGGAAATCACTTTCTTTAAAAAATAAACATATCCAGATTAATTTTAACCTAAGATGTTTATAACAAATTAGAAAGAGTCTAATTGGATATTTGTTTTGCCTTGAAACTGTATTAGAGAGAATCAAACATTCTTATAATACTCGGTTTGTTAAGAAAAGTCTGATCGATGAGGAAAACAATATTATTAACATCTTGAGTCAACGAATTTGGCTTATTTTTTTATATCAAAGAAATTTTTTTAATTTTTTTATAATGGTGTCTTTTTTATTAATGATATCGTGTTTAAAGAAAAACAGTCTTTGTCATAACAGAGTATATATGTAAAAAGTGGTTGCCATTTTGTACTGTCCTTGGTGTTTGAAATTTCAGTGCAGTGATGCAAAATGTGTGTTTTTATAAATTAAATGCCTTTTGTATGTGTACAATTGTATAAGTATGTTAATATGGTGTCATATGTTTTTGTATGTTTTTTTTGTATTTGTATCTGTTTTTCTTTAAAAAAAAAACAAATTACAAGAAAATTCTGATCAATGACAAAATTCATTTATATGGAAGTATTTGAAGGATAGTGATTCAAAATGGTGATCTCCGTAGAATATAACAAAATATAACACATAACACAGATTTACACTCATCACTATACTGGTAAGTCATATAAAACATCGGACTAAAGAAAACAACATGAACCATTTACATTCTGAAAAAGTTAGAAGATACCAAGGGGCCATACATTTGCCAAGAGAAATAATGATGACAAGACTAACTATTAGGAGATAACTGTATTGTATTTGAAAATTTCAAGGCATCAATTGTCGATTTCATGGTCGCAAATATCAGTTTACTGGCTCCGCGATCTCCATTCTAATGTAATCATGTGTATAGATGTGCATTGCCACATTATTGACAAGATGACGTAAGCGGTAATCAGCTAAAATTCAAAAATATGTCATGCTATTTCAACCGTGAAAACTACACCATTAAATCGACAATTAATACCGTGAAATTTTCAAATACAATACAGTTATCTCCATTCTAATGTAATCATGTGCATTGCCACATTATTGACAAGATGACGTAAGCGGTAATCGGATAAAATTATAATAATATCTCATAATATTTCAGCTATGCAATTGATATCTTGAAAATTACAGCATTGTCCAATCACAGATCAAGAATATGAAACAACTACAATAGAATGATCCATAGAACACCACACAGCAAACTAAGAATTGGGCAACATGAGCCTCAAAATGGGATGAACTCATGTGCTCCGGAATGGTTAGCAGTTGTGCGAGTAGAGGCACCTGTCATGCCAATGTTAAAAAATACGAATTTTATCTGATAAGAAATCGTGTTGGATATCAGTATACGTATATGTACAAATAATATAAATTATACGCTGCATTTATATTGTCTATTTATAACTAAAGCTCTTAAAACGGATTCGAAATAACCTCATCGTTTTGAATCTGAAACACGATTCTCCTTTATTACCACATGAATTAATGGACAAGGCATCATGGGAAAAGTCTTATTTTTAGCGGTGATGGTCATCTTCATCCACTGAACACAAAAATAAACGACACATGACGTTGCAAATACAGGACTTGGTTTGGGGAAGGCATAGCAATGTGGCGGGGTGAACAACATATGTACACTATGCCACTGTAGTCACCGGCCTTAAGGGAAAATCACTAAAAAGATTAAAGATGCTACATATTTCCTATTTACAGGTACAGTCAGATCTGTAGTTGGGATTAGTTATGATTCTGGTTAGAAAGTAAAATAACTGAAAATCAATATAAAATAGCTGAAACCATCTACAGCCCCTTTCAAATGCTCCATTTTTTACCTGTTCTGGCTGGCAGTGTCCAACAGCTTTCGGCAATTTCTCTCCAGAAGAATAAAGCTGAAATCAGTTGAGTCACTGGGGGAAAAATCACCCCTGTGTGAAATTTCAACAATAAATATGAAGAGAATGGTTTTACAAGTAGCATGCTTCGTTTCAATGTAAAAACTGAAAATAAACACATACATGTGAAGGTATTATACGTTTTATATGTGTGAAGGTATTATACGTGTAAGGTATTATACGTGTGAAGGTATTATACGTTTTATATGTGTGAAGGTATTATACGTGTAAGGTATTATACCTTTTATACGTGTGAAAGTATTATACGTGTAAGGTATTATACGTGTAAGGTATTATACATGTGAAGGTATTATACGTTTTATATGTGTGAAGGTATTATACGTGTGAAGGTATTATACGTGTGAAGGTATTATACGTGTGAAGGTATTATACGTGTAAGGTATTATACGTGTAAGGTATTATACGTGTGAAGGTATTATACGTGTAAGGTATTATATGTGTGAAGGTATTATACGTGTGAAGGTATTATACGTGTGAAGGTATTATACGTGTGAAGGTATTATACGTGTAAGGTATTATACGTGTAAGGTATTATACGTGTAATGTATTATACGTGTGAAGGTATTATACGTGTAAGGTATTATACGTGTAAGGTATTATATGTGTGAAGGTATTATACGTGTGAAGGTATTATACGTGTGAAGGTATTATACGTGTGAAGGTATTATACGTGTAAGGTATTATACGTGTAAGGTATTATACGTGTAAGGTATTATACCAGTGAAGGTATTATACGTGTAAGGTATTATACGTGTAAGGTATTATATGTGTGAAGGTATTATACATGTAAGGTATTATACGTGTAAGGTATTATACGTGTGAAGGTATTATACGTGTAAGTTATTATACGTGTAAGGCATTATATGTGTGAAGGTATTATACGTGTAAGGTATTATACGTGTAAGGTATTTTACGTGTGAAGGTATTATACGTGTAAGGTATTATACGTGTAAGGTATTATATGTGTGAAGGTATTATACGTGTGAAGGTATTATACGTGTGAAGGTATTATACGTGTGAAGGTATTATACGTGTGAAGGTATTATACGTGTAAGGTATTATACGTGTAAGGTATTATATGTGTGAAGGTATTATACGTGTAAGGTATTATACGTGTAAGGTATTATATGTGTGAAGGTATTATACGTGTAAGGTATTATACGTGTAAGGTATTATATGTGTGAAGGTATTATACGTGTAAGGTATTATACGTGTAAGGTATTATATGTGTGAAGGTATTATACGTGTAAGGTATTATACGTGTAAGGTATTATATGTGTGAAGGTATTATACGTGTGAAGGTATTATACGTGTAAGGTATTATACGTGTGAAGGTATTATACGTGTAAGGTATTATACGTGTAAGGTATTATACGTGTGAAGGTATTATACGTGTAAGGTATTATACGTGTAAGGTATTATATGTGTGAAGGTATTATACGTGTGAAGGTATTATACGTGTGAAGGTATTATACGTGTGAAGGTATTATACGTGTAAGGTATTATACGTGTAAGGTATTATATGTGTGAAGGTATTATACGTGTAAGGTATTATATGTGTGAAGGTATTATACGTGTAAGGTATTATACGTGTAAGGTATTATACGTGTAAGGTATTATATGTGTGAAGGCATTATACGCGTAAGGTATTATACGTGTAAGGTATTATATGTGTGAAGGTATTATACGTGTAAGGTATTATACGTGTAAGGTATTATACGTGTAAGGTATTATATGTGTGAAGGTATTATACGTGTAAGGTATTATACGTGAAAGGTATTATACGTGTGAAGGTATTATACGTGTAAGGTATTATACGTGTAAGGTATTATATGTGTGAAGGTATTATACGTGTAAGGTATTATACGTGTAAGGTATTATATGTGTGAAGGTATTATACGTGTAAGGTATTATACGTGTAAGGTATTATACGTGTGAAGGTATTATACGTGTAAGGTATTATATGTGTGAAGGTATTATACGTGTAAGGTATTATACGTGTAAGGTATTATACGTGTAAGGTATTATATGTGTGAAGGTATTATACGTGTAAGGTATTATATGTGTGAAGGTATTATACGTGTAAGGTATTATACGTGTAAGGTATTATACGTGTGAAGGTATTATACGTGTAAGGTATTATATGTGTGAAGGTATTATACGTGTAAGGTATTATACGTGTATGGTATTATATGTGTGAAGGTATTATACGTGTAAGGTATTATACGTGTAAGGTATTATACGTGTGAAGGTATTATACGAAACTCATCAAAGTCTTATTTTTAGCAGTGATGGTCATCTTCATCCACTGAACACAACAATAAACGAGACATTACGTTGCAAATACAGGCTTTGGTTTGGGGCAGGCATAAAAATGTAGTAGGGTGAGCAACATATGTACACTATGCCATTGTAGTCACTAAAAAGATTAAGGATGCTACATATTTCCTATTTATAGGTACAGTCAGATCTGTAGTTGGGATCAGTTATGATTCTGGTTAGAAAATAAAATAACTGAAAATCAATATAAAATAGCTGAAACCATCTACCGCCCCTTTCAAATGCTCCATTTTTGACCTGTTCTGGCTGGCTGTGTCCAACAACTTTCGGCAATTTCTCTCCACAAGAATAAAACTGAAATCAGTTGAGTAACTGGGGGAAAAAATCACCCCTGTGTGAAATTTCAACAATAAAAATGAAGAGAATGGTTTTACAAGTAGCATGCTTCGTTTCAATGTAAAAATTGAAAGTAAACACATACTTGTGAAGGTATTATACGTTTTATACGTGTGAAGGTATTATACGTGTGAAGGTATTATACGTGTAAGGTATTATACGTGTGAAGGTATTATACGTTTTATATGTGGGAAGGTATTATACGTGTAAGGTATTATACGTGTGAAGGTATTATACGTTTTATATGTGTGAAGGTATTATACGAAACTCATCGTGCGCACTAAATTTAGGTATCTACGCATTCATCTTAGCAACTCATATTAGGTCAGCAAACATTTTGCTCACAAACAAATTGCACCAATAATGTAACTTACATATATTAGTACTACAATGAGGAAAACTGCTTACATGTGATGTGGAAAGACAATAAAACGAATGTTAGCTATAATCTGTTAATTTTGTATTTTGTTTAAAGCTTTTTTTTTAAACTATGTTTGTATCTTTGTAATCATTATAAAGATGATATTGTGTCTCCTAACATCCGAGGCGATGTCTATGTAATATAGTTTGTCAGATAGTTATTGATTATTCGATTATTAAATGACATTTTCCATACCGACCCTCGTACCATACTGAGATATCCATTACGTACTGCATGTTTTACGACTTCAGTGATTCCTCGGGATTTTCAAGATATATTCCTTTAGCTACAATAGAATATACAATACAATATACATTATAATATGTTTCCATCGAATTGACTTTTACCCATACAACTATGTTATAGTAATAATTCTTCTACATATGTCCAGAGAATTGATTTTATATTTTAAATTTGAAATGTATTTTATTCTAAATTCTACAATCATTAAAAGATATCAATTTATTTAACAAATATTGTTTTATGTTCCTTGGTTGGCAATATGTTCTCTGATTTGGTCGTTTCTGGTATTGTGCTTTATTCAATCGTGAATAGTGGGTTTGTGTTCCCATTTGAACATTTTTGGTTTTGTGCTCCCATTTTGACATATTTAGCTTTGTGCTGTAATTTGACATTGTATTTGTTTATGAGGGTTTGCTTCTAATATGCCCGTTTTTTTGTTATTTGCTTTGATGTGGCCGTTTTTGTTATTTGCTTTGATGTGGCCGTTTTTTTTGTTATTTGCTTTGATGTGGCCGTTTTTGTTATTTGCTTTGATGTGGCCGTTTTTTTTGTTATTTCCTTTGATGTGGCCGTTTTTTGTTGTTTGCTTTGATGTGGCCGTTTTTTTGTTATTTGCTTTGATGTGGCCGTTTTTTGTAATTTCCTTTGATGTGGCCGTTTTTTGTTATTTGTTTTGATGTGGCCGGTTATTGTTATTTGCTTCTAATCTGGCCGTTTTTTGTTATTTGCTTTGATGTGGCGGTTTTTTGTTATTTGCTTTGATGTGGCCGTTTTTTTGTTTGCTTTTTTGTTGTCTGTTTTCATGTGCCCTTTTTTGTTTTTTGCTTTGATGTGGCCGTTTTTTGTTTTTTGCTTTGATGTGGCCGTTTTTTTTGCTTTGATGTGGCCGTTTTTTGTTTGCTTTGATGTGGCCGTTTTTTGTTGTTTACTTTGATGTGGCCGTTTTTTGTTGTTTGTTTTGATGTGCCCTTTTTTGTTATTTGCTTTGATGTGGCCGTATTTTTCTGTAATGAGCGTTTTGTGTTTGATGCTCTCTTTATGTCGTTTTTTGGGTTTAAGCTCTGATTTAGACGTATTATGCTATCATTTGGTAGTTTTGGACACCGTATTCTCATTTGATGTTTCTGACTTTGATCACTCGTGTGTGGTCTCATCTGGTCGTTTTGGGATTTGTGCGGGATTCTTTGGTGCAAAGTTATGTCTTATTATCAGAACCCTACAGCATAATCAAAATAAGTAAATAAAACCCCGAGTTTCATGCTATTGTAACTATGTTATATTAAACATGTAAATGCAATATATTATAAGAATCGTCTCATTTTATCTGTCAAACAGTTTCTCAGAAGATATCCACACCTGGTTGAAAATTATTCTGTTAAATGCGTACAGATGACGGAAGAAGGTATTGACAATTACATTTTGGATTATAAAGTTGACTATGTTTTCACTATTATGCCTTACGACGGCCTTGCATACTATCTAATATTTGAATGATGGCTAAAGCCATCGGCTCTCTGTCATAGAAATAATGGTGTGCAAATTGTAAAGGAGTGAGTATGATAAGGGTAGATTTTGACCCAATCTCAGAAACTGTTTATATAGATATAGTATTCTTTGTTGCTTAGCAACGTAAATGGAGGAGGGTCCAATTAATCATTGGAAATTCAAATATGGTGGTTTTATTTTACATATCTTGCATAGTCTTTTCGACAAAATGTTATATTCTGTGTATGTACACTCTAAAAATAATATTCCAATTCTCTATGGCAGCATATAGTATTTTTGTGTAGTTTTGTCACCCTAGCAACGGTTTTGTAAACATTAAATTAGCCTATATTATTGCAATTAATGTTTGAATTTTGACATCTACGATCTTTTGACTTGATATTTGATTAAGCGGTACATTTTTGTCAAGTTATACACACTACAAATGTCATGGATATATAAGAACCGTTTAACAAAACCACTTTAAAACGGGGTATATAACATCTAGAGACCGATAACATTTTTATCTGAATGTTCCAACATTAATAAGTATGTCCTTATTATAGGAAAAACATAAATACGTGTATCTTTGGACAAAGATCACAGAGAGCGATTATTGATTTTCTGTCATCTTGTGAAATGTGTGTCGTCTGCTGTGCACAATGTAAATGGACAGCACATAGGTGAGAGCGATTATTGATTTTCTGTCACCGCACGGCTTCCCTGAAGTTTTAAAAGTACCTTTTTAGCCAATCAAAATTCTACTTGCCAGGAGAATATCAGAGAATAGTATGTTATCCCGAGTTTAGAAGCGAGGGATAAAATTTACTAATATTCGCCAATCCATGTTAAAACTCAAAACACATTCTGGCTTCCATGATTTATTTCGATTCTGATATGTCTAAGAGTACAAATACGGTAGTATACTTTGATTGGAAGACGGTAATTTATGCTTACTGTATCTTCAAACGTTTTTTGTTGAGAAAAGTCAAACGTGATAGATTATATAAATAGAATGCTTGGTAATACTGTATTATCGGTCATGGCCCATTAAAGTAAAATCATACCACTAAAATTCCAAGTAATACTACACATTTAGCACTGACTCATAAAGGATAGACTATATCAATGACATTCTTAGTAAGGATAACAAAAGGACCATTATAAACAAAACACCGAATATGTAAATCAAACCTGACATCCGTGTACTATGTTAAAACATGCATGTTATATCGTTATATGTACTGTATTAGATGAATTATCAAATATATTGTTTGTTTTTCAATACTTTATTGAAATAAGTAAGAATAAAATATTGATCTCACGATGTTGTTATCGGCGGTCATGTGTGCTAAACCATTATGCCACCGCAACGTTAATATTAAGCTATATATAAATCAAATTTACGTTAATACAATTATTCATCGGCAATTCACTTTGCGAAAGAGCTAAATAAAATATATTTGTTAAAGTAATATGAAATGCCAAAATCATTATTTTCAGTTTTCTAAAAATTTCTGATATATGTAAAGATTAAATATATAAAGAACGTAAACCATTCACTTTTTGAGAGCTACGATGTATAATTCAGGAAAAAACGTCATTTTATTCTGTCTTCGATAATTCTTGCTACCCGGACAATAATGCAAATCATATGCTATTGACCTCAGTTTTGAACTCATTCGGTAAAGATTGCGCGCATGCTCCGTTATAGTCTTGACAGGTAACATCATTTTCGTTTGGATTTACATTCCATTATTTTCCATTCAATCCACGATTAAAAATAATTTTCCCTTAGCGAAACGTTAAACACGGATCTCTTTATCTGGAAAATAAATATATATCACCATCTATGATCTAAACCGCCGTAAATGTCTTTTGTGTATAATCAAGGACGTATATATAATCTTATATACGTCCTTGGTATAATTCAGCAAATTTGCTAGGCCCAGTAAGGGGACACTGCATACGCAACTTGTAATTATGTTAAAACATTAGGGTTTTTTTATATTAAAAATGAATACTACTTTGTTTCAAATCTATTTAAAATTTATTTGGCCTAAGAGACAAGAATGTGAAAGAAAGCACACATTCTTGATCTCATAATAATATATAGGCAAATAATTTGATTCTGAGGGGGCTTGGCAAGATTAGTCAGGTTAGAATATTTGACAGAAAATTCATTCGACACATAGTGCAGGACAGGTTATAACATAATTTACTCAGTTCAGGTCAGATTATTTTTTAATTTTCTATGAAGCAAAGGCCAGAATTTTTTTCCAACTTTGGATGGCCAGATTATTTATTTTATTTACAAAAACTGCAAGACCCCCCCCCCCCCCCCTCCGCGGAATCAATTTGTTGTCCCAAAACAAACCAAGAAATAAACGAACCAAGTTATGAAATGGTTGGTGTCAAAATAACGGCGACAAATTATGGACAAAGTAAGTCGTATTTTTGTCATTTTTTTTTCTTGTTGATTTTTTATTTTCTTCTCCGACAACTCCAAATGTTTTCATCGTAATGGTTTTGAAATGTACATACCAATAATAATTTACACAGTTTGTATATGCGATACGTTAGTTCCGACGAGGATTTTAAACTCTGAGATTTCTTGGTTCTGTTTCGATTTCCTCAAATAGGGCCCCGTGTCATTCATTATTACCGATTTCAATGTTTTTGTCCAGTTTTTCGAATAAACTGATTAAGTCAGAATGAAATTCATTGCAGTTGATAATCTTTAAGGTAAAACATACATAAAATAATTTCTTTGCAAGGCAAGAAATGCAAGAAATTTAACTTCTTTCAAAACCAGAATGATACATGTGCTCGCCTGTTTACGTTGGTGATGAAATTTCATGATCGGCAATCATCGGAACGGTGCATCCGAAAGTTAATTAGCCGCCATTGTCTTGACAAAACACGTACGAGATGGAATGATTTTCTGTTTTTAATCACAGATGATCGCGATTTTCGTCCTCAAACATACACGAATGGTTTAGTTTTTAGGGAATGTAAACATATCAAGAATATTTTTGAAGATGTTTATTTCACCAAAAACTCGTTTCATATTACTTTAAAGAAAAAAAAAGAAAAATAAAGGAACTACTAAAAATGGAAAGTTCCGATGACGTGTTTACATGTCCAATGAATTAATTTCTAAGATAATCTGACGTACTAATTTTCTTTTTGGTTGCTTGTTTTGTTTTCTGTACTTTTGTGAATTGTGGGGATAATATTAAAGTATATTTATGTATAGTAACACATGAAATTCCACTGAGGGTTAGAAAAAAAAACACGTCGGACTCAATGCACAATCAGGTCGGCAGTAAATCACCTCAAAAATTTATTTAACGTCAAAATTGTTTCATAAAAATTGTTCAAGTTTTACTCCCGTAGCAAAACAACTACGATAACCAACTTTATTTTAGATGAGATTAAAAGGTCGATTTCTATATTTCTGTCTATTACGGATGAAAACGGTCAATAAAAAATGGCCGCTGACGAGAAATCGACCTTAAAATTATTTTTTGACGGCAGATTTCATACTCTCCACACTCGGGTACCAACACAAAAATTAAATGAGATATGTGTTTATGTATATTAAACATCATACTAAAATATGCCGTTGGTACCTGCTTGTGGTTATACTGAAAATTGACATTAAATACACATTTCTTGTTAGATTTCATATATTTTCACGAAACGATAGACTTTTCATTGACTAGTGTGACGTCATCGCACGTGCAAATATGGAAAATTGTTACCAAAATAGTAGTTGGGGTAAAGGTCTTATAAAATCAAGAAATAACGAAAGCTATACGTTTCATTTATAATTTGTCTATTTTTTAGGCCAATTTCTGCCCTTATCATACCTACTCCTTTATATAAAGATGACTAATTTTGACTTTATGCACCCAACATTATAGTAGGATCTGATCATTCACCTAAACTGTATTGATTCCGATAGTATGATCCGCCCAGTAGTCAATGCTACGGCACAGACATGGTCTATTAGATGTATTTACAGTTCCTAGGTGGTCGATAGTATCACCCGCCCAGTAGTCAATGCTACGGCACAGACATGGTCTATTAGATGTATTTACAGTTCCTAGGTGGTCAATAGTATCATCCGCCCAGTAGTCATTGCTACGGTACAGACATGGTCTATTAGATGTATTTACAGTTCCTAGGTGGTCGATAGTATCATCCGCCCAGTAGTCATTGCTACGGTACAGACATGGTCTATTAGATGTATTTACAGTTCCTAGGTGGTCGATAGTATCATCCGCCCAGTAGCCATTGCTACGGTAAAGATATGGTCTATTAGATGTATTTACAGTTCCTAGGTGGTCGATAGTATCATCCGCCCAAGTCATTGCTACGGTACTGGCATGGTCTATTAGATGTATTTACAGTTCCTAGGTGGTCGATAGTATCATCCGCCCAGTAGTCATTGCTACGGTACAGACATGGTCTATTAGATGTATTTACAGTTCCTAGGTGGTCGATAGTATCATCCGCCCAGTAGTCATTGCTACGGTACAGACATGGTCTATTAGATGTATTTACAGTTCCTAGGTGGTCGATAGTATCATCCGCGCAGTAGTCATTGCTACGGTACAGACATGGTCTATTAAATGTATTTACAGTTCCTAGGTGGTCGATAGTATCATCCGCCCAGTAGTCAATGCTACGGTACAGACATGGTCTATTAGATGTATTTACAGTTCCTAGGTGGTCGATAATATCATCCGCCCAGTAGTCAATGCTACGGTACAAACATGGTCTATTAGATGTATTTGCAGTTCCTAGGTGGTCGATAGTATCATCCGCCCAGTAGTCATTGCTACGGTACAGACATGGTCTATTAGATGTATTTACAGTTCCTAGGTGTTCGATAGTATCATCCGTCCTGTATTCATTGCAACGGTACAGACATGGTCTATTAGATGTATTTACAGTTCCTATGTGGTCGATAGTATCATCCGCCCAGTAGTCAATGCTACGGTACAAACATGGTCTATTAGATGTATTTACAGTTCCTAGGTGGTCGATAGTATCATCCGCCCAGTAGTCATTGCTACGGTACAGACATGGTCTATTAGATGTATTTACAGTTCCTAGGTGGTCGATAGTATCATCCGCCCAGTAGTCATTGCTACGGTACAGACATGGTCTATTAGATGTATTTACAGTTCCTAGGTGGTCGATAGTATCATCCGCGCAGTAGTCATTGCTACGGTACAGACATGGTCTATTAAATGTATTTACAGTTCCTAGGTGGTCGATAGTATCATCCGCCCAGTAGTCATTGCTACGGTACAGACATGGTCTATTAGATGTATTTACAGTTCCTAGGTGGTCGATAATATCATCCGCCCAGTAGTCAATGCTACGGTACAAACATGGTCTATTAGATGTATTTGCAGTTCCTAGGTGGTCGATAGTATCATCCGCCCAGTAGTCATTGCTACGGTACAGACATGGTCTATTAGATGTATTTACAGTTCCTAGGTGTTCGATAGTATCATCGTCCTGTATTCATTGCAACGGTACAGACATGGTCTATTAGATGTATTTACAGTTCCTATGTGGTCGATAGTATCATCCGCCCAGTAGTCAATGCTACGGTACAAACATGGTCTATTAGATGTATTTACAGTTCCTAGGTGGTCGATAGTATCATCCGCCCAGTAGTCAATGCTACGGTACAAACATGGTCTCTTATATGTATTTACAGTTCCTAGGTGGTGTGATTATTATTAAACCTAAGGTTCACCTCCTTATGACCTTGGTGACCTTAGTCAATTTTTGCCATTATTTTAGTAGCTTTAGTTTACTTGCCCACAAAGACTTTTTGTTTGGTTTTCCAGTCTTTTGACTTTGAGCATGTTTGATGGAGGTTGCTCCGGAGACGCGTCGTGCGCACTAAAATTTATATCTACGTTTTTTGTTCACTGCTATACATATATATGTGTAAGTTTAATGCACTTTCATCTATGCTGAAAGCGATTTTTAATCATATAAATTTTAGAAAAACTATATTCCTCTTGTTCATATACTGTGTGATGGGTTACTAAATAAAGAGAAAGTAGGACATTATCTATAATAAATGAACTGGTGGAGAAAGTATTACATTGTATTATGCTAGATAGACATCGCAAACTAATCTGAGAAACAGAGGCTACATCGCGAGCACCTGAGTTCACCTTCGTTTTTTTGTGGGGTCCGTGTTGCTCATCTTGTTAGTTTTTCGTGCTGTCCTATGATGTGTTTTTGCGTTCTAAGTTCCGTGTTGTATTGTCCTATTATGTGTTTTTACGTTCTAAGTTCCGTGTTGTATTGTCCTATTATGTGTTTTTACGTTCTGAGTTCCGTGTTGTATTGTCCTATTATGTGTTTTTACGTTCTGAGTTCCATGTTGTATTGTCCTATTATGTGTTTTTACGTTCTGAGTTCCGTGTTGTATTGTCCTATTATGTGTTCTTACGTTCTGAGTTCCGTGTTGTATTGTCCTATTATGTGTTTTTACGTTCTGAGTTCCGTGTTGTATTGTCCTATTATGTGTTTTTACGTTCTAAGTTCCGTGTTGTATTGTCCTATTATGTGTTTTTACGTTCTAAGTTCCGTGTTGTATTGTCCTATTATGTGTTTTTACGTTCTGAGTTCCGTGTTGTATTGTCCTATTATGTGTTTTTACGTTCTAAGTTCCGTGTTGTATTGTCCTATTATGTGTTTTTACGTTCTGGGTTCCGTGTTGTATTGTCCTATTATGTGTTTTTCGTTCTACGTTCCGTGTTGTATTGTCCTATTATGAGTTTTTACGTTCTAAGTTCCGTGTTGTATTGTCCTATTATGTGTTTTTACGTTCTGAGTTCCGTGTTGTATTGTCCTATTATGTGTTTTTACGTTCTAAGTTCCGTGTTGTATTGTCCTATTATGTGTTTTTACGTTCTAAGTTCCGTGTTGTATTGTCCTATTATGTGTTTTTACGTTCTGAGTTCCGTGTTGTATTGTCCTATTATGTGTTTTTACGTTCTAAGTTCCGTGTTGTATTGTCCTATTATGTGTTTTTACGTTCTAAGTTCCGTGTTGTATTGTCCTATTATGTGTTTTTACGTTCTAAGTTCCGTGTTGTATTGTCCTATTATTTGTTTTTACGTTCTGAGTTCCGTGTTGTATTGTCCTATTATGTGTTTTTACGTTCTGAGTTCCGTGTTGTATTGTCCTATTATGTGTTTTACGTTCTAAGTTCCGTGTTGTATTGTCCTATTATGTGTTTTTACGTTCTAAGTTCCGTGTTGTATTGTCCTATTATGTGTTTTTACGTTATGAGTTCCGTGTTGTATTGTCCTATTATGTGTTTTTACGTTCTAAGTTCCGTTTTGTATTGTCCTATTATGTGTTTTTACGTTCTAAGTTCCGTGTTGTATTGTCCTATTATGTGTTTTTACGTTTCGAGTTGCGTATTGTATTGTCCTATTATGTGTTTTTACGTTCTAAGTTCCGTGTTGTATTGTCCTATTATGTGTTTTTACGTTCTAAGTTCCGTGTTGTATTGTCCTATTATGTGTTTTTAGGTTCTGAGTTCCGTGTTGTATTGTCCTATTATGTGTTTTTACGTTCTATGTTCCGTGTTGTATTGTCCTATTATGTGTTTTTACGTTCTGAGTTCCGTGTTGTATTGTCCTATTATGTGTTTTTACGTTCTGAGTTCCGTGTTGTATTGTCCTATTATGTGTTTTTACGTTATGAGTTCCGTGTTGTATTGTCCTATTATGTGTTTTTACGCTCTAAGTTCCGTGTTGTATTGTCCTATTATGTGTTTTTACGTTCTATGTTCCGTGTTGTATTGTCCTATTATGTGTTTTTACGTTATGAGTTCCGTGTTGTATTGTCCTATTATGTGTTTTTACGCTCTAAGTTCCGTGTTGTATTGTCCTATTATCTGTTTTTACGTTCTGAGTTCCGTGTTGTATTGTCCTATTATGTGTTTTTACGTTCTACGTTCCTTGTTGTATTGTCCTATTATGTGTTTTTACGTTCTAAGTTCCGTGTTGTATTGTCCTATTATGTGTTTTTACGTTCTACGTTCCTTGTTGTATTGTCCTATTATGTGTTTTTACGCTCTAAGTTCCGTGTTGTATTGTCCTATTATGTGTTTTTACGTTCTAAGTTCCGTGTTGTATTGTCCTATTATGTGTTTTTACGTTATGAGTTCCGTGTTGTATTGTCCTATTATGTGTTTTTACGCTCTAAGTTCCGTGTTGTATTGTCCTATTATGTGTTTTTACGTTCTATGTTCCGTGTTGTATTGTCCTATTATGTGTTTTTACGTTCTGAGTTCCGTGTTGTATTGTCCTATTATGTGTTTTTACGTTATGAGTTCCGTGTTGTATTGTCCTATTATGTGTTTTTACGCTCTAAGTTCCGTGTTGTATTGTCCTATTATGTGTTTTTACGTTCTACGTTCCTTGTTGTATTGTCCTATTATGTGTTTTTACGTTCTAAGTTCCGTGTTGTATTGTCCTATTATGTGTTTTTACGCTCTAAGTTCCGTGTTGTATTGTCCTATTATGTGTTTTTACGTTCTATGTTCCGTGTTGTATTGTCCTATTATGTGTTTTTACGTTCTGAGTTCCGTGTTGTATTGTCCTATTATGTGTTTTTACGTTCTGAGTTCCGTGTTGTATTGTCCTATTATGTGTTCTTACGTTCTAAGTTCCGTGTTGTATTGTCCTATTATGTGTTTTTACGTTCTAAGTTCCGTGTTGTATTGTCCTATTATGTGTTTTTACGTTCTAAGTTCCGTGTTGTATTGTCCTATTATGTGTTTTTACGTTCTAAGTTCCGTGTTGTATTGTCCTATTATGTGTTTTTACGTTCTATGTTCCGTGTTGTATTGTCCTATTATGTGTTTTTACGTTATGAGTTCCGTGTTGTATTGTCCTATTATGTGTTTTTACGTTCTAAGTTCCGTGTTGTATTGTCCTATTATGTGTTTTTACGCTCTAAGTTCCGTGTTGTATTGTCCTATTATGTGTTTTTACGTTCTATGTTCCGTGTTGTATTGTCCTATTATGTGTTTTTACGTTCTGAGTTCCGTGTTGTATTGTCCTATTATGTGTTTTTACGTTCTGAGTTCCGTGTTGTATTGTCCTATTATGTGTTTTTACGTTCTGAGTTCCGTGTTGTATTGTCCTATTATGTGGTTTTACGTTCTTAGTTCCGTGTTGTATTGTCCTATTATGTGTTTTTACGTTCTGAGTTCCGTGTTGTGATGTCCTATTATGTGTTTTTACGTTCTGAGTTCCGTGTTGTATTGTCCTATTATGTGTTTTTACGTTCTAAGTTCCGTGTTGTATTGTCCTATTATGTGTTTTTACGTTCTGAGTTCCGTGTTGTATTGTCCTATTATGTGTTTTTACGTTCTGAGTTCCGTGTTGTATTGTCCTATTATGTGTTTTTACGTTCTAAGTTCCGTGTTGTATTGTCCTATTATGTGTTTTTACGCTCTAAGTTCCGTGTTGTATTGTCCTATTATGTGTTTTTACGTTCTATGTTCCGTGTTGTATTGTCCTATTATGTGTTTTTACGTTATGAGTTCCGTGTTGTATTGTCCTATTATGTGTTTTACGTTCTGAGTTCCGTGTTGTATTGTCCTATTATGTGTTTTTACGTTCTGAGTTCCGTGTTGTATTGTCCTATTATGTGTTTTACGTTCTGAGTTCGTGTTGTATTGTCCTATTATGTGTTTTACGTTCTGAGTTCCGTGTTGTATTGTCCTATTATGTGTTTTTACGTTCTAAGTTCCGTGTTGTATTGTCCTATTATGTGTTTTTACGTTCTGAGTTCCGTGTTGTATTGTCCTATTATGTGTTTTTACGTTCTAAGTTCCGTGTTGTATTGTCCTATTATGTGTGTTTACGTTCTAAGTTCCGTGTTGTATTGTCCTATTATGTGTTTTTACGTTCTAAGTTCCGTGTTGTATTGTCCTATTATGTGTGTTTACGTTCTAAGTTCCGTGTTGTATTGTCCTATTATGTGTTTTTACGTTCTAAGTTCCGTGTTGTATTGTCCTATTATGTGTTTTTACGTTCTAAGTTCCGTGTTGTATTGTCCTATTATGTGTTTTTACGTTCTGAGTTCCGTGTTGTATTGTCCTATTATGTGTTTTTACGTTCTAAGTTCCGTGTTGTATTGTCCTATTATGTGTGTTTACGTTCTAAGTTCCGTGTTGTATTGTCCTATTATGTGTTTTTACGTTCTAAGTTCCGTGTTGTATTGTCCTATTATGTGTGTTTACGCTCTAAGTTCCGTGTTGTATTGTCCTATTATGTGTGTTTACGTTCTAAGTTCCGTGTTGTATTGTCCTATTATGTGTTTTTACGTTCTAAGTTCCGTGTTGTATTGTCCTATTATGTGTTTTTACGTTCTAAGTTCCGTGTTGTATTGTCCTATTATGTGTTTTTACGTTCTGAGTTCCGTGTTGTATTGTCCTATTATGTGTTTTTACGTTCTAAGTTCCGTGTTGTATTGTCCTATTATGTGTTTTTACGTTCTGAGTTCCGTGTTGTATTGTCCTATTATGTGTTTTTACGTTCTAAGTTCCGTGTTGTATTGTCCTATTATGTGTTTTTACGTTCTAAGTTCCGTGTTGTATTGTCCTATTATGTGTTTTTACGTTCTGAGTTCCGTGTTGTATTGTCCTATTATGTGTTTTTACGTTCTAAGTTCCGTGTTGTATTGTCCTATTATGTGTTTTTACGTTCTAAGTTCCGTGTTGTATTGTCCTATTATGTGTTTTTACGTTCTAAGTTCCGTGTTGTATTGTCCTATTATTTGTTTTTACGTTCTGAGTTCCGTGTTGTATTGTCCTATTATGTGTTTTTACGTTCTGAGTTCCGTGTTGTATTGTCCTATTATGTGTTTTACGTTCTAAGTTCCGTGTTGTATTGTCCTATTATGTGTTTTTACGTTCTAAGTTCCGTGTTGTATTGTCCTATTATGTGTTTTTACGTTATGAGTTCCGTGTTGTATTGTCCTATTATGTGTTTTTACGTTCTAAGTTCCGTTTTGTATTGTCCTATTATGTGTTTTTACGTTCTAAGTTCCGTGTTGTATTGTCCTATTATGTGTTTTTACGTTTCGAGTTGCGTATTGTATTGTCCTATTATGTGTTTTTACGTTCTAAGTTCCGTGTTGTATTGTCCTATTATGTGTTTTTACGTTCTAAGTTCCGTGTTGTATTGTCCTATTATGTGTTTTTAGGTTCTGAGTTCCGTGTTGTATTGTCCTATTATGTGTTTTTACGTTCTATGTTCCGTGTTGTATTGTCCTATTATGTGTTTTTACGTTCTGAGTTCCGTGTTGTATTGTCCTATTATGTGTTTTTACGTTCTGAGTTCCGTGTTGTATTGTCCTATTATGTGTTTTTACGTTATGAGTTCCGTGTTGTATTGTCCTATTATGTGTTTTTACGCTCTAAGTTCCGTGTTGTATTGTCCTATTATGTGTTTTTACGTTCTATGTTCCGTGTTGTATTGTCCTATTATGTGTTTTTACGTTATGAGTTCCGTGTTGTATTGTCCTATTATGTGTTTTTACGCTCTAAGTTCCGTGTTGTATTGTCCTATTATCTGTTTTTACGTTCTGAGTTCCGTGTTGTATTGTCCTATTATGTGTTTTTACGTTCTACGTTCCTTGTTGTATTGTCCTATTATGTGTTTTTACGTTCTAAGTTCCGTGTTGTATTGTCCTATTATGTGTTTTTACGTTCTACGTTCCTTGTTGTATTGTCCTATTATGTGTTTTTACGCTCTAAGTTCCGTGTTGTATTGTCCTATTATGTGTTTTTACGTTCTAAGTTCCGTGTTGTATTGTCCTATTATGTGTTTTTACGTTATGAGTTCCGTGTTGTATTGTCCTATTATGTGTTTTTACGCTCTAAGTTCCGTGTTGTATTGTCCTATTATGTGTTTTTACGTTCTATGTTCCGTGTTGTATTGTCCTATTATGTGTTTTTACGTTCTGAGTTCCGTGTTGTATTGTCCTATTATGTGTTTTTACGTTATGAGTTCCGTGTTGTATTGTCCTATTATGTGTTTTTACGCTCTAAGTTCCGTGTTGTATTGTCCTATTATGTGTTTTTACGTTCTACGTTCCTTGTTGTATTGTCCTATTATGTGTTTTTACGTTCTAAGTTCCGTGTTGTATTGTCCTATTATGTGTTTTTACGCTCTAAGTTCCGTGTTGTATTGTCCTATTATGTGTTTTTACGTTCTATGTTCCGTGTTGTATTGTCCTATTATGTGTTTTTACGTTCTGAGTTCCGTGTTGTATTGTCCTATTATGTGTTTTTACGTTCTGAGTTCCGTGTTGTATTGTCCTATTATGTGTTCTTACGTTCTAAGTTCCGTGTTGTATTGTCCTATTATGTGTTTTTACGTTCTAAGTTCCGTGTTGTATTGTCCTATTATGTGTTTTTACGTTCTAAGTTCCGTGTTGTATTGTCCTATTATGTGTTTTTACGTTCTAAGTTCCGTGTTGTATTGTCCTATTATGTGTTTTTACGTTCTATGTTCCGTGTTGTATTGTCCTATTATGTGTTTTTACGTTATGAGTTCCGTGTTGTATTGTCCTATTATGTGTTTTTACGTTCTAAGTTCCGTGTTGTATTGTCCTATTATGTGTTTTTACGCTCTAAGTTCCGTGTTGTATTGTCCTATTATGTGTTTTTACGTTCTATGTTCCGTGTTGTATTGTCCTATTATGTGTTTTTACGTTCTGAGTTCCGTGTTGTATTGTCCTATTATGTGTTTTTACGTTCTGAGTTCCGTGTTGTATTGTCCTATTATGTGTTTTTACGTTCTGAGTTCCGTGTTGTATTGTCCTATTATGTGGTTTTACGTTCTTAGTTCCGTGTTGTATTGTCCTATTATGTGTTTTTACGTTCTGAGTTCCGTGTTGTGATGTCCTATTATGTGTTTTTACGTTCTGAGTTCCGTGTTGTATTGTCCTATTATGTGTTTTTACGTTCTAAGTTCCGTGTTGTATTGTCCTATTATGTGTTTTTACGTTCTGAGTTCCGTGTTGTATTGTCCTATTATGTGTTTTTACGTTCTGAGTTCCGTGTTGTATTGTCCTATTATGTGTTTTTACGTTCTAAGTTCCGTGTTGTATTGTCCTATTATGTGTTTTTACGCTCTAAGTTCCGTGTTGTATTGTCCTATTATGTGTTTTTACGTTCTATGTTCCGTGTTGTATTGTCCTATTATGTGTTTTTACGTTATGAGTTCCGTGTTGTATTGTCCTATTATGTGTTTTACGTTCTGAGTTCCGTGTTGTATTGTCCTATTATGTGTTTTTACGTTCTGAGTTCCGTGTTGTATTGTCCTATTATGTGTTTTACGTTCTGAGTTCGTGTTGTATTGTCCTATTATGTGTTTTACGTTCTGAGTTCCGTGTTGTATTGTCCTATTATGTGTTTTTACGTTCTAAGTTCCGTGTTGTATTGTCCTATTATGTGTTTTTACGTTCTGAGTTCCGTGTTGTATTGTCCTATTATGTGTTTTTACGTTCTAAGTTCCGTGTTGTATTGTCCTATTATGTGTGTTTACGTTCTAAGTTCCGTGTTGTATTGTCCTATTATGTGTTTTTACGTTCTAAGTTCCGTGTTGTATTGTCCTATTATGTGTGTTTACGTTCTAAGTTCCGTGTTGTATTGTCCTATTATGTGTTTTTACGTTCTAAGTTCCGTGTTGTATTGTCCTATTATGTGTTTTTACGTTCTAAGTTCCGTGTTGTATTGTCCTATTATGTGTTTTTACGTTCTGAGTTCCGTGTTGTATTGTCCTATTATGTGTTTTTACGTTCTAAGTTCCGTGTTGTATTGTCCTATTATGTGTGTTTACGTTCTAAGTTCCGTGTTGTATTGTCCTATTATGTGTTTTTACGTTCTAAGTTCCGTGTTGTATTGTCCTATTATGTGTGTTTACGCTCTAAGTTCCGTGTTGTATTGTCCTATTATGTGTGTTTACGTTCTAAGTTCCGTGTTGTATTGTCCTATTATGTGTTTTTACGTTCTAAGTTCCGTGTTGTATTGTCCTATTATGTGTTTTTACGTTCTAAGTTCCGTGTTGTATTGTCCTATTATGTGTTTTTACGTTCTGAGTTCCGTGTTGTATTGTCCTATTATGTGTTTTTACGTTCTAAGTTCCGTGTTGTATTGTCCTATTATGTGTTTTTACGTTCTGAGTTCCGTGTTGTATTGTTCTATTATGTGTTTTTACGTTCTAAGTTCCGTGTTGTATTGTCCTATTATGTGTTTTTACGTTCCGAGTTGCGTATTGTATTGTCCTATTATGTGTTTTTACGTTCTAAGTTCCGTGTTGTATTGTCCTATTATGTGTTTTTACGTTCTAAGTTCCGTGTTGTATTGTCCTATTATGTGTTTTTACGTTCCGAGTTGCGTATTGTATTGTCCTATTATGTGTTTTTACGTTCTAAGTTCCGTGTTGTATTGTCCTATTATGTGTTTTTACGTTCTGAGTTCCATGTTGTATTGTCCTATTATGTGTTTTTCACGTTCTGAGTTCCGTGTTGTATTGTCCTATTATGTGTTTTTACGTTCTAAGTTCCGTGTTGTATTGTCCTATTATGTGTTTTTACGTTCTGAGTTCCGTGTTGTATTGTCCTATTATGTGTTTTTACGTTCTGAGTTCCGTGTTGTATTGTCCTATTATGTGTTTTTACGTTCTGAGTTCCGTGTTGTATTGTCCTATTATGTGTTTTTATGTTCTAAGTTCCGTGTTGTATTGTCCTATTATGTGTTTTACGTTCTAAGTTCCGTGTTGTATTGTCCTATTATGTGTTTTTACGTTCTAAGTTCCGTGTTGTATTGTCCTATTATGTGTTTTTACGTTCTGAGTTCCGTGTTGTATTGTCCTATTATGTGTTTTTACGTTCTGAGTTCCGTGTTGTATTGTCCTATTATGTGTTTTTATGTTCTAAGTTCCGTGTTGTATTGTCCTATTATGTGTTTTTACGTTCTGAGTTCCGTGTTGTATTGTCCTATTATGTGTTTTTACGTTCTGAGTTCCATGTTGTATTGTCCTATTATGTGTTTTTATGTTCTAAGTTCCGTGTTGTATTGTCCTATTATGTGTTTTTACGTTCTGAGTTCCGTGTTGTATTGTCCTATTATGTGTTTTTACGTTCTAAGTTCCGTGTTGTATTGTCCTATTATGTGTTTTTACGTTCTGAGTTCCATGTTGTATTGTCCTATTATGTGTTTTTACGTTCTGAGTTCCATGTTGTATTGTCCTATTATGTGTTTTTACGTTCTAAGTTCCGTGTTGTATTGTCCTATTATGTGTTTTTACGTTCTGAGTTCCATGTTGTATTGTCCTATTATGTGTTTTTACGTTCTAAGTTCCGTGTTGTATTGTCCTATTATGTGTTTTTACGTTCTGAGTTCCGTGTTGTATTGTCCTATTATGTGTTTTTACGTTCTAAGTTCCGTGTTGTATTGTCCTATTATGTGTTTTTACGTTCTGAGTTCCGTGTTGTATTGTCCTATTATGTGTTTTTACGTTCTAAGTTCCGTGTTGTATTGTCCTATTATGTGTTTTTAGGTTCTGAGTTCCGTGTTGTATTGTCCTATTATGTGTTTTTACGTTCTGAGTTCCGTGTTGTATTGTCCTATTATGTGTTTTTCACGTTCTGAGTTCCGTGTTGTATTGTCCTATTATGTGTTTTTACGTTCTGAGTTCCGTGTTGTATTGTCCTATTATGTGTTTTTACGTTCTGAGTTCCGTGTTGTATTGTCCTATTATGTGTTTTACGTTCTAAGTTCCGTATTGTATTGTCCTATTATGTGTTTTTACGTTCTGAGTTCCGTGTTGTATTGTCCTATTATGTGTTTTTACGTTCTGAGTTCCGTGTTGTATTGTCCTATTATGTGTTTTTCACGTTCTGAGTTCCGTGTTGTATTGTCCTATTATGTGTTTTTACGTTCTGAGTTCCGTGTTGTATTGTCCTATTATGTGTTTTTACGTTCTGAGTTACATGTTGTATTGTCCTATTATGTGTTTTTACGTTCTGAGTTCCGTGTTGTATTGTCCTATTATGTGTTTTTACGTTCTGAGTTCCGTGTTGTATTGTCCTATTATGTGTTTTTACGTTCTGAGTTACATGTTGTATTGTCCTATTATGTGTTTTTACGTTCTGAGTTCCGTGTTGTATTGTCCTATTATGTGTTTTTACGTTCTGAGTTCCGTGTTGTATTGTCCTATTATGTGTTTTTACGTTCTGAGTTCCGTGTTGTATTGTCCTATTATGTGTTTTTATGTTCTAAGTTCCGTGTTGTATTGTCCTATTATGTGTTTTTACGTTCTGAGTTCCGTGTTGTATTGTCCTATTATGTGTTTTTACGTTCTGAGTTCCGTGTTGTATTGTCCTATTATGTGTTTTTACGTTCTAAGTTCCGTGTTGTATTGTCCTATTATGTGTTTTTACGTTCTGAGTTCCGTGTTGTATTGTCCTATTATGTGTTTTACGTTCTAAGTTCCGTGTTGTATTGTCCTATTATGTGTGTTTACGTTCTAAGTTCCGTGTTGTATTGTCCTATTATGTGTTTTACGTTCTAAGTTCCGTGTTGTATTGTCCTATTATGTGTTTTTACGTTCTAAGTTCCGTGTTGTATTGTCCTATTATGTGTTTTTACGTTATGAGTTCCGTGTTGTATTGTCCTATTATGTGTTTTTACGTTCTATGTTCCGTGTTGTATTGTCCTATTATGTGTTTTTACGTTCTGAGTTCCGTGTTGTGATGTCCTATTATGTGTTTTTACGTTCTAAGTTCCGTGTTGTATTGTCCTATTATGTGTTTTTACGTTCTGAGTTCCGTGTTGTATTGTCCTATTATGTGTTTTTAGGTTCTAAGTTCCGTGTTGTATTGTCCTATTATGTGTTTTTAGGTTCTGAGTTCCGTGTTGTATTGTCCTATTATGTGTTTTTACGTTCTAAGTTCCGTGTTGTATTGTCCTATTATGTGTTTTTAGGTTCTGAGTTCCGTGTTGTATTGTCCTATTATGTGTTTTTACGTTCTAAGTTCCGTGTTGTATTGTCCTATTATGTGTTTTTACGTTCTAAGTTCCGTGTTGTATTGTCCTATTATGTGTTTTTATGTTCTAAGTTCCGTGTTGTATTGTCCTATTATGTGTTTTTACGCTCTAAGTTCCGTGTTGTATTGTCCTATTATGTGTTTTACGTTCTAAGTTCCGTGTTGTATTGTCCTATTATGTGTTTTTACGTTCTGAGTTCCGTGTTGTATTGTCCTATTATGTGTTTTTACGTTCTAAGTTCCGTGTTGTATTGTCCTATTATGTGTTTTTACGTTCTGAGTTCCGTGTTGTATTGTCCTATTATGTGTTTTTACGTTCTAAGTTCCGTGTTGTATTGTCCTATTATGTGTTTTTACGTTCTGAGTTCCGTGTTGTATTGTCCTATTATGTGTTTTACGTTCTAAGTTCCGTGTTGTATTGTCCTATTATGTGTTTTTACGTTCTGAGTTCCGTGTTGTATTGTCCTATTATGTGTTTTTACGTTCTGAGTTCCGTGTTGTATTGTCCTATTATGTGTTTTTCACGTTCTGAGTTCCGTGTTGTATTGTCCTATTATGTGTTTTTACGTTCTGAGTTCCGTGTTGTATTGTCCTATTATGTGTTTTTACGTTCTGAGTTCCGTGTTGTATTGTCCTATTATGTGTTTTACGTTCTAAGTTCCGTATTGTATTGTCCTATTATGTGTTTTTACGTTCTGAGTTCCGTGTTGTATTGTCCTATTATGTGTTTTTACGTTCTGAGTTCCGTGTTGTATTGTCCTATTATGTGTTTTTCACGTTCTGAGTTCCGTGTTGTATTGTCCTATTATGTGTTTTTACGTTCTGAGTTCCGTGTTGTATTGTCCTATTATGTGTTTTTACGTTCTGAGTTACATGTTGTATTGTCCTATTATGTGTTTTTACGTTCTGAGTTCCGTGTTGTATTGTCCTATTATGTGTTTTTACGTTCTGAGTTCCGTGTTGTATTGTCCTATTATGTGTTTTTACGTTCTGAGTTACATGTTGTATTGTCCTATTATGTGTTTTTACGTTCTGAGTTCCGTGTTGTATTGTCCTATTATGTGTTTTTACGTTCTGAGTTCCGTGTTGTATTGTCCTATTATGTGTTTTTACGTTCTGAGTTCCGTGTTGTATTGTCCTATTATGTGTTTTTATGTTCTAAGTTCCGTGTTGTATTGTCCTATTATGTGTTTTTACGTTCTGAGTTCCGTGTTGTATTGTCCTATTATGTGTTTTTACGTTCTGAGTTCCGTGTTGTATTGTCCTATTATGTGTTTTTACGTTCTAAGTTCCGTGTTGTATTGTCCTATTATGTGTTTTTACGTTCTGAGTTCCGTGTTGTATTGTCCTATTATGTGTTTTACGTTCTAAGTTCCGTGTTGTATTGTCCTATTATGTGTGTTTACGTTCTAAGTTCCGTGTTGTATTGTCCTATTATGTGTTTTACGTTCTAAGTTCCGTGTTGTATTGTCCTATTATGTGTTTTTACGTTCTAAGTTCCGTGTTGTATTGTCCTATTATGTGTTTTTACGTTATGAGTTCCGTGTTGTATTGTCCTATTATGTGTTTTTACGTTCTATGTTCCGTGTTGTATTGTCCTATTATGTGTTTTTACGTTCTGAGTTCCGTGTTGTGATGTCCTATTATGTGTTTTTACGTTCTAAGTTCCGTGTTGTATTGTCCTATTATGTGTTTTTACGTTCTGAGTTCCGTGTTGTATTGTCCTATTATGTGTTTTTAGGTTCTAAGTTCCGTGTTGTATTGTCCTATTATGTGTTTTTAGGTTCTGAGTTCCGTGTTGTATTGTCCTATTATGTGTTTTTACGTTCTAAGTTCCGTGTTGTATTGTCCTATTATGTGTTTTTAGGTTCTGAGTTCCGTGTTGTATTGTCCTATTATGTGTTTTTACGTTCTAAGTTCCGTGTTGTATTGTCCTATTATGTGTTTTTACGTTCTAAGTTCCGTGTTGTATTGTCCTATTATTTGTTTTTATGTTCTAAGTTCCGTGTTGTATTGTCCTATTATGTGTTTTTACGCTCTAAGTTCCGTGTTGTATTGTCCTATTATGTGTTTTACGTTCTAAGTTCCGTGTTGTATTGTCCTATTATGTGTTTTTACGTTCTGAGTTCCGTGTTGTATTGTCCTATTATGTGTTTTTACGTTCTGAGTTCCGTGTTGTATTGTCCTATTATGTGTTTTGACGTTCTGAGTTCCGTGTTGTATTGTCCTATTATGTGTTTTTACGTTCTAAGTTCCGTGTTGTGATGTCCGCTACTATTTCCGCATAAAAACGATGTTCGGCTCGTCTTTGCCTCCAGTTATGTGTAAGAAGGCTCATATCTTATTTACGTTGTTGTGTTTGCTTGCATATAGTGGTGTCCAACACATATTGTGTTGTGTGTTTCTTCGTATTGTGCGCCATGTGTTACCAGTTTCTCTGGATTGTCCATCTTTGATTGTCCCTTCGGTATTCTCTAACATTTATTTACAGAACGACGAAGGAATACTGAAAATAATAAACGTTAGACAAATGAAGGGTAATCAGCAAGACATAGGACGAAGACAAACAAATTAAAAAAAACACAGAAAACTAAAAAACGAACAACACTGACTGTTCTGCCCTGGCCTTATGAAGAAGACGATGCAGCAGTTTAACCGTTTGTTATGACAAATATGTATGATGATAATGATGATAATGATGGTTAGATCTGAAAGTACAAAATGCCAAAACTCAGTTTTACAACAATGTCAATTAAATTCATAAATCAAGTACACATTGCATGTTATATTAAAAATCCCAAAATAATACTGGAGTGTTGACTGAAATAAGTGCATATTACAAAATGCATATCAATATTATCCAATAACCAGTTTGATACAATGCTTCCAATACCATAAACCAGGTCCAAAAAAATGTAATAACTCAGTGCGCGAGTAAGTGTAGGTTTCACTGTGCAGCACTGCATTACTCAAAGTGCACTTCGACTGTGTAGCACTGTATTACTCAAAGTGCACTACGACTGTGTAGCACTGTATTACTCAAAGTGCATTACGACTGTGTAGTACTGTATGTGAAAAAAAACACCTTTAAAAGTTGTACTGTAAACCAACATTTAAAATGGAATAACAAAGTGCGGTATTTACAATTACACCGATAACGGTGTTGAAGTACACCAGCGCGGTACTGTATTTTTCAGATCCACTTGCGTGGGGAGTGTTCTATATTTCAAAAATCAATAACGGAGGGCTTATCGCGACCCTTGGACATTATAAACAACACAGAAATATTTATCCAAGTAAATTACAAACATCAGAATGTCAAAATAACCTTGAAATATTATGACACAAAAAATAAATGGTTCAGTTATCAATCGGCAAGTTTGTGTGTTCATAACAAAAATACACTTATAAATCATGAAGAAAACAATGCGTACGCTTAGATCCTTACAATAGGACATGAAATAATTATATTTAACTTACTCCATTGTGTTCCAAAGGTTTCCAAAATGAAATAATGTAGCGCTGGGCTACTTGCCACAAAACGTAAAACACGTTTTTTTTGCATTACGTAAATAACAAGTCCGATCACCGGAATAGACAAAATTTCCGGAAAAGAAAAATTAAAAAATATGTTACATGACACTGACCCCATCAAAAACCGGGAGGGGGTGCGTGTGAAGGGTGAGCAGTTCCTGTCTCTTATTAGATACCTGCCATGTTACTCATATAATCAGGATGTGTTTGGCACCTGTAATCTTTGCTTCGGAGATTGATCACAAATGGTCGTGATAGGGAGTGTAACCTAAACTATGAATACTTAATATAAGCGTCAAAACTTTCATAATATTATATACAATTATATGCCATTATATACACAAGCCATTATCTGGAAGATAATTTTATTAATTTGCTTCCTGTGAAGTATAATGAACATGTGTATTCGTTTTCAATAATTTATGAAATACATGAAAGTGAAATGTATTTATGACGTTTGTGTTTCAATATGGAATTCATGAAATACCATTAATTATCTTGAGCCTCCTGTGATGTTGTGTTCAGTTACATTTGTCAAATAATCAATATATAGATGACGAACGTAGGTAACAGGTGACATATATATACATCCGGACAGATATATGAATTCAGTATTGGTTCTGATAGTAACTATGGACAACATCACATGGATTAACGAGACATTTAATTTGACTTTTTATCAAAATAATAGTGATATTGTTTCAAGAACATATTCTATAACAGTGATGCTATTTGCCGTTACACTAAATATAAGCTGCATCGTTGTTTTATGTAAAAGTAAATCGTTACAAGAAAATAGATTTTATGTCTTAACGATATATCTTAGTATAACTGACTTAGGTACGAGTCTTGCTGCAACAGTTATGGCATTGTGGTTAATGTCCGACACTTCAACTTTCGCACCTTATGCGTGCATCTTAATCTTTGGAGCGCTTATTGCTATGATAATGTGTGCTATGTATCAAACACTTCTTATATGTATACATCAGCTGTTTGTTGTGTTTGAAATTCATTCTTCCTTTTCAATAAAATGTGTACGAAGTGTGGAATATTTGCCGTATATACACTAATACATATATATGTAATAACGCTGTACTTCAGCTATAGTAACCTTTCTGCAACGAAATGCCTACATGCTAATATAGTAGGTAGTAATGAACATAAAATTGTATTATGGATTGATCCAATAGTTTTACTATTAACTGGTGCTATTCTAATTATGTATTCCATTGTGATCGGATTGGTTGTACGTAGGCATAACCAAGTTCAATCTATAAGTGAAAATACAGCAAAGAAATTGAAAAGTTACGGATTAACACTAGGTATCATCATAGCTGTTGGCTTTGTTTCTGTACTACCAGCCAGTTGCTACTCACTGTCATTGTTATTAAATCCTGGTTTTGTCTCGTATGCTACAAGACGACTTGCCAATAACATGTATCTAATAAAACCACTGCTTGATCCAATTATTTACGTGTTTCGTATTAGAAAATTCCGTCGCTACCTGATATGTATGTGTTGTGTAAATAATCACACAGGCGGAGCCGTATACCCTCCTGAAATTCTATGACGCTGATATTGCTATCTTATTAAATTGCTCTCTGCTTAGTGTGAGCATTGGTGGAAAGCAAAGTCATTCGACAGTGATGACATGTTTTAAATACTGGTACCCATAGCCATTTAACAGTGATGACATGTTTTAAATTCTGGTACCCATAGCCATTTAACAGTGATGACATGTTTTAAATACTGGTACCCATAGCCATTTAATAGTGGTGACATGTTTTAAATACTGGTACCCATAGCCATTTAGCAGTGGTGACATGTTTTAAATACAGGTACCCATAGCCATTTAACAGTGGAGACATGTTTTGCATACTGGTACCCATAGCCACTTAACAGTGGTGATATGTTTTAAATACCGGAACTCATAGCCATTCAACAGTGGTGACATGCTTTAAATACCGGAACTCTTAGACATTCAACAGCGGTGACATATTTTAAATACCGGAACTCTTAACCAGTCAGTAGTGATGACATGTTTTAAAAACCGAAACTCATAACCATTCAACAGTAGTGACATGTTTTACATACCGGAACTCATAACCATTCAACAGTGGTGACATGTTTTAAATACCGGAACTCATAACCATTCAACAGTGGTGACATGCTTTAAATACCGGAACTCTTAACCAGTCAGTAGTGATGACATGTTTTAAAACCGGAACTCATAACCATTCAACAGCGGTGACATGTTTTAAATACCGGAACTCATAACCATTCAACAGTGATGACATGTTTTACATACCTGAACTCATAACCATTCAACAGTGGTGACATGTTTTAAATATCTGAACACATAACCATTCAACAGTGGTGACATGTTTTAAATACCAGAACTCATAACCATTCAACAGTGGTGACATGCTTTTAGCACCGGAAATCTAATCCATTCCACCTGGATTTTCAACCTCATATGTCGTGGTATATGTTTTCTATTCAGTGAGTTAATGTGAGAGGTAATTGCTCATTTTGTTGATATTGTTGGATTTATTAGCTATCACAGTTTGATCTTTCTTTTCATAACAGTGGCGATTGACATGTTTTAACCTACAGTAAATAATAGCCATTAAACAATGGTGAAATGTTCTAAACGTCATTTCTTAAGAAAGAATAAATAGAACAGCAATTTGAGATTTAATTTCCCTTAGTTTGTAAATTCATCTTTTTTTCTTTGACATTTATTATTAATTATAATAACGTTGTTTTTTGGTTATATGTGAGGGTTGGCATATTACTCACACGTGGAAAGCACGTGCAGGACCTCATTATGTCTTTAAGAGAAGAAGGTTGGGCCCAGCAAACTAGTTTATTCCCGCCACTTAAAGATATCGATTTTGTCTCTTTCTACGATTTTTATATTGGATTGTGGAAGAGTTCCGACAGTATGATATTTTTTGCTTAATGGGCTCAAGTCTCCCCTATTAGTGAAGGTCTAACAATTTCATAGATGTGAGAGATATGACAATAAACAATGTATAATATATCAACTTTTTGAGCATATCTTTACTGTGCTGGTTATGAGATCCAACATCCTGATTATTCCCAACAAAACGAACCCAATTTTCATACGCAGAAAAGTTTAATGATACCAAAGAAAAAATTGGAAGCCATAAATCATAGAATGACAAACAATACAATGGCCAAAAGAGAAGTGACAAAAGGACAAACAATGCAATGGCCAAGAGAGAAGGGGCAAAAGGACAAACAATGCAATGGCCAAGAGAGAAGGGGCAAAAGGACAAACAATGATATACAAATCACTATATAGAAAACGAGATAAAAATAAGGCGATGTCATGCATGTTTTTTTACGTATTGAATGATTACACAACGGAATGGCGAGCAGTTATTATAGACACCAATAAATAGCAATAAAAATAAATAAGACACAATGAAAAACAACAGAGAATGATATAATTTACATAATACATGTCACATGATAATAATATTAGTTAATAAATTGACATCTTATTTTCCCTGTTGTCGTCAGGTAATTGCATAATCTTAGGTAGACCGTTATAGGTCTCTTTTCACAAATGAACAATTTGGTTAAGATCAGTGGTATGTAGGTATAAAATTAGTTCATATATTTTCCTGTTTACATATAACGATCACAGAAGTCCAGGATTTTCTCGAGGCTTACATATGAAATGTCTTCATAAATTTGAAGTATTTAGAATAAATTACGTCTAATTTGATTATATTGTGGACATTCAAGGAAAAAATGGTATATATTCTCATACTGAGAATCGCATAAACAACTGGGATCATTGTTTAAGTTATTACGAAAAACATCATAATTCAATGGACTGAAATTGTATCGGAATTTTGTATGAAGTATAATATTGTACTAGTCCCTGATTTGTTAGGGCTCTTCTATATCCGGAAATAGCAGGAATGTTTCGTAAACCAATATTTAAATTATTCCACATACTAAATGTTTTTATAATGAAATATTTTATAGTACATGTAACAGTGTATTTCCATTGTGTTTCAGAAATAACAGAACCTGCATCTATTGGTCGGTCACTGAGAGTATAAAAAGGCACCTGCTCAGTTATATCACCTTGTGATGTTTAATCTTTAATATAAATGAAAATTAACTCCTACAGAAATTAATTAATAAGTATTCATTATATAGATAGGTGTGATTTATGGGGATTTATCCGTGAAATAAATTCCGGTATCTCACATGTGAGATATCAGTTTTTTTCCCGCCGGAACTACTTTTACACAAATATAAGTGTGTTATCAGTTACGTCCCGTGTTGTGCTATGGTGAATACACACACGATTGTAAACTGAAACAATTAAACTGATGAAAATAAAGTTGTAGCACTTTTATTAATTATTTGAATTGTTTCATTTTATTCATACATTAAAATTAAACACTTGTTTATTCTAAATCGAATCATTTCACTAGCATAACACAACATATTTACATGTAAACAAACAAACACAGCAATGTTAAAAGTGCATTGTATATTGCCAGTTTCCTTTCACCACCCCTTTTCAAAGAAATATCGTCTGCTTCAATCTTATTTATCATGCGCCCTTTCACTGATAAATTTACTTCATTTCACCTTATCATTTGTACTCAGTATGAGTGGAGGAAAGGAACAGCGTTATCTTGCATTGAGTCACATTGAAATCGGTGGCGATAGTTCAGGAAAAGATATGTCTACGTACAGAAAGACAAACCAAAACAAGACAAGGTAGCAACCCAAATGACATAAAACAAATAAAGCTTGGGCACATGAAAACAAAGACAGGTGTCCTAATATAATTATTTCAAGGAACTGTGTGCTACAACTTGCTTGTTGGATGTAGTTTTATATGATAAATAATTTGATAGGGAGCCATGGTTTATTAGGAATTATAAAAAATCGGCATGCAGTGAATGTCGAATGTTTGGTTCCAGCGATAACATTGGTGGTAAAACTTTAGATGCAATGCTAGACCGTGGTAAAATTAATATTCTAGCATGACGTCCTTCTTTCGCTTTGCAAACAAACGGGCGATCAACACGATGACAAAATCTCATTAGCACATGCGCGGTACACATTTAAGAAAGGTGATAAAATCACAAAATAAAACTATTTACACGGTTGTTAACGTTTTAAACATCTATATTCACTGGAAATAATCAACATATCCAAAATTAATAATATGCGACGTACAATTAAAACATGCAAACACAATATTATTGTTACGGATGCTCCATCAATAAGACTGACTATCCCGTCATATCAATTTTTGGGATTGAATGATTATAAAAATACCATAAAATACAGACGTTTTTATTCATTGTAACTGCAGACATTACAATGAAGCTTCTTATTTTGTGTTTCTTCAAGAAAGCTTTTATAATCTATATTTTGATTATAATTGGATTTAGAAATCTTGAACAATGTAAACTGTTTATTTATTTTCACTAAGCATTAACTTTCCTATTATAGAAAAGGTCGTAGTGGTCGTGATTGTGTGACAGTTGGATTTACAGCTACCTGTCCAATCAGTGCCCATCGCACTAAAGCTGTGAGTTCGAATCCTGCTCATGGCGAGGTGTTCTCGATACAACATTATGTGATAAAGTTTGTCAGTGACTTACGACAGGTCGGTGATTTTTTCCTGGCACTCCAGTTTCGTCCTTCAAGAAAACGGACCACCACGATATAACTTAAATATTGTTGAAAGTGGCGTTAAACACCAAAAACCCAAAACCAAAATTAACAATCTAATTAAAATTTGAAGTCTTTTGTATCTTTTCTTTATTTGTTCTCTTTGGCGATACACTAACATCTAACAACATCCAGTTTTGAGTTATGTCAGGTAAGCTATGATTCATCCTTGACCATCCAATCATATGCAAGATAGTTAAATATATTGACCAATCGTACAGTAGTTCTTAGCGTGTACTCGGTCTTAAATGGTTGGCTCATCGTCGCTGATTGGTAGACATAAAACAAAATATGGACCCTGAAGTGACCCCTCCCCCATAATTTGTTTAATATTTATATGCTGTGAACAGTGTGTCGAGAATCGGATAGAAGATGCGGACCATTATTTTCTAAGATGCAGTCGTTACGCGATCTCCAGAATCTCATTGTTTCTAAATGTTTAACATATTATTTGTCCTGGTATGGATATAACGTTGTTGCGAGATTTTTTCCAATTTATTTAGGAAAACAAAATTATTGGAAGGAAGTGAAGACCCAGTTACTAACACAATTTTTTAAATATTTAAATGCGTTTTCAAATACATTAAATCTACACGGAGGATTACATGATATATCTTTCCTACAATGAACATTAATTCTCAAATATGTTTCCTTCTTCTAAATTGGTATCCTTTTTAATAGTGACCACATGCTTGGGGGTGAGGGTGCGAGAGTGTGTGCGTGTGGGTGTGTGTATGTGTAAGGAAAAGTGCTTGCTCAATCAAGATTTTCTTCTTTATTATATTGATAATGAATTATGTCATTAGATGTATGTTTGGGGCTTATGAGAGGGGGGTTCATCCAGTACATCGGTCCGGGGCCCGTGAATCTCTGAATGGCCCCATAGCCTTAGCCATTGCCGTTTTATTTTGTTTTTTCTTCTTTTTTGAGGGGGTTATTTTCAACTCAAATCCTCAATTATGAGAGAGGTTCAGCCTGTCCCGGGGCCCCAAAACAGTCTTGTTGCGCCTTGCAAAATTTTTCTTGGAGGCCCTGTGTATGTTTATATGTTGAGGTGATCTACTATTGTAGTAGCCGTTGGTAGTATGTTATCCTCGTTAGATTAAAGAAGATTGAAATTAAATAACTTGTATATTGTACTCGTTTGTCCATCTTATAAACTACCTGTACAAATCATAAGTAAAACTATCACAGGTACTGTGTAAGTCTTATAAACTACCTGTACAAATCATAAGTAAAACTATCACAGGTACTGTGTAAACACAAGAACATATAAATAGTTTTATTGAAACCTCTGTTTGTAGCAGTTGAAAATGTGGGACACATGATATATTATTTTATTTACTTCAAGATTTTGAATTATAAATGCATATTTGGTTATAACAGTGTAACTTTAAATAGAATAAATGTTCAGTCCACGGTAAGTCTGTTTTTTGTTTCTTATTTTTTTCATGAGTACGCGAATCTTTTGTGACGAGTATTATCATTATTAATATTAATGATAGTACTTTCTGATAATAATTGAAATGTATATGATGTCAGGGCTGTCGTGGTCGTGATCGTATTGTAGTTGGATTTACAACTACTTGTGCAATCAGTGCCTATCACCACTAAAGATGGTGTGAGTTCGAATCCCGCTCATGGCAAGGTGTACTCGATACAACATTATGTGATAAAGTTTGTCAGTAATTTGCGACAAGTTGGTGGTTTTCTCCGGGTACTCAGGTTTCCTCCACCAATAAAACTGACCTCTACGATATAACTGAAATATTGTTGAACGTGGCGTTAAATGCCACAAACCAAACCATAGAACAATGTCTATTATGCTATCTTTGTGTTGATAAAACAGAAACTGATTCTTACAATTTCATCCATTTTCTATTGTAATTTGTGTTGCCATTGATATAACAATTCATTAATTGTCATCAACTAATATATTATAACAGTTTTTAACCAATGAGGCAGTTCTTTGGGCCCATAAAAATAGTTCAACCCCACCACTTTTTATTGAACCGCCTGTGCGAAGCCAGGAAAGTGAGTAGTCGTGCATTTGTGCGTTTGGAGTATCGATTTCACCTTTTTCTACGATTTTGGAACTGTGTTGTATTTTGTTTCCATTCTATAATATTATAAAATATATTTACAGTGTTGGATACGACATGACTATCTTTGCCATGACAACCATGATAATTTTGTTGTGTCTTTTAGTTGTTGTATCAACCGGAAGTGACAGCATTGTAACTCTTCAAACGCGGCTAGAGAAATATAAAAGGTATATCATCTACCTTCACATTGAATAATATCACCAAGCCATATACAATATTCAGAAATATACCATTCGCACAAGCGCCCATTGGTGAACTCAGAATTCGTAAGCCTGTTCCATATGGATCATGGAATTGCACCCTTGATGCAACACAATTTGGACCATCGTGTGTTCAATCACTTGAATATATTACAGAATACCTACCCAATAAACAAATGTCTGAAGATTGTTTAGTGTTAACTGTCTTTGTTCCGTCTGATGAGTCTAACAGTAAAAAGTCTGTTATTTTATGGATCCATGGTGGAGGGTACCTGGGCGGACAGGGGATGGCTTACGATGGATCTTACCTTGCTGGTATCGGTAACGTGATTGTTGTAGCAATCAACTATCGTCTTGAAGCATTTGGGTTTTTCAGTACAGGAGATGACGTAGCGCCAGGTAATTATGGTTTATGGGATCAGAAAATGGCAATACAGTGGGTTCATGATAACATAGACAGTTTTGGGGAGATGCAAATTCAATAACACTTGCTGGTGAGTCTGCAGGTGGATTTAGTGTTGCATTGCAAGCTTTACATCCGTCTAATAAAGGACTATTTCATCGCGTAATTGCTCAAAGTGGAGTTAGTAATTCTATGACTACTTTTGACAATGCCCGTTCTACCGCAAAACTAATATAAAAAAGTCTCAATTGTAGTACCGACCTTAATTCAGAGACTATGATGTGCATTAGAGGGAAATCGTTTGATGACATTCATGATGCATTCATGGCTTTGCCCACCAGACTTCCTGGTTCACTTGATATACCCGTAGCTCTTACTTTAGCTCCAGTAGTAGACGGTGTATTCCTAAAGGACTCGGCAGAAAATATTTTGATAGATGATTCATCAGGATCACTTGACTTGTTCAAGTCCTTGGATGTGATTATCGGAACTTGCGAGGCAGAAGGAATACTTCTACCTTTTAGTTACATGATGCCAGTTCTGAATCAATTACCTTTCAACCTTATGGAAGGAATTCCATCTGTATTTCTCTGTGAACACGTTGTGCCACCTTTGGTTAGAGACTACGTCAAGAATAAGACAAACCTAATACCAGACATTTGTCAAAAATATGCCAGCAATGGAACTCTTCAGGATGGAGGGAATAATGGAATAAATCTGGTTGGGGATGTATTGTTTTACACATAAGCCGTACAAAGTTTAAACGTCCATGCTAGTGGGAAGCAAAGCGGGAAACATTTTCAATATTCTTTTAAACGATTGAGTATGTATTCTAAGATGTTGCAAAATATACTTCCTTGGATTGACGGAGCCGGTCACGGAGCAGAAATACAGTTTTTGTTCCCACCTAATCCTGCAGAATACAACTTAGCCGTGACAGACGTGTCAGTGACTGCTGTAGTTATGGAATATTGGGCAAACTTTGCAAAAACCGGGTACGTTTTTATCTATACGATAGGCTCAAAATCTCACTTGAATGAGTGAGTAGTTGTTGTTTATATTCAAAAGAACAATTAATCAGTTATATCATGGCGGCGAAAACAAGCTACATTTCAATGAGATGATGGTGCTGTCTGTTTTGATCAACACGCTTAGTTTCTTTACAGAGCTATCTCGCTGAAACCACAGTCCGCTCCATTCCAACACATCATCCGGGTTCTGAGCCGCTTATGTTCTTACTCTTTAATGCTGCATGCATGAACCAGAAGCAGTAAATACCAATTGCACGATCCAACGACATTCGTAGCGAGTAAGCTAAGCTTTACACCACCTTATGGAATATAAATATAGCAAGTATTTGCCAATAATATTTGTGTAGTAAAAGCACTAATTGGAGAATACAAAATACATAAACATTAAGGCAAATATAAAATGGCCAAAGCTAAGAATCAATGCATAGCTATTCAAACATGAATTTCACTTGACTTAGAAGCAATGCATAGCAATTCAAGCATAAAATACTATTAGCAAAGAAGCAATGCATAGGAATGCAGATACAAAATAGAGATAGTTAAAATATAAGAAGCAATATATAGTAGGTCAAGTATACCATTCCGTAAAACTAAGAAGCAGTGCAAACATAAAATATCCAAGACTAAGTAGATATGCATAGCAATTCAAAAATAAAATATAAAAAACTAGGAAACAATGCATCGCATAGTAATCTGAGATTGGCTGACAATCTTGTGTACCCTACATTTAGGTTAACGATGGCTACAGATTAGATAATAATTGCAAAGTATTGTGATTAAATGAAAATTTTGAAGATACCAAAGGGGTAACCAGAGACCGTAAATCAAAGATGTACAGACAACACAATGGACAAAACAACAAACAATGATCTACAAAACCATATACAGAAAACTAAAGATAGGGCAACACGAACCCCATCATGTTCTACTAATGGCACCAATCGTGATTAAGTGATATCTCCTGTAAAATTGATTGTATTCGCATATACAAATGTATGTATATACGTGTTAGTTACGAGTTAGTTACGTGTTAGTTACGGGTATCGATTTTGCCTCCCTCTATTTCTACGATTTTTCTTGTGGATTTGAAACTTCCCTGGCAGTGGTGTGGGCTTCGTGAAAAATCTTTGAGTTTTCTGTGTAGTGTTTTGTATACCATTGTTTGTCCTATTATCCATTTTCTTTTAGCCATTGCATTGCCTGTCATTTTTCGATTTACGGCTTCTGATTACTCCCCTGTCATTTTTCGATTTACGGCTTCTGATTACTCACATGTCATTTTTCGATTTACGACTTCTGATTACTCACCTGTCATTTTTCGATTTACGACGTCTGATTACTCACCTGTCATTTTTCGATTTACGGCTTCTGATTGCTCACCTGTCATTTTTCGATTTACGACTTCTGATTACTCACCTGTCATTTTTCGATTTACGGCTTCTGATTACTCACCTGTCATTTTTCGATTTACGACTTCTGATTACTCACCTGTCATTTTTCGATTTACGGCTTCTGATTACTCTCCTGTCATTTTTCGATTTACGGCTTCTGATTGCTCACCTGTCATTTTTCGATTTACGACTTCTGATTACTCACCTGTCATTTTTCGATTTACGGCTTCTGATTACTCACCTGTCATTTTTCGATTTACGGCTTCTGATTACTCACATGTCATTTTTCGATTTACGGCTTCTGATTACTCATTGTGGTATCGTCAAACTTTTCTTGTTTTTTTATTTTATCATGTATGTGTTATCTGAGTAAACTTTTTTGTGTTATTTTTCAGTGATGTAAATGGACCAGGAGTACCTCATTGGCCACAATACGATACATCAACACAACAATATGCATTGATAGATCTAAATGTCACTATATAAACTAAACTCTATGAAGACAGAACACAGTTTTGGTTATCTCGAATGACACCACACAGTGATGAAACGTCAGGCTCAAATAACGTGTTCTCTTTTAACATTTTGTTTCTTCTTGTTTGTATTGTAATATATATCAACCATGATATTCTTTTGTAGCAACGTGAACGTCATTAACAATGGTCAACAATAAAATTACGTTTATGTATGTACTGTAATAGGACTGTTGATGAAAACGAATACCATTTTTTTTTAGTATGTCCTATGTATAGATATATACGAACTAATTTTATACCTACATGCTACTGTTCTTAACCAAATTGTTCATTTGTGAAAAGAGGCCTATAACGGTCTTACTAAGATTATGCAATTATCTGAAGACAACATGGAAAATAAGATACCAAATTATTATATAGATATCGATGAAATACCGTGATTTCCGAGTTAAATAAAAACGATAATTTCACGAGTGAAATTACCATTTTTATTTTCACTCTCGCTATTTTTCCCACCATTTTTCGAGCCGGAACTATTTTTTTTTTTTAGAATATTATATGGAGTGATGCCCCTTTGCTTCATTTCATTGACAGATTGTTAGTTTCATTTACGATAAAGGAAAGATTTAAAAAATAAACAAAATGATATCTTAAATGATATGTTCAAAGTGTGAACACGTACTCTCGCCTTAGTTAAAACCAGCAGAAAAGTATATCCAAAGTGCTATCGAACATCGAGGGTAAAGTTCTTTTTGACAAAGGAAAGCCGTACGAAAATACAAATTCAAATAACAGTGTTCGTTCTATTGCTTCTTGTGAAATGAATCCAAATTTGTCAGAGCTTTCGTCAACCACAAGTACTAGTTCAATGATTTCTGACACTAAGATGTCATCTCTTTTTTATGGGAACACTAATACATTTACGGAGGAACTTTTAATTTTAACAATCCTCAGTCTAGTCAGAAAAGATAAAGTGTTGATTCCGAACTACAAATAGCAAAAACAAAATATAAAAGACTCCTACCTTTATTGTTTAGTGATTCCGATTCTGAGTGAGCTTTAGTCCATTTTCCTTCCGTTATAATCCGTTTGAATCACACATTCAACGTTTGAACTGTTTGGACCCACATTTAACGATTTACATTTGCTAGCTTTTATATTGTTAAATTACTTGTTTTCTAATTATATAATTCAGCGAATTTGAAATAGTTTTGGTTTTGTTAACGGCCAAATATTGGTGACTTCTTTCACAAAACATTCTTCCCACAAGGCTACAAATGAAATGTACATAATAAAAACGAAACATAAATCAAGTGTCAATAAATATAATTGTGTCTTTCAAGGTCGATTGCATACTATGGTCACAAAGTTTACAAATATATGACCAAAAACACATTCATAAATAATCAGGAACACAGTTAACAAATGAAAAAGCAATAAAATTAACCTCAAAATGTATGATATAATGATAATCACATGACAAATCAATAAACAAAACGTGCAACAATAATGGAAACAAGTGTAAAGATATAAGAAATAACAATAAAACCTATAAACCTAGTCTACTGACATCAATGATCAATAAGAAAACTGAAATAAGAAAATGCAAATCGAACACACTCCAACTAAAGCAAAGTCAAACAGACCCAAATCAATTAATACACTAATTGATTACATTATGTCGATAATGATCTAAATTTGTATCTAGAATGATAAAATGAAAAATATTTGTTGTACAAAAGCAACAAATCGACACAAAAAGCCCAGAAAGCTAATGAAAATCACAATCAATTTGTGATATGAAACCGTATGGTAATATCTCAAAAATCCGGAAATATTTAGCTAACTGGTTAAATTCTGTAAAAAGCGCGTTTTGGAATAAATAATAGATGTAAAAAATATTTAAATGTAGCGATTAAATCGAGCATGATGTTTTGGTGATTATTTGACATGCTTTACGATTGATCCCGTGCAGTCATGTGTGTAATATTTAAAAACATGCTATTTTTAAGCACAAACATACTACATTTGCGAGAACATATATCTCTTATGAAAATGCGTTATTTTCAAAGGATATGGCGAATAACGCTATTTTTATACTTGTACCAAATATATATGATCCAACTTTGAACATCAAAGTGGTCATGTGTATGAAACGTTATACAAACTATTAAACCCCACTACGTAAGCACACGGGTAGGTTGAAAAAAGCTGAATTTAAACCATTTTCCGCGTTTTTAATTTTGGTACAACACATGGATATCGACAATTGAAATATCAAACTTTAATTTCATGCAACAAAAATGCGGTCTACAGGGGTATCACACAAACTTTGTAATTAGAGGCTTTTTCAGACTTGGCTGATGGACTAATATGGATGAAGACCAAACACTTGCTTATGATATGATATTAGAAGGGCACAACATTTGCTTAACAGGACAGGCCAGAACAGGCAAATCTTTTGTTATAAGAAAGGCTGTAGACGAATTAAGAAAAAGGGGTATTCGTGTCGCTCTCACTTGTTCAACAGGCATAGGGACAATAGTGTTCGAAAGTCTACAAGCTTGTACCTTACACAAATGGGCAGGTCTTGAAGATGGCAGGCATGACAATACTGATCTTTATCATTTAATCATGACCGACGAGAGGTACAACAAAATAAAAGGGGGAATTCAAGACGCTGAATACCTTTCTATAGACGAGGTGTATATGATAAGTGGCAAAGTATTGAACCAAGTAGAGTTCATATATAGAAAGGTACGAGGGAACACAACATATTTTGGAAATTTGACGTCGTATTATTAGGGGATTTGTGGCAATTACCCCCTGTCAAAAATGAGCTATATTGGGATTTCGGCCACCACTGTGTAAATCTGAATTGGTTTGACACTGTTTTTGCTCATAGAATAAATCTTAATATCATTCATAGACAATGTGACACTATGCTAATAAACGCAATAAATGAACTTGAGCGCGGGACACCATCCCCACCTACAGTTGCCTTCATAAATTCCTTATCAAGGCCCTTGTCAGAAGACATGGAAAACAATTCAGTCTATCTTTTCGCTAGGAACATTGATGTTGATTTATTTAACAATGATAAAGTGCAGGGATTACCCGGTCATATGTTTGTTTTTCGTTCAGAAGACGAAGGTGACTTTCATTATATTAATAAATTTCTCGCATTAAGAAATTTAGGATTGAAAATTGGATGTCCAGTTATGCTCCTTGTGGATTTGACTGAAGAACTTGTTAATGGGAAAATTGGCAAAGTTTCCACTATTTTAGGAGAAGAAATTTTTGTAAACTTTACTATTCAAAATTCTTTAAAAACTGTTAAGATATCGAAATATTTGTTTAGCATATATGACCCAAAAGACAAGTGCATTTTGGCAAAACGCACCCAGTATCCGTTGAAGCTTGCATGTTCAATGACGATTCAAATATCACAAGGGATGACATTAGATTCATCAACAGTAGACTGTAGAAATGTATCAAATTCTGGTCAAATATGTGTAGCAGTTGGTAGAGTAAGGTCAACAGAAGGGCTTTGTGTTAAAAAACTTTCGTCAGACGCTTTGCAAGTTCTGTTGAACAGCATTACAAATCTTGTATTGTAGGATATGTTAATGTCACTAAAACCTGTTGTAAAGTGAATGCAGAATTATCTGATGACCATCGGTCAGATTCAGAAAGTGAGCATTTTGATAATGACGATCATAGCGATGATGATGATGATGATGATGATGATGACAATGAAAATGATGATAAAAAAAAAGTGATGATAAACATGTAAAGCTTGATTCAGATTCAGAATTATCAGATTTGAATTTAGAGGCACTAAAACTTATTGATAATAAGGAGGTGGCAGAACAAGTTCGATGTTTATTAAACAATTGTATTTCAGACTTTTTAGATACTCCCCAGGAAGAATCCTGTGCACATTTTAAAACGGAAACAGTAAAACATTTATCAGATTTTGAAGCTTGGATTGAAAATCAAAGAAACCATTTAGATAATTTAGACGAGAGGCTTTTTCCTGTAGAGAAGGTGAAATTTTCTGCCAATGATTTTTATCAATTTTATGGTGAGTTTCAGGTTTATGTCTCTTCAGAGGACTTTCGTTCTAAAACCGTACAGTTATGTAGCCATTACAAGTCAGTTGCCAAAGATGAATGCTTTCAATTTCTTACTAACATTTTGTTTTTGATGCAAAAAGATGTAATAGAAAATATTGATTAAAGATGTGAAAAAGAACTTGGTTTTCTAAAGAAAAAGTACCACTTGAAGATGAGTTGGGTGGCCTTGCTAGAGGGAAAATAAGATATATAGGTGGATACACAATAGCAAAATTGAAATTCATAAATTCACGAATAATTCAAAATTCACTATATGTTAAAGGGAAAGAGGACACTCTAAAAGTGGCAAAAAAACAAAGGCTGAACTTTTTGATTTGATTACCACAACATACTCTGAAATAAGGTGGTAAAGCAAGCAGGTATTCTCAGGATTTCACCTCTATTTCATTGGAAAATTTGATTTATATTTAATAATTAAACAAAAATGTTTTAATGTCAACGAGGATCAAAGGAGAATTAAATTAAAATATTTAACTTCTGTTGTTAGATATTAAATGAATAATTAATACTACGGTCTATGCAGAATCCAGAGGATTTTGGTTGGCTTCACTTCCAATCATTTCCTTCCTTCACAAATGCCAATAATTGATTGATCAATCACATAGCGTGATGTCACTTCCGGAAAGAGAATTACGATATACGTAATCATTTAATACCATACATTTAATTTTAGCAACAGACAATAGTGTAGAGCACATTTATGTGTATATTTTTAACCCACAATATTAAAATTGTGAATAACTAAACATACCATTTCTGTATATACCATTGAAAGAACATATTCTTAGTGGGAAAACTACATTTATAAGTATGAAAACGTAGATATCCAAATAAGTGCGCACGACACGTTTCTAGCACAATCTTTATTAGGTATGATCAAAGACAAAGCAATGGAAAACCAAAGAGCCAACGCAGGATAGCCAACATCGGCCAATGTCACCTATGTCTGAGGAACCTTAGTTATATGGATTAGGGTTATGGTGTTTAATGCCACTTTCAACAATATTTCAATTATATCGCGGCAGTCAGTTGTATTTGTGGAGGAAACCGGAGTAGCCGGAGGTAACCACGGACCCGTCACTGACAAACTTTATCACATAATGTTGTATCAAGTACACCTCGCCTGATCGGGGTTCGAACTCGCAACGTTAGTAGTGATAAACATTGATTGCATACGATCACGACAACATCCCTTAATAACAATTGTATTATTAATACATTTTTTCTTATGAATATTAAATTGTTACGTGTAAACCAACTGAAGTATGCATTTATATACTTGTTGTCATGGTGATATATATTAATTTTGTAAAAATACATGCCTTGAATGTTGCATATTTACCATTAAATTCATTTGTATTTATGCTCCAAATAACAGCTGTAAACAGAGTATATTTATCCATTGTTTCTGTTCACAAGATTACTGTTATTTTTAGCATGACATTGAATCATGTCGTAAAATTGTATGTCATTATTTTGATGCCTTCCTTTAATTTAACATTGTTGTGTGTCCTTTTCTTCTTTGTAACTTACCACATGGTTTGTAACTAGAGTAAAACGACGGGTGCCATTAGTTTAGCAGGAACTTCTGATTCTTAAGGAACACATACTTTCACTCCCGGTTTTGTATGGGTTTGCTGTTGGGTTCTGTGTAGTGTGGTGTAAGTCATTATTTGTGGCCATTGCATTGTGACCTTATCCGATTCTGAGAAATTCGGTGTATTGGCTTTCCAACCTTTCGACTTTAATCGTACCTGATGAAGGTTATTCCATAAATGCACTAAAATCTACGTTTTTATCTTTTTTATTGTATGTCCTTCTTCGATTTACGGCATCCCATTATACTATAGATACTTACGATTCCATACCAGCAGCAGTATATTGTTAGGTCAGGCAGATGTCCATGAAATTTCGTTCAAAAACGTTAACATTTATTTTAATTGCAGTCAGTGGCAGGCCTTCAAAGGTTATTTGACACTAGCTACTTTATCATTATTTGATCTTTTGGCCACTGTGTTTTATGTCTTTTTTTTATTTACGGCCTTTAATTACCCATTTGGTTTTTCCAAACGTTTCCTGTTATTCTTTAGGTATTTTTCACCAAAGACGACGAAATTGACGAATCTCCCTGTATTGGACACTACCAATGCATACGTGTCATTTGGCAGGGACTTGTGGTATGTCGGTGGTTTTCTCCCGGTACTCCGGTATCCTCCACCAATGAAACTGATCGCCACGATATTACTGAAATATGGTTGAAAGTGGCGTTAAAAACCATAACCCTAACCCCATGCAAGTAGAAGTGTATTGTATGGTCAGCCAGATGTCCATGAAATCTCGTTCTAAAACGTTAACATTTATTTTATCAGCAGTCAGTGACAGACCTTCAAAAGTACTTTAACACTACCTACTCCAGAAGTTGTGTAAATCAGGTTTAAACCCTCCATAATTGTAGCGATACATTAGAGTAGATTAAATCCTGGCCTCTCACCTTTTAAATCAGTATTAAAACATTTGATCTCTCAACCATTTATATTACAATACCTTACTCTAAAGCACTCAGCTTAAGTGATTGGCTCAACATTATTTATTTAGCACAAATGATCAACTTAGACCTACACCTCGAAATTTACAGTGAAGGGCGATCCAGAACGCAAAGCTACGACAAACGAGATGATTTCAATTTTCACATTGTGAACTTTCTATTTATTTGTAACAACATTACAGCAGCACCTGCATATCTCTCAGTTGATACGATATTCCATAGCTTGTGGTTCCTATCAGGATTTCCTTAAGAGAGGGTTGCTGCTAAAAATGAAGCTACTGAACCAAGGGTTCCTCTTGGTTAAGTTGAAGTCATCACTTCGAAAGTTGTATCGTTGCCATCATGACTTGGTTGACCGTCATGAAATATCTGTGTCACAAATAACCACGGATATTTTCAACTTGTCGTAAATACTGTCCTTTCCTCATTCATTACTTATCACTAGGTTTGTAACTAGATTAACACGACGGGTGCAACTAGTGGAGTAGGAACTTCTTTCCCTTCCAGAGCACCTGAGTTCACCCTGGTTTTCAGTGGGGTTCGTGTTACTCGATCTTTAGTTTTATGTGTATATGTTGTAGATCATTATTTGTCCTTTTGTGCTTTTTCTTTTGGCCATTTTGTTGTCTGTTCTTCTTCAATTTACGGATTCTGATTACCACTTTGATATCTTCAAGCTCTTCTTAGATAGGTGTATCTATAATTATATATAACTCGTAGAAAAAAAATGACACATTGGTTTTAAACTAGATTTATCCTAGATAACACGAAGTGAAAATATAATTCACTTGTTTGTAGTTAAATGTATCTCAGAAAATTTGAAGTAGAAAAAATGATCCATTTATTTGTAATTTAATTTATCCTAGAAAACTGAAAGTCGAAAAAAACTATTTGGTTTTAGCTAAATATATGTATGCGTCCTTGTTCTGTTCAGTTACATGATATTTTAATGACTGTGAACAACACTAGTGTACGATGATTTGAATTGTAAATCAGTTAATATTGTTCACGGATTAGAGTGTAATCTTAAAGGGTTGGTATATGTCTGTGAAACGAAAGGTAAACACACAAACGAATATACAGTCATTGATCCGGTATCATTAACAATGTTACTGATATTTTTAACCAGCATTTTAATCAACCTGCCCATTCGATCCTTTCAATGCGAGTTCTATCATTGGAAACATATACCATTGGACTAACAATAATCATCTGATTGATAATTTCAATTCCGCTCCTCGGTGTAAACTTGACCCTGGCCATCGTTATTATACATCCTCAATCGTCCATGACGTTTCACTAATTGACCTACCATTTATACAGAAGCCGTTGTGTGTGCATCACATTCGCTCGACGCTATTATCACTACCCTTTCAAAAGTCCATTCGTTGTACAACTCATGCTTGAAAAACTATGTTACAAATCTGAATTCAAATGAATAGAAACTGACAGCAATCGTCTTGGATGTTGCCTGTCATAGACTTTGCAAACATGATTGCATTAAGTAAGATGAAATAGACAAACGCTACTGTCCTTCACCACAAATCAGTCAAATAAAGAAACTACTCTCTATTTTAAAGTATTTTATCAGTCTTCATATAATCTCGTGTACCACTATTACACTTATTGCACCCAAAATATTAAACTACAAGAACGTATTGCAGGATCTCAACATTGACGAGTTTCAAGTCAAAAACCTCATGATTTGACCGATGCAAGATCCGCATTCATATGTTATCCTGTTGGCCACATATACCCCAACGACGATAGCTAATAAGGATAGTTTGGTGTTCCTTTGGATTATCCAGCAAAGATGAAGAACTGGATCTTACTTCACTTCTGGCTTTCTAAATTACACACGTGTCCTTACAGGCAGCGCTATATTACAGAGTCTGCCATATTCTCCAAGAATCATCTTTCCGAATCAGCGGTCAAAACCGGACTTCAGAATTACTGTGACTCTAGCTAATCAAAGGGTGGTATGAATTAGATGTGAATTCTGAAAACTTCTAAAGATCTGTTAGAGTACATACACCAAGGAACCTCTCCTCGTGCAATATCATTAAACAATTTGACTTCTCTACCCTCTACAAAAGCTAGCCCGACCCTTTAATGTCACGTTCCGCTATACAGATAATGTTCGTTTACTAAATAATTCTAGAATTGGTGATTTTGTAGTTAACATCTACATCGTTCAGCTTGAAATAAATGATACTACAGATACAGATACAGTTATGTGACAAAAGTATTTCACGCTTAAGACGCCACTCTAGGTTATGTCGTTGAAGTTTGTTGTTCTTTAGAAATGCCTGTACCAAGTCAGGGTCATTACGGTTTTCACAGTTTTCCGGTTGTTGACTGATGTTGTCTGTTTATATAATTATGAGTTTTGACTTTCCCTTTGTAAGATTGTTCGGAGTTCGGTAATTTTGTTATTACCCTTATTGGACAAGCTGTAACTTGATAATAAGTAAAATTATACTCACTAAGCATTCAGTATTTAGCTTTAATTACATGTCTTAGTCGTCTTGGCAGATTTCGATATAAGTTTAAAATATACACACTTGAAAACGAATACCAAATTCTTGTGAAGGCGCGGATTAGATCACCCTTGGAATGAATGGTGTGTTGTTTCCGTTGTAGTTGTATTTTAGTTACTTTCCAAATGTTTTCAATTATATTAAGGTCTGGTGATTGGGATGGCCAATCAAGAAAATCGACATCATTGCTATATTTCCACAATGTTGTCTGTACGGACTGATTTACCGGGGCGTTGACATCTTGGAAAATCAACTGATTATTTTCGTATTTTGCAACGACTGGCCAAAGATTATTATCAAGAATGTCTATGTACTTGGCCGACGTAATATTTCCTTCTACATCTGTGAGTGTACCAACTCCCTCGTTACAAATACACCCCAAAAACATTACAGACACACGGGCGCCGCCATTGCGACTTTCATACAGTCCTAAGCATTGCGTGTTCCACCTTTCCTCGGATTTTCACCACAATATGCAGTGATGCATATGATGTACAAACTTAAAAAGGACGTTGATTTGATAGCAATAAATCGACCATTGATCTGAGAATTTGGAAAGGACGCCGATTTGGGAATACCCTTAACTCGGACCGTGATTTGACATAATGACGTCAGTGGACTCCGATTTGAGGAGTAGACGTCGATTTATGACTTATCACCGGATTTGTAGCAACAGTAACACGACTGGTGTACTATTGGAGTAGGAATTGCTTACCCTTCCGATACACCTGAGCTCACCTCCGTTTTTTAATGTTGTTCGTGTTTCTCAATCTTTGGTTTTCTGTGCAATGTTTTGTATATCGTTGTTTGTCCATTGTATTGCTTGTCCTCCATCTATTTACGGCTTCTGATTACGTATTTGGTATCTTCAAACTTATCGCATAACAATATATGGTATGAGTCCTAAAACCTATTAATATTTCTTCTTCAGAAGAATGGCGACTAGGTCTGTACATGTATGATAATCACTTACTCCATTGTCGAATAGGTCATACTATGATGACACATATTTCTATTTTTAGTGAAGGGTAACGAAGAATATGCATGCGGTCGCATTATGGATCTGTCGTTGTGGCCGTTGTCTGTCTGTAGACACAATCGTTTCAGAGCCAGAAAACATTTGTTCTGGTTGAACGATCTTTTGAAATTTTAACAAGATGATCCTTAACCCATAATAAAAGTTTGTATTTTGAGGGAATTTTTAATTTTTTTGGAAGATATCAAAAGGGGTAATGAGAAACCGTAAGTCGAAGAGGATAGATGACACAAGGGTAAAAAACAAAAAGGACTAAAGGACAAACAACGATCTATAAATTACCGCACAAAAAACTAAAGATCGAGCAACACGACCCCCACTTAAAAGAGTTGAAGGTGCAGGAACCCTCGATCAAGAACATCCTTGCCCACACGACGGATGTCTGATATTAAAAAAAAATGCTTGTCTATCGAGAGTACCCCCGGTTTTTTGTGGGGTCTGTGTTGCTCATCTTTGTAGTTTTTTGTGTTGTCCTGTATGTGTCTTTATGTACTTAGTTTCCTGTTGTGATGTACGCTGCGATTTCCACATAAAAACGATGTTCGGGTCGTCTTTACCTCCTGTTGTATGCATGACGGGTGATTTCGTATCTTTGATATGTGTGTATGGTTGTGTATGGTGGTGTCGAATGCGTCTTCACTCTATGAATGACATGGTGGATGTCATTCTTGAGCATATCGGTTTCACCCGCAGATTATGTTGAGGTTCGTATATCTCATCTTTTTAGTGTTCCGTTTTTTCGTCTTTGGATTTTTCCGGGTTTTTTCTGCTTTTGTTTTTTCTTGTGTGTTTTGTTTATGTTCGTCCTGTATGTTGTATGGCCACTGTTGCCAGTGTCTCTGAATTGTTTATTCGTGATTGCCGCTTCGTGTTTCTCTAATATTTATTTAGGAAATGTATATCGATGTGTACAGTTCCTAAGTCATGTAATTATAATTAAAGGTAAGGTTCTCCTTCATCAGACATATGTGACTTTTGCTGAATGTAGCTATCCTGTTTCGGTCCTTTGGTTTTCTTGCTTGCAAAGACTTTTAAATTATTCGGCTTTTAAATATTTTGGTTCTGGGCTTACATAATGGAACTTATTCCCAAAACGTGTCATGTCCACCAAATTTTATATCTACTCTTCTTTTATTAGGAAGCGTTTGACGATATTAAAGGAGTAATCAGAATCCTTTAATAGAATGACAGATAACGCAATGGCAAAGGAAAATGACAGGACAAACAACAATCTACAAACATACACATAAAACTAAAGATCGAGTAACACGAACCCCACTCATGTCGGCTGCATTGTGGGAGACACGCCTGCTTGCCCTTTCCAGATGCCTGGGTTCTCTCCTTGTTTTTTGTGGGGTTTGTGGTGCTCATCTTCTTTGTTTTCTATGTTATGTTATTTGTTTTGTTTCTCTTCACTATGTGTCTTGTGTTCCCAAAATTGCCAGTTTCTCTGGACTATCCATTCGTGATTTCCCTTCGATATTCTCCAACGTTCATTGAAGCTCTTTTCTTCTAGAATATTCATCGGTATGTGGTAATGATAGGCCATGACAAAATTAGCTATTATATTTCAAAAATGGTTTATAAGGGATCTAAATTCACATATTAGTGAGGTATATAGATTGGTTCCGCTATTTTGTTTACTTATTACATATGACATTACTTATACAATATCTAGACTATTTTTCATAATTCCTTGTTTCATGTCAATATGTTAGATTAAGGTAAGGTTCTCCTTCATCAGACATATGTGACTTTTGCCACGAGATAGATGAAATATTGTCAAAGATGGCGTTCAAAAACAAATAGTAATAATAAATACAAATGTCCCGTAATGTGATAGTAAAGTAAGTACAACATGGACTGTATATTTTAAACTCATTTACATAAAACTTTTTTTTTTATTATATTAGGAAATGTTGAAAGTAATCACACAAAATTTTAATACAAAAATCTGAAAATATACATGAAATTCATTAATATGTTGTCTTTTATATCACACAGTACGAGACGAAGACTCAGAATATCAAGTCCGAATTGTAATATCATAATTTGACCGTATAATATTATCATGAATGAGTAATACTTGTATCATTCTCCTGTCCAGATCGAATGTGTACTATTATAATACTCATGTAATATATAGCATGCATAAATAAAACATCGAAGTCCATACAAAAATACATATAAAGTTCATCGATATATTGTCTGTCCAATCACACGGTATACTCCTCCTGTCCAGATCGAACAAATCCGTCTAATTATAATACACATGTAGTCTGTATCATTTACAAAGGAAACATAAAAAAGATTTTAAAAAATCGGAAAATATACATAAAGTTCATCAATATGATGTCCATCACACAGTGCGAGACGAAGACTACGAAATACATGTCCGAATTGTAAGCCACTCCTATCCGGGTCGAACTCGTACAATTATAACACTCATATAAAATGTATCTGTGTATATAAAACAACAACATTAGTAGAAAAATAAAATCTGAAAATATACACAGAGTTCATCAATATGTTGTCCTTCAAACAACACAGCACGAGATGAAGTCCGTAATATTACATTCGTAAAGTCTTAAAGATAAATGAATCTTCTTGGTATACTCCTCTTGTTCAGATCCAAATCGTACAATTATAACACACATGTGTACCATGTATAAATATAACATCAAATACTATATAATATATACAGTGTATTTCAGAATGATTGTGGGTTGTTTATCTCGTATTATTAAATAGAGTTATTTAACATCAAACAATTGTGCACGAAGTTTATTTTATTTTTTGTGCAATAACGATATTAATTTGACAACTAACGGTACACTATTTACACAACTTGTGTTTATGCTTCTGATAAGAGAAATATATATAGAATATGCGAATACAAATAAACATTGAAATTATCACATAATTATGTCATCTACATAATTTATTTATTTTTTCTTACTCGTGACTTATCACCGGTAACACGAAGGGTGCCACTAATAGAGCAGGAACTGTTTACCATTAATTTATCGAACTTATTCCAGTCTTTAGTGTAGTATTTTGTTGAGGATTGTCGGTCGTTTTAAAAAAAAATTACCATTGTATTTTTGATTCTTCTACCAATGTACAGCTTCTAATGATTTCAACTTTGACATCTTCAAACATTTCTTAAAGGAAGGCTGTTTTAATCATAATCCTTTGAAATCATACAATTAATATGACCAAATACACTTAGTAGGTACATAAATAAATATACACATAGCTTATGTTATAAATGTTTATGTTATGTTGAGGTTAACTTTCCGTCTAGCCGCCGTATGACATATACGATACTCACACTGTAAGGCAGAATCATAGCAATAATAAGCTATATCTTTGTCACCTACTATCTCATTACACACTCCTAATATTGTTAATGAATTCGATAATGTTAATGCACCGATAAAATACCGCTCAGTTATTGTTAGATATAAATCACGTAATGACTGTTGTCTATTGACAATGTTATAAAGATGATGGTAACATAGAAACCTTAGACAATGTGACATAACAACAGGTGGTACATCAAAGGCATAATCCTGAACCTCTGGTTTTAGTTCATGAGGTATCAGTGTTGATTGTTGTACATACCACACATGAGCTATCGTTGCCAGTCTCATCTTCTCATTCAGTGTAATGTTTGAACAACCTGTATTCTGTTTGTAGTACTTAATATGATCTGTAGTGTAATTGATCATATTTAACATTATCATATCGGGTGTACAACGAGACAAAACATGATCTATAATCTTTAACGTTGTATTGTACTGGCCGAGTACATAGTAAAATGAGGCATATAACAACCATCCAGTCACAGCATCTGACTTTGTACCGTCATGTAAGTATTTATGAAAACTTCGTATTAATTGTGCATTATGTATATTAGTAGTAAGAAATGGCAACTTCTGAACAATCATCTGACTAGTAGTGGCATATTTATATTTACATATTCCTGACAAAATACTCGAGGACTCCGACATGTCCAACGATTTTATACAACTCAGCGGTGCGTGTCCATTTTCTAAATCAACTTCCATAATATTATTAATAACCCTATAACAAAACAATTCCAATTTAATACATGACTCGTGTAACACGGCTTCACTATTAAGAAATGTATTAACTGACAAAAATGTACGTTCACCATTTCGTAGTCTTTCTAATACATTTAACAACTGCCGACTATTAGACCGACTTATTTTTCCACGAAACATATTATGTTCAGGAATAAAATAGTTGGGACAATAACAGCACTTCACCCATGATATTATTTTATCAAGACAAAGAAAGTAACAGTGAAATAAGTTTTGTAGCTGAAATGCGTTAGTGGAAATTTCTTCTGATAACCAGAACACCGCTGTTTTCATGAAGTAGGAACACAATAAACCTTTCACTTTATCATTTCTGTCGATAATATTCTTTAGAGACAGCTTTAGAAGAGCGTAGCAAAGGATTTGTGTGTAGTTCAGCGCATGTGATAATTGTTTCTCTGCCATAGAAAATGATATTCTCCATAATAATTCATTATTTTCTATTTCTTTGGGCCCAATAGGCACTAGTATACAACCATAATGCACTATTTCGTCTATCTATTTATCAGGTGGCCACTGACAAGGTCTATGACGATATAACCATTTTTCTGCTCGTCTTGGCCAGGAATGCAAGCGAAAGCAGAAAGCCAAATCCGTGGTCTCATCTTTGTCAGACAAACAAGGACCATGTACGGATTGCTTATTAATATAATAATGGTCAATAAATTTACGAATGAACAAAATGTTCGATAAATATATTCCATTTATTGTTTCAACAAAACATTCAAGTGAGGTATAGATGCATTCATGATCACCCTCAGCTATCAACTTCAATCTAGAAAATCCAGGAAATTCCATGTCATCATCCATCAGCAGAGTAGTGTATCGTGCTGAACGATTCATATGTTGTACATTCTGTATTACTCTAGCACCACTAAGTACAAACATTATATCTATATCACTTCCGGGAAGATCTAAACCTTCCGCTAAACTTCCACTGGATACAGTGGTTACTTTTGTATTTGCTGAGTTGATTATATTGTCCTTTATAAGAAACAAATTTTGTCTTATTCTTATGTCCATCTCACTACCAACTACACTTATTAGGTTCTCATAAACCTCTTTCTCGTATGAAGAAAACAATGATGTATGATCTATATAAAATAATAACACATACATTTTAATGGCTTACATTTTTATTTCATTTCAGTAATATTGTGATACATGGTATTAGTTAAATATGAATATACTGTGGCATAAGTAATATGTTTTTTTTATTATTATTCAGACAAGATGTTAGGGTTGTGGGTTATAGTGTTTAACGCCACTTTCAAACAATATATCAATAAGGTGAATTTACTTTGATTAAGGGGAAGGAAATTCAATGATAATGTTATTTAGTTTTAATTAATTTAAACCTATTTTATTATTTAGTAACAAACAATATGATCAGACTGTCTTCTCCTTCATAATGTAGTGTCTAACAGGTAATAAACTACAGATGCAGGCAGACCAAACTAAACTCATATAAACATAAAGTTAGCAGAATTAAAACAAATATTTGCAGAAAATAGAAATTAACATATAGACCTAATAGACAACTTTTTTTAAATAAATGATCAAAAGTTTTGAAATTATGTTAACTTTATTCATAATTTTTAGAATTAAACCGAACTGATATAAAGAAATACCTCTGTGGCTCTAGGCAAACAATAGAGTAAATAAGCAAAAACAAAACAAAACGAATAAAATACAAGGTTTGTGTCCTTTCCTTAAAGACATCAAATATCACAATTAACCTATTCTGACAAGTTTTACGTGTCGGTTTTCATGTTACGTCCGGGTGCCTGCAAACATGTTCACCATCCTATTTCCAATTCATTTAATATTTTAATTATATGTAAAAATAATCGTTATATCTTTCAGGCTAGTGTTATGGTTATGGTGTTTATCCCCACTTTCAACAACATTACAGCTATATCGTGGCGGTCAGCTTTATTGGTGGAGGAAACCGGAGTACCCAGAAAAGACCATCGATCTCCCGCAAGTCACTGAGAAACTACATTGCACAATGTTGTATCGAATACACCTCGCCATGATCAGGATTCTAAGTCACAACGTCAGTGGTGATATACACTGCTTGCATTGGAAATTGAAAACTAGTATGCGATCACGACCACGACGAATGACAAATGTCAACTAGAACTGTGAGTGACCTCACTGAGTGATACCCCCCGCTTTCAATACTATGATGTTCAAACTTTGGAATACAGGTATATTAGCAAGTTACCTATGAAAAATGAACGGATATGGAGTTATGTCAAGGAGACGACATCCCATCTCCAAAATAAACTAACCAAGAACATACATCTAGGGGTTGCCACAAGTACACGACCCCCCTTTTCGTGAAAGTATAAGTTGAATTATCTCCCCTTCTAAATTTTAGACAGCAACGCTATTCTTTCATGCACATCTGCAGGTTGTGTACTACAACTGTGTAAAGTTTCATAAAAAATCAATAAGCAGTTTAGTAGGAGTTGCGCTTACAAGGTACATGTCCCCCCTTTTCGTGAAAGTATAAGTTGAATTATCTCCCCTTTTAAATTTTGGACAGCAACCATATTCCTTCATGCACATCTACAGGTAGTGTACTACAACGGTGTAAAGTTTCACAAAACTCCATTAAGCAGTTTAGCAGGAGTTGCGCTTATAAGGTACACGACCCCCCTTTTCGTGAAAGTATAAGTTGAATTATCTCCCCTTCTAAATTTTAGACACCAACGGTATTCCTTCATGCACATCTGCAGGTTGTGTACTACAACTGTGTAGAGTTTCATAAAAATTCAATAAGCAGTTTAGTAGGAGTTGCGCTTACAAGGTACATGTCCCCCCTTTTCGTGAAAGTATAAGTTGAATTATCTCCCCTTTTAAATTTTGGACAGCAACCATAGTCCTTCATGCACATCTGCAGGTAGTATACTACAAATGTGTAAAGTTTCATAAAAATCCAATAAGTCGTTTAGGAAGAGTTGCGCTTACAAGGTGCATGATCCGCCTTTTCGTGAAAGTATAAGTTGAATTATCTCCCCTTTTAAATTTTAGACAGCAACGGTATTCCTTCATGCACATCTGCAGGTGGTGTACTACAAATGTGTAAAGTTTCATAAAAATCCAATAAACGGTTTAGGAGGAGTTGCGCTTACAAGGTACATGGACGGACGGACGGACGGACGAACAGGGTGATTCCTATATACCCCCAAACTTTGTTTTCGGGGGTGTATAATAACAGATAATATTCTTCGTGAGGATATATTAGGGTAAACAGAAACTGATATATTGAACAAGGTAATCTCAAGAGGCTGTATTCCCTCACATGGTTTTTAATTTAAACAAGGGAATCTCAAGAGGTGTATTCCCTCACATGGTGTTTAATTTAAACAAGGTAATCTCAAGAGGCTGTATTCCCACACGTGGTTTTTAATTTAAACAAGGGAATCTCAAGAGGCTGTATTCCCTCACATGGTTTTTAATTTAAACAAGGTAATCTCAAGAGGCTGTATTCCCTCACATGGTTTTTAATTTAAACAAGGGAATCTCAAGAGGCTGTATTCCCTCACATGGTTTTTAATTTAAACAAGGTAATCTCAAGAGGCTGTATTCCCTCACATGGTTTTTAATTTGACTTTTGTATTTTATATAAAAAATATATATACGTATAATATGCTAAGATCACAATTCCTACTTACTCCCTTTTATTGATATGTTTCGGCGTGAGAGTTCCCACGCCATGATATATCAGTCAGGGGGGACAAGTCATTGTATTTAGATTGGGTTCTTCTGTGCTCTCATTTGTTTTGTAGGGGTTTCATTATTCTTTTCATTTATTAATCTATACTGTTGTCTATCAGTATCACATCAGGAACTACCTAACCTTCCAGTGCACATAATTCAACCCCAATCTTAAGTTTTCTGAGGAATATTTTGTAGATTTGTCCCTTATTTTCCTTTGCCCATTGTATTGTCTGTCCTTCTTCTTTGATTTACGCTATATGACACCCCTTTGGTATCTTCAGATTTTTCTCATAATATGTTTTTATCAATATTAAAATAAATACCTACATTGATTGTTTCCAAATCTATCATAGCAATAAACAAGTCCTATGTAGCTTCTTTAATTAATTACTGATTGTAGATTTCAAATAATAAACGTTTATTTACCTGTCTGTTGAGATTGTATATTCTCCAAATATTCTAAGTATCTAGTGCTTGTTTTGATTGGGAATACAATGTTCAAGATCTGCGGTTCATTATGTTTCCTTCGTTCTAAACAAGCTTTGTATTCCCGATCAAATTGGAAGATAGTCAATCCAAATAAGTCATTATGACGATTTCTGCGGCTACCAAGAATTTGTCGGATGCTTGAAAAATGTGTTCGCCTTCCCCGATAGGGAAAGCTCTTGACACCATGGCTGTCAACAAACAACACTTTCTTCGTATTATACACTTTTTTATTATCATCGTCTTCGTCTTCGTCTTTGTCTGTATGACATCTTGGCTTAGCAGCCATTGAGTAGTTCCGAACTACAAATATATTTATCTACATTTTAGCCAGAGATGATTTGAAAATGAAAGCTATCGAGAAGATCTGTTTTTCTTAAATTTAATATCACTGTTAACATTTTTTGCATTGTTATATAATTTGGTATTTGTTACTTCTGTTTTAAGTGCGCAACCAAGAAGAAAGAGCAAAGACCGGCTGGCTCGGAATCAAGATAATGTGTTCAAATTAAGCTACATGTCTACCACAAGCCAAATATCAAATATAAAGGTACATTTTAATGGTTGGGTTATATTTTAATAATGTAGTCTTCTTTAATATTGTAATGCTTAATGTTTGGTATATATTTTTATATTTCATTCTTCCTAGATAGTTCCATGTTTAATATTTGGTTTACATTTTTCTAACGTAGTCTTTCAAGATATTTCAATGTTTAATGTTTGATTTAAATTTTTATAATCTATTTTAATATTCAAAGTTGCAGTATATTTTTCTACTTGTGCCTCATCATAATTCTACTATGTCCGTTGTACTTGTTATACTTCTTGTTGTTTTAAGACGTATTAGTACACCAGTGAGAGACACAACTTTCTAGAGGTATTATATTAATAAAAAATGTAATGTACCTTTTAAAAAATATATAGTATTTAGCATATAATTGTATGTAATAATTTTGTGAGTTATAAGTTAATATAGTTTTCATCAATGTGTCAAAAAAATTCAATCCAACTTCATTAGAATATTCGTATATACCAAGGTGTAAGATAGTTATCCACTGCTCTTCCTTCGTCTGTCCATCTACTGTAATACAGAATGTGATATTGGTCAAAAGTTCCAACATGTCTTCATCGTACGCCACATCGTCCTCAGTGTAATAACACAAATTAAAATAATTCCTCTATATAAGTAGAGAGATTCACTGAGTGTTTAGATTACATTATAAAAATACTAGCTGGTGTTTTTCAGAACAATTTGTATTGAAATAAAAGTGATCGGTCCTTTATGGGCTAGACTTTATGTAGCAAATGAAGAAAACTGTATCATACCTACAGTATGTTTATCATATACAGATATTGTGCATCAGAAAGTGGAAAACTGTATCATACTTACAATATATTTATGATCTAGATTTTGTGTATCAGAAAGAGGGAAACTATATCATACTTACAATATGTTTATGATCTAGATTTTGTGTATCAGAAAGAGGGAAACTATATCATACCTACAGTATGTTTATGATCTAGATTATGTGTATCACAAGGAGGGAAACCGTGTCATACCTACAGTATGTTTATAATCTAGATTATGTGTATCACAAGGAGGGAAACTGTGTCCTACCTACAATATGTTTATAATCTAGATTATGTGTATCAGAAAGAGGGAAACTGTGGCATACCTACAATATGTTTATAATCTAGATTATGTGTATCACAAGGAGGGAAACTGTGGCATACCTCCAATATGTTTATAGTCTAGATTATGTGTATCACAAGGAGGGAAACTGTGTCATACCTACAATATATTTATAATCTAGATTATGTGTATCACAAGGAGGGAAAACTGTGTCATACCTTCAATATGCTTATAATCTAGATTATGTGTATCACAAAGAGGAAAACTGTGGCATACCTACAATATGTTTATAATCTAGATTATGTGTATCACAAGGGGGGAAACTGTGGCATACCTACAATATGTTTATAATCTAGATTATGTGTATCACAAAGAGGAAAACTGTGGCATACCTACAATATGTTTATAATCTAGAGTATGTGTATCACACGGTGGGAAACTGTGGCATACCTACAATAGGTTTATAATCTAGATTATGTGTATCACAAAGAGGAAAACTGTGGCATACCTACAATATTTTTATAATCTAGAGTATGTGTATCACAAGGAGGAAAACTGTGTCATACCTGCAATATGTTTATCATCTTGATTTTGTGTATCACAAAGAGGAAAACTGAGGCATACCTACAATATGTTTATCATCTTGATTTTGTGTATCACAAAGAGGGAAACTGTGGCATACCTACAATATGTTTATAATCTAGACTTGTTGTATCAGAAAGAGAGAAACTGTACCATGTCTACAGTATGTTTATGAGCTAGATTTTGTGTACCAGAAAATGGAAGACTGTATCATTCCTACAGCATTTTTATCATCTTGATTTTGTGTATCAGAAAGAGGGAAACTATATTATGCCTACAGTATGTTTATCATCTAGAAAGAGGGAAGCTGTATCATACCTACAGTATGTTTTTGTTTTAGACTTTATGTATCAGAAAGAGGGAAACTGCATCATAATTGCAATATGTTTGTGATCTATATTTCAAGTATCAGAAACAAGTAAACTGTATCATACCTACAATATGTTTATGTTCTAGATTTATTTTATAGTAAGAGGGAATCTCCATCATATCTACATCATGATTGTGGTCTATAATTTGCATATCAGAAAGAGGCAAATTGTATCATATCTACAGCATTTTTATCATTTCGACGTTGTGTATCAGAAAGAGGGAAACTATATTATGTCTACAATATATTTATCATCTAGAAAGAGAGAAACTGTGTCATACCTACAGTATGCTTATCATCTAGATTTTGTGCATCAGAAAGAGGGAAACTGTATCATACTAACCGTATGTTTATGATATAGACATAAGCGGTCCCCAGACCCTTCATCGCAAGTTGTGCCTACATTTCATTTTATACCTAGCTATGCCCCTGTTCTCTCTTGTTCATCATCTCTCTGCTGCGAACATAATTCAACAGAAAAAGATAAGAACAACTATTTTCCGACTCGAGTCGGCGAAATGGAGAAAAGTGTATACTAATTGGCCTCATTAACATTGTTTGTGTTCCTGACATTTCATACCATTAGATGGTACTGTTTAGTATTAAAATAATATACTTTGATTATCTACATAATATTCTTATTTATAATTTAGAAACACTTACCTAGTATATTTTCCCTATACCACAATCATCCATTCCTAGATTCCTGTCTGGTTTTGATATGCTTCAATTATATTGGATGAAAAGTTAATGACATAACCAGGGGAATTTTCAGACTAAGAATAGAAACAGGTACTTCCCATTACTTTCGTATCTGTTGTCAAGAATATATAAATAACATAGTACGTATATTTAAATTGCGTTAAGATAAACTGTTTCACAATAGTTAGATAATAAGAAATCTACTTAATGATATACGTTTCTTTTTTATTCTTATAAAAAATCGACAATAAAACATAAAACTACACATTATACATAAGATGGTAAAAACAAACCTAAGACGTTTTGTCTAAACTACATCACAGGCGGTTATAACATGGACACCCCTTTTCATTATATGTTTACATTTTGATTGTAAATAAACTTCTGTATTATTTTATCAGTTTTTTTGTTTTTTGTTTTTTTTGTTCACGTGCTCGTTTCCATAACAATGTAATCTTGTGGAAACAACAGCTCACATGTCCGTCACATCTTTACGTATATTCAGGAAAAGGGGGTAAAGGTAAAATTGGGTGTAGTGGCTGAGTTGGGACCTGCGAAACACATCCATTCATATAAATTACATCATCATGAAAATCATAAACATTGTCTCGTCAATTAACAATATTCCTGGGCTGGTAGGAAAATTTCATAATGATATAGCGTATCGTAGCAGTCACTACCAATTGATATATTGAGGGGCCGTCGTGACCGTGATCGCATATTAGTTGGATTTACAACTACCTGTGTAATAAGTGCCTATTACCACTAAAGTTGTGAGTTCGAACCCCGTTCATGGCGAGGTGTACTGCGTCCAACATTATGTAATGAAGTTTGTCAGTGACATCCGACAGAGAGGTCGGTAGTTTTCTCGGCGTACTCTGGATTTCTCCACCAATAATACTGACCGCCACCATATAACCGAAATATTGTTGAAAGTGGCGTTTTAACCATAAACCTAAGCAAAACCAATTGACATTTTGAGGTGGATTATTTAAAACCTAGTTATATATTTGAACACTGTAATAATCGACCAATTCCAACGCATGTCTTATCAAACGAGTATTTAAATATGGTCGCGAAATCCTTAAAATGAAAGAAAAGGAGATGAAGTAATAAAGATATGTCATAATTTGCAAACAAAGTCTACAGAGAAAACATCCTTAGCATATGTATTAAGTTCAGATGACAATCGTGTACTAGCAATGTATGAATACTGAACTACGATTAACCGCATGTGTCCCTTTATTCGTATGAGGCAGAATTTAAATTTGTATTTATTCAATTGATATGATATTAATCTATGTCAGTGTAATAATAAATCTATATTAATGTCAACATTGTTATTTGTTTGGTATTAACGTTTAAATTGAATCTAATAAGACCAATCTTATATCATTATATTTAGAGCAATAGACCTTTAATTATATTTGACAGTAATGATCACTGTGCTAAAAATAGATTCAATCTTAAACAAATACGGGTCATTTGGGTTCAAATTTAAAGATTAAAGAAAACTTTTAAATATTTTGTTCATGCGAATAAGCTGCATTACATCATTTTAAACTTAATAAGGCACGACACATGTGTATGTCATACAGGGATTGAACGTCATTTCATACCAAAATGCATAACTCCCTCATATATATGGTGAGAGAATAACAAAAAATTCCGTTCGTATATCGTTCCTATGTCCGTTCTTCTAATTTTGGTCTATGACACAAGTATTTGTGTCAAAGTAAGTGACATGTCTACACGTGATCCTCTGTTTAAGTGATATAACACTATTTAAATCCCCCTCGTTCAATCTATTTAATACATTGTAATAGAACATGTTTATTTTTAATTTCCTGTTCTCGCATGTTACAGCTGAAATTTGTCACAAGATCATTTGCATATTCCCAAGTAGATTCTATGATCATACGTTTTTTTCATTAGAGTTGCTTCCCTTACCACCGGCTGACTGGTATCCGGTCTACAGGAGCAATGGAAAAGGTAAAGGCTTTCGGTATATATATTTGCACCTTGTAAACAAACAACAGATGATAATTTAATAGCAAATAGAAAATTCACAAATTGTTACAACATTCAAACTGAGTAAACATTTTTGGAAAGATATATATGTATATTTGGGAATTTGATACGTATGTTATTTTCATATGAATTTTGCATGAATAGGATCTTTTTTTCAACATGGAAGGCAAATAACATGGCCTTCGCAAAAACTGTGTTCACCATTCCCCAGTTTTTGATGGGGTTCCTGTTGCTCATTCTTATAGTTTGTTCTCGACTTGATCACCAAATGTTGTCTGTGTTTCTTCTGTTCACCATTCCCCAGTTTTTGATGGGGTCCCTGTTGCTCGTTCTTTTAGTTTGTTCTTGACTCGATCACCAATGTTTTCTGTGTGTCTTCTGTTCACCCTTTCCCAGTTTTTGATGGGGCCTCTGTTGCTCATTCTTTTAGCTTATTCTTGATTTGATCACCAATGTTGTCTGTGTGTCTTCCGGTCAACCTTCCCCAGTTTTTGATGGGGCCCCTGTTGCTCATTCTTTTAGTTTGTTCTTGACTTGATCAACAATGTTGTCTGTGTATATTCTGTTCACCCTTCCTCAGTTTTTGATGGGGTCCTGTTGGTCATTCTTTTGGTTTGTTCTTGACTTGATAAACCAATGTTGTCTGTGTGTCTTCTGTTCACCCTTCCCCAGTTTTGCATGGGTCCCTGTTGCTGATTCTTTTAGTTTGTTCTTGACTTGATCACCAATGCTGTCTGTGTGTCTTTTGTTCACCCTTACCTAATTTTTCATGGGGCCCCTGTTGCTCATTCATTTAGTTTGTTCTTGACTTGATCACCAATGTTGTCTGTGCCTTCTGTTCAACCTTCCCCAGTTTTTCATGGCGTCCTTGTTGCTCATTCTTTTAGTTTGTTCTTGACTTGATCACCATTGTTGTCTGTGTGTCATCTGTTCACCCTTCCCCAGTTTTTGATGAGGTCCCTGTTGCTCATTCTTTTAGTTTATTCTTGACTTGATCACCAATGTTGTCTGTGTGTCTTCTGTTCACCCTTCACCAGTTTTTGATGGGGTCCCTGTTGCTCGTTCTTTTAGTTTGTTCTTGACTTGATCACCAATATTGTCTGTGTTTCTTCTGTTCACACTCTCCTCATTTTATGATGGGGTCCGTGTTGTTCATCTTTTTTTTGTTTGTTCTTGACTTGTTCACCAAAGTCTGTGTGTCTTATGTTCACCCTTCTCCAGTTTTTGATGATTCCCTGTTGCTCATTCTTTTAGTTTGTTCTTGGCTTGATCACCAATGTTGTCTGTGTATCTTCTGTTCACCCTTCCCCAGTTTTTGATGGGGTCCCTGTTGCTCGTTCTTTTAGTTTGTTCTTGACTCGATCACCAATGTTTTCTGTGTGTCTTCTGTTCACCCTTTCCCAGTTTTTGATGGGGCCTCTGTTGCTCATTCTTTTAGCTTATTTTTGATTTGATCACCAATGTTGTATGTGTGTCTTCCGGTCAACCTTCCCCAGTTTTTGATGGGGCCCCTGTTGCTCATTCTTTTAGTTTGTTCTTGACTTGATCAACAATGTTGTCTGTGTATATTCTGTTCACCCTTCCTCAGTTTTTGATGGGGCCCTGTTGGTCATTCTTTTGGTTTGTTCTTGACTTGATAAACCAATGTTGTCTGTGTGTCTTCTGTTCACCCTTCCCCAGTTTTGCATGGGTCCCTGTTGCTGATTCTTTTAGTTTGTTCTTGACTTGATCACCAATGCTGTCTGTGTGTCTTTTGTTCACCCTTACCTAATTTTTCATGGGGCCCCTGTTGCTCATTCATTTAGTTTGTTCTTGACTTGATCACCAATGTTGTCTGTGCCTTCTGTTCAACCTTCCCCAGTTTTTCATGGCGTCCTTGTTGCTCATTCTTTTAGTTTGTTCTTGACTTGATCACCATTGTTGTCTGTGTGTCATCTGTTCACCCTTCCCCAGTTTTTGATGGGGTCCCTGTTGCTCATTCTTTTAGTTTATTCTTGACTTGATCACCAATGTTGTCTGTGTGTCTTCTGTTCACCCTTCACCAGTTTTTGATGGGGTCCCTGTTGCTCGTTCTTTTAGTTTGTTCTTGACTTGATCACCAATATTGTCTGTGTTTCTTCTGTTCACACTCTCCTCATTTTATGATAGGGTCCGTGTTGTTCATCTTTTTTTTGTTTGTTCACCAAAGTTGTCTGTTTCTCTCGAGTTCACCCCTTCACAGTTTTTGATGGGATCCATGCTGCTTATCATTTGTATTTGGTCTTGAGTTGTTCACCAATGTTGTCTGTGTCTCTTGAGTTCACATCTTCACAGTTGTTGATGGGGTCCATGCTGCTTATCTTTTTTTGTTTGTTCTTGACTTGTTCACCAATGTTGTCTGTGTCTCTAGAGTTCACCCCTTCACAGTTTTTGATGGGGTCCATGCTGCTTATCTTTTTTTGTTTGTTCTTGACTTGTTCACCAATGTTGTCTGTGTCTCTAGAGTTCACCCCTTAACAGTTGTTGATGGGATCCATGCTTCTTATCGTTTGTATTTGGTCTTGACTTATTCACCAATGTTGTCTGTGTCTCTTGAGTTCACACCTTCACAGTTTTTGATGGGATCCATGCTTCTTATCGTTTGTATTTGGTCTTGACTTATTCACCAATGTTTTCTGTGTCTCTTGAGTTCACATCTTCACAGTTGTTGATGGATCCAAGCTGCTTATCTTTTATATTTGGTATTGAGTTGTTCACCAATGTTGTATGTGTCTCTTGAGTTCATCCTCGGTCTAATGTAATAGCGTTAGTGTTGTACATTGTGTACTATTGTTCTTTGTTCTAAGTTGTGAAGTCAACTACGATTTTCAACATCTCTATTTTGTGCATCAGGAAGAAGGGAACTGTGTTAATTCTACAGTACCTTTGTTTTAGACTTTATGTATCAGAAAGAGGGAAACTGTATCATACCTACATTATATTTATGCTCTAGATTGTGTGTATCAGAAAAAGGGAAACTGTATCATACCTACAGTATGTTTATGCTCTAGATTTTGTGAATCAGAAAGAGGGAAACTGTGTCATACCTACATTATGTTTATGCTCTAGGTTGTGTGTATCAGAAAGAGGGAAACTGTATCATAACAACATTATGTGTATGCTCTAGATTTTGTGTATCAGAAAAAGAGGACAACTCTATCATTCCTACAATATGTTCATGCTCTAGATTGTGTGTATTAGAAAGAGGGAAACCGTATCATACCTACAATATCTTCACGATCTAGATCTTGTGTATCACAAAGAGGGAAACTGTATCATACCTACTGTATGGTTATGCTCTAGATTTTGTTTATCAGAAAGAGGGAAACTGTATCATTCCTACAATATCTTTATGCTCTAGATTGTGTGCATCAGAGAGAGGGAAACCGTATCATGCCTACAATATGTTTATGATCTAGATTCTGTGTATCAGAAAGAAGAAACCTGCATCATACCTACAATATGTTTATGCTCTAGATTGTTGGAATCAGAATGAGGGAAACTGCATCATACGTACATCATGTTTATGCTCTAGATTGTGTGTATCAGAAAGAGGGAAACCGTATCATATCAACAATATGCTTATGCTCTAGATTATGTGTATCAGAAAGAGGGAAACTGTATCATAACAACATTATGTGTATGCTCTAGATTATGTGTATCAGAAAGAGGGAAACTGTATCATAACAACATTATGTGTATGCTCTAGATTATGTGTATCAGAAAGAGGGAAACTGTATGATACCTACAGTATGTTTATGTTCTAGATTGTGTGTATCAGAAAGAGGGAACTGTACCATACATACAGCATGTTTATATTATGTCTTGTTCATCATCTCTCTGCTCCGAACATAATTCAACAGAAAAAGATAAGAACAACTATTTTCCTACTTGAGTCTGAGAAATGGAGAAAAGTGTATCCTAGCTAATTGGTCTCATTAACATTGTTTGTGTTCCTGACATTTCATATTGTCAGAAAGGGGGAGGGGGTATTTAAACCCCACGATTAATCGTAAGTGATCATATACCTTGACATAATGTTAAAACATTTTTATATTGTATGAAAACAAATCGCATAACATTCTCACAAAATATTAGAGTAAATGAATAATATACATTGTATATGACGACGTTCAAGTGGACTTGATATATGACTTGATATACCATAATAACATATCTATTTATAGACCCTCAATGTTATTATTAAGAATAATTGACCATATTTACAAAACATTAGATGGTACTGATCAGTATTAAAATAATCTACTTTGATTATCTACATAATATTCTTATTTATAATTTAAAAACACTTACCTAGTATATTTTCCCTATACCACAATCATCCATTCCTAGTTTTTTGTCTGGTTTTTACATGCTTCAATTCTATTGGATGAAAGGTTAATGACATAACTAGGGGAATTTTCAGACTAAATATAGAAACAGGTACTTCCCATTACTTTTGTATCTGTTGTCAAGAATATATAAATAACATAGTACGGATATTTAAATTGCGTTAAGATAAACTGTTTCACGATAGTTAGATAATAGGAAATCTACTTAATAATATACATTTCTTTTTTATTTTTATTAAAATTCGACAATAAAACAACACATTATACATAAGATGGTAAAAACAAACCTAAGACGTTTTCTCTAAATTACATCACAGGCGGTTATAACATGGACACCGCTTTTCACTATTTGATTGTAAATAAACTTCTGTATTATTTTATCAGTTTTTTTGTTTTCGTTTTTGTTCACAAAAATTCATAATGATATAGTGTATCGTAGCAGTCACTACCAATTGCTATCTTGAGGGTCCGTCGTGACCGTGATCGCATATTAGTTGGATGTACAACTACCTGTGTAATAAGTGCCTATTACTACTGAAGTTGTGAGTTCGAACCCCGTTCATGGCGAGGTGTACTGCGTCCAACATTAAGTAATGAAGTTTGTCAGTGACTTGTGACAGAGAGGTCGGTAGTTTTCTCGGCGTACTCCCGATTTCTCCACCAATAATACTAACCGCCACCATATATCCGAAATATTGTTGAAAGTGGCGTTTTAACCATAAACCTAAGCAAAACCAATTGACATTTTGAGGTGGATTATTTAAAACCTAGTTATATATTTGAACATTGTAATAATCAACCAATTCCAACGCATGTCTTATCAAACGAGTATATCAACATGGTCGCGAAAACCTTAAAATAAAAGAAAAGGAGATGAAGTAATAAAGATATGTCATAATTTGCAAACAAAGTCTACAGAGAAAACATCCTTAGCATATGTATTAAGTTCAGATGACAATCGTGTACTAGCAATGTATGAATACTGAACTACGATTAACCGCATGTGTCCCTTTATTCGTATGAGGCAGAATTTGAATTTGTATTTATTCAATTGATATGATATTAATCTATGTCATTGTAATAATAAATCTATGTTAGTGTCAACATTGTTATTTGTTTGGTATTAACGTTTAAATTGAATCTAATAAGACCAATCTTATATTATTATATTTAGAGCAATAGACCTTTAATTATATTTGACAGTAATGATTACTGTGCTAAAAATAGATTCAATCTTAAACAAATACGGGTCATTTGGGTTCAAATTTAAAGATTAAAGGAAAACTTTTAAATATTTGTTCATGCGAATAAGCTGCATTACATCATTTTAAACTTCATAAGGCACGACACATGTGTATGTCATACAGGGATTGAACGTCATTTCATACCAAAATGCATAACTCCCTCATATATATGGTGAGAGAATAACAAAAAATTCCGTTCGTATATCGTTCCTATGTCCGTTCTTCTAATTTTGGCCTATGACACAAGTATTTGTGTCAAAGTAAATGACATGTCTACACGTGATCCTCTGTTTCAGTGATATAACACCATTTAAATCCCCCTCGTTCAATCTATTTAATACATTGTAATAGAACATGTTTATTTCTAATTTCCTGTTCTCGCCTGTTACAGCTGAAATTTGTCACAAGATCATTTGCATATTCCCAAGTTGATTCTATGATCATACGTTTTTCTTTATTAGAGTTGCTTCCCTTACCACGGACTGACTGGTATCCGGTCTACAAGACCAATGGAAAATGTAAAGGCTTTCGGTATATATATTTGCATCTTTTAAGCAAACAGATGATAATTTAATAGCAAATAGAAAATTCACAAATTGTTACAACATTCAAATTGAGTAATCATTTTGGGAAAGATATATATGTATATTTGGGAATTTAATACGTATGTTATTTTCATATGAATTTTGCATGAATAGGATCTTTTTTGTTTACATTAAAGGGAAATAATATGCCCTTCTCAAAACCTGTGCTCACCATTCCCCAGTTTTTGATGGGGTCCCTGTTGCTCATTCTTTTAGTTTGTTCTTGACTTGATCACCAAGGTTGTCTGTGTGTCTTATGTTCACCATTCCCCAGTTTTTGATGGGGTCCCTGTTGCTCATTCTTTTAGTTTGTTCTTGACTTGATCATCAATGTTGTCTGTGTGTCTTCTGTTCACCCTCTCCTCATGTGATGATGGGGTCCGTGTTGTTCATCTCTTTTTTGTTTCTTCTTGAATTGTTCACCAATGTTGTCTGTGTCTCTTGAGTTCACACCTTCACAGTTTTTGATGGGGTCCATGCTGGTTATCTTTTTTATTTGGTCTTGAGTTGTTCACCAATGTTGTATGTGTCTCTTGAGTTCACACCTTCACAGATTTTGATGGGATCCATGCTGCTTATCGTTTGTATTTGGTCTTGAGTTGTTCACCAATGTTGTATGTGTCTCTAGAGTTCAACCCCATCACAGTTTTTGATGGGATCCATGCTGTTTATTGTTTGTATTTGGTCTTGAGTTGTTCACCAATGTTGTATGTGTCTCTTGAGTTCATCCTCGGTTTAAAGTAATAGCGTTGGTGTTGTACATTTTGTACATTTTGTTCTTTGTTCTAAGTTGTGAAATCCGCTACGATTTTCAACATCTGTATTTTGTGCATCAGGAAGAAGGGAACTGTGTTAATTCTACAGTACGTATATGTTTTAGACTTTATGTATCAGAAAGAGGGAAACTGTATCATACCTTCATTATATTTATGCTCTAGATTGTGTGCATCAGAAAGAGGGAAACTGTATCATACCTACAGTATGTCTATGCTCTAGATTTTGTGCATCAGAAAGAGGGAAACTGTATCATACCTACAATATGTTTATGTTCTAGTTTGTTGGAATCAGAAAGAGGGAAACTGCATCATACCTACATTATGTTTATGCTCTAGATTGTGTTTATCAGAAAGAGGGAAACTGTATCATAACAACATTATGTGTATGCTCTAGATTTTGTGTATCAGAAAGAGGAAAACTCTATCATTCCTACAATATGTTCATGCTCTAGATTGTGTGTATCAGAGAGAGGGAAACCGTATCATGCCTTCAATATCTTTATGCTCTAGATTGTTGGAATCAGAAAGAGGGAAACTGCATCATACCTACATGAAAGTGACGTTTTAACCATAAACCTAAGCAAAACCAATTGACATTTTGAGGTGGATTATTTAAAACCTAGTTATATATTTGAACACTGTCATAATCGACCAATTCCAACGCATGTCTTATCAAACGAGTATATAAATATGGTCGCGAAAACCTTAAAATAAAAGAAAAGGAAATGAAGTAATAAAGATATGTCATAGTTTGCAAACAAAGTCTACAGAGAAAACATCCTTAGAATATGTATTAAGTTCAGATGACAATCGTGTACTAGCAATGTATGAATACTGAACTATGATTAACCGCATGTGTCCCTTTATTCGTATGAGGCAGAATTTAAATTTGTATTTATTCAATTAATATGATATTATATATAATCTATGTCAGTGTAATAATAAATCTATATTAATGTCAACATTGTTATTTTGTTTGGTATTAACGTTTGAATTGAAGCTAATAAGACCAATCTTATATTATTATATTTAGAACAATAGACCTTTAATTATATGAGGGAGTTATACATTTTGGTATGAGATGACGTTCAATCCCTGTATGACATACACATGTTTCGTGCCTTATGAAGTTTAAAATGTTTAAAAGTTTTCCTTTAATCTTTAAATTTGAACCCAAATGACCCGTATTTGTTTAAGATTGAATCTATGTTTAGCACAGTGATCATTACTGTCAAATATAATTAAAGGTCTATTGTTCTAAATATAATAACATAAGATTGGTCTTATTAGCTTCAATTCAAACGTTAATACCAAACAAAATAACAATGTTGACATTAATATAGATTTATTATTACAATGACATAGATTAATATCATATCAATTGAATAAATACAAATTTAAATTCTGCCTCATACGAATAAAGGGACACATGCGGTTAATCATAGTTCAGTATTCATACATTGCTAGTACACGATTGTCATCTGAACTTAATACATATTCTAAGGATGTTTTCTCTGTAGACCTTGTTTGCAAACTATGACATATCTTTATTACTTCATTTCCTTTTCTTTTATTTTAAGGTTTTCGCGACCATATTTATATACTCGTTTGATAAGACATGCGTTGGAATTGGTCGATTATGACAGTGTTCAAATATATAACTAGGTTTTAAATAATCCATCTCAAAATGTCAATTGGTTTTGCTTAGGTTTATGGTTAAAACGCCACTTTCATCACTATTGCGGTTATATGGTGGCGGTCAGTATTATTGGTGGAGAAATCGGGAGTACGCCGAGAAAACTACCGACCTCTCTGTCGGAAGTCACTGACAAACTTCATTAGATAATGTTGGACGCAGTACACCTCGCCATGAACGGGGTTCGAACTCACAACTTCAGTAGTAATAGGCACTTATTACACAGGTAGTTGTACATCCAACTAATATGCGATCACGGTCACGACGGCCCCTCAAGATATCAATTGGTAGTGACTGCTACGATACGCTATATCGTTATGAAATTTTTCTACCAGCTCAGGAATATTGTTAATTGACGAGACAATGTTTATGATTTTCATGATGATGTAATTTATATGAATGGATGTGTTTCGCAGGTCCCAACGCAGCCACTACACCCAATTTTACCTTTACCCCCTTTTCCTGAATATACGTAAAGATGTGACGAACATGTGAGCTGTTGTTTCCACACAAGATTACATTGTTATGGAAACGAGCGTGTGAGCAAAATAAAAACAAAACAAAAAAACTGATAAAATAATACAGAAGTTTATTTACAATCAAAATGTAAACAAATAGTGAAAAGGGGGTCCATGTTATAACCGCCTGTGATGTAGTTTAGACAAAGCGTCTTAGGTTTGTTTTTACCATCTTATGTATAATGTGTTGTTTTATTGTCGATTTTTTATAAAAATAAAAAAGAAACGTATATTATTAAGTAGATTTCCTATTATCTAACTATTGTGAAACAGTTTATCTTAACGCAATTTAAATATCCGTACTATGTTATTTATATATTCTTGACAACAGATACGAAAGTAATGGGAATTACCTGTTTCTATATTTAGTCTGAAAATTCCCCTAGTTATGTTGTTAACCTTTCATCCAATAGAATTGAAGCATGTAAAAACCAGACAGAAAACTAGGAATGGATGATTGTGGTATAGGGAAAATATACTAGGTAAGTGTTTCTAAATTATAAATAAGAATATTATGTAGATAATCAAAGTAGATTATTTTAATACTGATCAGTACCATCTAATGTTTTGTAAATATGGTCAATTATTCTTAATAATAACATTGAGGGTCTATAAATAGATATGTTATTATGGTATATCAAGTCATATATCAAGTCCACTTGAACGTCGTCATATACAATGTATATTATTCATTTACTCTAATATTTTGTGAGAATTTTATGCGATTTGTTTTCATACAATATAAAAATGTTTTAACATTATGTCAAGGCATATGATCACTTACGATCAATCGTGGTGTTTAAATACCCCCTCCCCCTTTCTGACAATATGAAATGTCAGGAACACAAACAATGTTAATGAGACCAATTAGGATACACTTTTCTCCATTTCTCAGACTCAAGTAGGAAAATAGTTGTTCTTATCTTTTTCTGTTGAATTATGTTCGGAGCAGAGAGATGATGAACAAGACATAATATAAACATGCTGTATGTATGGTACAGTTCCCTCTTTCTGATACACACAATCTAGAACATAAACATACTGTAGGTATCATACAGTTTCCCTCTTTCTGATACACATAATCTAGAGCATAAGGATATTGTTGATATGATACGGTTTCCTTCTTTCTGATACACACAATCTAGAGCATAAACATGATGTACGTATGATGCAGTTTCCCTCATTCTGATTCCAACAATCTAGAGCATAAACATATTGTAGGTATGATGCAGGTTCCTTCTTTCTGATACACAGAATCTAGATCATAAACATATTGTAGGCATGATACGGTTTCCCTCTCTCTGATGCACACAATCTAGAACATAAACGTATTGTAGGAATGATACAGTTTCCCTCTTTCTGATAAACAAAATCTAGAGCATAAACATACAGTAGTTATGATACAGTTTCCCTCTTTGTGATACACCAAATCTAGATTGTGAAGATATTGTAGGTATGATACGGTTTTCCTCTTTCTAATACACACAATCTAGAGCATGAACATATTGTAGGAATGATAGAGTTTTCCTATTTCTGATACACAAAATCTTGAGCATACACATAATGTTGTTATGATACAGTTTCCTTCTTTCTGATACACACAATCTAGAGCATAAACATAATGCACTATTGCGGTTATATGGTGGCGGTCAGTATTATTGGTGGAGAAATCCAGAGTACGCCGAGAAAACTACCGACCTCTCTGTCGGAAGTCACTGACAAACTTCATTACATAATGTTGGACGCAGTACACCTCGCCATGAACGGGGTTCGAACTCACAACTTCAGTGGTAAAAGGCACTTATTACCCAGGTTGTTGTAAATCAAACTAATATGCGATCACGGTCACGACGGCCCCTCAATATATCAATTGGTAGTGACTGCTATGATACGCTATATCATTATGAAATTGTTCTACCAGCCCAGGAATATTGTTAATTGACGAGACAATGTTTATGATTTTCATGATGAGGTAATTTATATGAATGGATGTGTTTCGCAGGTCCCAACGCAGCCACTACACCCAATTTTACCTTTACCCCCTTTTCCTGAATATACGTAAAGATGTGACGAACATGTGAGCTGTTGTTTCCACAAGTTTACATTGTTATGGAAACGAGCGCGTGAGCAAAATAAAAACAAAACAAAAAAACTGATAAAATAATACAGAAGTTTATTTACAATCAAAATGTAAACAAATAGTGAAAAGGGGTGTCCATGTTATAACCGCCTGTGATGTAATTTAGACAAAACATCTTATGTTTGTTTTTACCATCTTATGTATAATGTGTTGTTTTATGTTTTATTGTCGATTTTTTATAAGAATAAAAAAGAAATGTATATCATTAAGTAGATTTCTTATTATCTAACTATTGTGAAACAGTTTATTTTAACGCAATTTAAATATCCGTACTATGTTATTTATATATTCTTGACAACAGATACGAAAGTAATGGGAAGTACCTGTTTCTATTCTTAGTCTGAAAATTCCCCTGGTTATGTCATTAACTTTTCATCCAATATAATTGAAGCATATCAAAACCAGACAGGAATCTAGGAATGGATGATTGTGGTATAGGGAAAATATACTAGGTAAGTGTTTCTAAATTATAAATAAGAATATTATGTAGATAATCAAAGTATATTATTTTAATACTAATCAGTACCATCTAATGGTATGAAATGTCAGGAACACAAACAATGTTAATGAGGCCAATTAGGATACACTTTTCTCCATTTCTCCGACTCGAGTCGGAAAATAGTTGTTCTTATCTTTTTCTGTTGAATTATGTTCGCAGCAGAGAGATGATGAACAAGAGAGAACAGGGGCATAGCTAGGTATAAAATGAAATGTAGGCACAACTTGCGATGAAGGGTCTGGGGACCGCTTATGTCTATATCATAAACATACGGTTAGTATGATACAGTTTCCCTCTTTCTGATGCACAAAATCTAGATGATAAACATACTGTAGGTATGACACAGTTTCTCTCTTTCTAGATGATAAATATATTGTAGGCATAATATAGTTTCCCTCTTTCTGATACACAACGTCGAAATGATAAAAATGCTGTAGATATGATACAATTTGCCTCTTTCTGATATGCAAATTATAGACCACAATCATGATGTAGATATGATGGAGATTCCCTCTTACTATAAAATAAATCTAGAACATAAACATATTGTAGGTATGATACAGTTTACTTGTTTCTGATACTTGAAATATAGATCACAAACATATTGCAATTATGATGCAGTTTCCCTCTTTCTGATACATAAAGTCTAAAACAAAAACATACTGTAGGTATGATACAGCTTCCCTCTTTCTAGATGATAAACATACTGTAGGCATAAAATAGTTTCCCTCTTTCTGATATACAAAATCAAGATGATAAAAATGCTGGAGGAATGATACAGTCTTCCATTTTCTGGTACACAAAATCTAGCTCATAAACATACTGTAGACATGGTACAGTTTCTCTCTTTCTGATACAACAAGTCTAGATTATAAACATATTGTAGGTATGCCACAGTTTCCCTCTTTGTGATACACAAAATCAAGATGATAAACATATTGTATGTATGCCTCAGTTTTCCTCTTTGTGATACACAAAATCAAGATGATAAACATATTGTAGGTATGACACAGTTTTCCTCCTTGTGATACACATACTCTAGATTATAAACATATTGCAGGTATGCCACAGTTTTCCTCTTTGTGATACACATAATCTAGATTATAAACATATTGTAGGTATGCCAAAGTTTCCCACCTTGTGATACACATACTCTAGATTATAAACATATTGAAGGTATGCCACAGTTTTCCTCTTTGTGATACACATAATCTAGATTATAAACATATTGTAGGTATGCCAGTTTCCCTCCTTGTGATATACATAATCTAGATTATAAACATATTGTAGGTATGCCACAGTTTTCCTCTTTGTGATACACATAATTTAGATTATAAGCATATTGTAGATATGACACAGTTTCCCTCCTTGTGATACACATAATCTAGATTATAAGCATATTGTAGGTATGACACAGTTTCCCTCCTTGTGATACACATAATCTAGACAATAAACATATTGTAGGTATGCCACAGTTTCCCTCCTTGTGATACACATAATCTAGATTATAAACATATTGTAGGTAGGACACAGTTTCCCTCTTTCTGATACACATAATCTAGATTATAAACATATTGTAGGTATGACACAGTTTCCCTCCTTGTGATACACATAATCTAGATTATAAACATATTGTAGGTATGATATAGTTTCCCTCTTTCTGATACACAAAATCTAGATCATAAACATATTGTAAGTATGATACAGTTTTCCTCTTTGTGATACACATAATCTAGATCATAAACATACTGTAGGTATGCCACAGTTTTCCTCTTTGTGTTACACATAATCTAGAACATAAACATACTGTAGGTATGATATAGTTTCCCTCTTTCTGATACACAAAATCTAGATCATAAATATATTGTAAGTTTGATACAGTTTTCCACTTTCTGATGCACAATATCTATATATGATAAACATACAGTAGGTATGATACAGTTTCCTTCATTTGCTACATAAAGTCTAGCCCATAAAGGTCCGATCACTTTTATTTCAATACAAATTGTTCCGAAAAACACCAGCCAGTATTTTTATAATGTAATCTAAACACTCAGTGAATCTCTCTACTTATATAGAGGAATTATTTTAATATGTGTTATTACACTGAGGACGATGTGGCGTACGATGAAGACATGTTGGAACTTTTGACCAATATCACATTCTGTATTACAGTAGATGGACAGACGGAGGAAGAGCAGTGGATAACTATCTTACACCTTGGCATATACGAATATTCTAGTGAAGTTGGATTGTATTTTTTTGACACATTGATGAAAACTATATTAACTTATAACTCACAAAATTATTACATACAATTATATGCTAAATACTATATATTTTTTAAAAGGTACATTACATTTTTTATTAATATAATACCTCTAGAAAGTTGTGTCTCTCACTGGTGTACTAATACGTCTTAAAACAACAAGAAGTATAACAAGTACAACGGACATAGTAGAATTATGATGAGGCACAAGTAGAAAAATATACTGCAACTTTGAATATTAAAATAGCTTATAAAAATTTAAATCAAACATTAAACATTGAAATATCTTGGAAGACTGTATTATAAAAATAGTAACCAAACATTAAACATTGACATATCTTGAAAGACTACGTTAGAAAAATGTAAACCAAATATTAAACATGGAACTATCTAGGAAGAATGAAATATAAAAATATATACCAAACATTAAGCATTACAATATTAAAGAAGACTACATTATTAAAATATAACCCAACCATTAAAATGTACCTTTATGTTTGATATTTGGCTTATGGTAGACATGTAGCTTAATTTGAACACATTATCTTGATTCCGAGCCAGCCGGTCTTTGCTCTTTCTTCTTGGTTGCGCACTTAAAACAGAAGTAACAAATACCAAATTATATAACAATGCAAAAAATGTTAACAGTGATATTAAATTTAAGAAAAACATATCTTCTCGATAGCTTTCATTTTCAAATCATCTCTGGCTAAAATGTAGATAAATATATTTGTAGGTCGAAACTACACAATGGCTGCTAAGACAAGATGTCATACAGACAAAGACGAAGACGATGATAATAAAAAAGTTTATAATACGAAGAAAGTGTTGTTTGTTGAAAGCCATGGTGTCAAGAGCTTTCCCTATTGGGGAAGGCGAACACATTTTTCAAGCATCCGACAAATTCTTGGTAGCCGCAGAGATCGTCATAATGACCTATTTGGATTGACTATCTTCCAATTTGATCGGGAATACAAAGCTTGTTTAGAACGAAGGAAACAGAATGAACCGCAGATCTTGAGCATTGTATTCCCAATCAAAACAAGCACTAGGTACTTAGAATATTTGGAGAATATACAATCTCAACAGACAGGTAAATAAACGTTTATTATTTGAAATCTACAATCAGTAATTAATTAAAGAAGTTACATAGGACTTGTTTATTGCTATGATAGATTTGGAAACAATCAATATAGGTTTTTATTTTAATATCGATAAAAACATATTATGAGAAAATTCTGAAGAGCGTAAATCAAAGAAGAAGGACAGATAATACAATGGCCAAAGGAAAACCGGAATAAGGGACAAATCTACAAAAATTCCTGAGAAAACATAAGATTGAGCAACATGTGATCAGAAAAAACGGGCGGGGTTAATCATGTGCACTGGAAGGCTAGGTAGTTCCTGGTGTGATACTGATAGACAACAATATAGATAAATAAATGGAAAGAATAATGAAACCCCTACAAAACAAAAGAGAGCACAGAAGAACCCAATCTAAATAAAATCACTTGTCCCCCTGACTGATATATCATGGCGTGGGAACTCCCACGTCGAAACATATCAATAAAAGGGAGTAAGGAAGAATTGTGATCTTAACATAATATACGTATATATATTTTTATATAAAATACAAAAGTCAGATTAAAAACCATGTGAAGGAATACAGCCTCTTGAGATTACCTTGTTCAATATATCAGTTTCTGTTTACCCTAATATATCCTCACGAAAAATATTATCTGTAAATATACCCCCCGCAAACAAAGTTTTGGGGGGTATATAGGAATCACCCTGTCCGCCCTTCCGTCCGTTCGTCCGTCCGTCCATGTACCTTGTAAGCGCAACTTATACTTTCACGAAAAGGGGGGCATGTACCTAGTAAGCGCAACTCGTACTAAGCTGCTTATTGAATTTTTATGAAACTTTACACAGTTGTAGTACACAACCTGCAGATGTGCATGAAGGAATACCGTTGCTGTCTAAAATTTAAAAGGGGAGATAATTCAACTTATACTTTCACGAAAAGGGGGATCGTGTACCTTGTAAGCGCAACTCCTCCTAAGCGACTTATTGGATTTTTATGAAACTTTACACATTTGTAGTACACTACCTGCAGATGTGCATGAAGGAATATGGTTGCTGTCCAAAATTCAAAAGGGGAGATAATTCAACTTATACTTTCACGAAAAAGGGGGGGGGGCATGTACCTAGTAAGTGCAACTCCTACTCAGCTGTTTATTGGATTTTTATGAAACTCTAAGCAGTTGTAGTACACAACCTGCAGATGTGCATGAAGGAATACCGTTGCTGTCTAACATTTAAAAGGGGAGATAATTCAACTTATACTTTCACGAAAAGGGGGGTCGTGTACCTTGTAAGCGCAACTCCTCCTAAACGGCTAATTGGAGTTTTGTGAAACTTTGCACAGTTGTAGTACGCTAGCTGTAGATGTGCATGACGGAATATGGCTGCTGTCCAACATTCAAAAGGGGAGATAATTCAACTCATACTTTCACGAAAAGGGGGGCATGTACCTTGTAAGCGCAACTCCTACTAAACTGCTTATTGAATTTTTATGAAACTTTACACAGTTGTAGTACACAACCTGCAGATGTGCATGAAGGAATAGCGTTGCTGTCTAAAATTTAGAAGGGGAGATAATTCAACTTATACTTTCACGAAAAGGGGGGTCGTGTACTTGTGGCGACCCCTAGATGCATGTTCTTGGTTAGTTTATTGTGGAGATGGGATGTCGTCTCCTTGACATAACTCCATATCCGTTCATTTATCATAGGTAACTTGCTAATATACCTGTATTCCAATGTTTGAACATCATAGTATAGCAAGCGGGGGGCATCACTCAGTGAGGTCACTCACAGTTCTAGTTGACATTTGTCATTCGTCGTGGCCGTGATCGCATACTAGTTTTCAATTTCCTATGCAAGCAGTGTCTATCACCACTGACGTTGTGACTTAGAATCCTGATCATGGCCAGGTGTATTCGATACAACATTGTGCAATACAGTTTCTCAGTGACTTCGATGGTCTTTTCCGGGTACTCCGGTTTCCTCCACCAATAAAGCTGACCGCCACGATATAGCTGTAATATTGTTGAAAGTGGGGTTAAACACCATAACCATAACACTAGCCTGAAAGATATAACGATTATTTTTACATATAATTAAAATATTAAATGAATTGGAAATAGGATGGTGAACATGTTTGCAGGCACACGGACGTAATATGAAAACCGACACGTAAAACTTGTCAGAATGGGTTAATTGTGATATGTGATGTCTTTAAGGACAGGACACAAACCTTCTATTTTATTCGTTTTGTTTTGTTTTAGCTTATTTACTATATTTTTGGCCTAGAGCCACAGAGGTATTTCTTTACATCAGTTCGGTTTAATTCTAAAAGTTATGAATAAAGTTAATTTCAAAAGTTTTGATCATTTATTTAAAAAAAGTTGTCTATTAGGTCTATATGTTAATTTCTATTTTCTACAAATATTTTTTTTAATTCTGCTAACTTTATGTGTATATGAGTTTAGTTTGGTCTGTCTGCATCTGTAGTTTATTACCTTTTACACACTACATTATGAAGGAGAAGACAGTCTGATCATAGTGTTTGTTATTAAATAATAAAATAGGTTTAAATTAATTTAAACTAAATAACATTATCATTGAGTTACCTTCCCCCTTAATAAAAGTACATTCACCTGATGTATATCTTGTTTGAAAGTGGCGTTAAACACTATAACCCACAACCCTAACATCTTGTCTGAATAATAATTAAAACAAATATATTACTTATGCCATTAAAATGTATGTGTTTTTATTTTATATAGATCATACATCATTGTTTTCTCCATACGAGAAAGAGGTTTATGACAATCTAATAAGTGTAGTTGGTAGTGAGATGGACATAAGAATAAGACAAAATTTGTTTCTTATAAAGGACAATATAAGCAACTTCAAAAATACAAAAGTAACCATTGTATCCAGTGGAAGTTTAGCGGAAGGTTTAGATCTTCCCGGAAGTGATATAGATATAATGTGTGTATTTAGTGGTGTTAAAGTAATACAGAATGTACAACATATGAATCGTTCAGCACGATACACTACTCTGCTGATGGATGATGGCATGGAATTTCCTGGATTTTCTAGATTGAAGTTGATAGCTGCGGGTAATCATGAATACATGTGTACCCCACTTGAATGTTTTGTTGAAACAATAAATGGAATGTATTTATCGAACATTTTGTTTGTTCGTCAATTTATTGACGGTAGTAATAATTTTAAGCATTCCTCACATGGTCCTTGTTTGTCTGACAAAGATGAGTCCATGGATTTGGCATTCTGCTTTCGCTTGCATTCCTGGCCAAGACAAGCAGAACAATGGTTATATCGTCATAGACCTTGTCAGTGGCCACCTGATATATTGATAGACGAAATAGTGCATTATGGTTGCATACTAGTGCCTATTGGGCCCAAAGAAATAGAAAATAATGAATTATTATGGAGAATATCATTTTCTATGGCAGAGAAACAATTATCACATGCGCTGAACTACACACAAATCCTTTGCTATGCTCTTCTAAAGCTGTCTCTAAAGAACATTATCGACAGAAATGATAAAGTGAAAGGTTTATTGTGTTCTTACTTCATGAAAACAGCGGTGTTCTGGTTATCAGAAGAAATTTCCACTAACACATTTCAGCTACAAAACTTATTTCACTGTTACTTTCTTTGTCTTGATAAAATAATATCATGGGTGAAGTGCTGTTATTGTCCCAACTATTTTATTCCTGAACATAATATGTTTCGTGGAAAAATAAGTCGGTCTAATAGTCGGCAGTTGTTAAATGTATTAGAAAGACTACGAAATGGTGAACGTACATTTTTGTCAGTTAATACATTTCTTAATAGTGAAGCCGTGCTACACGAATCATGTAGTAAATTGGAATTGTTTTGTTATAAGGTTATTTGGAATAATATGGAAGTAGATCTAGAAAATGGACATGCACAACTGAGTTTTATAAAATCGTTGGCCATGTCGCACTCCTCGAGTATTTTGTCAGGAATATGTAAATATAATTATGCCATTGCTAGTCAGATGATTGTTCAGAAGTTGCCGTTTCATACTACTAATATACATAATGCACATGTAATACGAAGTTATCATAAACACTTACATGACGGTACAAAGTCAGATGCTGTGACTGGATGGTTGTTATATGCCTCATTTTACTATGTACTCGGCCAGTACAATACAACGTTAAAGATTATAGATCATGTTTTGTCTCGTTGTACACCCGATATGATAAAGCTAAATATGCTCAATTACACTGCAGATGATATTAAGTACTACAAACAGAACACAGGTTGTTCAAACATTACACTGAATGAGAAGATGAGACTGGCAACGATAGCTCATGTGTGGTATGTACAACAATCAACACTGATACCTCATGAACTAAAACCAGAGGTTCAGGATTATGCCTTTGATGTACCACCTGTTGTTATGTCACATTGTCTAAGGTTTTTATATTACCATCATCTTTATAACATTGTCAAAAGACAACAGTCATTACATGATTTATATCTAACAATAAATGAGCGGTATTTTATCGGTGCATTAACATTATCGAATTCATTAACAATATTAGGAGTGTGTAATGAGATAGTAGGTGACAAAGATATAGCTTATTATTGCTATGATTCTGCCTTACGGTGTGAGTATCGTATATGTCATACGGCGGCTAGACGGAAAGTTAACCTCAACATAACATAAACATTTATAACATAAGCTATGTGTATATTTATTTATGTACCTACTAAGTGTATTTGGTCATATTAATTGTATGATTTCAAAGGATTATGATTAAAACAGCCTTCCTTTAAGAAATGTTTGAAGATGTCAAAGTTGAAATCATTAGAAGCTGTACATTGGAAGAAGAATCAAAAATACAATGGTAATTTTTTTTTTAAGCGACCGACAATCCTCAACAAAATACTACGCTAAAGACTGGAATAAACTCGAAAATTAATGGTAAACAGTTCCTGCTCTATTAGTGGCACCCTTCGTGTTACCGGTGATAAATCACGAGTAATAAAAAATTAATTAATTATGCAGATGATAATAATATTACGGACTTCACTTCGTGCTGTGGTGTTTGAAGGACAACATATTGATGAACTCTGTGTATATTTTCAGATTTTATTTTTCTATTAATGTTGTTGTTTTATATAAACAGACACATTTTATATGAGTGTTATAATTTTACGAGTTCCATCCTGACAGGAGTGGTTTACAATTCGGACATGTATTTAGTAGTCTTCGTCTTGCACTGTGTGATGGACAATATATTGATGAACTTTATGTATATTTTCCGATTATTTTAAATAATTTTTTTATGTTTCATTTGTAAATGATACAGATTACATGTGTATTATAATTGGACGATTTGTTCGATCTGGACAGGAGGAGCATACCGTGTGATTGGACAGACAATATATCGATGAACTTTATATGTATTTTTGTATGGATTTCGATGTTTTATTTATGCATGATATATGTTACATGAGTATTATAATAGTAAACATTCGATCTGGACAGGAGAAGGATACAAGTATAACTCATTCATGATAATAGTATACGGTCAAATTATGATATTACAATTCGGACTTGATATTCTGAGTCTTCGTCTCGTACTGTGTGATATAAAAGACAACATATTGATGAACTTCATGTATATTTTCAGATTTTTGTATTAAAATTTTGTGTGATTACTTTCAACATTTCCTAATATAATAAAAAAAAGTTTTATGTAAATGAACTTAAAATATACAGTCCATGTTGTACTTACTTTACTATCACATTACGGGACATTTGTATTTATTATTAGTATTTGTTATTTAACGCCATCTTTGGCAATATTTCTGGATATTCCAATCTCACTAAAAAGATAAGCCAGTTCCTAATTTTAGCGGGGGAAAATATTTTATCTTGTACCCCCCACCCCTTTACAAGACAAGAAACAAAACACGCACTTTTCTATTCATATCTCTTCACCACGGTTCAGACTCTAATCTCATCAATAAAACCACGATTCTACTACATAAGTATTTTTAAATTAATTTATGTACACTATTCTGCTAGCTACCGATTTAGCGATCGTGCACCTTTCACGGTGTTTTGTCTCTTTTGTCATCTCTTTACCTGTCAATGTTTGCTGACTTTGAGTGAATAATAGAGTGCTCTCTCTTGTTAGTAACTAACGTAAAGAAAGAAGTTACCTCCCTTTTACCAAATTCAAATATATTTTTTTTACATTTTACAGGTATTTATCGCTGTTGTAGTAGCATGTATAATATATTTATAAAATACATTGTATTTTATTAGGAAATACATTTAAAATACTGCAAAGACACGGATGCATATCGATAAATCGATTATTTACTTCAGCAATGGAAAACAATGTTGCGGGAAAACGCTCGATGGAATGTAAACAAAACAAAGGTGCTTAGTGAGAAATAAAATCAAGCACCCTATATGATACCCCCCGATGCTATATTCTATATTTTTTTTTATATTATTGTCGCTTCAGTTTTCTCTAACGTTTGGTAAGGAGGTGCATATTACAATTTACAATTCCTATATCATATCATTATGACTGAAACCAATGTTCTCCACACTGAGGAGTTGGTGACCTTAGCTGAATTTGGCGACACTGCTTAGGTCATTTGGTTTTCTTGCTCGCAAAAGATGCTTAAATAATATTGTTTTTAAATATTTTTGTTTTGAGCGTATATAATGAACATTTTTCCCGTAACGTGTCTTATATGATGAACATTTTTCCCGTAACGCGTCTTATATGATGAACATTTTTCCCGTAACGTGTCTTATATGATGAACATTTTTCCCGTAACGCGTCTTATGCACTAAATTTGATATCTACCTTTTTTATTTTGTGAAGTATTCTCGTGCCGTGCGACTCAACGTTATGTATCTAGGCAACAGGATATCATAGAATTGGAAGTCGGTGTGCTACTACTGGAGCCGGAACTGCCTACCATTCCGCGGAAGCTGTGTTCACATCCGATTTTTAGTGGGTTCGTGTTGCTCGATAGGTTTCTTGTAAAATATTGGTCTTTCTTTTGAGCCTTTTCTATTGGTTATTGTATGGACTGGCTTAGTTCGAATCATGGCTTCTGATTACCCTTTTGATATCTTCAAGCTTTTCCGACGATACTCTTTATTTACTACCATTTCCGGACGTTTCGAGTATAAATGTTTAGCCAAAGATAATCTAGAATGCAAATATGGTAGATCTTCCAAAATGTATGAATGTTTAATGAAGTGTGCCTCGGTCAATATATGGAATAAGAACTATGTACTGGGCTTGAGTAAAACAGAGAGGAACTGGTTACTCTTCGCGATCACATGGGTTCATCCCCCGTTTTTTGTGGTTTCTGGGTTTATTTGGGTTTTTTTGGGGGGTTTTTTGTGTGTTGTCCATTATGTGTTGTCCAATATTGATTGCCCCTTCTAACGCTTATTTATATAATTTTATAGTACGAGTACCACAATATATGAATTGTCTCTCTTCAGAAGAGGGTCGATTTGGTCTGTTCATTTATGCACACTGGTCACTCAATTTCAAACAATATAGGCCCTATTCTAACATTAGGAGATAACTGTATTGTATTTGAAAATTGCATGGCACAAATTCATCATAGGATTGAAATCCAGTGTAAAATGAAATTAAAGTATCATCGTGGCAGAATCTTGTCACTGCTAATTTTTCTAACTTTAATTGGTTTCTCCAGTCATCAGCCTCTTTATTGTTTTGCTCCAATTTCTCCTCAAGGTTTTTAATTTTAGAATCTTTACTGCTAGGACGTGTGTTAGTATTAGAATTGTAGCTATTTCTTTCTGGTCTTCTTGTACACATTGCTCTGGTAGTACAGTCCCAATACTTTCATCTGCTTTAGAAGTTGACTGAATTGGTAGTTTTGTTTTTTAACACCGATCTTGGAACATGATCTGCTTTCCATTCAAATATGGTGGGGACTGCAGTCGGATTCAATCGTTTCCTAACTGGATTCCATCCTTTGTGATCATCTGCTTTGAAATGGTTCCGCTATGAGTGATTTATTTCACGCGAACCGAACAACACAGTAATTATCGCATGAATAAATGGTTGACGTTGTTCCGCTATGAGTGATTTATTTCACGCGAACCGGACAACACAGTAATTATCGCATGAAGAAATGGCTGACGTTGTTCCGCTATGAGTGATTTATTTCACGCGAACCGAACAACACAGTTATTATCGCATGAAGAAATGGCTGACGTTGTTCGACTATGAGTGATTTATTTCACGCGAACCGAACAACACAGTAATTATCGCATGAAGAAATGGCTGACGTTGTTCCGCTATGAGTGATTTATTTCACGCGAACCGAACAACACAGTAATTATCGCATGAAGAAATGGCTGAAGTTGTTCCGCTATGAGCGATTTATTTAACGCGAACCGAACAACACAGTAATTATCGCATGAAGAAATGGCTGACGTTGTTCCGCTATGAGTGATTTATTTCACGCGAACCAAACAACACAGTAATTATCGCATGAAGAAATGGCTGACGTTGTTCGGCTATGAGTGATTTATTTAACGCGAACCGAACAACACAGTAAGTATCGCATGAAGAAATGGCTGACGTTGTTCCGCTATGAGTGATTTATTTCACGCGAACCGAACAACACAGTAATTATCGCATGAATAAATGGCTGACGTTGTTCGGCTATGAGTGATTTATTTCACGCGAACCGAACAACACAGTAATTATCGCATGAAGAAATGGCTGACGTTGTTCCGCTATTAGTGATTTATTTCACGCGAACCGAACAACACAGTAATTATCGCATGAAGAAATGGCTGACGTTGTTCCGCTATGAGTGATTTATTTCACGCAAACCGAACAACACAGTAATTATCGCATGAAGAAATGGCTGACGTTGTTCGGCTATGAGTGATTTATTTCACGCGAACCGAACAACACAGTAATTATCGCATGAAGAAATGGCTGACGTTGTTCCGTTATGAGTGATTTATTTCACGCGAACCGAACAACACAGTAATTATCGCATGAAGAAATGGCTGACGTTGTTCCGCTATGAGTGATTTATTTCACGCGAACCGAACAACACAGTAATTATCGCATGAAGAAATGGTTGACGTTGTTCGGCTATGAGTGATTTATTTCGAACAACACAGTAATTATCGCAAGAAGAAATGACAGACGTTGTTCGGCTATGAGTGATTTATTTCGAACAACACAGTAATTATCGCAAGAAGAAATGGCTGACGTTGTTCGGCTATGAGTGATTTATATCACGCGAACCGAACAACACAGTAATTATCGCATGAAGTAATGGCTGACGTTGTTCAGCTGTGAGTGATTTAAGAAATGGCTTACGTTGTTCGGCTATGTGTGATTTAAGAAATGGCTGACGTTGTTCCGCTATGAGTGATTTATTTCACGCGAACCGAACAACACAGTAATTATCGCATGAAGAAATGGCTGACGTTGTTCGGCTATGAGTGATTTAAGAAATGGCTGACGTTGTTCCGCTAAGAGTGATTTATTTCCGATATTCGGAATGCAAGAGTAGTTACACTGTTCATTACATAGATTGTATATGCGATCGAAGCGAGCTCTTGATGGTAATAGATATGTACCTAGGTAATTTTGCTATTTTCAAATTTTTTTAAATCTCTTCTGACATACTGACAAGAAATTTTTTTTCTGCACACCGGAAGTTAACTTTTGAGATCTCGTAAGGAACGAGAGCTTGATTGAACGAGACTAGTTTCAACCCTAAAAGAGTTGTCCCCGACATATCTCGGCCCAAAAATATCGACACTATGTTGATGCACTGAATGAGCGTGAAATTTGCAGATAATTTTCAGATTCGCGAGCATTCATGGCCGCGCCTGTTTCATATTAATTTTGGATAAGGTAATAAGATCTTTAAAATATGAACTTGTTTTTAATTTTCGGACGCTCAATAATATTTCCAATTGTGTTGACGTTAGTAACGTGACGATACGATGAAGCAAACGTCTTTATTTCACTAGCTAAAATACAGGCTTTTCTTTCACTCTGAAATATCAGCATTTCACTGGCATCTATATAACAATTAAATTAAAAGATGAAGACAGCATGAAATGACAATACAGAAGATGAATGGAAACAAATAACACAAAACAAATGGTTGTGGTGAACTGAACAACGTTTATAACTGAAATCATTCTACACATAGAAGTTACATACCATATTATATCACATGTATACAGACAGGACAATATCCCCACTGCATGTTAAAACGAAAGGAAGCTTTAAAATACAAGTAAGTAGTATTTATTTGTCATGAAATATAAATAATTTGATTGTCGTCTAAGCCATAGAGAAACATTGATCTATTATTGAACTGTTTTCTATCCCAACAACAGATCTGGAAATATGCAGCATTCTTAATATGCTACAAGTGATTTCCCTTAATGCAGGTGAACTTCAGTGGCAGAGTGTGTGTTCATTGTCTGCTTACTCCGCCACTTTTTGTGCCTGTCCCATGACAGAACCTGGATTTGCAACGTCATATGTCATTTTCTTAATGTGTTCAGTGGGTGATAATGAGAAATGATTGTTTGTTTTGTTCATATTGGTGGAAATGTTTACCATTACTGTTTAAACGTTCTTTTCATAATATGCTAAAAATAAAACTTTTCCCATGTGCTTTTCTACCATTAATTGGACAGCGAAAGATGAACTACGATGGACTAGTGTACATATTGCTAAAATATGAGACTTCATCCGGGTTTAAAGCTTTAGGAATTGGTAGTATTGAATTTCAATATAATTCAAGTATCCAAATACATGGATTGCGATTGAAATTTTGCGAATGACCTATCAATAATATTCATGAAAAACAAAAAAAATACAGATTCAGTTATCTACAATAAGTTAACTAGACACATGTAAATAAACACATCTTAAATTTTTACTGAACATTCGTAGCGTTTTCAATCATTACTTTCAATTCTTCATTTTTTACCTCCGGGTCTGTTTCGTTCAATCCTGGTTTGGATTTTGTAAATTCTTGCTGTTTTGCAAGTAAATAAAACTTTTTAAATAAAAAGAAAGCGACAGAAAAGGCAAGACCGAATACTAAAACTATAAAAACGCCAGCCATATGTCCAATGTCAAATTCTACTTGCATGACGCTCTTACTAGATTCTTCCATGTTACACGACCGTTTATCATCCCACCACCTGTAAAAGAAAAGTGATCATTTGTTATTTTGGCTTTGAAAAGGAATAATAGGTGTTAGGGTTAGGGCTATGATTTTTAACGCCATTTTCAACAATATTTCAGCTAAATCTTGACCTTCAATTTTATTGATGGAGGAAACTGGAGTACCCAGAGAAAACCACTGACCTGCCGTAAGTCAGTGACAAACTTTATCACGTAATGTTGTATCGAGTACACCTGGTCTGGGCGGGTTTCGAACTCACAACGTAGGCACGGATTGCATATGTAGTTGCACATCCAACTACCATATGATCACGACCATGACAGCCCCAAAAAGGGATCATACAATTGTATATTGTAAGATAAGCGTATGTACTAATGTACCAATGTACCAATAACATATCAAGCTTAAAGTTTTAAAACGTTGTAAATAAAGAATACCAAATCAACGAAATACAAAGTTCGCCAAATCTGTGCCAAGCGAAACCATTCCGTTATTAATGTCTAGTTCAGTTTCCGCTCTCAGTGTAGAAACAATCCGGTTGAAGCTCTTCATTATCAGTAGATGCCTAATCAGACAATTTATGTGGGTTGTTACATTATAATCTATAATTTCTAATAAACAAGTTTCAAAGTTCTGTGACATTGTAAGACAGACGTAAAAGGACACAATCATCTGTAATGTAAGTGAAGGGGGAACTAAATTAAAAAGAATTGCTTAGTAAAATTTAAATGACTTTTTAGCTCAACGGACCCACAGAGCCATGTGATGTATTGTCATCACTTTGCGTTTGTCGTCCATTTTACAATGTTAATCTGCTTCTCTGAAACCACTAGGTCAGTTGGAATCAAATTGGGTAAAAGGTTCCTTCGGCTGTCCTCTACAAAGTTGTTTTTCAATACGAATTGCACCACAAAAACAAGATGTCGCTTTTCTATGTGTAGCATTTATTCTTCATCCAATTTTGATTATTTTTCTTTCTCAAATTTTACTGCTAATTCCGCGTAAAAACGATGTTCGGTTCGTCTTGTTTTGTAGGAGGTTCATGTTTTATTAATGTGTTTTTTATATATTTACGCATACTGGTGTCCAACACGATTTTCGTGTCAGATGAATTGAAAACCGGAAGTGAACTCAGGTACCCCGGGAATGTTTCCGCTCCACACGTGACACACGTCGTGTTATTGATAAACGACATGACAACGATTTCTGAATAAACATCACAATGACCATATATACCTGAGCAGATACTCCAGTAATGAGGAAGAATGTGGTAAGTTAATATTAACTCATTTAACTCGACTGTATACTAACCTTTTTCTCATACGTCTGATGAAACCTTTTTCTTTTAACTTTAATAAAGCTATATTGATCATCGTCTTCGCAGGATCACCAGCTTTCATTACTATTCCATGTTCCTGTAATCTGATTGGCTGGCCGGACATTTTTGTTGTACAGTATTTCTTTTCAAAATATGAATTAATTAGAAAATCATAAATAAAGGCAAAATTACCCTTTGATGATCTGACTCTACCTTGGCTGGAGTTTTGAACTAATCCATTACTCTCTAAAACTCTTTTCCAGATTGTTCTATAATTACTTTCGTTTGAACTTTGTAAAAAATGCATTGTTGCTGAATTATTTATTGTGCCTACTTGAAGACTCGATCGTTCTGCTAATTCCTTTAATGACTCTATTGGTTGATCGAGATTAACTTTGGTTAAAAACGCAGCCATGTTTGCTGTGTATGTTGACACTGTGATCAAAACAAAGAACGTGAACCCAGCTGTTAATATTCGTTGAGAACTTGGTCTTGGGGAAAAATCTGTTCCCCTCATTAATAACGTCCCAACAGAAAACCACAATACCTCCTTTACGGTAAATTGTTTGTCAGGGTTTCCTAGATCTAGCATTAAGTATACAAGACAAACAAAAATGGACGCTCCCACTATTCCCATCCATAATTCCAAGGAAAATGGTCGCATGAATTGAAATATTGACGAATGTTCTGCAGGTTTTGAAATTAGCATATTGACTCCTGTACTAAGAACACCTAAACTAAAATCAACAACTTCTTCACGTTCAGAAGTGATGGATATGGCTCCCATGCCTAAAGTAGCATTCTGTAAGTAGAAAAAAGACATTACAATAATTTTACATAGAAAATTGCTACACTCATTAATTTCAAAATAATCTTTAAAAATACCACATCAACAGTTCTAAAATCTAATAATTAAATTTGATTTGAATAATTCAATCTGATTGTCTAATCCGCCTGGAAAAAATTTTGGTTATACTCGATAACCTGGGTTGGTATTGTGACGTCACCAACGTGTTCATCCGCCAACGACAAATTCAAATAGTCACATGAAATAATCATAATTAAAATAGAGGAATTATTACATTTTGTTGTAAAAATTAAATTATAAGGAATATTTGAAATTGTTGAACAGGTTATACTTGCATAACCTGGTTTGGGTCAGTTTACGCTTTTCATAAACCGCTTCATGGTTTATTAAGCGCAAACTGACCCAAACCAGGCTATATAGTACAACCTGTTCAACAATTTCAAATATTCCTTAAATAATTAAATCATAGAAGCATAGGCACAATTGATACTCCTAACACACATATACTTGACTGCTGCCTTACTTTGTACAGCACTTCAATCAGACATAGTGGATTAAGCTAGTTTTATGGGCCCAAATGTTTACATGTACACAGGTCGGTCTTTAGTCAATTTGGACCAATTGCTCACAATTGGGCCCCTCGCTTAAGGGACCGGAACTGGCTGCTTATGTACAAACAACAACACACTGCATGTTTTTTAGAGAACATATTTGATCTCTGTACCTTCTAAGACCGGCCCTGCATGTACATATATATAGTTCTTAGATTGGTCTTTAGCCTGTTGATATTCTTATTTATTAAATGATATTTGTCTTAATTCCAATACCTTCCATTTTTCACCGAAAATCATACAACATTATCTGATAAAGTTTGTCAGTGACTTGTGACAGGTCGGTGGTTTTCTCCGGGAACTCCGGTTTCCTCCACCAATAAAACGGACCGCCACTATATAGCTGAAATATTGTTGAAAGTAACGTTAAACACCACAACCCTAACCCGAAAATGAACACAACTTAATGAAGATACTGAAACTATAATTGATGGTAACAGTGACTGTCAGTAAGCAATAAAACATTTACCCCTTTTCGCACTTGTTCAATCATCCCATTCCATTTACCATCCTTCTGTGATCCATACGCATTATTAGGACTTACGTATATTTGATATTTAAATGACAACTCGTGTGATAACTCAATCAGAAGATCTATAGTAAAACCTTCCAATGTTACATCTACTTTACCAGATTTCCACATAACAAATGGTTCTTCCTGTTAAAAAGAAAATTAACATATTGTCAAATGTCTTTTGATTGATCATGACAGTCTTTGATTATTGGTTGAGAATATTAGTGGGGTTCATGTTACTCAATCTTAAGTTTTCTGTACAGTGTGTTGTAGATCGATGTTTGTCCATTGTATTTTCATTCTGAATCTTTATTATTTTTTTTGGTTCTTTGCTTATTTTGATTAATGTTATTTTGCTTTCTGATTTTTGTTTTTTGCTTTTTGTTTTTGTTCTTTGGTTTTTTTCGGTTTTTTGTTGTTGTAGTTTTTGTTGTTTGTTTGTTTGCAAAATTGTTTTTTGCTTTGTTTTTTGTGTGTGTTGTTTTGTTATTTCTGTTGACAATAATCGGGATGAGATTGCAGTTTATGGTGTTTAACGCCACTTTCAACAATATTTCAACAAAATCGTGGCGGTCAGTTTTATTGGTGGAGAAAACCACCCACCTGCAGTAAGTCACTGACAAACTTTATCACATAATGTTGTATCGAGTACATCTCGCCTGAGCGGGGTTCGAACTCACAATGTTAGTGGTGATAGGCACTGATTGTCTAGGTAGTTGTAAATCCAACTATCATGCGAACACGACAATCCCTTTGACAATAATGAGATGAGTACTTGGTGTATAATGTTAAAATTGATCATTAAATACATTTGTCATGAATTACTATAAAACGTATAAAATACCAATATCTATTTTTCAAAATGCACATTTCGGTACCGCACATCTTCTCAGTGGTATAACTTATAAAAGTTGGAAACAGAAAATAGCACATCGAGTTGTTGTTAGCTCAATTAAAATTGACAGAAACAATGTACTTTAATATTTATAAAAAAAGACATCATAATTCTTGCATAACAATATTGTTTAATATTTCTAAGGAAGACGTCATAATTCTTACATAAACACTATGATTTAATATTTCTAAAGCCAGTATTATAGTTCTAAAATAGACAATACTGTTTATTGTTAATTAACTGTGATTTATTAGCCTTTATATGATCACATCTGTCAATACAATATAAAAAGTTGCATTGGGTCAATAGGGCAAAAACCAGTCCAATACCAATGTTTTCCGTATTGGCCCGATTCCAGTCAGTCCAATAACAGCTAGATCGGAATCCGCTAGACGTTTCGACAATTGCAACGAAAGTCCCGAGAGATATTGGACTGGTTAATTAATAAAGGTATCATTGCATGATGTTTTTCATTTTGGCCTAGTTATAGGTCCTCGGGTCTGCTGTATTGGCCTGAGGCTGTGCCTCATGTTAATACAGCAGGCCTCGGACCTATAACTAGGCCAATATGAAAAACATCACATAATAATACAATAATATTTCTAAAGACGAGACATCACTGTCCTTAAATAAATAGAATTCATATTCAGATGTAGAGATAGAAACATCAAAGAATTTAATATAGTGGTCTTTGTATTTATTATATCATGATAATTTTGAAATTAAAAAAAAATGGCGATTGTTAGCCAGAATGTATGCTTTGAACACACATACATGTATACATAATAAAATGTTAAATTTGAAAATAATTACCATGACAACAACAACTTTAACTATGTCTGGAAATATACCACGTGTATTTTTGTCGTCTGTGTCGTTGATAGGGATCATTACCAGTCTTTCTGCTGTAGTTTCTCCCAACGGACTCCATACACCAATCTGAATGATAACAAGTGTCTATTATATATCCAGGTCCATGCATTTTTAACATACAACAGGAATACCATGCTTTACTTAATTATATGTAGTGATATATTGCTTTTGACATGATACGCCATCGTTTATTCAAATTTACTTATCATTTTAATATTACTTTAGTATTTTCATATCTATAGCGCAGATAGAAAGGTTTAGATTTAGGGTATGGCGTTTAACCCCACTTTCAACAATATTTCAGTTATATCGTGGCGGTCAATTTTATTGGTGGAGGAAACCGGAGTACCCGGAGAAAACCATCGACCTGCCGCAAGTTAATGAACACTTTATCACATAATACGGTATCGAGTACACCTCGCCTGAACGGGATTCGAACTCACAACGTTAAAGGTGATATGCACTGATTGCATAGGTAGTTATAAATCCAACTACCATACGATCACGACCACGGCGGCCGCTAACGCAGACAGACAAGACAAACCTCAACGCATGGATAATATTTTATCATGTATGGCCGTGAACCATTGCGAGTGCTCCTACCACGTTAAATATAACATTATTAGATTTCGAAAAAAGAGAAGGTACATTTTAACTGCTACAAAACGATACATTTATTTTACGCAAAACTCCATACTTTTAAAGTGACGCTGAAAAGTAGTTGCCCATGTAGTGCCATTCTTATGTCCTTTCTGTATTGATTTTTGATATTGCTGAAATTGTTTTTGTCCTGAATATGCAAGAAATATTTACTACTGGATTTTAATTAACCAGTAACCAAATCAATCAAATCTCTTGAAACTCATTAAATGTTTTTGTGGAAAAAGTAATGTATAGACGAACTTACATACACAATATAACCGCATCGATGGTGTAATAGGTAGATCGTACTCGCCTCCAGTGAGGTGGATCGTGGGTTCGAACCCCAGAAAAGAACCATTTAATACTTATAATTCTTCAATATGAATATTTCCCTATTTTAATTATTAAACTGATTTCAGACTAGCTTTCAATCGGACTTTTTCTTAGTTTGCTGTCGACGGCCGCCATATTGCTTACACTGGTAACGCAAGAAAAGTAGTTCCGGCACGCAAAAGTTCATCGAGTTGTGAACGGATCAAAAACAAATAGGTGACATTCCTCTTGTCCAATCAAAAGGCACGAAAACGATATACATAAATTCTATAAAAATTATATATAAAATACATTGTACCTTTCTAAATAGGGAGGTACCTCCGTGATTATACAGCTGGTAAGAATAATTAACTCTTTTCCCCTCGGTGTTAAATTGGACCAAACCAGTTTGCCCATTGTACAGGATTGACTGGAATTAAAACATACAAATCATATATAATACACGTAATATAATGACGTTAACGTAATCACTGTCGTATATATCCAACGTACATTTTAACAAAATAATCAAATAAATATGTCTACTCTACCTACTCCTGAAATGTTTGCAGCTAAGTCCCCCCTTTATGTAGGGTTAGGGTTATGGTGCTTAACGCCACTTTCAACAATATTTCAGTTATATCGTGGCGGTTAGTTTTCTTGATGGAGGAAAGCGGAGCATCCGGAGAAAACCACAGACCTGGCACAAGTCATTTGCAAACTTTATCACAAAATGTTGTATCGAGTACACTTCGCCATTAGCGGGCTTCGAACCCACAACGTTAGTGGTGATAGGCACTGCTTACATAGGTAGTTATAATCTAATTACCATGTACGATCACGACGACGACGGCTCCTCCCCTTTATGTACATATCTGGTCTACTTTTGATATTTTGATGGACTTTATTCATTTCGAATAATTCTTCCGTGTGATTAGATCCTACATGTTTCAATGTTGCACTCGTCGGTAAACAACTTCTTACTTTGATGCTAGAGAGGAGTTCGTCATGCTTAAACCATACGAAATATCAATATTTATTTAGAAACCAAGCATCTGTGCTATACACATGTTTTTATTTGTTTGAGCAATTAGCAACAAATTGCATACGCCCGACACCAGCAGTCTATGTGTAAATGTTGACACACGTAATAGTCATAGGTGTGATATATATACCATACACATATTCTATTTGTTTGAACATTTAACAGCAAACTTCATACGTCCAAACCCAGCAGTCTAGGTGTAAATGTTGACATTTGTACAGCTGTTCAAACTTTCATACGTAATAGTCATAAGTTTGATTGAATTTAGCAGGTGTTACTTTGAGGAAGAGTTTGAAGATACGAAAGTGGTAATCAGACAACTCAATGACCAAAAGAAGAAGGACAGACAACTCAATGACCAAAAGAAGGACAGACAACTCAATGACCAAAGGAAGAAGGACAGACAACTCAATGACCAAAAGAAGGACAGACAACTCATTGACCAAAAAAAGAAGGACAGACAACTCAATGACCAAAAGAAGAAGGACAGACAACTTAATGACCAAAAGAAGAAGGAGAGACAACTCAATGACCAAAAGAAGGACAGACAACTCAATGACCAAAAGAAGGAGAGACAACTCAATGACCAAAAGAAGAAGGACAGACAACTCAATGACCAAAAGAAAAAGTGGAAAAAGACAAACAACGATCATACATACACAGAAAACTAAAGTAGTGAGTTTAATCTCAAACTTTATGCTTCGTGTATTAATATAAGCGTGATGATATTTACCACTACATTTGCTTAAAACCATTATTATGGTGCCATGTATAGATCACGAGATATAGAACATTTCGAATTACTTATTTCAATTTCTGGTTTCGCATTTTCCGATCTATTGTTGTTTTTATTATTTGTTTACGCTTGAACGGTTTGTTGTTTTTTTCCTCGGGTTGTGATTCATTGTGATGAACTATCTGTTTGGTATTTGCCTATATCTTAGATATATTTTAAATGAGCGAGACCTTTGTAAAGGAAACATACAATTAATTAAACAATGCAAAAGATGGAGGAAAATTTACTTCAAGATGGTGGAAACTTTCTTCAAGATGTAGGAAACTTACTTCATGTTGGTGGAATACATACTTCATGATGGAAGAAAACTTACTTCTCGTAGCGCTTCCACGAGTCTAGTTCTGTTGAACATTTGTAAATCTTCAGTCAGTCCTCTGATTTTCTGTAAATAAAGTTTTTGAGACTGCTGTATGAGCTGTGCCGTGTCAGTAGCCGTGGCTTCGTATGAATTTTTAAGGTACTTCGTCCCGGGTCCTATTTCTTTGTAGCGATATGCCAGTAATTTACACTTAGCTTGAAAAAGACCTTGTCTGTACATTGATCCTTGGTTAAATGGTTCGAAAAATAAAGACTGAAAATGTGCAATAAAATGTATTAATATAATCAATCAATATAATACTAGTATTAGACATCAGATTTAAACACATAAGATAAATAAAGGTATCAACATATTGTATAGTGGGTGATTGGGCGATTTTTGTTTAACGCAAATAAGTGAGTGAGTGAGTGATTATTGTTTAGCGCCAACGCAGCAATATTTTAGCTATATCATGGCGAGAACAAGTTAATTTTCAATGAGATGATGCATAGGTTCGCTTTGTACAAGACCAACACGCTTAGTTGTATTGTTATAGTGCTAACTCACTGAAACAACAGTCCATGGATAGCCATGTCTCCCCCACTCGGACACATTATCCTGATTCCGATCCAACCAGTCTTTCTCCATAATGGTGCGTGCTTAGCGGCGAAGCAACAAATCGCAATTTGAATGTCTTTGGTTTGACCCGATCGGGACTCGAACCCATGATCTACTGCACTCGCGGGGAGTACGCTAACCATTATACCATCGATACGGTTACACCAAGTAACAAATGTTCAACTATATGGTGGGAACAATTTGCATTTCGATGATTTTATTATGATGTCCGCGTTCAGCTAGATTTTAAGTGCTAGGTCACTGAAGAAGTCCGCGTGTAGATATGTCATTCTACTAAGAAAACATTACCCTATCAATATTAGCTCTTACTCGTTGAGAGACTCCTGGAGAAGCAACAAATGCCATTTTTATAAGTCTTTGCTTTGACCTACATCGCTCGAATCTAAAATCTACCGAATAGCATACTGTATATGTGTTTTACTACTTAGCGTTGTCTGATGCAGAAAGGGTTGTGGCAGAGTTTTAAGTATGGTTATTTGACTGTTTTACTACTTAGCGTTGTCTGATGTAGAAAGGGTTGTGGCAGAGTTTTAAGTATGGTTATTTGACTGTTTTACTACTTAGCGTTGTCTGATGCAGAAAGGGTTGTGGCAGAGTTTTAAGTATGGTTATTTGATTTTAGGAAATTGACAGTCTTTTAAATTGATCTAGATACAAAAAATGTGTATATATGTTTTATACGAAGGTGATTATTTATATTACCTGAAACGGACAGTTCATTTTTAGGTCTGGACTGTATCTGTGCTTCCTAATTTATGGTTCATGTCTTATTTGTGTCGTGTATTTCATTGCGGATAGTGGTGTCCTAAACGATTTGTGTCGTGTGTTTCATTGCGGATAGTGGTGTCCTACACGATTTTTGTCGTGTGTTTCATTGCGGATAGTGGTGTCCTACACGATTTGTGTCGTGTATTTCATTGCGGATAGTGGTGTCCTAAACGATTTGTGTCGTGTGTTTCATTGCGGATAGTGGTGTCCTACACGATTTGTGTCGTGTATTTCATTGCGGATAGTGGTGTCCTAAACGATTTGTGTCGTGTGTTTCATTGCGGATAGTGGTGTCCTACACGATTTGTGTCGTGTATTTCATTGCGGATAGTGGTGTCCTAAACGATTTGTGTCCTGTGTTTCATTGCGGATAGTGGTGTCCTACTCGATTTGTGTCGTGAATTTCATTGCGGATAGTGGTGTCCTACACGATTTGTGTCGTGAATTTCATTGTGGATAGTGGTGTCCTACTCGATTTGTGTCGTGAATTTCATTGTGGATAGTGGTGTCCTACACGATTTGTGTCGTGAATTTCATTGTGGATAGTGGTGTCCTAAACGATTTGTGTCGTGTGTTTCATTGCGGATAGTGGTGTCCTACACGATTTGTGTCGTGTATTTCATTGCGGATAGTGGTGTCCTACTCGATTTTTGTCGTGTGTTTCATTGCGGATAGTGGTGTCCTACACGATTTGTGTCGTGTGTTTCATTGCGGATAGTGGTGTCCTACACGATTTGTGTCGTGTATTTCATTGCGGATAGTGGTGTCCTAAACGATTTGTGTCGTGTGTTTCATTGCGGATAGTGGTGTCCTACTCGATTTGTGTCGTGTATTTCATTGCGGATAGTGGTGTCCTACTCGATTTGTGTCGTGTATTTCATTGCGGATAGTGGTGTCCTACACGATTTGTGTCGTGTATTTCATTGCGGATAGTGGTGTCCTACACGATTTGTGTCGTGTATTTCATTGCGGATAGTGGTGTCCTACACGATTTGTGTCGTGAATTTCATTGTGGATAGTGGTGTCCTACACGATTTGTGTCGTGTATTTCATTGCGGATAGTGGTGTCCTAAACGATTTGTGTCGTGTGTTTCATTGCGGATAGTGGTGTCCTACACGATTTGTGTCGTGTATTTCATTGCGGATAGTGGTGCCCTACACGATTTGTGTCGTGAATTTCATTGTGGATAGTGGTGTCCTACACGATTTGTGTCGTGAATTTCATTGTGGATAGTGGTGTCCTACACGATTTGTGTCGTGAATTTCATTGTGGATAGTGGTGTCCTAAACGATTTGTGTCGTGTGTTTCATTGCGGATAGTGGTGTCCTACACGATTTGTGTCGTGTATTTCATTGCGGATAGTGGTGTCCTAAACGATTTGTGTCGTGTGTTTCATTGCGGATAGTGGTGTCCTACACGATTTGTGTCGTGTATTTCATTGCGGATAGTGGTGTCCTAAACGATTTGTGTCGTGTGTTTCATTGCGGATAGTGGTGTCCTACTCGATTTGTGTCGTGTATTTCATTGCGGATAGTGGTGTCCTACACGATTTGTGTCGTGTATTTCATTGCGGATAGTGGTGTCCTACTCGATTTGTGTCGTGTATTTCATTGCGGATAGTGGTGTCCTACTCGATTTGTGTCGTGTATTTCATTGCGGATAGTGGTGTCCTACACGATTTGTGTCGTGTATTTCATTGCGGATAGTGGTGTCCTACTCGATTTGTGTCGTGTATTTCATTGCGGATAGTGGTGTCCTACACGATTTGTGTCGTGTATTTCATTGCGGATAGTGGTGTCCTACACGATTTGTGTCGTGTATTTCATTGCGGATAGTGGTGTCCTACACGATTTGTGTCGTGAATTTCATTGTGGATAGTGGTGTCCTACACGATTTGTGTCGTGTATTTCATTCCGGAGAGTGGTGTCCTACTCGATTTGTGTTGTGTATTTCATTGCGGATAGTGGTGTCCTACACGATTTGTGTCGTGTATTTCATTGCGGATAGTGGTGTCCTACACGATTTGTGTCGTGTATTTCATTCCGGAGAGTGGTGTCCTACACGATTTGTGTTGTGTATTTCATTGCGGATAGTGGTGTCCTACACGATTTGTGTCGTGTATTTCATTGCGGATAGTGGTGTCCTACTCGATTTTTGTCGTGTGTTTCATTGCGGATAGTGGTGTCCTACACGATTTGTGTCGTGTGTTTCATTGCGGATAGTGGTGTCCTACACGATTTGTGTCGTGTATTTCATTGCGGATAGTGGTGTCCTAAACGATTTGTGTCGTGTGTTTCATTGCGGATAGTGGTGTCCTACTCGATTTGTGTCGTGTATTTCATTGCGGATAGTGGTGTCCTACTCGATTTGTGTCGTGTATTTCATTGCGGATAGTGGTGTCCTACACGATTTGTGTCGTGTATTTCATTGCGGATAGTGGTGTCCTACACGATTTGTGTCGTGTATTTCATTGCGGATAGTGGTGTCCTACACGATTTGTGTCGTGAATTTCATTGTGGATAGTGGTGTCCTACACGATTTGTGTCGTGAATTTCATTGTGGATAGTGGTGTCCTAAACGATTTGTGTCGTGTGTTTCATTGCGGATAGTGGTGTCCTACACGATTTGTGTCGTGTATTTCATTGCGGATAGTGGTGTCCTACTCGATTTTTGTCGTGTGTTTCATTGCGGATAGTGGTGTCCTACACGATTTGTGTCGTGTGTTTCATTGCGGATAGTGGTGTCCTACACGATTTGTGTCGTGTATTTCATTGCGGATAGTGGTGTCCTAAACGATTTGTGTCGTGTGTTTCATTGCGGATAGTGGTGTCCTACTCGATTTGTGTCGTGTATTTCATTGCGGATAGTGGTGTCCTACTCGATTTGTGTCGTGTATTTCATTGCGGATAGTGGTGTCCTACACGATTTGTGTCGTGTATTTCATTGCGGATAGTGGTGTCCTACACGATTTGTGTCGTGTATTTCATTGCGGATAGTGGTGTCCTACACGATTTGTGTCGTGAATTTCATTGTGGATAGTGGTGTCCTACACGATTTGTGTCGTGTATTTCATTGCGGATAGTGGTGTCCTAAACGATTTGTGTCGTGTGTTTCATTGCGGATAGTGGTGTCCTACACGATTTGTGTCGTGTATTTCATTGCGGATAGTGGTGCCCTACACGATTTGTGTCGTGAATTTCATTGTGGATAGTGGTGTCCTACACGATTTGTGTCGTGAATTTCATTGTGGATAGTGGTGTCCTACACGATTTGTGTCGTGAATTTCATTGTGGATAGTGGTGTCCTAAACGATTTGTGTCGTGTGTTTCATTGCGGATAGTGGTGTCCTACACGATTTGTGTCGTGTATTTCATTGCGGATAGTGGTGTCCTAAACGATTTGTGTCGTGTGTTTCATTGCGGATAGTGGTGTCCTACACGATTTGTGTCGTGTATTTCATTGCGGATAGTGGTGTCCTAAACGATTTGTGTCGTGTGTTTCATTGCGGATAGTGGTGTCCTACTCGATTTGTGTCGTGTATTTCATTGCGGATAGTGGTGTCCTACACGATTTGTGTCGTGTATTTCATTGCGGATAGTGGTGTCCTACTCGATTTGTGTCGTGTATTTCATTGCGGATAGTGGTGTCCTACTCGATTTGTGTCGTGTATTTCATTGCGGATAGTGGTGTCCTACACGATTTGTGTCGTGTATTTCATTGCGGATAGTGGTGTCCTACTCGATTTGTGTCGTGTATTTCATTGCGGATAGTGGTGTCCTACACGATTTGTGTCGTGTATTTCATTGCGGATAGTGGTGTCCTACACGATTTGTGTCGTGTATTTCATTGCGGATAGTGGTGTCCTACACGATTTGTGTCGTGAATTTCATTGTGGATAGTGGTGTCCTACACGATTTGTGTCGTGTATTTCATTCCGGAGAGTGGTGTCCTACTCGATTTGTGTTGTGTATTTCATTGCGGATAGTGGTGTCCTACACGATTTGTGTCGTGTATTTCATTGCGGATAGTGGTGTCCTACACGATTTGTGTCGTGTATTTCATTCCGGAGAGTGGTGTCCTACACGATTTGTGTTGTGTATTTCATTGCGGATAGTGGTGTCCTACACGATTTGTGTCGTGTATTTCATTGCGGATAGTGGTGTCCTACTCGATTTGTGTTGTGTATTTCATTGCGGATAGTGGTGTCCTACACGATTTGTGTCGTGTATTTCATTGCGGATAGTGGTGTCCTACTCGATTTGTGTTGTGTATTTCATTGCGGATAGTGGTGTCCTACACGATTTGTGTCGTGTGTTTCATTGCGGATAGTGGTGTCCTACACGATTTGTGTCGTGTATTTCATTGCGGATAGTGGTGTCCTACTCGATTTTTGTTGTGTATTTCATTGCGGATAGTGGTGTCCTACACGATTTGTGTCGTGTATTTCATTGCGGATAGTGGTGTCCTACTCGATTTGTGTCGTATATTTCATTGCGGATAGTGGTGTCCTACACGATTTGTGTCGTATATTTCATTGCGGATAGTGGTGTCCTACACGATTTGGCTATATGAATAGCATGACGAGCGTCCCTTCAGAAGCATGAACTGCTTACTCTTAGCGAGACCAACGTTCACCCCGGTTCCTTGGTGGGGTCCATGTTGTTCATTTCTGTGTTGTGTGGTAGTTTTCTATAACGTTCATTTATTCAAATATTGCTCGGAATTCACATAGACCTGCACATGTCATGAAGTTGTTTGTTTAACCAAGAAATAAGTATGTTAGCTTCATGAGCGAAATGTGAATCTAAGTCAAACCAACAGGTAAGCAAAACAATAGCAAAACAGGTCTACAATGTGAATTCAGATAGACAAAATAAATCAAGAGAAATATGCATGGAAACAAAAATTATTTTTTAAATAACAAAACATGAGCACATTTAATTCTGGACATAATAAATATTTCTTACCGTATCGTGAAAAATAAAAATGTTCTTTTCATTTTCTATGATGTTTCCAAATGATTTCGCCTGGAAAAAAAGTGTACGTTTTATTAAGGTTAGACAGTCAACTTAATTTAATTAGGGTTAGGGTTATGGTGCTTAACGCCAATTTCATTGGTGATATGATAGAATGTGAGTTAACACTTCAGAATGTATGCTGTGATAAGATGTAATAGAAAGAAAGAAGATCTAAAATACAAACTTGTAAAATTTAACTTTTACCAATAAGGATTTCTAAGTCGTCGGTATGTGATTATACGCAAGAGATAAACATGTAATTGTGAATTTGGTCATAATGAAACTGTTGCATTTATTGCAATGGTAGACATACAACGGGACCCGTCATGACCTTGAATGCATGGTAGTGGGATTTACAACTACCTATATGCAATCAGTGTCTATCACCACTAAAGTTGTGAGTTCGAATTCCGCTCATGGCGAGGCGTACTCGATTCAATATTATGTGATAAAGTTTGTCAGTGACATGCGGCAGGTCGGTGGTTTTCTCCGGATAATCCGGTTTCCTCCACCATTAAAACTGACCGCCACGATAAAACTGAAATATTGTTAAAAGTGGCGTTAAACACCATAACCCTAACCCTAGACATACAACAATCAATAATCAAAATTGATAAGCGTTTGCTTTATTGATATATATATAAACTTACAGGATACTGTTTTTGATATCTTGATAAATGGATAGGTAGGGAAGGAATTGAATACCTTAATTATTGCCAATTTTGTTCTTGCAACATTCAATTATCGCTATGGATACGGATTTTACTATAATATAATAAAGCCTAATTCACATTTGTTAACATGATACTACTATCAAGTCAATATGAATTTTCCTGATATTCCATTTCATGTTTTTCTCTTTTCGTTTGAATTTCTTTTCACCAAATCCAGAGGTGCTTATTGTTTTTCTAAATTCGTTTTATTCCTGTCCGTTCAGAGAACATTTTTAAAATACACAATGATTTATCGTGTATATTTGTGTTGGAGATATTCATTGTGTCTCTGTTTCTACTATTTCCCTATTTGATTTTCCAATTATTCTGTCAGTGTGATATTTATTATGTTTTGCTATGCATTGCTAATTTTCATTCCATTTACACGTGGGTCGTTTATCATTGCTAATTTTCATTCCTTTTACACGTGGGTCGTTTATCATTGCTAATTTTCATTCCGTTTACACGTGGGTCGTTTATCATTGCTAATTTTCATTCCGTTTACACGTGGGTCGTTTATCATTGCTAATTTTCATTCCGTTTACACGTGGGTCGTTTATCATTGCTAATTTTCATTCCGTTTACACGTGGGTCGTTTATTATTGCTAATTTTCATTCCGTTTACACGTGGGTCGTTTATCATTGCTAATTTTCATTCCGTTTACACGTGGGTCGTTTATCATTGCTAATTTTCATTCTGTTTACACGTGGGTCGTTTATCATTGCTAATTTTCATTCCGTTTACACATGGGTCGTTTATCATTGCTAATTTTCATTCCGTTTACACGTGGGTCGTTTATCATTGCTAATTTTCATTCCGTTTACACGTGGGTCGTTTATCATTGCTAATTTTCATTCCGTTTACACGTGGGTCGTTTATCATTGCTAATTTTCATTCCGTTTACACATGGGTCGTTTATCATTGCTAATGTTCATTCCGTTTACACGTGGGTCGTTTATCATTGCTAATTGTCATTCCGTTTACACTTGGGTCGTTTATCATTGCTAATTGTCATTCCGTTTACACGTGGGTCGTTTATCATTGCTAATTTTCATTCCGTTTACACTTGGGTCGTTTATCATTGCTAATTTTCATTCCGTTTACACGTGGGTCGTTTATCATTGCTAATTTTCATTCCGTTTACACGTGGGTCGTTTATCATTGCTAATTTTCATTCCGTTTACACGTGGGTCGTTTATCATTGCTAATTTTCATTCCTTTTACACGTGGGTCGTTTATCATTGCTAATTTTCATTCCGTTTACACTTGGGTCGTTTATCATTGCTAATTGTCATTCCGTTTACACGTGGGTCGTTTATCATTGCTAATTTTCATTCCTTTTATACGTGGGTCGTTTATCATTGCTAATTTTCATTCCGTTTACACATGGGTCGTTTATCATTGCTAATTTTCATTCCGTTTACACGTGGGTCGTTTATCATTGCTAATTTTCATTCCGTTTACACGTGGGTCGTTTATCATTGCTAATTTTCATTCCGTTTACACGTGGGTCGTTTATCATTGCTAATTTTCATTCCGTTTACACATGGGTCGTTTATCATTGCTAATGTTCATTCCGTTTACACGTGGGTCGTTTATCATTGCTAATTGTCATTCCGTTTACACGTGGGTCGTTTATCATTGCTAATTGTCATTCCGTTTACACGTGGGTCGTTTATCATTGCTAATTTTCATTCCGTTTACACTTGGGTCGTTTATCATTGCTAATTTTCATTCCGTTTACACGTGGGTCGTTTATCATTGCTAATTTTCATTCCGTTTACACATGGGTCGTTTATCATTGCTAATTTTCATTCCGTTTACACGCGGGTCGTTTATCATTGCTAATTTTCATTCCTTTTACACGTGGGTCGTTTATCATTCCTAATTTTCATTCCGTTTACACTTGGGTCGTTTATCATTGCTAATTGTCATTCCGTTTACACGTGGGTCGTTTATCATTGCTAATTTTCATTCCTTTTACACGTGGGTCGTTTATCATTGCTAATTTTCATTCCTTTTACACGTGGGTCGTTTATCATTGCTAATTTTCATTCCGTTTACACATGGGTCGTTTATCATTGCTAATTTTCATTCCGTTTACACGTGGGTCGTTTATCATTGCTAATTTTCATTCCTTTTACACGTGGGTCGTTTATCATTGCTAATTTTCATTCCTTTTACACGTGGGTCGTTTATCATTGCTAATTTTCATTCCGTTTACACGTGGGTCGTTTATCATTGCTAATTTTCATTCCGTTTACACGTGGGTCGTTTATCATTGCTAATTTTCATTCCGTTTACACGTGGGTCGTTTATCATTGCTACTTTTCATTCCTTTTACACGTGGGTCGTTTATCATTGCTAATTTTCATTCCGTTTACACTTGGGTCGTTTATCATTGCTAATTGTCATTCCGTTTACATGTGGGTCGTTTATCATTGCTAATTTTCATTCCTTTTATACGTGGGTCGTTTATCATTGCTAATTTTCATTCCGTTTACACATGGGTCGTTTATCATTGCTAATTTTCATTCCGTTTACACGTGGGTCGTTTATCATTGCTAATTTTCATTCCGTTTACACGTGGGTCGTTTATCATTGCTAATTTTCATTCCGTTTACACGTGGGTCGTTTATCATTGCTAATTTTCATTCCGTTTACACATGGGTCGTTTATCATTGCTAATGTTCATTCCGTTTACACGTGGGTCGTTTATCATTGCTAATTGTCATTCCGTTTACACGTGGGTCGTTTATCATTGCTAATTGTCATTCCGTTTACACGTGGGTCGTTTATCATTGCTAATTTTCATTCCGTTTACACTTGGGTCGTTTATCATTGCTAATTTTCATTCCGTTTACACGTGGGTCGTTTATCATTGCTAATTTTCATTCCGTTTACACATGGGTCGTTTATCATTGCTAATTTTCATTCCGTTTACACGCGGGTCGTTTATCATTGCTAATTTTCATTCCTTTTACACGTGGGTCGTTTATCATTGCTAATTTTCATTCCGTTTACACTTGGGTCGTTTATCATTGCTAATTGTCATTCCGTTTACACGTGGGTCGTTTATCATTGCTAATTTTCATTCCTTTTACACGTGGGTCGTTTATCATTGCTAATTTTCATTCCTTTTACACGTGGGTCGTTTATCATTGCTAATTTTCATTCCGTTTACACATGGGTCGTTTATCATTGCTAATTTTCATTCCTTTTACACGTGGGTCGTTTATCATTGCTAATTTTCATTCCTTTTACACGTGGGTCGTTTATCATTGCTAATTTTCATTCCGTTTACACGTGGGTCGTTTATCATTGCTAATTTTCATTCCGTTTACACGTGGGTCGTTTATCATTGCTAATGTTCATTCCTTTTACACGTGGGTCGTTTATCATTGCTAATTGTCATTCCGTTTACACGTGGGTCGTTTATCATTGCTAATTTTCATTCCTTTTACACGTGGGTCGTTTATCATTGCTAATTTTCATTCCTTTTACACGTGGGTCGTTTATCATTGCTAATTTTCATTCCGTTTACACATGGGTCGTTTATCATTGCTAATTTTCATTCCTTTTACACGTGGGTCGTTTATCATTGCTAATTTTCATTCCGTTTACACGTGGGTCGTTTATCATTGCTAATTTTCATTCCGTTTACACGTGGGTCGTTTATCATTGCTAATTTTCATTCCTTTTACACGTGGGTCGTTTATCATTGCTAATGTTCATTCCTTTTACACGTGGGTCGTTTATCATTGCTAATTTTCATTCCTTTTACACGTGGGCCGTTAATCATTGCTAATTTTCATTCCTTTTACACGTGGGTCGTTTATCATTGCTAATTTTCATTCCTTTTACACGTGGGTCGTTTATCATTGCTAATTTTCATTCCGTTTGCACGTGGGTCGTTTATCATTGCTAATTTTCATTCCTTTTACACGTGGGTCGTTTATCATTGCTAATTTTCATTCCTTTTACAAGTGGGTCGTTTATCATTGCTAATTTTCATTCCTTTTACACGTGGGTCGTTTATCATTGCTAATTTTCATTCCGTTTACACATGGGTCGTTTATCATTGCTAATTTTCATTCCGTTTACACGTGGGTCGTTTATCATTGCTAATTTTCATTCCTTTTACACGTGGGTCGTTTATCATTGCTAATTTTCATTCCTTTTACACGTGGGTCGTTTATCATTGCTAATTTTCATTCCTTTTACACGTGGGTCGTTTATCATTGCTAATTTTCATTCCTTTTACACGTGGGCCGTTTATCATTGCTAATTTTCATTCCTTTTACACGTGGGCCGTTTATCATTGCTGCACTAGTCATTTCTAATGTGAAAATAAAAAGAGGGAATCGTCGTGGTCGTGACCGTAAGGTAGTTAGGTGCCTAACACTACGAAAGTTGTGAGTTCGAACCCCGCTTATGGCGAGGTATTCTCGATACAACATGATGTGATAAAATTTGTCTGTGACTTGCGGCTGGTCAGTGATGTTCTTCGGTTTCCTCCTCCAATAAAACTGACCACCACGATATATCTGAAATATTGTTGAAAGTGGCTTTAAACCTCAAAATGAAAAGATAAGAAGATAAAAGGCCTTATTGACGTACATCTTTAATTATCGACTAAACCATTATTTATAATCCAACATCCAGCATTTCCACCCATATACAAAAATCAAATGTGAAAACTTAATTTGTAGCATGATCTAGATCCACAATAAATTTGATTTTTTATTTTGATATATTGGTCACTGACATATATTTCTTGCCTCATTGTAGAAACATATATTACTACATTGTATATTTATTTGTAAAAACAGCATCATGAGCGACCAACTTTCTACTACTTCTTTGAGGATAGGCTGTTAATAAGTCGATGCGTTAGACAAGGATGTTTATGAAGCTCATCAGCTGGTTGCATTATGAAATGAAGCTCATTTAACATTTCTTAGCGTCTCTTTGACTAGCAAATTGTGCTACAAGCTAGCAATAAACACTCATATTGGATTTGTTAAATTAATTCCGTTGATTAAAGCCAACAATGATAGTTATTTCCATTTCTCGTTATTATTCTATATTGGTTTTATGTACATTCACAAACGATCTAAATAAGATTATGTGTGTGGTCTATAGGACTGCAAGAGGAGTTTGAAGATACCAATGGGGTAATCAGAATCCGTATATCAAAGATGAACAGCAACACAATGGCCAAAAGATAAAGTACAAAAGGACAAACAACGATCTACAAAACATAAACATAAAACTAAAGATCTCGTAACACGAAGCGCAATTAGACCCGGGTGTGAATTCATGTGCTCCGGAAGGGTAAGCAGTTCCTGCAAGTAATCATTACATTCTCTTGTAGCAGTTCCAAAATCCAATAGAAATTTTCAGAAAGAGGCAAAATTGATACCCATAACACCACTATACTTGACCGCTCACTTTCTATGCTTGGAACAGGCATCTCAATAAAAAGTGGCGGGGTTAAACTAGTCTTAGGGACCTAAACCTCATCTCTTAATGAAATTGGAGAAATATTTTTAAGATATTGATTTAAATACTTGCCGCCACCAAAACGATTTGAATAAGTTTATGTATGTGATCTCTAGGACTGCAAATAACCATTATCTCCTGTTGTAGCAGCTGGGCATTTCGTAACACTTCTATTGTTTGGTTCCGAATGTCATCCTCAGACTTCATATCCAATGCATATGAGATTGGTGAGATTTTATTTTCGATCATCTTCTGTATCAAGTCTTGGCAGACTGAAATATAAATTATAGTTTTGGTTGTTCTGAGATAAAGCTATTTTTATTTGATGGCCTGGTTGGTTTATGGTGTTTAGCGCCACTTTCAACAATATTTCAGTTGTATCGTGGCGGTCGGTTCTATTGGTGGAGAAAACCGGAGTACCGACCTGCCGTAAGTTACTGACAAACTTTATCACATAATGTTGTATCGCCTGGGTAGGATTCCAACTCGCAACGCTTGTGGTGATAGGTACTAAATACATAGGTAGTAATCCAACTACCATATGATCATGACCACGACAGTCCCCTTTTCATTTGATATTTTGATTAAGATTGTTTATTTGATGTCTTTGGATTGTTAATATCCATCGTCAACTCTTTGTTACATTGTAGACGTTTTAGTTCAAAATCGAAAGATTGGAAAGCCAAATTATTCAAAATTTTGCGAGCGATAAAATGAAAGGACCTAAAACAGGATAACCAAAATCGACCAAGGTCAACCGTGTATTAGAGAGGACAACCTTAGTTTTATTAATAATTACATTATTTCGGAAGTGAACATTTCAGTAATAAATATATCTAATAAACAATGTCAGTGTCGAAGCACTGTCTACTGGGCGGATGATACCTGTGGGACTAATAGTCTACCAGCAGAGGTATCGACCCAGTGATAGTAACACTGACTACTGGGCGTATGATACCCTGCGGGGCTAATAGTCTACCAGCAGAAGTATCCACCCAGTGACAGTAATAAAAACGTAGATATCAAATATAGTGCGCACGACGCGTTTCTGGAATAACCTTCATCAGGTACGCTCAAAATCAATTAAGTATTAATGTGAAAAATTTATGTCGGTATTCATTTAATAAAAAGACACATATTGAGTCTCTAATGACCACGGATATGTTCTGTTTGTCGTAATAAAGTCCCGTTCTTTCCCTGTTCATAACTAATTACCGAATACGGATGAATAACATGACAGGTACCGCCAGTGGAACAGGAACTGCCTACCTTTCCGGAGTACTTGGGTTTACATCGGCTTTTATTTGGAGTTCGTGTTGCTAAATATTTAGTTTTCTGTGTAATGTTTCATTGGACCATTGTTTGGTTTTGCATATTTGTTCTGTTGCGCCTTTTATTTTCTCTCCCTGTTCGATTTACGACTACGTGTCTCCACTTGAGCAAACACTACTTTAGAAACGCGTTTCATGTTTTTGTTGTTCTTGAATGTGTTTGCATACATTTGCTCTAGATGATCACGCGAACCAAGATTTTTAAATATTATAACAAAACTTTTTTTTATAAATTTAATTTAAAGAGAACGTTAATTGTTTTGGTTGTTTTTAATCATAACATTTTGAATTACCTAATCCTGTGCTGAATTCTTCGTCTTTTTTTTTTCTTTCATTTACTTGTATATTAAATACTTAATGATAAATGGTCTCCGAGCATTTCACCTCTACTAAAGGGAATTTAGAAAATAAAATAAACACACGATTGAAAAGAAAAAAGATGTTCTAATCTTTTATCACTTTTCATGTTGTCATTCACCAAAATAGTGAAAGTACTGACTTCATTATGAAGATTTTACCTTGCAATTTTGCCTGTTAACATCTAAATTCATATTTCTTCTCCCTCAAACCTAAGTGACCTCAACTGATTTTGACTACCTTGTTAAGGCCCTTTTGTTTTAATGCTCCTAAACACTTTAAATTATTTGCTTTCATAATCTTTCTATTTTGAGCGTACCTGATGACGGTATAAATACGTGGTGCACACTAAATTTGATATTTACGCTTTTATTAACACGACGGGTGCCTATAGTGGAGCAGGAACTGCTTACCCTTCCGCAGCATCTGAGTTCACCACCGGATTTAGTGGGGCTCGTGTTACTCTCTAGATGTATGTGTGTATGCTTTGTAGATCGTTCTTTGTCTTTTGTATTTTTTTCTCTTTTGACCAGTGTGTTGTCTGTTCTTCTTCCATATACGGATTATGATTACCCCTTTGGTATCTTCAAACTCTTCTTATTATACATATATGATACGCTCTGAGAACATTGTGAAAGAGGGAGTGATTAGACATAATATACGTAATACTAATGCCTGTCAGGGAATCAATAAGATGAGCTATATAATTAAAGCTATGAGACGAAGTGGAAATAATTCATTATGTTTTCATAATAACTGTTAAAAGGATAAAATACTGCTTAATTTCATTATCTTGGTACTCACCTGTGATTATTATTTTGTAATAGTTACCATGACGACAAGGTAGAATTAATTAGCATAATATTAATATGTATGTGTTATAATTCATATCTTACCATCGTTTATTTTAGGATCGTCTGGTAGAACAACAACTGCCGTTTTATTTTTCCATACCAGAAACAGATCGACGATGGCTTGATTGAGGTCCTGCATCGGTGGCATGACCTCTACAAGGTTATTCCAGCTCACATTATCCTCAATCCTCGTCTCGTCTACATAATCGAATCCCTTGTTTTGTGTAACGACATACGGTATTTTCGATTGTTCTAAGATCATCGCTAGGTTTGTGTAGTATGGTCCTATAACAACACTTACACCACTGGCGTATTTGTCATTTGCTTGAAGTTTCAATGCTGGAATATGTAATATAACAAGTCAATATTGTTTCTATTGTACAAGAATACTACGCATACAACCCAGTTATATAACATATTATAGTCTAAAAACAACTTTCGGATGTCTGCTTATACAGTAGACAGCCATGAATCCCGATTATCGCCCATGAATTTGATCATATGGCATTTCATCTCTCACCTCAACCCTTTAAGCATAAAAAAAACAAGCCCACGACATATGAAGTTGGAAATCCAGGTTCTAGCTTGAGACATTGAATCTCCAACGACAATACATATATAAGCAAATGATTAAAAAAAACTACACCAATTCATTTCCACTCACAAGCACTACATGCTATCTCAAAAATGAATGACAACATAAGCATGGACAGTAGCATAGCAGGATCAATCAATGCTCGTAGTTAACTGACTAATGTCGAAGAAGAACAGACAACACAGTGGCGAAAAGAAAATGTACAAAACGACAAACAACGATCTACAAAAAATAAATATAAAACTAAAGATCGAATAAAACGAACCCCACTAAGAACCGGGCGTGAACTCAGGTGCTCCGGACGGGTAGGCAGTTCCTGCTCCACTAGTGACACCCATCGTATTAATCTAGTTACAAACCCGGTGATAAGCCATGAATGACGAAAGGACGACCGGGAAGTGCTTACGACAAGTGGAATATATCCGTGGTCATTTGTGACACCTATATTCCATATCGGTCAACCAAGTCATGGTGGCGACCGTAAAACTTTCGAAGTGATGACTTTATTTTAACTAAATGGAACCCTTGGTTCAGTAGCTTCCTTGTTAGCAACAACCCTCTATCGAGGAAATCCTGGTAGGATTAAATTAGTCCAACCTATGTAAAGAAAGATAAGTCTAATTTGAACAAACTATCTACATCCAATAACCAAAATGTATGCAGAATAAACACATTTTGCTAAAGAACGATACTTCGTTACTATTTCCCATGACACCAGGTTCATTTTCGTCTTGTGTACCCTATGTTGCCAGTTTCTCTGGATTGTCAATTTTTGATTGCTCCTGCGGTATTTTCTATCGTTTATTTACATGTAATTACTACGTCATTGAGATCATTATTCTTAATATCTTCCTTTACAAAACAATATTGGGATCGATGTCAAATAAGAAAAGCTTCAATATATCAAAGGGGTAATCAGAAGCCATAAATGGAAGGACAGACAATACAATGGTTAAGATAAAAGGACAAAGGGACAAATAATGGTAAACAAAACACTACACAGAAAACTAAAGATTGAGAAACACGAAGTCCACTAAAACAAGAGTACTCGAAAAGGTAAATAGTTCCTATTCCACTAGATATGATTGGACTAGATAAGTTGATCATTATTGTTTCATACCAGTGCATGTCATCTGCCCTTACTGGACAGTATTGGAGTAGTTGTCAAATTTAACTGAAACCTCGTGAACGGAGATATTTTTTTTATTATATCGTTTATCAACATATATTATCTGCCGTTATTTGGATAGACATCAATTTATCATAAATGTACAGGGAGATAATTTCGTATTTATCGTTGCTCATCCACCCATTTTTTCTTCCTGCATCAAACAGTAAACTTCTTGCCATCAAGTGGGATAATTTTCTTCTCCCGCATTTAAAACAGTATTGTGAACTTGTCCTTTCTCTATCAAGTGGGATAATAGTACTGTAGCATTAAACAGACGACAATTCAAGAAAAACTTGAAGACATCACAGGATAATCAGAAATCATTCATGGAAGGACAGACAATGCAATGGCCACAAGGAAAAGGACTAAAGAGACAACAATGATCAACAAACATTACACAGAAAACTAAAGATTGAGCAACACGAGCCTCCGTCACAAAAGCTATATTAAACTCGGTTAACCCGGAAACTTTTTCAGTGTCTGCTCTGTTAATGGCACCCATCGTGTTACTCTTGTTACAAATCGGTGATAAGTCATCTGTATCTTGTTATCATCCAGAGTAAGAAAATATGAGACAAGAAGAATACACATAATGCTCTGTTTCATCAACGATTAAGAAAATACATACCTTTGTCAAGACCATTTTTGATATTGGTCCATCCATTTCTTTGAATAGTCAGATTGTCACGGACGTTAACATTGACGATACTTATCGGAGTAAAACAGTCTATAACATCTGTATTGTTACTCTGAATGTTCTTCTCCACAAACTCTTGTAATGGACTCACTCCAGTCGTTTGACTTAATATGCCTAATCAATTAAATAATTAAACGCATGATAAATTATTATTGAGACTTTCGAACTGATCAGCGAAATGTGCGTAATGTAACTACTATGAAAGTTCGTCGACAAAATATGTGTGATGTAAATTACTTTGGAATTTCGTCAACAAAAAGTGTGTAATGAAAATTACTTTGAAATTTCGTCAACAAAAGGTGTGTAATGTTAATTACTTCGAACGCTCGTTAAGAAAGTGTGCTTAATGGAAATACATGATAGCGTTAACATTTGTCACTAATTATGTTAGTTCAATTCATATTGCTAAAACATTATAATTTTCTTCTTTTCTAAAATTTTAACGACATTTCTCGAGCATAATTAAATCATTTAAAATGCATTCATGTGATTCTGAAATGTGGTATACAGTAACCCCAAAATATTCTAAGAATAATATCTTTGTAAAGAAATAGTTGACACAAGATACATCTACATTTTTGAAAGTTGCTTGTGTACTTTGGATAAAATTGATGACCATTCAATCTTCATGTTTTAATTTAAAGAAATGTTTACTACTGTATTCTACATTTTAAAAACACGCCACCTTCATATCCTCTCTCATACTTCCTATCATGAAAATGTGTACTCTAAATATACTTATTTTGCTGAAGTTTACAAGTCTGTTGTATCTCTGTTACCAATTATTATAATGTTAATTGTAGTTTATAATATACTTATTTTGCTGAAGTTTACAAGTCTGTTGTATCTCTGTTACCAATTATTATAATGTTAATTGTAGTTTATGTCAGTATATGTCAATGTATGTATATTGTGTAACAAACGGAGACGGCAACCTAAATTGTATAATTTGTGCCTGATCTTGTTTATGACAAATAAATATGGTTAAACTAAACTACAATACTACATTTAATATGATGGTTAATAGATCAAGGTATTGAAAATTGTACTTAATCATATTTTTAAGTGCAATATTTACAGATTTATTTACGACATATCTAACAAAAAGAAATTTCTACATTAAAGATCTTACTGTGAAGACTATAACAGCAATACAATAAATAAACTAATATTTTACTTAAAAAAGAATATTCACTGATCATCACTATTTAAATTATTTTATAAAGTTTTTATTGAAATACCTACCTACTACAAAATTGTATTTAACAGGTTGGTTGTTTCCACCTAGGTAACACTGACCAGAACTTTGATCACCGAAAAGTAACGTTATAAATAGTATGAAGAACATCGTCATTATAAGCACTGTAAATATAAGATTAAAGGTATCATCTGAGGAATAATTAATGTTGTAAACATAATTAACTGCTGACAAACTGTTAAAACAAAATAAAATATATATTCTTAGGAACACTGGGAGCTGTAATAATTGCTGAAAATTCATAATTATAAGATACACAGAACACACAGTTCTGTAAACATTTCTATAAAAAATGCAAATGCAAGGTGATTGTCATTATCTTAATACGAATCATTAGTGCTCCAACAATCCGTAGACAACAACAAAACAAGATAAATACCACCATCATAGAGTCAATTGATCCGTATTGTAATTATTGCTGAAAAACTACAATGCAAGATATATGTACTAGATTTAAATATTAGCGCAAACTATATCAGAAGGGACACTGTCTTATATTTGTACATGGAATTAACTTTTCATATTTTATCATTCTATGCCTGTACCAAGTCAGGATCATTACGATTTTCACATTTTTCCGGTTGTTGACTGATTTTGTCTGTTTATATACTTATGAGTTTTGGCTTTTCCTTTGTAAGATTGCTCGGAGTTCGGAAATTTATTATTACCCTTATATATCTTTACAATTCCCCATTATCAATTGCACACTGATGACCTTCTATAAAAATACATCTCAAAACGAATAATTTGAGTAATGGAAAGAGACATTTATTAATATTATAAACATAATAACAATCTATGATCTTACGACTAGTTTCGATTACAAGTTTTAATGCTGAAGAGTTATATATATAATACATGTTATGTTCGTCAGAAGTACTCTACATTAAGACAAATGTTTAATATAAAACAAGTCGAATGAGTTGTTCAAAACAAGGCAACCAATGTAATGCGTACTTAACATAATAAAAATGTCAATAGCTCAAACTTCAAAATAAACCGGAAGTGAGAGCATGTGTTCTGTATGGTACCAGTATCCAAATAGGACACTGGATAAAGCTCAGTACGCTAATTATCGGATAGAAGCAAACGTAATGTGACTCGCCATAAGGTTTAAAACGTCAGTACAACAAACAAATAGCACCATTACAGAATGTATTTACTAATAATTATGTTTATTTACAGAAGCATAAGCTATAATACTGTCCATATCATTTAATAATTTCATGAAATATATCTGCTTTATATCGTCTCTGAGAATATCATGTTCCAAGTGGTACACTGGATCAGTTTTATATAATGTGTAATAAAAACAAAATTGTGACATTCATCCATAATTGTTAATCACAAATCCGTTGTTATGACATTGTAATAGATATATAGACATATTGAACAAAGGATACAAAAGACAAGCTAATTAAATTAGATGTGATATTTTGTGTTGATGGGATATCTAATAGTTTTATTGAAGATAATTTTTTTTACATACAAGTCCCCCGTGTCCACTTGGATCATTTATTAATCAGTTACACTGCCAGATCAATGATACAACTATATTATGTAGCCTTGTCTGATTAGATGGTAACATTTTTGAACTTGTTATGATGTTTGGTTTGGCTTATGCTTATGATGTTACGCCACTTTCAACAATATTTCAGTTATATCGTGGTGGTCAGTTTTATTGGTGGAGGATACCGGAGTACCCGGAGAAAACCACCGACTTGTCTCAAGTCACTGACAAACTTTATCACATAATGTTGTATCGTCTGAGCGAGATTTGAACTCACAACATTAGTGGTGATAGGCACTGATTACATCGTTAGTTGTAAATCCAACTACCATACGATCACGACCACGACGCCCCGTGAACTTGTTGTGAAACTTTGACTAAAAGGTGGAAATCAAGTAACACACAATCATTGGTGTCCACGTTTCTTGACTATCACTCATTAGGCGACAGAGTGCTTTAGCTGGATGAATGAGTTCTTAAGGAGGACACAGTTTACCTCTTTAAAGCATTCTTTTCCAGCAGTTGAAATGTACCAAATGTGAGGCTCAAAATTTAGAAATATCGGAATAATTATTGATCAACCATCTTTGATTCAATTTAGGCCAACTCCAGTTAAAATATAGAAAGTTTGGTAATTGTTGTAAACTTTTGTTTTAAAGAGGTCAAATATGATGCAGATTAAAGCGCAATGGTAATGAAAATACATTGATTTACATTGCCCCTATCGGCTCAGAGAAATGACTGGAATGAAAACATAGTCAAGCAAAAGACAAACCACTTTCCCCGATCGTGATATAAAACAATACATGTAGACAAAATATAGGATTGCACATTTGAAAATGTAAAACATGATGAATCTTTATATTACACATTGGGTCCATAAGAAGTACATAGGTTTGGTTCTTTCCAGTTTATGTATGTGGGAGCATAATTATGTAAAGTAAATGTCAGGGATGTCAGTGTGAAAAATTAAAGTAAATATTACGTGGCTATGGTTCAGGAAATAGAATGAAAAACAAACAATAAAACAATGTCGGAACAGTTTTAAAATCTAATCCAAGTATCGTAGAAACAATTTCACAAAGTGTAACGCCACTTTAAACTGACACCGAAGAACCAACATCAATAACATATTTTTTTAAAAGCTTTGATTTAAGCGTCAAAACCAATTTAACATCATTTGAACATTTAATTACATCAGGTATTGAAAAAATATCATACTCGTGGAGATTTTATAATGTGTTGACTACATCATTGAATAATGACGTGCAAACACATGATGCATGTCCATGCATTAACTGTCTGATAAATTAAGCAATAATATATCTTAGTGTAGATTTTTGGGGATATCTCTTCCATGTGTATTATTGATTTAATTTAATTATTACAGTAAATACCAGACCACTTTCAACCCATAGTGGTCGTGCTAGTAAGAGAAATATAAAGTTCATATTTTAGTACGCATTATTAAATATCACCAGTTTTATCCAGAATGTCAAATTATCAAAATATTTATATCATCATCATCATCATCATCATTCTTTATTTCCTCTGAAATTGTATTGTAAAACTAGCTTAACGCCGCCACTTTCCATTAAAGTTTCTGTACCAAACCATGAAAGTGAGTGGTCATGTATTTGTGTGTTAGAGGTCATGTATTTGTGTGTTAGGGGTCATGTATTTGTGTTAGGGGTCATGTATTTGTGTGTTAGGGGTCATGTATTTGTGTGTTAGGGGTCATGTATTTGTGTGCTAGAGGTCATGTATTTGTGTGCTAGGGGTCATGTATTTGTGTGTTAGAGGTCATGTATTTGTGTGTTAGGGGTCATGTATTTGTGTGTTAGAGGTCATGTATTTGTGTGTTAGGGGTCATGTATTTGTGTGTTAGAGGTCATGTATTTGTGTGTTAGAGGTCATGTATTTGTGTGTTAGAGGTCATGTATTTGTGTGTTAGGGATCATGTATTTGTGTGTTAGAGGTCATGTATTTGTGTGTTAGGGGTCATGTATTTGTGTGTTAGAGGTCATGTATTTGTGTGTTAGAGGTCATGTATTTGTGTGTTAGGGATCATGTATTTGTGTGTTAGAGGTCATGTATTTGTGTGTTAGAGGTCATGTATTTGTGTGTTAGGGGTCATGTATTTGTGTGTTAGAGGTCATGTATTTGTGTGTTAGAGGTCATGTATTTGTGTGTTAGAGGTCATGTATTTGTGTGTTAGAGGTCATGTATTTGTGTGTTAGAGGTCATGTATTTGTGTGTTAGGGATCATGTATTTGTGTGTTAGAGGTCATGTATTTGTGTGTTAGGGGTCATGTATTTGTGTGTTAGAGGTCATATATTTGTGTGTTAGAGGTCATGTATTTGTGTGTTAGAGGTCATGTATTTGTGTGTTAGGGGTCATGTATTTGTGTGTTAGAGGTCATGTATTTGTGTGTTAGGGGTCATGTATTTGTGTGTTAGAGGTCATGTATTTGTGTGTTAGAGGTCATGTATTTGTGTGTTAGAGGTCATGTATTTGTGTGTTAGGGATCATGTATTTGTGTGTTAGAGGTCATGTATTTGTGTGTTAGGGGTCATGTATTTGTGTGTTAGAGGTCATGTATTTGTGTGTTAGAGGTCATGTATTTGTGTGTTAGAGGTCATGTATTTGTGTGTTAGGGGTCATGTATTTGTGTGTTAGAGGTCATGTATTTGTGTGTTAGGGGTCATGTATTTGTGTGTTAGAGGTCATGTATTTGTGTGTTAGAGGTCATGTATTTGTGTGTTAGAGGTCATGTATTTGTGTGTTAGAGGTCATGTATTTGTGTGTTAGAGGTCATGTATTTGTGTGTTAGAGGTCATGTATTTGTGTGTTAGAGGTCATGTATTTGTGTGTTAGAGGTCATGTATTTGTGTGTTAGAGGTCATGTATTTGTGTGTTAGAGGTCATGTATTTGTGTGTTAGAGGTCATGTATTTGTGTGTTAGGGGTGTTGATTTTGTCTCTTTCGATGATTTTGATATTTTATTTTGTAATTGTTCCGACAATGTGACCAATTTTTGTTTGTTCTTCTTTTTATTGTTATTTAGTGTATTTATTGTCTTTTTACATATAAACAATGCAATGAACTAGGTGTATGTAGAAAAACTATGTTCAATATGAGAAGAACTCCTTCATCTCTATATGTAAAGGCATTTACTACGCTTTGATGAACCTGTTTGATATATATATATATCATTAGTATGGATGTGAGATATGGGGTCTAAAAACATCCATGACAGACAGAGTTCATTTGTATTAGTGTAAAATATTTTATAAGGTTATTAGAAAAACCCACTAGTGGCATTGTATGTTTTGAATGACGTAAATTCAATTCCATTGTGAACGTAATTTTAGAATACTTAATTTTGGTTCGTTCTGTGTCTTGTCCATAATGTTTCCAGTATCTCTGGATTGTCTATTCCTAATTGTCTCTTCGGTTTCTCTAACGATTATTGAGTTAATGACAATCGTATTTTAAAGTCGGACTAAAAAGAATTTGTATTGAATTTTACAGCATGTTCGAACTGAACAACATATACACAAAAAATTAATATGCTGTCTTTTTATGAATAATGTATGTAATAACCAGTGACTGTTGAATGTAGACAATCATTGTTTACTTTAATTAGACGCTTGTTTGCTCAAGCTAAATAAAAAAAATATTTTTCATTAGAAGCAACATCCAAGTGTAGATTATATAAATATGTGGTAACAAATATAGATTTCCAATTTTATTTTCAGGCATATATTCCGGTAAGTGTATCACTACATATTAGAATTCGTTTGTCTTCTCATTGATACTGCACGTAATATTGGTATTGCTATGAACGATATAAATTGTCCATTATCTGAATTAAGTGTTATTGAAGATGCATTTTATTTCATTCTAGAATGCATAATGTGCATTGATTTGCGTAGTATATATATAATACTGATTCTGGTCGTCCGCTTCCAAATGTATAGAGTTATTGTCTGTTGAAAACAATAAAGAGCTTTGAAACTGCCGTAATATATATATATATATACATATATATACGTCTGAAAATTAAACCAAACAGTGTTAGAATTAGATTTTAGAGCTGTCAAATTTTTGTTCTTTCCTCGACGGGATTTGAACTCACACCATTGATACACTGCAGCACCATTCGCTTAGCCTTACGTCCAGCGCCCTAGACCACTCGACCACATCCATATATATATAAACGTCTAAAATGTAGCACAACAACATCAAAAAAGAGGTTAAAATATAAAAAAAATAACTATAAGTCTACAAAAAGACTATAATTATAATCAAATGGACGGATATTTCGCTTGACCGACAAGCTTCATCAGCGTCTGTAATCTGATTTGAAAAATTGTCACGTGACCATCAGTTATCGTGACGTAAAAATCATAATCTTGAACTTTATACTTTATATTATTAAAATATATATGTACACTAATTATAAACAATATGAAAACAATGAGAAAATGTAATGATGAAATTTACCAACTAGCTAAGGACCAGGCACTGGTTAAAAAGTTTAAAAAAACAACAAAAGATTTGGGCCTTTTTGTTTATGCCCTCCGGATGTAATGTTTGTAACTCGCGGATCCAAAAACTCTGTCTTTTTTGTCTTTGATTCTCTTTCCAACTTGGATTAGAATTAGATACAGTTTACTGTGATAATATCTTTATTATATGCAGATGTGCTTTAAGATTTCTGAAGGGATGTTTTGGTGTTTAGCGCTATTCAACAATATTTCAGCTACATCGTGTCGGTCAGTTTTATAGGTGGATGAAACCGGAGTACCCGGTGAAAACTGACAAACTTTTTCACATAGTAGTGTATCTAGTACGCTTCGCCAGGAGCGGGATTTGAACTCACAACTTTAGGCACTGATTACATACGTATTTGTAAATCCAACTACCATATGATTACGGCCACGATGTCACCCAAAGCTATCTTTATATTGTACTGCATATGCCATATCATATAAACGTAGAATAACCTTCATCAACTACATTCAAAATCGAAAGACTGGAAGGCCAACTGTTATGTGTATATCTATGTTGTATCGTTCTTGTTTTCACTCTTATTTTCGCATGATTAAAAACAGTGTCGGTGAAGTAATGATTAGTTTTCTCGGTGTGGATGATCTTTGACTCGGGCCACTATCTTATCTGATCAGACCAAAGACTATAAAATTCGTACATTTTGGATGTACTACTTCTCCATTAAGCACGTAGCATGACGAAAAAAGAGATAATACGCTTTGTATCGGAATCGGGATAATGTGTCGCAGTGGAATGACATTGTCTACGCGTGAACTTTTGCTTCAGTGAACTAGCACTATAAAGCCAACAAAACGCGTTGATCTAAATCAAAACGCATCTGATCGAAATTTAATCTATTTTCGCCATGATATAGCTTAAAAGTTGCAATGGAGAGATTGCCATTCTATTCTTCAGATTGTACACTTAAGCTATAGAATTCCACTTTTTAACATTATTATAGAAGAGTTTGAAGATGCCAAAGGGGCAATCAGAATACGTATATCGAAGAAGAATAATTAAGGGTAATAACAAAATTACCGAACTCCGAGCAATCTTACAAAGGGAAGGTCAAAATTCATAAGTATATAAACAGACAAAATCAGTCAAAAAAGAACAGACAACACAATGGCCAAAAGAAAAAGTACAAAAGGACAAACAACGATCTACAAAACATACATATAAAACTAAAGATCGAGTAACACGAACCCCACTAAGAACCGGGGGTGAACTCGGGTGCTCCGGAAGGGTAAGAGGGTATTTTACAATGTATTCATAAATAAAATGAAAAACAAAAAATATCACACTGTGGAAACAGTTCCCAATTCAAATAGAAAAGTCGTAGAGAGACACATTTGATACCCTTAGCACACACATACATGACCGCTCACTTTCCCGGTATTCACAAAAATGTTGTCAATGTATATTAGTTGCGTACCTATTTAGACTCCGTTACATAAATAAAATAATACATGTATATCTTCATCCATTATTTAATGATAGTTATATCTAATATAATAAAAACAACGCAGAGCCATTTATTATGGAAATATCATTCAGTCTCGCTCGTTGCCTAGAATATCCATCGGTATTATACGAATAATCCCGAGTGTACCTTTACTCGAACATCCATTAGTGCTTATGCACTCCCTGTTAGCTATTCCAAAATGAGAATGTAATGCGTTGATAATAAAACATAACATTAGATGACTCTGGAGTTTTCAACAATTTTAGTTTTTTTGTTACTGTCAACACAATAAAAAATCATTTCAGTCCAATAAATTAATTAAATAGCTTAGCAAATAGTACGTACCTGTTTTATTATTCGAAACAAAATATTTTATTGCACAACCATACGATCCTGTAAATATTAAAAAATATAAGAGCAAAACTGTTATTTGGAATATTTAACTTCCTATGCGAATGTATTGTAATAACGTGGTCATAAAAGCATATATGGATATCGGTTATTTAGGTACAGCTGTATTTTCCATATAGACCATTTACACATTTCCGACTTAATTCTACACGTTTCTTATATGAGTTGTCTCACTTTAATCTGGGCAAATTGGTCCCTTTCTTGTTTAATGAAAAGAACGTATATTTTTTCCTATTATCTGCAAAAAAAGATTAATGTTGTAACAATTTGTGAATTTTCCATTTCCTATCAAAAATTATTTCTTACAAGATTAAAATAACTACAGATAGTAATAAAACAATATTCAAATTATTTGTCCTTTCCGCGCACAACTCATGCACAATGTGTAAATTTAGAAACAAATCGGGAATTTGCCAATAATCTATTCTTATTCACGACGTGACTGAAATTTAAAAAGGAGGTAGTGAATAATTCTGGGACTTTTATTGTCTCGTTTGTTCTTCTTAGCATTTCTTTTACCATTCAACGCAAAATATTGAAACTCAAATCTTAAATACAACCCTTGGAGTCCTAGGGGAAAAAACAACAAAACAACAAAAGAGTTCACAGCAAATTCCAAATTTAACGTGTTTGAAAATTAGGTCGTGTTAATATAGTTTTATATCTTACGGGCCAAACTTTGGGAATTAACATTAAAGTTTAGTATTGCTATATTAATATAAAGAGAAATAAAATGAAAAACGAAAAATACTACACTATCGGAACATTTCCACATTGCAATATATCAATCATAGAAAGAGGCAAAATCGATACTCTTAGCACACAAGTACATGGGGGTCACCTTCCTGGCTTGGTACATGCACTTCCATTAATGTGGCGGAGCTAAACTAATTTTAGGGCCAAAATCTCCCCTCTTAGTGAAAACTGTTTTAGAAAATGTTAAAGACTGATATATGACTATGTGATCGTATGTATAGTTACTGATTCATTAGTATTGCAACAAACTGTTGTAGCTAAAAAAAAAGCTGACATAATATGCAACATTATGCGCTTGTTGGCTATTTTGTTTATGCCCTTCGGTCTATATGCTCCTAAAGACTTTTAATTTATTTGGCTTTCCAGTCTTTTGACTAGAAGCGCACCCATTGAAGGTAATTCCAGACAAGCGTCGTGCGCACTAAATTACATTTCAACATTTTCATTACTATCACTGGGTCGATAACTCTGCTGGTGAACTATTAGTCCCCGAAGATATCATCCGTCCAGTAGTCAGTGCTTCGGCACTGACATAGTTTATTAGATATATTTTGAATGAAATTTGTAAGTTCCTAAATGATATAATTTATATCAAAAATAAGGTTCGCCTCCCTTAGGCATATGTAACGTTACCCAATTTGTATTATCCAGCTGATGTTCTTTGGTTTTATTGCTTCTAAAGACATTTAAATTATTGTACTTTTCAATCCTTTGAGCGTATCTGATGAAGGTTATTGAGCGTATCTGATGAAGGTTATTGAGCGTATCTGATGAAGGTTATTCCAGAAACGCGCCGTTTGCGTTAAATTTGATATCTACGTTTTAATAAATAAAAAAAATGATTCTGTTGAACAAAAAAGGTGACGTTAGATTTTTTCAACTGAAATACAAAATGTATAAACTAAGAGATACATGTTCTCTTCTGAAAAACAAAATAATGAAAACTGTAAAATATGACATCTCGACCTCTGTCATTTATTGTGAGCGAACATGGACAAATACGATAAAACAAGTTAACTGACAAAAAAAATCTTACCTTTTATATCCGAATTATTACAATCATGAACCTTTTGTGGTTAAAAACTCTTATTTTGTTAATATTTTTTTCTGCCTTTCACATTATAAACTCTATTATTATCTGTCATAGAGTTAATTCACCACATCTCAATTATGTCTCCGCAGCATAATGTAGTACAATGTTAGAATCACTAGTGCATTGTACATATTATAATTCATTAACTATTAATATCATTACAACGTTTTTGATAGTAAAGGACAGATAAACAATATACCAAACAGACGTAGAAATCTCTACCGAGAATTCAATTTCATCAATGTTATCAATTAAGTGCTGGCATTTATGGAGTCCCCGATAGGTATGGATTGTTGAATTAGAGGTCTATTTGATTAGGTTTGAACCTACGATCAATGGTGTAATCATGGTTGCTGTACGATGTATGGAGGTCTACGCTTTTCTTATATTATGTTTGGTTACCACTGCGTGGTCTTACAGCACATATTTAAATGCCGGTAAGTACTTTAATTACATCAAATATAGATACATTTGTATGTATAAGGTTTTTTTTAACTTTTTGTCATTATCATTATTGCGTTATGAGTTATGGAAATGATCATATACTAAATGCACATTAATTCCTATATTCCACTAACAAGGCTTCTCTTTCCGTTAGTTTTATAGGAGTTGAATTATGGCTTCTGATTACCCTTTTGGTATCTTCAAACTTTTCTTAAATATTGATATAAATTTAAATTGCTCTTGATACATTTGATAGGCTTTGTTGCCTAAAACCACACAATGGCACAATAAGATAAACATTGAACCAGTCCAAACAGGATATATATATCGCTGCATATTATTATGATGCTTATCTTAGCTTTTTTGCTTTGCGAATTTGAGGAACTGTTGATTCAATGAGGATACATTCCTATTTCAAACTGATACTGATAAGTCGATATTCAAAGAAGGACATACAATACAATGACCAAAATAAAAGGACAAAATAACAAGCAATTATTCACAAAATAATACACACAAAACTAAAGATTGTGCAACACGAACACCACAGAACAATCGGAAGTGAACGCATGTGCTCCGGAAGGATAGGAAAGCGGAACAAACTGATTTGGTGTTGTATTCATGTCTTAATCGGAAGCTACAACATCCATGATTATAGATTTAAAAAATACACGGTGGCTATGTGATGCAAGACGTCATTTCATTAGTTGTTTTTTAATGTACAGGTCATTTGAAACAATGCGCTAAATTTTCCTGGAAGTCAGATGATTGTAGAAATCAGGACAGTAACGAAAAAATTGAAAACATTTGTTTTGAAAACAATATGTCACATAACGTACTACTAGAAATTTTTCACTTTGGTGAGGAGTTATTTACGTGCGTATTTGTAATATGATTCAGAACACGTTATTCTTTCCAAATTACTGCATGACTTGGTAGTAAATATTGTTGTATATAAATGTTAGCGAATCCCGAAGGGGCAATCAAACATGGCCCATCCAGAGAAACTGGCAGCATATAGTATAAACGACGAAGAGAAGCAAAGTAAAAACACAACACAATATGTGGAGGTAAAGACGAACCGAACATCGTTTTTATGCGGAAATCATTAATTGTCAGTTCTAACGACGGAAACTGAAATGATCCTAGTAAACGACAGAGTTAAGTTGGAAACTCTGTAGCTGTTCACTTGTTATATTTGTAAATATTGGAAGAACTTAACGACACGTTTGAAGATACCAATGGAGTAATCAAAAGATTGAATCGAAGGACAGACAATAAAATGGCAAAAAGGAAAAAGGACAAACAACGATCTACAAATACATTACACAGAAAACTAAAGATCGAGCACCAGGAACCCCATTAAAGACCGAGAATGCACTCAGGTGTTTCAGAACCGTAAACAGTTCCTGCTCCACATGTGGCACCCATCGTGTTACTGAGATTGTAGTTTTGGCCTTTTCTTCTGTTTTATTAATGATAACACGGTAGCAATCGCGCGTCTAGTGACAGTTCAGATTCGAGTTCAGGAAACTAATTACTTTCAAAGCCTATCACCCCTTATATAAATATTTAGGGAGGATAATTCCAATAAATGGTAGTTCCCTTATTTGAATGAATTTATGATTGAGACTAACATATTCTATATACAATCATATCTGAGGGATCAATGAAAGGAAAAACAAAAAATCTCTGTGGTAACGCTTCAAAATTCTGACCGCAAAATCGATACCCATAGCACACATACACATGACCTCTCACATTGTCCTATAACCAGATGTAAAATGTAGCGTAAAGACTACATTTCATCATTTATTTACAGCTTATTACGTATGATTTCTTAATAATTACATTACTTCCGTTTTTCATTGAAATGTTACAATATGATTGGCTATGAAGTGGTCACATGATTATAAAAGAGATGCTTTACATCCCAATAAAACTCAAACCCGAACTTGCACGTGCCTCCATGACGACGTCAGATGTAAACAATCAATGGCGTAGTAATTTCCAACAGCAAATAATCTAACACAAATAAAATTCACAACGAAAAATTCAACTATATTATATTTTGGTATGATAAGAATTGAACGCATTTTTTTGTAGTTTTATAGGCGTGTAAAAGCGTGGACCGAGGCTAGCGCGCTTCATGCAAAATGTGCTTCGGTCCACGCTTTTACACGCCAATAAAACTACAAAAAAATGCATTCAATTCTTAAATACATGATAACATAGACCACAACAATGCACGTTCACATTATTTGATTTTTTATTGACAATTATTCCAATTGTTCATTTATTTTCCAATTATCAGCCTTCATTTATTCATCATTTGCATAATTAATTGTAGTCATGCTATTTTAGATAACAAAAATGAGAAAACAGATGTAGTATGAATATGAAAAAAATTTTAAACATTTCTTCTTAAAAGAAATGTCACAAAACGTACTACTAAAGAATTTCCACTTTGATGAAGAGTGATTTACGTGCGTACTAGTATTCATAATGTGATTCAGAGCACGTTTTTTTTTTAATTACTGCATGACTTGGTAGTAAATATTGTTGTATATCAACGTTAGAGAATCCAGAGAAACTGGCAACATAGAGTATACAAGGCGAAGAAAAACAAAACAAAAACACAACACAATATGTGTTAGACTCCACTATGCGTAAACAAACACATATAACGTAAATAAGACATGAGCCCTTCAACTGGAGGTAAAGACGAAGCGAACATGGTTTTTAAGCGGAGATCGTTATTTATTAGTCCTAGCTGGTCTGATGACGGAAACTGAAATGATCCTAGTAAACGACAGAGTTAAGTTGGAAACTCTGTAGCTGTTCACGTTTAGATTTTGTGAATATTGGAAGAACTTGAAGAAAAGTTTGAAAATACCAAAGTGGTAATCAGAAGCCGTAAATCGAAGAAAGACAGACAATGCAATGGACAAACGAAAAAGGACAAACAACGATCTACAAGAATTTACACAGAAAACTAATGATCGAGCAACATAAACCCCACTAAAAACCTGGGGTGTACTCAGGTGCTACGGAACGGTAGGCAGTTCCTGCTCCACATGTGGCACCGTCGTGTTAATGTAATTGAAAATTTCTTCTCTTTCATTAATGATAACACGGTAACAATTGCGCGTCTATTGACAGCTCAGATTTTTCTTTGCCTTTATTCGAGTTCAGGTAGCATATTTTTTTCAAAGCCTTTCACCCCTTATATAAATCTTTAGAGCCTTTATTCGAGTTCAGGAAAATGAATTATTTTCATTGCCTATCAACCCTTGTATAAATATTTAAGGCGCACAATTCTAATAAATGGTTAGTCCCTTATTTGAATTAAATTATGATTGAAACTAACATGGATTATACACAATCATATCTGAGGGATCGATGAAAGGAAAAACTAATAATCACTCTCGGAACTCTAAATCAAAAAATCACTGTTGGAACTCTAAATCAAAAGATCACTCTCGGAACTCTAAATCAAAAAATCACTCTCGGAACTCTCAATCAAAAAATCACTCTCGGAACTCTAAATCAAAAAATCACTGTCGGAACTCTAAATCAAAAAATCACTGTCGGAACTCTAAATCAAAAAATCACTCTCGGAACTCTAAATCAAAAAAATCACTCTCGGAACTCTAAATCAAAAAATCACTGTCGGAACTCTAAATCAAAAAATCACTCTCGGAACTCTAAATCTAAAAATCACTCTCGGAACTCTAAATCAAAAAATCACTCTCGGAACTCTAAATCAAAAAATCACTCTCGGAACTCTAAATCAAAAAATCACTGTCGGAACTCTAAATAAAAAAATCACTCTCGGAACTCTAAATCAAAAAATCACTCTCGGAACTCTAAATCAAAAAATCACTGTCGAAACTCTAAATCAAAAAATCACTCTCGGAACTCTAAATCAAAAAATCACTGTCGGAACTCTAAATCAAAAAATCACTCTCGGAACTCTAAATCAAAAAATCACTCTCGGAACTCTAAATCAAAAAATCACTGTCGGTACTCTAAATCAAAAAATCACTCTCGGAACTCTAAATCAAAAAATCACTCTCGGAACTCTAAATCAAAAAGTCACTCTCGGAACTCTAAATCAAAAAATCGTAGAAGCAGAGGTAAAATCTATCTCTATAGGACACATATACATGACCTCTAACATTGTCCTATAACAAGGTGTCAAATGTAGCGTGAAGACTGGATTGTCCTTCTTTAATTTTCTTCGTCTTTCTCTGGATTGTCCTTTTTGATTACCCCTTTGGTTCTATAACGTTTATTCCATCATTTAGTTCTTAAAGGGATATTAAAGCTCGTTTTAACATATATTTTTTTCAACTCGTGACGAAGGTTGTTTCTTTTCAATTTAATTGTAAAAACAATCCAAAAATACTTTGCACGCGCATATAATCCCTAATATCGTTAAAATATCACTTTAAAGGGTCGAAATGAATTTTTGTCCAGGAAGCAAAAATTCAATTATTGGAAAAACCGCAAGATATGACAGAATTATCAACGAATTATGTCACTTTTACAAAGTTTCATTGATAAAAACCGGGTTGATGTTTCATAAATATCATTTATTGAACCAATTGCAAGTTTTCATGAGATACAAAAAAATTCCAAAATGAGCTTTAATACACGATAACATAGTCAGGAACACTAGTATAATTCACGTTCACATTATTTGTTTTTTATTGACAATTATTCTTATTGTTTCATCTATTTTCCAATTATCAGCCTTCATTTAGTCATCATTTGCATAATTAATTGTAGTCATGAGAACACTCTATGACATCTGTGGTTTAAAATGTATTTTTTAGAAGGGATATGTTAATATGACAATATAAATAAGTGTTAATTTGAAATGTATATAACTATATTTACATTTGATAATTTCATAACATTTTTCTTCACAAGATTTTTTTATAAAAATGAATACCAGTTATTTATCTACATGTGCTTAAATATATGCTATTTGCATATAAAATAGCAAAGGTTACTTCAACATTAGTGAATGTCTTTCCCTTTTACAAATACGGTACAACATTATGTGATAATAATAGATCGGTGGTTTTCTCCGGGTACTCCGATTTCCTCCACCAATAAAACTGATCTCCACAATATAACTGAAATATTGTTGAAAGCGGCGCTAAGCATCATAAACCACAACCACAAAAATTATACACAAAAAAGGATAGCACATAATGGCGTAAATAAACTTTACAATATGATATAATAAAGAAAATGTAAAGAAAAATAAGATAAAATACCAATTACAATTGTTCGAATAACTCGAGCTTTCTGCAGTATATTTCGTATACAAATAAAATAATAGATATCAGTATGTAGATATTGTTTAATTATTATTATTTACTATTGGTATAACTGGTTTAAAATTATTATGCTCTCCGTTAATAATATTAAAACATAAATAGAATTTAAAAAAATGTTTCGACTTGACCACTTATTTAGAATATTTGTATGAATTATGAGAATAAAGTCTCGCTTAGAATCTGCCATAAATCTTTGCAGTGCAGACAACTCTAATATGAATTACTTACATTTCAGGAGCATCTTAGTTCACCTTTGGTGATTAATTGGGCTCGTTTTGAATAAGCTTCAGTTTTTTTGTGTAGTGTTTAGTTGTTTGTCGTTTTGTTCTTTTTATCGTGGCCATTTGTATCGTCTGTTCTTCTTCAGCTTACGGCGTCTAATTACCAATGTTGATATCTTCAAACCTGATTATTCCATGTTTCAATTTCATGTAAATATGGCGTTGATTCATTATTTTCTTCACTGAGTTGAAGAACTATGAGTTCACGACAAATATTTTTAATAGGCTAAAATCATATACACCATATTTTGGATATTTAAATATTTACATCTTCCGTTTTGAAGGTTCGGGTTATGGTGTTTGTCATATTTGTGCTCAAATATCTCATCATGTTTTATCCAAAATTGTAACCGAATCGGTGCTGTAATCGTTAGCGTGCTCGCCTCGAGTGCGATAGATCGCGGGTTCGATCGAATCAACCAAAGACTAAAATATTTGCATTTGTTCCTTTTCCGCTAGGCATTTATCATTAAGGGGAAAGAGCAAAGACTAGTTGGCTCAGAATTGGCATAATGTGTCTGAGTGGGGCGACATGTCTATCCGCGGATTGTTGTTTATAATGTGTCTGAGTGGGGCGACATGTCTATCCGCGGATTGTTGTTTATAATGTGTCTGAGTGGGGCGACATGTCTATCCGCGGATTGTTGTTTATAATGTGTATGAGTGGAGCGACATGTCTATCCGCGGATTGTTGTTTATAATGTGTCTGAGTGGGGCGACATGTCTATCCGCGGATTGTTGTTTTAGTCAGCTAACACTGTAAATATCCAACTAAGTGTGTTGGTCTAGTACAAAGCAGATCTCATCATCATCTCATTTAAAATTAAATTGTTCTCGCCATGACATAGCTGAAAAATTGCTGAGTTGGCAATAAACAACAATCACTCACTCACTCAAAAGTTGTATATACAGTAGAGTTCGTTTATAACGAACAGACTTGTAACGAAATCAGGCTTATAACGAAGTAAAGATAAATCCCCGGTCCAATCGCTATTTAAACAATGTATTTTTGAAGGCCCAATACACATTTTTTATAGCGAAAATCAGACTTTTAACGAAGAGAATTTTAAACTCAAACAACGTTTTTATTACTCAAAATTTACCTGATATAACCAAGAAAATTGCTGAGCAAACAAATCGTTTACCTGTCTTCCGTTACGCATGGACGTTCACATATTAGAACAATCTCCCATACAGAGTTGTCGGTCCTTGCAAGCTCTCTATCTCTGTAAACGTCTCGATTTTACAAGATTCTTGTATATTGTAAAATATAAATATACTCTAGATTTTGCTTCTAAGACGCTATTCGTCTTTTTTGCATATATCTTTAGTTTAGACGCGAAATAGGATTTTATTTGAGGCGAAATACCATTTTAAAAAAGCTATATTTATAGGGACTATATTTTTGTGAAACGTTTTCCTATTCTGAGTAATTTGGTTTACTTATTCATCCGATAAAATGTCAACATTAGATACAATTGTTAAAGATTATGACAAGAACATCGTGTTGAGGGACTGTCAAAGGCAAGCTTTTGAATATCTACATGACAAGAAAGGAAATCTTTTGGTTACTACTTTTGGGACTACTTTTGAGACGTTTACAGAGATAGAGAGCCTGCAAGGACCGACAACTCTGTATGGGAGATTGATATTAGAATGGCACTTGCATGACACTTCCGTTATCGGTAATTGAAAAATCAATAAACCCAGCTGTGATGTTGTTAATGATGTCAATCAAGACTTTCTTTAAAATATTCAAACAATAAAATGGGTATTAATGATTAACAAGTTGTCAATTAATAACACACATGCTAATTTATTGCATTAAAAATTAATAAAACGTAATCTAAATTTTAATGAATGGATGCACAAGCAAAAGAAATTAAAAACAAAGTCATGTGTGAGATTAATTCATTCTCTATTGTTTATTTTTTCTTTGATGATAGACTCTTTAATTAAACAACAAAGCGGCCTTTAAATTTTAATTCTACCGTTGTTTTTCACACTGCAAGCCGAACATTGTCATAAATATGGTAACACATCTTCGTGGTGATCATTCAGTAATCAGTATGGCTAGCAGAAAGAGAAAGGCTTACAAAATATCAGATCAGATCAGTTTTATTTTAACTGCTGAATTAACTGCTGCTTTATTCAACAATTCTCGTTTTTGTTTTTCTCTATTCAGAAAAACGATGTCATATTTTAACAGTGTAGGTCACGAAAAAAAATGTATATCAAATATCAAGATTGTCATTATTGATGTCCAATAAAACATGATAATATTACTCAATTAAATCATTAAAGCGTTAATAATTTAAACATACTTTATAAACCAATTTGTCAAATATACAGACAATACAACTTAAATAAAAAGTAAATTTACAAGTCAATTGTAAAAGGATCAGTGATCAAGATGCTATCTTAGACCGTGTTCACATATAGATCGATTGCGATCGGTTTATGTTAGTTCGATTCAGTTTGAAACCGCTTTGTATTCAGATTGGATCGATCTCGAACCGATTGCAATCGTTTCCGGCAATAACCACTGTTCACACTGCTCATCTGATTCGATCTCAAATCGATTCAGTTTTATGTTGTCTTCCGGGCACGTGCCATCAGCAGACTGTTGCTTGGATATAATCATGGCTGATCTTGCAAACAGAGTGTTGTTTATGCTTATTTGCATTTTAAATGCAATGATAGTTGACTTTATGACCAGAAGACTGCTTCAAAGGAGGATCTACAGACTTTTTATTCAACGCATGCCTAATGATCACGTTTTGAACCGATCTCGAATCGATTTAGTTGTTCTCATCTAACTGTGAAGCGCTCTAGTTTAGAGCGATCTAATTTAGACCGATTGCGATCGATCTTTCTTTGGTGTGAACATTGAAATCGATCTCGAAGCGATCGCGATCGATGTAAATACGCTTAGCGTGAACAGGGTCTTACATAAATCTATTTTTTTGGGGAAAATATTAATAATGAAATAAAGGTTCATTCCTTTCATGTCTTATTTATGTTATTTGTGTTTGTTCTGAGTATAGTGGTGTGTGTTTTGCTTTGCTTGTCTTCGTCATGTGTCTTGTGTACATAATATTACCAGTTTCTCTGGATTATCCATTTTTATTTATTGCCCCTTCGGTGTTCTCTAATGTTTAATTTCAGTAAAATTATAAGTATTCTGAAATACTTATGAAATATATGACCTGAAATATTGGTGACAGTAAAAATGTGACATATTAGTGAACTTTATGTACTCGTTGGTGAAACAAATCACATGGTGAATGTGAAATTAATCTGTCTCATGAGAGAGAATTGTCTTCTAAAGACAAACTATATTTGACGTATTTGAATTATTACTAGACGATCACTGCTTGCCTAACGTCAATATAGATCACATCAAATCTTCTTAATTCTTGTGAACTAGTATATAATAGTAATGTAAATCAACTGATCACAATAGACTTATAGATGATATAGATATGTGCACACATACAAAATATAATAAATAGAATAAGAGTAACACGACGTCTGTTCCATGTGGAACGTTGCCTTCCGGAACACCTGAGTTCACACTCGGTTCTTAGTGAGGCTCGTCTTTCTCGATCTTTCGTTGTTTTGTGTGGAGTTGTGTAGATCATTGGTCTTTATCCCCTTTATTTGACCGTGTATTGTCTTGGGGTGCAAGATGCGTTTCTGGAATAACTTTTAACATGTACTCTCATAGTCGAGGGTAATATTGTGTATTAGGTTATGCTGTGGTAGCAGGGGCGGATCCAGGATTTTAAGTTAGGGGGGCGCACTTAAAAAAATTGCGCCGAGCGGAGGGGGGCGCGAATATTTTTGGGGTATTTCGTGTGAAAAATCACGATTTTACGCCAAAAAATCATATTTTTTCCAATTTTAGGGGGGGGCGTGCGCCGGGTGCGCCCCCCCCCCCCCCTGGATCCGCCCCTGGGTAGGATATACTATTCATTTCCATATAAAATTTGAGACAAGGATGAGATAGAAACAGATAAAAGTGAAATACACAAAAATATATTTTGTCTAACTATGTAGTTTATATCAGTACCACCTAGCTTGTAAAAAGATTTATGAATCAGTGAACACATATATAACAGCAACTACCATGGGAAATAACTGTTAGTACTAATCCAAATATGGTGGAACCCATGTTGATTGTATCGTAAAACAGATATCCTCGTATATTGTGGTGTAATATTTATGACGTGTAGGAAATCTCAGAAGACTCTCAATTAAGATGTTACCTTTGTCTTATGATAGTATTGATCCAACACTCTGAAACAATAAAACGTACGGAAAAAATCAGTTGTGTTGTACCTAATTTTACAGACCAAATTATCCTGTGCATAGCGTATACCGTGTAAGGACAAATTCATGAGTAAAACAAAACTCGAAAACATTATTTTTTAAATGCAGGCAACTCAGCGGGTTTGCTATGCTAATTTAAATACGACAAACAAATCTAAATTAAAGATAGGTAATTTTTGACAATAGAAAAGGGTTAAGATTGAAAGATACCAAAGAGGTACACAGACACCATAATTCTAAACAAAAGAATAAAACGACGAACAATGATCTACTAAACAATGATCTACTAAACAATGATCTACTAAAACAACCCTCTGATTTTTTAACGGTTCACATATCTACATATAATTTTGTAGGAAAATTATACTCAAATTATTTGCCGCTTCCTTTCCCTTGCATGGACCTGTCACCATTTTAGAAATAACTCATATGAAAACGTTTAATTTTATAATCAAATCAGGAATATGCAAATATAACAATACAGCGAAAGAACTAAACGCGCAAACAAACGACCGACCTCCCGCAGACACCAGGAGACAAAATTTCCAAAAGTGATACAGTACAAACTTAAGATATAACAACGTCGGTGATATTTTAGTTTAAACATATTTTATTTGCTCAAATATGCAAAAAGGATAAGACACAAGTTAAACAAACTTATGAAGTCTTCTCCTACATACAATAAGTTACAACATTATTTGATAGAGCATGCATGCATATTAATATTTTTTACATTAATATGTGTAAATTGAAGAAGAACAGAGAATGAAGAAAGGAATTAGAGAAGGAGAGAGAGAGGTTGGTGGTGATGGTGTGTGTGGTTGTTCATTTGGTGAAACACTTAAACAAGAAACCTTTCAGACCTCTTTATATATTCAAACACGTGCTTAAAAATAATTTCGTTCTGTTCATTTGAAAGAATAGGATTACCACTGGTTAAAAGCTTGAGGTCTATAGCAGTCATTAGGTAGCCAGCTGAGATTGTGAAACAATTTATATCTCATATTTGCATAATGGGATATAATGTTAGCGTACTTGTCTCGAGTGCGGTAGATCATATATTCAAGGCCCGGTCAGGTCAATCCGAAGCTAAAGCAAATTATTGTTGTTGCTTTTCCTCTAAGCACGTAACATTAAGAGGTAAAAGCAACGAGCGACATTTCTAAACGCATACTGTTGTTGAGCGAGCGAGCTAGCACTATGAAGATCACACTAAGCATGTTGGTCTAATAATAATTGAGCATGACATCATCTCCTTGAAATGTATCTTGTTCTCGCCATGATATAACTGACAAATGGCGTTAAACTATAATCACCCACTCACTCAAATTGAAAATACGAAATGCGAATGAAATATGACACATTGACAACCAAAGATAAAATAGATACTATAATAATAAAACGTAATTACCCGGTAAGGTTTAAAACTAAATTTAGGATTGTTCTCCTAAAACAGTAGGATGTGACTTGAGGGAATACGACAAATATAAATGTCGTTCATTTTCCCTTTTACAAGTAGGCTATGATTATCAAAATTCAATTATTCCCATATCAACACACAATATTATATAATTGGATTACGAATGAAAACAAAAACAAATACAATAAAAATATTTTACTGACTTAATTCATATTATTTTCGGGTCGTCATGGGAATATGTGAGATACATCGGCTGTGGAAATAATTCATCAATTTGGGTAAATAATGTCCCGGGACGTCGAATCATGTAATAATAACATCAACTTTCTGATAATGTCAAGAGTTATTCTCCATATTTCGTTAGCATTAATTTGTTAAGCATATAAAAATGATTGAATTTGCGTTTCATGATATTGACTGACCCACGATTTTCCATTCGGAAGCCATCTATACCTGAAGTGTGATGGAGTTATTTGTCATGTCATCAGCGAGACTTTCAATTATTTCTCTTTGAAAATATAGATTTGTTAATTATGAATGCTTGAATTCAAATTAATTATGCCTCAAAGTTGAAGCTTTGATTAATTACAAAACGTAATGACAGCTGTGAGCGAATGGTTTACTGTTAATTTTGCACGTACATATATGAAGAGAAAATATGTCCATGCAGAGAACAATGAAATTGAATGACTTCAGTCTACCCCCATGTACATTGCGTTGTAGACGGAATTTCAAACAAGAAAATTAGATAATCAATTACGATCCACATAATTATAGCATATGCTAATTATCCTCTTTTGAGTAGAGGTTTGGACCGATAAAAGTAATTTAACCCCGCAACTTTCCACGGAAGTGCCTGTACCAAGCCAGGAAAATGTTCAGTCATGTATTTATGTGTTAAGGACATCGATTTTGCCTCTTTCTACGATTTTGATATTTGATTTTATAACTTTTCCGACAGTGTATTATTTTTCATTTTTTTTTCATTTTATTGCTTTGCATTTTAGATAGTTTTAGTATTTAACATTTATTTCAACCTCGTCTTCACAATTTTTTTGTATCCGTTGTAGCTTTCATTTATTGGTAAATAATCAAGTTCAGTGTATAGGAAATGAATGTGTCGAGTAAGCAACGCATGACGAAAAGGTTACGAATATATATACCGTTTTGGCGCCTAAACCTACCAATTGGGAAACTTCTAATAAAAATACAAAACGAATATTATTCGCTCCCAAGCAAACTTTCATATAGCACATCGTTTAAATATTTTTCTCTAGAGAAATTAGCCTTTTTCTAAATATTTCGTGGATGAGAAATAGTTATCAAAATAGCAAGACAGAAGCTACTGTATATTCCCAAAATACCAATCAATATGAAACATGATAAATAACATCATTATGATGTACCATAAATGATAGGCATCACAAAGGCCAATTCATATCAGTAATATAATGGCCATTATCAATGTTAATTAGCTAATTCAATCAGACTGATATAATCATTACAATATTTGTTGTAATGTAGAAACAACGAAAGCCTTTCAAATTGCATAGGAATTGTACGCAAACATATGTTTATCATCACAAATGGTCATGTTTTTACTATTTGCATTGTTAAAATCTAATGCGTGAGTCATCACTTGGTATAATATTTACTCTGATGATAATGGCTACGTTACAAATGTCATTTTAGTGAAATAACATATAATTACATACGAAACAAAGCATACCACACTGTTGAATAAAATTCCAAAATATAATGTAATAATCGTAGAAACAGACGCAAAAATAGAAATACTAAGTACACATATATATGAACTCACTTTCCTGGCCTGGTACGGGCATTTACATAAAAAGAAACAGGGTCGAACTTGTCTCATGGATGCAATCATCCTCTCTTGATGAAATGGTGTGGTTATGCAAGTGTTTTCCACATGTGCTTCAATATGTTTTTGACAGTAAATGTATTTAAATTTGACAACCTTGGTGTACTGTCTAATGAATCTTAGCTTTGAATTTGGTCTACATACAAAAGTTTCTAGCATATTTTCCAAGACAATTATTTTGTCATGAGATATTAAAAAAAAAATACAACACCATCGGAACACTTCGGACATGACCGATCGAGTTTTAGTAATAAAATGAAGAACAAACAATACCACACCAACGGATCAATTCCTACCCGGACGACGTCATATCCGGTATCGTCCCTTTATTGTTCTTAGTCATGCTGAATGGACTAGTCTGAACATGCCCACGAGACAGTCCCACCTGCTGAAAAATCATCAAAATAATCAAAGAAATTTTGATATCGATCTAGTAATAATAATTTTGAACAGTGTGCATCTCTTGAACAACATGTCAAAATGGTACTAATGTCGGAATTTAATGGCGGTAGGGATATTTCTCTAATTATGTAGGAGCAACCTCAACGTCGTTTCCCTTGGCAATTTAGGTTCATGAGTCAACAATTGTAAATTGAGTTTGGCTCTTAGAGCTACATAGATTGTCCCAAAGGAACGCCAAGATAGACACATACGTCTCTCACATCTTAGTAACAGATTTCAAATAGCACGACAGATTTAAGTGCATCCATAGTCATTAGCAGTTCAATTCAAGGCCACCACAATAGGCAACGTCAACGTCTATTCTAATGACCAAGAGTTCACTTGGCCCAGTTGATACGTGAGTTATTCATCAACGAGTTATTCACCAATGGTTGCACGAATTATAGGTCCGATAGACGACAACGTGTCTGTCGACATCGATAGGAGCACAATATTTTCACGCCTGTGTTCAGGAAATTACAACTTCAAGGGAGGGTCAATTTCACATGGTGTGAAGATACCTCTCTTCCTCCAGGGAAATCTTACAGTTGAAAGATATCGCAATTAGATTCCCGAAACTCACGTTCTTCCACTTACATATCCGGGTAACCTGATATTACAGCTAGACAATGTAAGATCACACATTGCTATGAGTCCAGTTTTCCTCCTCGTCATTTAACGGTCTACAATAGTTAATACACGGATCGCTATTGGATTTATAAATCGATTGGAAGCTGCCATAAATAAATGAGACAATGTTCCCCCTTAATGGTGGAGTTATATTCACTAAATAAGGGTAATAACAAAATTACCGAACTCCGAACAATCTTACAAAGGGAAAGTCAAAACTCATAAGTATATAAACAGACAAAATCAGTCAACAACCGGAAAACTGTGAAAACCGTAATGACCCTGACTTGGTACAGGCATTTCTAAAGAAATGGTGGGTTGAATCAGATTTTAAAGCGCCAAACCTCCCGCTTTCATTACGGCTCAAATGTTCCGGCTGTCACTAATATATGGTGAGGATGGCAAATAAGTGTAACGAAGCCCTTAGATTAACACCAAAGAAGTGTTTGAAGATACCAAAGTGGTAATCAGAATCTGTGAATCAGCAATATTTCAGCTATATCATGGCGACTAGTTTTAGTGGTGGAAGAAGCCAGAGTACCCGGAGAGAACCACCGATCATGGGCAAGCAACTGGTAAACTTTATCACTTGCGACTGTGAGTCGAGTGTACCCTTTTTGTAATTTACAAAGCCGGGCGCGAACCCATACCGTTTTGGTGATAGGCTGGTATACGTCATTAGGTAACCCAACTACCTAACTCATTGAGCCTCCCAAGCCCAAAAGAAAGAGGACAAAAGTCCAAATAACAATCTACAAACCATTACACATAAAACAAATATCGAGTAACACGAACCTCTCTAAAAACCGGTTTGAACTCATGTGCTCCGAAATGACAAACAGGAAGCAAATCGGACAAAAACTGAAAAATTATAGCTAAAATACAGACAGAGTGACATTTTTAATATTTGTATTAAGTGATTATCATTTACTAGGGGACAATAAAGAACGCATATGCGTGATTTACACAACACTTCAAAATCACGTAATAATTCCTCCTATAATTCATACTTATCAGCACAAATCTGCATCAAACAAACATTATCAATTCAGTTGTATTATATAGTAAAACAAATTTACATAAGAGATAACAAATAATTTTTAATACTTAAATACTTAACAAACTGCAAAACCGTTGTTTCTTAATCATAGAATCGTAAAGTAAACATTCGTGATTATATCACAGTGTACCTTTTACCGAGTGGGTTAATGGGGTTATGGTGATTAACGCCACTTTCGACAATATTTCAGTTATATCATCCATTTACCGTGTGATATTAGTTGATTATTAGACTTCTATATTAGGACTATTTAACCGTGGGTTTTGAAAGTTTTGTTTTACTTTTTTTCTTTGAGAGTACTTAATGAAGGTTACTTATGAAAGGCGTTGTGCACAATAAGAAAACTTTGAAGGGGCAATTAGAAGGTGCAAATTAGATTTCTACGTTTTCATTGTGGGTTAGTTTTTTAAGATTATAGTGCCTAACGTCACTTTCAACAATATTTCAGTTATATCAGTTTTATTGTTGGAGTACCCGGAGAAAATCACTGACCTGTCGCAAGTCACTGACAAACTTTACCACATTATGTTGTATTGAGTACCGTTTTTATTGTGAAAAAACATGTCATAAATTGGAGAGGAACGATAGTAAAAACGTAGATATTAAATTTAGAGCACACGATGCATTTCTGATTAAACATTTATCAAGTAGTACGCTCAGCATCGTAATATTGGAAAGCCAAATAACTTAAAAGTGTTTGGGAGCAATAAAATCAAAGGCCCTCAACATGATAGCTAAAACCAGCTAAGCTATTACCTGGCGAATTACCAATAACAAACATTTTTATAATTGTCTTTATCCATTTTATATATTTTTCAGCCATTGTAGGCTACAAAGAAAAGACAAATTTTAAGAACTACCAGGCTGTTGCTGACAAACTTGATGCTGACAATCCATTAAGCTTCTGTAAATTAAATTTAACAGAGGTAGTGTACGACAAGGCAGATGGACCAAGAGTATACCATAGCCTTACATATGGTAATAATATTAGTATTATATTAAATAATGCGAAACTAAGTATGACAATTTTATTTAGTAAAAGACAATCTGGATGCATAAAATAACAACAATATAAACACAAAGGTGAACAAATGTATACAAAGAACATCTTTGCAAATAGGAACACTTAAAAGTACCGGAAGTAAAGCTTCGTCTTTCCTAACGACGTAATCAAGTCAGACGGTATTGGTGAGTATAGGGACGATCCGAATATATACTAAGAGAAACAGCACATTCAAACAGTAAGGCAAAACAGTTGAACATCAGCTTCCATTACATGTATTCTAATAAATCCCGAGTGAAACTATGGGTTTTCAACTCCTTTACGATTGTCAACACCAGTTTTAAAGTGTGCTGAGGAAAGTACGCGCATAATCTTTGAAGATATTAGCATTCTGTGTGGATAAATGAATTCAAGATGGCGACCACATAATTTCTTAATTGTCTTAGTTAAACGAAACACCCTATTACCTATGTCACATGAATCAACTTACCAAAATATAGTATTCCATTTCTATATGCCCATTCCTTACCTTTTTGCATTGAAATCAAATGCTATATCTCATTACAATGTAATGGGTCCATGTTATATATTCGCCTTTGACAATTTGAATTAATCAACATGTCCTTGACTTTCTCTGCAGAGATTTAACAGTACGTAGTCGCCATCTTTGTTTCTAATGGGACGCTGGGTTGTTTTACCTGGCTCTGTTAATTTTGTCTCTACAATTTCAATAACAACTCTTCATCTGAAGTTTGTTTGTGAGTTGAGTATAAGAATGTTGTCTTGCGTCGTCTGCAAATATTTTCGTCTTCATTTTGAAATTAAGAAGAATTCGTGAACATCCAATCAAATGCTGAAAAGTATGTATGTTAAATCGTCCATGACATGCAAAGAAACATGTGCATCAAAATCATTCAAGTTGTGAAAGTATTTTTACTCGTTGGCACCAATTTTCGTGGTTTCTACAAAATGTATTGATCCTTGAGTTCTTTCATTCGTGGTTTCAAACATTACAGACAACAATGAATGAGGAAATTGTATTCCGTTGGATTTTTATTTTCGTGGATTAAATGGACCACGAAATCAGCAAAAAATTGGAACCCCGTGGTTACTAATGATTTCACAGTAAAGAATATGTGGAATTTATCTGTTTAGGTTGACGCACTGTGGTAAGTAGTTTTCATTTCCGACCGTTTCATTTGATTGAAACCGATTGACACCGATTATACGTCCTTCTTCAAGCTTATATTTGTATTTGGCTTACTGTGACAAGAAATTTCGATTTGTTTAACTTATGACATTCGACACATAGTATACAATTAAGAGTCTAATATAAAATTAAAAGTAAATTCAGGTTAGGGACAGAACATAGTTGCCTAGATATATGATAATGCAACCTGTTAAATCTCTTTGTTAATAATAGTTTAATGTTGTGCCTACGAGGGAATAGAACAATTTAATCCAATAAGGGTTTTTTGTCTTAATTATAACATGTAAATTTATACCATTTCAGCACGGTCTTTGTTTGAAGACGATCGCATGTCTATCGCTATTGGTCCCTACATCGATGTCTTTACATCGATGCAATACGTCATCCAGAAACAAGTACATATAGTGACGTCATCAATCGAAAAATCAGAGCCATCTAAAAGAACGTTTCCTATTCTACCAGACGCAAATTCAATGTCAAGTGCTATAGCGAAAATTGTAAAAAGACTGAACTGGAATAAAGTTGCGTTTTTGTCGCAAGGTATGCCATAGATCATAAGACATCAATTAAAACATTTAGATATATGTGATATATCTTATGAAAAGTTTGAAGATACCAAAGAGGTAACAAGAAGCCGTAATTCGAAGGACAAACACTATAATGACTAGAAGAAAAACGAAAAAAGAACAAATAACGATCTACGAAACATAGCACAGAAAACTAACAATCGAGCAACACGAATCCCACTAATAACCGGGGGTGCACTCAGGTGATACGGAAGGGTAGGCAGTTCCTGCGCCACATGTGGCACCCGGCGTCTTACTTTTGTTACAAATCCAATGATAAGTCATGAACGAGGAAAGGACCGAATTACTGTCTCGGTGGTATAATTGTTAGGGTGCTCGTCTCAACTGTTTGGTTTACTCCTCACAAATCAAAGACCAAATATAATTTGTTTGTCTTTTCCGCTATATCGCAGATTTAAGAATGAAGAACAAACAATGTTTAGCTCTGAATCAGGGTAATATGGTCGACTTGAAGAACACATCTTATATCTATGAAGCTAGTATTATGTAAATCTAACTCGGAGTAATGATTTAGTCATTTATTCTTTGTTTGTTATAGCTGGAAACAGTTGCCTAAAAGGAATCACTCAATAGAATTTGGAAAACTTGGAATAAATCTAATATATCGTTTACAGTGCATAGGTATAGCTATGCATAAAATTACCGATAATATCAATGGCATTGCAACGTCATGATGCAAACAAAATTGATAAAAAAAAATATATTTTTTTTTGTATCTGCAGATGATTTTGCACCCGTCCTGTCGCTAAGTCAACAAGATATTTTCGTCCTGCCTATCCAGCTACCAGCCATGATAACAGGCAAAGATAATACAGAGCTACGACAAACACTAACAACATTGAGGAGGGCCCACATGGAGAAATTTGTACTCCATTCAATGAAAAGGGATGTCGTTAAGCACGTTATTAATGCTGTAATTTCCTTTCATAATTTATATTATTCCTACACCTGCGAAAGATTGCTAATTATAAATTGAAGATTCCCTCAATAGAAGCAATCTGGGTGGGTAAATATATATTGGTTAAAGCTAAATGAAAAACTTTTTTCTGGTGATAGATTGACTTTTTTATGTCTGTATGTACTTGTCCTGTCCACTGAAGTAGATTTGAGTGTGTGTACTCAGATATGATGTTTATGTCATTATCCATATTTTACTCAAGGAAATATTCAGAGTTAGTATATATAATAATATAATGCTAGATGTCCTTGACATTATAGTCGGCACTCTACACCAATGAATTGTTACACCGGATTCCGTTTAGTGTAAAATGCCCAAAAGGGCTTTAGTAATGTAGACCAAAATTAAAATTAATACCATGCTTTGAATTCTAATGTAAACATTAAGAGGATATTAATAAGATTGCAAAATACTGTCGATACATAATTGTGTTGTACGTCAGTGAGGATTAATTCCATATTCATTCATGGGTTAAAATGTAGTCCAAATCGATACCCATAGCATCCATATACATGTCGTTCGATTTCCTGGCTTGGTACAGGCACTTCAGTCAACGGTAGCAGGATTAAACCTTGTTTTATGGACCCATGCATCCCCACTTAGTTCATCTTACTTTCACACAATTGCGTATAAGTTGGAGGCTGAAGACTCGGCTAATTTATCGACATGATATATAATCTGCATGCAATAATTCTTAATGATTCCGTGAAGAGTCCGTCCATTTTACTGCCAAGGGTTATAAACTACATGCACATTCTTAATTGCATGCTAAAAATTCGGTTTCTTATACACCAAGAATATATAAGATATGCAATAATTCTCAAAAATAGGCATCGGAAGCAGTCCATTTTATGACATGAACTATTATTTACATTCCATCTTTTTAATTGTAGGCTGAAGATTTACATTTACTACATCATTCACGAAAATGGTTCGTAACATATTTGGTAAGACTCTTTAATTATTTATTCAATATCACTCCATCACGACGAAGAAAAAATGACCAATTGCGGTGTCCAAACACTTGATTGTTTTACTATATTACAAACAAAGGAAAGAGTCATTTATAGCAATTTGTATCTCACTTTCCGCTTCTTTTTCGTTGTGCTTTCATTACAGAAGTTATTTTGTGTCAAGGTAATAGTCTTTTTTAGACTAGTTTGAAGGAGGATCGATATAAGCATGATATAATGGCTTGAGGGAGCAATCTCAGCATTACATTGTTGAACATGCTTTGATCATTCTTGATTTTGCGTTTTTAAATATTTTGATTTGTTTTACTTTATATCTAGATGTTCGACATTTGTACTATTTAACGTTAGATTAGTTGTGTATCTAGTCTATGCATATTGATTCGCATATTAAGCTAATATTTTTTTCTTTTAGGATTTTGAAGATGTATTCAAACAGACTGCATTGCCGAAGTCTGCTAAGTTGTTTGGTTTACAATTACTTGACCCGACTCGTCTAACAACTGGTATACCAGGTATAATCTTCTTTTTATTTAGGGACCCAATACTTAGCAAATAAGGGTAATAACAAAATTACTGAACTCCGAACAATCTAACAAAGGGAAAGTCAAAACTCATAAGTATATAAACAGACAAAATCAGTCAACAACCGGAAAACTGTGGAAAACCGTAATGACCCTGACTTGGTACAAGCATTTCTAAAGAAATGGTGGGTTGAATCAGATTTTAAAGCGCCAAACCCCCCCCTTTCATTACGGCTCAGTTTCCGGCTGTCACTATAACAGTATTTACAACAATACTTGAACAAAACAGGTAAAACAGTTGTCAAATCAGCGTCAAATGTCAAAAACAAAATTGAGATCAAATGTAAAATAAAATAAAAGCAATTGGTAAAATCGTAGAAACAGAGGCAAAATCAAAATGCATAACACATATATACATGAGGGGAGGACAGGGGGAGGGAGGACAAGGGGAGGGAGACAGGGAGAAAGGGGGTGGGAGGAAGGAGAAGAGGGGTGGGAGAAAGGAGAAGAGGGGTGAGAGAAAGGAGAAGAGGGTGGGAGAAAGGAGGAGAGGTGTGGGAGAAAGGAGGAGAGGGGTGGGAGAAAGGAGAAGACTACGTCAATAACGAGTGGGGTGTGAAACTAGTTGTATTACCCCGTCATCATGCAAGTGTTTCCCACATGCATGTGAGTAAAATGTCAGCCCTCACAGTACATACAGAATGTCATCTACATTATTCCTGAATAATTTGATAGATATCCTTGAATGCAGTTACATGCATGTTATTGTATTGTCATAAATATTGGCTTAGTATACAATATTCTAAAATAAAGCTGACGGACATGATTTAGCTGAAATATTATTTAATACAACCATTACATTGTGGTTGTAGGTGGGGTCCTTTGTTTTAATAATAGTTGCATACTAACAATGGGTAAGTTTGGGGTTTTGTGATTCCCTGGCAACATTCACATGGATTATGCTTTTCTTGGACCTCAAGCTGTTAAATACCCAATAGAGAGAACGGAAAGAAGAAAATGTGTTTAAAATACATTTTAGAACTGTTCATTTTTACTAGATTCAGAAGAATGTCATGAAAGGTCTAATATCGACCAGTATTTACCATGACAAAAACAGAAAGACTGAGAAAATGTAAATTACGTAGGATTCCTAAGCATGTTTGACATACCAACTGTTTTCACTAAAGATGCTTTTATTGAAAATAATGTGTATTTAATTGTTATTACAGGTGAATATTTCAAAGCAAAGTCTCGTTTTGAAATTGCGGTTTTGGTTGATACTGTCAACATGTTACGTCACTTCCTGTCTGTCAGTATTGACTGTAGTGCAGAACCGGAGTATGACAAATTTATGACCACAAATGATCTGGAATCCAAAATTACTCTGCAGGTAAACAGCAACGACATGTGTGTAGCATATTTTCCTACATGCATTTTCTCCAAGCACAACGAGAAAGGTGCCATGGTTGCTGCCTTTGAAATACCAATGAAATACAGTATACTGTGTCAACATTTAAAAGAAACACTTACATAAAACAATACTGAAAACTTCTGGCGAAATAAATCAACAAATGCACACTTTCTCTGAAAATGTTTGCAACTAATTCATTCATTGCCAAGAATTATTAGTTCAAGTGAAAAAAATGAAAGACATTTCAGAAATCATATATAGATAAAATCTCTATTGCATAGTTTGAATCGAGGAAATGTACTACATGGGGAACAACTGGGCTGTTAAGGGAGTAGAATAATCTAATTTTGTTTTTAAAGAATTTCAAAAAGACGCCTTTGTTACCTTCATTACGACGACACGATGAATGCCACAAAATCCGATTTGTTAATTTCATAGGAAGTTGGTAAATGATGAGATGGAAATATAATGCCAATTTAAAGAAATATATAGAAAACAAAAGAAAATTAGCAACATTCAGAATTCCAGTTATTTTCATGATTCGTGTCGTATGTAGAAAGTTTCCATGTTTTATTGGGGGGGGGGGGGGGTATGTAATAAACATATTGTAGAAAATACAGTCCTGCATGTATTTTGCGCTCATGTTATTATTATTCATCTTAAGCAAAAACTGGCTTGAAGCAAAGTTTAAAGAGAAATATTTTGTAAATAACTAGTTGTACATAACTATTTTAAAAACCATTGGAGATTATCACACCTCTTTTCCACTCCCCTGCAAATGAAGTGTACTCACAGAATGATAATATATGCAACACAATTTACCTGACGTTCGGAATTTTTGATTGACCTACACCTTCCAAAGGCGACCATTGGTTTAAAAGGTTCAACTGTCCGTCAAATCATCTTATCCGTCGCTTCTTCTGGACTGATCACGTGTAATAATAGCATCCACAATAATTGGGTTCTGTCATAGCGTGTTTGATCATGCTGATATATGCTATTCTTTTCAGGAAAATCCATTTCTTGGAGCACTTGGTGCGTATCGATGGATTCATTCAACGGAGACAAATGGTCAAGTGAAAACCAATTTCTCTATGAACATTACAAGGATTGATGGTAACACCACAGTTGTAAGAATTTTTTTTCTCCATAAAATGATTTTAGCTAATTTAACTATTCTTACCCGTTTACGAAGAAGGACAGACAATACATGGGCAAAAGGAAAAGGGCAAGAAAACAAGCAATAAAACGTAGCACTAATAACTAAAGATCGAGCAACAAAACCCCACTAAAACGGGAGGTTAACTCTGGAAGGGTAATCAATTCCTGCTCCATGTGTGGCACCCGTTATATTACCTTCCTTACAAAGCTGGTGATACGTCATGAATAAAGAAAGGATCAGATTGTTATTACGACAAATTGAACATATATGTGGTCATTTGTGACGGTGTTTCGTCAATCTAACATTATATTATATTCCTTATTTTAAGTTCTTACGATAAGCTTGCGTCGTTTTTTTTTCTTTTTTCTCCTTGTCATTTTCAAGAATTGTTTAAGGGGTTTTTCAATAAACATCATAAACGACCGTAGTTACATTTCCCCAATACTGGTGCTTCAATGAAACACACGAAAATAATTATATATTATTTAAATTTATCTACACTATTAAAACCAATAATTTTTGTCTACCTTAATAAGATATTAGTGATAAACGACATCATACCTCATATATACTACACTTATAGGTTGGACAATGTACATTCGGTGATAGTGGACCGATTCTGAGTGTGGAGAAGGAACTTGTGGGTGATACTGAACTTAAATTAGAAGACGTTTTAAAGGATAAAAACTTCACAGTAATGACACGTCTGGTACGTTTGATGTGTATTATATGTATAATTGTTATCGTGGAGTAATAGTATATATGCCACTTTGATATTTATTGATAATACCGTCCCAACCTATCTTTCATTAATTATTATATAACGTTTTTTTGTATGTTATGAAGCAAAAACGGCTATCCTGTTATCGTGAGAGAATCAGGTGTGTAACTTTAGCTTTTATTCATAATCTGATTGATTGAATGGTGTTTAATGCCAACGTTAGCAGTTTTTCAGTTATATCGTGTCGTTTTATTCATAATATTATTTCAACATTTCTTTTATTAATTCTTATAGGTTTTTTAGTATATTATGAAACAAAAACGGTCTCTATGTAGAATACCGAGACATAGTGTATGGTACAAAAGCACCGCTGTCCAGATGCATGTATAATACAGCAGTTAATTTTAAATTAAAAGGGAAAGGTTGTATAAGAAAACAAGCGAAAAGTATCAATGTATGTAATTTTGATTAACATACATAACAATACATATTTTCAATTTTGAGATCTTCGAAAATTGAATCGCGAGGAACTAAATCATGTATTTAGTAATATGAGGAATACTAGTTTGATTTATTTTGCTTTTTAAAGTAATATGAAAGGAAAATATCGTGGAATTTTTGGATTAAATATTTTCACTTAATATGTCACTTAATTTTAACTAAAATTAACTGCATAACATTAAAAATCCGCTCAAAACCAGATTTTAAGAGCAAATCGCAAAATATTTGAGAGCAGATAATTCTGTCTTCCCGGACAGTAATGCAAATGATATGCGCGTGACCCAAGATTTGAACTCTTTCGGGGAGATTATCGCTCATGCGCACTGTTAAGTTGATGAAAAAATGTCAGATGCAAGTAAAAATATATTCCGTGTGTACCACATAAGAATAATTGCAAAAAAAATTGGTTCACACGACATGAAACATGGACAGATTCCTCCATAGTCATTGTCAGGAATGTGTGCGTGCTTACCTTAGCATCCATGATTGTTTATCTTTTCTTCACGAGGTCATGATCGGCAATCATCGGAACAAATCAACCGAAAGTTAATCAGTCTCCACAACGCAACGATAAACATGCACACGGATTTGCAGATTTCTAGTTGCTGGGAACAAATTTCGACTTGAAGCATGCATGCATAGCTTAGTGAAGGTACCGCCATATTCCAAATTGAATTTCCAGGGGGAAATTTTCTTCACCCAAAACTGGGGTAATATTACTTTAATACTTTGGCTTCGATCGTACCTGGTGATGGTTATTGCAGAAACACGCCGTGCGCACTAAATTTGACATCAATGTTTTTATTTATTTTATTTTTTTAGCTAGAAATTTACATAAATTCGGATAATCTGGTAATTAATGTTGAAATCTCGTTTTCATTATTATTTTATACTTCTATCTATTACCAGGAACCACCATTTGTTCAGCTTCGATCCGATGGTAAAGTGGAAGGATTCTGTGTAGATATACTACACGAGGTGTCTAGTATGATGAACTTTGAGTGTAATATACGACTTGTGGAGAAACAAGTTACAAGCTGGGACGATGTCATACAAAAAATAGTTGAAGGGGTAAGGTAACTATGTAAAGGAAAAGTTTATTGATAGTATTTTACCAATCTGTTGTAGATCACCACAATATTTCCCAAAAATAATTAGAAGAACTCGTTCCGATGCATCCATAGAAAAATATGCTGTATATTCAATAAGGAGTTAGACCATTGTCCGTCCAGATCCTTCCGCCGTTTTATTAGGTCATGACATTTTCTATCTTTCTTCTATTTACGGCTTCTGATTACCCCTTCTATGTTGTCCAACTTTTTCTGATAATAAAATGAAAAACAAGAAAGTACCACTGTCGAAATCGTTCCAAATTCCAATCGAAAATTCGTAGAGAGAATAAAAATCGATACCCAAGTACACATATACATAACCGCTGACTTCCTGGGGTTGGCACTGGCACTTCCACTTCAATAAAAAAAACAATGGCGGGGTTAAGATAGTTGTATGGACCCAAACCTCTCCTCCTAGAGAAAGGATTCAGTGATAAAGGTGTCTTGACTATAAAGATCTATGGTCAGCGAAAATTGCACGATTATGCGAGTGTTATTTATCGAAGTATAAATTATAGACCTCTTGTCTTCTAGAGAAGTAGATATGATCTTCATTTATAATTTGTCAGTGCAGTAATAATAAACAGTTCTTTCAACCTTTGGTTTTCGAGAGAAGTATTATGGATCTTTACTTGTAATTGTAGAGTGGAGATATTATCATTGGGTCTTTAGACATCCGCGATTATGCGAGTGCTGCTTTATCGAAGTATAAATGATAGACTTCCGGTGTTCTAGAGAAGAGTATACGATCTTTATTAAAACATTTGTGAATGCAGTAATAATAAAAAGTTCTTTATAGGTTTTGTTTTCGAGAGAAGTGCATAACGGGGCCCTATGGTACCGTGGTAGTTAAATAAAAAATAGAGGCGAATATTGGTTGAAGTAGCACGTGAATACACGGTATCATAGAACTCCCGGTACCACAAGATCGAACTTTGCATGCTCCATATTTATAATTGTAATTATCATAGGATCTTTAGACGTCCGTTCTACCACAGAAGTAAACATGAACTTGTATTTATAATTGTAGAATGGAGATATTATCATAGGATCTTTAGACGTCCGTTCTGCTAGAGAAGAGAAAATATCTTTTTCCACAACAATATTAGATTCCAGTATCAGTGTACTGTTACAGAAGCCACCAGCGACTCCAACATTTTTTCAATTCTTATGGCCATTTACAACACAGTTGTGGATGACGATACTCTTGATTTTCTTCGTAGTCGGAGGAGCGCTTTATTTGATGGGAAGATATGATTCCACACAAAGACAGTCTGAACAGCAGTTCGATTTAAAAGAAAGCCTATGGTATTCGTTGAATGTCATATTGCAGGGTGAGAGTAATGAAATGAAAAACAAAAATACCACACTGTCTGAAGTCTTCCAAAATACCACACTGTCTGAAGTGCTCCAAAATACCACACTGTCTGAAGTGCTCCAAAATACCACACTTTCTGAAGTCTTCCAAAATATCACACTGTCTGAAGTGCTCCAAAATACCACACGGTCTGAAGTGTTCCAAAATACCACATTGTCTGAAGTGTTCCAAAATACCACACTGTCTGAAGTCTTCCAAAATACCACACTGTCTGAAGTGTTCCAAAATACCACACTGTCTGAAGTGTTCCAAAATGCCACAGCCACACTGTCTGAAGTCTTCCAAAATACCACACTGTCTGAAGTGCTCCAAAATACCACACTGTCTGAAGTCTTCCAAAATATCACACTGTCTGAAGTGCTCCAAAATACCACACTGTCTGAAGTCTTCCAAAATATCACACTGTCTGAAGTGCTCCAAAATACCACACTGTCTGAAGTGTTCCAAAATACCACATTGTCTGAAGTCTTCCAAAATACCACACTGTCTGAAGTCTTCCAAAATACCACACTGTCTGAAGTGTTCCAAAATACCACACTGTCTGAAGTGTTCCAAAATGCCACAGCCACACTGTCTGAAGTCTTCCAAAATACCACACTGTCTGAAGTGCTCCAAAATATCACACTGTCTGAAGTCTTCCAAAATATCACACTATCTGAAGTGCTCCAAAATACCACACTGTCTGAAGTGTTCCAAAATACCACATTGTCTGAAGTGTTCCAAAATACCACACTGTCTGAAGTCTTCCAAAATACCACACTGTCTGAAGTGTTCCAAAATACCACACTGTCTGAAGTCTTCCAAAATACCACACTGTCTGAAGTGCTCCAAAATACCACACTGTCTGAAGTCTTCCAAAATATCACACTGTCTGAAGTGTTCCAAAATACCACATTGTCTGAAGTGTTCCAAAATACCACACTGTCTGAAGTGTTCCAAAATACCATACTGTCTGAATTGTTCCAAAATACCATACTATCTGAAGTGTTCCAAATTACCATACTGTCTGAACAGTTCCAAAATACCACACTGGCTGAACAGTTACAAAATACCATACTGGCTGAACAGTTCCAAAATACCACACTGTCTGAAGTGTTCCAAAATATCATACTGTCTGAACAGTTCCAAAATACCACACTGTCTGAAGTGTTCCAAAATACCACACAGTCTGAACAGTTCCAAAATACCACACTGTCTGAAGTGTTCCAAAATACCATACTCTCTGAATTGTTCCAAAATACCATACTATCTGAAGTGTTCCAAAATACCACACTGTCTGAACAGTTCCAAAATACCACACTGGCTGAACAGTTCCAAAATACCATACTGGCTGAACAGTTCCAAAATACCACACTGTCTGAAGTGTTCCAAAATACCACACTGTCTGAACAGTTCCAAAATACCACACTCTCTGAAGTGTTCCAAAATACCATACTGTCTGAACAGTTCCAAAATACCACACTGTCTGAACAGTTCCAAAATACCATACTGTCTGAACAGTTCCAAAATACCACACTGGCTGAACAGTTCCAAAATACCATACTGGCTGAACAGTTCCAAAATACCACACTGTCGGAAGTGTTCCAAAATATCATACTGTCTGAACAGTTCCAGAATACCACACTGTCTGAAGTGTTCCAAAATACCACACTGTCTGAACAGTTCCAAAATACCACACTCTCTGAAGTGTTCCAAAGTACCATACTGTCTGAACAGTTCCAAAATATCACACTGTCTGAACAGTTCCAAAATACCATACTGTCTGAACAGTACCAAAATGCCATACTGTCTGAACAGTTCCAAAATACCATACTGTCTGAAGTGTTCCAAAATACCACACTGTCTGGACAGTTCCAAAATACCATACTGTCTGAAGTGTTCCAAAATACCACACTCTCTGAAGTGTTCCAAAATACCATACTCTCTGAACAGTTCCAAAATACCACACTGTCTGAACAGTTCCAAAATACCACACTGTCTGAACAGTTCCAAAATATCACACTGTCTGAACAGTTCCAAAATACCACACTGGCTGAACAGTTACAAAATACCATACTGGCTGAACAGTTCCAAAATACCACACTGTCTGAAGTGTTCCAAAATATCATACTGTCTGAACAGTTCCAAAATACCACACTGTCTGAAGTGTTCCAAAATACCACACTGTCTGAACAGTTCCAAAATACCACACTGTCTGAAGTGTTCCAAAATACCATACTCTCTGAATTGTTCCAAAATACCATACTATCTGAAGTGTTCCAAAATACCACACTGTCTGAACAGTTCCAAAATACCACACTGGCTGAACAGTTCCAAAATACCATACTGGCTGAACAGTTCCAAAATACCACACTGTCTGAAGTGTTCCAAAATACCACACTGTCTGAACAGTTCCAAAATACCACACTCTCTGAAGTGTTCCAAAATACCATACTGTCTGAACAGTTCCAAAATACCACACTGTCTGAACAGTTCCAAAATACCACACTGTCTGAACAGTTCCAAAATACCACACTCTCTGAAGTGTTCCAAAATACCATACTGTCTGAACAGTTCCAAAATACCACACTGTCTGAACAGTTCCAAAATACCATACTGTCTGAACAGTTCCAAAATACCACACTGGCTGAACAGTTCCAAAATACCATACTGGCTGAACAGTTCCAAAATACCACACTGTCGGAAGTGTTCCAAAATATCATACTGTCTGAACAGTTCCAGAATACCACACTGTCTGAAGTGTTCCAAAATACCACACTGTCTGAACAGTTCCAAAATACCACACTCTCTGAAGTGTTCCAAAGTACCATACTGTCTGAACAGTTCCAAAATATCACACTGTCTGAACAGTTCCAAAATACCATACTGTCTGAACAGTACCAAAATGCCATACTGTCTGAACAGTTCCAAAATACCATACTGTCTGAAGTGTTCCAAAATACCACACTGTCTGGACAGTTCCAAAATACCATACTGTCTGAAGTGTTCCAAAATACCACACTCTCTGAAGTGTTCCAAAATACCATACTCTCTGAACAGTTCCAAAATACCACACTGTCTGAACAGTTCCAAAATACCACACTGTCTGAACAGTTCCAAAATATCACACTGTCTGAACAGTTCCAAAATACCACACTGTCTGAACAGTTCCAAAATACCACACTGTCTGAACAGTTCCAAAATACCATACTGTCTGAACAGTTCCAAAATACCACACTGTCTGAACAGTTCCAAAATACCATACTGTCTGAACAGTACCAAAATGCCATACTGTCTGAACAGTTCCAAAATACCATACTGTCTGAAGTGTTCCAAAATACCACACTGTCTGGACAGTTCCAAAATACCATACTGTCTGAAGTGTTCCAAAATACCACACTCTCTGAAGTGTTCCAAAATACCATACTCTCTGAACAGTTCCAAAATACCACACTGTCTGAACAGTTCCAAAATACCACACTGTCTGAACAGTTCCAAAATATCACACTGTCTGAACAGTTCCAAAATACCACACTATCTGAACAGTTCCAAAATACCACACTGTCTGAACAGTTCCAAAATACCATACTGTCTGAACAGTTCCAAAATACCACACTGTCTGAACAGTTCCAAAATACCACACTGTCTGAACAGTTCCAAAATACCACACTCTCTGAACAGTTCCAAAATACCATACTGTCTGAACAGTTCTAAAATACCACACTGTCTGAACAGTTCCAAAATACCACACTGTCTGACCAGTTCCAAAATACCACACTGTCTGAACAGTTCCAAAATACCACACTCTCTGAACAGTTCCAAAATACCATACTGTCTGAACAGTTCCAAAATACCACACTATCTGTACAGTTCCAAAATACCACACTTTCTGAACAGTTCCAAATTACCATACTGTCTGAGCAGTTCCAAAATACCATACTGTCTGAACAGTTCCAAAATACCACACTCTCTGGACTGTTCCAAAATACCACACTGTCTGAACAGTTCCAAAATACCACACTGTCTGGACAGTTCCAAATCCAAAAACAACATCGTAGAAAGATGCAAAATCGATACCCTTAACACACAAATGGATGACGGCACACTTTCTTGGCTTGGTACAGTTTTGTAGTCCCACATCTTCTCTTTAGTAAATTGATGCGGTAATGAAAGTGCTTTCCACATGTGATTAAGATGCCAACCCTCGCCTCGCCTCACATACAACCGAGTCAACAGCGTTATTATGAAGAACAATATGTCTTCTCAAAACCGATTTATCTATTAATAGATTTTCACATTAAGTGTGTCAAATTCGAAATCTTGAGGAAAAAATAACAATTACAAAAATTAAAACAGAAAAATATTGATCAGAATATTGTAGCAAATATTTATAATTTGATAAAAACTAAAAAAAATAGAAGTAAAATAAGAAAGACAAATTACCAAACACGCAAAAATGCACAATGATAAATGATTATAAAGCATTTAGATATATTTTGTTGAAGGTATTACTGTCGCCACCATGACTTGGTTAACTGTTACGGAGTATCTGTGTCACTATGACCACTGATGTGCTCTGTTTGTCGTAATCACAATCCGATCCTTTCCTCGTTCATTTCTCGGTCACCGGGTTTGTAACAAGACGCTTGCCACATGTGGAGCAATGATTTCGGAAACACTTGAATTCGTGATACTCGATCTTTAGTTTTCTGTATGATATTTTGTAAATCATTCTTTGTGTTTTTGTCCCTTTTTGTCTGTCTTTCTTCGATTACATCTTCTCACTACCCTTTGATATCTTTAAACTTTTCTTAAATATCGCTTTTATATGTATGTAAGATAGCTTTACAAGATACATTGTATATCTTTTATTTGTATGTAAGATAGCTTTACAAGATACATTGTATATCTTTTATATGTATGTAAGATAGCTTTACAAGATACATTGTATATCTTTTATATGTATGTAAGATAGCTTTACAAGATACATTGTATATCTTTTATATGTATGTAAGATAGCTTTACAAGATACATTGAATATCTTTTATATTTTTGTAAGATAGCTTTACAAGATACATTGTATATCTTTTTCAGGAGGAACAGATTATTCACCCCAGACAACTTCAATGAGGACAATAGTAGCTATTTATTGGTTTTGTACCTTAATAATAACAACGGCATATACAGCTAATCTGGCCGCATTTCTTACGCTGAAAAACATAGATAACAGAGTTAAAAATGTGGAAGGTTTGGCCGCACAGAAAAAGATAAGTTATGGTGTTTTAGGAGGAAGTGATGTTGCTGAATTTTTCGCTGAAACTGACACCGATCTCTATCAGCGAATGTGGACCTACATGAAATTAAACGAAGACGAAGTTATCATGTCTACTAGAGATAAAGCCAGACGAATGGTACAGACAGATGGCTATGTGTTCCTTGATGATGGTGTAATAAATGATCACTATGCCATGGAACACTGCAAAACTTTAGAATCAATTGATCAAGGATTTGGAAGCAAGCAATATAGCTTTGGTTTTCCTCGTGGTGCTCCGTATAGAGATGACATTAATAGAGCGTTGCTGATACTAAAAGAAAATGGCCGATTGGACAAGTTGAAAGCCAAGTACGTAGAAACATAGAAGTGTCATTAAACCTCCTCGATAGTGAAATTGCTATCCTGCTTCTCTTGTCAGATCAACCAAAATACAATAAAATTGATATTTGCTGCTTCTCAAAATCCTGTTTGCAGAGCTTATTGATTAGAAATTAGTTAGGTGACAATGTCCATTTCTCAAAATCCTTATATTTCTTAAATAGAAGGTTGTTTTAGTATAAATGGCGATTATTCGATTTGATATCGGTACAAAAAAATTTATTTGTAATTGAAAGCTTCATGAACATTTTTATAATCTGAAATATATCATTCGTTTGTGTATTTATTTCTTCGTCCCATTACAAAGTAATCAAATATATGCATACAATAATTTCAACCGTTCCTGACTTTTGTCAGCATTAGAAATTAGTTCATTTGCCAAATGTTTTTATGGCAAATGAACTAATTTCTAATGCTGACAAAAGTCAGGGAGGTACTGATACCTTCTATATCTCTCTGTGTGCCTTTCTCGTTTTCATGATCCTGAACATTGCTCCACACCCCCATCCCACCTCTTTTGCAGAAACGCATTTAGTCGAAAAGTTCAAGATCAAGTAGATACGTCAATAGCATTCCAGTGTTTCTATATTTTGAGATTCATGAAACACTGTTTTCGTGATTATTGTGATGTTCAATGGAAGTGCATTTAACAGCAGTTATGCAATATTGGTACAAAATGTATTTTACTCTTGCATTTAAACGAATGATTAAGCAATAAATTATATGCAATATTGAGGCAAAATGTGATTTACTTCCTCATCAAAACGAATGATTGAGTATCAAGTTAACGTTTCCTTTTTAAGATGGTGGGTTTCTAACTGTACTCAAGCAGAGCAGGAACAGACATTAGTTAAATCAAGCTCTGAACTAGAAATAGAAAATATGTTTGGAGTGTTCCTGGTGCTCATGGGCAGTGTTGTCTTGGCAGTAATAGTTGAGATAGGGAAACGGATTAGACTGAAAGTAGAGAAGAAATACGAGGAAAAGAAGAAAAACAAAGAACAGGTAATATTCTTTAATTGTTATTGGTATAGTGTACGTAAAGAAGAAAAACAAAGAACAGGTAATATTCTGTACTTGTTATTGGTATAGTGTACGTAAAGAAGAAAAACAAAGAACAGGTAATATTCTGTACTTGTTATTGGTATAGTGTACGTAAAGAAGAAAAACAAAGAACAGGTAATATTCTTTACTTGTTATTGGTATAGTGTACGTAAAGAAGAAAAACAAAGAACAGGTAATATTCTTTACTTGTTATTGGTATAGTGTACGTAAAGAAGGAAAACAAAGAACAGGTAATATTCTGTACTTGTTATTGGTATAGTGTACGTAAAGAAGAAAAACAAAGAACAGGTAATATTCTTTACTTGTTATTGGTATAGTGTACGTAAAGAAGAAAAACAAAGAACAGGTAATATTCTTTACTTGTTATTGGTATAGTGTACGTAAAGAAGGAAAACAAAGAACAGGTAATATTCTTTACTTGTTATTGGTATAGTGTACGTAAAGAAGAAAAACAAAGAACAGGTAATATTCTTTACTTGTTATTGGTATAGTGTACGTAAAGAAGAAAAACAAAGAACAGGTAATATTCTGTACTTGTTATTGGTATAGTGTACGTAAAGAAGAAAAACAAAGAACAGGTAATATTCTTTACTTGTTATTGGTATAGTGTACGTAAAGAAGAAAAACAAAGAACAGGTAATATTCTTTACTTGTTATTGGTATAGTGTACGTAAAGAAGGAAAACAAAGAACAGGTAATATTCTGTACTTGTTATTGGTATAGTGTACGTAAAGAAGAAAAACAAAGAACAGGTAATATTCTGTACTCGTTATTGGTATAGTGTACGTAAAGAAGAAAAACAAAGAACAGGTAATATTCTGTACTTGTTATTGGTATAGTGTACGTAAAGAAGAAAAACAAAGAACAGGTAATATTCTGTACTTGTTATTGGTATAGTGTACGTAAAGAAGAAAAACAAAGAACAGGTAATATTCTGTACTTGTTATTGGTATAGTGTACGTAAAGAAGAAAAACAAAGAACAGGTAATATTCTGTACTTGTTATTGGTATAGTGTACGTAAAGAAGAAAAACAAAGAACAGGTAATATTCTTTACTTGTTATTGGTATAGTGTACGTAAAGAAGAAAAACAAAGAACAGGTAATATTCTTTACTTGTTATTGGTATAGTGTACGTAAAGAAGAAAAACAAAGAACAGGTAATATTCTTTACTTGTTATTGGTATAGTGTACGTAAAGCAAACAAAACTGTAATACCAAATATGTGTAGATAAAATGAAAAATGAAAAAAATGACAGTGTCTGATGATTTAATCGAAACATCGTAGAAAGAAAAGTAAACGCGATACTCCTAACACATATATACATGACCGCTTATTTTCCTTTCTTGGTGCAGGCATCTCAATATAGATATAGAGTGACGGCGTTAAGAAGAGTTTGAAAATATCAAAAGGGTAATCAGAATCAGTAAATCGAAGACAGACAGACAACACAACGGCCAAAAGAAAAAGCATTAAATGACAAACAATGATCTACAAAACACTGCAGAAAACTAAAGACCGAGCAACACTAACTCAGGTGGTCCGAATGGGTAAGCAGCACCTGCTCCACTAGTGGCACCCGTCGTGTTACTCTAGTTACAAACCCGGTGATAAGTCTTGAATGAGGAAAGAACCGGGAACTCCGATAAAAAGCTTCAATTGTTATTGTTTGAAAACAAATTATCCTAAATAGTCCTAAATACACATATTATCTGATAACATTTCAATGTTTTTTAGCACGGATTATTCATTTGTATATTTTATATTACATTTTTAGTATACAAGAACAACGGAGGAAATATTTTACTATTTTTGTCATAATCATATTGCCGACAAGGGCCCGGATGGCTCAATGAGTTAGGTCGTTGGATCTAACAGCTCATACAAGCCTATCACCAATACGGCGTGGGTTCGCACCCGGCTTTGTAAATTACAAAAAAGGTGCACTCGACTCGCAGCCGCAAGTGATAAAGTTTACCAGTTGCTTGCCCATGGTCGGTGGTTCTCTCGGGGTACTCCGGATTCTTCCACCACTAAAACTGGTCGCCATGATATAGCTGAAATATTGCTGAAAGTGGCGTAAACATCAAAAATTCAAATTCAAATTCATTATTGCCGACATTTTGCTATTAACAAAAACAAGTAACTAAAAAAAATACAATACTAAACCGTCATCGCAATTCCTATTAAAAAAACAAAAGTCTAAATGCCCTTACGGAACATTCGGTCGAAGACAATGCGCGGACAGTTAACAGCACGTTGTTTGTTTCAACCGTAGGGCGACTTCATACCATTCAAATCAAGTTTGCGATAGATAAACCGCAACTTTTAATAGCAATACATGTACATTTTTGTGTATATAGAATCTTGTACTAAACTTCCAGTGATGTATTGTGATAGACCTCTGAAGAACTAGTGCCATGTGGTGAATTTCTGGCAATATTTTGTGTTAGGCCGATATCGGACTATTAATAACATACCTTCCGTAGCAGACTTGTGAAGTACCAACTGCACACAGATTACTTTAATTCGAAGACTTGCTATCAATCCAAGTCATGAATAATCTTCCAGCTTTAATCTCTTCCTTTTTCACTCAATTTATAATAAACAGTCATAATGTTCGTCGGACGTTCGCTGTTATATATAGCGGCAAACCTTGCATGGTGATTTTGTAATTATCTTACGGCGGTGGTGTGTAAAGGTTAGCATGATCGTCTCGAGTGCGGCAGATCGTGCGTTTCAGTCCTGTCGGATCAAACCAAGTACATTAAAATTTGTATTTGATGCTTCTACGATAAACAAGTAGCTTTATGGTGTAAGATTGGTTGGTTCGGGATCAGGGTAATTTGTTTTTTTACAAGTGGGCTATATTACTACCAGAGGACGGTTTTGTCAGTGGGCTAACACTAAGCATATCTTACTAAGCGTGTTGTACTAGTACAAAGTGGACATCATTATCATACCATCGAAATGCAACTTGTTATCGCCATGATATAGATAAACGTTGCTCACTTTGCGTTAAAGATCAATCACTTACTCGTATTGTCAAGAAACCGTTTTGGGCTAGATTTGCCGTAGTTTTGGGCTAGATTTGCCGTAGTTTTGGGCTAGATTTGCCGTAGTTTTGGACTAGATTTGCCGTAGTTTTGGGCTAGATTTGCCGTAGTTTTGGGCTAGATTTGCCGTAGTTTTGGACTAGATTTGCCGTAGTTTTGGGCTAGATTTACCGAAGTTTTGGGCTATATTTGCCGTAGTTTTGGGCTAGATTTACCGTAGTTTTGGGCTAGATTTGCCGTAGTTTTGGGCTAGATTTGCCGTAGTTTTGGGCTAGATTTGCCGTAGTTTTGGGCTAGATTTGCCGTAGTTTTGGGCTAGATTTACCGTAGTTTTGGGCTAGATTTGCCGTAGTTTTGGGCTAGATTTACCGAAGTTTTGGGCTATATTTACCGTAGTTTTGGGCTAGATTTACTGTAGTTTTGGGCTAGATTTACCGTAGGTTTGGGCTAGATTTGCCGTAGTTTTGGGCTAGATTTACCGTAGTTTTGGGCTAGATTTGCCGTAGTTTTGGGCTAGATTTGCTGTAGACCGTGCATGTTGGTAAGGTTAAATACACATGACTCCTGGATAGTATAAGATATAATGATTACACACAACTATCATGTATTATCCTCGGCTTGACAGTTAAGTTGAAAATTTTGTCATTCTGGTCGAAATTAATTGACAGAAAGCAATCAAAATTATCATCTCTGATCTATAGATTATTGAAAAATGACTGAGCATGCGCCAACGTTAATGGTAGGGTAATCGAGTCCTCCTGAACAAAATAGGAAAATGCTCTGGATAACTACATGCTAATTACCTAAATGCTATTCCAAGAGGGTGAGATATCACTTGTACTTTGAAATGACACTAAATTAACGGTATTTTTGGAAGGAAACAGTGTAATACTCTTTTCGCTATTGAACCTGTACCTGTAAACAAAAAATTCAAGATGGCCGAGGTCATGGATAATAACACAGAATCATTGTTGACATCCTTGATAACCAGCTCTCAACCTAGTCTCAATTCAGAAACTACAATAGAATCGTTTGTAAACACAAAGGAAACTCCAAACTCTAGAAAACGGCCTAGCCCTGATAGCCCACAAGATCTTGCAGCCACCCTCAAACAAGAGACGAAGCAAACTCGTCGTCGAAATTCAGTTGGGGACCTGAGTCAGAAGAAAAAAACACAAACTATGGCAGACAAAGTTATTGAAGCCCTAATAAACCCTACTGTACTAAATCAAATTGTCCCAATTTTATCAGAAAAAATTGCAGAATCAGTAGCCGAGTCCATAAACAAGGCCCTAGAGAAAAAAATTAATGATCATATTAAACCATTAGAAAAAAAAATCAATGATCAGGATAAAACAATTGTAGAACAGAAAGATATGATGCAAAAACAAGCGTCTATGATCGTCCATATCTGCAAAAAAAATGGTGAAATTGATGAGTCCCTCAAGGAAAGGGAAAGTGAAATTGAGGTACTCTATAGGAAAATAAATGAGTTGGAGCTCAGGGTTGAGAACCAAGAACAATATTCACGCAGGACTAGCCTGCGTTTTCACAACATCAGAGTTCCACTTAACAACATGGGTAGGATTAAGCACCCTGTAGATACTGATTCCGTAATACTAGATATATGCCAAAATAACCTAAGTATTACTGACATGAAGAAGGAAGATATAGGTCGTTCCCATGTCATAGGCAAACCTAAGGACGGGAAATCCCAAGTAATCGTTCGTTTCCTATCCTATCGTGTCCGTGAGAAGGTATATAACTCAAAGAAAGAACTTAAACGTCATCCAGATAAAATATTTATTACTGAGAACTTAACCCAATATCGAACAAATCTTGTAAAAGCACTGGCGGAACTCAAGTATAGTCGTAAGATACACGCTTACTGGACAACTGATGGGAGAATCTATCTAAAAACTAATGAGAACAGTAGCAAAATGCAAATCCGAAATCATGATGATATTATGGATATCTTGCGCAGGTTGGATACAGGTGTGGATCGTATCTTCGAGGACCATGGGTCTGTTGAGTCGGTGATTAATCCCAATTAAACAACTTTTCCTTGATTGTTTGTTACTTCTCCAAATAGTTGATATGAACCAATTTTGTATACTGCTTAATAAAATAATTATGTTTCAGTAAACTACAATCACCTCAAATGCTTATGTATTGGTAGATTTACATATCCTTTCACCATCAAACAAAAATACAGTCTCAAACCATTTATAATCAAATATAAACCTTGATATAGTATACTAAAATGACTCTAAAATTGTCTAATTGTGTATTGGTATATTTGTATACTCCCTCCTCACAAAAAATACAAGCCAAACCCATTTAGTTCAAGTATACTATTGATAAAGCAACTATATTCAATCTACAAATGCTTATTTGTGTACTGGTATATTTGCATATTCCCTCCCTAAATATATAGTTCAAATGTAATCTATGAAACAGTATACTACAAATTCAATGTATTGATAGATTTGTATATCACACTCCACCAAAATAATACAAGCTCAAACCATTTATAATTAAAATACAAAAGTTAGTACAGTAAACCAAAACTACTCTAAATTTGCTTATTTGTGTGTGGGTACATTTGCATATTCCCTCCATACTTAAAAAAAATCCAGGCCCAACCTATTTACAATTCAATTATAATCTTTGAGACAGTAATTGCATATTCCCTGCCTCCCCCTACAAATACAAGCCCAAACCATAATAGTTCAAATATAAACTTTGATATAGCAAACTTAATTACTCTAAAATTTGTCACTTGTTTATATAAATTGCATACGGCTCCTCCCCAAAAAAAAAATATATGCAAGCTCAAACCATTTAAACTTAAACTATAATCTTTGATGCAGTAACCATAATCACTCTACAAATGTTTGTTTATTTGTGTATTGCATATTCCCTCCCCACTAAAAATATAGTTCAACTATAATACCACCATATTTGTGTATTGATAAAATAACATATTCCCTCTCTACCAAAATATACGAGCTCAAACTTTTTTAGTTCAACCCTATTAACCTTTGAAATAAGTAAAATAAAATTTAAAAGAAATTAATTGGTAAGTTAAACCAAAGGAAACATCTTTATTGCAATAATTCCTTGGAGTGAAGATATTATATATAAAAAAAAAAATAACTCAACGCACATCGCGCCGTAGACACCCATTACATTTGTGTGTGTATTTATATTTCTAAAGCTTTTCTTTATGTTTTGATTACACTGCAGTATAAACCATTGAGTATGCACTGTCGGTAAATATGAAATGTGCTTGTTTCGTAGAGACATGTTTCCATCATTTGTATAGACTATGTGTTGTGTTTGCCGGTAGTTTACATATAATTTCTTTGTATACTTATGATGTCCTCGCCAAGATGTAAAAAAAAAAAATCCTCAACGTGAAAGGAAAAAATTTTTATTAATAAATTTATTTTTTTTTTATTTTTTTTATTTACTTATTATTATTATTATTATTATTATTATTATTATTAATGTATGTAACCAATATTTGCCGGAATTACAGTACAAAGCAAAGAGTAAATGCGAAGTTGAACTTGTATTTTTTACATGTTATCGTTCAATACGTGTGTTGTATTTTGTTATTATGTTGGTACACATGTAACCAAAGCTATATTGAACAATTTTTTAACCTACACATATCTACTTTACATCTATCTGCCATTAGCTCAATAAGCTTTAAAAACCAAGTTAACATGAAATACATGCAATCTGTCTTCCCTTTGTTACCTTTTCACATCATGCAAATGAGTAGATATAATTAGTTTTAATTTCTGACAAATATCGTTCAATTACCCCACCCAACTTGCCAACTCAAAAGGCTTTCAAAAACCAAGTTAACAAGAAATAAATGTAAATATATCTTTCTTCAGTTTGTTATCGTTTTCATTCATGAAAATAAGTGGGTCAATTTGGGTTTTTCTTGCTTCTTGTTTAGTTTTTACTAAAAAAAAAATCCTTCAATTACCCCACCCATGTAGAACCGAAAGAAAAGGAATATTAACTTTTTAGTAAATAATGAGCACATACGTGTGTAATTACGTTTGTCGACCAAATTCGTGACCTAGATACATGTGCAATTGCTGCTTATCTCTCATTTACCCAATATACGTGGTTCCCCCGGGTTTTTTTGGAGTGCAATTGTCATTGATGCATCAACTCTACATATTTCTTCTACATACCGGTATATCTTTATTTCTCAAACATGTATAACTGATATAAATACATTGTTGCAGTCGGAAAATATACATTTTATTAATCATGTATAACTTTGTGATGTCTTTGTCGATATATAAAGTTAAGTAGAACTGTTTTTATTCAGTAATGCCATCGCTTTTATTTAATTAAAACTGTTCAATAACTCCAATAATAACACATGAAATTAGTATATGTATATATGTTTGTATAGGTGTGTACATGTAGTTGTAATACAGTAATCAATGAATAAATATGCTGTTGCCGGAATTTGTATTTTTTTGTTTTTTGTGTGTGTTGTTGTTCAATTGTGGTGTTCGTTGTTATTATGTTGGTAACCAAAGCTGCATCGAATGATTTTTTAATCCACTTAGAAACCTTTTATTTAACCTCAAAATTCATCTGTTGCTAACTGTTTTTTTTTTTTTTTATCCCTCTTCTTCATAAAAAAAAATTCACATAACATCCCAAGCATTAAAATATCTCTATCAATTTAATGTCATCATAAAACACACCAGAAACATTTTTTTGGGGGGGTTTTTGGGGTTTTTTTTCATATTTTTCCCTTAATTGTTCCTTACTCAGTAAATCATCCTATTCGCCCTTTTTGGAATAACAAAAATAATTATGAAATATTTTTCCTATGTTTTTCAGCTTTGCCTGAAATAAATCCAATATATGACATCAGCATATGTAACTGTGTACATATTGTTTTTTGTTATACTTTTTTGTTCATTGTTCATCTCCAATTTCTTCAATGTTGTATATTTGTTTTATACTTACCTGTACATATACCTGTGTTTTTGTGGATGCGAGGGGGTTCTTACTTTACGACATATAAAATATGACTGTGGCTGTCTCTGTATCTATCTTCTTCTGAAACCCAATGGGTAATTCATTAGAAGCTTACAGATCAGCCATAGGCATGTTTTATAACTGTTCAAGGATCTCAAGTAAATGTGTGCTTGTACAAGCCGATTCTTATAGAAATATTTTATTAACAAACTTACGGTGTTCTTTCTTGTTCGTGTCCCTCCTTGTCCTCCAGAGTTTAAATCCAAATGTAAATGTTGTCTTTCTTTTATTCGTTCTTCACTTCATCTTAATGATCGGTAATGTCGAACTAAATCCTGGTCCGGAAACTTACATATCGAGTTCACCGCCTAACTTAGACAATAGTTCAAACGATAATTCCATTTCCTTGTGTAATATCAATATACGTAGTATCAGAAACAAAACAAATTTCGTCCAGCATTTTGCAGATGAATTTGATATTTTAGTAATAACTGAATCGCACCTTGATAACAGTATTCAGAACGACGATATTGAATTATGTTCCTTCACAAAAAACATCCAACGCCGCGACAGACAGAATCAAACGGGAGGGGGGCTTCTGATTTATACGAAAGAAAATGTAAACATTTCAAGGATAATCCAACTAGAGAATAATTTAGATGAAAGTCTTTGGGTTCAGATTCACGCGAAGGGTCAATCTTTTCTTTTATGCAATACATACCGTCCACAGTGGACCGACAACGAGTATTGGTCACGATTAACGCATGTTATTGAATTAGCTCATCAGATAAACGAAAATATCGTGATTTCGGGCGACCTGAATTCTAATCTTCTTAATGTAAATAATAACAAGCTGGTTGACTTGATGACCACGTTTAATTTTAGAAATGTTATAGTAAAACCAACAAGATTAAATAATTTATTAGACCCAATTATAATTTCCGATACCATGACCCCACTATATTCTGATGTTTTTGAGATGCCATCAGAAATTAGTGATCACGATGCAGCAGTTGCTTTTCTCAAATGTCCAAAGTCGACTTCATGTATTCCAACGAAAACTATAACTGTACGGGATTATGACAAACCATGGTTTAATAACGAAATTAGAAAAGAAATTCGACTACGCGATCGCCTGAGAAAAAATGTTTTCAAATTTGGGAGGGAAAGTGATACTTTAAAATATAAAAAACAAAGGAACAAGGTCAATAATATGAAAATATGAAAAAGAAAGCAAAAGAAAATTTTGAAAGTAACTTAGACAATATATTTTTAGATAATTCGACGAACCCTAAAACTTACTGGAAAATAATGAAAATGCTAATTAAATCTAACAAGGGAAGTCTGTATCCCTCCGCTTCGAAACACAATTAATGATGAACATTTAGATGAAATGGTATATGACGACGACAAAATATGTGAACTGTTAAATAAATATTTTAGCTTAGTATCTAAGTTGGAGGAAGAAAATATACCAGTACCCCCCCCCCCCCCCCCCCCCCCCTTTGAAAGTAAAACTAATGACTCAATTACCGACATTTTTGTGACTGCTAGTGAAATTGTAGATTTCATTCAAATATTAGACCTGAAAAAAGCGTCCGGTCCTGACAAAATCAGCCATAAAATGCTCAAAATAGCCCCAGAAAAAATTGCCGAACCACTTCAAATTATCTTTAACAAATCTTTACGACAAGGCAAGTATCCTTCAAGCTGGAAAATTGCACACGTGATAGCTATTTTAAAAAAAGGTGATGCCTCTTTGCCTTCAAATTACCGTCCGATATCTTTGATAAGTTGTGTTGGTAAAATTATGGAGAGAGTAGTCTATAAAAATGTTTATAATTATCTTGTTAGAAACAAACTTATATATGAGTATCAGTCTGGCTTTCTTCCGAAACATTCTACTATCCACCAGTTGTCAGAACTATACAACTCTATACTCAATTCACTAGAAAAAAAAGAATTTAGTTGTTTTTTATTCTGTGACTTTTCCAAAGCTTTCGATAAAGTTTGGCACAGGGGTTTAATACATAAAATGAATTCTTATGGTATAAAAGGTCCTTTAATCAAATGGTTTGAAAATTATTTGTATCAAAGAAAGCAAAAAGTGATTAACAGGGCAACATCATCAACTGTTTGTGAAGTCTCTGCTGGAGTCCCCTAAGGGTCAGTTTTAGGCCCTTTACTATTTTTAATTTATATAAATGATATTGGAGAGAAGCTCCTCTCTCTCAGTAGACTCTTTGCAGATGATACTTCTTTAGGTTATTCAAGTCAAAATGTTGTTGAAATTGAAAATGTTATAAATCATGATTTGTGTGAACTAAATACCTGGTCCACAAAATGGTTAATGTCTTTTAATCCAGACAAAACTGAGATTATGTTATTTTCCAATATAGACGTCAGATATAATTTTAATTTCACATTTAATGGAAACAATATCCCTATAACTACGAGCCATAAACATTTGGGTGTAACCTTGTCAAGCGATGCTAAATGGAATAACCACATTGAAAATATAATCTTAAGCGTATCAAGACATTTAGGTATTCTGCGAAAATTAAAATATAGGTTAAGTAGACAAAATCTAGAAAAACTGTACTTAGTATATATCCGCCCAATTTTTGAATATGCCTGTGAAATATGGGATAATTGTGGAGTGTGTTATTCAACCAAACTTGAAAAATTGCAACTAGATGCTGCAAGGATTGTAACTGGATTACCAATTTTCACAAAAACAGATAAATTATACTCAGAAACAGGATGGACTACTCTCTCTAGCAGAAAGCATAATAGGAAACTCCAGTTATTTTATAATATAAAGAATGGACATGCACCAAATTATCTTAGAGAACTTATTCCTCCTACTGTACAAAGCACAACTATTTACCCCTTAAGAAACGGTTCGGATTTAATAATACCTTTTTGTAGACTCTCCATTACAACTGAATCTTTTATTCCATCTACTGTTAAACTCTGGAACCGGCTAGATCAATTTGATCGTAATCTTGACACATTAACTAAATTCAAAAAAGCCATTCGAAAGGAACAGTCAGATAACACAAAACGTATCCCGAAACATTTTTATTATGGTCCCAGAAAACTTAATATTATTCTTACTCAACTTCGTAACTCGTATTCCTTTCTAAATTACGATCTATCAAAGGTTAATTTAGTAAATGATGCTGCGTGTTCCTGTGGAGCTCCACGGGAAGATGCATTCCATTATTTTTTTACCTGTCCTAATTATACTGAAATAAGACGTATTATGATGAACAACTTAAATTGGGTACAGACAAGCGATTTGAATTTGAATCTACTAACCCGTGGGTCGGATGATTTAACATACGAAGAAAATATTAATATCATCAAACACGTTTTCAATTTTATTAAATCTTCAAAAAGATTCCTTGTAGTATAATTACTCGATAATTATCTACTCTCCAACCTCGTATCCACCCAACACAACCTTTTATTAATTCGTTAATTATTTACAATATATCTCTATATGTATTATATGTATGCTCAGAATGATCATTATACTATGTGAATTTATTGTATAAATGGGAGAAGACTTCATAAGTTGGTAAAACTTGTGTCCTATCCCTTTTGTTAATTTAACAAATAAAATCATCATAAACTAAACTATAGATTATTGTATTTGAAAACTCATGGAAATAATACTTTTTCATGGATTAATTTTGTTAAATCAATACTTGATGACTGTGGTTATTCAAACGTTTGACAAACTCAAAATGTTATAAGCCATAAATGGCTAATTGAAAGCATTAAACTGAGATTAACCGACCAGTTCAAACAAAATTGGCATTCTACTTTGCAAATATCTCCAAAAGCATTGAGCTATAGATTATTCAAGTCGGATTTTAGATTTGAAAAATATTTAGACGTCTTAAATGACAAAAATAGATTTACTTTTTGTACATTTAGATTACCGATTGAAGTAGGGCGCTGGACAAATGTAGAAAGACACAATAAACTGTATCAGCTATGTCAATCTCGCGAGATTGGTGACGAATTTCATTATGTATTACAGTGTCCAAATTTTGTAACTGATAGAAAAAATCTAATTCCAAAATACTTTTTCAACAGACCAAACACATTAAAACTGTCATCATTATTTAAAAAAAAGAAACCTGAAACTATTCGTAAATTATGTAAACTTATTGATATAATAAATAAGAAAATTAGTTCTCCTTGAAAAAACCCATCACACCTCTGTTAGTATTTGTATCATTTGTATGTAACGTTTAAACATTTTTTTCATAATTTGAATTCAATGTACACCCATAATCTTGATAATTGATGTAATGATATGTATTTACTTTGTATTGATTTGACACTCTCACTCTGTAACCTTTGTAATATTGGTTTAGAGAATAAAGTTATATAACAATTATAATTACTTTTGATTGGTGTTGCTAGGATATATTACAGGGTGTAACTAGCCATTTCCCCGAGGGATATCTACGAATAGAAACGTAAATAACGCATTTATCTCCGGTATTATTAAAAAATAAGACATTATAATATTACCCAATTACTATTAGTATTAATGTCTTCTTTTTTCATTTCAGAGCACATAAAGTATAGGAAAAATGTTTTTACAACTGAATTATCAGAATGGATGGTTAATCTTGTTAGTTAAATGAAGTCTTTGTAATTTAAGATCCATTTTACTTTATACACGTATTTTGTATGATTTTTTTTATGTTAATGCAGGTAAAAACAGGTATTTAAATAAATTGTATGTTTGAAAAAAGTTTCACTATTGTAAGGTAAAATCTACAAAATGTACAGTTGTAAATCTATTACATAATACAACCAGCAACTGCATGCACCTAATATTGGGATTGCAGGTAAATAAAAGGGTTTAAGAAACGCAAGTAAATAGAATATGACGAATCTAAATATTGGTTTGGCTTGATTTTGTTTTATGTTGTTTAACGCCACTTTCAACAATATTTCCGTTATATTGTGGGGGTCAATTTTATTGGTGAAGGAAACCAGAGTACTCGGAGAAAACCATCGACCTGCCGCAAGTCATTGACCAACTTTTTCACATAATGTTGTACCTAGTACACCTCACCTGGGCAGGATTCTAACTCACAACGTTGGGTGTTCCTGTTTATGCTTCCTATATGTAGTTGTGAACCAGAAGGGTTGTTGTTTATGCTTGTTTTAGCTAGTTGTGAACCAGAAGGGTTGTTGTTTATGCTTGTTTTAGCTGGTTGTGAACCAGAAGGGTTGTTGTTTATGCTTGTTTTAGCTGGTTGTGAACCAGAAGGGTTGTTGTTTATGCTTGTTTTAGCTGGTTGTGAACCAAAAGGGTTGTTGTTTATGCTTGTTTTAGCTGGTTGTGAACCAGAAGGGTTGTTGGTTATTTCTGTTATAGCTGGTTGTGCGCCAGCTGGTTGTGAACCAGAACTGTTGTTGTATACGTCTGTCATAACTGGTTGTGAACCAGAAGGATTGTTGGTTATGTCTGTTATAGCTGGTTGTGCGCCAGCTGGTTGTGAACCAGAACTGTTGTTGTATATGTCTGTTATAGCTGGTTGTGAACCAGAAGGGTTGTTGGTTATTTCTGTTATAGCTGGTTGTCCGCCAGCTGGTTGTGAACCATAATTGTTGTTGTATACGTCTGTTATAGCTGGTTGTGAACCACAAGGGTTGTTGGTTATGTCTGTTATAGCTGGTTGTGCACCAGTTGGTTGTGAACCAGAACTGTTGTTGTATACGTCTGTTATAGCTGGTGGTGAACCAGAAGGGTTGTTAGTTTTGTTTGTTATAGCTGGTGGTGCCCCAGAACTTATTATTGGTTTGCATGTCCAAACTATCCTGTCGAAGAATTTATTGCACTATACATGGTTTTAAATCCATGTAAGTACAAAACAACACCGGAACAGCCGGGTGCAGAATTTGTTTTTAATTTCTATGGGTACCTACTTATTCCTTTATTCGTATGAAGCACACTTTGTGAAGGGTCATATCTAGGAAAACGAAAAGACGCTACCCTGGGCTTTCAATTACACGTTCCATATAGAGATTTTACCGTTTCACTGAATAATTTCAAGCTTGGTAAGTATGTTGATCACATATATCCATTTGATCTTAAGATAATGGATACCACAGATACAGGAAAGTCTGCCGTCTACCCTAAATAATATCTAGAAATTGACAGTGAGGGTCGGTTAAGAATGAAATCTTATGACAAAAGAGATGATTTCAATTTTCCCATTGTAAACTTTTCATTAATATGTAGCATTTGCATATATAGTTCTCTCTTCTAATACGCTATTCCGGAGCTTTAGGTTCCTTGCTAGAGGGTTGATGCTAACAGAGAAGTTGCTGAAGCATGGGATTCTAATGGTTCAATTTAAGATATCACTACGAACGCTAAGCATTCGCCATCATAACTTGAATAACCTATACGGAATATCTGTGGCACCTATTTCCACTGATATGTCCCGTTTGTCGTAGTCAAATTCACGTCATGCTCTCCCTTTCCATTAATTTATCGTAGGAATTTTAATAAGAGTAGCACGACGGGTGTCACTAGTGGAGCAGGAACTGCTTACCCCCCCCCCCCCCCCCCCACCCGCATAACCTCAGTTCGACCCTTATTTTGAGTGGCACCGTTGTTCGCCTTTACTGTCCTTTTTCTTTTCATCATTGTATTGTCTGTCCGTCTTCGACTTCTGATTATCCTTTTGGTATCTTCAAACTTCCTTATAATGGTTGTAAGAGTGCATTTTGGTTTGTTTAAGAAAAATCTGAAGATACCATAGAGGTAATAACCAGGTTAAACATGAAAAAAATTTCATGGCGGTACATATTTCTTTTCTTTCATTATAGAAATTAATCAATAGTTTTTCTTGATATTTTCACGAAGCTTTATTATAAGAAATTGTATTCTTCATAATGTTGCTACATCTTTACTCTGTATAACAGGCATTACTTCTTGCCAGGTCATGCAATAGAAAACAAATACTTGAACATAATGTCATGATTCATAAACGTGACTTTGTTCTTTTCCTAGAATTTTATTTTATAGTATCCACGAAGTACCAAAGTACGTCCCCCTAAGGAATATCCCGTCTTATTATAATACCGTGCATACAATTCACTGGTAAATTTATGCTAACATAGAGTTTAAGCAAGTATTTAAAATTATAACAATAACAGACCATTTTAACAAAATGTAAACAAATAAAACAAACAACAAATTTACCTTTAGTGATCCTCCATTTTGAATTGGGATCCCCAAGTACGTCACCGGATGTGATTGTCACATGACACACTATTTTGTTAGACCAAACAAATTGTTTTGCGGAAAATGTGGCACAGTTCAATGTTAATAAAAAAAAATCCATAAAACGAAAATTTAAATAATTTTCATCCAATTTCGGCTAATCTTTTATAAAGTGTCAATTTATGATGCTATTACACTGATTTCCTCTATTTGTCAGGGGGGGAAAGCGTAAGGAGTCACAACTTTTTGAAGTTATTAAAAAAAACATTTGCTTGGCCTATTCCATATAAATAGAAATTTAGGTCGACGCATTGGAATGACAACACTGTTGAGCAAACAAATTTTCTGAAGTTTTTCATCAATTTATGTATTTTTTCTGACATTTGTGGCTTTCTTAATTATGACTTAAGAAAATTAATCAATAGTTTTTCTTGATATTTTCACGAAGCTTTATTATAAGAAATTGTATTCTTCATAATGTTGCTACATCTTTACTCTGTATAACAGGCATTACTTCTTGCCAGGTCATGCAATAGAAAACAAATACTTGAACATAATGTCATGATTCATAAACGTGACTTTGTTCTTTTCCTAGAATTTTATTTTATAGTATCCACGAAGTACCAAAGTACGTCCCCCTAAGGAATATCCCGTCTTATTATAATACCGTGCATACAATTCACTGGTAAATTTATGCTAACATAGAGTTTAAGCAAGTATTTAAAATTATAACAATAACAGACCATTTTAACAAAATGTAAACAAATAAAACAAACAACAAATTTACCTTTAGTGATCCTCCATTTTGAATTGGGATCCCCAAGTACGTCACCGGATGTGATTGTCACATGACACACTATTTTGTTAGACCAAACAAATTGTTTTGCGGAAAATGTGGCACAGTTCAATGTTAATAAAAAAAAATCCATAAAACGAAAATTTAAATAATTTTCATCCAATTTCGGCTAATCTTTTATAAAGTGTCAATTTATGATGCTATTACACTGATTTCCTCTATTTGTCAGGGGGGGAAAGCGTAAGGAGTCACAACTTTTTGAAGTTATTAAAAAAAACATTTGCTTGGCCTATTCCATATAAATAGAAATTTAGGTCGACGCATTGGAATGACAACACTGTTGAGCAAACAAATTTTCTGAAGTTTTTCATCAATTTATGTATTTTTTCTGACATTTGTGGCTTTCTTAATTATGACTTAAGAAATTGAAGTGTTTTTATCGCAAATATAGTTTTTTATTTAATATTTACATGTCTGAATCTTATTTTCTGCAAACAGGTCTGGAAATTATTCGTTTCTATTTGGGGAACGCTCTCGATCTGAAAAGATGACGTCACGAACTTGCGCAAGCGTAGTAAACGTAAACAAAGATGGCGAACGAACTTGCGACACGGACGTACATGAGGCCCCCTACTATATTGATTTCTATACACCATGACATATTCCGGTTGGGTTTTTTTTTCTCGCTATTTACGCGGTAGACTGTCATTCGCAAAAATGTAACTGACTGCCACGAATATTTCACGGTATTTTTAATTTTGCTTTGCCAATACAGAAGATTCAAACCCGAGAAAAACATGTATTTGTTCCCACATAAACCCAGACTACATAACTACTACAGACATCATACCATCATGTGTTTATTACAGAAGACAACAAATCCATATCATTGATACGACCATATTATTATGGTATTAATGCTATTACACAAAATAAAAATTAAAGTAAATAACATTTTATTTCAGAAAAAAACAACATTTTAGGCATCTAAAATTGTTATGCAGACTCTATAGACCTTTTCGCGATAATTTCCGCACCTGCGCAGAAACGCTTCCGGAAGGCAAAGCTGCCCGATTCCATTGCAAAGTATTGTTTACATTGGCTACGTTGATTACGCTATGGCTAAGCGGGAGAATTTAAACAAGTAAAACTTGAATTTACTGAAAACCCTGACGTTGAAAGAAGAACTAGTGAAGGAAATTTAACTTGTCAGACTGAAGTTTCACCAGTGTCAGTGATCCATCAATGATCAAGCTTATGAAGTTGAAGCGATAGCACCATCTTTCATAGAAAACCCCCACTCTTCAACAAAGTTAGCTCTGGTAACAGAGCTAACTTTTGCCAGAATGTATGACTTTATTATTAGGCTTTAGTCGTGAGAGGGTGTCAGCACCACTTCAAAGGTCTCGACAGGGCAGTGAAGCACTACAGTACAGTGCAGGAGATGTGGAAATACATAGATTTGTCCAGGTATTTAACCAAATTATTACCATTTTAAGCACTCCTACATGTTTAAACTAGAAGTAAGATATCTGACCAACCATTTGATTTAATGACAGTAGCATTACATGTTTTTTTAAACTTTCTGAGAAAAATATTAGTATGAAAGAATTTTATTAAATAGTGAAAAGAATCCAAACACTGTCAGCAAACAAATTATTGACCTCAGGGTTACAGCCTTAGTCCCCTCTTCAATTAAAATGGTTGGTGCATTTATAATATTTATGTTCATTAAGATAATGGTTGAAAATTCTTATGATGTATATGTGTGCAATTCAAAGTCAGATGACAGTGACTCACAAGTAGTATATGGATACTGGCAGTGTCCAATAGAGTAAATATATGATGTACTTCCTTTGTGTAAAGTTTAAACAAAATCCACTAAGCAGTTAATTAGGAGTTGCATGACATGGTCTTTTGCATCTAATAAGAGGAGGTTTTTTTTGTAGGTGTGGGGTTATAAAAATGCTGAGATGTCACATATCAATGACCTTCTATTTTAATATTGTAATAATTAAGTCATTCTTTGATAATCCAATAACCGTAAACTTTAAATTAATCATATAAATTTATAATCAAATTGTTTGCCTCAAATTTGATCAGAATGCCCTGGTAATAATTTAATGGAAAACCTTACAGAGTCTAAATGATACTGATAAACAGTTTATGAATATTGGTCCAAATTATTTAAGTTGCATATCTAGCCAACAGCAAACTTCTTAGTCCTAACATACATTAATCATTTTTTCCCTGAAACATCTGAAATGAATTTGAATTTCCCTGACTGCTGATCAGTATTCATAAAATATGTACATGCAAAGAATGATTTAATTATTACAATATTAAAATAGAAGGTCATTGATATGTGACATCTCAGCATTTTTATAACCCCACACCTTCGGACTTTATTCAGTTTGTGAGTGAGCTGCCGGAGTTTATACATAGATAATTTCCTAAAAAAATGTTTAATCCTATAATAAACCCAGATAATCATATATTTATTTTTAGTCAGATTAAGATTAAATAGGATGATATGTATTAAACATATATCCGGTTGTCATGTGTATATAGTATTTCTTTCAATCATTTGATCACGTGATATATATTTTCAATTAATTGCTGAAAGTAAAATTTAACAGAAAAACACGGAATATATGTAAAATAACTCATATTCACGTGTAGCTACAGTGAACTCCAGTTTAAAATATAAAGTTTTGACCATTTTGTGAAACTTCAATATTTATCGATGGTGCCCGATTTGGATGGATGACGGCACTGTCAGATAACTTTCTGACAGGGGGCACATAATGACAATTTAATTGTGCTCAGGGGCTTCAAGGGAGATAATAAAATTTCCGTATCTTTTGTCAAATCGACTTACTTTGCATAATCGTGAAAATTGTTAAGCTTACAGAAGAAACATGGTTTTTTTTTATATATCCATTTATGCTTAAATGGACCGACCAATTATTTAAGAAGGGAGTAAGTTTTCCTTCGAATCAGAAATGTTTTTGTTCACACGAAACAAATATCATATTTTTTTTAGAACAAAGACGTGTTCGTTCGGAGCCATTATAATAATGTATCCGAGTTGTGAACTGTTGTTTCGGTGATCTCATCGGCGACTCTTGATTTTTCCAGGAACTGTAGCCGACTTAATCTTATATACTACTATAGCAATCGTGTGACAATTCTAAGAAGCAGCCAGGTAAAGACAAAATCAAGGACAATAGTTGTTCTGTAAGAAATCCCCCTCCCTATTCCACTGCGGTATGATTAATAAAGTTGCACAAAGGTGGCACAGTGACGCTCGAAAGAGTCATTCACTGTAACTCCAATAATTGCAAGGAAAACCCTAAGATATATTTTCCCACTGATCTGCTCTGCTTTACACAAATAACAAAGTCAATTCTGGGTCAGTATATTTTATATATTCATCATATTGTATTATATGGAATTAATCTCAATATGGAATAAAATAGTACAATGATTCACAATATCAGAATATGGATACTACAAATAAAATGTAAATACAATTGTTGTATTTACTCTAATAACACTATTTATTAATGGCCACTCATATTTTGTTTAATTTCTAGAAAAAGGGAGGGGAAAGTAACCCAGGGTTAGATTTGTCGTTGTGGTGGGGAATAATTGCCTCTCTAAAAAAAATGGAACTTTTGACGTCTGCTCATATATATCTGTACACAAAAAAACTGTTTCTTTTCTTACTTTATAAATTTCTGTTCTGTTATATACTGTAAGTAAATATCTGTTTACTGTAAATATCTATTCTTTCAATATTCCTTCACTTTACACAAGATCTGTTCTTTTATTTGGTGCTAGTCTGTTCTGGCAGTATACTTCAGAGAGAAGCGAATTATTCACCATTATCGGAATTGCTGCCCTTTTTATAGTTTTTGCCTCAGCCACAGTAGCCAATGAAAATTCCCCAATTGCCAAACACAGTGGAAGATCGGTGAGCAAGGTGCTCGTATATCGGATAGGATTGTTATATCTAACCCCGTAAGTAAGCACTTGTCATTTACTTAAATATTATTTCTTTATTAAACAAATATTTTTGGAAGCGGGTATAATAATTATAGGGCCCGACTTTAGTTTAAATTGACGCAATCGATGCCAAACAGCTTGCCAAACAACGCGGCAGTAGAACTTATCACATATACAAAAATAGGTCTATGAACGCTGGATTTACTGTGAGAAAATATGCCTATCTCTATTAAAATTAAAGTTTGGATTAAAATTCTGAATGTTTCAGGAATCGTAATAATAGTGTTTGAAACCAAAACACGTTTCTTTATAAAAATAGAATTTAACGGTCACGTGACCTGTAGTTTTTCTATTTGAATAGGAAGTGGGTCATCGGGGAACATTTCTAAGTTGAAATGTACGAACTTGTTGTAAACCCAGTTCGAAACAATTTATAACTGTTTTCTTTTAGAAAAATGACAATGATATGATATTATTTACATAATTTAGGCGAACTACTGTAAATTTTGTGACCATTACTTTTACAAAACATGTAATCAATGTTTAACCCAGTTTGTTAAAAAATGTACATTTTGTACCTTTGTAAACAATATATAACTACAATTTCAATCAGCTTCATTATAATCATAACAGTTTTGGAAGCTAAATTAATAAACAATATAAAGCAAAGTAATGGCCATAGGGTCATTACAGTTCAATGGCATTTTGTCATTTATCAGCTGTTTATGTATCCTAGCAGCGAGGGTTACTGTAAGATATATGGACATGCTTGGTGAATATCACTATGTAAGGAAGAATACCTGTTAAATTATTTACATAAAGGATTTTGTAGGGTATAATGGACTAGTCTTACAATTTAGGTGATCAGATATTGGTCTTCATGTGTTATCTTGATGATCTCTTAAAGAGACTGTTTACTATTTATAACTCACCAATGATGGAACACTGTTTCAACCACATGTTAAAATGTTGCCCCGGTGGGCACGCGACACGCTCCCCCTAGAATTGATGGCTGGAAGTGCTACGATCCCTGCAAAATATAAATAAAAATATTATCAGCGCTGCAGCATGATTTATTTTTCTCCTTTCATGTTTTTTTTCATTTGGATTCGACTACAGTATCACAGCCGACTCTGATACAGAAGTAAGTAATTGAGTTAGTAAGTAATTTCTTTATGTCAAAAGGGTAGCGCTTTTAGCAGTAATAAAGAAAATCTTTATTGAGCCCCACCCCCCCTCTCCCCCCCCCCCCCCTTCTTGATAAACAAGCATTAATAAAAGTGTGATTAATAAATATAATAAATGTACTATTCACAAATACAATAAGATATTCATTCATACCTTTACTTTTTAGCACGTATATAACATATATCACTTTGGATGACTTTGGTAGGTCCAAAATTTATATCATTGACCACAATCCAAGTTGGAAAGAGAATCAAAAACAAAAAAGAGAGAGTTTTTGGAACATTGCATCCGGAGGGCATAAACAAAAAGGCCTAAATCTTTTGTTTTTTGAACTTTTTAACCAGTGGCTGGTCCTTGGCTAGTTGCTAAATTTCATCATTACATTTTCTCATTGTTTTCATATTGTTTATAAATTAGCGTACATATATATTTGAATAATATAAAGCTCAAGATTATGATTTTTACGTCACGATAACTGATGGTCACGTGACAATCTGATCCTCAGATCATCTTTCAGATCAGATTACAGACGCTGATGAAGCTTGTCGGTCAAGCGAAATATCCGTCAAATTGATTATAATTATAGTCTTTTTGTAGACTTGTATAGTTATTTTTGTTATATTTTAACATCCTGCAGCACCATTCGCTTAGCCTTACGTCCAGCGCCCTAGACCACTCGAGTGGATGTAGTCGAGTGGTCTAGGGCGCTGGACGTAAGGCTAAGCGAATGGTGCTGCAGTGTAACAATGGTGTGGGTTCAAATCCCGTCGAGGGAAGAACAAAAATTTGACAGCTCTAAAATCTAATTCTAACACTGTTTGGTTTAATTTTCAGACGTATATATATATATATATATATATATATACATAGTGCTGCATTTTAGACGTTTATAAACTTATTTTAGTTAAATCTTAATAATTACATTACTTCCGTTTTTCATTGAAATGTTACAATATGATTGGTTATGAAGTGGTCACATGATTATAAAAGAGATGTTTCACATCCCAATGAAGCTCAAATTCGAACTTGCACGTGCCTCCATGACGACGTCAGATGTAAACAATCAATGGCGTAGTAATTTCCAATAGCAAATAATCTAACACAAATAAAATTCACAACGAAAAATTCAACTATATTAAATTTTGGTGTGATTTAAATATAATTATAAGAATTGAATGCATTCTTTTGAAGTTTCATTGAGGTATGAAAGCGTTGATCGAACTACATTTTCAACATGGTAGCGCTTCATTGAAAATGTACTTCGGTCAACGCTTTCATACCCCAATGAAACTTCAAAAGAATGCATTCAATTCTTAATTAAAATTGAAGCGTACACGAAGCCAAATGACGCCTGATCTTTACGTTTTAAACTGGAAGTCTTCATATGACGTCATGTTGTTAATGTTCCAAAGTCGTCAACAACATTTCGCGGAATTTTAATTTGTGCGATTTTTAGACCAGAGATATGCAAGAATAATACATTTGTATCTACAATATTAAATTTAAGAATTATAAGTATTAAGCGGTTGAAATTGTACATTGAATAAAAGATAGATTGTAGTTGAAATTGAACCTGTTTCTATTGATCATGAGTATCCATAAGACCACTCATATTGTATAAAATATACAACTGTCGGTGAATATGTTTTGTGCCAGTAAACATGACTTTTACCTAAACTTTGTGTTATATTTTAGTATTCCTGATCATTTAACAGATTGATTTCAAGACGAAAAATCAGCGATCTTATCGTCTTTCTCCATAGAAGAAGAAAAACATTTATGATATCATTAAGATAAACGTTTTCGTCAAGGAGTTATTACATCAGTCGATGAAACTGAAGACGTTCCCATAACCAGCCCCATTGTGTTTGTTTTAAAAAGAACTCATACAAATAATACGTAATTATGATTCTTTAAATAAAGAGAATATCTTGTCAAAGTTTCGCTTCTGTTGCGATTTTAGGTATCTTATGTATGAAGAGTTTGAAGATTACCAAAGGGGTAATCATAATCCGTATATTGAAGAAGAACAGACAACACAGTGGCCAACAGAAAAAGTACAAAGGACAAACAACAATCTACAAAACATGCACCTAAATTTAAAGATCAGCAATTTCTCATTCAATATCCGATTTACAGAGTCGTTACATACCAACACATTTTACTTCCATTGATTTAACTTCAGCATATTTTCAGTTGAGAGTCAGGGTTACGTAACCCCCAACACATGTTTTTCGCCTATAAATGTCTAAAGCCACCTACAAGACTTACAGTTGTTATTCCTCATTATTTCCGAATGGAGAAAATCTTGATAGAATTGACTTTTAAATGATATCTGTGTTATATAGAATACATTCTTGTTGCATCAGAAACATTTGATACACATATTCAATACCTCAATTAAGTTTTAGGTAGACTCAAAAATATCGACCTTAAATTGGAACCGAAAAAATTTTCGTTTGCCCAGAGCACATGCATTTACTTAGGTCATAACAATTTAGTCAAAGGGATCCAACCAGCCTCAGATCTAGTGAAAGTTTTTGTTATTGAGGAATACCCTGCACATTCTAATATCAAAGAATTATGGTGCCACCTCGTATGTTTACTAAATTAATTAAGCGTTGATAGAGGTACGAGAACGTTTTTAATGAACAGATTCAAAACAAAGTTAATTTGAGAAAGTCAAATCATTACTAATGTATTCTCCATTTTTGGCATCCAGATTATAATATACAATAAATAAGTATCAAAACTCCTACAGACTTTAGAATTACTAGTCATGGTCACAGCAATCTTAGATTTTTTACCTATTTCCTAAGTAAGCCATTCATAGTAAAGTGTGATCATAAGGCACTGGAGTCGTATTTCTTAGCAACCAACTGAACGGTGGTATTTACGTGAGCTGGAGTGCCATTTTACAACAATACAGTTTCGAGATGCAATGCAAACCTACAAGAGAAATGACAGACGACAGAAATGTATGAAATTCTTTTCATATGATTAGTTTTTCATCCAAGAGATGGTTATGAATGTGGGTAAATGTGTGTTAATCAAATTGGCATGGTAAGTGACACCGTTAATGTTACGTTGTGCAACATTCATGGCCTATTTGCAGTTGCAGGAAAAGCACCAAAGACTTCACAACCATATTGTCATTTTTATGAGATGCGGTGTTCCTATACCGTCCAATCGTACCAACTAAAAGCGATATTCTATTGAAACGACCGATTGGATAGTCACATAGATGAATATTTTATTTGTCCGAAATCGAAATGATTGTGCTATTTTCCCTCCATATTTCACGTTTGACGTTTATAAAGATTATGCATCATCCTTGACTTCAAGCAAATTGCAAGAAAAATTTAAAGATACTAAAAGGGGTAATCAGAAACCGTAAATCGAAGAAAGACAGACAATACAATTACGAAAAGTAAAGGACAAACAATGATCTACAAAGCATTACAAAAAAAAACAAAGATTAATAACACGAACCTCACTAAAACCTGGGGGTGACCTCAGGTGCTTCGAAATGGTTAGCAGTTCCTGATCCCCATGTGCCACCTGTCGTGTTGCTCTTGTCACAAACCCAGTCATAAGTTTTAAATGAGGAAAGGCCCGGATTATGATTACGACAAACAGAACATATCTGTAATCATTTGTGACACAAATCTTCCGTAATGGTTTCCTATGTCTTGTTTGCGACCGTAAAGCTTCCAAAGTGATGACTTCCTTTTAATAAGCAACGCAACCCTCTATCAAGGAAATCATGAAAGGAATCAAAAGCTCTGGAATATCGGAGCAACTGAGAAATATCTACTCTATATGCAGGTGATGCTGGAATGTTTCTGCATATAATATGGAAAGTTCACGGTGTGAAATTGAACCCTCTCTTTTGTCGTAAAGTGTTGTTCTTAATTGCTTCACATAATGACCTTTCGCGGAAATCTTGTAATTATAATCTGTAGTAGATATATATAAACGGAAATGAACCATCCAATGATTACACATTTCTATTTTAATAACGACAGCCATGGTTGATGAAGGGCAAGACCAACCAAGTTTAGTTTTATTATGGTGTGTCACTGTTAAACGTTATCACATAATGTTGTATCGAGTACACCCCGCCATATGCAGGATTCGAATTCATAACATTAGTGGTGATAGGTACTGATTGCACAACCCCGACGCCCATAGTTGATGGAGGGGAGAATTGCGGCACATCGTTTTGATTGAGGAGCATTCCAACCAAGTTTTGCATTACTATGTAAAATGATTTCCGAGTAGAATATTTTCAACCATAGCTACTATTACATTATATCTCACTGCAATACAAGTATAGACGTCATGGATATATTACGAAAAATGTCTTTTATTGACGTCGGATCTGTCGTACATTTTTGAAAGATGACAATCCAATGACTCTTCGATGCAAGTTTGGTAAGATTTTTGACCCGCTGGTTTCTGATTTGTAGGAAGCAGATATGTTCTTTAGTAACGGCAGACACATTTCAGGGTTAGGAGACTTGCTGAACACAATTTTAGAGAGGACCATCAAAGGACCCTCTTAGCCAAGTTTTCGTAAGAGTTGCCCATTGGTCTTAGTATGAACGGACGATTGATGACAAATGACTAGAAACAGACGACGGACACCAAATGATGGAAATAGCTCACATTGCCATTTTAGTCAGGTTTGCGTCCTCGATGGTGGTCATTATGGATTTTCCGCCCATTAACGACCATTCATGTATATATATAGTGTTCATTTCAATCATATTTGTAGTTTATAGGAACACGTTTTTATTCATTTATTATCGATTAGGCCTATGCTTTAAGATAACAAGATTTTACTTTCTACTTTTTTTTGGTATATGATATCCAGTTTATATTCTTCATCAGACTTTAGAGAATGTAAACAGTATCCACTGAATAAAATGATTAATAAAGTTTTTAAACAATTGATCCATCACTCCACACAAAACTCGTCGTAAATAATTAACTATTATTATGTATTTCTAATATAAAAAAGGCAACTAAAATTAATGTTAATATTTTACTACTTCTATCTAACAATAATCACACACTAATATATATATAATATGTACTATCTCATAATCATTGTCAACCTTAAAGGGATATTGTCTACCAGCTGCGTAATTTTTTCATACCCAAAATTATTGTCGATTTCCGTACTGACCTTCATAAAATGAAGATTAAACACCGAATTATTGATGAATACGCATCGAAACGTTGTTTTTTCGACTAAAAAAGCTGACCATCGTTACCGGAAGCTAATTAATTATGCACTGACCTGGGCGAGGCCAACTCTATTTACTTATCTATTTTTATGCCAGTAGCCCGGATGCTGCAGCATGGATATTGAGGTAAGTTTCTATAAAAGTTGAGGAAAAAAGCTATTTGCGAACCGATTGTATCTAAAGGACGTAGAATAAATAATTTCTGTATCAGGAATAGATTTTCTTTGATGAAAACTACATGCCTTAACAGATTCAGCCGATATTTCCACGATAACCATTGAAAACATGCCAGGAGGCACCCCATGGGGACAAATTGTTTTATAGCAACTACGTATTTTCGATCGGAAATTTTTGCCGGCCTTAAAAATAACTAAATTAGTTTTTTTCCTCATATAAATTATGAAGTTGTTCCCAGAGATTTTGATACACATGTTAAATCAATTTATTTTAGCCAGTTTTACCGACAATATGAAAACAGAGACATACATGTAGAACACAGTGAAATACGTGTCTGATGAAAACGAATGACGTAGCCAGTGTTGTTTTATTTGTTAATTGACTGGAATGTTTCAGAGAAATTTGGGCTGGATTAGAAACAAAAGAGACATTACTTCTGAGTTCCACAAGACAGTTGCTGCAAAATAATATGACTGACCATTTACCTTGAAGGGGGCTATGTCACGTTTTTTCGCCGTATAATTTTTTTTTTCAGACGCCACAAAAATCATATTTTCTTATTTTCCGGCGAAGTGCCAATCTAATTAAAACAAGGTGAACTGTGAGCTAATGCTCACTTATGATACCCCTGCCACTTCCCATGATATGGGGTACCTATATGAAGCTTGTGACCAAACACCAGATTTCTGCCATCAATAGTTGTTGAGAAAAATGTGCATATATGTTCAATGTGTATTAAAAACCAACTAAGTCGGCAAACAGGAAGTAGGAATCAGACAGGTCCAAAAACGCTTCCCACGATATGGGGTACCTATATGAAACTTGTGACCAAATATCAGATTTCTGCCTTCAAGTTGCTGAGAAAAATATCTTGGAAGGACGGACGGACAGACAGACAGAGGTAAAACAGTATACCCCCCCCCCCCTTTCGGGGAGTGCGGGGTATTATTAGATCTACACACTTGCTCCCTATTTTCTATCTTTTTGTATTGGTCGCTCGTGTAGTAGTACACGAGCGACCCAAAAAAAGATAGAAAATAGGGAGCAAGTGCGTAGATCTAATTTTAATTAGATTGGCGAAGTGCTGGAATAATTTTTTTTCTTCAAAATTTTGTGAAAATGTCAAGTCGGAATATTTTTTTTTCTCTCCTGTCCAGCCACATTTTTTTCTTCAAGATTCAGAATCAAAAAAATTTGTTTAGGAAAAAACCATATAAAATTAAAATTGAATAGCTTGAGGGATAAATTGATAAAAAAAAATTGCAAGACCAAAATGGTTCTCCCATAAACCAACAAAAAAAGGAAATAAAACTGTGGTCATAAGAAAGTCCCACGAGAAAATCTTTCCTTCCAAAATAACACTTTTTTTTATTTCTCTAAACTGAATTTGTGCAAACTATTTCACTTATAATGAATTATATATTTTTTTTAAATAGAGCTCATTTTTCTAGATGAATGTATAACCATCTGTCTTTACTCTGTTTTTATTAAATCTCTTGTCTTTATTACAGGACTTTGATCGGATTGTCCTTGATGAGGCATTGTTGGGGGTTGCTAGAATGTTTCGAGAGGAACTTGTAGTAATGCCCCATGACGAGGATTACAACAGATCCAATAGGTATGCAGCCTACCGCCAGTATACCATTTGGGCACATGGCCGACTTGGAACTGGGGTCAGACGTGTGATCCCAAGCTGTTAGGGACACGTATCCTGATCCATATGGACAATACAAGGGTTTCATTCCTAGACGATTTAATTAAAACTTGTTCATGAAATATTTTGTATTTTATCCCATATACCCTAATGATAAAGTTTACCAGTTGCTTCCCTATGGTCGGTGGCTGTCCGGGTACTCTGGCTTCCTCCACAACTAAAACTGGTCGCCATGATATAGCTGAAATATTGCTGAAACACCAAAAATAAAAAATAAAAAATAAATCAACCCTAATGAGTTGTTAATTTCACAAGTTGGTCAGTTGGAATTGTAAATTTAATTTGAAAGTTTTGCCATCTTATTATTATTTTTAGTTCTATCAGCACTGACAACTTCTTCTAAAATGGACTGACAGTCTTTTATATAATTAAAAAACAAACTTGGCAGAGATGTTTTCTATGAGGTCCTACACAAGAGTTGTTACTTTTGTGCAGATTTGTCAAAAAACATGTCCACCATGTGACTTTGAAAATTCTGATTGGTCGATTTTCAAGAAACTTCTTCTCAGGAACCGCTGAAGGGATTGAATTGAAATCTGGTATACATGTTCCTATGAATGTCTTTAACATGTGTTGTTACTGTTTGCGCCATTTGAAAATTCAAAATGGCCACCAGCGGAGGTCAAAGTTTGCACTGAAACCCTATGGGAAACAACATTTTCATCTTCTTCTTGAGAACAGCCGAACAGAATTTAACCAAACTTAGCAGAGATGTTTCTTGTGAGTTCCTAAAAAGTTGTCTTGGTTTGTACTAACCAGACCAACACACTATCATTATTGTGCATTGGACAATTTGTAATGCCCATTATCCTGACTTGGGTACTTTTCCGCTCTAAATGTGCAGAACTTCTGTTAGACCAGTAAAAACAAAGAGTGACAATCTAAATTTATTTTATGCGACAATATACATGTAGTCAATTGTTTTGTCTTGGTCTTCAAATCTGGATTTCTGAGATGCTACAATATTATCCTGAGTTGGAGGTTGTGGAATTGGTGCAAGATGGACCGAGAATCTTCTGGGATCATCTACTTCCATCTGCACACGTTGATTCATTCCTTCATTATCTTGCAGTCTCATACAAATGATGACCCTTAATAGTCTTGGAACATAGGAATATGACTTGTCAGCTTTAACAGGCTGCACAGACCATTTAGCTGTCTTTTTGTTGTAACTTCTCTGCCATCTGAAGTAGAAAAATACATACAATGTAATTCACAAGAATAAAACAATAGAATTGAGATTATGATCTATGGAGCCCTAACTTTCAATTCAAGATGAATATCTCGAATGTATAGTGAATGAGCAACTAAATATATCATTACAAGTCCACTTTATGAAGGATTTGAGTGATTTGTAGACAGCTTTTAGGTTGTGGTCATCCCTCAAGAAGTTCTACGGCAGGCATCACGGGCTGGTCAACGATTACAGGGTGTCTGTTACCCAAATCAGAACTGATCTTCATTTGTTGTTGATGTCTTTCCCTTCATCGGATGTGACTTCTACCGGACTTGACCATGGACAAGCGGGTTTGCGACTTTTGATTGACCCTTCTGAAGCCAATGACCAAATATCAGATTGCTGCCACAAATAATTACTGAGAAAAATGTTATGAACATCTTGGGACGAATGGACGGACAGAGGTAAAACAGTATGCCCCCCCCCCCTTCAGGTGGAGCGGGGGTATAATAAAGCTCCTATGACATATGATCATGCATGGTTCTGTTATAAGGACAAAATTTCAAGTATGTAAGTTACAACTGAAACATATGAAATTAACATGACAAACCTTAGAGTGAAGTTGAGGCTAGGTTCAAAATCTTCATCGTCAGAATCATCACCAACATCACTGCCCTCTTCAGTAATATCTATTGAGAGACTGTAAGAATAAAAAATAATTGTTTATTACAGTGTATGTGTATAATATCGAAAAAAAAATTGTTATATGGTTCAGATGTGCAGCTGTATAATGAAAAAACTTTCCAAAATAATATTAAATCTATAATCTAAATACATGTATCCAGCACACATCTACACAACCCAATATAAAGAGACAAAATTACATCAAAGTTCCAGGCAAAAATTTGGTGCGCCAGACGTGCGTCAATTCTGTCCAAGTTTGGTTTCATTACCATAAGTAGCTAAGGAGGACTGGCCATTTCAGCTTCTGGATTGATGAAAATGTAATGATGACGCAGAAGCCAACATGATCCCTATATAATATAGCTACTAGTAGTATCACTATGCAAGCCACAATGATTAATAGGAAACTGTTATACAAGTGACTGTGTTGAACAATATTGACAATGTTACCTATAAACATAATGTAGAATATGTCTAATCTTTAACAAAATGAACATACTCAAATGGGTTCACAAATGAACTCGATTTCTCCAGTTTCATCCGTTTCGTTGAAATGTGATGGCTGCTCATTTCTTCTACTCCAGAAATACCTTGGTCAGAATATCTAAATCAAAGTACAAATATCAATCACTACAAAATCACATTTGTCTGAAATTACCAGTTTTTGTAGTAATTTGCCTAATAAAATAAGATAATTTTACAAAAACCTGCATGATTTTAACACAGACATGGGCCATCGGTCTACTGTTAAATTCACACACTGTGAAACATGCAAATTGCTATGGATCTTCACATTATTTCTTAAAAATCTAGTTTATAAATCATACATGTACTTTCAAGATCCAAACTAAACAAGGGCAAAGCGTGGCATATCCCCTCGCCTAAATATTTGACCTGGTGACCTTGACCTTTGACTTTGAAAATCAATAGGGTTCCAGATTCTCTTAAGGACTAAGTATGTACCAAGTTTGGTCAAAATTCATTGAAGGATGTTGATTCTAGAGTGTTCACAAGATGGGACGGACGGACGTAGCGTTACTATATCCCTTCACCACTTCGTTGGCGAGGGGATAAAAAGCAGTTCAAATGACACCTCTTTAAATAGAAAGCCTTTATATGAAAAATACATATTGATTTCCCTCTATCATGTCTATGTTGATAATTCTAAGATAGTAAGTATAATTTTGGCTCCCTGAACTAAAAATTATGTCCAAAATTGTTGAAATGTAGTAAAAAACTAATTAATGTAATGTTTTTAGAATAGTCAAGAAATAAACTTGGTTTGCATAAAGAAATTGAAAATGATTTTCATTTAGTCATAGTCTAAAATATGCAGTTCAGGACATTTCAGTAAAATTTTATAGTCACATATAGAAAAGTTTCTGAAACTTGCAAATTTCTATGGATCTTCATATTACTTTTCAAAAACCTTGTTTATGTATCATACTTACAGGATCCAAACTAAAAATGCTACTGAAATGACACTTATTTAAATGGAAAGCTTTTTATATAAAAGATACATACTGATTTTCCACTATGGTGATAATTCACAGACACGAAGATATAATTTTGGCTCCCATAACAAAGTTTTATGTTCAAACTTGTTGAATAGTACTTAAAACCTTATTTATGTAATGTACTTCCAGTACCCAAGATATAAACTTGTTTGCATAAAGGAATTGAACATGATTTTCATTTAGCCATGGTCTAAAATATGCGTTTTAGGACATTCAGTAAAATTTTATAGTCATATATAAAAAAAGTTCTGAAACTTGAAAATTTCAATGGATATTCATATCATTTCTTCAAAACCTTGTTTATATATTATACTTACAGGATCCAAACTAAAAGTGCAATTGAAATGAAGCTTCTTTAAATAGAAAGCTTTTATTTGAAAAATACATATATGTACCGATTTTCCATTATAGTGATAATTCGCAGAAAGTAAGGTATATACTTTTGATTCCCAAAACTAAGTTTTATGTCCAAGTTGTTGAAATTTGATAAAATTAAAAGTCTAATTATATGTACACATGTAATATATTTAGAATAGCAAAGAAATAAATTTGCTTGAATAAAAAGAACTTTATAGGGTTTTCATATAAGCCATGTACAGTTTTAATTCTTGCATTAAAAATGAAATTGATTCGATATTTTTATTCAAATTGATAATAATAATAAACAAAAATCGGCTCATTTCAATATTTGCTGGTCGAAAATATAATAAACTGTATTGATATCATTTTTGCACTCCCATTTCCCCTTTGCTGGCCTCTTAAAATTTGTGTTTGTTTACCTCGCAAATACGGCCGTTTTATGCTACTTATTGACAATAATTTGCTGTTGCCAGGTGCAAAATTACATATATTGAAAATGATCATAGGCATCATCATAAATTCATAAAATATGAAAAACGATTGAGAAAAGAAGGCACCATGGTCGGCTTACCTATCAACAATAATCAAGCAAAATCTTTGCCGCTTCAGCGTGAGATTTGACGCGTAGCACTTCCTTGAGTTCGCTCCATCCAACGGCAACGGTCCAACTGATCCCCTACTTCACTTCTATTCCTCTTTATCTCTTTATCTCTGAATCCGTCAAAGTACGCTTTCTTCCACGTGTTGACCTTTCTCTTCCGACATGTTGTTTATTGTTTATAAACAGTGCGCACGCTCAAGACGGGTTCACATAGAAGATCATATGAATAGATTTGAATATTGTCATCCGGACAATAATTACAATAACGATAGCGGTGGGTCTTTTTTGTCAACAAATCGTATCTTTTGCAGCATAACTCGGTGTTAATCTTCATTTTATGAAGGTCAGTACGGAAATCGACAATAATTTTGGGTATGAAAAAATTACGCAGCTGGTAGACAATATCCCTTTAATGTTCAATGATTGAGCTTTCTTTAATAAAGTATTTCGTATTTCGTATATAATGATTTTGTTCTTATAATACACAAATCCATCATTTACAACTGTAAACTAATACAGATGTACCCATCCTTCTTATAACGATGAGTTTTGTAAAGTCTTTGTTAAAAGTTATACCCCATGGTCTGTCAATACCATCATGTTTACTCAGTACTATATCATGGAATGTCCCATCTGGTGACAACCTTTGTATGTCGTTGGATTGTAATCCACTGATGTATATATAACCTTGCCGATCGACAGTCAGTCCGACGTCACCGTATATGTCGTATCTATATATAACTTGGCCATCTAAACTGATACAACACAACCCCCTATACTGTCTTAACAACATCTGATCATTCCTCTCATTATAGAATAAATCCCAAATATTACCACCATCAGTTCGTACTTCTCTCACACGAGATCCATTAATATCTAAAATAATAACTTTGTTATCTCCACCAAGGTAAACTTGATCCTTTACAGCAGTGACACCGAAACACTTTTCTCCTATCTGTACCTTGTTGTCCTTTGTATTATTAGCGGTGTTGATAAACTGTATGGAGCTTTCGTCTGGAAGAGTAACAACAGCTTTATCTGTACATGGTACTACAGCAATATCACAGGGTCTAGAGGTAAATGATATTTCGTCTGCATAGGTTTTGTAATCCTTGTAGATATAGACCTTTGGATCAGTTGAATCATAATTACAGATATGTAATGTGTTATCAGAAGTGACGGCCATGTCTGATAATGTGTATCTTTCGCCATGTTTTAGTTTTATTTGACCATCTATTCTGACTTCTGTCAGTGTCTTTGTCCTGTCGTGTTGTACTTGTGTTTGTTGTATTTTCATTGATTTGTACTGAATAGGACACGGCCGGGTAATCTCTGATATGGATCCAATTGTCTCAGTTTTGAAATTCTTATTTTCTTCAAATTCCATGTCTATGTCCTTAATAGTAGACATCATCTCTTGGATCTTGGTGTCTGTCTTCTGGATGTTTGTTATTTGTTTACGCAAAATCACAAACAGCTGATTATTTGTTGAATAATTTTTATGGAATTCCAATTCTTGTTTTTCATCTTTCAAATAAGACACCAAACGTGACATTTCATCTTTCTCTTTCTTTATTTTCGTCTCATTTTTCTCTTTGATAGATGTAAGTTTAGTGAGTAACTTTTGTTCAAGTTCATCTATGTGTTTTAATAACTTGGACTTCATGACACTAATGTGTTGGATCATTGACGTCTTGCTCTTTTGAAGTGCTTTTCTATTGTCTTCTCTGTTCGATGCAAGTTTTTCCAGTGTTTCAGTCATATGATCAAATTCTTTTAGCGTATCAGAAAGTAAAGACGAACTTATGATATCTTTAGATGCAAATTCTAGAGGTAAAACATGTTCACAAGTCCTATGACCCTCCGGCAGACAAACTCTACAACATACAACATCATGTTGACTACAAAAATAATCAATCTGGACGTCTGGATGTATTTCACAGTTTATTTTAGAAGATGTTGGTATTTTTGATCCTATGGACGACAAATCAATTACGTGGTGAGACTTGAATGCTTTAAACCGCAGATGCGATCCTGCACAATCTCCACACAATTTTTCCTCGCAGTCGGAACAATATTTTACGGCCGTGGAATTCTTGCCTTCCTCCATACATGGATCACATATATTCGCATTTGCCATGGTGTATCTACATGAGAAAAAAAAAAGAATTCTGCCAAATGTTAGTTAACTGTGGGATAACACAAGCACGTATCGTTCACCTGGTAACCTATTTTTTTAAACTACTAATATTGATTAAGCATGTGTCAAAATTTGAGTCCCCAGGACATGGACAAAATAGTCGTTTGTTATTTATTTGTACTAAATTCAAACATATTTTGATACATTTACATTCCTGTTTGTGTTGATGATTTATGTTAACCATTACATCTGTAATGCAGTCTATTTTAAATTGTAGACAATAAGGCTAAGACCCTTGACACTCCAGTGGACTTTTATATATGTAAGCCCGAATCTGCATAGTGCAATGATATTTTATTTCTTATGATTGCATCTGGATGAGATTTAACTGAAAATTATAACTGATTTATTATATGCAAAAACAATTTTTAAAAACAGTTCCCCCTTTTAATCTATGCTAGAACCCATAGCTTATGTGGCATATTGTTGTACAAACCTGAATATACCAACTACAGCAATACGGAATTTTTTTTTATAGAAATTTCCCATATTGCAACATTTGTAAGATTTGGACACGAAATGATCGATCACTTTAGATCCGTCATCCCTCATTTGTACAAGTCTGTATCCCCAATTAACAATGATAATTCTTGTAAAGCAAATTTTCATGGCTGCTTCTTACTCTATATTTTTAATATTCTCAATTACAGCAGATTAGATAGAAACCATTCTATATCTACAGACGGACGACGACAACGACAGAGCCATATACCATTATGCACACCACCGTATTTTTGCGGTCGTATAAAAAAATCTTTCCAAGCAACATCCCCGTAAAGCATGCTGCCATTTAGTGATGCAATTCTACACGAGAAGATAGGAGATGTGTAAAAAGATAACAACAACGGACACGAACTGATATTTAAAACTCATGTATAAAACGGGGAGATGTTCGATATATCAATATATTGTGTTAATATTATATTTGTGTAGTCTGGCTGTGCGTTATCGTAATAAAGAAATATTCTAGCATATGGTTGTGTAGTACATGTATTACATAATGTCATGTTAACTGTGGAACAGTAGCTCTTAATAGTTTCTTTATATCGTATTTCACACGTGTGTTAACTTGCGGTATTCATACTCCAACAGTTACTGAGGTCGGGCCTATCGAGTGATATAAATTCATTTGTTGAGATTGTCGATTGGGTAAATTTCTGTCGTTCGGTTCGTGAAATATTTTTCTACAATCTTCCATATTTAATATATTGCAATATCTATATCTACGTCCTGATAGAGATAGCATGATTTGCGACGAAACCTATGCGGTTGCTACTTATGTCAAGAAGTTCAAGAATTGTTTTGGTAGGAAAAATATTCTTAGATTTGTTTATGATTATTCAATGCGTAAATTACTATTTGTTTTAATTTATTTACAGGGCGCGGGTGGCTCAATGAGTTAGGTAGTTGTAGGGCGCGGGTGGCTCAATGAGTTAGGTAGTTGTAGGGCGCGGGTGGCTCAGTGAGTTAGGTAGTTGTAGGGCCCGGGTGGCTCAGTGAATTAGGTAGTTGTAGGGCGCGGGTGGCTCAATGAGTTAGGTAGTTGTAGGGCCCGGGTGGCTCAGTGAGTTAGGTAGTTGTAGGGCGCGGGTGGCTCAGTGAGTTAGGTAGTTGTAGGGCTGGGGTGGCTCAGTGAGTTAGGTAGTTGTAGGGCGCGGGTGGCTCAGTGAGTTAGGTAGTTGTAGGGCCCGGGTGGCTCAGTGAGCTAGGTAGTTGTAGGGCCCGGGTGGCTCAGTGAGTTAGGTAGTTGTAGGGCCCGGGTGGCTCAGTGAGTTAGGTAGTTGTAGGGCGCGGGTGGCTCAGTGAGTTAGGTAGTTGTAGGGCGCGGGTGGCTCAGTGAGTTAGGTAGTTGTAGGGCCCGGGTGGCTCAATGAGTTAGGTAGTTGTAGGGCCCGGGTGGCTCAGTGAGTTAGGTAGTTGTAGGGAGCGGGTGGCTCAGTGAGTTAGGTAGTTGAAGGGCCCGGGTGGCTCAGTGAGTTAGGTAGTTGTAGGGCCAAGTGCCTCAGTGAGTTAGGTAGTTGTAGGGCCCGGGTGGCTCAATGAGTTAGGTAGTTCTAGGGCGCGGGTGGCTCAATGAGTTAGGTAGTTGTAGGGCGCGGGTGGCTCAGTGAGTTAGGTAGTTGTAGGGCGCGGGTGGCTCAGTGAGTTAGATAGTTGTAGGGCGCGGTTGGCTCAGTGAGTTAGGTAGTTGTAGGGCGCGGGTGGCTCAGTGAGTTAGGTAGTTGTAAGGCGCGGGTGGCTCAGTGAGTTAGGTAGTTGTAGGGCGCGGGTGGCTCAGTGAGTTAGGTAGTTGTAGGGCGCGGGTGGCTCAGTGAGTTAGGTAGTTGTAGGGCGCGGGTGGCTGTGAGTTAGGTAGTTGTAGGGCCCGGGTGGCTCAATAAGCTAGGTAGTTGTAGGGCCCGGGTGGCTCAGTGAGTTAGGTAGTTGTAGGGCCCGGGTGGCTCAGTGAGTTAGGTAGTTGTAGGGCGCGGGTGGCTCAGTGAGTTAGGTAGTTGTAGGGCGCGGGTGGCTCAATGAGTTAGGTAGTTGTAGGGCGCGGGTGGCTCAGTGAGTTAGGTAGTTGTAGGGCGCAGGTGGCTCAGTGAGTTAGGTAGTTGTAGGGCGCGGGTGGCTCAGTGAGTTAGGTAGTTGTAGGGCGCGAGTGGCTCAGTGAGTTAGGTAGTTGTAAGGCGCGGGTGGCTCAGTGAGTTAGGTAGTTGTAGGGCGCGGGTGGCTCAGTGAGTTAGGTAGTTGTAGGGCGCGGGTGGCTCAGTAAGTTAGGTAGTTGTAGGGCGCGGGTGGCTGTGAGTTAGGTAGTTGTAGGGCCCGGGTGGCTCAGTGAGTTAGGTAGTTGTAGGGCGCGGGTGGCTCAATGAGTTAGGTAGTTGTAGGGCCCAGGTGGCTCAGTGAGTTAGGAAGTTGTAGGGCACGGGTGGCTCAGTGAGTTAGGTAGTTGTAGGGCGCGGGTGGCTCAGTGAGTTAGGTAGTTGTAGGGCCCGGGTGGTTCAATGAGTTAGGTAGTTGTAGGGCCCGGGTGGCTCAGTGAGTTAGGTAGTTGTAGGGCGCGGGTGGCTCAGTGAATTAGGTAGTTGAAGGGCCCGGGTGGCTCAGTGAGTTAGGTAGTTGTAGGGCCAAGTGCCTCAGTGAGTTAGGTAGTTGTAGGGCCCGGGTGGCTCAGTGAGTTAGGTAGTTGTAGGGCGCGGGTGGCTCAATGAGTTAGGTAGTTGTAGGGCGCGGGTGGCTCAGTGAGTTAGGTAGTTGTAGGGCGCGGGTGGCTCAGTGAGTTAGGTAGTTGTAGGGCGCGGGTGGCTCAGTGAGTTAGGTAGTTGTAGGGCGCGGGTGGCTCAGTGAGTTAGGTAGTTATAAGGCGCGGGTGGCTCAGTGAGTTAGGTAGTTGTAGGGCACGGGTGGCTCAGTGAGTTAGGTAGTTGTAGGGCACGGTTGGCTCAGTTAGTTAGGTAGTTGTAGGGCGCGGGTGGCTCAGTGAGTTAGGTAGTTGTAGGGCCCGGGTGGCTCAGTGAGTTAGGTAGTTGTAGGGCCCGGGTGGCTCAGTGAGTTAGGTAGTTGTAGGGCCCGGGTGGCTCAGTGAGTTAGGTAGTTGTAGGGCCCGGGTGGCTCAATGAGTTAGGTAGTTGTAGGGCCCGGGTGGCTCAGTGAGTTAGGTAGTTGTAGGGAGCGGGTGGCTCAGTGAGTTAGGTAGTTGAAGGGCCCGGGTGGCTCAGTGAGTTAGGTAGTTGTAGGGCCAAGTGCCTCAGTGAGTTAGGTAGTTGTAGGGCCCGGGTGGCTCAATGAGTTAGGTAGTTGTAGGGCGCGGGTGGCTCAATGAGTTAGGTAGTTGTAGGGCGCGGGTGGCTCAGTGAGTTAGGTAGTTGTAGGGCGCGGGTGGCTCAGTGAGTTAGATAGTTGTAGGGCGCGGGTGGCTCAGTGAGTTAGGTAGTTGTAGGGCGCGGGTGGCTCAGTGAGTTAGGTAGTTGTAAGGCGCGGGTGGCTCAGTGAGTTAGGTAGTTGTAGGGCGCGGGTGGCTCAGTGAGTTAGGTAGTTGTAGGGCGCGGGTGGCTCAGTGAGTTAGGTAGTTGTAGGGCGCGGGTGGCTGTGAGTTAGGTAGTTGTAGGGCCCGGGTGGCTCAATAAGCTAGGTAGTTGTAGGGCCCGGGTGGCTCAGTGAGTTAGGTAGTTGTAGGGCCCGGGTGGCTCAGTGAGTTAGGTAGTTGTAGGGCGCGGGTGGCTCAATGAGTTAGGTAGTTGTAGGGCCCAGGTGGCTCAGTGAGTTAGGTAGTTGTAGGGCGCGGGTGGCTCAGTGAGTTAGGTAGTTGTAGGGCGCGGGTGGCTCAATGAGTTAGGTAGTTGTAGGGCGCAGGTGGCTCAGTGAGTTAGGTAGTTGTAGGGCGCGGGTGGCTCAGTGAGTTAGGTAGTTGTAGGGCGCGGGTGGCTCAGTGAGTTAGGTAGTTGTAAGGCGCGGGTGGCTCAGTGAGTTAGGTAGTTGTAGGGCGCGGGTGGCTCAGTGAGTTAGGTAGTTGTAGGGCGCGGGTGGCTCAGTAAGTTAGGTAGTTGTAGGGCGCGGGTGGCTGTGAGTTAGGTAGTTGTAGGGCCCGGGTGGCTCAGTGAGTTAGGTAGTTGTAGGGCGCGGGTGGCTCAATGAGTTAGGTAGTTGTAGGGCCCAGGTGGCTCAGTGAGTTAGGAAGTTGTAGGGCACGGGTGGCTCAGTGAGTTAGGTAGTTGTAGGGCGCGGGTGGCTCAGTGAGTTAGGTAGTTGTAGGGCCCGGGTGGTTCAATGAGTTAGGTAGTTGTAGGGCCCGGGTGGCTCAGTGAGTTAGGTAGTTGTAGGGCGCGGGTGGCTCAGTGAATTAGGTAGTTGAAGGGCCCGGGTGGCTCAGTGAGTTAGGTAGTTGTAGGGCTAAGTGCCTCAGTGAGTTAGGTAGTTGTAGGGCCCGGGTGGCTCAGTGAGTTAGGTAGTTGTAGGGCGCGGGTGGCTCAATGAGTTAGGTAGTTGTAGGGCGCGGGTGGCTCAGTGAGTTAGGTAGTTGTAGGGCGCGGGTGGCTCAGTGAGTTAGGTAGTTGTAGGGCCCGGGTGGCTCAGTGAGTTAGGTAGTTGTAGGGCGCGGGTGGCTCAGTGAGTTAGGTAGTTATAAGGCGCGGGTGGCTCAGTGAGTTAGGTAGTTGTAGGGCACGGGTGGCTCAGTGAGTTAGGTAGTTGTAGGGCGCGGTTGGCTCAGTTAGTTAGGTAGTTGTAGGGCGCGGGTGGCTCAGTGAGTTAGGTAGTTGTAGGGCCCGGGTGGCTCAGTGAGTTAGGTAGTTGTAGGGCCCGGGTGGCTCAGTGAGTTAGGTAGTTGTAGGGCCCGGGTGGCTCAGTGAGTTAGGTAGTTGTAGGGCCCGGGTGGCTCAATGAGTTAGGTAGTTGTAGGGCCCGGGTGGCTCAGTGAGTTAGGTAGTTGTAGGGAGCGGGTGGCTCAGTGAGTTAGGTAGTTGAAGGGCCCGGGTGGCTCAGTGAGTTAGGTAGTTGTAGGGCCAAGTGCCTCAGTGAGTTAGGTAGTTGTAGGGCCCGGGTGGCTCAATGAGTTAGGTAGTTGTAGGGCGCGGGTGGCTCAATGAGTTAGGTAGTTGTAGGGCGCGGGTGGCTCAGTGAGTTAGGTAGTTGTAGGGCGCGGGTGGCTCAGTGAGTTAGATAGTTGTAGGGCGCGGGTGGCTCAGTGAGTTAGGTAGTTGTAGGGCGCGGGTGGCTCAGTGAGTTAGGTAGTTGTAAGGCGCGGGTGGCTCAGTGAGTTAGGTAGTTGTAGGGCGCGGGTGGCTCAGTGAGTTAGGTAGTTGTAGGGCGCGGGTGGCTCAGTGAGTTAGGTAGTTGTAGGGCGCGGGTGGCTGTGAGTTAGGTAGTTGTAGGGCCCGGGTGGCTCAATAAGCTAGGTAGTTGTAGGGCCCGGGTGGCTCAGTGAGTTAGGTAGTTGTAGGGCCCGGGTGGCTCAGTGAGTTAGGTAGTTGTAGGGCGCGGGTGGCTCAATGAGTTAGGTAGTTGTAGGGCCCAGGTGGCTCAGTGAGTTAGGTAGTTGTAGGGCGCGGGTGGCTCAGTGAGTTAGGTAGTTGTAGGGCGCGGGTGGCTCAATGAGTTAGGTAGTTGTAGGGCGCAGGTGGCTCAGTGAGTTAGGTAGTTGTAGGGCGCGGGTGGCTCACTGAGTTAGGTAGTTGTAGGGCGCGGGTGGCTCAGTGAGTTAGGTAGTTATAAGGCGCGGGTGGCTCAGTGAGTTAGGTAGTTGTAGGGCGCGGGTGGCTCAGTGAGTTAGGTAGTTGTAGGGCGCGGGTGGCTCAGTAAGTTAGGTAGTTGTAGGGCGCGGGTGGCTGTGAGTTAGGTAGTTGTAGGGCCCGGGTGGCTCAATGAGCTAGGTAGTTGTAGGGCCCGGGTGGCTCAGTGAGTTAGGTAGTTGTAGGGCCCGGGTGGCTCAGTGAGTTAGGTAGTTGTAGGGCGCGGGTGGCTCAATGAGTTAGGTAGTTGTAGGGCCCAGGTGGCTCAGTGAGTTAGGTAGTTGTAGGGCGCGGGTGGCTCAGTGAGTTAGGTAGTTGTAGGGCGCGGGTGACTCAGTGAGTTAGGTAGTTGTAGGGCCCGGGTGGTTCAATGAGTTAGGTAGTTGTAGGGCCCGGGTGGCTCAGTGAGTTAGGTAGTTGTAGGGCGCGGGTGGCTCAATGAGTTAGGTAGTTGTAGGGCCCGGGTGGCTCAGTGAGTTGGGTAGTTGTAGGGCGCGGGTGGCTCAGTGAGTTATGTAGTTGTAGGGCTGGGGTGGCTCAGTGAGTTAGGTAGTTGTAGGGCGCGGGTGGCTCAGTGAGTTAGGTAGTTGTAGGGCCCGGGTGGCTCAGTGAGCTAGGTAGTTGAAGGGCCCGGGTGGCTCAGTGAGTTAGGTAGTTGTAGGGCCCGGGTGGCTCAGTGAGTTAGGTAGTTGTAGGGCGCGGGTGGCTCAGTGAGTTAGGTAGTTGTAGGGCGCGGGTGGCTCAGTGAGTTAGGTAGTTGTAGGGCCCGGGTGGCTCAATGAGTTAGGTAGTTGTAGGGCCCGGGTGGCTCAGTGAGTTAGGTAGTTGTAGGGAGCGGGTGGCTCAGTGAGTTAGGTAGTTGAAGGGCCCGGGTGGCTCAGTGAGTTAGGTAGTTGTAGGGCCAAGTGCCTCAGTGAGTTAGGTAGTTGTAGGGCCCGGGTGGCTCAATGAGTTAGGTAGTTGTAGGGCGCGGGTGGCTCAATGAGTTAGGTAGTTGTAGGGCGCGGGTGGCTCAGTGAGTTAGGTAGTTGTAGGGCGCGGGTGGCTCAGTGAGTTAGATAGTTGTAGGGCGCGGGTGGCTCAGTGAGTTAGGTAGTTGTAGGGCGCGGGTGGCTCAGTGAGTTAGGTAGTTGTAAGGCGCGGGTGGCTCAGTGAGTTAGGTAGTTGTAGGGCGCGGGTGGCTCAGTGAGTTAGGTAGTTGTAGGGCGCGGGTGGCTCAGTGAGTTAGGTAGTTGTAGGGCGCGGGTGGCTGTGAGTTAGGTAGTTGTAGGGCCCGGGTGGCTCAATAAGCTAGGTAGTTGTAGGGCCCGGGTGGCTCAGTGAGTTAGGTAGTTGTAGGGCCCGGGTGGCTCAGTGAGTTAGGTAGTTGTAGGGCGAGGTGTCTCAGTGAGTTAGGTAGTTGTAGGGCGCGGGTGGCTCAATGAGTTAGGTAGTTGTAGGGCGCGGGTGGCTCAGTGAGTTAGGTAGTTGTAGGGCGCAGGTGGCTCAGTGAGTTAGGTAGTTGTAGGGCGCGGGTGGCTCAGTGAGTTAGGTAGTTGTAGGGCGCGAGTGGCTCAGTGAGTTAGGTAGTTGTAAGGCGCGGGTGGCTCAGTGAGTTAGGTAGTTGTAGGGCGCGGGTGGCTCAGTGAGTTAGGTAGTTGTAGGGCGCGGGTGGCTCAGTAAGTTAGGTAGTTGTAGGGCGCGGGTGGCTGTGAGTTAGGTAGTTGTAGGGCCCGGGTGGCTCAATGAGCTAGGTAGTTATAGGGCCCGGGTGGCTCAGTGAGTTAGGTAGTTGTAGGGCCCGGGTGGCTCAGTGAGTTAGGTAGTTGTAGGGCGCGGGTGGCTCAATGAGTTAGGTAGTTGTAGGGCCCAGGTGGCTCAGTGAGTTAGGAAGTTGTAGGGCGCGGGTGGCTCAGTGAGTTAGGTAGTTGTAGGGCGCGGGTGGCTCAGTGAGTTAGGTAGTTGTAGGGCCCGGGTGGTTCAATGAGTTAGGTAGTTGTAGGGCCCGGTTGGCTCAGTGAGTTAGGTAGTTGTAGGGCGCGGGTGGCTCAGTGAATTAGGTAGTTGAAGGGCCCAGGTGGCTCAGTGAGTTAGGTAGTTGTAGGGCCAAGTGCCTCAGTGAGTTAGGTAGTTGTAGGGCCCGGGTGGCTCAGTGAGTTAGGTAGTTGTAGGGCGCGGGTGGCTCAATGAGTTAGGTAGTTGTAGGGCGCGGGTGGCTCAGTGAGTTAGGTAGTTGTAGGGCGCGGGTGGCTCAGTGAGTTAGGTAGTTGTAGGGCGCGGGTGGCTCAGTGAGTTAGGTAGTTGTAGGGCGCGGGTGGCTCAGTGAGTTAGGTAGTTATAAGGCGCGGGTGGCTCAGTGAGTTAGGTAGTTGTAGGGCACGGGTGGCTCAGTGAGTTAGGTAGTTGTAGGGCGCGGTTGGCTCAGTTAGTTAGGTAGTTGTAGGGCGCGGGTGGCTCAGTGAGTTAGGTAGTTGTAGGGCCCGGGTGGCTCAGTGAGTTAGGTAGTTGTAGGGCCCGGGTGGCTCAGTGAGTTAGGTAGTTGTAGGGCCCGGGTGGCTCAGTGAGTTAGGTAGTTGTAGGGCCCGGGTGGCTCAATGAGTTAGGTAGTTGTAGGGAGCGGGTGGCTCAGTGAGTTAGGTAGTTGAAGGGCCCGGGTGGCTCAGTGAGTTAGGTAGTTGTAGGGCCAAGTGCCTCAGTGAGTTAGGTAGTTGTAGGGCCCGGGTGGCTCAATGAGTTAGGTAGTTGTAGGGCGCGGGTGGCTCAATGAGTTAGGTAGTTGTAGGGCGCGGGTGGCTCAGTGAGTTAGGTAGTTGTAGGGCGCGGGTGGCTCAGTGAGTTAGATAGTTGTAGGGCGCGGGTGGCTCAGTGAGTTAGGTAGTTGTAGGGCGCGGGTGGCTCAGTGAGTTAGGTAGTTGTAAGGCGCGGGTGGCTCAGTGAGTTAGGTAGTTGTAGGGCGCGGGTGGCTCAGTGAGTTAGGTAGTTGTAGGGCGCGGGTGGCTCAGTGAGTTAGGTAGTTGTAGGGCGCGGGTGGCTGTGAGTTAGGTAGTTGTAGGGCCCGGGTGGCTCAATAAGCTAGGTAGTTGTAGGGCCCGGGTGGCTCAGTGAGTTAGGTAGTTGTAGGGCCCGGGTGGCTCAGTGAGTTAGGTAGTTGTAGGGCGCGGGTGGCTCAATGAGTTAAGTAGTTGTAGGGCCCAGGTGGCTCAGTGAGTTAGGTAGTTGTAGGGCGCGGGTGGCTCAGTGAGTTAGGTAGTTGTAGGGCGCGGGTGGCTCAATGATTTAGGTAGTTGTAGGGCGCAGGTGGCTCAGTGAGTTAGGTAGTTGTAGGGCGCGGGTGGCTCAGTGAGTTAGGTAGTTGTAGGGCGCGGGTGGCTCAGTGAGTTAGGTAGTCATAAGGCGCGGGTGGCTCAGTGAGTTAGGTAGTTGTAGGGCGCGGGTGGCTCAGTGAGTTAGGTAGTTGTAGGGCGCGGGTGGCTCAGTAAGTTAGGTAGTTGTAGGGCGCGGGTGGCTGTGAGTTAGGTAGTTGTAGGGCCCGGGTGGCTCAATGAGCTAGGTAGTTGTAGGGCCCGGGTGGCTCAGTGAGTTAGGTAGTTGTAGGGCCCGGGTGGCTCAGTGAGTTAGGTAGTTGTAGGGTGCGGGTGGCTCAATGAGTTAGGTAGTTGTAGGGCCCAGGTGGCTCAGTGAGTTAGGTAGTTGTAGGGCGCGGGTGGCTCAGTGAGTTAGGTAGTTGTAGGGCGCGGGTGGCTCAGTGAGTTAGGTAGTTGTAGGGCCCGGGTGGTTCAATGAGTTAGGTAGTTGTAGGGCCCAGGTGGCTCAGTGAGTTAGGTAGTTGTAGGGCGCGGGTAGCTCAGTGAGTTAGGTAGTTGAAGGGCCCGGGTGGCTCAGTGAGTTAGGTAGTTGTAGGGCCAAGTGCCTCAGTGAGTTAGGTAGTTGTAGGGCCCGGGTGGCTCAGTGAGTTAGGTAGTTGTAGGGCGCGGGTGGCTCAATGAGTTAGGTAGTTGTAGGGCGCGGGTGGCTCAGTGAGTTAGGTAGTTGTAGGGCGCGGGTGGCTCAGTGAGTTAGGTAGTTGTAGGGCGCGGGTGGCTCAGTGAGTTAGGTAGTTGTAGGGCGCGGGTGGCTCAGTGAGTTAGGTAGTTATAAGGCGCGGGTGGCTCAGTGAGTTAGGTAGTTGTAGGGCACGGGTGGCTCAGTGAGTTAGGTAGTTGTAGGGCGCGGTTGACTCAGTTAATTAGGTAGTTGTAGGGCGCGGGTGGCTCAGTGAGTTAGGTAGTTGTAGGGCCCGGGTAGCTCAGTGAGTTAGGTAGTTGTAGGGCCCGGGTGGCTCAGTGCGTTAGGTAGTTGTAGGGCGCAGGTGGCTCATTGAGTTAGGTAGTTGTAGGGCCCGGGTGGCTCAGTGAGTTAGGTAGTTGTAGGGCGCGGGTGGCTCAGTGAGTTAGGTAGTTGTAGGGCGCGGGTGGCTCAGTGAGCTAGGTAGTTGTAGGGCGTAGGTGGCTCAATGAGTTAGGTAGTTGTAGGGCCCGGGTGGTTCAGTGAGTTAGGTAGTTGTAGGGCCCGGGTGGCTCAGTGAGTTAGGTAGTTGTAGGGCGCGGGTGGCTCAGTGAGTTAGGTAGTTGTAGGGCGCGGGTGGCTCAGTGAGTTAGGTAGTTGTAGGGCGCGGGTGGCTCAATGAGTTAGGTAGTTGTAAGGCGCGGGTGGCTCAGTGAGTTAGGTAGTTGTAGGGCGCGGGTGGCTAAATGAGTTAGGTAGTGGTAGGGCGCGGGTGGCTCAATGAGTTAGGTAGTTGTAGGGCCCGGGTGGCTCAATGAGTTAGGTAGTTGTAGGGCGCGGGTGACTCAGTGAGTTAGGTAGTTGTAGGGCGCGAGTGGCTCAATGAGTTAGGTAGTTGTAGGGCGCGGGTGGCTCAGTGAGTTAGGTAGTTGTAGGGCGCGGGTGGCTCAATGAGTTAGGTAGTTGTAGGGCCCGGGTGGCTCAGTGAGTTAGGTAGTTGTAGGGCCCGGGTGGCTCAGTGAGTTAGGTAGTTGTAGGGCCCGGGTGGCTCAGTGAGTTAGGTAGTTGTAGGGCGTGGGTGGCTCAGTGAGTTAGGTAGTTGTTGGGCGCGGGTGGCTCAGTGAGTTAGGTAGTTGTAGGGCGCGGGTGGCGCAATGAGTTAGGTAGTTGTAGGGCGCGGGTGGCTCAGTGAGTTAGGTAGTTGTAGGGCGCGGGTGGCTAAATGAGTTAGGTAGTGGTAGGGCGCGGGTGGCTCAATGAGTTAGGTAGTTGTAGGGCCCGGGTGGCTCAATGAGTTAGGTAGTTGTAGGGCGCGGGTGACTCAGTGAGTTAGGTAGTTGTAGGGCGCGAGTGGCTCAATGAGTTAGGTAGTTGTAGGGCGCGGGTGGCTCAGTGAGTTAGGTAGTTGTAGGGCGCGGGTGGCTCAATGAGTTAGGTAGTTGTAGGGCCCGGGTGGCTCAGTGAGTTAGGTAGTTGTAGGGCCCGGGTGGCTCAGTGAGTTAGGTAGTTGTAGGGCCCGGGTGGCTCAGTGAGTTAGGTAGTTGTAGGGCGCGGGTGGCTCAGTGAGTTAGGTAGTTGTAGGGCGCGGGTGGCTCTATGAGCTAGGTAGTTGTAGGGCGCGGGTGGCTCAGTGAGTTAGGTAGTTGTAGGGCCCGGTTGGCTCAATGAGTTAGGTAGTTGTAGGGCGCGGGTGGCTCAGTGAGTTAGGTAGTTGTAGGGCGCGGGTGGCTCAATGAGTTAGATAGTTGTAGGGCGCGGGTGGCTAAATGAGTTAGGTAGTTGTAGGGCGCGGGTGGCTCAGTGAGTTAGGTAGTTGTAGGGCGCGGGTGGCTCAGTGAGTAAGGTAGTTGTAGGGCCCGGGTGGCTCAGTGAGTTAGGTAGTTGTAGGGCCCGGGTGGCTCAGTGAGTTAGGTAGTTGTAGGACGCGGGTGGCTCAGTGAGTTAGGTAGTTGTAGGGCCCGGGTGGCTCAGTGAGTTAGGTAGTTGTAGGGCGCGGGTGGCTCAGTGAGTTAGGTAGTTGTAGGGCCCAGGTGGCTCAATGAGTTAGGTAGTTGTAGGGCGCGGGTGGCTCAGTGAGTTAGGTAAATGTAGGGCGCGGGTGGCTGTGAGTTAGGTAGTTGTAGGGCCCGGGTGGCTCAGTGAGTTAGGTAGTTGTAGGGCGCGGGTGGCTCAGTGAGTTAGGTATTTGTAGGGCCCGGGTGGCTCAGTGAGTTAGGTAGTTGTAGGGCCCGGGTGGCTCAGTGAGTTAGGTAGTTGTAGGGCGCGGTGGCTCAGTGAGTTAGGTAGTTGTAGGGCCCGGGTGGCTCAGTGAGTTAGGTAGTTGTAGGGCGCGGGTGGCTCAGTGAGTTAGGTAGTTGTAGGGCCCGGGTGGCTCAGAGAGTTAGGTAGTTGTAGGGCGCGGGTGGCTCAGTGAGTTAGGTAGTTGTAGGGCCCGGGTGGCTCAGTGAGTTAGGTAGTTGTAGGGCGCGGGTGGCTCAGTGAGTTAGGTAGTTGTAGGGGGAACGGGTGGCTCAGTGAATTAGATAGTTGTAGGGCGCGGGTGGTTCAGTGAGTTAGGTAGTTGTAGGGCCCGGCTGGCTCAGTGAGTTAGGTAGTTGTAGGGCGCGGGTGGCTCAATGAGTCAGGTAATTGTAGGGCGCGGGTGGCTCAATGAGTTAGTTAGTTGTAGGGCCCGGATGGCTCAGTGAGTTAGGTAGTTGTAGGGCGCGGGTGGCTCAGTGAGTTAGGTAGTTGTAGGGCCCGGGTGGCTCAGTGAGTTAGGTAGTTGTAGGGCGCGGGCGGCTCAGTGAGTTAGGTAGTTGTAGGGCCCGGGTGGCTCAGTGAGTTAGGTAGTTGTAGGGCGCGGGTGGCTCAGTGAGTTAGGTAGTTGTAGGGCCCAGGTGGCTCAATGAGTTAGGTAGTTGTAGGGCGCGGGTGGCTCAGTGAGTTAGGTAGTTGTAGGGCGCGGGTGGCTGTGAGTTAGGTAGTTGTAGGGCCCGGGTGGCTCAGTGAGTTAGGTAGTTGTAGGGCGCGGGTGGCTCAGTGAATTAGGTATTTGTAGGGCCCGGGTGGCTCAGTGAGTTAGGTAGTTGTAGGGCGCGGGTGGCTCAGTGAGTTAGGTAGTTGTAGGGCGCGGTGGCTCAGTGAGTTAGGTAGTTGTAGGGCCCGGGTGGCTCAGTGAGTTAGGTAGTTGTAGGGCGCGGGTGGCTCAATGAGTTAGGTAGTTGTAGGGCCCGGGTGGCTCAGTGAGTTAGGTAGTTGTAGTGCGCGGGTGGCTCAGTGAGTTATGTAGTTGTAGGGCCCGGGTGGCTCAGTGAGTTAGGTAGTTGTAGGGCGCGGGTGGCTCAGTGAGTTAGGTAGTTGTAGGGGGAACGGGTGGCTCAGTGAATTAGATAGTTGTAGGGCGCGGGTGGTTCAGTGAGTTAGGTAGTTGTAGGGCCCGGATGGCTCAGTGAGTTAGGTAGTTGTAGGGCGCGGGTGGCTCAGTGAGTTAGGTAGTTGTAGGGCCCGGGTGGCTCAGTGAGTTAGGTAGTTGTAGGGCGCGGGCGGCTCAGTGAGTTAGGTAGTTGTAGGGCGCGGATGGCTCAGTGAGTTAGGTAGTTGTAGGGCCCGGGTGGCTCAGTGAGTTAGGTAGTTATAGGGCGCGGGTGGCTCAGTGAGTTAGGTAGTTGTAGGGCGCGGGTGGTTCAGTGAGTTAGGTAGTTGTAGGGCGCGGGTGGCTCAGTGAGTTAGGTAGTTGTAGGGCGCGGGTGGCTCAATGAGTTAGGTAGTTGTAGGGCGCGGGTGGCTCAGTGAGTTAGGTAGTTGTAGGGCGCGGGTGGCTCAGTGAGTTAGGTAGTTGTAGGGCGCGGGTGGCTCAGTGAGTTAGGTAGTTGTAGGGCGCGGGTGGCTCAGTGAGTTAGGTAGTTATAAGGCGCGGGTGGCTCAGTGAGTTAGGTAGTTGTAGGGCACGGGTGGCTCAGTGAGTTAGGTAGTTGTAGGGCGCGGTTGGCTCAGTTAGTTAGGTAGTTGTAGGGCGCGGGTGGCTCAGTGAGTTAGGTAGTTGTAGGGCCCGGGTGGCTCAGTGAGTTAGGTAGTTGTAGGGCCCGGGTGGCTCAGTGAGTTAGGTAGTTGTAGGGCCCGGGTGGCTCAGTGAGTTAGGTAGTTGTAGGGCCCGGGTGGCTCAATGAGTTAGGTAGTTGTAGGGCCCGGGTGGCTCAGTGAGTTAGGTAGTTGTAGGGAGCGGGTGGCTCAGTGAGTTAGGTAGTTGAAGGGCCCGGGTGGCTCAGTGAGTTAGGTAGTTGTAGGGCCAAGTGCCTCAGTGAGTTAGGTAGTTGTAGGGCCCGGGTGGCTCAATGAGTTAGGTAGTTGTAGGGCGCGGGTGGCTCAATGAGTTAGGTAGTTGTAGGGCGCGGGTGGCTCAGTGAGTTAGGTAGTTGTAGGGCGCGGGTGGCTCAGTGAGTTAGATAGTTGTAGGGCGCGGGTGGCTCAGTGAGTTAGGTAGTTGTAGGGCGCGGGTGGCTCAGTGAGTTAGGTAGTTGTAAGGCGCGGGTGGCTCAGTGAGTTAGGTAGTTGTAGGGCGCGGGTGGCTCAGTGAGTTAGGTAGTTGTAGGGCGCGGGTGGCTCAGTGAGTTAGGTAGTTGTAGGGCGCGGGTGTCTGTGAGTTAGATAGTTGTAGGGCCCGGGTGGCTCAATAAGCTAGGTAGTTGTAGGGCCCGGGTGGCTCAGTGAGTTAGGTAGTTGTAGGGCCCGGGTGGCTCAGTGAGTTAGGTAGTTGTAGGGCGCGGGTGGCTCAATGAGTTAGGTAGTTGTAGGGCCCATGTGGCTCAGTGAGTTAGGTAGTTGTAGGGCGCGGGTGGCTCAGTGAGTTAGGTAGTTGTAGGGCGCGGGTGGCTCAATGATTTAGGTAGTTGTAGGGCGCAGGTGGCTCAGTGAGTTAGGTAGTTGTAGGGCGCGGGTGGCTCAGTGAGTTAGGTAGTTGTAGGGCGCGGGTGGCTCAGTGAGTTAGGTAGTTATAAGGCGCGGGTGGCTCAGTGAGTTAGGTAGTTGTAGGGCGCGGGTGGCTCAGTGAGTTAGGTAGTTGTAGGGCGCGGGTGGCTCAGTAAGTTAGGTAGTTGTAGGGCGCGGGTGGCTGTGAGTTAGGTAGTTGTAGGGCCCGGGTGGCTCAATGAGATAGGTAGTTGTAGGGCCCGGGTGGCTCAGTGAGTTAGGTAGTTGTAGGGCCCGGGTGGCTCAGTGAGTTAGGTAGTTGTAGGGCGCGGGTGGCTCAATGAGTTAGGTAGTTGTAGGGCCCAGGTGGCTCAGTGAGTTAGGTAGTTGTAGGGCGCGGGTGGCTCAGTGAGTTAGGTAGTTGTAGGGCGCGGGTGGCTCAGTGAGTTAGGTAGTTGTAGGGCCCGGGTGGTTCAATGAGTTAGGTAGTTGTAGGGCCCAGGTGGCTCAGTGAGTTAGGTAGTTGTAGGTCGCGGGTAGCTCAGTGAGTTAGGTAGTTGAAGGGCCCGGGTGGCTCAGTGAGTTAGGTAGTTGTAGGGCCAAGTGCCTCAGTGAGTTAGGTAGTTGTAGGGCCCGGGTGGCTCAGTGAGTTAGGTAGTTGTAGGGCGCGGGTGGCTCAATGAGTTAGGTAGTTGTAGGGCGCGGGTGGCTCAGTGAGTTAGGTAGTTGTAGGGCGCGGGTGGCTCAGTGAGTTAGGTAGTTGTAGGGCGCGGGTGGCTCAGTGAGTTAGGTAGTTGTAGGGCGCGGGTGGCTCAGTGAGTTAGGTAGTTATAAGGCGCGGGTGGCTCAGTGAGTTAGGTAGTTGTAGGGCACGGGTGGCTCAGTGAGTTAGGTAGTTGTAGGGCGCGGTTGACTCAGTTAATTAGGTAGTTGTAGGGCGCGGGTGGCTCAGTGAGTTAGGTAGTTGTAGGGCCCGGGTAGCTCAGTGAGTTAGGTAGTTGTAGGGACCGGGTGGCTCAGTGCGTTAGGTAGTTGTAGGGCGCAGGTGGTTCAGTGAGTTAGGTAGTTGTAGGGCCCGGGTGGCTCAGTGAGTTAGGTAGTTGTAGGGCGCGGGTGGCTCAGTGAGTTAGGTAGTTGTAGGGCGCGGGTGGCTCAGTGAGCTAGGTAGTTGTAGGGCGTAGGTGGCTCAATGAGTTAGGTAGTTGTAGGGCCCGGGTGGTTCAGTGAGTTAGGTAGTTGTAGGGCCCGGGTGGCTCAGTGAGTTAGGTAGTTGTAGGGCGCGGGTGGCTCAGTGAGTTAGGTAGTTGTAGGGCGCGGGTGGCTCAGTGAGTTAGGTAGTTGTAGGGCGCGGGTGGCTCAATGAGTTAGGTAGTTGTAAGGCGCGGGTGGCTCAGTGAGTTAGGTAGTTGTAGGGCGCGGGTGGCTAAATGAGTTAGGTAGTGGTAGGGCGCGGGTGGCTCAATGAGTTAGGTAGTTGTAGGGCCCGGGTGGCTCAATGAGTTAGGTAGTTGTAGGGCGCGGGTGACTCAGTGAGTTAGGTAGTTGTAGGGCGCGAGTGGCTCAATGAGTTAGGTAGTTGTAGGGCGCGGGTGGCTCAGTGAGTTAGGTAGTTGTAGGGCGCGGGTGGCTCAATGAGTTAGGTAGTTGTAGGGCCCGGGTGGCTCAGTGAGTTAGGTAGTTGTAGGGCCCGGGTGGCTCAGTGAGTTAGGTAGTTGTAGGGCCCGGGTGGCTCAGTGAGTTAGGTAGTTGTAGGGCGCGGGTGGCTCAGTGAGTTAGGTAGTTGTAGGGCGCGGGTGGCTCAATGAGTTAGGTAGTTGTAGGGCGCGTGTGACTCAGTGAGTTAGGTAGTTGTAGGGCGCGGGTTGCTCAGTGTGTTAGGTAGTTGTAGGGCGCGGGTGGCTCAGTGAGTTAGGTAGTTGTAGGGCGCGGGTGGCTAAATGAGTTAGATAGTTGTAGGGCGCGGGTGGCTCAGTGAGTTAGGTAGTTGTAGGGCCCGGGTGGCTCAGTGAGTTAGGTAGTTGTAGGGCGCGGGTGGCTCAGTGAGCTAGGTAGTTGTAGGGCGTAGGTGGCTCAATGAGTTAGGTAGTTGTAGGGCCCGGGTGGTTCAGTGAGTTAGGTAGTTGTAGGGCCAGGGTGGCTCAGTGAGTTAGGTAGTTGTAGGGCGTGGGTGGCTCAGTGAGTTAGGTAGTTGTTGGGCGCGGGTGGCTCAGTGAGTTAGGTAGTTGTAGGGCGCGGGTGGCGCAATGAGTTAGGTAGTTGTAGGGCGCGGGTGGCTCAGTGAGTTAGGTAGTTGTAGGGCGCGGGTGGCTAAATGAGTTAGGTAGTGGTAGGGCGCGGGTGGCTCAATGAGTTAGGTAGTTGTAGGGCCCGGGTGGCTCAATGAGTTAGGTAGTTGTAGGGCGCGGGTGACTCAGTGAGTTAGGTAGTTGTAGGGCGCGAGTGGCTCAATGAGTTAGGTAGTTGTAGGGCGCGGGTGGCTCAGTGAGTTAGGTAGTTGTAGGGCGCGGGTGGCTCAATGAGTTAGGTAGTTGTAGGGCCCGGGTGGCTCAGTGAGTTAGGTAGTTGTAGGGCCCGGGTGGCTCAGTGAGTTAGGTAGTTGTAGGGCCCGGGTGGCTCAGTGAGTTAGGTAGTTGTAGGGCGCGGGTGGCTCAGTGAGTTAGGTAGTTGTAGGGCGCGGGTGGCTCTATGAGCTAGGTAGTTGTAGGGCGCGGGTGGCTCAGTGAGTTAGGTAGTTGTAGGGCCCGGTTGGCTCAATGAGTTAGGTAGTTGTAGGGCGCGGGTGGCTCAGTGAGTTAGGTAGTTGTAGGGCGCGGGTGGCTCAATGAGTTAGATAGTTGTAGGGCGCGGGTGGCTAAATGAGTTAGGTAGTTGTAGGGCGCGGGTGGCTCAGTGAGTTAGGTAGTTGTAGGGCGCGGGTGGCTCAGTGAGTAAGGTAGTTGTAGGGCCCGGGTGGCTCAGTGAGTTAGGTAGTTGTAGGGCCCGGGTGGCTCAGTGAGTTAGGTAGTTGTAGGACGCGGGTGGCTCAGTGAGTTAGGTAGTTGTAGGGCCCGGGTGGCTCAGTGAGTTAGGTAGTTGTAGGGCGCGGGTGGCTCAGTGAGTTAGGTAGTTGTAGGGCCCAGGTGGCTCAATGAGTTAGGTAGTTGTAGGGCGCGGGTGGCTCAGTGAGTTAGGTAAATGTAGGGCGCGGGTGGCTGTGAGTTAGGTAGTTGTAGGGCCCGGGTGGCTCAGTGAGTTAGGTAGTTGTAGGGCGCGGGTGGCTCAGTGAGTTAGGTATTTGTAGGGCCCGGGTGGCTCAGTGAGTTAGGTAGTTGTAGGGCCCGGGTGGCTCAGTGAGTTAGGTAGTTGTAGGGCGCGGTGGCTCAGTGAGTAAGGTAGTTGTAGGGCCCGGGTGGCTCAGTGAGTTAGGTAGTTGTAGGGCGCGGGTGGCTCAGTGAGTTAGGTAGTTGTAGGGCCCGGGTGGCTCAGTGAGTTAGGTAGTTGTAGGGCGCGGGTGGCTCAGTGAGTTAGGTAGTTGTAGGGCCCGGGTGGCTCAGTGAGTTAGGTAGTTGTAGGGCGCGGGTGGCTCAGTGAGTTAGGTAGTTGTAGGGGGAACGGGTGGCTCAGTGAATTAGATAGTTGTATGGCGCGGGTGGTTCAGTGAGTTAGGTAGTTGTAGGGCCCGGCTGGCTCAGTGAGTTAGGTAGTTGTAGGGCGCGGGTGGCTCAATGAGTCAGGTAATTGTAGGGGGCGGGTGGCTCAATGAGTTAGTTAGTTGTAGGGCCCGGATGGCTCAGTGAGTTAGGTAGTTGTAGGGCGCGGGTGGCTCAGTGAGTTAGGTAGTTGTAGGGCCCGGGTGGCTCAGTGAGTTAGGTAGTTGTAGGGCGCGGGCGGCTCAGTGAGTTAGGTAGTTGTAGGGCCCGGGTGGCTCAGTGAGTTAGGTAGTTGTAGGGCGCGGGTGGCTCAGTGAGTTAGGTAGTTGTAGGGCCCAGGTGGCTCAATCAGTTAGGTAGTTGTAGGGCGCGGGTGGCTCAGTGAGTTAGGTAGTTGTAGGGCGCGGGTGGCTGTGAGTTAGGTAGTTGTAGGGCCCGGGTGGCTCAGTGAGTTAGGTAGTTGTAGGGCGCGGGTGGCTCAGTGAGTTAGGTATTTGTAGGGCCCGGGTGGCTCAGTGAGTTTGGTAGTTGTAGGGCGCGGGTGGCTCAGTGAGTTAGGTAGTTGTAGGGCGCGGTGGCTCAGTGAGTTAGGTAGTTGTAGGGCCCGGGTGGCTCAGTGAGTTAGGTAGTTGTAGGGCGCGGGTGGCTCAATGAGTTAGGTAGTTGTAGGGCCCGGGTGGCTCAGTGAGTTAGGTAGTTGTAGTGCGCGGGTGGCTCAGTGAGTTAGGTAGTTGTAGGGCCCGGGTGGCTCAGTGAGTTAGGTAGTTGTAGGGCGCGGGTGGCTCAGTGAGTTAGGTAGTTGTAGGGGGAACGGGTGGCTCAGTGAATTAGATAGTTGTAGGGCGCGGGTGGTTCAGTGAGTTAGGTAGTTGTAGGGCCCGGCTGGCTCAGTGAGTTAGGTAGTTGTAGGGCGCGGGTGGCTCAATGAGTCAGGTAATTGTAGGGCGCGGGTGGCTCAATGAGTTAGTTAGTTGTAGGGCCCGGATGGCTCAGTGAGTTAGGTAGTTGTAGGGCGCGGGTGGCTCAGTGAGTTAGGTAGTTGTAGGGCCCGGGTGGCTCAGTGAGTTAGGTAGTTGTAGGGCGCGGGCGGCTCAGTGAGTTAGGTAGTTGTAGGGCGCGGATGGCTCAGTGAGTTAGGTAGTTGTAGGGCCCGGGTGGCTCAGTGAGTTAGGTAGTTATAGGGCGCGGGTGGCTCAGTGAGTTAGGTAGTTGTAGGGCGCGGGTGGTTCAGTGAGTTAGGTAGTTGTAGGGCGCGGGTGGCTCAGTGAGTTAGGTAGTTGTAGGGCGCGGGTGGCTCAATGAGTTAGGTAGTTGTAGGGCGCGGGTGGCTAAATGAGTTAGTTAGTTGTAGGGCCCGGGTGGCTCAGTGAGTTAGGTAGTTGTAGGGCGCGGGTTCCTCAGTGAGTTAGGTAGTTGTAGGGGAACCGGGTGGCTCAGTGAGTTAGGTAGTTGTAGGGCGCGGGTGGCTCAGTGAGTTAGGTAGTTGTAAGGCGCGGGTGGCTCAGTGAGTTAGGTAGTTGTAGGGCGCGGGTGGCTCAGTGAGTTAGGTAGTTGTAGGGCCCAGGTGGCTCAATGAGTTAGGTAGTTGTAGGGCGCGGGTGGCTCAGTGAGTTAGGTAGTTGTAGGGCGCGGGTGACTGTGAGTTAGGTAGCTGTAGGGCCCGGGTGGCTCAGTGAGTTAGGTAGTTGTAGGGCGCGGGTGGCTCAGTGAGTTAGGTATTTGTAGGGCCCGGGTGGCACAGTGAGTTAGGTAGTTGTAGGGCCCGGGTGGCTCAGTGAGTTAGGTAGTTGTAGGGCGTGGGTGGCTCAGTCAGTTAGGTAGTTGTAGGGCCCGGGTGGCTCAATCAGTTAGGTAGTTGTAGGGCCCGGGTGGCTCAGTGAGTTAGGTAGTTGTAGGGCTCGGGTGGCTCAGTGAGTTAGGTAGTTGTAGGGCCCGGGTGGATCAGTGCGTTAGGTAGTTGTAGGGCGCGGTTGGCTCAGTGAGTTAGGTAGTTGTAGGGCCCGGGTGGCTCAGTGAGTTAGGTAGTTGTAGGGCGCGGGTGGCTCAGTGAGTTAGGTAGTTGTAGGGCGCGGGTGGCTCAGTGAGTTAGGTAGTTGTAGGGCCCGGGTGGCTCAGTGAGTTAGGTAGTTGTAGGGCGCGGGTGGCTCAGTGAGCTAGGTAGTTGTAGGGCCCGGGTGGCTCACTGAGTTAGGTAGTTATAGGGCGCGGGTGGCTCAGTGAGTTAGGTAGTTGTAGGGCGCGGGTGGCTCAATGAGTTAGGTAGTTGTAGGGGGAACGGGTGGCTCAGTGAGTTAGGTAGTTGTAGGGCGCGGGTGGTTCAGTGAGTTAGGTAGTTGTAGGGCGCGGGTGGCTCAGTGAGTTAGGTAGTGGTAGGGCGCGGGTGCCTCAATGAGTTAGGTAATTGTAGGGCGCGGGTGGCTCAATGAGTTAGTTAGTTGTAGGGCCCGGGTGGCTCAGTGAGTTAGGTAGTTGTAGGGCGCGGGTGGCTCAGTGAGTTAGGTAGTTGTAGGGGAACCGGGTGGCTCAGTGAGTTAGGTAGTTGTAGGGCGCGGGTGGCTCAGTGAGTTAGGTAGTTGTAGGGCGCGGGTGGCTCAGTGAGTTAGGTAGTTGTAGGGCGCGGGTGGCTCAGTGAGTTAGGTAGTTGTAGGGCGCGGGTGGCTCAGTCCGTTAGGTAGTTGTAGGGCGCGGGTGGCTCAAGTGAGTTAGGTAGTTGTAGGGCGCGGGTGGCTCAGTGAGTTAGGTAGTTGTAGGGCGCGGGTGGCTCAGTGAGCTAGGTAGTTGTAGGGCCCGGGTGGCTCAGTGAGTTAGGTAGTTGTAGGACGCGGGTGGCTCAGTGAGTTAGGTAGTTGTAGGACCCGGGTGGCTTAGTGCCTTAGATAGTTGTAGGGCGCGGGTGGCTCAGTAAGTTAGGTAGTTGTAGGGCCCGGGTGGCTCAGTGAGTTAGGTAGTTGTAGGGCCCGGGTGGCTCAATGAGTTAGGTAGTTGTAGGGCGCGGGTGGCTCAATGATTTAAGGTAGTTGTAGGGCGCGGGTGGCTCAGTGATTTAGGTAGTTGTAGGGCGCGGATGGTTCAGTGAGTTAGGTAGTTGTAGGGCGCGGGTGGCTCAGTGAGTTAGGTAGTTGTAGGGCCCGGGTAGCTCAGTGAGTTAGGTAGTTGTATGGAGCGGGTGGCTCAGTGAGTTAGGTAGTTGTAGGGCCCGGGTGGCTCAGTCAGTTAGGTAGTTGTAGGGCCCGGGTGGCTCAGTGAGTTAGGTAGTTGTAGGGCGCGGGTGGCTCAGTGAGTTAGGTAGTTGTAGGGCGCGGGTGGTTCAGTGAGTTAGGTAGTTGTAGGGCGCGGGTGGCTCAATGAGTTAGGTAGTTGTAGGGCGCGGGTGGCTCAGTGAGTTAGGTAGTTGTAGTGCGCGGGTGGCTCAGTGAGTTAGGTAGTTGTAGGGCGCGGGTGGCTCAATCAGTTAGGTAGTTGTAGGGCCCGGGTGGCTCAGTGAGTTAGGTAGTTGTAGGGCGCGGGTGGCTCAGTGAGTTAGGTAGTTGTAGGGCGCGGGTGGCTCAGTTAGTTAGGTAGTTGTAGGGCGCGGGTGGCTCAGTGAGTTAGGTAGTTGTAGGGCGCGGGTGGCTCAGTGAGTTAGGTAGTTGTAGGGCGCGAGTGGCTCAGTGAGTTAGGTAGTTGTAGGGCCCGGGTGGCTCAATGAGTTAGGTAGTTGTAGGGCCCCGGTGGCTCAGTGAGTTAGGTAGTTGTAGGGCGCGGGTGGCTCAGTGAGTTAGGTAGTTGTAGGGCCCGGGTGACTCAGTGAGTTAGGTGGTTGTAGGGCGCGGGTGTCTCAGTAAGTTAGGTAGTTGTAGGGCGCGGGTGGCTCAGTGAGTTAGGTAGTTGTAGGGACCGGGTGGCTCAATGAGTTAGGTAGTTGTAGGGCTCGGGTGGCTCAGTGAGTTATGTAGTTGTAGGGCGCGGGTGGCTCAGTGAGTTAGGTAGTTGTAGGGCCCGGGTGGCTCAGTGAGTTAGGTAGTTGTAGGGCGCGGGTGGCGCAGTGAGTTAGGTAGTTGTAGGGCGCGGGTGGCTCAGTGAGTTATGTAGTTGAAGGGCCCGGGTGGCTCAGTGAGTTAGGTAGTTGTAGGGCGCGGGTGGCTCAGTGAGTTAGGTAGTTGTAGGGCCCGGGTGGCTCAGTGAGTTAGGTAGTTGTAGGGCGCGGGTGGCTCAGTGAACTTGGTAGTTGTAGGGCGCGGGTGGCTCAATGAGTTAGGTAGTTGTTGGGGAACCGGGTGGCTCAGTGAGTTAGGTAGTTGTAGGGACCGGGTGGCTGTGAGTTAGGTAGTTGTAGGGCCCGGGTGGCTCAGTGAGTTAGGTAGTTGTAGGGCGCGGGTGGCTCAGTGAGTTAGGTAGTTGTAGGGCCCGGGTGGCTCAGTGAGTTAGGTAGTTGTAGGGCCCGGGTAGCTCAGTGAGTTAGGTAGTTGTAGGGCGCGGGTGGTTCAGTGAGTTAGGTAGTTGTAGGGCGCGGGTGGCTCAGTGAGTTAGGTAGTGGTAGGGCGCGGGTGCCTCAATGAGTTAGGTAATTGTAGGGCGCGGGTGGCTCAATGAGTTAGTTAGTTGTAGGGCCCGGGTGGCTCAGTGAGTTAGGTAGTTGTAGGGCGCGGGTGGCTCAGTGAGTTAGGTAGTTGTAGGGGAATCGGGTGGCTCAGTGAGTTAGGTAGTTGTAGGGCGCGGGTGGCTCAGTGAGTTAGGTAGTTGTAGGGCGCGGGTGGCTCAGTGAGTTAGGTAGTTGTAGGGCGCGGGTGGCTCAGTGAGTTAGGTAGTTGTAGGGCGCGGGTGGCTCAGTCCGTTAGGTAGTTGTAGGGCGCGGGTGGCTCAAGTGAGTTAGGTAGTTGTAGGGCGCGGGTGGCTCAGTGAGTTAGGTAGTTGTAGGGCGCGGGTGGCTCAGTGAGCTAGGTAGTTGTAGGGCCCGGGTGGCTCAGTGAGTTAGGTAGTTGTAGGACGCGGGTGGCTCAGTGAGTTAGGTAGTTGTAGGACCCGGGTGGCTTAGTGCCTTAGATAGTTGTAGGGCGCGGGTGGCTCAGTAAGTTAGGTAGTTGTAGGGCCCGGGTGGCTCAGTGAGTTAGGTAGTTGTAGGGCCCGGGTGGCTCAATGAGTTAGGTAGTTGTAGGGCGCGGGTGGCTCAATGATTTAAGGTAGTTGTAGGGCGCGGGTGGCTCAGTGATTTAGGTAGTTGTAGGGCGCGGATGGTTCAGTGAGTTAGGTAGTTGTAGGGCGCGGGTGGCTCAGTGAGTTAGGTAGTTGTAGGGCCCGGGTAGCTCAGTGAGTTAGGTAGTTGTATGGAGCGGGTGGCTCAGTGAGTTAGGTAGTTGTAGGGCCCGGGTGGCTCAGTCAGTTAGGTAGTTGTAGGGCCCGGGTGGCTCAGTGAGTTAGGTAGTTGTAGGGCGCGGGTGGCTCAGTGAGTTAGGTAGTTGTAGGGCGCGGGTGGTTCAGTGAGTTAGGTAGTTGTAGGGCGCGGGTGGCTCAATGAGTTAGGTAGTTGTAGGGCGCGGGTGGCTCAGTGAGTTAGGTAGTTGTAGTGCGCGGGTGGCTCAGTGAGTTAGGTAGTTGTAGGGCGCGGGTGGCTCAATCAGTTAGGTAGTTGTAGGGCCCGGGTGGCTCAGTGAGTTAGGTAGTTGTAGGGCGCGGGTGGCTCAGTGAGTTAGGTAGTTGTAGGGCGCGGGTGGCTCAGTTAGTTAGGTAGTTGTAGGGCGCGGGTGGCTCAGTGAGTTAGGTAGTTTTAGGGCGCGGGTGGCTCAGTGAGTTAGGTAGTTGTAGGGCGCGAGTGGCTCAGTGAGTTAGGTAGTTGTAGGGCCCGGGTGGCTCAATGAGTTAGGTAGTTGTAGGGCCCCGGTGGCTCAGTGAGTTAGGTAGTTGTAGGGCGCGGGTGGCTCAGTGAGTTAGGTAGTTGTAGGGCCCGGGTGACTCAGTGAGTTAGGTGGTTGTAGGGCGCGGGTGTCTCAGTAAGTTAGGTAGTTGTAGGGCGCGGGTGGCTCAGTGAGTTAGGTAGTTGTAGGGACCGGGTGGCTCAATGAGTTAGGTAGTTGTAGGGCTCGGGTGGCTCAGTGAGTTATGTAGTTGTAGGGCGCGGGTGGCTCAGTGAGTTAGGTAGTTGTAGGGCCCGGGTGGCTCAGTGAGTTAGGTAGTTGTAGGGCGCGGGTGGCGCAGTGAGTTAGGTAGTTGTAGGGCGCGGGTGGCTCAGTGAGTTATGTAGTTGAAGGGCCCGGGTGGCTCAGTGAGTTAGGTAGTTGTAGGGCGCGGGTGGCTCAGTGAGTTAGGTAGTTGTAGGGCCCGGGTGGCTCAGTGAGTTAGGTAGTTGTAGGGCGCGGGTGGCTCAGTGAACTTGGTAGTTGTAGGGCGCGGGTGGCTCAATGAGTTAGGTAGTTGTTGGGGAACCGGGTGGCTCAGTGAGTTAGGTAGTTGTAGGGACCGGGTGGCTGTGAGTTAGGTAGTTGTAGGGCCCGGGTGGCTCAGTGAGTTAGGTAGTTGTAGGGCGCGGGTGGCTCAGTGAGTTAGGTAGTTGTAGGGCCCGGGTGGCTCAGTGAGTTAGGTAGTTGTAGGGCCCGGGTAGCTCAGTGAGTTAGGTAGTTGTAGGGCGCGGGTGGCTCAGTGAGTTAGGTAGTTGTAGGGCGCGGGTGGCTCAGTGAGTTAGGTAGTTGTAGGGCGCAGGTGGCTCAGTGAGTTAGGTAGTTGAAGGGCCCGGGTGGCTCAGTGAGTTAGGTAGTTGTAGGGCGCGGATGGCTCAGTGAGTTAGGTAGTTGTAGGGCGCGGGTGGCTCTATGAGTTAGGTAGTTGTAGGGCGCGGGTGGCTCAATGAGTTAGGTAGTTGTAGGGCCCGGGTGGCTCAATGAGTTAGGTAGTTGTAGGGCGCGGATGGCTCAGTGAGTTAGGTAGTTGTAGGGCGCTGGTGGCTCAATGAGTTAGGTAGTTGTAGGGCGCGGGTGGCTTAGTGAGTTAGGTAGTTGAAGGGCGCGGGTGGCTCAATGAGTTAGGTAGTTGTAGGGCGCGGGTGGCTCAATGAGTTAGGTAGTTGTATGGCCCGGGTGGCTCAGTGAGCTAGGTAGTTGTAGGGTCCGGTGGCTCAATGAGTTAAGTAGTTGTAGGGCGCGGGTGGCTCAATGATTTAGGTAGTTGTAGGGCGCGGGTGGCTCAGTGAGTTAGGTAGTTGTATGGTGCGGGTGGCTCAGTGAGTTAGGTAGTTGTAGGGCGCGGGTGGCTCAGTGAGTTAGGTAGTTGTAGGGCGCGGGTGGCTCAGTGAGTTAGGTAGTTGTAGGGCCCGGGTGGCTCAGTGAGTTAGGTAGTTGTAGGGTGCGGGTGGCTCAGTGAGTTAGGTAGTTGTAGGGCCCGGGTGGCTCAGTGAGTTAGGTAGTTGTAGGGCGCGGGTGGCTCAGTGAGTTAGGTAGTTGTAGGGCGCGGGTGGCTCAGTGAGTTAGGTAGTTGTAGGGCGCGGGTGGTTCAGTGAGTTAGGTAGTTGTAGGGCGCGGGTGGCTCAGTGAGTTAGGTAGTTGTAGGGCGCGGCTGGCTCAGTGAGTTAGGTAGTTGTAGGGCGCGGGTGGCTCAGTGAGTTAGGTAGTTGTAGGGCCCGGGTGGCTCAGTCAGTTAGGTAGTTGTAGGGCGCGGGTGGCTCAATGAGTTAGGTAGTGGTAGGGCCCGGGTGGCTCAGTGAGTTAGGTAGTTGTAGGGCGCGGGTGGCTCAATGAGTTAGGTAGTTGTAGGGCCCGGGTGGCTCAGTGAGTTAGGTAGTTGTAGGGCGCGGGTGGCTCAGTGAGTTAGGTAGTTGTAGGGCACGGGTGGCTCAGTGAGTTAGATAGTTGTATGGCCCGGGTAGCTCAGTGAGTTAGGTAGTTGTAGGGCGCGGGTGGCTCAGTGCGTTAGGTAGTTGTAGGCCGCGGGTGGCTCAGTGAGTTAGGTAGTTGTAGGGCGCGGGTGGCTCAATGTGTTAGGTAGTTGTAGGGCCCGGGTGGTTCAGTGAGTTAGGTAGTTGTAGGACGCGAGTGGCTCAATGAGTTAGGTAGTTGTAGGGCGCGGGTGGCTCAGTGAGTTAGGTAGTTGTAGAACGCGGGTGGCTCAGTGAGTTAGGTAGTTGTAGGGCACGGGTGGCTCAATGAGTTAGGTAGTTGTAAGGCGCGGGTGGCTCAGTGAGTTAGGTAGTTGTAGGGCACGGGTGGCTCAATGAGTTAGGTAGTTGAAGGGCGCGGGTGGCTCAATGAGTTAGGTAGTTGTAGGGCTCGGGTGGCTCAATGAGTTAGGTAGTTGTAGGGCGCGGGTGGCTCAGTGAGTTAGGTAGTTGTAGGGCGCGAGTGGCTCAATGAGTTAAGTAGTTGTAGGGCGCGTGTGGCTCAGTGAGTTAGGTAGTTGTAGGGCGCGGGTGGCTCAATGAGTTAGGTAGTTGTAGGGCGCGGGTGGCTCAATGAGTTAGGTAGTTGTAGGGCCCGGGTGGCTCAATGAGTTAGGTAGTTGTAGGGCGCGGGTGGCTCAATGATTTAAGGTAGTTGTAGGGCGGGGATGGCTCAGTGAGTTAGGTAGTTGTAGGGCGCGGATGGCTCAGTGAGTTAGGTAGTTGTAGGGCGCGGGTGGCTCAGTGAGTTAGGTAGTTGTAGGGCCCGGGTGGCTCAGTGAGTTAGGTAGTTGTAGGGCGCGGGTGGCTCAGTGAGTTAGGTAGTTGTAGGGGGAACGGGTGGCTCAGTGAGTTAGATAGTTGTAGGGCGCGGGTGGTTCAGTGAGTTAGGTAGTTGTAGGGCGCGGGTGGCTCAGTGAGTCAGGTAATTGTAGGGCGCGGGTGGCTCAATGAGTTAGTTAGTTGTAGGGCCGAGATGGCTCAATGATTTAAGGTAGTTGTAGGGCGGGGGTGGCTCAGTGAGTTAGGTAGTTGTAGGGCGCGGATGGCTCAGTGAGTTAGGTAGTTGTAGGGCGCGGGTGGCTCAGTGAGTTAGGTAGTTGTAGGGCGCGGGTGGCTCAGTGAGTTAGGTAGTTGTAGGGCCCCGGTGGCTCAGTGAGTTAGGTAGTTATAGGGCGCGGGTGGCTCAGTGAGTTAGGTAGTTGTAGGGCACGGGTGGTTCAGTGAGTTAGGTAGTTGTAGGGCGCGGGTGGCTCAGTGAGTTAGGTAGTTGTAGGACGCGGGTGGCTCAATGAGTTAGGTAGTTGTAGGGCGCGGGTGGCTCAATTGGCTCAATGAGTTAGTTAGTTGTAGGGCCCGGGTGGCTCAGTGAGTTAGGTAGTTGTAGGGCGCGGGTTGCTCAGTGAGTTAGGTAGTTGTAGGGGAACCGGGTGGCTCAGTGAGTTAGGTAGTTGTAGGGCGCGGGTGGCTCAGTGAGTTAGGTAGTTGTAAGGCGCGGGTGGCTCAGTGAGTTAGGTAGTTGTAGGGCGCGGGTGGCTCAGTGAATTAGGTAGTTGTAGGGCCCAGGTGGCTCAATGAGTTAGGTAGTTGTAGGGCACGGGTGGCTCAGTGAGTTAGGTAGTTGTAGGGCGCGGGTGGCTGTGAGTTAGGTAGCTGTAGGGCCCGGGTGGCTCAGTGAGTTAGGTAGTTGTAGGGCGCGGGTGGCTCAGTGAGTTAGGTATTTGTAGGGCCCGGGTGGCTCAGTGAGTTAGGTGGTTGTAGGGCCCGGGTGGCTCAGTGAGTTAGGTAGTTGTAGGGCGCGGGTGGCTCAGTGAGTTAGGTAGTTGTAGGGACCGGGTGGCTCAATGAGTTAGGTAGTTGTAGGGCTCGGGTGGCTCAGTGAGTTATGTAGTTGTAGGGCGCGGGTGGCTCAGTGAGTTAGGTAGTTGTAGGGCCCGGGTGGCTCAGTGAGTTAGGTAGTTGTAGGGCACGGGTGGCTCAGTGAGTTAGGTAGTTGTAGGGCGCGGGTGGCTGTGAGTTAGGTAGCTGTAGGGCCCGGGTGGCTCAGTGAGTTAGGTAGTTGTAGGGCGCGGGTGGCTCAGTGAGTTAGGTAGTTGTAGGGCCCGGGTGGCTCAGTGAGTTAGGTGGTTGTAGGGCCCGGGTGGCTCAGTGAGTTAGGTAGTTGTAGGGCGCGGGTGGCTCAGTGAGTTAGGTAGTTGTAGGGACCGGGTGGCTCAATGAGTTAGGTAGTTGTAGGGCTCGGGTGGCTCAGTGAGTTAGGTAGTTGTAGGGCGCGGGTGGCGCAGTGAGTTAGGTAGTTGTAGGGCGCGGGTGGCTCAGTGAGTTATGTAGTTGAAGGGCCCGGGTGGCTCAGTGAGTTAGGTAGTTGTAGGGCGCGGCTGGCTCAGTGAGTTAGGTAGTTGTAGGGCCCGGGTGGCTCAGTGAGTTAGGTAGTTGTAGGGCGCGGGTGGCTCAGTGAGCTAGGTAGTTGTAGGGCGCGGGTGGCTCAATGAGTTAGGTAGTTGTAGGGGAACCGGGTGGCTCAGTGAGTTAGGTAGTTGTCGGGACCGGGTGGCTGTGAGTTAGGTAGTTGTAGGGCCCGGGTGGCTCAGTGAGTTAGGTAGTTGTAGGGCGCGGGTGGCTCAGTGAGTTAGGTAGTTGTAGGGCCCGGGTTGCTCAGTGAGTTAGGTAGTTGTAGGGCCCGGGTGGCTCAGTGAGTTAGGTAGTTGTAGGGCGCGGGTGGCTCAGTGAGTTAGGTAGTTGTAGGGCGCGGGTGGCTCAGTGAGTTAGGTAGTTGTTGGGCGCGGGTGGCTCAGAGAGCTAGGTAGTTGTAGGGCGCGTGGCTCAATGAGTTAGGTAATTGTAGGGCCCGGGTGGTTCAGTAAGTTAGGTAGTTGTAGGGCGCGGGTGGCTCAGTGAGTTAGATAGTTGTAGGGCGCGGGTGGCTCAGTGAGTTAGGTAGTTGTAGGGCCCGGGTGGCTCAGTGAGTTAGGTAGTTGTAGGGCGCGGGTCGCTCAATGAGTTGGGTAGTTGTAGGGCGCGGATGGCTCATTGAGTTAGGTAGTTGTAGGGCGCGGGTGGCTCAATGAGTTGGGTAGTTGTAGGGCGCGGGTGGCTCAATGAGTTAGGTAGTTGTAGGGCCCGGGTGGCTCAATGAGTTAGGTAGTTGTAGGGCGCGGGTGGCTCAGTGAGTTAGGTAGTTGTAGGGCGCTGGTGGCTCAATGAGTTAGGTAGTTGTAGGGCGCGGGTGGCTTAGTGAGTTAGGTAGTTGAAGGGCGCGGGTGGCTCAATGAGTTAGGTAGTTGTAGGGCGCGGGTGGCTCAATGAGTTAGGTAGTTGTAGAGCCCGGGTGGCTCAGTGAGCTAGGTAGTTGTAGGGTCCGGGTGGCTCAATGAGTTAGGTAGTTGTAGGGCGCGGGTGGCTCAATGATTTAGGTAGTTGTAGGGTGCGGGTGGCTCAGTGAGTTAGGTAGTTGTAGGGCCCGGGTGGCTCAGTGAGTTAGGTAGTTGTAGGGCGCGGGTGGCTCAGTGAGTTAGGTAGTTGTAGGGCGCGGGTAGCTCAGTGAGTTAGGTAGTTGTAGGGCGCGGGTGGTTCAGTGAGTTAGGTAGTTGTAGGCGCGGGTGGCTCAGTGAGTTAGGTAGTTGTAGGGCGCGGGTGGCGCAGTGAGTTAGGTAGTTGTAGGGCGCGGGTGGCTCAGTGAGTTAGGTAGTTGTAGGGCCCGGGTGGCTCAGTCAGTTAGGTAGTTGTAGGGCGCGGGTGGCTCAATGAGTTAGGTAGTGGTAGGGCCCGGGTGACTCAGTGAGTTAGGTAGTTGTAGGGCGCGGGTGGCTCAATGAGTTAGGTAGTTGTAGGGCCCGGGTGGCTCAGTGAGTTAGGTAGTTGTAGGGCGCGGGTGGCTCAGTGAGTTAGGTAGTTGTAGGGCACGGGTGGCTCAGTGAGTTAGGTAGTTGTAGGGCCCGGGTAGCTCAGTGAGTTAGGTAGTTGTAGGGCGCGGGTGGCTCAGTGCGTTAGGTAGTTGTAGGCCGCGGGTGGCTCAGTGAGTTAGATAGTTGTAGGGCCCGGGTGGTTCAGTGAGTTAGGTAGTTGTAGGACGCGAGTGGCTCAGTGAGCTAGGTAGTTGTAGGGCGCGGGTGGCTCAGTGAGTTAGGTAGTTGTAGGGCGCGGGTGGCTCAGTGAGTTAGGTAGTTGTAGGGCGCGGTTGGCTCAGTGAGTTAGGTAGTTGTAGGGCCCGGGTGGCTCAGTGAGTTAGGTAGTTGTAGGGCGCGGGTGGCTCAGTGAGTTAGGTAGTTGTAGGGCGCGGGTGGCTCAGTGAGTTAGGTAGTTGTAGGGCCCGGGTGGCTCAGTGAGTTAGGTAGTTGTAGGGCGCGGGTGGCTCAGTGAGCTAGGTAGTTGTAGGGCCCGGGTGGCTCACTGAGTTAGGTAGTTATAGGGCGCGGGTGGCTCAGTGAGTTAGGTAGTTGTAGGGCGCGGGTGGCTCAATGAGTTAGGTAGTTGTAGGGGGAACGGGTGGCTCAGTGAGTTAGGTAGTTGTAGGGCGCGGGTGGTTCAGTGAGTTAGGTAGTTGTAGGGCGCGGGTGGCTCAGTGAGTTAGGTAGTGGTAGGGCGCGGGTGCCTCAATGAGTTAGGTAATTGTAGGGCGCGGGTGGCTCAATGAGTTAGTTAGTTGTAGGGCCCGGGTGGCTCAGTGAGTTAGGTAGTTGTAGGGCGCGGGTGGCTCAGTGAGTTAGGTAGTTGTAGGGGAACCGGGTGGCTCAGTGAGTTAGGTAGTTGTAGGGCGCGGGTGGCTCAGTGAGTTAGGTAGTTGTAGGGCGCGGGTGGCTCAGTGAGTTAGGTAGTTGTAGGGCGCGGGTGGCTCAGTGAGTTAGGTAGTTGTAGGGCGCGGGTGGCTCAGTCCGTTAGGTAGTTGTAGGGCGCGGGTGGCTCAAGTGAGTTAGGTAGTTGTAGGGCGCGGGTGGCTCAGTGAGTTAGGTAGTTGTAGGGCGCGGGTGGCTCAGTGAGCTAGGTAGTTGTAGGGCCCGGGTGGCTCAGTGAGTTAGGTAGTTGTAGGACGCGGGTGGCTCAGTGAGTTAGGTAGTTGTAGGACCCGGGTGGCTTAGTGCCTTAGATAGTTGTAGGGCGCGGGTGGCTCAGTAAGTTAGGTAGTTGTAGGGCCCGGGTGGCTCAGTGAGTTAGGTAGTTGTAGGGCCCGGGTGGCTCAATGAGTTAGGTAGTTGTAGGGCGCGGGTGGCTCAATGATTTAAGGTAGTTGTAGGGCGCGGGTGGCTCAGTGATTTAGGTAGTTGTAGGGCGCGGATGGTTCAGTGAGTTAGGTAGTTGTAGGGCGCGGGTGGCTCAGTGAGTTAGGTAGTTGTAGGGCCCGGGTAGCTCAGTGAGTTAGGTAGTTGTATGGAGCGGGTGGCTCAGTGAGTTAGGTAGTTGTAGGGCCCGGGTGGCTCAGTCAGTTAGGTAGTTGTAGGGCCCGGGTGGCTCAGTGAGTTAGGTAGTTGTAGGGCGCGGGTGGCTCAGTGAGTTAGGTAGTTGTAGGGCGCGGGTGGTTCAGTGAGTTAGGTAGTTGTAGGGCGCGGGTGGCTCAATGAGTTAGGTAGTTGTAGGGCGCGGGTGGCTCAGTGAGTTAGGTAGTTGTAGTGCGCGGGTGGCTCAGTGAGTTAGGTAGTTGTAGGGCGCGGGTGGCTCAATCAGTTAGGTAGTTGTAGGGCCCGGGTGGCTCAGTGAGTTAGGTAGTTGTAGGGCGCGGGTGGCTCAGTGAGTTAGGTAGTTGTAGGGCGCGGGTGGCTCAGTTAGTTAGGTAGTTGTAGGGCGCGGGTGGCTCAGTGAGTTAGGTAGTTGTAGGGCGCGGGTGGCTCAGTGAGTTAGGTAGTTGTAGGGCGCGAGTGGCTCAGTGAGTTAGGTAGTTGTAGGGCCCGGGTGGCTCAATGAGTTAGGTAGTTGTAGGGCCCCGGTGGCTCAGTGAGTTAGGTAGTTGTAGGGCGCGGGTGGCTCAGTGAGTTAGGTAGTTGTAGGGCCCGGGTGACTCAGTGAGTTAGGTGGTTGTAGGGCGCGGGTGTCTCAGTAAGTTAGGTAGTTGTAGGGCGCGGGTGGCTCAGTGAGTTAGGTAGTTGTAGGGACCGGGTGGCTCAATGAGTTAGGTAGTTGTAGGGCTCGGGTGGCTCAGTGAGTTATGTAGTTGTAGGGCGCGGGTGGCTCAGTGAGTTAGGTAGTTGTAGGGCCCGGGTGGCTCAGTGAGTTAGGTAGTTGTAGGGCGCGGGTGGCGCAGTGAGTTAGGTAGTTGTAGGGCGCGGGTGGCTCAGTGAGTTATGTAGTTGAAGGGCCCGGGTGGCTCAGTGAGTTAGGTAGTTGTAGGGCGCGGGTGGCTCAGTGAGTTAGGTAGTTGTAGGGCCCGGGTGGCTCAGTGAGTTAGGTAGTTGTAGGGCGCGGGTGGCTCAGTGAACTTGGTAGTTGTAGGGCGCGGGTGGCTCAATGAGTTAGGTAGTTGTTGGGGAACCGGGTGGCTCAGTGAGTTAGGTAGTTGTAGGGACCGGGTGGCTGTGAGTTAGGTAGTTGTAGGGCCCGGGTGGCTCAGTGAGTTAGGTAGTTGTAGGGCGCGGGTGGCTCAGTGAGTTAGGTAGTTGTAGGGCCCGGGTGGCTCAGTGAGTTAGGTAGTTGTAGGGCCCGGGTAGCTCAGTGAGTTAGGTAGTTGTAGGGCGCGGGTGGTTCAGTGAGTTAGGTAGTTGTAGGGCGCGGGTGGCTCAGTGAGTTAGGTAGTGGTAGGGCGCGGGTGCCTCAATGAGTTAGGTAATTGTAGGGCGCGGGTGGCTCAATGAGTTAGTTAGTTGTAGGGCCCGGGTGGCTCAGTGAGTTAGGTAGTTGTAGGGCGCGGGTGGCTCAGTGAGTTAGGTAGTTGTAGGGGAATCGGGTGGCTCAGTGAGTTAGGTAGTTGTAGGGCGCGGGTGGCTCAGTGAGTTAGGTAGTTGTAGGGCGCGGGTGGCTCAGTGAGTTAGGTAGTTGTAGGGCGCGGGTGGCTCAGTGAGTTAGGTAGTTGTAGGGCGCGGGTGGCTCAGTCCGTTAGGTAGTTGTAGGGCGCGGGTGGCTCAAGTGAGTTAGGTAGTTGTAGGGCGCGGGTGGCTCAGTGAGTTAGGTAGTTGTAGGGCGCGGGTGGCTCAGTGAGCTAGGTAGTTGTAGGGCCCGGGTGGCTCAGTGAGTTAGGTAGTTGTAGGACGCGGGTGGCTCAGTGAGTTAGGTAGTTGTAGGACCCGGGTGGCTTAGTGCCTTAGATAGTTGTAGGGCGCGGGTGGCTCAGTAAGTTAGGTAGTTGTAGGGCCCGGGTGGCTCAGTGAGTTAGGTAGTTGTAGGGCCCGGGTGGCTCAATGAGTTAGGTAGTTGTAGGGCGCGGGTGGCTCAATGATTTAAGGTAGTTGTAGGGCGCGGGTGGCTCAGTGATTTAGGTAGTTGTAGGGCGCGGATGGTTCAGTGAGTTAGGTAGTTGTAGGGCGCGGGTGGCTCAGTGAGTTAGGTAGTTGTAGGGCCCGGGTAGCTCAGTGAGTTAGGTAGTTGTATGGAGCGGGTGGCTCAGTGAGTTAGGTAGTTGTAGGGCCCGGGTGGCTCAGTCAGTTAGGTAGTTGTAGGGCCCGGGTGGCTCAGTGAGTTAGGTAGTTGTAGGGCGCGGGTGGCTCAGTGAGTTAGGTAGTTGTAGGGCGCGGGTGGTTCAGTGAGTTAGGTAGTTGTAGGGCGCGGGTGGCTCAATGAGTTAGGTAGTTGTAGGGCGCGGGTGGCTCAGTGAGTTAGGTAGTTGTAGTGCGCGGGTGGCTCAGTGAGTTAGGTAGTTGTAGGGCGCGGGTGGCTCAATCAGTTAGGTAGTTGTAGGGCCCGGGTGGCTCAGTGAGTTAGGTAGTTGTAGGGCGCGGGTGGCTCAGTGAGTTAGGTAGTTGTAGGGCGCGGGTGGCTCAGTTAGTTAGGTAGTTGTAGGGCGCGGGTGGCTCAGTGAGTTAGGTAGTTTTAGGGCGCGGGTGGCTCAGTGAGTTAGGTAGTTGTAGGGCGCGAGTGGCTCAGTGAGTTAGGTAGTTGTAGGGCCCGGGTGGCTCAATGAGTTAGGTAGTTGTAGGGCCCCGGTGGCTCAGTGAGTTAGGTAGTTGTAGGGCGCGGGTGGCTCAGTGAGTTAGGTAGTTGTAGGGCCCGGGTGACTCAGTGAGTTAGGTGGTTGTAGGGCGCGGGTGTCTCAGTAAGTTAGGTAGTTGTAGGGCGCGGGTGGCTCAGTGAGTTAGGTAGTTGTAGGGACCGGGTGGCTCAATGAGTTAGGTAGTTGTAGGGCTCGGGTGGCTCAGTGAGTTATGTAGTTGTAGGGCGCGGGTGGCTCAGTGAGTTAGGTAGTTGTAGGGCCCGGGTGGCTCAGTGAGTTAGGTAGTTGTAGGGCGCGGGTGGCGCAGTGAGTTAGGTAGTTGTAGGGCGCGGGTGGCTCAGTGAGTTATGTAGTTGAAGGGCCCGGGTGGCTCAGTGAGTTAGGTAGTTGTAGGGCGCGGGTGGCTCAGTGAGTTAGGTAGTTGTAGGGCCCGGGTGGCTCAGTGAGTTAGGTAGTTGTAGGGCGCGGGTGGCTCAGTGAACTTGGTAGTTGTAGGGCGCGGGTGGCTCAATGAGTTAGGTAGTTGTTGGGGAACCGGGTGGCTCAGTGAGTTAGGTAGTTGTAGGGACCGGGTGGCTGTGAGTTAGGTAGTTGTAGGGCCCGGGTGGCTCAGTGAGTTAGGTAGTTGTAGGGCGCGGGTGGCTCAGTGAGTTAGGTAGTTGTAGGGCCCGGGTGGCTCAGTGAGTTAGGTAGTTGTAGGGCCCGGGTAGCTCAGTGAGTTAGGTAGTTGTAGGGCGCGGGTGGCTCAGTGAGTTAGGTAGTTGTAGGGCGCGGGTGGCTCAGTGAGTTAGGTAGTTGTAGGGCGCAGGTGGCTCAGTGAGTTAGGTAGTTGAAGGGCCCGGGTGGCTCAGTGAGTTAGGTAGTTGTAGGGCGCGGATGGCTCAGTGAGTTAGGTAGTTGTAGGGCGCGGGTGGCTCTATGAGTTAGGTAGTTGTAGGGCGCGGGTGGCTCAATGAGTTAGGTAGTTGTAGGGCCCGGGTGGCTCAATGAGTTAGGTAGTTGTAGGGCGCGGATGGCTCAGTGAGTTAGGTAGTTGTAGGGCGCTGGTGGCTCAATGAGTTAGGTAGTTGTAGGGCGCGGGTGGCTTAGTGAGTTAGGTAGTTGAAGGGCGCGGGTGGCTCAATGAGTTAGGTAGTTGTAGGGCGCGGGTGGCTCAATGAGTTAGGTAGTTGTATGGCCCGGGTGGCTCAGTGAGCTAGGTAGTTGTAGGGTCCGGTGGCTCAATGAGTTAAGTAGTTGTAGGGCGCGGGTGGCTCAATGATTTAGGTAGTTGTAGGGCGCGGGTGGCTCAGTGAGTTAGGTAGTTGTATGGTGCGGGTGGCTCAGTGAGTTAGGTAGTTGTAGGGCGCGGGTGGCTCAGTGAGTTAGGTAGTTGTAGGGCGCGGGTGGCTCAGTGAGTTAGGTAGTTGTAGGGCCCGGGTGGCTCAGTGAGTTAGGTAGTTGTAGGGTGCGGGTGGCTCAGTGAGTTAGGTAGTTGTAGGGCCCGGGTGGCTCAGTGAGTTAGGTAGTTGTAGGGCGCGGGTGGCTCAGTGAGTTAGGTAGTTGTAGGGCGCGGGTGGCTCAGTGAGTTAGGTAGTTGTAGGGCGCGGGTGGTTCAGTGAGTTAGGTAGTTGTAGGGCGCGGGTGGCTCAGTGAGTTAGGTAGTTGTAGGGCGCGGCTGGCTCAGTGAGTTAGGTAGTTGTAGGGCGCGGGTGGCTCAGTGAGTTAGGTAGTTGTAGGGCCCGGGTGGCTCAGTCAGTTAGGTAGTTGTAGGGCGCGGGTGGCTCAATGAGTTAGGTAGTGGTAGGGCCCGGGTGGCTCAGTGAGTTAGGTAGTTGTAGGGCGCGGGTGGCTCAATGAGTTAGGTAGTTGTAGGGCCCGGGTGGCTCAGTGAGTTAGGTAGTTGTAGGGCGCGGGTGGCTCAGTGAGTTAGGTAGTTGTAGGGCACGGGTGGCTCAGTGAGTTAGATAGTTGTATGGCCCGGGTAGCTCAGTGAGTTAGGTAGTTGTAGGGCGCGGGTGGCTCAGTGCGTTAGGTAGTTGTAGGCCGCGGGTGGCTCAGTGAGTTAGGTAGTTGTAGGGCGCGGGTGGCTCAATGTGTTAGGTAGTTGTAGGGCCCGGGTGGTTCAGTGAGTTAGGTAGTTGTAGGACGCGAGTGGCTCAATGAGTTAGGTAGTTGTAGGGCGCGGGTGGCTCAGTGAGTTAGGTAGTTGTAGAACGCGGGTGGCTCAGTGAGTTAGGTAGTTGTAGGGCACGGGTGGCTCAATGAGTTAGGTAGTTGTAAGGCGCGGGTGGCTCAGTGAGTTAGGTAGTTGTAGGGCACGGGTGGCTCAATGAGTTAGGTAGTTGAAGGGCGCGGGTGGCTCAATGAGTTAGGTAGTTGTAGGGCTCGGGTGGCTCAATGAGTTAGGTAGTTGTAGGGCGCGGGTGGCTCAGTGAGTTAGGTAGTTGTAGGGCGCGAGTGGCTCAATGAGTTAAGTAGTTGTAGGGCGCGTGTGGCTCAGTGAGTTAGGTAGTTGTAGGGCGCGGGTGGCTCAATGAGTTAGGTAGTTGTAGGGCGCGGGTGGCTCAATGAGTTAGGTAGTTGTAGGGCCCGGGTGGCTCAATGAGTTAGGTAGTTGTAGGGCGCGGGTGGCTCAATGATTTAAGGTAGTTGTAGGGCGGGGATGGCTCAGTGAGTTAGGTAGTTGTAGGGCGCGGATGGCTCAGTGAGTTAGGTAGTTGTAGGGCGCGGGTGGCTCAGTGAGTTAGGTAGTTGTAGGGCCCGGGTGGCTCAGTGAGTTAGGTAGTTGTAGGGCGCGGGTGGCTCAGTGAGTTAGGTAGTTGTAGGGGGAACGGGTGGCTCAGTGAGTTAGATAGTTGTAGGGCGCGGGTGGTTCAGTGAGTTAGGTAGTTGTAGGGCGCGGGTGGCTCAGTGAGTCAGGTAATTGTAGGGCGCGGGTGGCTCAATGAGTTAGTTAGTTGTAGGGCCGAGATGGCTCAATGATTTAAGGTAGTTGTAGGGCGGGGGTGGCTCAGTGAGTTAGGTAGTTGTAGGGCGCGGATGGCTCAGTGAGTTAGGTAGTTGTAGGGCGCGGGTGGCTCAGTGAGTTAGGTAGTTGTAGGGCGCGGGTGGCTCAGTGAGTTAGGTAGTTGTAGGGCCCCGGTGGCTCAGTGAGTTAGGTAGTTATAGGGCGCGGGTGGCTCAGTGAGTTAGGTAGTTGTAGGGCACGGGTGGTTCAGTGAGTTAGGTAGTTGTAGGGCGCGGGTGGCTCAGTGAGTTAGGTAGTTGTAGGACGCGGGTGGCTCAATGAGTTAGGTAGTTGTAGGGCGCGGGTGGCTCAATTGGCTCAATGAGTTAGTTAGTTGTAGGGCCCGGGTGGCTCAGTGAGTTAGGTAGTTGTAGGGCGCGGGTTGCTCAGTGAGTTAGGTAGTTGTAGGGGAACCGGGTGGCTCAGTGAGTTAGGTAGTTGTAGGGCGCGGGTGGCTCAGTGAGTTAGGTAGTTGTAAGGCGCGGGTGGCTCAGTGAGTTAGGTAGTTGTAGGGCGCGGGTGGCTCAGTGAATTAGGTAGTTGTAGGGCCCAGGTGGCTCAATGAGTTAGGTAGTTGTAGGGCACGGGTGGCTCAGTGAGTTAGGTAGTTGTAGGGCGCGGGTGGCTGTGAGTTAGGTAGCTGTAGGGCCCGGGTGGCTCAGTGAGTTAGGTAGTTGTAGGGCGCGGGTGGCTCAGTGAGTTAGGTATTTGTAGGGCCCGGGTGGCTCAGTGAGTTAGGTGGTTGTAGGGCCCGGGTGGCTCAGTGAGTTAGGTAGTTGTAGGGCGCGGGTGGCTCAGTGAGTTAGGTAGTTGTAGGGACCGGGTGGCTCAATGAGTTAGGTAGTTGTAGGGCTCGGGTGGCTCAGTGAGTTATGTAGTTGTAGGGCGCGGGTGGCTCAGTGAGTTAGGTAGTTGTAGGGCCCGGGTGGCTCAGTGAGTTAGGTAGTTGTAGGGCACGGGTGGCTCAGTGAGTTAGGTAGTTGTAGGGCGCGGGTGGCTGTGAGTTAGGTAGCTGTAGGGCCCGGGTGGCTCAGTGAGTTAGGTAGTTGTAGGGCGCGGGTGGCTCAGTGAGTTAGGTAGTTGTAGGGCCCGGGTGGCTCAGTGAGTTAGGTGGTTGTAGGGCCCGGGTGGCTCAGTGAGTTAGGTAGTTGTAGGGCGCGGGTGGCTCAGTGAGTTAGGTAGTTGTAGGGACCGGGTGGCTCAATGAGTTAGGTAGTTGTAGGGCTCGGGTGGCTCAGTGAGTTAGGTAGTTGTAGGGCGCGGGTGGCGCAGTGAGTTAGGTAGTTGTAGGGCGCGGGTGGCTCAGTGAGTTATGTAGTTGAAGGGCCCGGGTGGCTCAGTGAGTTAGGTAGTTGTAGGGCGCGGCTGGCTCAGTGAGTTAGGTAGTTGTAGGGCCCGGGTGGCTCAGTGAGTTAGGTAGTTGTAGGGCGCGGGTGGCTCAGTGAGCTAGGTAGTTGTAGGGCGCGGGTGGCTCAATGAGTTAGGTAGTTGTAGGGGAACCGGGTGGCTCAGTGAGTTAGGTAGTTGTCGGGACCGGGTGGCTGTGAGTTAGGTAGTTGTAGGGCCCGGGTGGCTCAGTGAGTTAGGTAGTTGTAGGGCGCGGGTGGCTCAGTGAGTTAGGTAGTTGTAGGGCCCGGGTTGCTCAGTGAGTTAGGTAGTTGTAGGGCCCGGGTGGCTCAGTGAGTTAGGTAGTTGTAGGGCGCGGGTGGCTCAGTGAGTTAGGTAGTTGTAGGGCGCGGGTGGCTCAGTGAGTTAGGTAGTTGTTGGGCGCGGGTGGCTCAGAGAGCTAGGTAGTTGTAGGGCGCGTGGCTCAATGAGTTAGGTAATTGTAGGGCCCGGGTGGTTCAGTAAGTTAGGTAGTTGTAGGGCGCGGGTGGCTCAGTGAGTTAGATAGTTGTAGGGCGCGGGTGGCTCAGTGAGTTAGGTAGTTGTAGGGCCCGGGTGGCTCAGTGAGTTAGGTAGTTGTAGGGCGCGGGTCGCTCAATGAGTTGGGTAGTTGTAGGGCGCGGATGGCTCATTGAGTTAGGTAGTTGTAGGGCGCGGGTGGCTCAATGAGTTGGGTAGTTGTAGGGCGCGGGTGGCTCAATGAGTTAGGTAGTTGTAGGGCCCGGGTGGCTCAATGAGTTAGGTAGTTGTAGGGCGCGGGTGGCTCAGTGAGTTAGGTAGTTGTAGGGCGCTGGTGGCTCAATGAGTTAGGTAGTTGTAGGGCGCGGGTGGCTTAGTGAGTTAGGTAGTTGAAGGGCGCGGGTGGCTCAATGAGTTAGGTAGTTGTAGGGCGCGGGTGGCTCAATGAGTTAGGTAGTTGTAGAGCCCGGGTGGCTCAGTGAGCTAGGTAGTTGTAGGGTCCGGGTGGCTCAATGAGTTAGGTAGTTGTAGGGCGCGGGTGGCTCAATGATTTAGGTAGTTGTAGGGTGCGGGTGGCTCAGTGAGTTAGGTAGTTGTAGGGCCCGGGTGGCTCAGTGAGTTAGGTAGTTGTAGGGCGCGGGTGGCTCAGTGAGTTAGGTAGTTGTAGGGCGCGGGTAGCTCAGTGAGTTAGGTAGTTGTAGGGCGCGGGTGGTTCAGTGAGTTAGGTAGTTGTAGGCGCGGGTGGCTCAGTGAGTTAGGTAGTTGTAGGGCGCGGGTGGCGCAGTGAGTTAGGTAGTTGTAGGGCGCGGGTGGCTCAGTGAGTTAGGTAGTTGTAGGGCCCGGGTGGCTCAGTCAGTTAGGTAGTTGTAGGGCGCGGGTGGCTCAATGAGTTAGGTAGTGGTAGGGCCCGGGTGACTCAGTGAGTTAGGTAGTTGTAGGGCGCGGGTGGCTCAATGAGTTAGGTAGTTGTAGGGCCCGGGTGGCTCAGTGAGTTAGGTAGTTGTAGGGCGCGGGTGGCTCAGTGAGTTAGGTAGTTGTAGGGCACGGGTGGCTCAGTGAGTTAGGTAGTTGTAGGGCCCGGGTAGCTCAGTGAGTTAGGTAGTTGTAGGGCGCGGGTGGCTCAGTGCGTTAGGTAGTTGTAGGCCGCGGGTGGCTCAGTGAGTTAGATAGTTGTAGGGCCCGGGTGGTTCAGTGAGTTAGGTAGTTGTAGGACGCGAGTGGCTCAGTGAGCTAGGTAGTTGTAGGGCGCGGGTGGCTCAGTGAGTTAGGTAGTTGTAGGGCGCGGGTGGCTCAGTGAGTTAGGTAGTTGTAGGGCACGGGTGGCTCAATGAGTTAGGTAGTTGTAGGGCGCGGGTGGCTCAGTGAGTTAGGTAGTTGTAGGGCACGGGTGGCTCAATGAGTTAGGTAGTTGAAGGGCGCGGGTGGCTCAATGAGTTAGGTAGTTGTAGGGGAACCGGGTGGCTCAGTGAGTTAGGTAGTTGTAGGGCGCGGGTGGATCAGTGAGTTAGGTAGTTGTAGGGCGAGGGTGGCTCAGTGAGTTAGGTAGTTGTAGGGCGCGGGTGGCTCAGTGAGTTAGGTAGTTGTAGGGCGCGGGTGGCTCAGTGAGTTAGGTAGTTGTAGGGCGCGGGTGGCTCAGTGAGTTAGGTAGTTGTAGGGCGCGGGTGGCTCAGTGAGTTAGGTAGTTGTAGGGCGCGGGTGGCTCAGTGAGTTAGGTAGTTGTAGGGCGCGGGTGGCTCAGTGAGTTAGGTAGTTGTAGGGCCCGGGTGGCTCAGTGAGTTAGGTAGTTGTAGGGTGCGGGTGGCTTAGTGAGTTAGGTAGTTGAAGGGCGCGGGTGGCTCAATGAGTTAGGTAGTTGTAGGGCGCGGGTGGCTCAATGAGTTAGGTAGTTGTAGAGTCCGGGTGGCTCAGTGAGCTAGGTAGTTGTAGGGTCCGGGTGGCTCAATGAGTTAGGTAGTTGTAGGGCGCGGGTGGCTCAATGATTTAGGTAGTTGTAGGGTGCGGGTGGCTCAGTGAGTTAGGTAGTTGTAGGGCCCGGGTGGCTCAGTGAGTTAGGTAGTTGTAGGGCGCGGGTGGCTCAGTGAGTTAGGTAGTTGTAGGGCGCGGGTAGCTCAGTGAGTTAGGTAGTTGTAGGGCGCGGGTGGTTCAGTGAGTTAGGTAGTTGTAGGCGCGGGTGGCTCAGTGAGTTAGGTAGTTGTAGGGCGCGGGTGGCTCAGTGAGTTAGGTAGTTGTAGGGCGCGGGTGGCTCAGTGAGTTAGGTAGTTGTAGGGCCCGGGTGGCTCAGTCAGTTAGGTAGTTGTAGGGCGCGGGTGGCTCAATGAGTTAGGTAGTGGTAGGGCCCGGGTGGCTCAGTGAGTTAGGTAGTTGTAGGGCGCGGGTGGCTCAATGAGTTAGGTAGTTGTAGGGCCCGGATGGCTCAGTGAGTTAGGTAGTTGTAGGGCGCGGGTGGCTCAGTGAGTTAGGTAGTTGTAGGGCACGGGTGGCTCAGTGAGTTAGGTAGTTGTAGGGCCCGGGTAGCTCAGTGAATTAGGTAGTTGTAGGGCGCGGGTGGCTCAGTGCGTTAGGTAGTTGTAGGCCGCGGGTGGCTCAGTGAGTTAGGTAGTTGTAGGGCCCGGGTGGTTCAGTGAGTTAGGTAGTTGTAGGACGCGAGTGGCTCAGTGAGTTAGGTAGTTGTAGGGCGGGGTGGCTCAGTGAGTTAGGTAGTTGTAGGGACCGGGTGGCTCAGTGAGTTAGGTAGTTGTAGGGCACGGGTGGCTCAATGAGTTAGGTAGTTGTAGGGCGCGGGTGGCTCAGTGAGTTAGGTAGTTGTAGGGCACGGGTGGCTCAATGAGTTAGGTAGTTGAAGGGCGCGGGTGGCTCAATGAGTTAGGTAGTTGTAGGGCCCGGGTGGCTCAATGAGTTAGGTAGTTGTAGGGCGCGGGTGGCTCAGTGAGTTAGGTAGTTGTAGGGCGCGGGTGGCTCAATGAGTTAGGTAGTTGTAGGGCGCGGGTGGCTCAATGAGTTAGGTAGTTGTAGGGCCCGGGTGGCTCAATGAGTTAGGTAGTTGTAGGGCGCGGGTGGCTCAATGATTTAAGGTAGTTATAGGGCGGGGGTGGCTCAGTGAGTTAGGTAGTTGTAGGGCGCGGATGGCTCAGTGAGTTAGGTAGTTGTAGGGCGCGGGTGGCTCAGTGAGTTAGGTAGTTGTAGGGCCCGGGTGGCTCAGTGAGTTAGGTAGTTGTAGGGCCCGGGTGGCTCAGTGAGTTAGGTAGTTGTAGGGTGCGGGTGGCTCAGTGAGTTAGGTAGTTGTAGGGCCCGGGTGGCTCAGTGAGTTAGATAGTTGTAGGGCCCGGGTGGCTCAGTGAGTTAGGTAGTTGTAGGGCGCGGGTGGTTCAGTGAGTTAGGTAGTTGTAGGGCGCGGGTGGCTCAGTGAGTTAGGTAGTTGTAGGGCGCGGTTGGCTCAGTGACTTAGGTAGTTGTAGGGCCCGGTTGGCTCAGTGAGTTAGGTAGTTGTAGGGCGCGGGTGGCTCAATGAGTTAGGTAGTTGTAGGGCCCGGGTGGCTCAGTGAGTTAGGTAGTTGTAGGGCGCGGGTGGCTCAGTGAGTTAGGTAGTTGTAGGGCGCGGGTGGCTCAGTGAGTTAGGTAGTTGTAGGGCGCGGGTGGCTCAGTGAGTTAGGTAGTTGTAGAGCGCGGGTGGCTCAGTGAGTTAGGTAGTTGCAGGGCGCGGGTGGCTCAGTGGGTTAGGTAGTTGTAGGGCCCGGGTGGCTCAATGAGTTAGGTATTTGTAGGGCCCAGTGGCTCAGTGAATTAGGTAGTTGTAGGGCGCGGGTGGCTCAGTGAGTTAGGTAGTTGTAGGGCCCGGGTGACCCAGTGAGTTAGGTGGTTGTAGGGCGCGGGTGGCTCAGTGAGTTAGGTAGTTGTAGGGCGCGGGTGGTTCAGTGAGTTAGGTAGTTGTAGGGACCGGGTGGCTCAATGAGTTAGGTAGTTGTAGGGCTCGGGTGGCTCAGTGAGTTATGTAGTTGTAGGGCGCGGGTGGCTCAGTGAGTTAGGTAGTTGTAGGGCCTGGGTGGCTCAGTGAGTTAGGTAGTTGTAGGGCGCGGGTGGCGCAGTGAGTTAGGTAGTTGTAGGGCGCGGGTGGCTCAGTGAGTTATGTAGTTGAAGGGCGCGGGTGGCTCAGTGAGTTATGTAGTTGTAGGGCGCGGGTGGCTCAGTGAGTTAGGTAGTTGTAGGGCCCGGGTGGCTCAGTGAGTTAGGTAGTTGTAGGGCGCGGGTGGCTCAGTGAGTTAGGTAGTTGTAGGGCCCGGGTGGCTCAGTGAGTTAGGTAGTTGTAGGGCCCGGATGGCTCAATGAGTTAGGTAGTTGTAGGGCCCGGGTGGTTCAGTGAGTTAGGTAGTTGTAGGGCGCGGGTGGCTCAGTGAGTTAGGTAGTTGTAGGGCGCGGGTGGCTCAGTGAGTTAGGTAGTTGTAGGGCCCGGGTGGCTCAGTGAGTTAGGTTGTTGTAGGGCGCGGGTCGCTCAATGAGTTAGGTAGTTGTAGGGCGCGGATGGCTCAGTGAGTTAGGTAGTTGTAGGGCGCGGGTGGCTCAATGAGTTAGGTAGTTGTAGGGCGCGGGTGGCTTAATGAGTTAGGTAGTTGTATGGCCCGGGTGGCTCAATGAGTTAGGTAGTTGTAGGGCGCGGGTGGCTCAGTGAGTTAGGTAGTTGTAGGGCGCTGGTGGCTCAATGAGTTAGGTAGTTGTAGGGCGCGGGTGGCTTAGTGAGTTAGGTAGTTGAAGGGCGCGGGTGGCTCAATGAGTTAGGTAGTTGTAGGGCGCGGGTGGCTCAATGAGTTAGGTAGTTGTAGGGCCCGGGTGGCTCAGTGAGCTAGGTAGTTGTAGGGTCCGGGTGGCTCAATGAGTTAGGTAGTTGTAGGGCGCGGGTGGCTCAATGATTTAGGTAGTTGTAGGGCGCGGGTGGCTCAGTGAGTTAGGTAGTTGTATGGTGCGGGTGGCTCAGTGAGTTAGGTAGTTGTAGGGCGCGGGTGGCTCAGTGAGTTAGGTAGTTGTAGGGCGCGGGTGGCTCAGTGAGTTAGGTAGTTGTAGGGCGCGGGTGGCTCAGTGAGCTAGGTAGTTGTAGGGTGCGGGTGGCTCAGTGAGTTAGGTAGTTGTAGAGCCCGGGTGGCTCAGTGAGTTAGGTAGTTGAAGGGCGCGGGTGGCTCAGTGAGTTAGCTAGTTGTAGGGCGCGGGTGGCTCAGTGAGTTAGGTAGTTGTAGGGCGCGGGTGGTTCAGTGAGTTAGGTAGTTGTAGGGCGCGGGTGGCTCAGTGAGTTAGGTAGTTGTAGGGCGCGGGTGGCTCAGTGAGTTAGGTAGTTGTAGGGCGCGGGTGGCTCAGTGAGTTAGGTAGTTGTAGGGCCCGGGTGGCTCAGTGAGTTAGGTAGTTGTAGGGCCCGGGTGGCTCAGTGAGTTAGGTAGTTGTAGGGCGCGGGTGGCTCAGTGAGTTAGGTAGTTGTAGGGCGCGGGTAGCTCAGTGAGTTAGGTAGTTGTAGGGCGCGGGTGGTTCAGTGAGTTAGGTAGTTGTAGGCGCGGGTGGCTCAGTGAGTTAGGTAGTTGTAGGGCGCGGGTGGCGCAGTGAGTTAGGTAGTTGTAGGGCGCGGGTGGCTCAGTGAGTTAGGTAGTTGTAGGGCCCGGGTGGCTCAGTCAGTTAGGTAGTTGTAGGGCGCGGGTGGCTCAATGAGTTAGGTAGTGGTAGGGCCCGGGTGACTCAGTGAGTTAGGTAGTTGTAGGGCGCGGGTGGCTCAATGAGTTAGGTAGTTGTAGGGCCCGGGTGGCTCAGTGAGTTAGGTAGTTGTAGGGCGCGGGTGGCTCAGTGAGTTAGGTAGTTGTAGGGCACGGGTGGCTCAGTGAGTTAGGTAGTTGTAGGGCCCGGGTAGCTCAGTGAGTTAGGTAGTTGTAGGGCGCGGGTGGCTCAGTGCGTTAGGTAGTTGTAGGCCGCGGGTGGCTCAGTGAGTTAGATAGTTGTAGGGCCCGGGTGGTTCAGTGAGTTAGGTAGTTGTAGGACGCGAGTGGCTCAGTGAGCTAGGTAGTTGTAGGGCGCGGGTGGCTCAGTGAGTTAGGTAGTTGTAGGGCGCGGGTGGCTCAGTGAGTTAGGTAGTTGTAGGGCACGGGTGGCTCAATGAGTTAGGTAGTTGTAGGGCGCGGGTGGCTCAGTGAGTTAGGTAGTTGTAGGGCACGGGTGGCTCAATGAGTTAGGTAGTTGAAGGGCGCGGGTGGCTCAATGAGTTAGGTAGTTGTAGGGGAACCGGGTGGCTCAGTGAGTTAGGTAGTTGTAGGGCGCGGGTGGCTCAGTGAGTTAGGTAGTTGTAGGGCGCGGGTGGCGCAGTGAGTTAGGTAGTTGTAGGGCGCGGGTGGCTCAGTGAGTTAGGTAGTTGTAGGGCCCGGGTGGCTCAGTCAGTTAGGTAGTTGTAGGGCGCGGGTGGCTCAATGAGTTAGGTAGTGGTAGGGCCCGGGTGACTCAGTGAGTTAGGTAGTTGTAGGGCGCGGGTGGCTCAATGAGTTAGGTAGTTGTAGGGCCCGGGTGGCTCAGTGAGTTAGGTAGTTGTAGGGCGCGGGTGGCTCTGTGAGTTAGGTAGTTGTAGGGCACGGGTGGCTCAGTGAGTTAGGTAGTTGTAGGGCCCGGGTAGCTCAGTGAGTTAGGTAGTTGTAGGGCGCGGGTGGCTCAGTGCGTTAGGTAGTTGTAGGCCGCGGGTGGCTCAGTGAGTTAGATAGTTGTAGGGCCCGGGTGGTTCAGTGAGTTAGGTAGTTGTAGGACGCGAGTGGCTCAGTGAGCTAGGTAGTTGTAGGGCGCGGGTGGCTCAGTGAGTTAGGTAGTTGTAGGGCGCGGGTGGCTCAGTGAGTTAGGTAGTTGTAGGGCACGGGTGGCTCAATGAGTTAGGTAGTTGTAGGGCGCGGGTGGCTCAGTGAGTTAGGTAGTTGTAGGGCACGGGTGGCTCAATGAGTTAGGTAGTTGAAGGGCGCGGGTGGCTCAATGAGTTAGGTAGTTGTAGGGGAACCGGGTGGCTCAGTGAGTTAGGTAGTTGTAGGGCGCGGGTGGCTCAGTGAGTTAGGTAGTTGTAGGGCGAGGGTGGCTCAGTGAGTTAGGTAGTTGTAGGGCGCGGGTGGCTCAGTGAGTTAGGTAGTTGTAGGGCGCGGGTGGCTCAGTGAGTTAGGTAGTTGTAGGGCGCGGGTGGCTCAGTGAGTTAGGTAGTTGTAGGGCGCGGGTGGCTCAGTGAGTTAGGTAGTTGTAGGGCGCGGGTGGCTCAGTGAGTTAGGTAGTTGTAGGGCGCGGGTGGCTCAGTGAGTTAGGTAGTTGTAGGGCCAGGGTGGCTCAGTGAGTTAGGTAGTTGTAGGGCGCGGGTGGCTTAGTGAGTTAGGTAGTTGAAGGGCGCGGGTGGCTCAATGAGTTAGGTAGTTGTAGGGCGCGGGTGGCTCAATGAGTTAGGTAGTTGTAGAGTCCGGGTGGCTCAGTGAGCTAGGTAGTTGTAGGGTCCGGGTGGCTCAATGAGTTAGGTAGTTGTAGGGCGCGGGTGGCTCAATGATTTAGGTAGTTGTAGGGTGCGGGTGGCTCAGTGAGTTAGGTAGTTGTAGGGCCCGGGTGGCTCAGTGAGTTAGGTAGTTGTAGGGCGCGGGTGGCTCAGTGAGTTAGGTAGTTGTAGGGCGCGGGTAGCTCAGTGAGTTAGGTAGTTGTAGGGCGCGGGTGGTTCAGTGAGTTAGGTAGTTGTAGGCGCGGGTGGCTCAGTGAGTTAGGTAGTTGTAGGGCGCGGGTGGCTCAGTGAGTTAGGTAGTTGTAGGGCGCGGGTGGCTCAGTGAGTTAGGTAGTTGTAGGGCCCGGGTGGCTCAGTCAGTTAGGTAGTTGTAGGGCGCGGGTGGCTCAATGAGTTAGGTAGTGGTAGGGCCCGGGTGGCTCAGTGAGTTAGGTAGTTGTAGGGCGCGGGTGGCTCAATGAGTTAGGTAGTTGTAGGGCCCGGATGGCTCAGTGAGTTAGGTAGTTGTAGGGCGCGGGTGGCTCAGTGAGTTAGGTAGTTGTAGGGCACGGGTGGCTCAGTGAGTTAGGTAGTTGTAGGGCCCGGGTAGCTCAGTGAATTAGGTAGTTGTAGGGCGCGGGTGGCTCAGTGCGTTAGGTAGTTGTAGGCCGCGGGTGGCTCAGTGAGTTAGGTAGTTGTAGGGCCCGGGTGGTTCAGTGAGTTAGGTAGTTGTAGGACGCGAGTGGCTCAGTGAGTTAGGTAGTTGTAGGGCGGGGTGGCTCAGTGAGTTAGGTAGTTGTAGGGACCGGGTGGCTCAGTGAGTTAGGTAGTTGTAGGGCACGGGTGGCTCAATGAGTTAGGTAGTTGTAGGGCGCGGGTGGCTCAGTGAGTTAGGTAGTTGTAGGGCACGGGTGGCTCAATGAGTTAGGTAGTTGAAGGGCGCGGGTGGCTCAATGAGTTAGGTAGTTGTAGGGCCCGGGTGGCTCAATGAGTTAGGTAGTTGTAGGGCGCGGGTGGCTCAGTGAGTTAGGTAGTTGTAGGGCGCGGGTGGCTCAATGAGTTAGGTAGTTGTAGGGCGCGGGTGGCTCAATGAGTTAGGTAGTTGTAGGGCCCGGGTGGCTCAATGAGTTAGGTAGTTGTAGGGCGCGGGTGGCTCAATGATTTAAGGTAGTTATAGGGCGGGGGTGGCTCAGTGAGTTAGGTAGTTGTAGGGCGCGGATGGCTCAGTGAGTTAGGTAGTTGTAGGGCGCGGGTGGCTCAGTGAGTTAGGTAGTTGTAGGGCCCGGGTGGCTCAGTGAGTTAGGTAGTTGTAGGGCCCGGGTGGCTCAGTGAGTTAGGTAGTTGTAGGGTGCGGGTGGCTCAGTGAGTTAGGTAGTTGTAGGGCCCGGGTGGCTCAGTGAGTTAGATAGTTGTAGGGCCCGGGTGGCTCAGTGAGTTAGGTAGTTGTAGGGCGCGGGTGGTTCAGTGAGTTAGGTAGTTGTAGGGCGCGGGTGGCTCAGTGAGTTAGGTAGTTGTAGGGCGCGGTTGGCTCAGTGACTTAGGTAGTTGTAGGGCCCGGTTGGCTCAGTGAGTTAGGTAGTTGTAGGGCGCGGGTGGCTCAATGAGTTAGGTAGTTGTAGGGCCCGGGTGGCTCAGTGAGTTAGGTAGTTGTAGGGCGCGGGTGGCTCAGTGAGTTAGGTAGTTGTAGGGCGCGAGTGGCTCAGTGAGTTAGGTAGTTGTAGGGCGCGGGTGGCTCAGTGAGTTAGGTAGTTGTAGAGCGCGGGTGGCTCAGTGAGTTAGGTAGTTGCAGGGCGCGGGTGGCTCAGTGGGTTAGGTAGTTGTAGGGCCCGGGTGGCTCAATGAGTTAGGTATTTGTAGGGCCCAGTGGCTCAGTGAATTAGGTAGTTGTAGGGCGCGGGTGGCTCAGTGAGTTAGGTAGTTGTAGGGCCCGGGTGACCCAGTGAGTTAGGTGGTTGTAGGGCGCGGGTGGCTCAGTGAGTTAGGTAGTTGTAGGGCGCGGGTGGTTCAGTGAGTTAGGTAGTTGTAGGGACCGGGTGGCTCAATGAGTTAGGTAGTTGTAGGGCTCGGGTGGCTCAGTGAGTTATGTAGTTGTAGGGCGCGGGTGGCTCAGTGAGTTAGGTAGTTGTAGGGCCCGGGTGGCTCAGTGAGTTAGGTAGTTGTAGGGCGCGGGTGGCGCAGTGAGTTAGGTAGTTGTAGGGCGCGGGTGGCTCAGTGAGTTATGTAGTTGAAGGGCGCGGGTGGCTCAGTGAGTTATGTAGTTGTAGGGCGCGGGTGGCTCAGTGAGTTAGGTAGTTGTAGGGCCCGGGTGGCTCAGTGAGTTAGGTAGTTGTAGGGCGCGGGTGGCTCAGTGAGTTAGGTAGTTGTAGGGCCCGGGTGGCTCAGTGAGTTAGGTAGTTGTAGGGCCCGGATGGCTCAATGAGTTAGGTAGTTGTAGGGCCCGGGTGGTTCAGTGAGTTAGGTAGTTGTAGGGCGCGGGTGGCTCAGTGAGTTAGGTAGTTGTAGGGCGCGGGTGGCTCAGTGAGTTAGGTAGTTGTAGGGCCCGGGTGGCTCAGTGAGTTAGGTTGTTGTAGGGCGCGGGTCGCTCAATGAGTTAGGTAGTTGTAGGGCGCGGATGGCTCAGTGAGTTAGGTAGTTGTAGGGCGCGGGTGGCTCAATGAGTTAGGTAGTTGTAGGGCGCGGGTGGCTTAATGAGTTAGGTAGTTGTATGGCCCGGGTGGCTCAATGAGTTAGGTAGTTGTAGGGCGCGGGTGGCTCAGTGAGTTAGGTAGTTGTAGGGCGCTGGTGGCTCAATGAGTTAGGTAGTTGTAGGGCGCGGGTGGCTTAGTGAGTTAGGTAGTTGAAGGGCGCGGGTGGCTCAATGAGTTAGGTAGTTGTAGGGCGCGGGTGGCTCAATGAGTTAGGTAGTTGTAGGGCCCGGGTGGCTCAGTGAGCTAGGTAGTTGTAGGGTCCGGGTGGCTCAATGAGTTAGGTAGTTGTAGGGCGCGGGTGGCTCAATGATTTAGGTAGTTGTAGGGCGCGGGTGGCTCAGTGAGTTAGGTAGTTGTATGGTGCGGGTGGCTCAGTGAGTTAGGTAGTTGTAGGGCGCGGGTGGCTCAGTGAGTTAGGTAGTTGTAGGGCGCGGGTGGCTCAGTGAGTTAGGTAGTTGTAGGGCGCGGGTGGCTCAGTGAGCTAGGTAGTTGTAGGGTGCGGGTGGCTCAGTGAGTTAGGTAGTTGTAGAGCCCGGGTGGCTCAGTGAGTTAGGTAGTTGAAGGGCGCGGGTGGCTCAGTGAGTTAGCTAGTTGTAGGGCGCGGGTGGCTCAGTGAGTTAGGTAGTTGTAGGGCGCGGGTGGTTCAGTGAGTTAGGTAGTTGTAGGGCGCGGGTGGCTCAGTGAGTTAGGTAGTTGTAGGGCGCGGGTGGCTCAGTGAGTTAGGTAGTTGTAGGGCGCGGGTGGCTCAGTGAGTTAGGTAGTTGTAGGGCCCGGGTGGCTCAGTGAGTTAGGTAGTTGTAGGGCGCGGATGGCTCAATGAGTTAGGTAGTGGTAGGGCCCGGGTGGCTCAGTGAGTTAGGTAGTTGTAGGACGCGGGTAGCTCAGTGAGTTAGGTAGTTGTAGGGCGCGGGTGGCTCAGTGAGTTAGGTAGTTGTAGGGCGCGGGTGGCTCAGTGAGTTAGGTAGTTGTAGGGCCCGGGTGGCTCAATGAGTTAGGTAGTTGTAGGGCCCCGGTGGCTCAGTGACTTAGGTAGTTGTAGGGCCCGGGTGGCTCAGTGAGTTAGGTAGTTGTAGGTGCCGGGTGGCTCAGTGAGTAAGGTGGTTGTAGGGAGCGGGTGGCTCAGTGAGTTAGGTAGTTGTAGGGCGCGGGTGGCTCAGAGAGTTAGGTAGTTGTAGGGCGCGGGTGGCTCAGTGAGTTAGGTAGTTGTAGGGTGCGGGTGGCTCAGTGAGTTAGGTAGTTGTAGGGCCCGGGTGGCTCAATGAGTTAGGTAGTTGTAGGGCCCGAGTGGCTCAGTGAGTTAGGTAGTTGTAGGGCGCTGGTGGCTCTGTGAGTTAGGTAGTTGTAGGGCCGGGTGGCTCAGTGAGTTAGGTAGTTGTAGGGTGCGGGTGGCTCAGTGAGTTAGGTAGTTGTAGGGCGCGGGTGGCTCAGTGAGTTAGGTAGTTGTAGGGCGCGGGTGGCTCAGTGAGTTAGGTAGTTGTAGGGCGCGGGTGGCTCAGTGAGTTAGGTAGTTGTAGGGCGCGGGTGGTTCAGTGAGTTAGGTAGTTGTAGGGCGCGGGTGGCTCAGTTAGTTAGGTAGTTGTAGGGCGCGGGTGGCTCAGTGAGTTAGGTAGTTGTAGGGCGCGGGTAGCTCACTGAGTTAGGTAGTTGTAGGGCGCGGGTGGCTCAGTGAGTTAGGTAGTTGTAGGGCCCGGGTGGCTCAATGAGTTAGGTAGTTGTAGGGCCCGGATGGCTCAGTGAGTTAGGTAGTTGTAGGGCGCGGGTGGCTCAGTGAGTTAGGTAGTTGTAGGTGCCGGGTGGCTCAGTGAGTTAGGTGGTTGTAGGGAGCGGGTGGCTCAGTGAGTTAGGTAGTTGTAGGGCGCGGGTGGCTCAGAGAGTTAGGTAGTTGTAGGGCGCGGGTGGCTCAGTGAGTTAGGTAGTTGTAGGGTACGGGTGGCTCAGTGAGTTAGGTAGTTGTAGGGCCCGGGTGGCTCAATGAGTTAGGTAGTTGTAGGGCCCGAGTGGCTCAGTGAGTTAGGTAGTTGTAGGGCGCGGGTGGCTCAGTGAGTTAGGTAGTTGTAGGGTACGGGTGGCTCAGTGAGTTAGGTAGTTGTAGGGCCCGGGTGGCTCAATGAGTTAGGTAGTTGTAGGGCCCAGTGGCTCAGTGAATTAGGTAGTTGTAGGGCGCGGGTGGCTCAGTGAGTTAGGTAGTTGTAGGGCCCGGGTGACCCAGTGAGTTAGGTGGTTGTAGGGCGCGGGTGGCTCAGTGAGTTAGGTAGTTGTAGGGCGCGGGTGGTTCAGTGAGTTAGGTAGTTGTAGGGACCGGGTGGCTCAATGAGTTAGGTAGTTGTAGGGCTCGGGTGGCTCAGTGAGTTATGTAGTTGTAGGGCGCGGGTGGCTCAGTGAGTTAGGTAGTTGTAGGGCCCGGGTGGCTCAGTGAGTTAGGTAGTTGTAGGGCGCGGGTGGCGCAGTGAGTTAGGTAGTTGTAGGGCGCGGGTGGCTCAGTGAGTTATGTAGTTGAAGGGCGCGGGTGGCTCAGTGAGTTATGTAGTTGTAGGGCGCGGGTGGCTCAGTGAGTTAGGTAGTTGTAGGGCCCGGGTGGCTCAGTGAGTTAGGTAGTTGTAGGGCGCGGGTGGCTCAGTGAGTTAGGTAGTTGTAGGGCCCGGGTGGCTCAGTGAGTTAGGTAGTTGTAGGGCCCGGATGGCTCAATGAGTTAGGTAGTTGTAGGGCCCGGGTGGTTCAGTGAGTTAGGTAGTTGTAGGGCGCGGGTGGCTCAGTGAGTTAGGTAGTTGTAGGGCGCGGGTGGCTCAGTGAGTTAGGTAGTTGTAGGGCCCGGGTGGCTCAGTGAGTTAGGTTGTTGTAGGGCGCGGGTCGCTCAATGAGTTAGGTAGTTGTAGGGCGCGGATGGCTCAGTGAGTTAGGTAGTTGTAGGGCGCGGGTGGCTCAATGAGTTAGGTAGTTGTAGGGCGCGGGTGGCTTAATGAGTTAGGTAGTTGTATGGCCCGGGTGGCTCAATGAGTTAGGTAGTTGTAGGGCGCGGGTGGCTCAGTGAGTTAGGTAGTTGTAGGGCGCTGGTGGCTCAATGAGTTAGGTAGTTGTAGGGCGCGGGTGGCTTAGTGAGTTAGGTAGTTGAAGGGCGCGGGTGGCTCAATGAGTTAGGTAGTTGTAGGGCGCGGGTGGCTCAATGAGTTAGGTAGTTGTAGGGCCCGGGTGGCTCAGTGAGCTAGGTAGTTGTAGGGTCCGGGTGGCTCAATGAGTTAGGTAGTTGTAGGGCGCGGGTGGCTCAATGATTTAGGTAGTTGTAGGGCGCGGGTGGCTCAGTGAGTTAGGTAGTTGTATGGTGCGGGTGGCTCAGTGAGTTAGGTAGTTGTAGGGCGCGGGTGGCTCAGTGAGTTAGGTAGTTGTAGGGCGCGGGTGGCTCAGTGAGTTAGGTAGTTGTAGGGCGCGGGTGGCTCAGTGAGCTAGGTAGTTGTAGGGTGCGGGTGGCTCAGTGAGTTAGGTAGTTGTAGAGCCCGGGTGGCTCAGTGAGTTAGGTAGTTGAAGGGCGCGGGTGGCTCAGTGAGTTAGCTAGTTGTAGGGCGCGGGTGGCTCAGTGAGTTAGGTAGTTGTAGGGCGCGGGTGGTTCAGTGAGTTAGGTAGTTGTAGGGCGCGGGTGGCTCAGTGAGTTAGGTAGTTGTAGGGCGCGGGTGGCTCAGTGAGTTAGGTAGTTGTAGGGCGCGGGTGGCTCAGTGAGTTAGGTAGTTGTAGGGCCCGGGTGGCTCAGTCAGTTAGGTAGTTGTAGGGCGCGGATGGCTCAATGAGTTAGGTAGTGGTAGGGCCCGGGTGGCTCAGTGAGTTAGGTAGTTGTAGGGCGCGGGTAGCTCAGTGAGTTAGGTAGTTGTAGGGCGCGGGTGGCTCAGTGAGTTAGGTAGTTGTAGGGCGCGGGTGGCTCAGTGAGTTAGGTAGTTGTAGGGCCCGGGTGGCTCAATGAGTTAGGTAGTTGTAGGGCCCCGGTGGCTCAGTGACTTAGGTAGTTGTAGGGCCCGGGTGGCTCAGTGAGTTAGGTAGTTGTAGGTGCCGGGTGGCTCAGTGAGTAAGGTGGTTGTAGGGAGCGGGTGGCTCAGTGAGTTAGGTAGTTGTAGGGCGCGGGTGGCTCAGAGAGTTAGGTAGTTGTAGGGCGCGGGTGGCTCAGTGAGTTAGGTAGTTGTAGGGTGCGGGTGGCTCAGTGAGTTAGGTAGTTGTAGGGCCCGGGTGGCTCAATGAGTTAGGTAGTTGTAGGGCCCGAGTGGCTCAGTGAGTTAGGTAGTTGTAGGGCGCGGGTGGCTCTGTGAGTTAGGTAGTTGTAGGGCGCGGGTGGCTCAGTGAGTTAGGTAGTTGTAGGGTGCGGGTGGCTCAGTGAGTTAGGTAGTTGTAGGGCGCGGGTGGCTCAGTGAGTTAGGTAGTTGTAGGGCGCGGGTGGCTCAGTGAGTTAGGTAGTTGTAGGGCGCGGGTGGCTCAGTGAGTTAGGTAGTTGTAGGGCGCGGGTGGTTCAGTGAGTTAGGTAGTTGTAGGGCGCGGGTGGCTCAGTTAGTTAGGTAGTTGTAGGGCGCGGGTGGCTCAGTGAGTTAGGTAGTTGTAGGGCGCGGGTAGCTCACTGAGTTAGGTAGTTGTAGGGCGCGGGTGGCTCAGTGAGTTAGGTAGTTGTAGGGCCCGGGTGGCTCAATGAGTTAGGTAGTTGTAGGGCCCGGATGGCTCAGTGAGTTAGTTAGTTGTAGGGCGCGGGTGGCTCAGTGAGTTAGGTAGTTGTAGGTGCCGGGTGGCTCAGTGAGTTAGGTGGTTGTAGGGAGCGGGTGGCTCAGTGAGTTAGGTAGTTGTAGGGCGCGGGTGGCTCAGAGAGTTAGGTAGTTGTAGGGCGCGGGTGGCTCAGTGAGTTAGGTAGTTGTAGGGTACGGGTGGCTCAGTGAGTTAGGTAGTTGTAGGGCCCGGGTGGCTCAATGAGTTAGGTAGTTGTAGGGCCCGAGTGGCTCAGTGAGTTAGGTAGTTGTAGGGCGCGGGTGGCTCTGTGAGTTAGGTAGTTGTAGGGCGCGGGTGGCTCAGTGAGTTAGGTAGTTGTAGGGTGCGGGTGGCTCCGTGAGTTAGGTAGTTGTAGGGCGCGGGTGGCTCAGTGAGTTAGGTAGTTGTAGGGCGCGGGTGGCTCAGTGAGTTAGGTAGTTGTAGGGCGCGGGTGGCTCAGTGAGTTAGGTAGTTGTAGGGCCCGGGTGGCTCAATGAGTTAGGTAGTTGTAGGGCCCCGGTGGCTCAGTGAGTTAGGTAGTTGTAGGGCGCGGGTGGCTCAGTGAGTTAGGTAGTTGTAGGGGCCGGGTGGCTCAGTGAGTTAGGTGGTTGTAGGGAGCGGGTGGCTCAGTGAGTTAGGTAGTTGTAGGGCGCGGGTGGCTCAGAGAGTTAGGTAGTTGTAGGGCGCGGGTGAGTCAGTGAGTTAGGTAGTTGTAGGGTGCGGGTGGCACAGTGAGTTAGGTAGTTGTAGGGCCCGGGTGGCTCAATGAGTTTGGTAGTTGTAGGGCCCGAGTGGCTCAGTGAGTTAGGTAGTTGTAGGGCGCGGGTGGCTCAGTGAGTTAGGTAGTTGTAGGGCGCGGGTGGCTCAGTGAGTTAGGTAGTTGTAGGGTGCGGGTGGCTCAGTGAGTTAGGTAGTTGTAGGGCCCGGGTGGCTCAGTGAGTTAAGTAGTTGTAGGGCGCGGGTGGCTCAGTGAGTTAGGTAGTTGTAGGGCGCGGGTGGCTCAGTGAGTTAGGTAGTTGAAGGGCGCGGGTGGTTCAGTGAGTTAGGTAGTTGTAGGGCGCGGGTGGCTCAGTGAGTTAGGTAGTTGTAGGGCGCGGGTGGCTCAGTGAGTTAGGTAGTTGTAGGGCGCGGGTGGCTCACTGAGTTAGGTAGTTGTAGGGCCCGGGTGGCTCAGTCAGTTAGGTAGTGGTAGGGCGCGGGTGGCTCAATGAGTTAGGTAGTGGTAGGGTCCGGGTGGCTCCGTGAGTTAGGTAGTTGTAGGGCGCGGGTGGCTCAGTGAGTTAGGTAGTTGTAGGGCGCGGGTGGCTCAGTGAGTTAGATAGTTGTAGGGCGCGGGTGGCTCAGTGAGTTAGGTAGTTGTAGGGCGCGGGTGGCTCAGTGAGTTAGGTAGTTGTAGGGCCCGGGTGGCTCAATGAGTTAGGTAGTTGTAGGGCCCCGGTGGCTCAGTGAGTTAGGTAGTTGTAGGGCCGGGTGGCTCAGTGAGTTAGGTAGTTGTAGGGGCCGGGTGGCTCAGTGAGTTAGGTGGTTGTAGGGCGCGGGTGGCTCAGTGAGTTATGTAGTTGTAGGGACCGGGTGGCTCAATGAGTTAGGTAGTTGTAGGGCTCGGGTGGCTCAGTGAGTTATGTAGTTGTAGGGCGCGGGTGGCTCAATGAGTTAGGTAGTTGTAGGGCCCGGGTGGCTCAGTGAGCTAGGTAGTTGTAGGGCCCGGGTGGCTCAGTGAGTTAGGTAGTTGTAGGGCGCGGGTGGCTCAGTGAGTTATGTAGTTGTAGGGTGCGGGTGGCTCAGTGAGTTAGGTAGTTGTAGGGCCCGGGTGGCTCAGTGAGTTAGGTAGTTGTAGGGCCCGGGTGGCTCAGTGAGTTAGGTAGTTGTAGGGCGCGGGTGGCTCAATGAGTTAGGTAGTTGTAGGACGCGGGTGGCTCAGTGAGTTAGGTAGTTGTAGGGCGCGGGTGGCTGTGAGTTAGGTAGTTGTAGGGCCCGGGTGGCTCAGTGAGTTAGGTAGTTGTAGGGCGCGGGTGGCTCAGTGAGTTAGGTAGTTGTAGGGCCCGGGTGGCTCAGTGAGTTAGGTAATTGTAGGGCCCGGGTGGCTCAGAGAGTTAGGTAGTTGTAGGGCGCGGTGGCTCAGTGAGTTAGGTAGTTGTAGGGCCCGGGTGGCTCAGTGAGTTAGGTAGTTGTAGGGCCCGGGAGGCTCAGTGAGTTAGGTAGTTGTAGGGCTCGGGTGGCTCAGTGAGTTAGGTAGTAGTTGTAGGGCCCGGGTGGCTCAGTGAGTTAGGTAGTTGTAGGGCGCGGGTGGCTCAGTGAGTTAGGTAGTTGTAGGGCCCGGGTGGCTCAGTGAGTTAGGTAGTTGTAGAGCGCGGGTGGCTCAGTGAGTTAGGTAGTTGTAGGGCCCGGATGGCTCAGTGAGTTAGGTAGTTGTAGGGTGCGGGTGGCTCAGTGAGTTAGGTAGTTGTAGGGCCCGGGTGGCTCAGTGAGTTAGGTAGTTGTAGGGCGCGGGTGGCTCAGTGAGTTAGGTAGTTGTAGGGCCCGGGTGGCTCAGTGAGTTAGGTATTTATAGGGCGCGGGTGGCTCAGTGAGTTAGGTAGTTGTAGGGCGCGGGTGGCTCAGTGAGTTAGGTAGTTGTAGGGGGAACGGGTGGCCCAGTGAGTTAGGTAGTTGCAGGGCGCGGGTGGCTCAATGAGTTAGGTAGTTGTAGGGCGCGGGTGGCTCAGTGAGTTAGGTAGTTGTAGGGCGCGGGTGGCTCAGTGAACTAGGTAGTTGTAGGGGAACCGGGTGGCTCAGTGAGTTAGGTAGTTGTAGGGCGCGGGTGGCTCAATGAGTTAGGTAGTTGTAGGGCGCGGGTGGCTCAGTGAGTTAGGTAGTTGTAGGGCGCAGGTGGCTCAATGAGTTAGGTAGTTGTAGAGCGCGGGTGGCTCAGTGAGTTAGGTAGTTGTAGGGCGCGGGTGGCGCAGTGAGATAGGTAGTTGTAGGGCGCGGGTGGCTCAGTGAGTTATGTAGTTGAAGTTCCCGGGTGGCTCAGTGAGTTAGGTAGTTGTAGGGCGCGGGTGGCTCAGTGAGTTAGGTAGTTGTAGGGCCCGGGTGGCTCAGTGAGTTAGGTAGTTGTAGAGCACGGGTGGCTCAGTGAGCTAGGTAGTTGTAGGGCGCGGGTGGCTCAATGAGTTAGGTAGTTGTAGGGGAACCGGGTGGCTCAGTGAGTTAGGTAGTTGTAGGGACCGGGTGGCTGTGAGTTAGGTAGTTGTAGGGCCCGGGTGGCTCAGTGAGTTAGGTAGTTGTAGGGCCCGGGTGGCTCAGTGAGTTAGGTAGTTGTAGGGCCCGGGTGGCTCAGTGAGTTAGGTAGTTGTAGGGCCCGGGTGGCTCAGTGAATTAGGTAGTTGTAGGGCGCGGGTGGCTCAGTGAGTTAGGTAGTTGTAGGGCGCGGGTGGCTCAGTGAGTTAGGTAGTTGTAGGGCGCGGGTGGCACAGTGAGCTAGGTAGTTGTAGGGCGCGGGTGGCTCAATGAGTTAGGTAGTTGTAGGGCCCGGGTGGTTCAGTGAGTTAGGTAGTTGTAGGGCGCGGGTGGCTCAGTGAGTTAGGTAGTTGTAGGGCGCGGGTGGCTCAGTGAGTTAGGTAGTTGTAGGACGCGGGTGGCTCAGTGAGTTAGGTAGTTGTAGGGCGCGGGTGGCTCAGTGAGTTAGGTAGTTGTAGGGCCCGGGTGGCTCAGTGAGTTAGGTAGTTGTAGGGCGCGGGTCGCTCAATGAGTTGGGTAGTTGTAGGACGCGGATGGCTCAGTGAGTTAGGTAGTTGTAGGGCGCGGGTGGCTCAATGAGTTAGGTAGTTGTAGGGCGCGGGTGGCTCAATGAGTTAGGTAGTTGTAGGGCCCGGGTGGCTCAATGAGTTAGGTAGTTGTAGGGCGCGGGTGGCTCAGTGAGTTAGGTAGTTGTAGGGCGCTGGTGGCTCAATGAGTTAGGTAGTTGTAGGGCGCGGGTGGCTTAGTGAGTTAGGTAGTTGAAGGGCGAGGGTGGTTCAGTGAGTTAGGTAGTTGTAGGGCGCGGGTGGCTCAATGAGTTAGGTAGTTGTATGGCCCGGGTGGCTCAGTGAGCTAGGTAGTTGTAGGGTCCGGGTGGCTCAATGAGTTAGGTAGTTGTAGGGCGCGGGTGGCTCAATGATTTAGGTAGTTGTAGGGCGCGGGTGGCTCAGTGAGTTAGGTAGTTGTTTGGTGCGGGTGGCTCAGTGAGTTAGGTAGTTGTAGGGCGCGGGTGGCTCAGTGAGTTAGGTAGTTGTAGGGCGCGGGTGGCTCAGTGAGTTAGGTAGTTGTAGGGCCCGGATGGCTCAGTGAGTTAGGTAGTTGTAGGGTGCGGGTGGCTCAGTGAGTTAGGTAGTTGTAGGGCCCGGGTGGCTCAGTGAGTTAGGTAGTTGTAGGGCTCGGGTGGCTCAGTGAGTTAGGTAGTTGTAGGGCGCGGGTGGCTCAGTGAGTTAGGTAGTTGTAGGGCGCGGGTGGTTCAGTGAGTTAGGTAGTTGTAGGGCGCGGGTGGCTCAGTCAGTTAGGTAGTTGTAGGGCGCGGGTGGCTCAGTGAGTTAGGTAGTTGTAGGGCGCGGGTAGCTCAGTGAGTTAGGTAGTTGTAGGGCCCGGGTGGCTCAGTCAGTTAGGTAGTTGTAGGGCGCGGGTGGCTCAATGAGTTAGGTAGTGGTAGGGCCCGGGTGGCTCAGTGAGTTAGGTAGTTGTAGGGCGCGGGTGGCTCAATGAGTTAGGTAGTTGTAGGGCCCGGGTGGCTCAGTGAGTTAGGTAGTTGTAGGGCTCGGGTGGCTCAGTGAGTTAGGTAGTTGTAGGGCACGGGTGGCTCAGTGAGTTAGGTAGTTGTAGGGCCCGGGTAGCTCAGTGAGTTAGGTAGTTGTAGGGCGCGGGTGGCTCAGTGAGTTAGGTAGTTGTAGGCCACGGGTGGCTCAGTGCGTTAGGTAGTTGTAGGGCGCGGGTGGCTCAATGTGTTAGGTAGTTGTAGGGCCCGGGTGGTTCAGTGAGTTAGGTAGTTGTAGGACGCGAGTGGCTCAGTGAGTTAGGTAGTTGTAGGACGCGGGTGGCTCAGTGAGTTAGGTAGTTGTAGGGCACGGGTGGCTCAATGAGTTAGGTAGTTGTAGGGCGCGGGTGGCTCAGTGAGTTAGGTAGTTGTAGGGCACGGGTGGCTCAATGAGTTAGGTAGTTGAAGGGCGCGGGTGGCTCAATGAGTTAGGTAGTTGTAGGGCTCGGGTGGCTCAATGAGTTAGGTAGTTGTAGGACGCGAGTGGCTCAGTGAGTTAGGTAGTTGTAGGGCGCGGGTGGCTCAGTGAGTTAGGTAGTTGTAGGACGCGGGTGGCTCAGTGAGTTAGGTAGTTGTAGGGCACGGGTGGCTCAATGAGTTAGGTAGTTGTAGGGCGCGGGTGGCTCAGTGTGTTAGGTAGTTGTAGGGCACGGGTGGCTCAATGAGTTAGGTAGTTGAAGGGCGCGGGTGGCTCAATGAGTTAGGTAGTTGTAGGGCTCGGGTGGCTCAATGAGTTAGGTAGTTGTAGGGCGCGGGTGGCTCAGTGAGTTAGGTAGTTGTAGGGCGCGAGTGGCTCAATGAGTTAGGTAGTTGTAGGGCGCGGGTGGCTCAGTGAGTTAGGTAGTTGTAGAGCGCGGGTGGCTCAATGAGTTAGGTAGTTGTAGGGCGCGGGTGGCTCAATGAGTTAGGTAGTTGTAGGGCCCGGGTGGCTCAATGAGTTAGGTAGTTGTAGGGCGCGGGTGGCTCAATGATTTAAGGTAGTTGTAGGGCGGGGGTGGCTCAGTGAGTTAGGTAGTTGTAGGGCGCGGATGGCTCAGTGAGTTAGGTAGTTGTAGGGCGCGGGTGGCTCAGTGAGTTAGGTAGTTGTAGGGCCCGGGTGGCTCAGTGAGTTAGGTAGTTGTAGGGCGCGGGTGGCTCAGTGAGTTATGTAGTTGTAGGGGGAACGGGTGGCTCAGTGAGTTAGATAGTTGTAGGGCGCGGGTGGTTTAGTGAGTTAGGTAGTTGTAGGGCGCGGGTGGCTCAGTGAGTTAGGTAGTTGTAGGGCGCGGGTGGCTCAATGAGTCAGGTAATTGTAGGGCTCGGGTGACTCAATGAGTTAGTTAGTTGTAGGGCCCGGATGGCTCAGTGAGTTAGGTAGTTGTAGGGCGCGGGTGGCTCAGTGAGTTAGGTAGTTGTAGGGCCCGGGTGGCTCAGTGAGTTAGGTAGTTGTAGGCCGCGGGTGGCTCAGTGAGTTAGGTAGTTGTAGGGCGCGGGTGGGTCAGTGAGTTAGGTAGTTGTAGGGCCCGGGTTGCTCAGTGAGTTAGGTAGTTATAGGGCGCGGGTGGCTCAGTGAGAAAGGTAGTTGTAGGGCGCGGGTGGTTCAGTGAGTTAGGTAGTTGTAGGTCGCGGGTGGCTCAGTGAGTTAGGTAGTTGTAGGACGCGGGTGGCTCAATGAGTTAGGTAGTTGTAGGGCGCGGGTGGCTCAATGAGTTAGTTAGTTGTAGGGCCCGGGTGGCTCAGTGAGTTAGGTAGTTGTAGGGCGCGGGTTGCTCAGTGAGTTAGGTAGTTGTAGGGGAACCGGGTGGCTCAATGAGTTAGGTAGTTGTAGCGCGCGGGTGGCTCAGTGAGTTAGGTAGTTATAGGGCCCGGGTGGCTCAGTGAGTTAGGTAGTTGTAGGGCGCGGGTGGCTCAGTGAGTTAGGTAGTTGTAGGGCGCGGGCGGCTCAGTGAGTTAGGTAGTTGTAGGGCCCGGATGGCTCAGTGAGTTAGGTAGTTGTAGGGCGCGGGTGGCTCAGTGAGTTAGGTAGTTGTAGGGCCCGGGCGGCTCAGTGAGTTAGGTAGTTATAGGGCGCGGGTGGCTCAGTGAGTTAGGTAGTTGTAGGACGCGGGTGGCTCAATGAGTTAGGTAGTTGTAGGGGGAACGGGTGGCTCAGTGAGTTAGGTAGTTGTAGGGCGCGGGTGGTTCAGTGAGTTAGGTAGTTGTAGGGCGCGGGTGGCTCAGTGAGTTAGGTAGTGGTAGGGCGCGGGTGGCTCAATGAGTTAGGTAGTTGAAGGGCCCGGGTGGCTCAGTGAGTTAGGTAGTTGTAGGGCGCGGGTGGCTCAGTGAGTTAGGTAGTTGTAGGGGAACCGGGTGGCTCAGTGAGTTAGGTAGTTGTTGGGCGCGGGTGGCTCAGTGAGTTAGGTAGTTGTAGGGCGCGGGTGGCTCAGTGAGTTAGGTAGTTGTAGGGCGCGGGTGGCTCAGTGAGTTAGGTAGTTGTAGGGCGCGGGTGGCTCAGTGAGTTACGTAGTTGTAGGGCGCGGGTGGCTCAGTGAGTTAGGTAGTGGTAGGGCGCCGGTGGCTCAATGAGTTAGTTAGTTGTAGGGCCCGGGTGGCTCAGTGAGTTAGGTAGTTGTAGGGCGCGGGTGGCTCAGTGAGTTAGGTAGTTGTAGGGGAACCGGGTGGCTCAGTGAGTTAGGTAGTTGTAGGGCGCGGGTGGCTCAGTGAGTTAGGTAGTTGTAGGGCGCGGGTGGCTCAGTGAGTTACGTAGTTGTAGGGCGCGGGTGGCTCAGTGAGTTAGGTAGTTGTAGGGCGCGGGTGGCTCAGTGAGTTAGGTAGTTGTAGGGCGCGGGTGGCTCAGTGAGTTAGGTAGTTGTAGGGCGCGGGTGGCTCAGTGAGTTAGGTAGTTGTAGGGCGCGGGTGGCTCAGTGAGTTAGGTAGTTGTAGGGCCCGGGCGGCTCAGTGAGTTAGGTAGTTGTAGGGCGCGGGTGGTTCAGTGAGTTAGGTAGTTGTAGGACCCGGGTGGCTTAGTGCCTTAGATAGTTGTAGGGCGCGGGTGGCTCAGTGAGTTAGGTAGTTGTAGGGCCCGGGTGGCTCAGTGAGTTAGGTAGTTGTAGGGCGCGGGTGGCTCAGTGAGTTAGGTAGTTGTAGGGCCCGGGTGGCTCAGTGAGTTAGGTAGTTGTAGGGCGCGAGTGGCTCAGTCCGTTAGGTAGTTGTAGGCCGCGGGTGGCTCAGTGAGTTAGGTAGTTGTAGGGCGCGGGTGGCTCAATGTGTTAGGTAGTTGTAGGGCCCGGGTGGCTCAGTGAGTTAGGTAGTTGTAGGGCGCGGGTGGCTCAGTGAGTTAGGTAGTTGTAGGGCGCGGGTGACTCAGTGAGTTAGGTAGTTGTAGGGCACGGGTGGCTCAATGAGTTAGGTAGTTGTAGGGCGCGGGTGGCTCCGTGAGTTAGGTAGTTGTAGGGCACGGGTGGCTCAATGAGTAAGGTAGTTGTAGGGCGCGGGTGGCTCAATGAGTTAGGTAGTTGTAGGGCCCGGGTGGCTAAATGAGTTAGGTAGTTGTAGGGCGCGGGTGGCTCAGTGAGTTAGGTAGTTGTAGGACGCGAGTGGCTCAATGAGTTAGGTAGTTGTAGGGCGCGGGTGGCTCAGTGAGTTACGTAGTTGTAGGGCGCGGGTGGCTCAATGAGTTAGGTAGTTGTAGGGCGCGGGTGGCTCAATGAGTTAGGTAGTTGTAGGGCCCGGGTGGCTCAATGAGTTAGGTAGTTGTAGGGCGCGGGTGGCTCAATGATTTAAGGTAGTTATAGGGCGCGGGTGGCTCAGTGAGTTAGGTAGTTGTAGGGCGCGGATGGCTCAGTGAGTTAGGTAGTTGTAGGGCGCGGGTGGCTCAGTGAGTTAGGTGGTTGTAGGGCCCGGGTGGCTCAGTGAATTAGGTAGTTGTAGGGCCCGGGTGGCTCAGGGAGTTAGGTAGTTGTACGGTGCTGGTGGCTCAGTGAGTTAGGTAGTTGTAGGGCGCGGGTGGCTCAGTGAATTAGGTAGTTGTAGGGCCCGGGTGGCTCAGTGAGTTAGGTAGTTGTAGGGCGCGGGTGGCTCAGTGAGTTAGGTAGTTGTAGGGCGCGGGTGGCTCAGTGAGTTAGGTAGTTGTAGGGCGCGGGTGGCTCAGTGAGTTAGGTAGTTGTAGGGCGCGGGTGGCTCAGTGAGTTAGGTAGTTGTAGTGCGCGGGTGGCTCAGTGAGTTAGGTAGTTGTAGGGCGCGGGTGGCTCAATGAGTTAGGTAGTTGTAGGGCCCGGGTGGCTCAGTGAGTTAGGTAGTTGTAGGATGCGAGTGGCTCAGTGAGTTAGGTAGTTGTAGGGCGCGGGTGGCTCAGTGAGTTAGGTAGTTGTAGGGCGCGGGTGACTCAGTGAGTTAGGTAGTTGTAGGGCACGGGTGGCTCAATGAGTTAGGTAGTTGTAGGGCGCGGGTGGCTCAGTGAGTTAGGTAGTTGTAGGGCACGGGTGGCTCAATGAGTAAGGTAGTTGTAGGGCGCGGGTGGCTCAATGAGTTAGGTAGTTGTAGGGCCCGGGTGGCTCAATGAGTTATGTAGTTGTAGGGCGCGGGTGGCTCAGTGAGTTAGGTAGTTGTAGGGCGCGAGTGGCTCAATGAGTTAGGTAGTTGTAGGGCCCGGGTGGCTCAGTGAGTTAGGTAGTTGTAGGGCGCGGGTGGCTCAGTGAGTTAGGTAGTTGTAGGGCCCGGGTGGCTCAGTGAGTTAGGTAGTTGTAGGGCGCGGGTGGCTCAGTGAGTTAGGTAGTTGTAGGGCGCGGGTGGCTCAGTGAGTTAGGTAGTTGTAGGGCGCGGGTGGCTCAGTGAGTTAGGTAGTTGTAGGGCGCGGGTGGCTCAGTGAGTTAGGTAGTTGTAGGGCGCGGGTGGCTCAGTGAGTTAGGTAGTTGTAGGGCCCGGGTGGCTCAATGAGTTAGGTAGTTGTAGGGCCCCGGTGGCTCAGTGAGTTAGGTAGTTGTAGGGCCCGGGTGGCTCAGTGAGTTAGGTAGTTGTAGGGGCCGGGTGGCTCAGTGAGTTAGGTGGTTGTAGGGCGCGGGTGGCTCAGTGAGTTAGGTAGTTGTAGGGCGCGGGTGGCTCAGTGAGTTCGGTAGTTGTAGGGATCGGGTGGCTCAATGAGTTAGGTAGTTGTAGGGCGCGGGTGGCTCAGTGAGTTAGGTAGTGGTAGGGCGCGGGTGGCTCAATGAGTTAGGTAGTTGTAGGGCCCGGGTGGCTCAGTGAGTTAGGTAGTTGTAGGGCGCGGGTGGCTCAGTGAGTTAGGTAGTTGTAGCGGAACCGGGTGGCTCAGTGAGTTAGGTAGTTGTTGGGCGCGGGTGGCTCAGTGAGTTAGGTAGTTGTAGGGCGCGGGTGGCTCAGTGAGTTAGGTAGTTGTAGGGCGCGGGTGGCTCAGTGAGTTAGGTAGTTGTAGGGCGCGGGTGGTTCAGTGAGTTAGGTAGTTGTAAGGCGCGGGTGGCTCAGTGAGTTAGGTAGTGGTAGGGCGCGGGTGGCTCAATGAGTTAGTTAGTTGTAGGGCCCGGGTGGCTCAGTGAGTTAGGTAGTTGTAGGGCGCGGGTGGCTCAGTGAGTTAGGTAGTTGTAGGGCGCGGGTGGCTCAGTGAGTTAGGTAGTTGTAGGGCGCGGGTGGCTCAGTGAGATAGGTAGTTGTAGGGGAACCGGGTGGCTCAGTGAGTTAGGTAGTTGTAGGGCGCGGGTGGCTCAGTGAGTTAGGTAGTTGTAGGGCGCGGGTGGCTCAGTGAGATAGGTAGTTGTAGGGGAACCGGGTGGCTCAGTGAGTTAGGTAGTTGTAGGGCGCGGGTGGCTCAGTGAGTTAGGTAGTTGTAGGGCGCGGGTGGCTCAGTGAGTTACGTAGTTGTAGGGCGCGGGTGGCTCAGTGAGTTAGGTAGTTGTAGGGCGCGGGTGGCTCAGTGAGTTAGGTAGTTGTAGGGCGCGGGTGGCTCAGTGAGTTAGGTAGTTGTAGGGCGCGGGTGGCTCAGTGAGTTAGGTAGTTGTAGGGCGCGGGTGGCTCAGTGAGTTAGGTAGTTGTAGGGCCCGGGCGGCTCAGTGAGTTAGGTAGTTGTAGGGCGCGGGTGGTTCAGTGAGTTAGGTAGTTGTAGGACCCGGGTGGCTTAGTGCCTTAGATAGTTGTAGGGCGCGGGTGGCTCAGTGAGTTAGGTAGTTGTAGGGCCCGGGTGGCATAGTGAGTTAGGTAGTTGTAGGGCGCGGGTGGCTCAGTGAGTTAGGTAGTTGTAGGGCCCGGGTGGCTCAGTGAGTTAGGTAGTTGTAGGGCGCGGGTGGCTCAGTCCGTTAGGTAGTTGTAGGCCGCGGGTGGCTCAGTGAGTTAGGTAGTTGTAGGGCGCGGGTGGCTCAATGTGTTAGGTAGTTGTAGGGCCCGGGTGGCTCAGTGAGTTAGGTAGTTGTAGGGCGCGGGTGGCTCAGTGAGTTAGGTAGTTGTAGGGCGCGGGTGACTCAGTGAGTTAGGTAGTTGTAGGGCACGGGTGGCTCAATGAGTTAGGTAGTTGTAGGGCGCGGGTGGCTCCGTGAGTTAGGTAGTTGTAGGGCACGGGTGGCTCAATGAGTAAGGTAGTTGTAGGGCGCGGGTGGCTCAATGAGTTAGGTAGTTGTAGGGCCCGGGTGGCTCAATGAGTTATGTAGTTGTAGGGCGCGGGTGGCTCAGTGAGTTAGGTAGTTGTAGGACGCGAGTGGCTCAATGAGTTAGGTAGTTGTAGGGCGCGGGTGGCTCAGTGAGTTACGTAGTTGTAGGGCGCGGGTGGCTCAATGAGTTAGGTAGTTGTAGGGCGCGGGTGGCTCAATGAGTTAGGTAGTTGTAGGGCCCGGGTGGCTCAATGAGTTAGGTAGTTGTAGGGCGCGGGTGGCTCAATGATTTAAGGTAGTTATAGGGCGCGGGTGGCTCAGTGAGTTAGGTAGTTGTAGGGCGCGGATGGCTCAGTGAGTTAGGTAGTTGTAGGGCGCGGGTGGCTCAGTGAGTTAGGTGGTTGTAGGGCCCGGGTGGCTCAGTGAGTTAGGTAGTTGTAGGGCCCGGGTGGCTCAGGGAGTTAGGTAGTTGTACGGTGCTGGTGGCTCAGTGAGTTAGGTAGTTGTAGGGCGCGGGTGGCTCAGTGAATTAGGTAGTTGTAGGGCCCGGGTGGCTCAGTGAGTTAGGTAGTTGTAGGGCGCGGGTGGCTCAGTGAGTTAGGTAGTTGTAGGGCGCGGGTGGCTCAGTGAGTTAGGTAGTTGTAGGGCGCGGGTGGCTCAGTGAGTTAGGTAGTTGTAGGGCGCGGGTGGCTCAGTGAGTTAGGTAGTTGTAGTGCGCGGGTGGCTCAGTGAGTTAGGTAGTTGTAGGGCGCGGGTGGCTCAATGAGTTAGGTAGTTGTAGGGCGCGGGTGGCTCAGTGAGTTAGGTAGTTGTAGGATGCGAGTGGCTCAGTGAGTTAGGTAGTTGTAGGGCGCGGGTGGCTCAGTGAGTTAGGTAGTTGTAGGGCGCGGGTGACTCAGTGATTTAGGTAGTTGTAGGGCACGGGTGGCTCAATGAGTTAGGTAGTTGTAGGGCGCGGGTGGCTCAGTGAGTTAGGTAGTTGTAGGGCACGGGTGGCTCAATGAGTAAGGTAGTTGTAGGGCGCGAGTGGCTCAATGAGTTAGGTAGTTGTAGGGCCCGGGTGGCTCAATGAGTTATGTAGTTGTAGGGTGCGGGTGGCTCAGTGAGTTAGGTAGTTGTAGGGCGCGAGTGGCTCAATGAGTTAGGTAGTTGTAGGGCCCGGGTGGCTCAGTGAGTTAGGTAGTTGTAGGACGCGGGTGGCTCAGTGAGTTAGGTAGTTGTAGGGCCCGGGTGGCTCAGTGAGTTAGGTAGTTGTAGGGCGCGGGTGGCTCAGTGAGTTAGGTAGTTGTAGGGCGTGGGTGGCTCAGTGAGTTAGGTAGTTGTAGGGCGCGGGTGGCTCAGTGAGTTAGGTAGTTGTAGGGCGCGGGTGGCTCAGTGAGTTAGGTAGTTGTAGGGCGCGGGTGGCTCAGTGAGTTAGGTAGTTGTAGGGCCCGGGTGGCTCAATGAGTTAGGTAGTTGTAGGGCCCCGGTGGCTCAGTGAGTTAGGTAGTTGTAGGGCCCGGGTGGCTCAGTGAGTTAGGTAGTTGTAGGGGCCGGGTGGCTCAGTGAGTTAGGTGGTTGTAGGGCGCGGGTGGCTCAGTGAGTTAGGTAGTTGTAGGGCGCGGGTGGCTCAGTGAGTTCGGTAGTTGTAGGGATCGGGTGGCTCAATGAGTTAGGTAGTTGTAGGGCTCGGGTGACTCAGTGAGTTATGTAGTTGTAGGGCGCGGGTGGCTCAATGAGTTAGGTAGTTGTAGGGCCCGGGTGGCTCAGTGAGCTAGGTAGTTGTAGGGCCCGGGTGGCTCAGTGAGTTAGGTAGTTGTAGGGCGCGGGTGGCTCAGTGAGTTATGTAGTTGTAGGGCCCGGGTGGCTCAGTGAGTTAGGTAGTTGTAGGGCCCGGGTGGCTCAGTGAGTTAGGTAGTTGTAGGGCGCGGGTGGCTCAATGAGTTAGGTAGTTGTAGGACGCGGGTGGCTCAGTGAGTTAGGTAGTTGTAGGGCGCGGGTGGCTGTGAGTTAGGTAGTTGTAGGGCCCGGGTGGCTCAGTGAGTTAGGTAGTTGTAGGGCGCGGGTGGCTCAGTGAGTTAGGTAGTTGTAGGGCCCGGGTGGCTCAGTGAGTTAGGTAATTGTAGGGCCCGGGTGGATCAGTGATTTAGGTAGTTGTAGGGCGCGGTGGCTCAGTGAGTTAGGTAGTTGTAGGGCCCGGGTGGCTCAGTGAGTTAGGTAGTTGTAGGTCCCGGGAGGCTCAGTGAGTTAGGTAGTTGTAGGGCTCGGGTGGCTCAGTGAGTTAGGTAGTAGTTGTAGGGCCCGGGTGGCTCGGTGAGTTAGGTAGTTGTAGGGCGCGGGTGGCTCAGTGAGTTAGGTAGTTGTAGGGCCCGGGTGGCTCAGTGAGTTAGGTAGTTGTAGGGCGCGGGTGGCTCAGTGAGTTAGGTAGTTGTAGGGCGCGGGTGGCTCAGTGAGTTAGGTAGTTGTAGGGCCCGGGGGGCTCAGTGAGTTAGGTATTTATAGGGCGCGGGTGGCTCCGTGAGTTATGTAGTTGTAGGGCGCGGGTGGCTCAGTGAGTTAGGTAGTTGCAGGGCGCGGGTGGCTCAATGAGTTAGGTAGTTGTAGGGCGCGGGTGGCTCAATGAGTTAGTTAGTTGTAGGGCCCGGGTGGCTCAGTGAGTTAGGTAGTTGTAGGGCGCGGGTGGCTCAGTGAGTTAGGTAGTTGTAGGGGAACCGGGTGGCTCAGTGAGTTAGGTAGTTGTAGGGCGCGGGTGGATCAATGAGTTAGGTAGTTGTAGGGCGCGGGTGGCTCAGTGAGTTAGGTAGTTGTAGGGCGCCGGTGGTTCAATGAGTTAGGTAGTTGTAGAGCGCTGGTGGCTCAGTGAGTTAGGTAGTTGTAGGGCGCGGGTGGCGCAGTGAGTTAGGTAGTTGTAGGGCGCGGGTGGCTCAGTGAGTTATGTAGTTGAAGGGCCAAGGTGGCTCAGTGAGTTAGGTAGTTGTAGGGCGCGGGTGGCTCAGTGAGTTAGGTAGTTGTAGGGCCCGGGTGGCTCAGTGAGTTAGGTAGTTGTAGAGACCGGGTGGCTGTGAGTTAGGTAGTTGTAGGGCCCGGGTGGCTCAGTGAGTTAGGTAGTTGTAGGGCGCGGGTGGCTCAGTGAGTTAGGTAGTTGTAGGGCCCGGGTGGCTCAGTGAGTTAGGTAGTTGTAGGGCCCGGGTGGCTCAGTGAATTAGGTAGTTGTAGGGCGCGGGTGGCTCAGTGAGTTAGGTAGTTGTAGGGCGCGGGTGGCTCAGTGAGTTAGGTAGTTGTAGGGCGCGGGTGGCACAGTGAGCTAGGTAGTTGTAGGGCGCGGGTGGCTCAATGAGTTAGGTAGTTGTAGGGCCCGGGTGGTTCAGTGAGTTAGGTAGTTGTAGGGCGCGGGTGGCTCAGTGAGTTAGGTAGTTGTAGGGCGCGGGTGGCTCAGTGAGTTAGGTAGTTGTAGGGCGCGGGTGGCTCAGTGAGTTAGGTAGTTGTAGGGCGCGGGTGGCTCAGTGAATTAGGTAGTTGTAGGGCCCGGGTGGCTCAGTGAGTTAGGTAGTTGTAGGGCGCGGGTCGCTCAATGAGTTGGGTAGTTGTAGGGCGCGGATGGCTCAGTGAGTTAGGTAGTTGTAGGGCGCGGGTGGCTCAATGAGTTAGGTAGTTGTAGGGCGCGGGTGGCTCAATGATTTAGGTAGTTGTAGGGCGCGGGTGGCTCAGTGAGTTAGGTAGTTGTAGGGCGCGGGTGGCTCAGTGAGTTAGGTAGTTGTAGGGCGCGGGTGGCTCAGTGAGTTAGGTAGTTGTAGGGCCCGGATGGCTCAGTGAGTTAGGTAGTTGTAGGGTGCGGGTGGCTCAGTGAGTTAGGTAGTTGTAGGGCCCGGGTGGCTCAGTGAGTTAGGTAGTTGTAGGGTGCGGGTGGCTCAGTGAGTTAGGTAGTTGTAGGGCGCGGGTGGCTCAGTGAGTTAGGTAGTTGTAGGGCGCGGGTGGTTCAGTGAGTTAGGTAGTTGTAGGGCGCGGGTGGCTCAGTCAGTTAGGTAGTTGTAGGGCGCGGGTGGCTCAGTGAGTTAGGTAGTTGTAGGGCGCAGGTGGCTCAGTGAGTTAGGTAGTTGTAGGGCCCGGGTGGCTCAGTCAGTTAGGTAGTTGTAGGGCGCGGGTGGCTCAATGAGTTAGGTAGTGGTAGGGCCCGGGTGGCTCAGTGAGTTAGGTAGTTGTAGGGCGCGGGTGGCTCAATGAGTTAGGTAGTTGTAGGGCTCGGGTGGCTCAGTGAGTTAGGTAGTTGTAGGGCGCGGGTGGCTCAGTGAGTTAGGTAGTTGTAGGGCACGGGTGGCTCAGTGAGTTAGGTAGTTGTAGGGCCCGGGTAGCTCAGTGAGTTAGGTAGTTGTAGGGCGCGGGTGGCTCAGTGAGTTAGGTAGTTGTAGGCCGCGGGTTTCTCAGTGCGTTAGGTAGTTGTAGGGCGCGGGTGGCTCAATGTGTTAGGTAGTTGTAGGGCCCGGGTGGTTCAGTGAGTTAGGTAGTTGTAGGACGCGAGTGGCTCAGTGAGTTAGGTAGTTGTAGGGCGCGGGTGGCTCAGTGAGTTAGGTAGTTGTAGGACGCGGGTGGCTCAGTGATTAGGTAGTTGTAGGGCACGGGTGGCTCAATGAGTTAGGTAGTTGTAGGGCGCGGGTGGCACAGTGAGTTAGGTAGTTGAAGGGCGCGGGTGGCTCAGTGAGTTAGGTAGTTGTAGGGGAACCGGGTGGCTCAGTGAGTTAGGTAGTTGTAGGGCGCGGGTGGATCAATGAGTTAGGTAGTTGTAGGGCGCGGGTGGCTCAGTGAGTTAGGTAGTTGTAGGGCGCCGGTGGTTCAATGAGTTAGGTAGTTGTAGAGCGCTGGTGGCTCAGTGAGTTAGGTAGTTGTAGGGCGCGGGTGGCGCAGTGAGTTAGGTAGTTGTAGGGCGCGGGTGGCTCAGTGAGTTATGTAGTTGAAGGGCCAAGGTGGCTCAGTGAGTTAGGTAGTTGTAGGGCGCGGGTGGCTCAGTGAGTTAGGTAGTTGTAGGGCCCGGGTGGCTCAGTGAGTTAGGTAGTTGTAGAGACCGGGTGGCTGTGAGTTAGGTAGTTGTAGGGCCCGGGTGGCTCAGTGAGTTAGGTAGTTGTAGGGCGCGGGTGGCTCAGTGAGTTAGGTAGTTGTAGGGCCCGGGTGGCTCAGTGAGTTAGGTAGTTGTAGGGCCCGGGTGGCTCAGTGAATTAGGTAGTTGTAGGGCGCGGGTGGCTCAGTGAGTTAGGTAGTTGTAGGGCGCGGGTGGCTCAGTGAGTTAGGTAGTTGTAGGGCGCGGGTGGCACAGTGAGCTAGGTAGTTGTAGGGCGCGGGTGGCTCAATGAGTTAGGTAGTTGTAGGGCCCGGGTGGTTCAGTGAGTTAGGTAGTTGTAGGGCGCGGGTGGCTCAGTGAGTTAGGTAGTTGTAGGGCGCGGGTGGCTCAGTGAGTTAGGTAGTTGTAGGGCGCGGGTGGCTCAGTGAGTTAGGTAGTTGTAGGGCGCGGGTGGCTCAGTGAATTAGGTAGTTGTAGGGCCCGGGTGGCTCAGTGAGTTAGGTAGTTGTAGGGCGCGGGTCGCTCAATGAGTTGGGTAGTTGTAGGGCGCGGATGGCTCAGTGAGTTAGGTAGTTGTAGGGCGCGGGTGGCTCAGTGAGTTAGGTAGTTGTAGGGCGCGGGTGGCTCAGTCAGTTAGGTAGTTGTAGGGCGCGGGTGGCTCAGTGAGTTAGGTAGTTGTAGGGCGCAGGTGGCTCAGTGAGTTAGGTAGTTGTAGGGCCCGGGTGGCTCAGTCAGTTAGGTAGTTGTAGGGCGCGGGTGGCTCAATGAGTTAGGTAGTGGTAGGGCCCGGGTGGCTCAGTGAGTTAGGTAGTTGTAGGGCGCGGGTGGCTCAATGAGTTAGGTAGTTGTAGGGCTCGGGTGGCTCAGTGAGTTAGGTAGTTGTAGGGCGCGGGTGGCTCAGTGAGTTAGGTAGTTGTAGGGCACGGGTGGCTCAGTGAGTTAGGTAGTTGTAGGGCCCGGGTAGCTCAGTGAGTTAGGTAGTTGTAGGGCGCGGGTGGCTCAGTGAGTTAGGTAGTTGTAGGCCGCGGGTTTCTCAGTGCGTTAGGTAGTTGTAGGGCGCGGGTGGCTCAATGTGTTAGGTAGTTGTAGGGCCCGGGTGGTTCAGTGAGTTAGGTAGTTGTAGGACGCGAGTGGCTCAGTGAGTTAGGTAGTTGTAGGGCGCGGGTGGCTCAGTGAGTTAGGTAGTTGTAGGACGCGGGTGGCTCAGTGATTAGGTAGTTGTAGGGCACGGGTGGCTCAATGAGTTAGGTAGTTGTAGGGCGCGGGTGGCACAGTGAGTTAGGTAGTTGAAGGGCGCGGGTGGCTCAATGAGTTAGGTAGTTGTAGGGCTCGGGTGGCTCAATAAGTTAGGTAGTTGTAGGGCCCGGGTGGCTCAGTGAGTTAGGTAGTTGTAGGGCGCGAGTGGCTCAATGAGTTAGGTAGTTGTAGGGCGCGGGTGGCTCAGTGAGTTAGGTAGTTGTAGGGCGCGGGTGGCTCAATGAGTTAGGTAGTTGTAGGGCGCGGGTGGCTCAATGAGTTAGGTAGTTGTAGGGCCCGGGTGGCTCAATGAGTTAGGTAGTTGTAGGGCGCGGGTGGCTCAATGATATAAGGTAGTTGTAGGGCGGGGGTGGCGCAGTGAGTTAGGTAGTTGTAGGGCGCGGATGGCTCAGTGAGTTAGGTAGTTGTAGGGCGCGGGTGGCTCAGTGAGTTAGGTAGTTGTAGGGCCCGGGTGGCTCAGTGAGTTAGGTAGTTGTAGGGCGCGGGTGGCTCAGTGAGTTAGGTAGTTGTAGGAGGAACGGGTGGCTCAGTGAGTTAGATAGTTGTAGGGCGCGGGTGGTTCAGTGAGTTAGGTAGTTGTAGGGCGCGGGTGGCTCAGTGAGTTAGGTAGTTGTAGGGCGCGGGTGGCTCAATGAGTCAGGTAATTGTAGGGCGCGGGTGGCTCAATGAGTTAGGTAGTTGTAGGGCCCAGGTGGCTCAGTGAGTTAGGTAGTTGTAGGGCGCGGGTGGCTCAGTGAGTTAGGTAGTTGTAGTGCGCGGGTGGCTCAGTGAGTTAGGTAGTTGTAGGGCGCGGGTGGCTCAATGAGTTAGGTAGTTGTAGGGCCCGGGTGGCTCAGTGAGTTAGGTAGTTGTAGGATGCGAGTGGCTCAGTGAGTTAGGTAGTTGTAGGGCGCGGGTGGCTCAGTGAGTTAGGTAGTTGTAGGGCGCGGGTGACTCAGTGAGTTAGGTAGTTGTAGGGCACGGGTGGCTCAATGAGTTAGGTAGTTGTAGGGCGCGGGTGGCTCAGTGAGTTAGGTAGTTGTAGGGCACGGGTGGCTCAATGATTAAGGTAGTTGTAGGGCGCGGGTGGCTCAATGAGTTAGGTAGTTGTAGGGCCCGGGTGGCTCAGTGAGTTAGGTAGTTGTAGGGGCCGGGTGGCTCAGTGAGTTAGGTGGTTGTAGGGCGCGGGTGGCTCAGTGAGTTAGGTAGTTGTAGGGCGCGGGTGGCTTAGTGAGTTAGGTAGTTGTAGGGATCGGGTGGCTCAATGAGTTAGGTAGTTGTAGGGCTCGGGTGGCTCAGTGAGTTATGTAGTTGTAGGGCGCGGGTGGCTCAATGAGTTAGGTAGTTGTAGGGCCCGGGTGGCTCAGTGAGCTAGGTAGTTGTAGGGCCCGGGTGGCTCAGTGAGTTAGGTAGTTGTAGGGCGCGGGTGGCTCAGTGAGTTATGTAGTTGTAGGGCCCGGGTGGCTCAGTGAGTTAGGTAGTTGTAGGGTGCGGGTGGCTCAGTGAGTTAGGTAGTTGTAGGGCCAGGGTGGCTCAGTGAGTTAGGTAGTTGTAGGGCCCGGGTGGCTCAGTGAGTTAGGTAGTTTTAGGGCGCGGGTGGCTCAATGAGTTAGGTAGTTGTAGGACGCGGGTGGCTCAGTATGTTAGGTAGTTGTAGGGCGCGGGTGGCTGTGAGTTAGGTAGTTGTAGGGCCCGGGTGGCTCAGTGAGTTAGGTAGTTGTAGGGCGCGGGTGGCTCAGTGAGTTAGGTAGTTGTAGGGCCCGGGTGGCTCAGTGAGTTAGGTAATTGTAGGGCCCGGGTGGCTCAGTGAGTTAGGTAGTTGTAGGGCGCGGTCTCTCAGTGAGTTAGGTAGTTGTAGGGCCCGGGTGGCTCAGTGAGTTAGGTAGTTGTAGGGCCCGGGAGGCTCAGTGAGTTAGGTAGTTGTAGGGCTCGGGTGGCTCAGTGAGTTAGGTAGTAGTTGTAGGGCCCGGGTGGCTCAGTGAGTTAGGTAGTTGTAGGGCCCGGGTGGCTCAGTGAGTTAGGTAGTTGTAGGGCGCGGGTGGCTCAGTGAGTTAGGTAGTTGTAGGGCGCGGGTGGCTCAGTGAGTTAGGTAGTTGTAGGGCCCGGGTGGCTCAGTGAGTTAGGTATTTATAGGGCGCGGGTGGCTCAGTGAGTTATGTAGTTGTAGGGCGCGGGTGGCTCAGTGAGTTAGGTAGTTGTAGGGGGAACGGGTGGCCCAGTGAGTTAGGTAGTTGTAGGGCGCGGGTGGCTCAATGAGTTAGTTAGTTGTAGGGCCCGGGTGGCTCAGTGAGTTAGGTAGTTGTAGGGCGCGGGTGGCTCAGTGAGTTAGGTAGTTGTAGGGGAACCGGGTGGCTCAGTGAGTTAGGTAGTTGTAGGGCGCGGGTGGATCAATGAGTTAGGTAGTTGTAGGGCGCGGGTGGCTCAGTGAGTTAGGTAGTTGTAGGGCGCCGGTGGCTCAATGAGTTAGGTAGTTGTAGAGTGCTGGTGGCTCAGTGAGTTAGGTAGTTGTAGGGCGCGGGTGGCGCAGTGAGTTAGGTAGTTGTAGGGCGCGGGTGGCTCAGTGAGTTATGTAGTTGAAGGGCCCGGGTGGCCCAGTGAGTTAGGTAGTTGTAGGGCGCGGGTGGCTCAGTGAGTTAGGTAGTTGTAGGGCCCGGGTGGCTCAGTGAGTTAGGTAGTTGTAGAGCGCGGGTGGCTCAGTGAGCTAGGTAGTTGTAGGGCGCGGGTGGCTCAATGAGTTAGGTAGTTGTAGGGGAACCGGGTGGCTCAGTGAGTTAGGTAGTTGTAGGGACCGGGTGGCTGTGAGTTAGGTAGTTTTACGGCCCGGGTGGCTCAGTGAGTTAGGTAGTTGTAGGGCCCGGGTGGCTCAGTGAGTTAGGTAGTTGTAGGGCCCGGGTGGCTCAGTGAGTTAGGTAGTTGTAGGGCCCGGGTGGCTCAGTGAATTAGGTAGTTGTAGGGCGCGCATGGCTCAGTGAGTTAGGTAGTTGTAGGGCGCGGGTGGCTCAGTGAGTTAGGTAGTTGTAGGGCGCGGGTGGCACAGTGAGCTAGGTAGTTGTAGGGCGCGGGTGGCTCAATGAGTTAGGTAGTTGTAGGGCCCGGGTGGTTCAGTGAGTTAGGTAGTTGTAGGGCGCGGATGGCTCAGTGAGTTAGGTAGTTGTAGGGCGCGGGTGGCTCAGTGAGTTAGGTAGTTGTAGGGCGCGGGTGGCTCAGTGAGTTAGGTAGTTGTAGGGCGCGGGTGGCTCAGTGAGTTAGGTAGTTGTAGGGCGCGGGTGGCTCAGTGAGTTAGGTAGTTGTAGGGCCCGGGTGGCTCAGTGAGTTAGGTATTTATAGGGCGCGGGTGGCTCAGTGAGTTATGTAGTTGTAGGGCGCGGATGGCTCAGTGAGTTAGGTAGTTGTAGGGCGCGGGTGGCTCAATGAGTTAGGTAGTTGTAGGGCGCGGGTGGCTCAATGATTTAGGTAGTTGTAGGGCGCTGGTGGCTCAGTGAGTTAGGTAGTTGTTTGGTGCGGGTGGCTCAGTGAGTTAGGTAGTTGTAGGGCGCGGGTGGCTCAGTGAGTTAGGTAGTTGTAGGGCGCGGGTGGCTCAGTGAGTTAGGTAGTTGTAGGGCCCGGATGGCTCAGTGAGTTAGGTAGTTGTAGGGTGCGGGTGGCTCAGTGAGTTAGGTAGTTGTAGGGCCCGGGTGGCTCAGTGAGTTAGGTAGTTGTAGGGCGCGGGTGGCTCAGTGAGTTAGGTAGTTGTAGGGCGCGGGTGGCTCAGTGAGTTAGGTAGTTGTAGGGCGCGGGTGGTTCAGTGAGTTAGGTAGTTGTAGGGCGCGGGTGGCTCAGTCAGTTAGGTAGTTGTAGGCGGGGGTGGATCAGTGAGTTAGGTAGTTGTAGGGCGCGGGTGGCTCAGTGAGTTAGGTAGTTGTAGGGCCCGGGTGGCTCAGTCAGTTAGGTAGTTGTAGGGCGCGGGTGGCTCAATGAGTTAGGTAGTGGTAGGGCCCGGGTGGCTCAGTGAGTTAGGTAGTTGTAGGGCGCGGGTGGCTCAATGAGTTAGGTAGTTGTAGGGCCCGGGTGGCTCAGTGAGTTAGGTAGTTGTAGGGCGCGGGTGGCTCAGTGAGTTAGGTAGTTGTAGGGCACAGGTGGCTCAGTGAGTTAGGTAGTTGAAGGGCCCGGGTAGCTCAGTGAGTTAGGTAGTTGTAGGGCGCGGGTAGCTCAGTGAGTTAGGTAGTTGTAGGGCGCGGGTGGCTCAGTGAGTTAGGTAGTTGTAGGGCACAGGTGGCTCAGTGAGTTAGGTAGTTGTAGGGCCCGGGTAGCTCAGTGAGTTAGGTAGATGTAGGGCGCGGATGGCTCAGTGAGTTAGGTAGTTGTAGGGCGCGGGTGGCTCAGTGAGTTAGGTAGTTGTAGGGCCCGGGTGGCTCAGTGAGTTAGGTAGTTGTAGGGCGCGGGTGGCTCAGTGAGTTAGGTAGTTGTAGGGGGAACGGGTGGCTCAGTGAGTTAGATAGTTGTAGGGCGCGGGTGGTTCAGTGAGTTAGGTAGTTGTAGGGCGCGGGTGGCTCAGTGAGTTAGGTAGTTGTAGGGCGCGGGTGGCTCAATGAGTCAGGTAATTGTAGGGCGCGGGTGGCTCAATGAGTTAGTTAGTTGTAGGGCCCGGGTGGCTCAGTGAGTTAGGTATTTATAGGGCGCGGGTGGCTCAGTGAGTTATGTAGTTGTAGGGCGCGGTTGGCTCAGTGAGTTAGGTAGTTGTAGGGGGAACGGGTGGCCCAGTGAGTTAGGTAGTTGTAGGGCGCGGGTGGCTCAATGAGTTAGTTAGTTGTAGGGCCCGGGTGGCTCAGTGAGTTAGGTAGTTGTAGGGCGCGGGTGGCTCAGTGAGTTAGGTAGTTGTAGGGGAACCGGGTGGCTCGGTGAGTTAGGTAGTTGTAGGGCGCGGGTGGATCAATGAGTTAGGTAGTTGTAGGGCGCGGGTGGCTCAGTGAGTTAGGTAGTTGTAGGGCGACGGTGGCTCAGTGAGTTAGGTAGTTGTAGAGCGCTGGTGGCTCAGTGAGTTAGGTAGTTGTAGGGCGCGGGTGGCGCAGTGAGTTAGGTAGTTGTAGGGCGCGGGTGGCTCAGTGAGTTATGTAGTTGAAGGGCGCGGATGGCTCAGTGAGTTAGGTAGTTGTAGGGCGCGGGTGGCTCAGTGAGTTAGGTAGTTGTAGGGCCCGGGTGGCTCAGTGAGTTAGGTAGTTGTAGGGCGCGGGTGGCTCAGTGAGTTAGGTAGTTGTAGGGGGAACGGGTGGCTCAGTGAGTTAGATAGTTGTAGGGCGCGGGTGGTTCAGTGAGTTAGGTAGTTGTAGGGCGCGGGTGGCTCAGTGAGTTAGGTAGTTGTAGGGCGCGGGTGGCTCAATGAGTCAGGTAATTGTAGGGCGCGGGTGGCTCAATGAGTTAGTTAGTTGTAGGGCCCGGGTGGCTCAGTGAGTTAGGTATTTATAGGGCGCTGGTGGCTCAGTGAGTTATGTAGTTGTAGGGCGAGGTTGGCTCAGTGAGTTAGGTAGTTGTAGGGGGAACGGGTGGCCCAGTGAGTTAGGTAGTTGTCGGGCGCGGGTGGCTCAGTGAGTTACGTAGTTGTAGGGCCCGGGTGGCTCAGTGAGTTAGGTAGTTGTAGGGCGCGGGTGGCTCAGTGAGTTAGGTAGTTGTAGGGCCCGGGCGGCTCAGTGAGTTAGGTAGTTATAGGGCGCGGGTGGCTCAGTGAGTTAGGTAGTTGTAGGACGCGGGTGGCTCAATGAGTTAGGTAGTTGTAGGGGGAACGGGTGGCTCAGTGAGTTAGGTAGTTGTAGGGCGCGGGTGGTTCAGTGAGTTAGGTAGTTGTAGGGCGCGGGTGGCTCAGTGAGTTAGGTAGTGGTAGGGCGCGGGTGGCTCAATGAGTTAGGTAGTTGAAGGGCCCGGGTGGCTCAGTGAGTTAGGTAGTTGTAGGGCGCGGGTCGCTCAGTGAGTTAGGTAGTTGTAGGGGAACCGGGTGGCTCAGTGAGTTAGGTAGTTGTTGGGCGCGGGTGGCTCAGTGAGTTAGGTAGTTGTAGGGCGCGGGTGGCTCAGTGAGTTAGGTAGTTGTAGGGCGCGGGTGGCTCAGTGAGTTAGGTAGTTGTAGGGCGCGGGTGGTTCAGTGAGTTAGGTAGTTGTAGGGCGCGGGTGGCTCAGTGAGTTAGGTAGTGGTAGGGCGCCGGTGGCTCAATGAGTTAGTTAGTTGTAGGGCCCGGGTGGCTCAGTGAGTTAGGTAGTTGTAGGGCGCGGGTGGCTCAGTGAGTTAGGTAGTTGTAGGGGAACCGGGTGGCTCAGTGAGTTAGGTAGTTGTAGGGCGCGGGTGGCTCAGTGAGTTAGGTAGTTGTAGGGCGCGGGTGGCTCAGTGAGTTACGTAGTTGTAGGGCGCGGGTGGCTCAGTGAGTTAGGTAGTTGTAGGGCGCGGGTGGCTCAGTGAGTTAGGTAGTTGTAGGGCGCGGGTGGCTCAGTGAGTTAGGTAGTTGTAGGGCGCGGGTGGCTCAGTGAGTTAGGTAGTTGTAGGGCGCGGGTGGCTCAGTGAGTTAGGTAGTTGTAGGGCCCGGGCGGCTCAGTGAGTTAGGTAGTTGTAGGGCGCGGGTGGTTCAGTGAGTTAGGTAGTTGTAGGACCCGGGTGGCTTAGTGCCTTAGATAGTTGTAGGGCGCGGGTGGCTCAGTGAGTTAGGTAGTTGTAGGGCCCGGGTGGCTCAGTGAGTTAGGTAGTTGTAGGGCGCGGGTGGCTCAGTGAGTTAGGTAGTTGTAGGGCCCGGGTGGCTCAGTGAGTTAGGTAGTTGTAGGGCGCGGGTGGCTCAGTCCGTTAGGTAGTTGTAGGCCGCGGGTGGCTCAGTGAGTTAGGTAGTTGTAGGGCGCGGGTGGCTCAATGTGTTAGGTAGTTGTAGGGCCCGGGTGGCTCAGTGAGTTAGGTAGTTGTAGGGCGCGGGTGGCTCAGTGAGTTAGGTAGTTGTAGGGCGCGGGTGATTCAGTGAGTTAGGTAGTTGTAGGGCACGGGTGGCTCAATGAGTTAGGTAGTTGTAGGGCGCGGGTGGCTCCGTGAGTTAGGTAGTTGTAGGGCACGGGTGGCTCAATGAGTAAGGTAGTTGTAGGGCGCGGGTGGCTCAATGAGTTAGGTAGTTGTAGGGCCCGGGTGGCTCAATGAGTTATGTAGTTGTAGGGCGCGGGTGGCTCAGTGAGTTAGGTAGTTGTAGGACGCGAGTGGCTCAATGAGTTAGGTAGTTGTAGGGCGCGGGTGGCTCAGTGAGTTACGTAGTTGTAGGGCGCGGGTGGCTCAATGAGTTAGGTAGTTGTAGGGCGCGGGTGGCTCAATGAGTTAGGTAGTTGTAGGGCCCGGGTGGCTCAATGAGTTAGGTAGTTGTAGGGCGCGGGTGGCTCAATGATTTAAAGTAGTTATAGGGCGCGGGTGGCTCAGTGAGTTAGGTAGTTGTAGGGCGCGGATGGCTCAGTGAGTTAGGTAGTTGTAGGGCGCGGGTGGCTCAGTGAGTTAGGTGGTTGTAGGGCCCGGGTGGCTCAGTGAGTTAGGTAGTTGTAGGGCCCGGGTGGCTCAGGGAGTTAGGTAGTTGTACGGTGCTGGTGGCTCAGTGAGTTAGGTAGTTGTAGGGCGCGGGTGGCTCAGTGAATTAGGTAGTTGTAGGGCCCGGGTGGCTCAGTGAGTTAGGTAGTTGTAGGGCGCGGGTGGCTCAGTGAGTTAGGTAGTTGTAGGGCGCGGGTGGCTCAGTGAGTTAGGTAGTTGTAGGGCGCGGGTGGCTCAGTGAGTTAGGTAGTTGTAGGGCGCGGGTGGCTCAGTGAGTTAGGTAGTTGTAGTGCGCGGGTGGCTCAGTGAGTTAGGTAGTTGTAGGGCGCGGGTGGCTCAATGAGTTAGGTAGTTGTAGGGCCCGGGTGGCTCAGTGAGTTAGGTAGTTGTAGGATGCGAGTGGCTCAGTGAGTTAGGTAGTTGTAGGGCGCGGGTGGCTCAGTGAGTTAGGTAGTTGTAGGGCGCGGGTGACTCAGTGAGTTAGGTAGTTGTAGGGCACGGGTGGCTCAATGAGTTAGGTAGTTGTAGGGCGCGGGTGGCTCAGTGAGTTAGGTAGTTGTAGGGCACGGGTGGCTCAATGAGTAAGGTAGTTGTAGGGCGCGGGTGGCTCAATGAGTTAGGTAGTTGTAGGGCCCGGGTGGCTCAATGAGTTATGTAGTTGTAGGGCGCGGGTGGCTCAGTGAGTTAGGTAGTCGTAGGGCGCGAGTGGCTCAATGAGTTAGGTAGTTGTAGGGCCCGGGTGGCTCAGTGAGTTAGGTAGTTGTAGGGCGCGGGTGGCTCAGTGAGTTAGGTAGTTGTAGGGCCCGGGTGGCTCAGTGAGTTAGGTAGTTGTAGGGCGCGGGTGGCTCAGTGAGTTAGGTAGTTGTAGGGCGCGGGTGGCTCAGTGAGTTAGGTAGTTGTAGGGCGCGGGTGGCTCAGTGAGTTAGGTAGTTGTAGGGCGCGGGTGGCTCAGTGAGTTAGGTAGTTGTAGGGCGCGGGTGGCTCAGTGAGTTAGGTAGTTGTAGGGCCCGGGTGGCTCAATGAGTTAGGTAGTTGTAGGGCCCCGGTGGCTCAGTGAGTTAGGTAGTTGTAGGGCCCGGGTGGCTCAGTGAGTTAGGTAGTTGTAGGGGCCGGGTGGCTCAGTGAGTTAGGTGGTTGTAGGGCGCGGGTGGCTCAGTGAGTTAGGTAGTTGTAGGGCGCGGGTGGCTCAGTGAGTTCGGTAGTTGTAGGGATCGGGTGGCTCAATGAGTTAGGTAGTTGTAGGGCGCGGGTGGCTCAGTGAGTTAGGTAGTGGTAGGGCGCGGGTGGCTCAATGAGTTAGGTAGTTGTAGGGCCCGGGTGGCTCAGTGAGTTAGGTAGTTGTAGGGCGCGGGTGGCTCAGTGAGTTAGGTAGTTGTAGCGGAACCGGGTGGCTCAGTGAGTTAGGTGGTTGTTGGGCGCGGGTGGCTCAGTGAGTTAGGTAGTTGTAGGGCGCGGGTGGCTCAGTGAGTTAGGTAGTTGTAGGGCGCGGGTGGCTCAGTGAGTTAGGTAGTTGTAGGGCGCGGGTGGTTCAGTGAGTTAGGTAGTTGTAAGGCGCGGGTGGCTCAGTGAGTTAGGTAGTGGTAGGGCGCGGGTGGCTCAATGAGTTAGTTAGTTGTAGGGCCCGGGTGGCTCAGTGAGTTAGGTAGTTGTAGGGCGCGGGTGGCTCAGTGAGTTAGGTAGTTGTAGGGGAACCGGGTGGCTCAGTGAGTTAGGTAGTTGTAGGGCGCGGGTGGCTCCGTGAGTTAGGTAGTTGTAGGGCGCGGGTGGCTCAGTGAGTTACGTAGTTGTAGGGCGCGGGTGGCTCAGTGAGTTAGGTAGTTGTAGGGCGCGGGTGGCTCAGTGAGTTAGGTAGTTGTAGGGCGCGGGTGGCTCAGTGAGTTAGGTAGTTGTAGGGCGCGGGTGGCTCAGTGAGTTAGGTAGTTGTAGGGCGCGGGTGGCTCAGTGAGTTAGGTAGTTGTAGGGCCCGGGCGGCTCAGTGAGTTAGGTAGTTGTAGGGCGCGGGTGGTTCAGTGAGTTAGGTAGTTGTAGGACCCGGGTGGCTTAGTGCCTTAGATAGTTGTAGGGCGCGGGTGGCTCAGTGAGTTAGGTAGTTGTAGGGCCCGGGTGGCTCAGTGAGTTAGGTAGTTGTAGGGCGCGGGTGGCTCAGTGAGTTAGGTAGTTGTAGGGCCCGGGTGGCTCAGTGAGTTAGGTAGTTGTAGGGCGCGGGTGGCTCAGTCCGTTAGGTAGTTGTAGGCCGCGGGTGGTTCAGTGAGTTAGGTAGTTGTAGGGCGCGGGTGGCTCAATGTGTTAGGTAGTTGTAGGGCCAGGGTGGCTCAGTGAGTTAGGTAGTTGTAGGGCGCGGGTGGCTCAGTGAGTTAGGTAGTTGTAGGGCGCGGGTGACTCAGTGAGTTAGGTAGTTGTAGGGCACGGGTGGCTCAATGAGTTAGGTAGTTGTAGGGCGCGGGTGGCTCCGTGAGTTAGGTAGTTGTAGGGCACGGGTGGCTCAATGAGTAAGGTAGTTGTAGGGCGCGGGTGGCTCAATGAGTTAGGTAGTTGTAGGGCCCGGGTGGCTCAATGAGTTATGTAGTTGTAGGGCGCGGGTGGCTCAGTGAGTTAGGTAGTTGTAGGACGCGAGTGGCTCAATGAGTTAGGTAGTTGTAGGGCGCGGGTGGCTCAGTGAGTTACGTAGTTGTAGGGCGCGGGTGGCTCAATGAGTTAGGTAGTTGTAGGGCGCGGGTGGCTCAATGAGTTAGGTAGTTGTAGGGCCCGGGTGGCTCAATGAGTTAGGTAGTTGTAGGGCGCGGGTGGCTCAATGATTTAAGGTAGTTATAGGGCGCGGGTGGCTCAGTGAGTTAGGTAGTTGTAGGGCGCGGATGGCTCAGTGAGTTAGGTAGTTGTAGGGCGCGGGTGGCTCAGTGAGTTAGGTGGTTGTAGGGCCCGGGTGGCTCAGTGAGTTAGGTAGTTGTAGGGCCCGGGTGGCTCAGGGAGTTAGGTAGTTGTACGGTGCTGGTGGCTCAGTGAGTTAGGTAGTTGTAGGGCGCGGGTGGCTCAGTGAATTAGGTAGTTGTAGGGCCCGGGTGGCTCAGTGAGTTAGGTAGTTGTAGGGCGCGGGTGGCTCAGTGAGTTAGGTAGTTGTAGGGCGCGGGTGGCTCAGTGAGTTAGGTAGTTGTAGGGCGCGGGTGGCTCAGTGAGTTAGGTAGTTGTAGGGCGCGGGTGGCTCAGTGAGTTAGGTAGTTGTAGTGCGCGGGTGGCTCAGTGAGTTAGGTAGTTGTAGGGCGCGGGTGGCTCAATGAGTTAGGTAGTTGTAGGGCCCGGGTGGCTCAGTGAGTTAGGTAGTTGTAGGATGCGAGTGGCTCAGTGAGTTAGGTAGTTGTAGGGCGCGGGTGGCTCAGTGAGTTAGGTAGTTGTAGGGCGCGGGTGACTCAGTGATTTAGGTAGTTGTAGGGCACGGGTGGCTCAATGAGTTAGGTAGTTGTAGGGCGCGGGTGGCTCAGTGAGTTAGGTAGTTGTAGGGCACGGGTGGCTCAATGAGTAAGGTAGTTGTAGGGCGCGGGTGGCTCAATGAGTTAGGTAGTTGTAGGGCCCGGGTGGCTCAATGAGTTATGTAGTTGTAGGGCGCGGGTGGCTCAGTGAGTTAGGTAGTTGTAGGGCGCGAGTGGCTCAATGAGTTAGGTAGTTGTAGGGCCCGGGTGGCTCAGTGAGTTAGGTAGTTGTAGGACGCGGGTGGCTCAGTGAGTTAGGTAGTTGTAGGGCGCGGGTGGCTCAGTGAGTTACGTAGTTGTAGGGCGCGGGTGGCTCAATGAGTTAGGTAGTTGTAGGGCGCGGGTGGCTCAATGAGTTAGGTAGTTGTAGGGCCCGGGTGGCTCAATGAGTTAGGTAGTTGTAGGGCGCGGGTGGCTCAATGATTTAAGGTAGTTATAGGGCGCGGGTGGCTCAGTGAGTTAGGTAGTTGTAGGGCGCGGATGGCTCAGTGAGTTAGGTAGTTGTAGGGCGCGGGTGGCTCAGTGAGTTAGGTGGTTGTAGGGCCCGGGTGGCTCAGTGAGTTAGGTAGTTGTAGGGCCCGGGTGGCTCAGGGAGTTAGGTAGTTGTACGGTGCTGGTGGCTCAGTGAGTTAGGTAGTTGTAGGGCGCGGGTGGCTCAGTGAATTAGGTAGTTGTAGGGCCCGGGTGGCTCAGTGAGTTAGGTAGTTGTAGGGCGCGGGTGGCTCAGTGAGTTAGGTAGTTGTAGGGCCCGGGTGGCTCAGTGAGTTAGGTAGTTGTAGGGCGCGGGTGGCTCAGTGAGTTAGGTAGTTGTAGGGCGCGGGTGGCTCAGTGAGTTAGGTAGTTGTAGTGCGCGGGTGGCTCAGTGAGTTAGGTAGTTGTAGGGCGCGGGTGGCTCAATGAGTTAGGTAGTTGTAGGGCCCGGGTGGCTCAGTGAGTTAGGTAGTTGTAGGATGCGAGTGGCTCAGTGAGTTAGGTAGTTGTAGGGCGCGGGTGGCTCAGTGAGTTAGGTAGTTGTAGGGCGCGGGTGACTCAGTGATTTAGGTAGTTGTAGGGCACGGGTGGCTCAATGAGTTAGGTAGTTGTAGGGCGCGGGTGGCTCAGTGAGTTAGGTAGTTGTAGGGCACGGGTGGCTCAATGAGTAAGGTAGTTGTAGGGCGCGGGTGGCTCAATGAGTTAGGTAGTTGTAGGGCCCGGGTGGCTCAATGAGTTATGTAGTTGTAGGGCGCGGGTGGCTCAGTGAGTTAGGTAGTTGTAGGGCGCGAGTGGCTCAATGAGTTAGGTAGTTGTAGGGCCCGGGTGGCTCAGTGAGTTAGGTAGTTGTAGGACGCGGGTGGCTCAGTGAGTTAGGTAGTTGTAGGGCCCGGGTGGCTCAGTGAGTTAGGTAGTTGTAGGGCGCGGGTGGCTCAGTGAGTTAGGTAGTTGTAGGGCGCGGGTGGCTCAGTGAGTTAGGTAGTTGTAGGGCGCGGGTGGCTCAGTGAGTTAGGTAGTTGTAGGGCGCGGGTGGCTCAGTGAGTTAGGTAGTTGTAGGGCGCGGGTGGCTCAGTGAGTTAGGTAGTTGTAGGGCCCGGGTGGCTCAATGAGTTAGGTAGTTGTAGGGCCCCGGTGGCTCAGTGAGTTAGGTAGTTGTAGGGCCCGGGTGGCTCAGTGAGTTAGGTAGTTGTAGGGGCCGGGTGGCTCAGTGAGTTAGGTGGTTGTAGGGCGCGGGTGGCTCAGTGAGTTAGGTAGTTGTAGGGCGCGGGTGGCTCAGTGAGTTCGGTAGTTGTAGGGATCGGGTGGCTCAATGAGTTAGGTAGTTGTAGGGCTCGGGTGACTCAGTGAGTTATGTAGTTGTAGGGCGCGGGTGGCTCAATGAGTTAGGTAGTTGTAGGGCCCGGGTGGCTCAGTGAGCTAGGTAGTTGTAGGGCCCGGGTGGCTCAGTGAGTTAGGTAGTTGTAGGGCGCGGGTGGCTCAGTGAGTTATGTAGTTGTAGGGCCCGGGTGGCTCAGTGAGTTAGGTAGTTGTAGGGCCCGGGTGGCTCAGTGAGTTAGGTAGTTGTAGGGCGCGGGTGGCTCAATGAGTTAGGTAGTTGTAGGACGCGGGTGGCTCAGTGAGTTAGGTAGTTGTAGGGCGCGGGTGGCTGTGAGTTAGGTAGTTGTAGGGCCCGGGTGGCTCAGTGAGTTAGGTAGTTGTAGGGCGCGGGTGGCTCAGTGAGTTAGGTAGTTGTAGGGCCCGGGTGGCTCAGTGAGTTAGGTAATTGTAGGGCCCGGGTGGATCAGTGATTTAGGTAGTTGTAGGGCGCGGTGCCTCAGTGAGTTAGGTAGTTGTAGGGCCCGGGTGGCTCAGTGAGTTAGGTAGTTGTAGGTCCCGGGAGGCTCAGTGAGTTAGGTAGTTGTAGGGCTCGGGTGGCTCAGTGAGTTAGGTAGTAGTTGTAGGGCCCGGGTGGCTCGGTGAGTTAGGTAGTTGTAGGGCGCGGGTGGCTCAGTGAGTTAGGTAGTTGTAGGGCCCGGGTGGCTCAGTGAGTTAGGTAGTTGTAGGGCGCGGGTGGCTCAGTGAGTTAGGTAGTTGTAGGGCGCGGGTGGCTCAGTGAGTTAGGTAGTTGTAGGGCCCGGGGGGCTCAGTGAGTTAGGTATTTATAGGTCCCGGGAGGCTCAGTGAGTTAGGTAGTTGTAGGGCTCGGGTGGCTCAGTGAGTTAGGTAGTAGTTGTAGGGCCCGGGTGGCTCGGTGAGTTAGGTAGTTGTAGGGCGCGGGTGGCTCAGTGAGTTAGGTAGTTGTAGGGCCCGGGTGGCTCAGTGAGTTAGGTAGTTGTAGGGCGCGGGTGGCTCAGTGAGTTAGGTAGTTGTAGGGCGCGGGTGGCTCAGTGAGTTAGGTAGTTGTAGGGCGCGGGTGGTTCAGTGAGTTAGGTAGTTGTAAGGCGCGGGTGGCTCAGTGAGTTAGGTAGTGGTAGGGCGCGGGTGGCTCAATGAGTTAGTTAGTTGTAGGGCCCGGGTGGCTCAGTGAGTTAGGTAGTTGTAGGGCGCGGGTGGCTCAGTGAGTTAGGTAGTTGTAGGGGAACCGGGTGGCTCAGTGAGTTAGGTAGTTGTAGGGCGCGGGTGGCTCAGTGAGTTAGGTAGTTGTAGGGCGCGGGTGGCTCAGTGAGTTACGTAGTTGTAGGGCGCGGGTGGCTCAGTGAGTTAGGTAGTTGTAGGGCGCGGGTGGCTCAGTGAGTTAGGTAGTTGTAGGGCGCGGGTGGCTCAGTGAGTTAGGTAGTTGTAGGGCGCGGGTGGCTCAGTGAGTTAGGTAGTTGTAGGGCGCGGGTGGCTCAGTGAGTTAGGTAGTTGTAGGGCCCGGGCGGCTCAGTGAGTTAGGTAGTTGTAGGGCGCGGGTGGTTCAGTGAGTTAGGTAGTTGTAGGACCCGGGTGGCTTAGTGCCTTAGATAGTTGTAGGGCGCGGGTGGCTCAGTGAGTTAGGTAGTTGTAGGGCCCGGGTGGCTCAGTGAGTTAGGTAGTTGTAGGGCGCGGGTGGCTCAGTGAGTTAGGTAGTTGTAGGGCCCGGGTGGCTCAGTGAGTTAGGTAGTTGTAGGGCGCGGGTGGCTCAGTCCGTTAGGTAGTTGTAGGCCGCGGGTGGCTCAGTGAGTTAGGTAGTTGTAGGGCGCGGGTGGCTCAATGTGTTAGGTAGTTGTAGGGCCCGGGTGGCTCAGTGAGTTAGGTAGTTGTAGGGCGCGGGTGGCTCAGTGAGTTAGGTAGTTGTAGGGCGCGGGTGACTCAGTGAGTTAGGTAGTTGTAGGGCACGGGTGGCTCAATGAGTTAGGTAGTTGTAGGGCGCGGGTGGCTCCGTGAGTTAGGTAGTTGTAGGGCACGGGTGGCTCAATGAGTAAGGTAGTTGTAGGGCGCGGGTGGCTCAATGAGTTAGGTAGTTGTAGGGCCCGGGTGGCTCAATGAGTTATGTAGTTGTAGGGCGCGGGTGGCTCAGTGAGTTAGGTAGTTGTAGGACGCGAGTGGCTCAATGAGTTAGGTAGTTGTAGGGCGCGGGTGGCTCAGTGAGTTACGTAGTTGTAGGGCGCGGGTGGCTCAATGAGTTAGGTAGTTGTAGGGCGCGGGTGGCTCAATGAGTTAGGTAGTTGTAGGGCCCGGGTGGCTCAATGAGTTAGGTAGTTGTAGGGCGCGGGTGGCTCAATGATTTAAGGTAGTTATAGGGCGCGGGTGGCTCAGTGAGTTAGGTAGTTGTAGGGCGCGGATGGCTCAGTGAGTTAGGTAGTTGTAGGGCGCGGGTGGCTCAGTGAGTTAGGTGGTTGTAGGGCCCGGGTGGCTCAGTGAGTTAGGTAGTTGTAGGGCCCGGGTGGCTCAGGGAGTTAGGTAGTTGTACGGTGCTGGTGGCTCAGTGAGTTAGGTAGTTGTAGGGCGCGGGTGGCTCAGTGAATTAGGTAGTTGTAGGGCCCGGGTGGCTCAGTGAGTTAGGTAGTTGTAGGGCGCGGGTGGCTCAGTGAGTTAGGTAGTTGTAGGGCGCGGGTGGCTCAGTGAGTTAGGTAGTTGTAGGGCGCGGGTGGCTCAGTGAGTTAGGTAGTTGTAGGGCGCGGGTGGCTCAGTGAGTTAGGTAGTTGTAGGGCGCGGGTGGCTCAATGAGTTAGGTAGTTGTAGGGCCCGGGTGGCTCAGTGAGTTAGGTAGTTGTAGGATGCGAGTGGCTCAGTGAGTTAGGTAGTTGTAGGGCGCTGGTGGCTCAGTGAGTTAGGTAGTTGTAGGGCGCGGGTGACTCAGTGATTTAGGTAGTTGTAGGGCACGGGTGGCTCAATGAGTTAGGTAGTTGTAGGGCGCGGGTGGCTCAGTGAGTTAGGTAGTTGTAGGGCACGGGTGGCTCAATGAGTAAGGTAGTTGTAGGGCGCGGGTGGCTCAATGAGTTAGGTAGTTGTAGGGCCCGGGTGGCTCAATGAGTTATGTAGTTGTAGGGCGCGGGTGGCTCAGTGAGTTAGGTAGTTGTAGGGCGCGAGTGGCTCAATGAGTTAGGTAGTTGTAGGGCCCGGGTGGCTCAGTGAGTTAGGTAGTTGTAGGACGCGGGTGGCTCAGTGAGTTAGGTAGTTGTAGGGCCCGGGTGGCTCAGTGAGTTAGGTAGTTGTAGGGCGCGGGTGGCTCAGTGAGTTAGGTAGTTGTAGGGCGCGGGTGGCTCAGTGAGTTAGGTAGTTGTAGGGCGCGGGTGGCTCAGTGAGTTAGGTAGTTGTAGGGCGCGGGTGGCTCAGTGAGTTAGGTAGTTGTAGGGCGCGGGTGGCTCAGTGAGTTAGGTAGTTGTAGGGCCCGGGTGGCTCAATGAGTTAGGTAGTTGTAGGGCCCCGGTGGCTCAGTGAGTTAGGTAGTTGTAGGGCCCGGGTGGCTCAGTGAGTTAGGTAGTTGTAGGGGCCGGGTGGCTCAGTGAGTTAGGTGGTTGTAGGGCGCGGGTGGCTCAGTGAGTTAGGTAGTTGTAGGGCGCGGGTGGCTCAGTGAGTTCGGTAGTTGTAGGGATCGGGTGGCTCAATGAGTTAGGTAGTTGTAGGGCTCGGGTGACTCAGTGAGTTATGTAGTTGTAGGGCGCGGGTGGCTCAATGAGTTAGGTAGTTGTAGGGCCCGGGTGGCTCAGTGAGCTAGGTAGTTGTAGGGCCCGGGTGGCTCAGTGAGTTAGGTAGTTGTAGGGCGCGGGTGGCTCAGTGAGTTATGTAGTTGTAGGGCCCGGGTGGCTCAGTGAGTTAGGTAGTTGTAGGGCGCGGGTGGCTCAGTGAGTTAGGTAGTTGTAGGGCGCGGGTGGCTCAATGAGTTAGGTAGTTGTAGGACGCGGGTGGCTCAGTGAGTTAGGTAGTTGTAGGGCGCGGGTGGCTGTGAGTTAGGTAGTTGTAGGGCCCGGGTGGCTCAGTGAGTTAGGTAGTTGTAGGGCGCGGGTGGCTCAGTGAGTTAGGTAGTTGTAGGGCGCGGGTGGCTCAGTGAGTTAGGTAGTTGTAGGGCCCGGGTGGCTCAGTGAGTTAGGTAGTTGTAGGGCGCGGGTGGCTCAGTGAGTTAGGTAGTTGTAGGGCGCGGGTGGCTCAGTGAGTTCGGTAGTTGTAGGGATCGGGTGGCTCAATGAGTTAGGTAGTTGTAGGACGCGGGTGGCTCAGTGAGTTAGGTAGTTGTAGGGCGCGGGTGGCTCAATGAGTCAGGTAATTGTAGGGCGCGGGTGGCTCAATGAGTTAGTTAGTTGTAGGGCCCGGGTGGCTCAGTGAGTTAGGTATTTATAGGGCGCGGGTGGCTCAGTGAGTTATGTAGTTGTAGGGCGAGGTTGGCTCAGTGAGTTAGGTAGTTGTAGGGGGAACGGGTGGCCCAGTGAGTTAGGTAGTTGTCGGGCGCGGGTGGCTCAATGAGTTAGTTAGTTGTAGGGCCCGGGTGGCTCAGTGAGTTAGGTAGTTGTAGGGCGCGGGTGGCTCAGTGAGTTAGGTAGTTGTAGGGGAACCGGGTGGCTCAGTGAGTTAGGTAGTTGTAGGGCGCGGGTGGATCAATGAGTTAGGTAGTTGTAGGGCGCGGGTGGCTCAGTGAGTTAGGTAGTTGTAGGGCACCGGTGGCTCAATGAGTTAGGTAGTTGTAGAGCGCTGGTGGCTCAGTGAGTTAGGTAGTTGTAGGGCGCGGGTGGCGCAGTGAGTTAGGTAGTTGTAGGGCGCGGGTAGCTCAGTGAGTTATGTAGATGAAGGGCGCGGGTGGCTCAGTGAGTTAGGTAGTTGTAGGGCGCGGGTGGCTCAGTGAGTTAGGTAGTTGTAGGGCCCGGGTGGCTCAGTGAGTTAGGTAGTTGTAGAGCGCAGGTGGCTCAGTGAGCTAGGTAGTTGTAGGGCGCGGGTGGCTCAATGAGTTAGGTAGTTGTAGGGGAACCGGGTGGCTCAGTGAGTTAGGTAGTTGTAGGGACCGGGTGGCTGTGAGTTAGGTAGTTGTACGGCCCGGGTGGCTCAGTGAGTTAGGTAGTTGTAGGGCCCGGGTGGCTCAGTGAGTTAGGTAGTTGTAGGGCGCGGGTGGCTCAGTGAGTTAGGTAGTTGTAGGGCCCGGGTGGCTCAGTGAATTAGGTAGTTGTAGGGCGCGGGTGGCTCAGTGAGTTAGGTAGTTGTAGGGCGCGGGTGGCTCAGTGAGTTAGGTAGTTGTAGGGCGCGGGTGGCACAGTGAGCTAGGTAGTTGTAGGGCGCGGGTGGCTCAATGAGTTAGGTAGTTGTAGGGCCCGGGTGGTTCAGTGAGTTAGGTAGTTGTAGGGCGCGCGTGGCTCAGTGAGCTAGGTAGTTGTAGGGCGCGGGTGGCTCAGTGAGTTAGGTAGTTGTAGGGCGCGGGTGGCTCAGTGAGTTAGGTAGTTGTAGGGCGCGGGTGGCTCAGTGAGTTAGGTAGTTGTAGGGCCCGGGTGGCTCAGTGAGTTAGGTAGTTGTAGGGCGCGGGTCGCTCAATGAGTTGGGTAGTTGTAGGGCGCGGATGGCTCAGTGAGTTAGGTAGTTGTAGGGCGCGGGTGGCTCAATGAGTTAGGTAGTTGTAGGGCGCGGGTGGCTCAATGATTTAGGTAGTTGTAGGGCGCGGGTGGCTCAGTGAGTTAGGTAGTTGTTTGGTGCGGGTGGCTCAGTGAGTTAGGTAGTTGTAGGGCGCGGGTGGCTCAGTGAGTTAGGTAGTTGTAGGGCGCGGGTGGCTCAGTGAGTTAGGTAGTTGTAGGGCCCGGATGGCTCAGTGAGTTAGGTAGTTGTAGGGTGCGGGTGGCTCAGTGAGTTAGGTAGTTGTAGGGCCCGGGTGGCTCAGTGAGTTAGGTAGTTGTAGGGCGCGGGTGGCTCAGTGAGTTAGGTAGTTGTAGGGCGCGGGTGGTTCAGTGAGTTAGGTAGTTGTAGGGCGCGGGTGGCTCAATGAGTTAGTTAGTTGTAGGGCCCGGGTGGCTCAGTGAGTTAGGTAGTTGTAGGGCGCGGGTGGCTCAGTGAGTTAGGTAGTTGTAGGGGAACCGGGTGGCTCAGTGAGTTAGGTAGTTGTAGGGCGCGGGTGGATCAATGAGTTAGGTAGTTGTAGGGCGCGGGTGGCTCAATGAGTTAGGTAGTTGTAGAGCGCTGGTGGCTCAGTGAGTTAGGTAGTTGTAGGGCGCGGGTGGCGCAGTGAGTTAGGTAGTTGTAGGGCGCGGGTGGCTCAGTGAGTTAGGTAGTTGTAGGGCCCGGGTGGCTCAGTGAATTAGGTAGTTGTAGGGCGCGGGTGGCTCAGTGAGTTAGGTAGTTGTAGGGCGCGGGTGGCTCAGTGAGTTAGGTAGTTGTAGGGCGCGGGTGGCACAGTGAGCTAGGTAGTTGTAGGGCGCGGGTGGCTCATTGAGTTAGGTAGTTGTAGGGCGCGGGTGGCTCAGTGAGTTAGGTAGTTGTAGGGCCCGGGTGGCTCAGTGAGTTAGGTAGTTGTAGGGCGCGGGTCGCTCAATGAGTTGGGTAGTTGTAGGGCGCGGATGGCTCAGTGAGTTAGGTAGTTGTAGGGCGCGGGTGGCTCAATGAGTTAGGTAGTTGTAGGGCGCGGGTGGCTCAGTGAGTTAGGTAGTTGTTTGGTGCGGGTGGCTCAGTGAGTTAGGTAGTTGTAGGGCGCGGGTGGCTCAGTGAGTTAGGTAGTTGTAGGGCGCGGGTGGCTCAGTGAGTTAGGTAGTTGTAGGGCCCGGATGGCTCAGTGAGTTAGGTAGTTGTAGGGTGCGGGTGGCTCAGTGAGTTAGGTAGTTGTAGGGCCCGGGTGGCTCAGTGAGTTAGGTAGTTGTAGGGCGCGGGTGGCTCAGTGAGTTAGGTAGTTGTAGGGCGCGGGTGGCTCAGTGAGTTAGGTAGTTGTAGGGCGCGGGTGGTTCAGTGAGTTAGGTAGTTGTAGGGCGCGGGTGGCTCAGTCAGTTAGGTAGTTGTAGGCGGGGGTGGATCAGTGAGTTAGGTAGTTGTAGGGCGCGGGTGGCTCAGTGAGTTAGGTAGTTGTAGGGCCCGGGTGGCTCAGTCAGTTAGGTAGTTGTAGGGCGCGGGTGGCTCAATGAGTTAGGTAGTGGTAGGGCCCGGGTGGCTCAGTGAGTTAGGTAGTTGTAGGGCGCGGGTGGCTCAATGAGTTAGGTAGTTGTAGGGCCCGGGTGGCTCAGTGAGTTAGGTAGTTGTAGGGCGCGGGTGGCTCAGTGAGTTAGGTAGTTGTAGGGCACAGGTGGCTCAGTGAGTTAGGTAGTTGAAGGGCCCGGGTAGCTCAGTGAGTTAGGTAGTTGTAGGGCGCGGGTAGCTCAGTGAGTTAGGTAGTTGTAGGGCGCGGGTGGCTCAGTGAGTTAGGTAGTTGTAGGGCACAGGTGGCTCAGTGAGTTAGGTAGTTGTAGGGCCCGGGTAGCTCAGTGAGTTAGGTAGATGTAGGGCGCGGATGGCTCAGTGAGTTAGGTAGTTGTAGGGCGCGGGTGGCTCAGTGAGTTAGGTAGTTGTAGGGCCCGGGTGGCTCAGTGAGTTAGGTAGTTGTAGGGCGCGGGTGGCTCAGTGAGTTAGGTAGTTGTAGGGGGAACGGGTGGCTCAGTGAGTTAGATGGTTGTAGGGCGCGGGTGATTCAGTGAGTTAGGTAGTTGTAGGGCGCGGGTGGCTCAGTGAGTTAGGTAGTTGTAGGGCGCGGGTGGCTCAATGAGTCAGGTAATTGTAGGGCCCGGGTGGCTCAGTGAGTTAGGTATTTATAGGGCGCGGGTGGCTCAGTGAGTTATGTAGTTGTAGGGCGCGGGTGGCTCAGTGAGCTAGGTAGTTGTAGGGGGAACGGGTGGCCCAGTGAGTTAGGTAGTTGTAGGGCGCGGGTGGCTCAATGAGTTAGTTAGTTGTAGGGCCCGGGTGGCTCAGTGAGTTAGGTAGTTGTAGGGCGCGGGTGGCTCAGTGAGTTAGGTAGTTGTAGGGGAACCGGGTGGCTCAGTGAGTTAGGTAGTTGTAGGGCGCGGGTGGATCAATGAGTTAGGTAGTTGTAGGGCGCGGGTGGCTCAGTGAGTTAGGTAGTTGTAGGGCGCGGGTGGCGCAGTGAGTTAGGTAGTTGTAGGGCGCGGGTGGCTCAGTGAGTTATGTAGTTGAAGGGCCCGGGTGGCTCAGTGAGTTAGGTAGTTGTAGGGCGCGGGTGGCTCAGTGAGTTAGGTAGTTGTAGGGCCCGGGTGGCTCAGTGAGTTAGGTAGTTGTAGAGCGCGGGTGGCTCAGTGAGCTAGGTAGTTGTAGGGTGCGGGTGGCTCAATGAGTTAGGTAGTTGTAGGGGAACCGGGTGGCTCAGTGAGTTAGGTAGTTGTAGGGACCGGGTGGCTGTGAGTTAGGTAGTTGTACGGCCCGGGTGGTTCAGTGAGTTAGGTAGTTGTAGGGCCCGGGTGGCTCAGTGAGTTAGGTAGTTGTAGGGCCCGGGTGGCTCAGTGAGTTAGGTAGTTGTAGGGCCCGGGTGGCTCAGTGAATTAGGTAGTTGTAGGGCGCGGGTGGCTCAGTGAGTTAGGTAGTTGTAGAGCACGGGTGGCTCAGTGAGTTAGGTAGTTGTAGGGCGCGGTTGGCACAGTGAGCTAGGTAGTTGTAGGGCGCGGGTGGCTCAATGAGTTAGGTAGTTGTAGGGCCCGGGTGGTTCAGTGAGTTAGGTAGTTGTAGGGCGCGGGTGGCTCAGTGAGTTAGGTAGTTGTAGGGCGCGGGTGGCTCAGTGTGTTAGGTAGTTGTAGGGCGCGGGTGGCTCAGTGAGTTAGGTAGTTGTAGGGCGCGGGTGGCTCAGTGAGTTAGGTAGTTGTAGGGCCCGGGTGGCTCAGTGAGTTAGGTAGTTGTAGGGCGCGGGTCGCTCAATGAGTTGGGTAGTTGTAGGGCGCGGATGGCTCAGTGAGTTAGGTAGTTGTAGGGCGCGGGTGGCTCAATGAGTTAGGTAGTTGTAGGGCGCGGGTGGCTCAATGATTTAGGTAGTTGTAGGGCGCGGGTGGCTCAGTGAGTTAGGTAGTTGTTTGGTGCGAGTGGCTCAGTGAGTTAGGTAGTTGTAGGGCGCGGGTGGCTCAGTGAGTTAGGTAGTTGTAGGGCGCGGGTGGCTCAGTGAGTTAGGTAGTTGTAGGGCCCGGATGGCTCAGTGAGTTAGGTAGTTGTAGGGTGCGGGTGGCTCAGTGAGTTAGGTAGTTGTAGGGCCCGGGTGGCTCAGTGAGTTAGGTAGTTGTAGGGCGCGGGTGGCTCAGTGAGTTAGGTAGTTGTAGGGCGCGGGTGGCTCAGTGAGTTAGGTAGTTGTAGGGCGCGGGTGGTTCAGTGAGTTAGGTAGTTGTAGGGCGCGGGTTGCTCAGTCAGTTAGGTAGTTGTAGGGCGCGGGTGGCTCAGTGAGTTAGGTAGTTGTAGGGCGCGGGTGGCTCAGTGAGTTAGGTAGTTGTAGGGCCCGGGTGGCTCAGTCAGTTAGGTAGTTGTAGGGCGCGGGTGGCTCAATGAGTTAGGTAGTGGTAGGGCCCGGGTGGCTCAGTGAGTTAGGTAGTTGTAGGGCGCGGGTGGCTCAATGAGTTAGGTAGTTGTAGGGCGCGGGTGGCTCAGTGAGTTAGGTAGTTGTAGGGCGCGGGTGGCTCAGTGAATTAGGTAGTTGTAGGGCGCGGGTGGTTCAGTGAGTTAGGTAGTTGTAGGGCGCGGGTGGCTCAATGAGTTAGTTAGTTGTAGGGCCCGGGTGGCTCAGTGAGTTAGGTAGTTGTAGGGCGCGGGTGGCTCAGTGAGTTAGGTAGTTGTAGGGGAACCGGGTGGCTCAGTGAGTTAGGTAGTTGTAGGGCGCGGGTGGATCAATGAGTTAGGTAGTTGTAGGGCGCGGGTGGCTCAGTGAGTTAGGTAGTTGTAGGGCGCCGGTGGCTCAATGAGTTAGGTAGTTGTAGAGCGCTGGTGGCTCAGTGAGTTAGGTAGTTGTAGGGCGCGGGTGGCGCAGTGAGTTAGGTAGTTGTAGGGCGCGGGTGGCTCAATGAGTTAGGTAGTTGTAGGGCCCGGGTGGCTCAGTGAATTAGGTAGTTGTAGGGCGCGGGTGGCTCAGTGAGTTAGGTAGTTGTAGGGCGCGGGTGGCTCAGTGAGTTAGGTAGTTGTAGGGCGCGGGTGGCACAGTGAGCTAGGTAGTTGTAGGGCGCGGGTGGCTCAATGAGTTAGGTAGTTGTAGGGCCCGGGTGGTTCAGTGGGTTAGGTAGTTGTAGGGCGCGGGTGGCTCAGTGAGTTAGGTAGTTGTAGGGCGCGGGTGGCTCAGTGAGTTAGGTAGTTGTAGGGCGCGGGTGGCTCATTGAGTTAGGTAGTTGTAGGGCGCGGGTGGCTCAGTGAGTTAGGTAGTTGTAGGGCCCGGGTGGCTCAGTGAGTTAGGTAGTTGTAGGGCGCGGGTCGCTCAATGAGTTGGGTAGTTGTAGGGCGCGGATGGCTCAGTGAGTTAGGTAGTTGTAGGGCGCGGGTGGCTCAATGAGTTAGGTAGTTGTAGGGCGCGGGTGGCTCAATGATTTAGGTAGTTGTAGGGCGCGGGTGGCTCAGTGAGTTAGGTAGTTGTTTGGTGCGGGTGGCTCAGTGAGTTAGGTAGTTGTAGGGCGCGGGTGGCTCAGTGAGTTAGGTAGTTGTAGGGCGCGGGTGGCTCAGTGAGTTAGGTAGTTGTAGGGCCCGGATGGCTCAGTGAGTTAGGTAGTTGTAGGGTGCGGGTGGCTCAGTGAGTTAGGTAGTTGTAGGGCCCGGGTGGCTCAGTGAGTTAGGTAGTTGTAGGGCGCGGGTGGCTCAGTGAGTTAGGTAGTTGTAGGGCGCGGGTGGCTCAGTGAGTTAGGTAGTTGTAGGGCGCGGGTGGTTCAGTGAGTTAGGTAGTTGTAGGGCGCGGGTGGCTCAGTCAGTTAGGTAGTTGTAGGCGGGGGTGGATCAGTGAGTTAGGTAGTTGTAGGGCGCGGGTGGCTCAGTGAGTTAGGTAGTTGTAGGGCCCGGGTGGCTCAGTCAGTTAGGTAGTTGTAGGGCGCGGGTGGCTCAATGAGTTAGGTAGTGGTAGGGCCCGGGTGGCTCAGTGAGTTAGGTAGTTGTAGGGCGCGGGTGGCTCAATGAGTTAGGTAGTTGTAGGGCCCGGGTGGCTCAGTGAGTTAGGTAGTTGTAGGGCGCGGGTGGCTCAGTGAGTTAGGTAGTTGTAGGGCACAGGTGGCTCAGTGAGTTAGGTAGTTGAAGGGCCCGGGTAGCTCAGTGAGTTAGGTAGTTGTAGGGCGCGGGTAGCTCAGTGAGTTAGGTAGTTGTAGGGCGCGGGTGGCTCAGTGAGTTAGGTAGTTGTAGGGCACAGGTGGCTCAGTGAGTTAGGTAGTTGTAGGGCCCGGGTAGCTCAGTGAGTTAGGTAGATGTAGGGCGCGGATGGCTCAGTGAGTTAGGTAGTTGTAGGGCGCGGGTGGCTCAGTGAGTTAGGTAGTTGTAGGGCCCGGGTGGCTCAGTGAGTTAGGTAGTTGTAGGGCGCGGGTGGCTCAGTGAGTTAGGTAGTTGTAGGGGGAACGGGTGGCTCAGTGAGTTAGATAGTTGTAGGGCGCGGGTGGTTCAGTGAGTTAGGTAGTTGTAGGGCGCGGGTGGCTCAGTGAGTTAGGTAGTTGTAGGGCGCGGGTGGCTCAATGAGTCAGGTAATTGTAGGGCGCGGGTGGCTCAATGAGTTAGTTAGTTGTAGGGCCCGGGTGGCTCAGTGAGTTAGGTATTTATAGGGCGCGGGTGGCTCAGTGAGTTATGTAGTTGTAGGGCGCGGGTGGCTCAGTGAGTTAGGTAGTTGTAGGGGGAACGGGTGGCCCAGTGAGTTAGGTAGTTGTAGGGCGCCGGTGGCTCAATGAGTTAGTTAGTTGTAGGGCCCGGGTGGCTCAGTGAGTTAGGTAGTTGTAGGGCGCGGGTGGCTCAGTGAGTTAGGTAGTTGTAGGGGAACCGGGTGGCTCAGTGAGTTAGGTAGTTGTAGGGCGCGGGTGGATCAATGAGTTAGGTAGTTGTAGGGCGCGGGTGGCTCAGTGAGTTAGGTAGTTGTAGGGCGCGGGTGGCGCAGTGAGTTAGGTAGTTGTAGGGCGCGGGTGGCTCAGTGAGTTATGTAGTTGAAGGGCCCGGGTGGCTCAGTGAGTTAGGTAGTTGTAGGGCGCGGGTGGCTCAGTGAGTTAGGTAGTTGTAGGGCCCGGGTGGCTCAGTGAGTTAGGTAGTTGTAGAGCGCGGGTGGCTCAGTGAGCTAGGTAGTTGTAGGGTGCGGGTGGCTCAATGAGTTAGGTAGTTGTAGGGGAACCGGGTGGCTCAGTGAGTTAGGTAGTTGTAGGGACCGGGTGGCTGTGAGTTAGGTAGTTGTACGGCCCGGGTGGTTCAGTGAGTTAGGTAGTTGTAGGGCCCGGGTGGCTCAGTGAGTTAGGTAGTTGTAGGGCCCGGGTGGCTCAGTGAGTTAGGTAGTTGTAGGGCCCGGGTGGCTCAGTGAATTAGGTAGTTGTAGGGCGCGGGTGGCTCAGTGAGTTAGGTAGTTGTAGGGCGCGGGTGGCTCAGTGAGTTAGGTAGTTGAAGGGCGCGGGTGGCACAGTGAGCTAGGTAGTTGTAGGGCGCGGGTGGCTCAATGAGTTAGGTAGTTGTAGGGCCCGGGTGGTTCAGTGAGTTAGGTAGTTGTAGGGCGCGGGTGGCTCAGTGAGTTAGGTAGTTGTAGGGCGCGGGTGGCTCAGTGTGTTAGGTAGTTGTAGGGCGCGGGTGGCTCAGTGAGTTAGGTAGTTGTAGGGCGCGGGTGGCTCAGTGAGTTAGGTAGTTGTAGGGCCCGGGTGGCTCAGTGAGTTAGGTAGTTGTAGGGCGCGGGTCGCTCAATGAGTTGGGTAGTTGTAGGGCGCGGATGGCTCAGTGAGTTAGGTAGTTGTAGGGCGCGGGTGGCTCAATGAGTTAGGTAGTTGTAGGGCGCGGGTGGCTCAATGATTTAGGTAGTTGTAGGGCGCGGGTGGCTCAGTGAGTTAGGTAGTTGTTTGGTGCGAGTGGCTCAGTGAGTTAGGTAGTTGTAGGGCGCGGGTGGCTCAGTGAGTTAGGTAGTTGTAGGGCGCGGGTGGCTCAGTGAGTTAGGTAGTTGTAGGGCGCGGGTGGCTCAGTGAGTTACGTAGTTGTAGGGCGCGGGTGGCTCAGTGAGTTAGGTAGTTGTAGGGCGCGGGTGGCTCAGTGAGTTAGGTAGTTGTAGGGCGCGGGTGGCTCAGTGAGTTAGGTAGTTGTAGGGCGCGGGTGGCTCAGTGAGTTAGGTAGTTGTAGGGCGCGGGTGGCTCAGTGAGTTAGGTAGTTGTAGGGCGCGGGTGGCTCAGTGAGTTAGGTAGTTGTAGGGCCCGGGCGGCTCAGTCAGTTAGGTAGTTGTAGGGCGCGGGTGGTTCAGTGAGTTAGGTAGTTGTAGGACCCGGGTGGCTTAGTGCCTTAGATAAGTGTAGGGCGCGGGTGGCTCAGTGAGTTAGGTAGTTGTAGGGCCCGGGTGGCTCAGTGAGTTAGGTAGTTGTAGGGCGCGGGTGGCTCAGTGAGTTAGGTAGTTGTAGGGCCCGGGTGGCTCAGTGAGTTAGGTAGTTGTAGGGCCCGGGTAGTTCAGTGAGTTAGGTAGTTGTAGGGAACGGGTGGCTCAGTGCGTTAGGTAGTTGTAGGCCGCGGGTGGCTCAGTGAGTTAGGTAGTTGTAGGGCGCCGGTGGCTCAGTGAGTTAGGTAGTTGTAGGGCCCGGGTGGCTCAGTGAGTTAGGTAGTTGAATTACCCAACATCTCATACAAGCCTAACACCAATACGGCGTGGGTTCGCGCACGGCTTTGTAAACTACAAAAAATGGTGCACTCGACTCACAGCCGCAAGTGATCAAGTTTACGAATTGCTTGCCCAATGCAGATAGTTCTAGTCCTAGGTTGAGTACTTATCAAGATATGATCTTTCAAGTACTCATTTTGGGTTTACTTCCATGTTCTCCCACTTCCGCGTTTTAGACCTTCCCCATTGTAATGTCAAAACGCCGGCCCCCCTTTTTTTCCAAAATAATTTAACTTTTGTGATTCAAATGTTAATAAATGTCTTCCCGCGAATCGTTTTTGTTCGAACATTTTTTTTGCACATAAGTCGTGAAAGTAACAATATATATTGTTTTTGTTTAATTATATTTGTATTGATCTATTAAAAAATTATAAATTTTATTAAAGATTGATGATTGCAAATTAACTTTATATGTTTCATCAAGGACGTATTCTATATACGTCCTTGGTTTCATTAACTATGACACTTATATGTCTTGATCCGTGCCAATGGTCTTTGATGAGTTTAATTACTGGTAATAAAGTAAAAAAAACACACAAGCCAAGGTATTGTGAAAAAGAAAAGGACAAAGCCAACAACAGAATTTTGAGAAGTTTAAGCTTTGATAACAATGGCTTGGTCAAGTCTAGCTGCGGAACCGTAGCTCTTTATGGTCCTTTTGGGTTTTTTTAAGATGTGGCAGACTATCTATGAATAATCTTGGCTAAATTCTGTAAACTGAAATATTCAATAAAGAAATTGTGGGGGGGGATCCAGGCATTATGCATGGTCTTCACTCTTGGTGAAATCTGAACTCTAAAGTTAATGGGATTTTCCTTTCATAAACACTTAATGTTTTGCAGTCTCTGAAGTACATTTTTTGGTCCACAAAATGCTAGATTTCGGGAGCTTCCGCCCCCTGGACCCCTTACGGCCCTCAGTCTAATTTTTTAGGTACCTCCTAAAATTTAAGAAGTACCTCCTATTATAAAAAACTTTGAAACCCCTGTATTACTGGTGTTGCATAAAATTATTTCTAAAATAAATAAATAGGTATTGCATTTTATGCTTCAAGTCCCTTCTTCTTTTTTCCTCATAATTTGTTTAATTTGAGAATGAGATTCTTATATTATGGTAAACAAATGTAAATGATATTTATTGACGAAAATTGGATTTAAATATTTCTTGTTGGCAACTATCTATTATATCGTAACAGTGTGACTTATATCTAGGTCATAATATCAACAATGGTATTCCGTATTTTCACTTTGTTATAATATTTTATCATATTAATTCATTGTTATATTGATCGTCTAAGACAAAAAAAAATATTGGTTACTGTAACGCGGAGCGTTACAAATGTTCCCCAAACGAACAATTCAAGTACTAGTGGTATGAATGAAGAATAGTGTGAAAACATAGCAAGAAATAATTAGAGCCCAGTTTTTGACTATAGTAGTACCACATTTCGCCCAAATTGGAGGATTTTTGTATTTTGGCGGTCATTTTGGATTCAAAATGGCCGCCATAGCAAACCGAAATGGTCGCAATATGGTGCAGCATGTCTTACTCCCTGTAAATATCCATTTCCATTGAAATCTTTTCATTTTTGAATTTTTAACGATTTTTTTAATTTTTATATTGGCGGCCATTTTGAAAATGTTAAAAACAAAGAGCACAACTTTGAGTGATGATCTATTTTTGTGTCAAGTTTCAAAAGGATCCACTGTTTGGAGTGAATTTAACATTTTTTGCACCTTGGTTACCATGGCAACGGCCGCCATTTTGAATTTGCTTAACCCCTTAAAAGCTGCCACACACTACGGTGGATATTCCTACAGTTTCATAAAGCTTGATGAAAGGAATCCAAAACAAAATTAAATCCCCCCTTTTTTGTTTCCATGGCAACTGCGGCAAAGTTTGTCCAACCGATTCCGGTTTTGTTTTTTTGGCTTATCTCGTTCCACTAGATGTGGATGTTGTTTCTATCAAGTTTCATCAATTTCTGTTTGGCGAGTAACCTGCTATGATCATTTTTGTGTTTTTCATTTTTTTAGCATTTTGGTCGTTTCCATGGCAACGGCAGCCATTTTGAAAAAATCAACCCTTAAAGGCACGACTTCACATGGCATATGATATTCCTACAAGGTTTCATAAAGTTTGATCAAGGCATCTCGAAATGTGTCGGACAAACTTTTGACGGAAGAAAGAAAGAAAGAAAGAAAGAAAGAAAGAAAGAAAGAAAGAAAGAAAGAAAGAAAGAAAGAAAGAAAGAAAGAAAGAAAGAAAGAAAGAAGAAGAAGAATAATAAGAAGAATAATAAGAAACGGAGCAAACACAATATGTCTCTCAAACTTCGTTTGGGGGACATAATAAACATATTTTTGTATCAATTTTATTTTCAGTTAAAATGGAAATTTTCAATATTTTCGGTTTAACTTTCGTTTTCCTTTACGTACAATGTTGTGCAAACGGTTCATCTTTAAACAGTTGACAGAAATAAAAAAAAATATCATAAAAATCAAAACTTATATTAGTTAAATATCTATTACTACATTGCATTTGATGAAATGATCGTCTCCTTACCATATAAAGAACTGGCAAGATGGTTACGCACTGACACATCCGACCTCCACCCAACTATTCTAACCAGGCCTGATTATCGAGATGATTACCTCCATATTGGAAATTAGTCGATGAAGTTGAGGGTGAATGAAAACATCAGATTTATCGAAAATTAAGGTTTGCAAATAAATAGAGAATGAATAATCCTATTTTGCAATGCATCATATTCACATTTAAATCCATGATATGTACGATTATTTACCTATCAAACTGTTTTCAGATATTTTGTGTGATAGCCGTACTATTTATACATAAAAATAGTCATCTTTAAAAACCCAATGTTGGTTATTTGATATTTTTTTTGCACCGTAGACTGGTGAAGTACACAATTAATATTTTTATTTAATGAAAATGTACAAACATATTTATTATTTCTAAATACAATAGACTATACATGAATTTGCTCAGAAAATTAACATAAAAGGAATTAATAGATTTGTTTACATCTGCAAGCAAGGGAGCTAATCGACCGTGCCATAATATCAGTGTCAATTAACTCCCCTGATCAAAGTTGTTTTAAGCTATGGAAGAATGCTAGTCGGGTAATTTAAATTGTATTTTATCTTAAGCTCGCACCTAGATATTTTCATCCAGTATATGCGATTATATAAAGTAAATCTAAGAAATGATGCGAAAAATAAACATAAAGCTCTGGATGAAATAATGTAGAACAAATTAAAATTGAAAGCCTAAATATTTATGATTGACAATCCGATAGATAACTGATGGTCTCGTGACAATTTTTCAAATCAGATTACAGACGCTAATAAAGCTTGTCGATGTCACATGACTTAACCGCATTACTACTCGTTCGTTGCTATCACAACTCGTAGTGATACTGGTTATGGTTCACACACAGGCTATCCGAATACACAACGCTAGTAGATATGTTTTTGGACGTGAAAAGTTCGGCCTGAAGCGTCATTGTTAATGGTACAGTTCCCTGCTAAATGAAAAGGACGTATTAAAGGTTATTTTAAAGTTCCCCTAATTGGTTTGTGTATTTATTAACGACTCTTATGCCACACATATACCTTTTTCTGATTAATGATGACAAATGTAAGAAAACTGGCAAACCGTTATCTTAATTCTTGACTGCAAAAAGAAATGATAGGATTAGCAGATTCTTTACACTTTTCTTTCAAAGAAAAAAGACGAAAACTGCATTTCAAATAATATTTATACCCATGTCTGACTATCAAACAACCACATTAAGTGAACGAGTGAGTGATTGTTGTTTAACGCCAACTCAGCAATTTTGCAGCTATATCATGGCGAGAACAAGTTAATCTTCAATGAGATGATGATGAGGTGCGCTTTGTACTAGACCAACACGCTGAGCTGGATTTTTATAGTATTAGCTCACTGAAACAACAGTCTGCTGAAATACATGTCGCCAATCAGTCTTTCTCCTTAAAACTGCGTTCTTAACGGAGAAGCAACAAATACCAATTTTATAGTCTTTTGTTTGACCCGACGAGGACTCGAACCCACAATCTACCGCACTCGAGGAGAGCATGCTAACCATTACACCACCGATGCGCTTCACTTTAAGTGAAGATACATACTACATGCTCAATAATGATATTCTGTCAGTTTCCATACATTTAGTTCACACTTACCTCCAGACATCAATAAGAAGCCCAAAAGTGACAACAAAAGTGCTAAAAATTTCATCTTTGTTAACAGTTAGATTACTAGATCTGTTATGGGTAGGAACTTCCCGCGGTCCGTCTTTTATTCATATGTGACAACACGCCTTTTTAATGATTTACCATTTGTTCCAATTTTCAAACAAAGAAAAATCAATTTACAATTTCGTAATCTATAATATATGTATTAAATTTTGGTAACCAGCTTGCTTTAATGTGCCTCTGTTTTTACGTCAGTGGGTCAAAGGACGATAAATCAATGTTGCTATTTAAAGTAAATTATTTGAATTAGGTCTAACCCACCAAATGTTATAGTTTGAACAATTTAAACAACATTATTACAAGGGAACTTTACTCATTCAAGTAATATTTGAACTGTATGCACTGAATACCGAACTCATTTCGGTTTTACTTGTAAGTAATAAATTGGTTCTAGTAAAATAAGTCCAGATGAACCAATATTTCTAAGAAAAACAAATCCAAGTTTACAAATTTCCCTTGCTTTAAAGGTACTTTAAATAATTTTCCAGTTGAAATAGTTCATGGTTCATTTCTTCCAATTAAATATAAAACTTTATTCCGTCCAGTTCAGTTTCACACTATGACCTATTTTACAAGTAACTTTATTCCGGCCGGACCAATTTCACACCCAGATTTATTCTATAAGTAACCTTTTTCCGCCTGGACCAATTTCACACCTAGACCTATTTTACCATTTTACAAGTAACTTTATTCCGCCCGGACCAATTTCACACCATGATTTATTTTACTGTTACATATCTTCGTCGTCTGTTTTGTTGATTGCAACTTAAGCATTAGGAACTACAAGCTTTGGAATATCATATCAACTAAGAGAGATACACTCCACATGCAGATACTATTGGAATGTTGCTATAAAAATGGAAAGTTTACTAAGAGAAATTTCTCTTGTCATACAGGTTGATTCTTAACCAGCCGTAATTGCGAATTTCTAAGTGTAGGTCAATGTATGAAGCAGACGTAGCTGTATCAGTGGGATATATACGATCGACATGGTCACCAAACCTGGAAGCATTTAGTGAATGGATATTATCTATATAGCGGAACATGAAGGTAAAGGATCGGGTTAGCTTCTATCAATTTGTGAAAGAAATTCCTTTATAGTCAACTTAATAAGAATAAATGAACATAGAGGACGAGAAGATGACCACAGTTAGTATCCATAGGTATATGCGTTGTCGATCAAAAATCAAACATTTTGATAATCAAAGTTTCAGAGAACTTATTCTTGATTCAGAGTGTTTGTTTGTACTAAACATTGATTAACACGACCCCCACTAAAAACTCAGGTGCTCCGGGAGGATAAGCAGTTCCTGCTCAACTAGTAGCACCCGTCGTGTTAATCTAGCTACAAACCCGCTGATAAGTCATTGGAAATATGTTTCATAGAGCATTCGGTAGACCCAGCAATATAACGCTGTTTGTGCGACTTGGGTATCGCGATCAGATTGGTGGAAGATTCAGCTGTTCATATATGGTTGAAATTCCACAAAACGCAAAAATTGACGTATGCTTTTCCTGTGGATATCCTCTGTGGCAAAGGTAAGGGTATATGCAGAGTTGTCAAGCGAACTGTCAATATCCATTTACCCATCAAACAGTCTATGTACGGTGACCCACACACAAAAACGATCTCGCTATGGGGCCTTTTCCTCAGAGACAAATACACTCTTGTCTCGGAGGAAAGACATGCTATATTTTGATCTTCGAAGATCGATGTTGCTTGAGTGCTTTTTTGTATGTTCATCGAACTGTGTTTGTTCTATTGTGATTTTAATGACACACTTATTTGACAGAAAAATGTCAAGAATGTAACTGACAGAAAATAAAATAACGAGATAAAAAGTCACACCACATATAGGTATGTGTTGATTGACTATTGTCTAATATTAATAAAGTGAAAAACAAAACAAAAAAAACACACGGTCGGAACAGCACCCCCTAAATCTAATCACAAAATACCACACTGTCAGAACAGCACCCCCTAAATCTAATCACAAAATACCACACTGTCGGAACAGCACCCCCTAAATCTAATCACAAAATACCACACTGTCGGAACAGCACCCCCTAAATCTAATCACAAAATACCACACTGTCGGAACAGCACCCCTAAATCTAATCACAAAATACCACACTGTCGGAACAGCACCCCCTAAATCAAAAATACCACACCGTCAGAACAGCACCCCCTAAATCAAAAATACCACACTGTCAGAACAACACCCCCTAAATCAAAAATACCACACTGTCGGAACAGCACCCCCTAAATCAAAAATACCACACTGTCGGAACAGCACCCCCTAAATCAAAAATACCACACTGTCGAAACAGCACCCCCTAAATCTAATCACAAAATACCACACTGTCGGAACAGCACCCCCTAAATCTAATCACAAAATACCACACTGTCGGAACAGCACCCCCTAAATCAAAAATACCACACGGTCGGAACAGCACCCCCTAAATCTAATCACAAATGCCACACTGTCAGAACAGCACCCCCTAAATCAAAAATACCACACGGTCGGAACAGCACCCCCTAAATCAAAAATACCACACTGTCGAAACAGCACCCCCTAAATCAAAAATACCACACTGTTGGAACAGCACCCCCTAAATCAAAAATACCACACTGTTGGAACAGCACCCCCTAAATCAAAAATACAACACTGTTGGAACAGCACCCCCTAAATCAAAAATACCACACTGTTGGAACAGCACCCCCTAAATCAAAAATACCACACTGTCGGAACAGCACCCCCTAAATCTAATCGCAAAATCATAGACAGAAGCTTAGCAATAACCATAATACACATATGCATGACCGCTCACTTTCTTGGCTTTTTCCACTTCAAGAAAAAAAGTGGCGGGGATAAACTAGTATTATCAGCAGTATTGCAGCTATACTAATATACGAACACAAGTTTACTAATAATGCATAAGTAGATGAATAGTGGCGCTAATGTGGTTTTATGGACTCTTAACATGAAGAAGAGTAGATGGTGAGTAGACTCAGGGATGTTTTAATTGTAACAGCCAGTCACCAATGACCACCCTTAAACTAATACATATTAGGAGCTACTGACGGTTATTTTTAACGTGCAAGGTGCATGTCATTCACAATTATCGCTCTAAGGGAGAATTGCGTATCTGCGTCGTCCTTCTCAATCAGCCGGCGCCTTTTTCTGCTATACGTTACCCATACCGGAGAACTTATGCTATGTTTCTTTATCCGCGAGTTCTCAATTGAAGACCTATTCAATATTCTAAATGTTAAGTGCCGATATAATTAGAACATTATATGGCCCACTCACATAAATAAAGACGACATCCTTTGTTATTGCGCAATCAAATAAAAACGTAGATATACAATGTAGTACGTATCTATGTAATTAAGATGAAATGTTATATATATATATTTATCCGTATAATAATATCAACTTAGGTCATCTCTTAATATTGTTCAATATTCATAATTGTTTTGTAATAGTAACATATGGTGTGACCTGGTTTACTTTTGGCATAAAAGAAAATGGCGGCCGATGAATTGCTATCTGATTACTTATCGTCAATCAAGTCATATTCATAAAGAACACAAATATGACAAAACAATAAATGATGCAGGAAAACATGGCGCTAAATATGTAATGGAAAATACACTCCATCTGTAGATTCTTAAAAAATAATGAACGGGACCCGTAAGGGTATCTCATACTTAGTATTTGTTCGTTTGTTTGATGGTGTTTAGCGCCACTTTCAACTATATTTCAGTTATTTCGTGGTGGTCAGTTTGATTGGTGGAGGAAACTGGAGAATCCGGAGAAAACCACCGACCTGTCGCAAGTCAATGACAAACTTTATCACATAGCCTTGTACACCTCGCCCTGATCGAGATTCGAACTCACAACATCAGTGGTGATAGGCACTGATTGCATAGGTAGTTGTAAATTCAACTACCATAAGATCACGGCCACGACGGACCTCATACTTTATAAAAAATGTTTTTATTTGATAATTTACAGTAATATTTAGAAAGCCAAATTAGATAACAACTTGCATAAATTAAACGATATTCTTCATAGGCATACGTCATTTCGATTCTCGTCTATATTTAGATATTTCATGGTATTTTCAGCGTCCCAAATGTTCACCTATGGTCTGTCCGATTTGTAATTACTCGCAGTCGGTTCGTTACTTGTTGTTTGTATTGAATTTTTGAAACTTAAAACAGACCTTAATAGGTCAAGCAGTGGTTTGATACCCTAAAATATTTATAACACTTTTTTAAGCCTAAAATGGTAAAAGGTTAAAGTTCATATACTCAAAAACAAAAGAATAAACTGTAGAGTCTGAAAAATAATCCACTGTCCGAACAATAGATGTGAGCACTCGCCCAAAAAAAGATATTTGCTATGTAATAGTACGCCCGTGGGACAATGTAAGCATTCGTCCACAAAATAAATAGTCGTATAAACAGAGGATCGTCGTATAGTCACCCTCTTATCGTGTATAAACAGAGGATCGTCGTATAGTCACCCTCTTATCGTGTATAAACAGAGGATCGTCGTATAGTCACCCTCTTATCGTGCATAAGTCATGTTATTTGGGTTCTCTTCCTGTTGTTGATAACGTCATTTTAAAGGTTCGTTTGGTCAAATACTGCAACCAGTTTCTTTGTTGCTAATGCTGAGAAGTTACACGTGGTGGTCCAGTTCTGGGGCTTTCGGCAACATCGTATTATCCCAAAATGAGCGGTCTGTGATGCTATAGTGACAATTAAAAAGGCTTTGCAACCTTTCGCACACATTTCAGCAGTTGTCATACATTTACCACGATCATGTTCGACATAAATGAAACGAGCAGTTTTCTTTGTTACACCCGTGTTTCATTTGACTTTGAGCGTACCTGATAACGGTATTAAAAAAAACGCGTCATGCGCAATAAGTAAGATATCTACGTTTTTATTATGTTCACGTTTTTATTATACCTTCTGGTAGACTATTAATACTCCAGGGGTATCATCTGGTCCGTGGTTAATGTTTTGGCACTGACATGGGTTCCTAGATCCATTCATTGTTGAAGTTTTCTATTCCTAAACAATGCAATTAATATTAAAACTAAGGTTATCCTCGCTCTGACATAGATGACTGTAGCAGATTTTGGCTACCATTATACTGTTTGTCACTTAGTCAATCATGGCTCTCTTGACCTTTCTATTTAATTTTCCCAACCAAAGACTTATTTTGTTTTACAACTGGTTATCAGCGTACATTATAAAGTTTATTCCAGAAACGAGTCGTGCGCACTAAACTAGATATCTACGTTTAAACAAATATTTAGAATATTCCAGAAACGAGTCATGCGCACTAAACTAGGTATCTACGTTTAAACAAATATTTAGAATATTCCAGAAACGAGTTGTGCGCACTAAACTAGATATCTACGTTTAAACAAATATTTAGAATATTCCAGAAACGAGTTGTGCGCACTAAACTAGATATCTACGTTTAAACAAATATTTAGAATATTCCAGAAACGAGTCATGCGCACTAAACTAGGTATCTACGTTTAAACAAATATTTAGAATATTCCAGAAACGAGTTGTGCGCACTAAACTAGATATCTATGCTTTTACCAAATATCAAGAACAATTTCTTTTTTATTATAACTTCCGTATACAATGGTTGATGATGCTCGTCTAATTACGTAGTAAACGAAATTCAGGGAAGGACTTACAAACGAAGCGCTTTTCAATGGTACATTTATGATCATCCAATAAGAACCCTAGTATTTTCCACAACTGCAAACATTGTGCTTCATTGTCGTTTGGTTTCGGTTCATTCTCAGCCCAAAAAGAATTGTCAGAAATGTTTCTGCTATAGTCATATATATCACAAATCCATTCATATTGATAATAATGTTGTTTTCCCCCAATCCATGTATCAGAGTTTGTCAAATTGCCAATCCATTTGGCTTCTGATACTGACAAGACATTAGTTAGACATGCAGAATTGTTTGAACACACATCCCGAGCTTCCATCCATGATTTCATGGTGCTACTCACATAATAACAGGCCAATGATGAGTCACTAAATATCCATCCATCACGACACGGCTTCACTTCACCATGAAACCATTCTTGTTTCAGATTAACACTAATATCATCGCTTTCTGTTCCTGCTCGATCACTTCCTGTTTCCATATTTTTATAAATGTTATTATCATCATCACAGTTATTTGAGATTTTAACAGATAAATAAATTACTCCAGATATTGATGCCAAGGAGATGAATAATAGTAAAATCGTCCCGAATTTCCATAAATTAAGTTCTTTTTTCTTGAATTTGTCTGTTGGTCTTTTTAGAGTATCATAATTATTTTCCTCTACATTTTTACAAGATAAACCTCTGTACGTGTTATCTGTTTCATCTGTATCTTCCTCACCAACTTCATGATAAATGGCGTCCCCTGTTATGGAGCAATATTCGTTTTCTGTACAATGTAACTTGTCTTTATTACGACAGCTTGAATAATTCATTTCCATAGCTCCGCTGTTCTCTGTATGTTTCATTTTTAAATATTTAACGGTAAAACTTTGTACGGTGTTTATATATAGCAATGACAATTTATTTTTTCCGTTTCAAATTAAAGTTTTTAAGATTACACTTCCCGATACTGAATCATTTGAAGCTGACATTTAATACCAGGAAAGTAAGTCTCAATTTTAGTACTGTAGTGAATTTTGATAATTCCTTTTGTTATGTTCTTTATTGATTTCCTGAAATTGTCATTAATATAACTGTACTTGCACTTTTGGTATGAGTGCATCTTAGTTTCATCAATTCTATTTTCGTATGACTAATTAGTAACATGACAGTATTTTATTGCACTCCTTTGCATGGGAATGAGGTCAATAGACTGTATCAGATGTGACCTAGGTCATTGTATTGCATCAGGCACCCTAGTGCCCTTCCTCTGGTGCCCTAGTGTGTTAGATCAGGTGCCCTAGCGACCTTGGTTAGTGCTATTTCATCAGATTTTAAGCAGTAATTGCATCAGAAACATTGAGTCAAACCTATTTTTGTTATACGATTAATAGAGCATAATTTTAGTATAAATAGCTCACCTTTATTATGTTAATCAGTCCATTTTTCCATCTTGTTAAGTAAAGAGTAAGATCTGGTATATTTGTATTATACTGTATGTATTGTTATATGCAAAGGATTTTATAATACAAAATAGTGAATTTATCAGCGACTTCTTGTATCATTTATAGTAGTTCAGACTTCACAAGGATCCATTTTATTTATTTATGTGACAAGAACTTCTATGGAACACGCTACCCAGTTTCATATAAAGGAAGGGCTGTTTGGTTGAGTGAGCTGGTACCACTTGAGTGTCTGTCATCGTAATACGTGTGTCATTTGCATACGTCATCGGTATCAGTGTCACCTGTGTCCGTCGTCACCCTACTGGAGATAACTGACCAGCTGTTTATCACCACCACCACCCCCCTTCTCGCTACATTTCGTTACATTGGTGGCAGCGGTGGGATCTTTTGTGAGACTTCAATTACTTTTTGTGTGCATTCGTAATACGAATAAAATTATGGGTACATCAAGGATTACAAGGAGGAACATAACTCAGGCTTTTACGCCCTATGATGTAAGAAAACAAAGCCCGAGAACCAGACTCTTTACTTCTACAGACTCAGGAATTGGTAGGTCACCGCTTCCTGCGACTCCATTGGACGTACAAATGGAGAGAAGTCCACATACTCTGAGTAATCGGAGAGGAAGGTACTTCTCACCTATGAACGACCAAACTATGGAAGTCAATGAGGCAGGCGATGACGACCTGGAAGAAAACACTACGAATCAGTGGGGGAAAGTTTTGGCTTATTTGGATGAGCCTCCTAGCTGTATGTAGTGCGTGTGTAGCTTTTGCATGGATCAAATTCCCTGAGAATAAAGTTGTTCAACGTTCTCAAGAATATGTAATGGCAGGATTGCTCACTATTATGGGAGTCATGATCATAACGATTTTCCTGAAGCTTATATGGCATTCTTGTCGTAGGGAAAGTAAGGAAATGTCTCACGGTAGGAGCGCCGTAAGATATCAGTGTCCTTCAAGAGGTGATGAGAGTAACGATTATGGTGAAAATGAGGGACAATGTGGTCCTTATCAGGAACCACAAGGCTTTGGAAAGGTGCCCGAACGCTCGGGTACATTTTGCTTGAGACCTGATCCGAATGGACATTCGTTTTCAAGAAGTGGGGGGCAGACGTTAGGGCAATTCTCAGAGCCCGAACGGGTTCAATCTGAGGATGATGGAATCGGGGTGGAAGTAAGGAACTCTGAGGGAACATGTAATCCAACTGCCTTGGCATCGCATGAAGTTACACCTATCCCTTCGGTAGCAACGAACGAACATCAGTTTATGGCTATGTCACGTATATAAGAGTATCCTGTCCGGAGGACCTTCTCGGGTAGTAATGCGGACGTCTGGACCGAGTTCTTGCAGTATTTTGAGAACTTGGCAGAGCTTAATGCATGGGGTCAGGAAAAATCTAGGAGAGTGCTACTCAGTACTCTACATGGACAAGCAGAGACATTTGCTTATGGGTTGCCGTTCGTGTTTCAGCGCGATTATAACAGACTCAAACAGAAGATGGAAGAGAGATTTGGGCACACGGCCATGAAGGAGCGCTACATGGCCGAAGCAAAATTAAGGAAAAGACAGACTGGAGAGTCGTTGAGAGACTTTGGTCAGTCTTCACCCTACTGGAGATAACTGACCAGCTGTTTATCACCACCACCACCTCCCTTCTCGCTACATTTCGTCACAGTACAATAAAAAGTAATGAGAAGAAAAATTATATTACATATGTGATATTTATACACTATACCATTGAGGCTCCCATTTTGAGATTATACGTTACTTTCAAAAACAAATCTTCGCTGTTAAGGGTCCGATTCTCGTAGCCATAGTATAAATTAAACTTGTGTTACAAAATACTTAATAATGATAGTACATTATATTTATATGACTGTTTACTGCCTTTTACACGAGAGGAAAACGAATTAAATTTGCGAAACTAAACAGACATTTGAAATCCGCTCACTAGATAACAATTATTCGCAAACTCGTTTTTCCCTTCTTCTATTAAATCATGCAATAAATTAAGTCCACAATTAAGAAATGCACCTACTTTAAATAGATTTAAACAAGCAACTATAAAATCAAACATTTAAACCCCACAAATTGTATAATGCTGAGTGTAGAATTTAAAATATAATTCACACTAGACTAAGACATAGATCTAGTAGCTTAAATGCTGATCTGTTGTGACTTTTACCCATTTATGACCACAGCCTTAACCCCCCCCCCCCCACATTTTTTTTTAATTTCAACAATTTCCAGTTACTTTCTGATTTCACGTACATGTCTATTTAAAAAAATGCTCACATTGAATAATTTCATGCTTTTTTGTGTTGTCTTTTTTGCTTGTTTGTTTGTTTGTTTGTTTGTTTGTTTGTTTTGGTTTTTGTTCTTTTTTTTGTGTGTGTTTTTTTATAAGTGTTACTGAAATACATTGAATAGCTAAAATCAAATATTTTTCATGTGGCAAGAATTTATAATGTTGTATATTGTATTTTACTATTGCCGACGTATGTATTATTGTTAATATTTATTATGTGGAGAGGACCATTGTAAGTTGATATAACTTGGATCCGATCCAGTTGTTATAATGCTTAGCAATAAAACATGTTGAATCTAATCTAGGGTCCGATCATTTAGTTTTGACGGGGGTGTTGGGTTTCCCCAAACCTGATCAATTTACATTTTTCTATACAATTTGACGACAGAAAATAAAAAAAGCAATTAAATGATAGTTCTATTTAGGTAGATTTTGGTTGGTTTTTGGTTTTTGTTTTTTTTTATAATTAACGAGATTGTGTTTTACCATTACGATCCGAAGTCACAATACAAATTGAATTCTTAAAATTTACACAACGATACATTGTATCTTCTGTGGTAGTATACGTAGTAAAAAAAAATTAAAAAAAACAACGAAATACCACAATGTCGGAACAATTCCAAATTAAATTATTAAAATCGTAGAAAGAGGCAAAATAGACACCTCTAACACACAAATACATGACCGCTGACTTTCCTTGCTTGGTATAGAGGCACTTTTATAAAAGAAAATGTGGATGGGTAAAACTAGTTTTATGGGCCCCAACCTCCCCTCTTAGTGAAATGATATGATCATGCAAGTGCTTTCTAAATGTGAGTAAAATGGCAATCTTCACATATAACCAGGCGAATAAAGAACGCTATGAACATTATACATGGTATATGTAATCTTTAATATCCGTGATACAGTTAATTAATATATCTATACCATTCGATTAAAAGCCATATCGTGACCTTAAATAGTCATGAAAAACGTATGTTAATATAATAATAATAATAATAATAATTATATTGTTCCAATTAAGGGCCCCCGAAGAGGCACACCCCTTGAATCCGCCACTGGAGCCATACATAATCTGATTTTATAAGGACCACAAAAGGAGAAATAATAAAAATTGGTCGAAAAATAAATGTACCACATACTCCCAATAACACCCAGACAACCCCCCTATTTAGCATCCTGGGGAGATCTTGTTTCTGTGGTGGATTTCTAAGTGGAATAAAAACAGAAACTTTGTGGAGTTGTAGAGGGTCATACAATTAGCATTACTTCCAAGTTTGGCTTCAACTGGCACAGTGGGTTCATAGATTATTGAAATGTAAACGTTTACGGACGACGATGGCTGACGCAATGTAATGACAATAGATCACTTTATTCTTGTGAAAGGTGAGCCGGCTAAAAAGTTGTCGTGGACTGTTGAGCGATTACTCATTTCCAATGGAAATTTCGCGAGGCTACTCATTTCCAATAGAAATTTCGCGAAAAAAAATAATTCACAAGTATTTTAATAGGATATTTAAGCGAATATTTAACCGATTGTGCCAATCTTACTGTTACTGTATATATTTTATATGTAATTATCACAGATTATTATACAGTGATTGTTCAAATACAGACCTCTCATTGGGGACCGTCGTGGTCGTGATCGTATGGTAGTTTGATTTACAACTACCTATGCAATCAGTGTCTATATATCATCACTAAAGTTATCAATTCGAATCCCCGCTATTGCGAGGTGTACTCGATGCAGCATTATGTGATACAGTTTGTCAGTGACTTGCGGCAGGTCGGTGATTTTTTCAGGGTACTCCGGTTTCATCCACCAATAAAACTGACCGCCTAACCCCAGATCTCCTATTTGTACTTGATTGTACTTACACATTTGAAATATAATTGATGGTTGTATAAATCAACATTAGTATTAAAATACCAAATGTTAAAATTTGTGACATTTTGTTTACTTTTCGGCGTTTTGAAAAATCAAAAATAATTAATTATGTTCGTTCTATTTACTTTTTAATACTATTATTTTATAACATTTCTAGCTCAAATTTGCCACATATCAAGTGCTTTATTTCAGGTAATTGTCACACAAATATTGTCAAATGTAAGGGTTGTTTTCCTCCTTTTTTCATTACTATGTTAAAAATACGCTAGGTAAGAGTTCCTTATGGCATCCCCACCTAAATATCTATGAAATTTGTATATTTAATAATAAGTATATTAACTTAATGATTTTGACCATAAATAGGGTTATGGTTAGGGTTTAGGGTTTAGGGTTGGGTGGGGTGTGCTATAAGGAACTCCCTTTATTTCTTTAGAAAATCTCCATGGTTTATTATTAACGGATTCAGCGATGTAGAATACATGTATTTATTTATGTATGCACTCCTATACTTTGTTTTCTTGCTTTGAATACATTTAATGTCTTATTTCATCCAAACCCTGTTTGATTTCTACGTTTTTTATTATTTTTAATAAAGTCAAACAAACCGAACAATAAGCTTCGTTTATTAGATATGACATATGTAATGAATAAAGCCTAGAATAGCATGCATAAGCACATAAGGGTACCACAAATTCTAGAATAGCATGCATAAGCACATAAGGGTACCAGCAATTCTAAAATAGCATGCATAAGCACATAAGGGTACCAACAATTCTAGAATAGCATGCATAAGCACATAAGGGTACCAAAAATACTAGAATAGCATGCATAAGCACATAAGGGTACCAAAAATTCTAGAATAGCACGCATAAGCACATAAGGGTACCAACAATTATAGAATAGCATGCATAAGCACATAAGGGTATCAAAAATTATAGAAAAGCACGCATAAGCACATAAGGGTACCAACAATTATAGAATAGCATGCATAAGCACATAAGGGTACCAAAAATTCTAGAATAGCATGCATAAGCACATAAGGGTACCAACAATTCGAGAATAGCATGCATAAGCACATAAGGTACCAAAAATTCGAGTTGATCTTTGCTGCAGTAAAGCCTGATGATTTTCTTCAAATTGTACGTATGTACGATTGAAGTGAAAAGGTTTATCAAGGGTGCACTCGATATGACAAAGTCGATTTGTTTTTGTTAAAATTTCTTATATCAGTCTATATTTTACTTAAATAGGAAAAAATGAACCAAAAACAATAAAAGTTACTTGACATTTATATAAGAGGTTGTTTTCACAAAGATAGCATCAACTACTAATAATGGGTTGTAGTTTTCGGTTTTTCACCATGTAACATAATTTGTTTTATAGAATCTGGATATTTTATTTTAAGTAAAGATTAGCAATGATAGGTGTGTTGTTTGCAGATTGTAGTGTGGACAACGTTTCTATGACACCTGTGTGGTCTGTAGATTGTAGAGTGGTCAACGTTTCTATGACACCTGTGTTGTCTGCAGATTGTAGTGTGGACAACGTTTCTATGACGACTGTGTTGTCTGTAGATTGTAATGTGGTTAACGTTTCTATGACACCTGTGTGGTCTGTAGATTGTGGTGTGGTCAACGTTTCTATGACGCCTGTGTTGTCGGCAGATTGTGGTGTGGTCAACGTTTCTTTGACGCCTGTGCTGTCTGTAAATTGTGGTGTGGTCAACGTTTCTATGACGCACGTGTTGTCTGTAGATTGTAGTGTGGTCAACGTTTCTATGACGCCTGTGTTGTCTGCAGATTGTGGTGTGGTCAATTTTTCTATGACATGTGTGTTGTCGGCAAATTGTAGTGGGGTCAACGTTTCTATGACGCCTGTGTTGTCTGCAAATTGTAGTGTGGTCAACGTTTCTATGACGCCTGTGTTGTCTGCAGATTGTAGTGTGATCAACGTTTCTATGACGCATGTGTTGTCTGCAGATTATAGTGTGGTCAACGTTTCTATGACGCCTGTGTTGTCTGCAGATTGTAGTGTGTTGAGCGTTTCTATGACGCCTGTATTGTCTGCAGATTGTAGTGTGGTCAACGTTTCTATTACGCCTGAGTTGACTGCAGATTGTAGTGTGATAAACGGTTCTATTACGCCTGTGTTGTCTGCAAATTGTAGTGTGGTCAACGTTTCTGTGACATGTGTGTTGTCTGCAAATTGTGGTGTGGTCAACGTATCTATGACATGTGTGTTGTCTGCAGATTGTGGTGTGGTCAACATTTCTATGACGCCTGTGTTGTCTGCAGATTGTGGTGTGGTCAACGTTTCTATGACATGTGTGTTGTCTGCAGATTGTGGTGTGGTCATTTTTTTCTATTACGCCTGTGTTGTGTGCAGATTGTAGTGTGGTCAACGTTTCAATGACGCCTGTGTTGTTTGCAGATTGTGGTGTGGTCAACGTTTCTATGACGCCTGTGTTGTCTGCAGATTGTAGTGTGGTCAACGTTTCTATGACGCCTGTGTTGTGCAGATTGTAGTGTGGTCAACGTTTCTATGACGCCTGTGTTGTCTGCAGATAGTGGTGTGGTCAATTATTCTATGACATGTGTGTTGTCTGCAAATTGTAGTGGGGTCAACCTTTCTATGACTCCTGTGTTGTCTGCAAATTGTAGTGTGGTCAACGTTTCTATGACGCCTGTGTTGTCTGCAGATTGTGGTGTGGTCAACGTTTCTATGACATGTGTGTTGTCTGCAGATTGTGGTGTGGTCAATTTTTTCTATTACGCCTGTGTTGTGTGCAGATTGTAGTGTGGTCAACGTTTCTATGACGCCTGTGTTGTTTGCAGATTGTAGTGTGGTCAACGTTTCTATGCCATGTGTATTGTCTGCAGATTGTGGTGTCATCAACCTTTCTATGACATGTGTTTTCTGCAAATTGTGGTGTGGTCAACGTTTCTATGACATGTGTGTTGTCTGCAGATTGTGGTGTGGTCAACATTTCTGTGACGCCTGTGTTGTCTGCAGATTGTGGTGTGGTCAATGTTTCTATGACGTGTGTTGTCTGCAGATTGTGGTGTGGTCAACATTTCTATTACGCCTGTGTTGTCTGCAGATTGTGGTGTGGTCAACGTTTCTATGACGCCTGTGTTGTCTGCAGATTGTGGTGTGGTCAACATTTCTATGACTCCTGTGTTGACTTGACGCCTGTGTTGACTGCAGATTGTAGTGTGGTCCACGTTTCCATGACGCATGTGTTGTCTGCAGATTGTGGTGTGGTCCACGTTTCCATGACGCATGTGTTGTCTGCAGATTGTAGTGTGGTCAACGTTTCTATGACGCCTGTGTTGTTTGCAGATTGTAGTGTGGTCAACGTTTCTATGCCATGTGTGTTGTCTGCAGATTGTAGTGTGGTCAACGTTTCTATGCCATGTGTGTTGTCTGCAGATTGTGGTGTCATCAACCTTTCTATGACATGTGTTTTCTGCAAATTGTGGTGTGGTCAACGTTTCTATGACATGTGTGTTGTCTGCAGATTGTGGTGTGGTCAACATTTCTGTGACGCCTGTGTTGTCTGCAGATTGTGGTGTGGTCAATGTTTCTATGACGTGTGTTGTCTGCAGATTGTGGTGTGGTCAACATTTCTATTACGCCTGTGTTGTCTGCAGATTGTGGTGTGGTCAACGTTTCTATGACGCCTGTGTTGTCTGCAGATTGTGGTGTGGTCAACATTTCTATGACTCCTGTGTTGACTTGACGCCTGTGTTGACTGCAGATTGTAGTGTGGTCCACGTTTCCATGACGCATGTGTTGTCTGCAGATTGTGGTGTGGCCAACGTTTCTATGATGCCTATGTTGACTGCAAATTGTCGTCTGGTCAACGTTTCTATGACGCCTGTGTTGTGTGCAGATTGTAGTGTGGTCAACGTTTCTATGACGCCTGTGTTGTCTGCAGATTGTAGTGTGGTCTACGTTTCTATTACGCCTGTTATCGGCATATTGTAGTGTGGTGAGCGTTTCTATGACGCCGGTGTAGTCTGCAGATTGTAGTGTGATCAACGTTTCTATTACGCCTGTGTTGACTGCAGATTGTAGTGTGGTCAACGTTTCTATGCCATGTGTGTTGTCTGCAGATTGTGGTGTGGTCAACATTTCTATGACATGTGTGTTGTCTGCAGATTGTGGTGTGGTCAACGTTTCTATTACGCCTGTGTTGTCTGCAAATTGTAGTGTGGTCAACGTTTCTATGCCATGTGTGTTGTCTGCAGATTGTGGTGTGGTCAACATTTCTATGACATGTGTGTTGTCTGCAGATTGTGGTGTGGTCAACGTTTCTATGACATGTGTGTTTTCTGCAGATTGTGGTGTGGTCATTTTTCTATTACGCCTGTGTTGTGTGCAGATTGTAGTGTGGTCAACGTTTCTATGCCATGTGTGTTGTCTGCAGATTGTAGTGTGGTCAACGTTTCTATGACGCCTGTGTTGTTTGCAGATTGTAGTGTGGTCAACGTTTCTATGCCATGTGTGTTGTCTGCAGATTGTGGTGTGGTCAACGTTTCTATGCCATGTGTGTTGTCTGCAGATTGTAGTGTGGTCAACGTTTCTATGCCATGTGTGTTGTCTGCAGATTGTAGTGTGGTCAACGTTTCTATGACATGTGTGTTGTCTGCAGATTGTGGTGTGGTCAACGTTTCTATGACGCCTGTGTTGTTTGCAGATTGTAGTGTGGTCAACGTTTCTATGCCATGTGTGTTGTCTGCAGATTGTGGTGTGGTCAACGTTTCTATGCCATGTGTGTTGTCTGCAGATTGTAGTGTGGTCAACGTTTCTATGCCATGTGTGTTGTCTGCAGATTGTGGTGTCATCAACCTTTCTATGACATGTGTTTTCTACAAATTGTGGTGTGGTCAACGTTTCTATGACATGTGTGTTGTCTGCAGATTGTGGTGTGGTCAACATTTCTATGACGCCTGTGTTTTCTGCAAATTGTGGTGTGGTCAACGTTTCTATGCCATGTGTTGTCTGCAGATTGTGGTGTGGTCAACGTTTCTATGACGCCTGTGTTGTTTGCAGATTGTAGTGTGGTCAACGTTTCTATGCCATGTGTGTTGTCTGCAGATTGTGGTGTGGTCAACGTTTCTATGCCATGTGTGTTGTCTGCAGATTGTGGTGTCATCAACCTTTCTATGACATGTGTTTTCTACAAATTGTGGTGTGGTCAACGTTTCTATGACATGTGTGTTGTCTGCAGATTGTGGTGTCATCAACCTTTCTATGACATGTGTTTTCTGCAAATTGTGGTGTGGTCAACGTTTCTATGACATGTGTGTTGTCTGCAGATTGTGGTGTGGTCAACATTTCTGTGACGCCTGTGTTGTCTGCAGATTGTGGTGTGGTCAATGTTTCTGACATGTGTGTTGTCTGCAGATTGTGGTGTGGTCAACATTTCTATTACGCCTGTGTTGTCTGCAGATTGTGGTGTGGTCAACGTTTCTATGACGCCTGTGTTGTCTGCAGATTGTGGTGTGGTCAACATTTCTATGACTCCTGTGTTGACTTGACGCCTGTGTTGACTGCAGATTGTAGTGTGGTCCACGTTTCCATGACGCCTGTGTTGTCTGCAGATTGTGGTGTGGCCAACGTTTCTATGATGCCTATGTTGACTGCAAATTGTCGTCTGGTCAACGTTTCTATGACATGTGTGTTGTGTGCAGATTGAGGTGTGATCAAAGTTCCCATGACACATGTGTTGTCTGTAGATTCATGCATGGTCAACGTTTCTATGGCATGTGTTGTCTGCATATTGTAGTGTGGTCAACATTTCTATGACATGTGTGTTGTGTGCAGATTATGGTGTGGTCAATGTTTCTATTACGCCTGTGTTGTGTGCAGATTGTGGTGTGGTCAATGTTTCTATGACGTCCGTGTTGTTTTCAGATGAAGGTGTGGTCAACGTTTCTATGACGTGTATTGTCAGCAAAATGAAGTGGGGTCAAGTTTTCTATGACGTGCGTGTTGTATGCAGATTATGGTGTTATCAACGTTTATATGACATGTGCGTTGTCTGCAAATTGTAGTGTGGTTTCAGTTCATTTGGCCAAGCTATTTTAGAGAAGATTTTTAGAAATCGACCAACCAGAAACAAGAATTGCCTATGGCAGCCATATATGTTAACGGATCGAGACAAAATGAGCTATCTTTATAGAGGACCTTCCATAGATACTTCCTACCAAGTTTCGTTCATTTGGTTAAGTGGTTTCAGAGGACAAAATTTGTAGAAATAGACCAACCAGAAACAAGAATTGCCTACGACGGCCATGTTTGTTAACGTATCAGTATGAAATGAGGAATAGAGGACCTTCCATAGATGCTTCCTACAAAGTTTTGGTTCATTTGGCAAGCGGCTTCAGAGAAGATTTTTAGAAATCGACCAACTAAAAACAAGAATTGCCTATGGTAGCCATGTTCATTAACGGATCGGGACGAAATGAGCAATCTTTTTAGGGGACTTTTCATAGAAGTTTTGAATTCATTTGGACAAGCAGTTTCAAGGGAGAAGATTTTTTTAGAAATTGCCCAAAGAGAAACAAGAAATGTCTATGGCGGCCATGTTTGTTAACGGATCGGGACGAAATTAGCAATATTTCAGGTATATCGCGGTGGTCAGTTTTATTAGTGTAGGAAACCGGAGTACCCGGAGAACATCACTAACCTGCCGCATCTCACTGACAAACTTCATCACATAATGTTGTATGAGTACACCTTACCATGAGCAGGATTCAAACTCACAACGTTAGTGATGATAGACACTGATTGCATTGGTATTTATAAATACAACTACCATATGACGACAGCCCCTAAAACGCTTAGGGTGAGTGAGTGATTTTTGTTTAACTCCAACTCAGCACTTTTTCAGCTATATCATGGCGAGTACAATTTAATTTTCAATGAGATGATGATGAGATCCGCTTTGTTCTAGACAAATGCACTGGGTTGGATTTTTATAGTGCTAGCTCACTGAAACAACAGGCCGCGGATAGACATGTCACCCTCACTCGGACACATTATTCTGCTTCCGAGCCAACCAGTCTTTGCTCTTTCTCCTTAATGCTGCATGCTTAGCGGAGAAGCAACAAATACCAATTTTATAGTCTTTGTAAAATGTTTAAATAATACTAAAAATACCAAATGTGTATGAAAAAAAAAAAAATTATCTTAGAACTTGATGAGATTTAATTTTATTCAAGTATATTACATCAATGCCAGGTATGATAAAGGTAAGTGGAACATACCCACAATAGTCAACAGTCAATAATATATAAAGTTTAAAGACATCCCATTTCTTCCCTACATGTATATACATTTAAAAGGCAAAAATTAAATTACATTTACATAAGTTTAAAAAATCTCTAGAGTTTTCTATCTGTTAAGAAAATCAAGCTTCTTGCTGTATGTCACCATTGCCATGGTAACCAACACTTGCTGACCTCGAACGTGACCTTGAACGGTTCCTGACATCCTTATCTGCATGTCTACCAGTAGATTGTGACCTTGACCGTGACCTGTATTCCTTGTCATGTGATTCTGACTTCTTCTTTTCTATTGATCCTCTGTCTCTTTCTGAGTCTTTTCTACTTCTGCTATTCTGGGGTGATCTTGATGTGGATCTATGCCGTCTTGGTGACCTTGACCTTAAAAAAAAAGAAGAATAAACATCCTTTTCTAATGACTGTTAATTAAGATTTTACAATACCCTTTTTTTCCAGATTTAATCTGGTAAATAATTTTAAAATATCATGTATATTTCTTGATACATATAGTTTTGCTAATATACTTTTTTGCACCTTTCCAAAAAAATTATAATAATGGGTCTGAGTATCTTCTAAGATATTTACAAAAGTTGAAATTCAAATATTTTGATATCCAATTGCTGAAAGAGAGACATAAAGACCCTTGGCCATCTCCATCATTTGTAAAGAGTTGAATCTTCCTTTGTCAAGGAAATGTCATGTCACATACAATTACATTCCCGATCGCTGGCTTCTCAGAAAATCATTTCCCCATTACAGCCTATGTTAAACTTTGGACCCTATAAACTCCTGACCCCATAGCCCTTGGAGCTATCATTTGTATTAAAATGAATCTCTATTTGAAAAGGGAATTTTATGGCATTGATGGCGATAACAATTACATTTCCATTCCATTGAGAATTGTATTTTAAAATGTCTTCTAATGTAAAACTTTAGATCCCAAGGGTTTAGAACTCACATACTCTGGGGTCTTCCTTTTTGCAAGCTTGAATCTTTGTATCAAAATGATAATTAATAACATTCATATTGCATTTCCATTGTTTTAAATAATAATTTTTGTCTTTTTCCCATATTAAATCATAGACCCCAGGACTTTTGTTTGTACAAATCTAAATCTATATATCATACTGATGCTGCACAGCAAATATTGTAGTAGTTCTATCACTGGTTCTTGAAAAGAAATGTTTTTAGGATTAACATAATTTTCCTTTTTTATTCCCTAAACCCCTCCCAGTGTGTGAAATTAGCAGTAGACCGATAGACATTGTCTATAAGAATTTCAGTCGGTCTACCTTCATCTTTGTTGAAGTAAAAATGATCATGCAAAGAACATGCATGTTGACCATTGACAAAACACCTTGTCTTTCACATGGTGTAGTATTTATTTGTTTACGAATGCTAAGAATTTTTATATCCCAACCAATATTTCAATAAAAAAATTGTAATTTTGAAGCTTTAAGAGATGCCCAGAATGCAGAATTTTGCACCATTTACCCCAGACCCAAGGCTGCTAATCTTAATGGGGCCATGCTAATATAAATCTTTGAGGACCCATTGACATTGTCTAAGATGCTTCACTTTTCTATTTCACACACTGCCCTCCTCATGCAGGATCAACTTCATTTGACAATTTTGTACATATGACCTCTTCCCCGAGAGCCATGCCTGTCAAATTTGGTTCCAGTTGGTTGAGCAGTTTTGCAGAAGAAAATGAAAATGTAAAAAGTTAACTAACGATGAATATCAAGTGATGGCAACAGCTTATGACCATTTGAATAATGTGATGGTGTTTAATGCTACTTTCAACAATATTTCAGCTATATCGTGACTGTCAGTTTTATTGGTGAAGGAAACCGGAGTACCTGGAGAAAACCCCTACCTGTCGCAAGTCACTAACAAACTTTATCACATAATGTTGCATAGAGTACACCTCACCATGAACGGGGTTCAAAATTCACAACTTTAGTGGTGATAGACGCTGATTGCACAGGTAGTTGTAAATCCAACTACCATACGATCACGATGGCCCCAAAAATGAATATAATACTAGCAAAATGATTACCATTCTGTAATTAAATTTTGATCATGGTCAAGAAAATATAAAATGCAAAATATTACAGGGTGTTTTCTTTTCGTAAGCATGCAATTTTAGACTTGCCAAAAATAATGAGTTATACATACTGTATTTGATCAAGTTAAAAACTACAATAGGCTAAAGGGTAGATTATTTTTTGTTAACTGTGTTACCCTCTTAAAATAAAGTATTTATTATTATTATTATATATAATTACCGTATAACTGGTAATTTCTGTGGTTTTGGACTAAAAAGAAGTCATTTAATTTTTTCGGATTTTTTCCCCTGCAGATTGAAAATCTTGGCACCGAAAAAAAAGGTTGTATTACAGGAAGCAACAACTGAAGCGATGAAGGACAGTTTCATAATGTTACGATAAACAACTGTGCACAGGACAGTGGTCCTTAGAAGTAAAAACATATTTAGTTCATTGGAAAATTTTCAAAAGTTACAGCTTCCGAGTACACATTTGGTAGCTTCAAAATTTTCTAAGTAACTATTTTTGTCACTGTTTTCGCCATCTATTTTACTGACAGGAAATACAAAGTCAACAGTTTGATCAACATCGGTATACTGTTTGATACATACTTCGGAAATATATATTTTCAAAGTCGAATTTTCATACTTTAGCAAATAATTTTTTTTTAAAGAATTTTAATTAGAAGCAATTATATTTATTTCTTTTAGCATAATGTAGACATAAAAACTTGGGTTAACCGGAATTATACTACCAGTACATTTCTATTTCTGGTGTTTAGATGAATCCTGCGAGCACGCAGTTTGATAAAATTATTCAATCGTAGCTACTATAACAAATAAGAAAACGACTAATGTTAAATTATATAAGAACAATTTTAAATATTGCTTTAATAACCTTTATTATGATTGTAAACATTTCATCATGTGATTGTCTCAATTATTATTGGTATCAGCTTGTTATAATAATAATATTTCTAGATCTAGATTAATTGTAATTAACGGTTAACAATAATCATGCCACAGCTAAATAACCTGTAATTGTTGTGTAAACAGGTATATAGTACCAGTTTTTTTTTCTTTTATCTGTATATAGTAATCAGGCCTAATTAGATACAGTCAAACCTGTCTATAGTGGTCACCTGGGGGAGTTTGACAAAATGACCACTATATACAGGTGACCTTTATATGAAGGGGTTTGATTATTCAACGAAATATTCTACAGTAGTTGTAAATAAACATTTTGAATTACATGTTATGTTTATCTCAATCTGATACGATTTGAATAAAACATACAAATAAATAAAGAAAGATATTTAATAAACAAAAGCACAATTTCCAGTAACACGATGTTGAACTGGAAACATTGTTTTCAAAATCGTCGATTGAATCTCACGTTTTCTTTAAAGAATGTTCATTATCCGGGTACGACCAACACCCTTCTCCTCGCCCAGAGCCCAACAACTTTTCCCACCATCGATCACAACGATTTATAACCCGTTGTATTAAAGCCCAGCAGGGATTCTACAACGTACTCATACAGATAACTTTCACTTTGTCGTCTAATTTCAAAGCTTTCCTATTTACGGATGTTGATGATTTTGACATGATGCACTAGATACAAAATATTTTTGGAGAGTGAATTTCTACACTCGTCGTAATGAATAAATATCTCCAATAACCCCTGGGTATAAATTTTCTTTTATGTAATTTATTACTCACAAAATGTAATAGTGTTTGTTTATTTAGTTAATTAAATTAAGCAATATATTTTATAACACCTCTGGATTTTTTGTACATTTGAGGAAAATACCGAAGTTTCGAAATCACTTCCGGTATTATTTTAAAAATGAACTTACCGTTATACAAAGGTTTTACACAGGAAATTACTAATAAATGGTGACCGCTGACCACATTGAACAGGTGACCGCTATATCGAATTAAAATATATAGTAAAATGCACAGGGAGAGCACGAAAGTGACCGTTATGAGCAGGTGACCATTATATAAAGGTGACCGTTATGACAGGTTTGACTGTAGTTGACACTTCCTGATGAATTGGAGTTAACGTTTGAAGGTAATTTATTCTGATTTATAATTACGGGACAGTAAACATTTATTTTACATAATATTCTGCGATTTTAATGTCTGCGGTCCGGAGTTGACCGCAGAATACCGCAGAAATTACCGGTTATACAGTATTATTTCGCTGTAGTATAATTTTAAGTTCAATGTAAATGGAGGTTGCATTAAAATACTGATATTTGATTAGTTCAAATTACATACCTTGGACTTCTACTTCTGTGTTTGTCAAAAGGTGACCTTGACCTGAATAAAGGACAAGACAAATATCTGTACATATTAAAATTTTAATTGTGATCTTTTAAGCGTAATCAATCACAGACAAACATCATTTAAAAAATGAAATACAATAGATTTGACAAATTTCCAATAAATAAATTGTAATTTAATATGTGTATTAAGGGTATCGATTTGTCCTCTGTTTCTACAATTTTTGGATTGGATTTTGGAACTGTTCCGACAGCTTGTGGTATTTTTTGTTTTTCTATTAGATTTTGGAACTGTTCCGACAGCTTGTGGTATTTTTTGTTTTTCTATTAGATTTTGGAACTGTTCCGACAGCTTGTGGTATTTTTTGTTTTTCTATTAGATTTTGGAACTGTTCCGACAGCTTGTGGTATTTTTTGTTTTTCTATTAGATTTTGGAACTGTTCCGACAGCTTGTGGTATTTTTTGTTTTTCTATTAGATTTTGGAATTGTTCCGATAGCTTGTGGTATTTTTTGTTTTTCTATTAGATTTTGGAACTGTTCCGACAGCTTGTGGTATTTTTTGTTTTTCTATTAGATTTTGGAACTGTTCCGACAGCTTGTGGTATTTTTTGTTTTTTTATTAGATTTTGGAACTGTTCCGACAGCTTGTGGTATTTTTTGTTTTTCTATTAGATTTTGGAACTGTTCCGACAGCTTGTGGTATTTTTTGTTTTTCTATTAGATTTTGGAACTGTTCCAACAGCTTGTGGTATTTTTTGTTTTTCTATTAGATTTTGGAACTGTTCCGACAGCTTGTGGTATTTTTTGTTTTTCTATTAGATTTTGGAACTGTTCCGACAGCTTGTGGTATTTTTTGTTTTTCTATTAGATTTTGGAACTTTTCCAACAGCTTGTGGTATTTTTTGTTTTTCTATTAGATTTTGGAACTGTTCCGACAGCTTGTGGTATTTTTTGTTTTTCTATTAGATTTTGGAACTGTTCCGACAGCTTGTGGTATTTTTTGTTTTTCTATTAGATTTTGGAACTGTTCCGACAGCTTGTGGTATTTTTTGTTTTTCTATTAGATTTTGGAATTGTTCCGAGAGCTTGTGGTATTTTTTGTTTTTCTATTAGATTTTGGAACTGTTCCGACAGCTTGTGGTATTTTTTGTTTTTCTATTAGATTTTGGAACTGTTCCGACAGCTTGTGGTATTTTTTGTTTTTCTATTAGATTTTGGAACTGTTCCGACAGCTTGTGGTATTTTTTGTTTTTCTATTAGATTTTGGAACTGTTCCAACAGCTTGTGGTATTTTTTGTTTTTCTATTAGATTTTGGAACTGTTCCAACAGCTTGTGGTATTTTTTGTTTTTCTATTAGATTTTGGAACTGTTCCTACAGCTTGTGGTATTTTTTGTTTTTCTATTAGATTTTGGAACTGTTCCAACAGCTTGTGGTATTTTTTGTTTTTCTATTAGATTTTGGAACTGTTCCGGCAGCTTGTGGTATTTTTTGTTTTTCTATTAGATTTTGGAACTGTTCCGACAGCTTGTGGTATTTTTTGTTTTTCTATTAGATTTTGGAACTGTTCCGACAGCTTGTGGTATTTTTTGCTTTTTATTCTATTTTTGCAAAGAATGAAATGCTAGTAATTATTCAATTAAAAATCAATTTCATGTATGATAAAATAAAATTACAAAACAATGTGGGTTCATGTTACTCGATCTTTAGTTTTCTGTGTAATGTTTTGTAGATCATTGTTTGTCCATTTGTCCTTTTTCTTTTGGCCATTGTGTTGTCTGTCCTTCGATTTACAGATTCTGATTACCCCTTTGGTATCTTCAAACTCTACTTACCTATACACTGCGAAACTTTCATCAAGAGACATTATCATGAATTTTGTGTGAAAAAACCTTATTTCAAAAATCACATGATTTTGTTCATTATTATCTATTTTTTTTGTCAAAAAAGCTTATTTGGTCTGTGCTTACAAAAAAAGCATATTTTTAAAATTTATGTTGAATTTTTTCACTTGAATAATATGTAGCATTCACATTAGATTATCATGTCAAATTTACTTAATGGGCCAATTCGTGTGAAATATACTCGATGGAACACTTTGTGTAACTGTAAATCAAGATATCACTAAATCTGTCTGCGTACCAAACAATTTAGAAACAAGCAATCTTAAAATTGAAGTACATACTTGCGATTTTTGCTTTGTCTTGGTGATCGTGACCTGGATCTTGACCTTGAGTAACTTCTCCTTCTCCTAGATTTAAATGGTTCCCCATCTCTGGAAAAAAAGACCAAATCCTCAAATTTTTAATTGAATTAAAACTGTATTGTTTATAATCAACATGGCTTTATTACTGGATCTTTTCCAACTACATGTATTAAAAAATCAGCTTTCGCAGTCGCTCAGCAGTGTTAATGTACCATGTATTTGACAGTATTACTACAAAATGTATGTAGTGACTATTTATGAAAATGAACAGGGTAAAAAGACACGACTGAAATACTGTTAAAGTTGGTGTCAAACACCAATCAATCAATCAATCAATCAATCAATCAATCAATCAAAAGACTCAATTTTGGAGAAAAAAATTCATTTCATTCCATCCAGTACTAGTGGTCCTAAAGAAAGATTTCAAATGTTTTTCGACCAATCACAGGCCTTGGCAGCCATCTTGGTCATCAGGAAACAACTTTGGAAAAACAAGAAGACCATTCAAGGAGTATGACAATAGACAACAGCTCATTTGTACATTTGGCTCTGGTGAGTTAAAAATGTAAGAGAACATCAGAGATGCACTAAGTTGCTATTGCTATCCTATAGGAAAAATGTCATCATTGGAAAGGAATTTGTTAATCATAATATGACCTGTATGCTATCCATTAAAACTCATGTGGATGGTCAGGGGAGGTAATAAAATGATAAAAACATTTCAAAATAACGCAATAGCAATATTATAAGTAATTTACCGGTATATCTTTTTTTTAAATATATAATAATACTGTTGGCGGCTGGTAATATGTGACAATATCTTCAGTCTAATCATATTTCAGTTATATGTATGTCACATATCATCAGTACAAATATCACTACAGACACTTGTTTAAAGTGTGCAGTCCTCACAATGACTGATGAGCACCGGTCCTCCGTCCCAAGAGTTGAAGACCAGTAAAACTTTGTTCAGAACAGTAATTTTTTTCAGTTTTTATCTAGAACTATATAACAATAAATTCAAGAATTTGATTCAGACCAGTAAATGTAAATTTTAACTTCGAGGACTGAGAGAGTGAAATGCTATGTAACATACACTATAATGTTTTGATTGGACATTTTTCTAAGCACAATAATAAAACTTGAGTTTGTCAGAGAAGTTTTTTTTTATCGCAAGCACTGGCCTCTACTTCTAGAAAAAACTCTCACTTTATGTCTGACATTATTATATTAATAAAAGCAGCTAAAATAAAAGTATAAATTCAGAGTCAGGCCCGGTATATAAGCATTATTATAGTATTAATAAATGGGTGTTTTCATAATGGCCCTGTTATGTGTCCAAGGTCTCTAAAAATGGCCCAAGAAGTCTGTATTGGCATGAGGCAACGCCGAGGGATAATACACGCTTCACGGGCCATTATTACAGACCAAGGACACATAACAGGGACATTATGAAAACACCCTTTTCTTAATACTTTTATTAACCAACTTGAATCATTATTTATGTATATGTCTCACCAGGTGTTCGAAAATCGTATTTTCAGAATTTGTCTCAGTAAAACATTAACCTGATTTAATAATAAATTTATAGTAAATGTGCACATCCTCAACATTTGAGTTCACAGCGATTTAGCAAGGTAGCAGCGATTTTTTTATGTCTGAAATTTTATCACCTTCGATGTATTAAAAATCACACAAATAAAAATTCCGCGAAACGCTTGGCACATAAATAATATGACGTCGTATGAAGAACACTTCAATTTTGCTAAAATTTAACTAACATAAGTTTGTAAGGTAGGCATTTTAATTGTTTTTGTGTATATTTGTCAATGGAGGATTTCACGTTTAGAGATGGCGGATCCTTCCAGCTGAAACACTTAGTTACGACTGGAAGATTGCGAATTTTACGTAGAATACCAAATCAAATCCGACGATGCAAACAAATTGCATTAGAATCCAGATTTTCAGAAAGTTGTCTATTTAAAAAAAGAAGACGATCTTTAAGTCAAAAACGAAAGAAACAAAACTCAAGCAAACGTGTTAAAATTTGGCACCCATTTGTGCCATTGTTTTTCATAATGGACCACTTTTTTCCATAATGCCCTGTATTAATGTCCCGTAAATCCTGTAATGCCCTGACAGGAGATTTATAAAACATAGGCATTTATAGTCATAATATAGTAAGTTGGTTAATAAATTGAAGTAATACTACATCATGTAGGCTATGTTTAAATCTGTAAAGGAATTGAATTGATTGAAAATTGTTTATACAGAAATATTTACACATTACTATCAGAAACTTTAAGCAGTTTTTAGCTAAACATTTCATTAAATGTAAATGAAATTTATTCACCTTTCATCCAATTCTATAAACTTGACTTAAAAATGTAAGATAAATTCTAGATTCTGGAGTGAGATTATAATATGTAATTGACCAATCAATGACTAGCATTTCTGATATGAAGGAAATATTAGGCGGTGAAGACAAGCAAAATCCTCGAGATTCTACATATACTTCAATGTAAGCCACGCAAAATCCTCAGGATTCTACATAGACTTCAATGTATATTAATTTATTTCATATCTACCAACAGAAGTAAATTAACATGATTCACCACTGGTCCTTGTTTACACTAAATCATCTCTATTTTGATTTTCTTCATTAATTTATATATATATATGAAGGATTTTTTTACAGGGAAACCTGTTTAAACCGAACCCTGAATAAATTAGAATACTGTATAAACCAAACATTAACTGAAGTCCTAATGTAGATAATATTTGTTACTTTAATCTGTATAAACCGAACACTTGTCTATTGCGAACATAAAAGCTGGTCGGTCACAAGAAGGTTCCGTTTACACAGGTTTGTTGGTCGGTCACAAGAAGGTTCCGTTTACACAGGTTTGTTGGTCGGTCACAAGAAGGTTCCGTTTACACAGGTTTCATTGTATTTTCTCTTAGAAAAATAAAATTCAAATTTTCCATTGGAATTGAGGTAAAATCCTGAGGATTCCTGCTGGTTTTACCACCTTCAATTATTAAATGCCCAGATGTTCGGAAAAAAGAATACAAACATGGTTTCATAGCATCTTGTCCATTAAATGTATTCACACATTTCACAATACTTACCCGTGTCAAAGTATAAAACATTACAAACTCATTTTCTGACAATTCAAGCAAGGAAAGACATTTCTCTACTGCCACTTACAACCATTTTTAATTCAGCAATGGTTGTCCCCATCAAACGGCTCCTTCACACATAGGTAAACAAATCATAAACCAGGTCAATTCAAATTCAAATTTTGACCAATCATCATCAATTTCATCATTATCACATGACCACTCTTTGATCTGACACAAATCATCCTGGCAAAAATATTTAACATGTCAGTAAAAGTTATTCAGAATGAGGCTTGAATCCTGCTGTTAGTACTACTTAGCTATGTGTGTTATATAGGATTTGGAAAACTGGTGCAGCATGTGGTTCGGAATAAATTTAGAATAAAAAAAATAATCCGTTTCACTACAGGTAATTCAGATTATATACTTTATAGTAGCCATTTAATAGGTAAGATAAATACACTTCTAGATCTAATCTTGGAAATTCAAAATGGTACAAAAACAAAATAATGAATATTAGTAATACTTTGAAAATTGAAAACCATGTGTACCAGAAGTACTAAAAATATTTTCTATTATAAAACAAAACCTTTATCTATTATGATAAATCTACAATGAATGAAAAATTCGAAAAAACAAAATTGCAGTATCTGTAAGATGAAGTCATAAATGATACCTTGAAGAAAAATTGAAGGAAATAATATAAACTGATATGTGCAACGTTCGTAAATGTACAAATATCATGTAAAATAAAAGTCTTTCATTCAGTTTAAAAACTGTGAGAGGAGTAAAGTGCACAACTTGACAGCATATGCATATATCAATTTTCACAAAAATTAACTAAGTTCAACACCTTGTAGTTGTGAGGGGAGGAAATGGACTAACACCTTTTGTTCTATATCAATACATTTCTTCTAGTGAATAAGCTAATGACTTTTTTCAGAATTCAAATTAGGGCTAAAAATGAGTGTTTATATTTGACTTTCATAAACAATTAAGTTGTGGGTAGTGGGTAGTTGTCCTATTGCTGACTGTCAATGCACGGATTCAGAAATTTAATTTCTGTCCTAAAAAATTCAGGCAACGATAATTGAGTATTGAACCAATCAGATAAATATATTAGACATTTATTCTTTGTTTTATTGCATTTCAGAATCAGTCCAGAGAAGTATATTATAATGAAGCAAAGCTCAATTAAAAACAAATAGAAATTAATAAATAAAAATTATAGGAATTATTGAAATTGTATGACATACAATGGCATGCTGTGTGCAAAATAAAAAGCATTTATATAATACGTTTATACTGCCACCAAAAACAAAACTACCCAGTGATCAGTCATCTGTACTTTGGGTTTAAGCATCTTTGAAGTCTCTAGGACATTTAAATTTTTCAAACATAAAATTGTTAAATCCGGAAGTGGTTGCTAATGACAACAATATAAATATAAATATAAATTTGAAAATTTCAATTGCTGCAAACTTAATTTTTACATTATAATACCCTGTATATGGAAAAGGCTCTAGTTGTAATGGTAGTAGCTAGAATGATCTTGTTATATAAAATAATTGTGTTATCGTTCCTATATATCGGTGCTAGATGCATATGGTAATTGAGTAGATTATATTTTAGTTAATAAAAAAAATTCAGTCTTGAGTTTGTTATTTGATATGTTAAAGCATTGTTGGTTGACACAAGTAAAGGATCGACTACCAGAATGTGAGAGCTGAAACTTTAGCCCATGTTTGGACAAAGACTGGGATTTCAGGCGTGTTTAACTTAAAACAACTCAAGACTTGAACAATGTTTAAAATTAATCTATTGGTAATTACACTTTTTGTGTATTTTGTTGTAAATATGCAACGTAAAGTGTAATTAATTTGATTGATTTTCTGTTTAGTCTAAAAATCATGACTCGATTGAAGAAATAAAATTGTATTTCCAGTTCACTTATAATGAAAAATCAGTTATATTGAACAGAATAATTATCCCCATCAACACCCCATTGAGCATATATGAGGTGTGTTTTAATGAAAAGATTTCACATCCACCTAAGATTACATTATAAATGGACTAGACTGCACATCTGTTTTATGTAGTAACAGTTGCTTTGTGTTTCATGAAAGTTAAGAATTAAAATATATATATGCCTAAATAAAATTTATGTCTTTCAAAAACATCCAGACAGATGTAAAAGATGATGTTCAATGTTTTGACTTCAATAGATCATTTTTCTTTTACCCTTGTAATACCCTCCTGTTTTTCTAAGACTTCTAACAAACTAACTTTTATAGTTTACTTATACACAAAATAATTACCCAATGTCAAGGACAAAGAGTGGGCAACTTTACAGTGTCTCAGTCTGCACCAAAAATCATTAGCCCTATGCCCCTGTCTAGTAAAAATTGGTTCAGGCTAGTCAAAATTGCATAAAATTTGCTTAATCAAATAGAAAAAATTCTTCTAAAATGCTGTTCGGGCTAGTTTGTCAAAATGTTTTTGGCACAGACTGGTGTCTTGTCTCACTTTGACAGCCCTTTTTCTAGCTCCCCAAACTAAATAAGATTCTTCAATAATTTACAATATCATCTGGCTTAGTAAAGGGGAATAATCTATTAATTTTTCTATTACTGTAGATGATTACACACCTGCCTCTCTTTCCTCCTCGTCTTTGTTTCCACGTGTCCACGCAATCTCGTGAGAAGTGACCATTTTCTCCACATGTGTAGCATTGAAGGTTTTGATCAAAGCCTCTCCTTTTCCTTCCCCTTGTCCTGGGTCTGGCAAAAGATACTCTTATTCTTCCTGCTCTCAAACTCCTGCATAAATAACAACTGTATATTTTATTTTATGCAAAACAAAAAGAATAATTTAGTCGAAATTCAATTATTTTTCTAGCTTATATTACGGCTTCAATAAGCTCACGGTAATTCGCTCAAAATATAACAGCTATTTTTTTTTCAACAAAAATTTGGTTACTGATACGGACATGGGTAACACTATATGTCCCGGCCACTTAGTGGCGGGGACATAAAAAATAATAACCCTCCTCATCTCCAACCCATTATCCTAACTTAAAGCGGCATTTGTGGTAGTGCCTACCGACAAAATTTGTGGGCGGAGCTTATCATCAAAAATCCCTGTTGATATGAAACTGTGTCATATGACCAACTGACCTAAAGGTCACATACCTCAGAAATTTGAATTTTCGAAGTGATTTTTGTAGATTTTAGACTGATGAAGAATATTATTTTTAATAAGACTGAAAGTTTCGTAGGGAGGTACACTAGTAACCATGCCTGTCAAATATTTTGTTCTAAAAGTAACTGTGAAACTATGTCAGGGCTCACGTTGGAGGGCGATTCGGGCGAAGAAGTTGCCTTGTGGCTGCTCACTTCGCTTTGTACTAGTGCCAAAAGAGAAGTGGAAGTCGCCCTGTAAATTTACCAAGTCGCTTTGCTAATTTTAACAGTAAAACATCGGTATATTTCTACTACAAAATTTCCGTTTTTCAAACCGCCATTGTAAAGGGACGTAATCGAAACAGTTACGAATATAAAAACTGTACTACTGATCCGTACTCTGGAAAATAACGTCGGTATTGTTTCATTTCATTTATTTGGGGTTTGATGGCGGCTATCCAAAGGGATTGTTAACTTTGTGGATATAATTAATTTCTTAATTAATATCAATCAGTGATTAAAGAGAAGCAATGTAAATAATATACACTCATTAAAATTTGATTAAATAATTAGCGATTTCACAGCTTGTGTTGGTTTTTTTTGCATATACTTATCTTATCTAATGTTTTGTCATTTTATCTACATGTATATGTGACTTGTTTGAAACATTACTGATGTTGAAATAAATCTTATTATTCAATTTTATTTATTATTATTTATTGGACAATAGTTGACTATCATATATGTGCCTTTATCATCTGCAAGACAAAACAAAGAATCTGAAAAGGGTTTACTTAATATAAACAAACAAAAAACAAATACAAGGAATTAAATAACTACTGAATATACCTTAATGCATAACAAGTACATTATAACATACGAATGCCACGATAATGCCCCGCGAATGTGAAGTGGTACAAGTAGAGAAATATTTTGACTTCTCCCTGTACTCTCACCACTTCTCCCTGTTGTCTCTCACTTCTCCCTCTGATTTCAAAGTAGTGGGAGCCCTGCTATGTATCATTGATTTTTCCTCCTCGAGATAACCATGGAAAAAAAATGAACAATCTGAATGTTTGCTCTGCCCACAGCTATTTATACCCATGGTCCCGGTTTAACCTCATTCATTACATTCCCTCCTCACCTCCCACCAATAGTCCTCTCCTTACCTCCCATCCATTTCCTGTACAGCTCTTTCTGCATCTTCTCTATATTTGTATACAATAAATGCAAAACATGGTGGATTTCTGGCAACCCATACTTCAATCAATGGTCCAAACTTTTCAAATGCTCTGTCTAACTCTGACTTGGAGGGGTCCATTCCTAGATCTGCAATATGTATACGATATCCCTTTTCTGGTGATGGACTTCTACTATAACTACGATTCCTTCTCCTATTGGGTTCCCTGTTGTGACTTCTACTCCTGCTTCTTGAACGACCCATTCTGCTGTAGTTACCACTTCCTTTTTATTCTGTATATGAATTTTTCCTTTTTTTTCCAATCTGCAATTGGACAATAAACCTTACAAAATGTATTAATTTAAATAGCTCAAAAATACTATGATTATCTGTGATTCAATACTACCAGTACCTGGTATAGACGATAGTTAAGTGTCAGTGTGACTCATAAATAATATCAGGGTTAGGGTTATGGTGTTTAGCACCACTTTCAGTTAAATCGTGGCCATCAGTTTTATTGGTGGAGGTACATGTAACCAGAGTACCCAGAGAAAACCATTGACCTGTCGCAAGTCAACAACAAACTGCATCACATAATGTTGTATCAAGTACACCTCGCCTTATAAATAATATCAGTGTTTTTTACTCAATAATATCGTTAGTAGTATTAATATCTCTGACTCAATCATTTTTAACAGTAGTATTTTCAACTCAATAATAATAATATACAATTATGGCCTGCATGAAAAGTTAATATCTACAATTATCAATACACAGTAATAAGCTAAGATCAAAGAAATAAATTAATTGCTTTAATTTTCAGCTCACATGTATATTAGATTGTGGCAGAGCTGAAATATATAATTCATGGAAGCCATATAGTTTGTATGACATTCTAATATGGGCGACATTATTTTCATTGCACTTTAGGAGAATATTGTTACACGTTAAAATCTCCAACTAACTATGGCTTCCATGAATTATTTCTTAAATATACAATGTTATTTATTTGAATAGCGAGTGACATGTTGGAGTATCGTAACCATGGGGGAAACTGATCAAAATATGGATTTTCAAACATGGTTTCAAAAAAGGTCTCTGCCATTATCTTTCTCCATACTACCAGGTCTTCAAGAAAAAATTGTTTGATTAATGTCTTGACAAAATGCATCTATTTTAAAGGAAATAAGCAAATTCATTTGTAGACATGTGTGATAATAATAATAATGGTTGCAAAACTGAAAATGACACAAAGTGATGGTGCTTCAAAATTGCAGTCAGATGACTCAGATCCAGATGAGACAGTTTTTTCAAGGAAAGTAACATTATCTGTCAGATATTAGAAGGAGACACAAAGGGACAATGCTATAGGATATGCTTTCTGCTGCATTTTGCAGAGAAAGACATCATCCTCTTTTATTATGCTAATACACAGGAGCTTAAACATTTACAGTATTATCACACATGTATGCAAACACAAATCTAAATATTGCAAATGTAATTCACAACACCCAGCCTCCACTGTCTGGCCAAAGGAATCTTCTAAAGATAAATAAAAATAACCATGTTTTGTTGAATGTATTTTATTATGTTTACTGTCAACTATTGTCTTATTTTCCGATATGTGTATATCTAATTATAATTGTTGATTGTTATTGCCCCCTGTGAGCCCATAAGTGGCCTAAATTGAACATTTGATTTGATATATTAAAAAAATATCTCACAAGATCCCTGTGCCTGTGGATATAGTAGATATTGATTTTTGTAATTAATGTAATTTATCTTTTCAACAATCCACAGATATACATCAATATATTTTGCTTATGAATGTGGATCTCTTCTGATTCTTTGAAGTTTCAACTAAAAAAATGTACTTTCAGTTTGGTTTGACTTATGGTGATTGACGCCATTTTCAACAATATTTCAGTTATAACGTGGTGGTCAGTTTTATAGGTGGAGGAAACCAGAGTACCCAGATAAAAATACAAACCTGTTGCAAGTCACTGACAAACTTGTATCTAGTTAGCTTCTTTCAACTCTAAATGAGTTGCAAGATTTCAATGAAATATTGTTTTAACGCTTTCGAGTTGATCCGGCCTGAAAACTATTCGGCCTTATGCAAATCCGGCCTTAGTTGATACGGCCTTGATTAATTAATGCGGCCTCAGTTAAGAATGATGTGTATCTATGGATATATATGATACATACAATAAAACGACACATTGTGATGATTTGAGTAAATAATTAAGTGATGGTCCTACTATTACATAGTCTGTGTTGCCACTGGAAACAACTGTCACACTCTAAAGCATGCTGCTTTGGACGGACGTTCTGCTCACACACAATACAAGGAAACGACATAGTTGATAGTTTTGAAAATCATCAACTTCAATGGAAATGATTTCCGTCATTATTACCAAAAATTACTAATTAAAAAATTGTTAAAATAATAACGATTTATTATGGCTTTTCATATTGAGTTGCGAGTAAATCTTGTGAAAACACTACAAGTTCCAATATTTTATTCATCATATCCATGAATATTTAAATAAAATTTTAAATTTAAATAGAACTTTTATTTTTTAATTATTCTTTTCCATTTGATATAAGGCTGGATTTGCCGTAGGCCGCATACATATATGATAAGGCCGGAACATCAATTTTATATAAGGCCGGATCAACTAAGGCCGAATCAACTACGGCCGAATCTGTCATAAGGCCGAAACAACTTGTAAGGGTTTTAACTATGCTCTGCAACCTTTAATATACAAACACTTGTTTCTATCAATGTGAAGGCCGGCCATCCCTGTAATATAAACATGTATTACTATTCTATTAGTGTCTTCTCCTGAGGGAACTGTTTTCCTATAGCGTTGTCTAGGGAGGTATATTCGATCTTCACATTGATAGAAAGAATTAATTGGACACTTCCATTTTATACATATGGATAGTTGACATTCCACCAGTGCTTGTGTGTTTATATTACATGGATATTCGATCTTCCCATTGATAGAAACAAGTACAGTATGGACATGCACGGAGTAATTACATTCAGCCTTGAGAAGTTGAGTACACTCTTAACGGGAAGAAATGTACCTGTGTGTTTACATTACATATGGATAGTCAACCCTACAACTACAAGTGCCAGTGTGTTTAGTAATTATAAGGATAGTTGACCTTCCTATTGATAGAAACAAGTGACTGTGTATTTATATTATATGGATAGTCGACCTTCCATTGGTCCGATTGGAAACAAACGTGCAATACGGTGCATACGTCAAACTCAGACCTGAACTCGTGTTCTTCAATACTTGTCGTTGACAATGATTGTGGCCAAATGTGGCGGCACGAAATAACTTATTTGATTAAAAAGATTTATGTTTTTAGTTGTTGGTGTTACAGTATGTCATTTTATTAAACGACTCTTTCTAGAATACAACAAACACTGGAAAATGTTGAAAAATTGAAACCTTCGCACTGCAACCACCAGACCGGAAACGGATATCGGCAAACCTCGTGTGATTCCGTTACATTTAAAACGTAATCGACCGAGGTGAGCCGAATGCGGAAACATCATTATAAAGTGCAATCGTAACTACTCGGCCATTCTCGCTACCCTGCAAGGGTATCGAGAATGGCCGAGTAGTTACGATTGTATAATTACATTACTTCCGTTTTTCATTGAAATGTTACAATATGATTGGTTATGAAGTGGTCACATGATTATAAAAGTGATGTTTCACATCCCAATGAAACTCAAATCCGAACTTGCACGTGCCTCCACGACGACGTCAGATGTAAACAATCAATGGCGTCAAATCAAATAAGTTTTATTTAAAGTCGAAATATCTATAACACATAACATAAGCTCTAGTGAGCTTTTGAATCGACTAATACGCCCTATCCCAACACAATATACATAGTTAGAATCCGATTCAACCAATATCTACACAGTTACACTAACTGTTTACACAGCTACACTTATAACTTTTTACAGTTACACTTATAACTTTTTACACAGTTACACTTATAACTTTTTACAGTTACACACACTTATAACTTTTTACAGTTACACTTATAACTTTTTACACAGTTACACTTATAACTCTTTACACAGCTACACTTATAACTTTTTACAGTTACACTTATAACCTTTTACACAGTTACACTTATAACTTTTTACACAGTTACACTTCAGTGGCGTAGCTGCATTAAAGCAGTGTAAGCAAGTGCTTACAAATACTTTACTTACAAAAGATTTTTTTTTGTTATTTTGTCCATATCTAGACTGAACTCCCTCATTTGGTTGTGTTTTAGTTTATATCCACCCCGCTAATTTTCCCCGGAAGTATATCTGGTCAATTCCGACAATTACTTAATTTATAATGATTGCATTATTAGTCCAGCGTTCATTTGCATTGTATTAAATACTAATCTTGAACTTTATATTTACATCTAAATTAATTCAAATCTCAGTAACGCACGTGCTACTTGAAGATCATACAGTCTTTATACACATGATCATCACTTTCCTGAAAGTTCATAGAACTTGATTAATTAGTAAACTACGATTTATAATATGAAGAGAAGTAGTTCATCGGGGGAACAAAGTAGGGGTCCCGGACAAAGTAAATTGTAACAGTTTTTCTCTAAACGGCAAAAAGAGTCAATAGAAGACCCAAGTGTGGAGTTTTCACATGGTTCTGGTACATGTTTGTCACAAGAAAGCAAAGGTAGTGGTACACTCAGCGGCTCCAAAGCAGAGACAAATGATGACGCAGCCAGTACTTCTAGATCTAAATCAATTCAGTCAAATAATTTAGATCTGGCCTTTGACAAGTCAAACGTTGACGACCAACAAAAGTTGTTTTTGCTGAAAAATAAATGGGATATACCATCGTCGTTTGTTTTTCCTCTGACAGATATTCGTGTGACCAAAAGGCGCTTTAATCGGTCCTGGCTTGAAAAGTATTAGTGGTTGAGATATTCAGAGTCAGAAAATGGAGTTTTTTGTTTATGTTGTGTTTTGTTCAATAGTTCTGAGCATGCATTTGTTAAGAATTCTATAAATGACTGGGCAAATTTGGGTACCCTAATAAAACGCCACTTGGATCAACCTGGACACAGCAGGTGTCTTGAAATGAGTGAAAACTTTACAGGGGCGGATCCAGGATTTCAAGTTAGGGGGGGGCGCACTTAAAAAAATTGCGCCGAGCGGAGGGGAGCGCGAAAAATTTTGGGGTATTTCGTATGAAAAATCACGATTTTACGCCAAAAAATCATATTTTTCCAATTTTAGGGGGGGGGGCGCGAAATTTTTGGGATATTTCATGTGAAAAATCACGATTTTACGCCAAAAAATCATATTTTTTCCAATTTTAGGGGGGGCGCGCGCCGGTTGCGCGCCCCCCCCCCCTGAATCCGCCCCTGCTTTATGTCTATCGCGGAGGGCCAAAAGGACGATGTAATGTCAATGTTAAGCAGTGCTTTTCAGGATAAAATCACAAGAAACAGATCAATTCTTCACAGTATCCTTAAGACCATTTATCTATGTGGAAAACAAAATATTCCCTTACGCGGTCACACTGAAGAGAAAAGCAATTGCATAGCTCTTATTAACTATAGGGCTGAAACTGATCAAATTTTGGCTACTCATTTGCAACACAGTCCCCCAAATGCAAGGTATCTATCACCCACCATATAAAATGAACTGATTGATATTTGTGGTAGAGAGTTACAACAAGTTATTGTTTCAGAGTGTAATTCAGCTAATTGCTTCAGTGTAATTGCAGATGAGACCACTGGTGTTTCTACCACAGAGCAAATTTCTTTGTGTGTTCGCTACGTGGGTGTAGATAGCGATGAGGAGATGTGCGTCAAGGAGTCATTTCTTGGGTTTGCAGAGGCAAGCTCAACAACTGGTGAAGAACTGGCAACTAGTATAATGGCAAAATTAAGAGAATACGGAATTGTAACACAAGCAATGAGAGGCCAAGGTTATGATGGGGCTGCAAATATGGCCGGTAAATATTCTGGCGTTCGCACACGTATTCAAACCGAAATTCCTGAAGCCTATTATGTCCACTGCTATGCACATTGCCTGAATTTGGCTGTTGTCAAATCGTGTCAGCTCCCAATTGTCCGCAATACAATTGATACTGTAAAAGATGTTTCATATGCCTTTCATTATTCTTCGAAAAGAACAGGTAGGTTTAAAACCATGTTACAACAGGCAGATGAAGAGCAATTAGATGCTCTTGATGGACGAAGAAAAATAAAAGGTTTGTGCGAGACCCGATGGTCAAGTAGGGCAGACGCACTTAACATATTCAAATCTGCGCATGCATTAATAATTGATACTCTAGATGACCTAGGGACTGGTGGTGATCGAAATGCTATGCAATTGAAACTTGCCCTTCAGGATTTCGGTTTCATGGTTGCTCGTGTTGTTCCTGAATGTGTGCTTCAATTCAGTTTGGCATTATCCAACCTTTTACAAAGACCTTCAATTGACTTGGTAGAGGCTGCATCTGAGGCTGAAACTGTTATTTCAAGCCTTCGAAAAATTAGACAGGATGACAATGTCTGGCAGGAGTTGTACCAGGACATAGCAAAACTTGCCGAAAAGCAGAATGTATTACCGAGCAAACCGAGGACAGCTGGTAGGCAACAGAACAGAGACAATGTGCCTGCTGATACATCAGAAGAATACTGGCGACGATCAGTATACTATCCGTTGCTCGACCACATTGCCAATGAACTTGAGACAAGACTTGTAGTTCCCAAAGACCGATTTCTGGTTCAATACCTCATCCCTTCAGAAAGGTCTTTTAGCGCTCTCAAAAGAATCAAAACCTATCTGCGATCTACGATGGTTGAGGATAGACTTAATGGTTTGTCCTTAATGCATGTCCATCCAGAGATTCCCCTGAACTTTGACCAGGCTATGAACACTTTTGCAGCAGATGGAAACAGGAGAATCCAGTTGATATTTCCGTACTAAACACATATTAACATGCAATGGCCTGGATATACCTCGTTTGTTGTTGGGGCCGTGTTACCCATATTTGTTTCAATCCCTTGTTTGTTTCATTATTTTTGTTGTTGATCCGAATCTTGTCTAGGTTGTTTGATTTACATTTCCTGTTTATTCCTCGCGTTTTATAGTCTTTTCGTGTTCCATGCAATCTCAACTCAACTGGATCGTTATATCAATGTATATAAGAATTGCGAATATGTTGTACATTTTTCAAATCAAACGTATTTAAAAAAAAAAAAAAAAATAATAATAATAATAGAGCTGGCTGTGATACTTTTAATCGTTTTCATTCACCAGTTATTGTGCATCGAAAACACGAAGGAGCAGTTACCAGACATGAATTTTTGCCATCCTCTGCAAGAAAACATCTCCAGCTTTAGGGGGCTGCTGCCCCGCAGACCCCTGCTTACAGGTTCTTTTTTTCTGGCTACGCCACTGCACTTATAACTTTTTACAAGTAGTATAGACAATTGACAATAGACAATATTTTATCTGCACGAACACATTTACAATAAATGGTTATGGCATAAACTGAAACAATACAGAATAACAGACTCATGGAATGACAGTGGTATTTAGTGCTATATCAAAATTAGCTGCAATAATGTAGCTCCTGTGACAAACTTGTGTCTCGGCAGAGCTACAACGCGGTCCCATTCGTCACAATGGAGCAAAAAAAAAGTTGCAGTTGAAACATAAAAACTCACTATTTACGCTTCAAACATTTCATTATAACTATTACTGATGATCCCAGTCCTTGTTAAATCGGTTTGGCTGAGAAATATATGCTTTTCAAAGGTAGCAACAACCTTGTTCAAATTTATCGATCGTTTTTCATAACCGGAAACTACGGTAGGCGGAGCTTTTCTAAATATGGTATTTCATACTACGATGCTTTCGACGGCTGATGTAAACATTCACGCCTTAATCGCCAAATATGGTATCGACATCCAAATAGTGAGGCCGGAAATGACGAAATTCAAAATGTTCAGAGAGTTTAGTAAACATGGATTTTTATTTTGTGGGAATTACATTCTAAAATACTGGTAGGTGATAAAAACTTGTTATAATAATGGACAAAAGGAAAGGTTATGTCTTATTATTGATAAATGCAGGCGTCAGAAACTCTGTAAGCGAGCGAAAAAAAATCTCGGCGGCTGCTCCATTACGTGTAATGGCATCCCGTTATAACCCTTGCGAGTAAGCGAGCATTTAGGGTTTTATTATTAGAACTATATCAAAATCGCCACAGTTTCTATATCAGTATGGTTCAAATTACATTTCAGGAAGATCGGACCATTGCGCATGACCGGAAGTGATGTCACCGGAAGTCAGTGACCGGAAGGTGATGAAATACATTTTTTATTAGTATGCCAAAAATATGAATCTAATAGCGACCAGTTCATCAATATTGTAATAAATAAAGTTCCCAACTTTCAATATTAGCCTGATATGGAACATAATTTCATTTAATTATTCAGGACCCGGGTGGCTCAATGAGTTAGGTAGTTGGATTACCTAACAACTCATGCAAGCCTATCACCAATACGGCGTGGGTTCGCGTCCGGCTTTGTAAATGACAAAAAAAAGTGCACTCGACTCGCAGTCGCAAGTGATAAAGTTTACCAGATGCTTGTCCATGGTCGGTGGTTCTCTCCGGGTACTCCGGCTTCTTCCACCACTAAAACTGGTCGCATAGAAAGTCAAATGCACTGCGAGTTATAGTGTTCATTCATTTTATTATCGACTTGTTAGTTTTGAAAAAATGTCTAAAAAATATCACAAAAATGACCAAAGTTGACAAGTCAGCTCCGGGCTTGCCTGACAAACCTACTGTAGACTCTAAGTTGACCACTAGTGTTATGCACATGTTTTTATTATTATTTGTACTGGAAATGTTGTTAATACTTGGTGGTATGAGAAACAAATCCTGGCCCAGAACTCCCCATTGATGATGAGTTAAGTTCTAGTTTTAATGACTCCTCTGAAATGTCAAGTATATACGAAACGTTTTCAACTTCTGTCTCATTTATTCATTTAAATATACAAAGCCTGGTTCCAAAACTTGATTTAATATATGCTGAATATGACCATTTCGATATGATGTCATTCACTGAGACATGGTTGAAGGGCGACAACTCAGACGATTCTATTGAAATGCTAAATTTCCAAAAACCATTTAGGAGAGACAGGGGTCCAGAGAAAAATGGGGGAGAGGTTGTAGTGTATATCAAAGAAAATAGTTATGCCTACAGAAGACCTGATTTAGAAGTTAATGAAATTGAGGCTATTTGGGTCCAGATAAAAATAAACGGGAACAAAGTATTATATGGAACTTTTTATGTACCTCCAAAAAGTAACACTGATTCATGGAATAAAGTTGAAAATTCGATAGAATCGGCTGTAAATGATGATAGTATTGATTATGTTATTGTAACCGGTGATTTTAATGACAATCAACTAGATGTAAATAATGTAAAAATGAGAAATATATCGATGCAGTACAGCTTACAGCAACTAGTCGAAGATCCTACAAATTTTACTGAACATTCATCATCTCTTATCGATTTAATATTAGCTAACGATGTAAACTTTGTTCCTTATGGTGGTGTGGGTCCCCCTCTATTATATCAAGTACGTTACCATTGTCTGGTCATTGGTTTCTTGAATGCCCCTAAACCTGTGAGCAAATCGTTCAAGCGTAAGATTTGGTTATATAACCAAGGAGATTTCGATGAGTACAGACGATTATTGTCACTAACTGATTGGAAATCCATTTTTTCTAGAGACGATATTGATAAAATCACTACCGACATTTCGAATACTATCTTAAGCGCTGCTGAAGCCACTATTCCAAACAAATTTGTAACTATTAGGAAACAAGACCCTGCATGGTTAACAAACGAGATTAGAAAACTCATCAGAAAGAAAAATAGAATCCATAATAAGGCTAAGCGTCTAAATAAACCTGCTGATTGGAATACATTTCGTAAAATTCGTAATGATGTTACATCTCTAGTAAGAAAAGCCCGCGATGCGTATCAAGATAAACTTGTATCTAGACTGTCTGACGACCATCCTTCGACTAGAACTTGGTGGAAGACTTGTATCCAAATTTCGGACTAAAACCATCACACTATGACATACCCCCGATACTGAAAAATAATATTTTGATTTTTAATGATTTAGACAAGGCGAATGAGTTCAATAATTTCTTTGCTATGCAAACTGATCTTGACGACTCTGAGGCCGTAATTCCCGAACTTTCTCTTCCCGATATTGAAATAAGCGAAACTGATGTCGAAGACGTTTTATCAATATTAAATCCTAGTAAGGCCTCTGGTCCAGATTTGATTAACCCGCGACTTCTAAAAGAGGCGGTTCATCAACTAAAATGTCCTTTATGTAAACTTTTTAATTTATCGTTATCAATTGGTGTGCTACCCAGCGACTGGAAAAAAGCTAATGTAACCCCGGTTTATAAGAACAACAATCCTAATGATGTAAAAAATTACAGGCCAATTTCCCTGTTAAGTGTTATTTCTAAATGTATGGAGCGCTGCGTTTATAAGTATGTTCTTAGTTTTTTTATTGCTAAACAATATTATTACATCTAATCAATCCGGTTTTACATTTGGCGATTTCGCGATAAATCAGTTGGTAAATAGTTCAAATGACTTTGGGAGGGCCTTAGACAGTGGGAAAGAGTTTTATTCCAGGGGCGGATCCAGGATTTCAAGTTAGGAGGGCGCACTTAAAAAAATTGCGCCGAGCGGAGGGAGATGCGAAAATTTTTGGGGTATTTCGTGTGAAAAATCAGTCACGATTTTACGCCAAAAAATCATATTTTCCAATTTTAGGGGAGGCGCACGCCGGGTGCGCCCCTCCCCCCCCCCCCCCCCCCCTGGAACCGCCCCTGTATTCTGTGACATTAGTAAAGCCTTTGACCGGGTATGGCATAAGGGATTATTGTTTAAGCTAAACCAGTATGGAATATCTGGCAATCTTTTAGTATGGTTTGAAAGGTATCTTTCTGGACGGTCCCAACGGGTGGTTTTAAACGGGTCAAATTCCGAGTGGAAGACTATAAATGCGGGGGTTCCCTAGGGCTCCATATTAGACCCTCTTCTATTTTTATTATTCATAAATGATATTGTAACTGATATCAAAGCGAGCATTAAATTATTCGCAGATGACACCAGTCTTTATGTAACAGTTGATACTCCGCAAAACGCAGCTGACATTTTTAATAGAGATCTTGAAAACATCCACCAGTGGTCGGTAAACTGGCTTGTAAAATTCAATCCCCAGAAAACGGAGACTATGGTTATTTCTAGAAAATTAATAAAACCACTCCACCCTCCACTGGAAATGAACAGTCAAATTTTTCAACAAGGTACAAATCATAAACATTTAGGATTATTCTTTTCTAACAATGGGTTGTGACACGATCACATTGACTACATTGTTACGAAGGCCTATACACGATTAAACATGTTAAGGAAAGTCTGTTTTATACTGAACAGATTTACTTTAGAAAAGATGTACTTCTCTTTTATTAGACCCATTTTGGAATACGGGGATATTGTTTGGGATACGCAGACTCATTATTTGATAAATAAAATCGAAAATGTCCAGAGCGAAGCTGTACGAATTGTTACGGGTGGTACAAAATTAACGTCTATTCAGAAACTATACGAGGAAACGGGATGGGAAAAACTTTTGGAAAGAAGGGAAAAACATAAATTGATTTTACTTTATAAAATAGTTAACAATCAAGCATCTGGATATTTGAGAAATTTGTTGCCTGATAGAGTCGACAATCGACACTACCATAACACTCGTCAGTCTGCGAATATTCTAGAAATAAGTTCAAAAACTAAATTCTATTCAGATTACTTCCTTCCATCATCCATACAATTATGGAATAGACTCCCTATAGATACTCTAAATTCAAGGTCCCTAAATATTTTTAAGGAGCGTATTATAACCCAAAATAGCAAATGTCCTGCATATTATTACAGTGGCACTCTATTGGGTCAAATTTTGCACACCAGGTTAAGAATGAACAGTAGCTCATTAAATGAGCACCTGTTCATTCGAAATCTGGTGGATTCCCCTAATTGTGCATGTGGTCAAGTCGAGTCTACATCCTATTTTTTGATATCGTGCAAAAAATATACTGATTTACATAATGAACTCATGTATACAATCAATTATCCGGTTATTATTGATGTTAGACTTCTACTAAAGGGGTCAGACACCTTAAGTGTAGATCAAAATTTAGACATTTTTATCAAGGTACAGAATTTTATTCTTAAAAGCAAAAGATTTACATCATAATTCTAAGTTGCATTTCATCTATATTACTAATTTTATATCTTTCTGTTTTGTTATTCCACTGTCTATTATTGTTTTATTGGAAAATTTGTTATGTAGCATGTTCTATAACTTGTTTGCTATATTAGTCAATTATAATTCATATATAGGAGACGGATTAGTATAAACTTAGCTTGTTTCCGAATCCTGTCATGTTAAAACAAAATTTGTGTGTATTGTAACATTATACCAGTTTATCATGAATAAATATGTTTATACCAAAACTGGTCGCCGTGATATAGCTGAAATATTGCTGAAAGTGTCGTTAAACAACAAAAATAAAAAATCAATCAAATCATTTAATTATTGAATTCAGAAGTAAATGAGTTAATTTCTTTATTTCTAGAGGGTAACACGGTTAGCAATAATAAAAGTGTGATTAATAATAAATATATAAAATAACTATAATACAATTCAAATACGTTTTTTCATGAAATTTGAATTCGGACTTGGAACAAATGAATTTCCATTATCAGATGTGATCTTAAAGAATAATTTGTCTGGTTTGTCAAATAAATATCAAATTCTACCATAAATAGTCCACCAATCTATTTTTTAATCGCTGTAAAAATGATACATCGTGTTTAACTTTCACGGTTGGTAAATTGAAAAAAAGATAGTTTGTAACTTAATCACATGCTATGCTCACGGCCACCAATCTCTAACTCCTATTCAAATGATATGCTAACGGTAAAGTTATCGGGATTTCCGGATATGCATTGGCGGGATCTGTTCACGTCTACAAGGAGGCAAGTTGCACATTATTATCTTGTATTCAAGCACTTTTTACAAAAAGGGCCATGTAATTCGACGCAATTTAAAAATTGCTAATGCCAGAGTAAGCCGTTTCGTTGACTGATGTGCCGTAATGACATTTGAATCTTTCTCTTGCGTGTTTTGTCAATCAAAAGAGTTCGATCGTGTAACTGACTGACTGAAGCACAATCTACAAGCAATTGTGGTGTATGTCAAGTATCTTTTTATGCCAGTTCCAAAACTTGATTATAAAAGACTTGGCCACAGTGTAATTTGTAGCATTGACTATTGATTGTTGTATGTCAATTGAAAATTCAAATGATATGAGTTATCGAGATCAGAAATGAGTTAGCGGTATCAGATATGAGTTAGATAGTATTCATAATCGATGAGAATCCCAATGAATGTTTTGCTCGTACTACCTTTCGTATTTTTATTGCTCTAGTAAGTTAGTATTAGCACAAGCAGTTTTACTTAAGAAAAACAATTTGAAATCAATTTTGTGTTCGAGTTTGTCAACTTTTGTCAGTTCTATCCGTAACATAAGTATGATCACATTATTGATTTGGACCATAGATTTATCGAATCATCGCCGTTGCTGTGTCTACTGTCAAAATTACGTCTTCCAACCAAAATTTGGTTCTTAAACATGTTTAGGTTTGAAATACTATATTGCTGCCAAACGAATCATGAATATTAAGTTCCTTCAACTGCTTGTTTATCAATCTAATTTTTAGAAAATTGATTTTGATTTACGACTTATATTTACTTTTCAAAACTTTCGTTTTCAGTTATTTCAAGTGTGAGACACAAACATCGTTATTGATTTGTTTCACGACACATTTCAAGTTTTACCATGTAACGCATGCATGTGTGCAATACACAGTGGGAAAGTCCTGTAAGCACACAAGTCATTGAGATTTTCATATTATGAATACTATATCTAACTCATATCTGGTACCGCTAGCTCATTTCTGATCTCGATAACTCATATCATTTGAATTTTCTATTGACATACAACAATCAATAGTCAATGCTACAAATTACACTGTGGCCAAGTCTTTTATAATCATGTTGGAACATAAAAAGATACTTGACATACACCACAATTGCTTGTAGACTGTGCTCCACTCAATCAGTTACACGATCGAACTCTTTTGATTGACAAAACACGCAGGAGAAAAATTCTAGCGTCATTACGGCACATCAGTCAACGAAACGGCTTACTCTGTCATTAGGAATTTTTAAATTGCGTCGAATTACATGGCCTTTTTTGTAAAAAGTTTTTCATTGTAAATACAGTAATCATGACAAGGGAGATAAATCATATAAGTTTGTGCTACTTCCGGTAGCTAATTTTCATAGGGTAGCTAAAAAATTTACGACACCGGTTATAAACGCATGCACCGCATTCTCTGCCAATATTTCATTGTTTTGGCGTGATTTCAATTAAGACAGGTAATATTCAATGTGATTTAAACATATAATGTAGTATGTGTATCTAATGATATTAAGCATTGTCAAAGAATTGTAGGTATTCTATTATTAGAAAATGTGCATAATATTACTGACGTCCTGTTGGCTACTTTGTTTTGTTCAGTCAATTTGCACAGGACACACTGTCACAGGATTATGCAATTTTATCAATAAATACGGTCGTTGTTATTTTTCTTTCTGAATATATTGACCATCAATGCATATAAAATGCGACAGGAATGTAACGGAAGCTTATATTCTATATTCCACAGCTGTTCCAGCACTTTTACCCCAAATTCCCAACAAACCCAGACAAAAGTCACCGTCTGGCATTCGATTCTATGCATAGCCCATTGTTTTACTATAATCAAAGCCGAATAAATACTTACCTCCTGAACATACATGTAACAGTTGTTTTCTTTCGGCAATTATCATTTTGAATAGATTGAAGTCGCCTTCAATATTTTGTCAAAGCCAAAAGGAAATAACTTGTACCAAATTTTGACAACAAACAAAAAAGGTGGCATCTCAACGATTGAAAAGTATTGAAGCTAACGAAGTGAGAATACCTACCGAATTGATTATTTCATATATTATTTTGCAATATAATATTTCTTTGTTTCGATAGTGACAACCATTGATTATTTGTTGGTAAAGGTGATAAAAGTGATACAGGAAACATATCCTGGCGTGTCCGGGATTCGATAGTGTAGCGGATTTTTTTTCTATTTGTGATAATTTAGAAGACTTCAATAGAGAAAAGTTAACATTATATTAAAACATATAAATTTTTCAAAGAATTCTGATAAGAAATAAATAAATGGCTTACCTTTCAAATTTGGGGGTACCTGTAAAATGCGAAACGAAATTTATCAACGCGAAACGGAACGAAATAAAATGAAGCAAGATTTATCGAAACGAAACAAAACGGATCTACACCATATTTATCTCTGACATACACTGAGGGGTTTCCAAAATGGGCCAATCGAGGAGCAAATGTCTGTCCCAATTAAAAAATCAAATTTAATAATTAGTCTAGATTATCATTTCACAGTTCAAGAGATTTGGTATAACTTCCATGCAATATCAATATTATATACATTCACATAACAGCAATGTATTTACCTCTAATAACTGTTGGTGGCAAAAATGGACTAATTCGAGTATGAAATTCGCAGTTTGATGAACACTGCAAGTCTGTGTTAGCGGTAGACAAAAAATGTCAATAGCCAAAGTGGCTAATCTCCATTTTTTTTCCTAGCCACATTTGCATGTGATTAGCCACACATCTGAAATCGACACTAATCTTGATCTTGATTGGATACGATGTTACGTCCGGAGACATTATTACATCACGCGTGCGTCAAGGTTTACATATTACTGGGCCCCCTTACTATATCAGCGAATGATTTAGCTGAATCCTCCGCAGATTGAATCTTGTTGATGATATCTTGCGGTAAAAGGTTCCGATCTTTGACTGTGTTCGGGAGAAAGCTGAATTTCAGTATATCTGTCTTGGCTGGAAGTCTGAGATAATGTTGACTATGCATGTTCTTAGTTGTTCTTAATGGGCGTTGAAGGTTATCAGTTGGAATTTCGATTAGATGATGTACGCCATTACAAAATAATATTAATCTGTTCTGTTTTCTTCTTTCTTTTAGTGGTTCTAATTTTATCTGTTTAAGTATAGTTGTCATACTGCCTGGTTCATAGTTGTAGTTTGATGTAATAAATCTAGCAGTCCTTTTCTGAACTTTTTCCAGTTTTTCTTGTAGATAAGATTGATGTGGGTCCCAGGCTGTGCTGGCATATTCTATGACAGGTCGAATGAGTCCTGTAGCTTAACTTCCATGGGGCATGATGACAGGTTCCTTTTTAATAATCCCAGGGTTCTATAGGATTTGTTACATATTTCCTCTATGTGTTTCCCCCAATGTAAGTCATTCGTGATGAACAAACACTCATTTGAAATTATGTAATACTTTATTTATTTTGTAAAAAATGATAAAATAGTCCCTTGCCGTTTTCTAGGATTAGAATCGGTCTCTGATTCATTCAAGACCATAACAAGGTCAATTCGTCCTTGTCGGCCATATGGTAAACATTAAAAGTAAAAAGAAAATCGCTATCGGTAACAGATTTTTGTATCCGGAACTGAAATGTTTTTAGCGTAAATAATTTTCCGGAAATGACTGAAAAGACCCATCTTTATGTTCGGTTTTGAATATTACTTTTATTTACATCTTGTCAGCTGAACGTTTTTTCAAATACACATTACTGGTTTGAAATTGAACAAAGATTTTTTCGAGTACCGTAAATATTTCATTCGCCAAAGTGGCGATCGCAACTGAATTTTTATCAGCCACATCTGAAGTTTATTCGCCCATGGTGAGTGTGGCGACCTTTAGCGCTAACACAGCAAGGGTGTCTGTGGGCATTGGTAAAATTCAGCTGTGTCACTATAATTTAGTATGGGGGGAAAGCAGGTATTTTCGATGGCACACAATCGATATATATTCATCTAGTTTTAAATAGTACATTATACATTTTCGCAAGCTGCAAGGGATGCCCGGCGGTGGTAGAAATGTATCCCGACCATTCAGGTAGGCTTGCGGGGTACAACCCTTCATTCATGCGAACTCCGAGGGATGTCAGGGTAGAAACACAATCCGACCTCCCAGGCTTGCGGGGTTCGACCCCTCCTTCATGGGCGTCCATCGGAAAGTGACATCCTAGTCCTGCGTTTTGAGAATGCAGAGTTCCATGCACGTTAAAGAATCGTTGTACATCTTATTTTGCTGTGGCAGCCAAAATGTCCTAGAGTACTCGTCGACCGGGAATAAGGTAAATGGCAGGTTTATTCTAGGCTATTCCTGAACAATACAATGTCTCAAAAAGCTATACTAGTATAAGTTTACAACAAGGAGTTTGTATATCGAGGGTTCAGTGCATAAAGGGGCTATGTATAGGGCCTATATAGAAAATGATATTAAATACATACCAGGGCTCACTACACTTGCAAAAAACAGGGAGACTTGACTTCTCCCTCAGAGACCATGAGGGAGAAGTGAAGGCATGACAAAAATGTGGGTTTTTTTCACATTATTTTTTTAATATTTACATTTGAAGTCTTTGCTAATATCTTGTTAATATCCTTCATATTTAACATTAACTTCATGTTTTGTATTTGTTTTATTATTATTATTGATTTTAGATTTTATTCAATTTTGTCTTGAAATCTGTAAAGATATGAATGACATCTAAATGTTCGTTTCCTTCGTCCCCAAGATCGCGGTGTTTAAAACCTTAAAACAAGTTGATTGTTTAGCTTTTAAAAAGCTACAAATAACTCCAGTTTTGTTAAATAATTAGAATACAACACAATTCAACGGCCAATTTGGTACAGGAAGCGTCTGTTTGTGTATTTTTAGATTTGGGATTGAATTTTCACAAATTTACATAAGTTTGCCGCGATTCTTTTGTATCAACAAATTAAATCTTCTTTAGTGATTGCTTGAATAAAACCCTTTTCTCTCATTCTTATGTATATTCCCATTGATTAAAATTGCTTTGTCAATCAGCTTTATCATAAAACGAAGATTGTTTGCAAGAAAAGAGTGACTTTAATTTCGCTTTGTAGTCGACGGAGAGCGACTTCAGCCGATATAGGGCGAGAATTTCGCTTGGTTTGGTGAGCCCTGTACATACACATAGCACCTTTTTGCAGTAAGCCCTCAGCATGATTATTCACGTCTTTTTGTATTGAAATTGAAAAGAAAAAAAAGTCAAGCAGTGTTCATAGACAAAAAGAACCACCCACAACTCCTCCGACAAGAACAACCATTTATATGACCAGGCATGTATGTTTCGACATTTGTGTTTTGTTCCGTTTCTAGTGATGGGAATCGGTCACATTTTCAAGATCGATGATCGTTATACCAACATTGACCGATGATCGATCATCAGTGACAATTACCTATTAAATGTATTTACTGACTATAATTACTCAGATAGTCTTTATTTCAAGAGTATGCTGGACAAAAGTAAAAATTTGAACTATAATTTTTCTATTTGTAAACATTAACAAAACAAAAGATCGTTTTCCATATGTGTAACACCTGACATCAAATGGACTATTCCGGGCAGTAGATAAATAATAGACTAGTCCAAATATGTGTTTGACAAAAGTAAAGGTTTGAATAAAATCGTATGGTATATTTACAAACTACAATTTTTCCATTTGTAAACATTAACTTAGAACAAAACAAAACATTGGTTTCCATATGTGTAACACCTGATATAAAATGGACTATTCCGGGCAGTAGATAAATAATAGACTAGTCCAAATATGTGTATTGACTGAGTGTCAAAAGTACACTGGGACAAAGCAAGATGTTTGTCAGTATGAGGAAAAAAACAGCTGGGATAAAACTGCAAAATGTTTGTCAATATGAGGTGGAAAAAAACAAAGAATAAAGTGTAGCCTATATATTTTATACACTAGGAATCAGAATCGACCACAAGGTATAAGAATTGATTATCGGATCGCTTGATGACGTCCGACTGATTAGTCGATGTTTCCAATGGTCGGTGCACCACTATCCGTTTCGGTATATTTCGTTTCGCTAAATTGCATTCCCTTCCAGTTTTTGTGTACATTTCATTTTGTTTCGTTTCGATATATTTCGTTTCGCGTTTCATTTGTAATTTTACAGGTACCCCAAATTTGGTAATAATCTCAACTGAACTGGAAACAGGGTAACCTTGATTCGATAGGGGAGATAACTCCTTTGATAGTTTCGATTTATGGTAAGCCAGGAAAACAATTTGCTGTGGTCCATCTAATGTTTCATTATCCAATGTCTTTACCATAATATTTGTTCAAAATTAAATTCATTAAAACACAGAAAAGGTCAGAAAAACTTTGATTAAAAACTGTCAACAAAAAAGTCAACTGAACACTATTTACACAAATTATAACTTCAATGATAACAAGTTTATGTTTTGCAATGAAGACACACAAAATTTCAGGTGTACCCAATGTTCACACAGATGGCACCGATCCCAGTTGACAAATTCTATGTATTATTGGGTCTTTAATGCAGCTGGTTCAACTACTCCACAAATACAACAGGGTTCATTGTCCTCAACAGAGTCATCAAATGAAAATTCTTCATTTTCAGTTTCAATTGTTGGTACATGTATTTTCGATGGTCCTGGTTGTTGACAATGTAACAGACGACACATACAGGGATTTGGAGTCGAGTACGTTGTTGTATTTGCTAAGAAAAATAACTATTATGGGGAGACAGAAATGGGAATAGTGAAAAAGTCATTTTGGGCAGTTGCTTGTAGTAATTTTATTGCTTACCTCTCTGAATGGCATTTTTGTTGAACTTTTGTAGTATTCTATAGTCAGTAACTACAGATGCTTTACTATCGATGATTTCCGGTTGGTGACGTCACGGTGTTCCGAATGACAGCTAAAAATACCGACCTATCGAAATTGAGGTTACTATCTAATCCCGGACACGGCACAATATTGTTGCTACACAGTTCTCGTTATTTTTTTAGGTTATTAAGATTGGAATAATCAGATTTAATGTAGAAATCTTAATTAACCTGAGTAAAATATTTTTCTGATGAAAATTCAAAATTATTAATGGTGTACATGTGAAATTAAATGGCTTGGGTCACAGATTTTAGTATCGGATCGATTTTGACAGTGATCTTCGATGACTGAAGATGACGGGCAAAAATGTAAGCTGTGAAATGTGATTAAAAGACACAATGAAGATAAATCTAGTTGTTTGAATGTAAATATGCCCTAATCAATAAGTGGCAGTTGCAAGCACAAACTGTCTTGGACAGGACATAAAAAATCTTTGTAAGCTGGGGAGGGTCAATCTCTGGCAATCTCATCCCCAAACCAGTTCAGTCTCCAATTCCAAAGCAAAATATTAAAAGAAAAAGCACAATTTTAAGATGAAACTGACAGAAATGTCACACCAATAAGGTTTTGCCAATTCATGTCTCAATGTAGCTTTCAGTGGTACAAACAAAGTCTTCGGCACTGTAAAATTTGTCTCTGCAAGTAAATTAAGGTAATTCCTATATATGCTCTTGATCGTACTCAAAAAGTTTCAATAATCATTCACTACTTTTGCTTGTTACATTGATATAATAAATTAAACAGTCTATACAGTCTAAGAGGGAGAAGTCACTTCTCCCACACATTCAAAGCTAGATCCCCAGAGCATGGGATAACATGTTGTTCATTAATTGACATTGGACTGATTGTAATCAAAACAAGTCTGCAAGCTGACAAACTTTTAACGGACCGCAGATGAAGAATGTCAATTTATAATTATAATATGAAACAGACACGGCCATGAATGCTCGCGAATCTGAAAATTATCTGCCGATTTCACGCTCATCCAGTGGATCAAAATAGTATCGATATTTTTGGGCCGAGATATGTCGGGGACGACTTTTTTAGGGTCGAAATTAGCAAAATTACCTAGGTACATATTTATATACCATAAAGAGCTTGCTTTGCTCCCATATAATTATTAAAGAAATCATTAAATTGGAAATACCTTTTAGTAGATTTTTATTGTTAATTCAAAGACATGAATAAATCATTCACTGCATATAAGGGCCCTGTCATTTTAGTGCTAGAAATAATAATAATAATAGATTGTTTATTTATAGAGGGTTACACAGTTAATGATTAAATCTTCCCTGAGGCCCTCATTGACATATTTAAACATACATTGTAAAGTACACTTATAAAAGTTACACACAAAAAGCAAAACATTGTAATAAGTATACACAAAAGATTTAGTAAACATTTAATGGTAATTTATGGTATATCATCATTTAAAATGAGACTTAACTTTTGTTTTTAATGCATTTTGATAAGAAGCTTGCCATATCGAAAACTGAAGTTCATGTCATAGCTTTGGTCCAGAGTATGTAAAAGTTTTCTTAAAAAGTTCAGTTTTTGCCTTTGGGATTTGTAATTTTTCACTAACAACATTTCGGAGAGAGTAAGGATTTCTATCAGACAAGTGAATTTTATTTTTTAAATATACAGGTGCTTCATTCTTTAGACATTTAGAAACATGAAGATATTTATGATATTTGATTCTTTGTTTAATACTCATCCATCCCAATTTTTTAAATAGAGGTTCAGATGGTGCTATGGGATCTTGATCTAATATCAATCTTGCTGTTCTTTTTTGCAATTTAGTCCCTCATTTGAACAATTTCACCAAACAACACAGCAACGATCAATTAAAGGCAAAATATAACCTGGATAAAAAAGTTGCCTCGATTCAAGATTTAAATATTTCTTAATTTTTGAAAGAAGGTAGATTTTTTATGATATTTTAGAACAGATTTGATCAATTTGGTTTTTCCAATTTAGATTTGAGTCAATTTTGATACCAAGTAATTTTTCGCAAGCTGAATGTTGTAATTGTTTAGAATAAATAGTCAAAGATAGTTCTTCATTTTGAAATGCAAGTTTTTGCTTTGTTCCAACTGTCGTACATTTAGTTTTATTACAATTTATAAACATATTATTAACCCTTCCGAAGCACCTGAGTTCATCCCCGGTTTTTAGTGGGGTTCGTGTTGCTCGATCTTTAGTTTTATGTGTATGTTTTGTAGATCGTTGTTTGCCCTTTAGTACTTTTTCTTTTGGCCATTGTGTTGTCTGTTCTTCTTCGATATACGGATTCTGATTGCCCCTTTGGTCTCTTCAAACTCTTCTTGCACCAAAATAAAGCTACGAGGAGAAAGATTAAGCAGTCATGATCAACAATTCCACCAATATCAACAAAATGAATAGTCACCTCTTACCTCAATGCATTGAGCATTAAAAAACCACTACATATGACGTTGTAAATCCAGCTTGGGACAGACACAAAAATGTGGTGGGGTAGAACCAGTTCATGGAATTGCAACCCAAACAGTTTTTTGCATATTATACACATATTTTGTTGATATCAGCATTGCATTCAAATTGCCAGCTGTTTTCAGACTAATCTTAATATATCTGATGTCAGTTACAGTGATGATGATGTTTTCATTAAGCTTTGTATTTTATGACATCCTGAAGGTCAAAGCAATGCCCAAGTTGTTTAATTTTGCTGATTAAGGAAATAAGGTTTATTTGAAGGAGAAAAAAAACAACATAAGATGTGTGTTTATTTCCAACAATAGACGTACAAAATGTAATAAAATAGTTTTCTATCTTTCTAAATAAAATATGGTATAGTCGGACAGATGGTTTAGAAATAATGATTTTGATTCTTATGGGTGCTGCCATTTTGTGGAACTCTTTTGTATTGAAGAGCACAAAAATTGTATTATTCAACATCACACCATCTTTTCATGCTTCCTTGCGCCTATATGGCAAATAGCATTCACTAATGACACAGATTCTAAAATAGCCGAAGATAAGCAAAGTTCTCGAACAACAATATTTTTAAACGTATATTTTTAAAAGAAAACTTAAAGACAATATTTAGATTGGTAGTTAACTGTCTGAAAAATGATTGAAGTCATACAAAAAAGCAGATGTTTGTGCTGTTGTTTTGACAATTAACAGTTGACGACTGTTAATTTCCTGTACCGAATATACTGGGTTGAAATTATAAGGAAGTAAGCACATATTTTCTGATTCCTTTCATTAAAACCTGGTAATGTACATTTTCTTGATTGGTTGATTTGTATTGTGTTGATAACTGATGCTTGAATAATTCAAGCATCAGTTATCAACACAATACAAATCTTTCAAGCATCAGTTACCAACACAATACAAATCATTCAAGTATCAGTTATCAACACAATACAAATCATTCAAGCATCAGTTATCAACACAATACAAATCATTCAAGCATCAGTTATCAACACAATACAAATCAACGTTGAACCAATCAAGAAAATGTAAAAAAGTTGAATTGCCCTAAACAAACGGTGTGAAGTCACTTCCTTTGTCAGTGAGAAATTTATAATATTTGATTTTAGCATACACAATCAGTGGCTTTCTGTGATTCTTTTAACCAGAAAATGTAGTTTGTTACTTTTTCAACAAGTAATTGCTTCCACTTTAACTTTACTTTAAGCAAATGATCATTAAAATAATCTTCTCTGAAACTACTCTTCCAATTTGAACCAAACATGGCAGAAATAATCATTGGGTGGTCCCCATACTCAATCTTAATTAAAATTAGATCTCTGCACTTGCTCCCTATTTTCTATCGGTGTTTTGTACTACATATATCTGAGATTTGCCAGATGCCCCTCCAAGATGTTGCCTTAACTAAAAATATAAAATTCTTAAATTGACCAATTTCCCCTTATTTCAAGCCACAGTCCACTAAAATTTTAGCCGTAAAAGCATTATTAGGAGCTGGTCCTTGGTCAAAAACCATAATGAAATGTACAATTGTTATCTTTAGATAAAGGCTTGTACAGGTGACCAATTCATGGTCAGGTGAGCCTCTAGTTTTTTTTATGATACATACGTACATTATGTGATAAAGTTTGTCCATGACTTGCAGTAGGTTGGTGGTTTTCTGAGGGTACTCCGGTTTCCTCCACCAATAAACTTGCCCCCACGATATAAATGAAATATTGTTGAGAGTGGCGTTAAACACCATAACCCTACCCCTACCCCTCTAGTTTTTTGATGGTATAAACAAAACTTCTGCCTGTTATTTTAATTATTCACAATGAATATCTTAATTGTTGATGTAAACAGTTTCGTGATTGGTCTATTTGTGGAATGTTCCTACATGTATTTTTTATTGGACAATAGTAATTATGAAAAGATCAAGAAAGTTTAAACAGTGATGGTCAACAATTCCGGAATCCGTCAATATCAACAAAAACGTAATACAGTCAAACCTGTATTATGTGACCTTCCAAGGGAACAGTGAAATATGGTCACATATATATAAGACAGGTGGTCGCTTAATACCGGTTTAATTGATATTAAATGCTCTGTGAAGGGAATTAAAAATTAAGGTCACATAATATTAGTTATTGCTTAATAGAGGTGGTCACTAAATCAGGTTTGACTGTACATGTACAGAAATATAGAATATAATAAGGACATTGGGATTGTTGGACCTGTATTAACCTTTGAGCGGCTCATGAGATTTTGTGCAGTATATAACATTTTCCAAAAAAAAAGAAGGGGGAATTACTACATGGCAATATATAGCCAATGAAATTATAACAATTTACGTTAGAACTAAGAACTTTTATCCTACAGGGCTTTCAATATTTTTCAAGTCTACCAGTTCTTACAGGTGGTACATTTTATTAAAATTTGAACAATTTTCATGAATATCTTCTACAACACTTTAAAATCAGGAGGTACCAAAGACCATTTTAGGCAGGTAAAAGTACCTGGTACGACCCCTTATTGAAAGGCCAGTGATAATATATTCCCAAAGAAATTGTTACAAATTTACGTTAGAAATAAGAACTTTTATAGTACTTAGTAGGACTAATTATTTACCTGCAACCTGGTAAATACTTCAGATGATTGTATAACATGACAATTTTTTTGTTACCTTTTATTATTTCATAGAACGTGATTGATCGTGTCCTTGCTACATGTCCTAAAAGAGAGTGATATATGACTTTTATGTTACAACGTAGACATGTTGGTGTATTCCTTTGACAAAAAAAACTAGTTGAGCATAAAGTTCATCAATACTGTAATACACAAGGATTTAGACTCTTCTATAAGGAGGAAGTTATTTTCATAATGTCTTCTAGGTAAACAAATTTTGACATGAATTGATTTTCTTTGTTAGAATTAGAAAACTATATTTTGTTTTAGATTTTGAATTTGCATTCAATTAAACACATTTATTATCTAGCAGGGATTCAACTAGGCACTGGTCTCAGGACATTTGCCCACTTATTTGTCATATTCTCAACTTTATAAGAATTATTTTAACTGGCAATTGTCCTGAAGATTTCAAAGTCTAGCTGAAACACTGTTATAGTACTTGTATGGAATGTCAGAATGTCACTATTTACAGGGATAGAAATTGGGAAGTTCAAGCTGGTACCCCAGACAAGATTTTTGATAAAAAAAATGTCTATATGTTTAGCTAAATTATAGGTAAAAGTTTAGTAGCCCAGACCAAAATCTAGAGGCCATGGGCAACTGTTAATTTCTGTCCCTGTTTTATAATACTGTACCAACATATTTTTAATGTTGAAGTCACTTCTGTGTTTTTATTATGGAGGGATAATGGAAAAATAATTTTAAATAACATTGAATCAAAATCTGCTTTATGGGCTGTAGTTTTGTTATATACATTTTTGTACATGTAGTGGTGTGCATGTTCAGGTATCAGTAAGACAAACAAATATGACTGGATTTTTTTTGTGACAATTGTATATGTTAGCTTTTTTTTAAAAAAAATAAGTGATAAATTTAAAGATTTTATGTGGATAAAAAATTATGCCAAAAGAATATTGTGTTTTGATCAGTGTCTTATAAAACTGAAATGTACTGTGCTCAAAAATTAAATGTTTCAATTTTATCAGGAATTTAACATATAATATAGCATTACAGATTCCAAATTATGATATAGCTTAATTTATTAAGAAAGTAGTGAGATCAGAAGAATTTGCTGTTTTGCTAAGAAAAGTTTGAAGACACTAATAGGATAATTTTATTTTACAATTTGTAAATCTGACATTTTACCAAAGATAACTTAATACATTTGTAAGTTTGAAATTTATAATATATTTTGACATAATGTTTCCTTTTTGTTCTTTAAATTACAGGTCATCAAAAAGAGAGAAAAAACACCACAAGAAGGAAGAACAAGAAGTAGTGAAAAAAGAAAAAATGGGTCGTTCAAGGTCACGAAGCAGGAGCCGAAGCTACAGCAGAGGACGCAACAGGGGAAGAAGTCGTAGTTATAGCCGAAGTGTGTCGCCAGAAGATGGCTACCGTATACATGTTGCAGATCTTGGAATGGACCCTTCCAAGTCAGAGTTAGACAGAGCATTTGAAAAGTTTGGACCATTGATAGAAGTTTGGGTAGCTAGAAATCCACCATGTTTTGCTTTTATTAAATATAAATACAGAGAAGATGCTGAAAGGGCTGTGCAGGAAATGGATGGGAGGTAAGGACAGGATTCAATGGATTAGAGATTAAAGGAGGGTGGTTCAATGGTAGAGAGGTATTAATACAGGTACAATCAGAATATATAAAATTGTACACACAAAATATGATCAAAACAAAAATGATAAAGTGGTTTTCAGGTTGTATCAGAAAAGAGGTATAGTCTTAGTTTGATCGTGCTGTCCCAGCCAAAACAACCATATTTTTATTGAGCTTTTTTTTCCTTTTCCGTTTTTTCTTCAAGCGGTGTCAATATATTTATCCTTCCATTTAATTTTCACCCTTTTTTAAACTGATCACTCCATTTATTACAGCTACAAAACCATCTTCGGTAACTCTGTGTGGATTGATCTTTGTATATTTGGCAGTATTTCATCTCCATGTAATAGCAGTTGTGTTTACTCATAATCAGAAGTTTCCGTATAAGTTTATAAAGCTACATTCATGTAGACCAATCACAGGCAACCTCTGACATTGTGTGTCAATATTTATATGTGCTATTTTTATGACACAATCGGAAAAAAACTTTTCTGAAAAGAAATTTAACTAATTTTGGTTTCAACATGTATGATCCAAGTTAAGTCCCTTTTGTAACTTTACTGTTTCAGGCATCAATGGGGATAGACAAGACACATCTTTTACACACACACAAAAAAAAATTGAAATTGATACATGTACATGCAGTTTGTTTTTATCATTTGTTAAATTTGTATTTATTTTCTTTATCCAATACATAAAATGTCTTTACAGAACTTTGAGTGGGGGAAGAATAAGAGTTTCCTTTGCCAGACCCAGGACAAGGGGAAGAAGAAGGCGTGGCTTTGACCCAAACCTGAGTTGCTATACTTGTGGAGAGAAGGGACACTTTTCACGAGACTGTGTAGAAATATGGAGACAGCGACGGAGGAATAGGAGCAGGTGTGTATTATACGGACGACTTTGAAAATTATTACGTGACCTTTACTTTAGGGTTATATTACTTATTTGTAAATTGTATACCAATAAGATATGTTAGAAAATAGTAAACAGGTGAACAGAATAATGGAAGCAGGAAGGTACCAACAGGGATCAAATATAACAGGCACCTGTAGCACAAGACCACACAAATTTAGCCTTTAGGCCAGACAAAAAAATATGTGTGTTTACGATAACCATTTTTGTTGTTTAATCAGCAGCAATGTTTTATTTATTCAACTGCTAGCTTTTTGTCGAAATTGAGAGCAAAGAAGGTAGAAAAACTGTGTAACTCGTCATTACTCATAAAAGAGCTTCAACAAATGACGGCTTACCGGAAATTTCGAAAATGAAATATCAGATTCCGGAACCGGGAACAACTATTTCCGGTTTTGCCGATAATAAGAAAAAAAAATTAAAAAAAATAATGCCGACCGACCGACCCTAGATTTTTTTGACATGTGACCGTAAACACACATATTTTTTTGTTTGGCCTTAGACAGTAGCCCAGCTGGGTACTGAAATTTTGAATATTTCATTTGGAAAGTCTATTGCTAGACCCGAAGCATTTTTGCTGGGATACTAATCTTGTTATTTTAAAGGGATAAGCTAGCAACTAAAGCAAATAAGTTTTGTCCCTGACCAACAAAATAAAACATCGCAACTACTTTCTTAGAAAAGCTTGCCAATGTACAAGCCATTTGCCTTTCTGTAAGTTGCAATGCAAGGTACAGCTAGACATATGTTTGATGTCGATGTAACATCTTCTGCTTTTCAAAACTACAATTTGTGCTTTCAAGTGTAGCTGTTATTTGTAATAAGTTTGATATATTGAAATCTATTGCAGATCTTTTTAGATTATCAATTGTTTCAGATTAAAGCCATCCACATGTATTTGTTTTAATGGAGGCAAATTTATCAATCTCAATTATCATCCCCTGTAAACTACCTGATAATTGTAAATATACCAGCAATTGTACATATTTGGTCAAATTTCGTTTCAATGATGCAATTAAATATATTAAATACCTTTTATATCAAATAATTTTGCTTGAACAGAGCCTTTCTTTCGACTTAAATGGATGTGCACCAACATCTCAATGTTACTATGAAAGTTTTTAGCTTGATTTCTTAAAGTTTTTGGGTGACTTAATGCAAATCAGTGGTTTTCTCTCGGTGCTCTGGTTTCTAACACCAATAAAACTGACTGTCACGATAGCACCCTTAACCGTTTGTTGTTTCTAGTAAATTAAATTAATTAGCTTTAGAAACAGCTGATTTATAGTTTTAGGCCTAGCTTATATTTTGTATATATATATATATACAGTGAAACTTGTGCAATCCGACACCTGAGTTTTGTGACATCCGACAAAAATTTATGGTCCCAAACTGGGCAAAGTATTTCTGTTAAGTAAAATAATACCTGAGTATTGCGACATCCTGTAATATCTGAGATATTTCCCTGGTCCCTTGGTGTGTCAGATTAGACAGGTTCTGACATCCTGTAATATCTGAGATATTTCCCTGGTCCCTTGGTGTGTCAGATTAGACAGGTTCTGACATCCTGTACTATCTGAGATATTTCCCTGGTCCCTTGGTGTGTCAGATTAGACAGGTTCTGACATCCTGTACTATCTGAGATATTTCCCTGGTCCCTTGGTGTGTCAGATTAGACAGGTTCTGGCATCCTATACTATCTGAGATATTTCCCTGGTCCCTTGGTGTGTCAGATTAGACAGGTTCTGACATCCTGTACTATCTGAGATATTTCCCTGGTCCCTTGGTGTGTCAGATTAGACAGGTTCTGACATCCTGTACTATCTGAGATATTTCCCTGGTCCCTTGGTGTGTCGGATTAGACAGGTTTTACTGTATATTTTGATCAATATGAACTAATTGCTTTAAGACCTAATTTTCAACTTTCATTGCAGCAACTATTGCAATAAAACATGTTTATTCATGTTCTTTGTCACACTTCCTTTCTATGTTGCACATCTACTTCTAATGGAGGTGGTAGTCACCAAAGAGGTTGAGATTTTTTTCTGGAAGCCATTAATTAGAGTTTATACCTGTAATCTAAATTTGGGATAGAACCTGTGAATCTAAAATGTAAATTTTTGGGAGTATGGATTAATATCCAGCTCATCTTGAGGTGTGCTGTACATGTATACCTTCTGTGAGTTAGCCTGTTACTTATCAATGCTCAGTGGTTTTTCTACGAGAACTTAAGATGTCTTTGACATACATGTACCTTTTGTGAGTTTACCAGGGGCTTAACAATGCTAAAAAACATAAAATTATTAAGAATCTCTTTTTTTTTAATTAAAAAAAAATATATATATATTTAATTTGTATGGTCCTTGCCATAAGATTTTATTTACAGGTTATAGTTTTTCAATCTATATAATTAACATTTGTATATTATATGTATATCACTGCATGTATGGGTTTCAGTGCTAGAATAGATTAATAGACATTCTAAATACATTTTATCATGTTTTTTTCCTACATTGTGATTGTTTTAAAGGACCACAGACATCAACAGAATTGTTTAAGTAATATGGTACACATTATTATTGTGCCAATATATGATTGGAAAATTACAGCTTATTTCATAAATTACATGCACATATAATGTACTCAATGGATAGAACATTTGAGTTCAGTTTATGAAATACAAAATTCAAGATCTTAGGCTGTCAGAATTGAATTTTTTTTAAATATTAAAAGTTGCCAATATTCGAGGTTTTATACTAATTGCAGGTGAAATTTTTCATAATATCATACGTAAATAGCCTAGAACGAAGGAAATACGTCGCTGTTTTATTTTCTTGAAACCAGTAAAGAATCCAATGTTTACCCGTGCAATATTCATACGACCTGACAGTGAACTTATTCGGGAAAGCGTTTGCGCATGTGCGAAATTGTTTGTTGATGAAGAAAGCACATGGCACAAATCGAATCGTGGAAGAACAAACACATTGACAGATTCTATACAAAAACGACACAAAAAGGAGGATAGGGTTCGACATTAACGGTTGCCCGATTGCCCGGGGCAAGTGAAAACGGCACCCAACTTGCCTGATGGGGCAAGTTAAAATTATTCTGTGATATGTTCAATTCCTGAAGAGCAAAATGATTAATATTGAATTATTCAGTGTTGGAAGTCGTGGCGAATTTTACCTAAACAACGCGTCGTATATATCGTGTATTTTTACGCCATTTTGTTGACTGGAATTCCCCTTTCTCAAATAAAGATCGTGTTATTTATATTAGCCAATCGCGAATGCCTAATTAGACGGCGGCGCTGCATCAGCATCTTATTTATTTTCGCCGGCCAATGAAAAGCTAGAGTTATTTGCGGTGTTCTAATTTTAGAAAATTATCCCTGATGTGTATTGCCTTTGCGATTGAAAGCGTGATAGATTACCGGAATAAAAATTCAAACAAACTGCCGTCATTGTCAGTCTATGATAAGGAACATTTATACTTAAATTTTCTAACAAAAATATTTCAGAAATCCTCATCAATCCCCTGTATTTATAAAGCTGTCATATTCCCGCAAATGTCTATTCAATATCTCACTCAGTCCCAGAATTTGGTGCCAATATGGCACAAGTAACCCTCGGGAAATTTTTTCAATGGGGTTCCTCAGAAAAGGAAATCGGATGGTGATTCTAAGAAAATATATGAACATAAGAGGAAGAGAGGATTTATTGATTCATGGTCAAAAAAATTTGATGGATTACAGGATTCTTCTGATGGAATGATATGCACTTATTGCAAGAAGTTTCCAAATATTGCTGGACCTTTTAGTTTTATATCTGGAAATAAGTCCTACAGAATAGATGGCATTCTTTCACACTTTTCTTCACCAAAACATCTACAATGTTCTGAAGCCTATTTTGCTGCACAAAGGAGGGATAATGGACGTAGCAATTAGAAAACTCAGTGAAAAAAACAGGACACTTATGATTTACATGTTTAATACTGCATAATAAAGGAGGAACTACCTTATACCTTGTTATTCTACTCTATGAACGCTCATTGTTAATGTAGATTGCATAGTTCTGCACTACATGCATATATGACACTTGAGAATTCGGGCTAGTAGTTTCCAGTTACGGGCAAGTAAAATAAATTGGCACTTGCCCGAATGGACAAGTTGGTCAAAAAGTTAATGTCGAACCCTGGAGGATTCAGCAAGCTTTGTGTAAAAATTAAAAAAAAGATGTTATACAGACCTACTCCATTTTTCAACACTTAAGCATAATTTAGTATCTTTTTTCGGCCGAATCGTATTTTGACAGTTGAATTGCATCGTAGTTTTTTATATAGTCTTTTTTTCAGGAGAAAACGCTAGGTGATATCTCTTTTAGATTAGAGAGTAAAATAATGAACTTCATGTCTGTTTTTTTCTAAAAAAAACTATAATCAAGACAACTCGAGTCTTGTCAATAATATGCAATACAATTTGTTTACAATTTTCCCTTTATCAGGCCCCTTTTCAGAGTTTGGGTTTGTTTTTATTGATTTCATCACGTATTTCCGATTTTAAGTGTCATTCTTACTAAATACCATTATATAATATTAACTGATTACCCCTGGATCCAATTTCATAGATATATTTCTTAAATTATATTAATTCTAACGAATTTACATGCAACATGCTTCCTGGTTATTTATAGCAGTAATCAGTATTCGGCAAACTTCGGAAAAGCAGTCGACTTATAAGTAGGTTATGTTAATGTCAATTTTACCAACAGACATTCGAATTCTTTTCACTAATTATGACATTATAGCATATTTTTTAAACCTGGCTTCTTGTTCACAACATTTTATCAGTATAAAACATCGAATATTGGCAACTTTTAATATAAACAAAAAAATTCAATTCTGACAGCCTTTAAAGTAACAGTGATTTTCTTGAAATGTTCAAATTGTCTCAGTTTAGTTATTACTGAAACCAGTATAGCTAAAATTAGACATTCGTTGCATCTGTTTAAAAATAATTTTCTTGTGTGATCCACTAACTTTCTATGGGGACATGTCAGTGTTAATATTTTCAACCGACCAATCAGTGATGAGACTACCAGTAGTAAGACCGAGTACATGCTGAAAGTTGTTGATCAATGGGACAATGCATTCAACTGTCTTGTGAATGATTGGACAGTCAAAGATGAATGAAAAGTTAGCTAGCATGACCTCAAACAGGATGTTGTTAGATATTAGTGTATCACCTAGAAAATAGAATAAAACAAGATAAAATAAACATTTAATTTTAATTAGTTAGTTCTGAACATCACTTTATTTAATTACCTATAGACTATTATTTGATGGTTATAAAGGTTATCCAGTTTTCTTTTGGAATATCATATCAGAATATGATGAATTCTTCTCCTGTATGTGTGCTGTTGAATTTTTGTGTGCATTGGATGTTTTTGCACGTCATACATCGTCTCGAATCACATTTTTGACACTGACCATTGTAGGAAGATTGAGGGGAGATGTCAGCTCTCACCAAAAGTTTGAAAGATATCTCCCCTCAATCTTCCTACAATGGTCAGTGTCAAAAATGTGATTCGAGACGATGTATGACGTGCAAAAGCACACATACAGGAGAAGAATTCATCATATTCTGATATGATATTCCAAAAGAAAACTGGATAACTTTTATAACCATCAAATAATAGTCTATAGGTAATTAAATAAAGTGATGTTCAGAAAATATTATCTATCACCTGGAATGTGCAATTTGTGGCCTTCAATACATTGGAGAAACTAAACAACAACTTAGTAAATGCTTGAATGGCTACAGGAGCGATGCAAATTGCAAACTTGACCTTCCACTCAGCAGACATCTCAGATCGATGGGCCACCATGATTCTTTCGGCAAACTGAAGGTCACCATAACCCCAAGAGGGGATGATAAAAGCAGACAGGAAAGGGAAAGCTTCTGGATTAGAAAACTTAAGACCTTATCACCGAATGGAATCAATGAGAAAAAGTAATATCCTCTCTTGACTCCTATTTTTGTTGGTCTCCGCCAGTCGTATTAGGACATGTAGTTTGCTCAATTGGCCCAAAGTACCGTATTTAGGGTTGCATAATGCGCACCCCCTCTTGGCCTTGAAAATCTCCAGAAAAAAACTAGTTCGTGTTTATAATGTGCATGGACTTTTGAAAAAAATCGTCGTCGGAAATGTAAGAATTAAATATCAGTCTTATATATTTTTCAGTCCTTCAATAATTAAAACATAGTAGATGCAATTAATTATTTTGTGGAATAGTGTCCAAACAATTTAAGAAATATTTAACTTTGCATGTTGACAATAGTAAACAAAAAACATGGCGGACATGTGATTTCCCGGTCTTGGAAAGAGTGAAACACATTGTTCCTGTTTATAATGCGCACACCTCTTACCAAATAAAGAATCTGAGCAAAATCCTGCGCATTATATAACCCTAAATACGGTATATATTCCACACTGTGGTGGGCTGTTTTTTTGAATGAGTTTGGGTATCATACCGTTTTCAAAAATATTTTTGACAGTGCTATTTAATACATTAACCAATAATGTCTCATTTTTATTTCTAATTAAACATTTATTTAAATGTGTAGCCCTATTGTGTATTTATATTATTGTTATTGTACTTTTATTAATTTATATGTGGGATTTCAATTCTTTTTTGTATGTATTTTCATATGAGTAACATCTGGTTCTTTTGTCCCGCATATTGACCGTCAAAAACTTTTTTTGAAATTGTAAAGTCGCCATATTGGTTCGACATTTTATTTAATTAGACATTGATAAAGTCCCTTGGTAGGACGAAAATTTTGTCATTCAACAAAGTGTTTAATTCTTATCACTTTGTTTTGTGTACTTGGTGTTGTTTTACAAACCATTTTAAACGTTTATAATTTATTTTACTTGTATAGTATCGTTATACCGTAACGATCCAACACCCCGTAAGATTGAACATTGACTGGTTTTTCAGACGTTGTACATATATATATATATATATATACGTCTGAAAATTTAACCAAACAGTGTTAGAATTAGATATTAGAGCTGTCAAATTTTTGTTCTTCCCTTGACAGGATTTGAACCCACATCATTGATACACTGCAGCACCATTCGCTTAGCCTTACGTCCAGCGCCCTAGACCACTTGACCACATCCACTCCCTATATATATATATATATATGTAATGGAAACGCCCCCTACCTACGGTTATAGGAACTGTAGTAGGTTCAGAACCACCTCTGCTAACTGCGTTAGTGGAGATCTCCTTTAGCTCAGTTGGTAGAGCGGTGGCTTACAATGCGAGAGGTCCCGGGATCGAATCCCATCAGGGACATTGTATATTTTGGAGGTAAAACATGCTCTACTGTTACATATATATAATAGTATTTTTTTTTAAATTTCGCTATGAAAAAACATTCATTTAGGTTGTATATAAAAATATTCTTTTTTTTTGTTTCCTTAATATTTTTGTTTACCAATTAATTTTACCTTATATAATAATAACATACCTGTATACTAATGCACAGTTATTTTATAATCAGTATCAATCCATGACATGTAGCTTCCATTATATAAAAATTGTTTCCTTTGGGTGATAAAGCTGCAAGATTTCCTACTAACACAATTAGCTAACCAAGAATGTTCAATTTGCAGTACCTTTGTTTTTATCTAACATTGAGGCAGATGCCTAAATTTGAATAAATTTGACTTACATGTGAAATATTTTTGTCAGGAATGTGGTAATGGTCATGTGATATGTGTCAGATCAAAGAGTGGTCATGTGATTATGGTGGTATTGGTGATGATTGGTCAAAATTTGAATTTGAAATGACATGGTTTATGATTGGTTCCCTCTGTGTGAAGGAGCCGTTTGGTTGGGTGGAAAAACCATTGGTGAAAAAAAATGGTTGTAAGTGATGAGAGAGAAATGTCATTGCTTGAATTGTCACATATTGGTTGAGTTTGTTATGTTTTATAAATGAAAACCGGTAAGTATTGTCAAATGTCTGAACAAAAAACAATGAAAGGACAAATATAAGCTGTAAGTCATAGATATGTTGATAATCAAGTTCAGAGTTCATCAAAATGTTAAGATATTTCTGTACAAATCCCAATCTTACCACATGTGAATACAGAAAAAAAAAATCACAAATCTGGCTTTTGCGGCCATAAAACTTTTGATCATGAGTTTTGTTTTCGTACACTTTATTCAGTAAATACAGCGTTCTGAATGGAAGATTTTGGAGTATGAGAACAAAAATCATATTTAAAGTTTTATGACCATTAGGCCTGTTTCTTCTACCAAAATGAATTCATATATTTTAAGATTCATTAAAGTTAATTTGTATACATAAATCAGAGAATTGGTAATAAAAAAAAAAAAATAATAATTGAGTCAAATATTTTCAAAATTTTAAAACATATTTCTCAAACATTTCAACAGACAAGCGACCTTATATATGAACATGTTACTTACCGCAAAATAAAAGCAACATTGTGGATGAAAATATTAAATATGTAGGAACAATATGGTGTAAATTCACAATATGAAAGAAATTCAATGTTGCCATGTAGCCATACTTTTTGTTTTTGTCAACATCTGTAATCAATTTCCACTGAAGAAGGTTTCTTGTCAGTCGAAACATATGGTAAATATGCTTTATTTTGTATAAATATATATTTGGCTTTAAATTTATGCATAAGGTACTATTCAGTTGTTCATTTATTAAAACTTTTTCAATGGACTTTTTTTTTTCTGCATATCAAAATTGCTTTATTCCTCCAGACCAAAAAAATAATCAGAATTTTTATTCAAGTACCGGGTATAAAGATAGTAGTGATAATGTGCTGTGGATAATTTCACTATAAATAGCAAATGTGTTTATAGTACAGTGGTATTGCTTTATAAGGTCATCAAAGCCATGGTCATCAAAGCCATATACGTATGTACGTAAACCGTTTCTGAATACAACTTTATACAAATAAATTCTGCATGATAATCTAATGTATCTTTTTAATATATGTAACCCAGAGAAGTAAGTCTACAACATTACTGGGCAGTGCTCACATTTTTTTTTTTACAAGATTTAAAAAAAAAAAATTGTCAATTTCGTATTCGACAATTTATGTACATGAACACAGACAAAAAATATGCAAAAACAAAATGTCCAAAATTAAATTGATTCTTATACATGTGCTTAGCTAAATAAATCGGAGGTAATCATGGTGAAATGGTAAATTTCTAATGTCAGTAATTATATTAAAAACTAGTAGGATTAAAAGTATTAAAGAACAGGATCTTCATTATTAGGTTATGTTTAAAAAGGGCAAGAAAAAGACTTTGTGAAATGGATGTCTCTACTTTAATTTCTTGTAAACGAAGAAATCAAGACTACATGTTTCAAAAGCTAAAATAATTCTAATGATGTATGCCCTGTACTATCGTCTGTAACCCACAGCTGACCATGCTGCGATACTCACCCCTCATCACGGGACACCCATGGTCAGAGTTGTCCGGTTACTGATCAGGCATTTAGAAGTTGTCATAGCAATATAACATTACACTAATTTAATGATTTAAGGTGAAAAAAATTGTATAAAACTATATTTTTTTGTTTCCTATACAAATAAGATATCAAAGTAATGTAAAATAATTTTCTGGTCTAGTGCAAATATCCTTGTCCTGGAAACGCCAAAGAGCCAATCAACTTCAATATGAATTATTCATGAGTACGACAAATTTTCTTTCAAATGACCCACGGGTGAAAAGTGGAAAGTATTGGAGTGTGATTAGCTGTGGGTAACCAACAATGGTCGTGTACAACAAGTTCACATTTTATAAACAGCTACTTTCATTTGTTCTGATGAAAAAATATATAAAAAAATATTTTGCTAGAAAGGTAGTTACACATAATTATACCGGTACAAAGATACATTTAGCATGTTAAGTAAAGCATAAACATGGATATTTTTTTAATCAAATTTGATTTGTTAAGGGAAGAATCTGCATTAAGAAGTAAACCATCCAAAATTAACAGCATATTTACAAAATCCAGGCTAGCTAGTATAGTTTTCTGTCTGAATTGTGGTATTATATAATGTTCATTTCCTTTAAATACTGTATTTATCAACACCATGATTGTTGGTGTTAAACACCAATCAATCAATCTGTATTTATCTGAAACTTATTATTTTAGTTCAAATCTTTCAATTTTAGAAAAATAATTGAGTATTCTCAAATGAGAAAAATGTTTTTAAAAAAAGTATCCATGTTATATCTAATTAATTTCTTGTCTAATTAATTTCTATAAAGAAATAGAATAAGGAAGGGTTTGGTATTTATCTATTACAGAGACAGAGATTCAAGATCTACTAGAAGGAGGAGAAGTTATTCCAGGTCTAGATCTCGATCTCCGAAACAAAGTCAAAGGTGTGTACCATAAGTTTTTACCTGAAATCTCATTTTTTAGCTCACCTTGCCAAAGGCAATGTGAGCTTTTGCCATCACTTAGCATCCGTCGTCTGTCGTCCGTTAAATTTTCACATTTTAATCTTCTCCTCTGAAACCCCTCAGCCAAATGAAGTGAAACTTGGTAGGAAGCATCTATGGACGGTCCTCTCTAAACATTGCTCATTTTGTCCCGATCCATTAACAAGCATGGCCGCCATAGGCAATTCTTGTTTTTGATTGGTTGATTTAAAAACATTCTTCTCCTCTGAAACTGCTTGGCCAAATGAATTGAAACTTGGTAAGAAGCATCTTTTGAAGATTCTCTATAAAGTATGCTCATTTAGTTCCGATCCATTAACAAACATGGCCACCACAGACAATTTTTGTTCCCGATTGGTTGATTTCTAAAAAATGTTTTCCTCTGAAACCGCTTGGCCAAATGAATCGAAACTTGGTAGGAAGCATCCTTGGAAGATCCTTTATAAAGATTGCTCATTTAGTTCTGATCCATTAACAAACATGGCCGCCATAGGCAATTCTTGTTTCTGAATGGTTGATTTCTAAAAAATCTTCTCCTCTGTAACTGCTTGGCCAAATGAATCGAAATTTGGTAGGAAGCATCCTTGGAAGGTCATATATAAAGATTGCTCATTTAGTTCCGATCCGTTAACAAACGTGGCCTCCACATGCAATTCTAGTTTCTGATTGCTTGATTTCTAAAAAATCTTCTCCTCTGTAACCGCTTGGCCAAATGAATCGAAATTTGGTAGGAAGCATCCTTGGAAGGTCATGTATAAAGATTGCTCATTTAGTTCCGATCCTTTAACAAACATGGCCTCCACAGGCAATTCTTGTTTCTGATTGGTTGATTTCTAAAAAATCGTCTCCTCTGAAACCGCTTGGCCAAATGAATCGAAACTTGGTAAGAAGCATCCTTGAAAGGTCCTTTATAAAGATTGCTAATTTAGATCCGAACCATTTACAAACATGGCCGCCACAGGCAATTCTTGTTTCTGATTGGTTGATTTCTAAAAAATCTTCTTCTCTGAAACTACTTGGCCAAATGAATCAAAACTTGGTAGGAAGCATCCTTGGAAGGTTATCTATAAAGATTGCTCATTTAGTTCCGATCCGTTAATAAACATGGTCGCCACAGGCCATTCTTGTTTTTAATTGGTCGATTTCTGAAAATCTTCTTCTCTGTAACTGCTTGGCCAAATGAACTGAAACTTGGTGGGAAGCACATATGGAAGGTTCTGTATTAAGTTTCCTCAAAGCAGAATGAAAAGTGAGCGTTTTTACCTGAAATTTCATATCATCCAATATTTCCATATATTAAAAATAAATTTGTTCTAAATACTGATAAATTTGGAGTAAAATAACGATAAACCAAACTTTTAAGTAGAGATGACGAGTTGGCTTGAATCTTTGGAGGTTCACATGCTAAGGAAACTCAACTGAAATTAAAAAAAGAAAACGTTTCAACCATGTTAATTGACACAATAGAAAATAGTGATTATGGATAATGTCTTTTTAAGGGGGATGTTTTATTTTGATAAGCGGGAAGGAGGGCAAAAGTAAGCATTCTAATGACATTAGACTTTCTGTGAGAGAGAAGAGACAAAAGTAAAGAGTAAGTTTGACTTCCTGGTTCTTCAAAGTTTTACAAACAATAAATGAATACATTTAAAGATTTATGTCATGTCCATTGTTCAGGTCACGGTCAACCGACAGACGCAGAAGCAGCAGAAGTCCAAGGTATGTTAACTGAACCGTAACAGTATCCTCTTTACATTCCACTTGACTGCATATCATATATCTTATGTCGGTTTCTACATGTAGATATCGTCAAATCTGTGTTGTTTCTTTTTGTCAGCTGTAGTCTTTCATTTATTATAATATTTAACACCGCTCTTGAATTGTTTGTGCAAGAAAATAAATTAAAAAATTCACTACAAACATTTAAAAAAAAAAAAGGCAAATACAAAATGTAGTTAATCAATTTGGTGTGGCCTGAATTGAGTACCATATAGTAAAACAGTCTATGGTGGGGTAGAAGGGATTTCTAATTAACACAGTCCCTACATATTTACTTTCTTGATGTTGAGTGAACAGAAAACCAATCAGGCACTATAACTTATATAACATAAAACAAATCCTTCTTTTCGCTGGGCTGTCACGGTCATTATATTATGGTAGTTGGATTTTCACCTACCTGTACAATCAGTGCATAGAACCCCATTCATGGAGGGGTGTACTCGGTATAACAATATGTGATAAAGTTTGTGAGTGACTTGTGACAGGTCGGTGGTTTTCTCCACCAATAAAACTGACCACCATGATATAATTTAAATATTTTTGAAAGTGGCATTAAACACCATAAACCAACCAACCAACAAACCTTTTTTTCACCACCATAATTAACTATATTAATCAGTACTTAATCACACTAATTATAAAAAAGGAGGTACATGTATATAAATAACCGAAACATGATGAACACCTTGATTGTATTTCCCTATCCTTCACATACTGTTAACTTCTAATTCTTCAAATACTACCTCTTTAGTGTTTTTTCTCTCACAGTTAAGTAACTATTATTTGATCTTAAGGGAAAATAAACCTTAGGCAACATAGAAAGATTTGTAAATGATTCCATTTATTATTATTGAATTATGTTTCAAAAGATATTTAACAATAATTTTTTGGACATTTTTCATATTTAAACATTCTTTTTTTTTTTGTAACAAAGGTGATTGAAATTTCGTCTTTATTTCTCATTCCATTTTGTTAATATCTATTGCCCTACAATTATAAACTGTAATTTTTTTGTATATCTCTGTGAAAATTTTACTTTTTGTAGAAAAGAATTTCTGACATATCCTTGGATGTACGATTTCAGATTATTCTCAAGGAAAGGAGTATTATTAGGACTACACTCATTAGAATATTTTGTTGAAGACCAGAAAAGTAAAAATTTGCTTTGTAGACATGAATGTAACAACTGGCATGAAAATAGTCTATATTTTTAAGGTCATTAAAATGGAGTAACTTTTTTTTAAGGTCAAGGTCACCAAAAAGAGATAGATCCAGATCTAAATCGCCCAAGCGTAGCAGAAGCAGAAGAGATTCAGACAGAGATAGGAAAACAGTAGAAAAGAAGAAATCAGAATCACCCAGGAAGGAGTACAGATCCAGATCTCGTTCAAGATCAAGGTCAAGGTCACGATCAGCTTCAAGGCCATTAGATAATGATATCAGGAATAATTCCAGGTCGCGATCAAGGTCAAGGAGCATTGATTACCATGGAAACGATGATGTAAAGCAAGAAGCATAAACAGGACAATGATAGGAACATTTCTAAATAGAGAGATTCATAACAGTTGATAATTTATATTGTCTCTTATTGAATAGAACATGTTCAGTTACAATAATACCTCTGTTAACTTCTATGTAGGGAAGAATTGATGTGTAACATTAATTTACTTTTTAGATGTATATGAATATACAATCAATGTACACAAAAATATGTCTAAATTCCACAGAAATTATCTTCTTTTTTTTTTACTCTTAAGGTGGCATCTGTTCTTTGGAAAAGAAAATTTCTGTACTGTTGAACTTAACTTGAATTGTTAATTACTTCAGATTTATTTTTTTTTAATTTAGAAGGTTCAGTTTTTAATTTAGAAGAGAAGAAATCAATTTTGCCTTTCAAATTTGAAAACATTGTCATTTTTGGTATAATAACATGAAATTCAGATTAGACTGTGGATGATATAAAACAATGTTTTATTTTAATACCCCTGGTATTTTACATAGTGGATAGTGGATGAATGATAATTTAATCTAGGACAAACTGATACTAGAACTAGTTTTTTAAGATAGGAATTCTAAGAACAGTTGATTTGTTTTAATCAGAAATGTATGTTGTATTTTATCAATATGTTGTTTTTTTATAATTGTTCATACTTTCATTTTCAACGCATTTATTTGAAATCATTGCAAAACTGTTCTCCTTGATTAGAAACTATTCAGTTTATATTCAGCTTTTCAACATTCAATTATGGTTTTAAAGAAACATTATAAGCATGCATTTTCTATTTTTGTCTATTAAAATATATTGTCAAAAATGTTGTGTTAAGATTTTCGTGTAATTATTTAGGACGAGAAATATCATTTTCTGTGTTGTAGATGTTAAAATTATCGTTTTAATTTAATTAATATTGAATTGATGCTGGACACATTAAAACTAAAAAAACTATTTTACAAATTTATAGACAAATAATTGAAGTTACTTATTTTTTAAGATTGCATACAATTTTATTTTTTTTTTTTTTTTTTTTCTCTTTTACATTATTTGTTTACATTCCGAAAACAGAAAAAAATAATAAGTGCTTCATCATTTTACCAACTCCTTCAAACCATAAACATTTTCCATGCTACATGTACATTTGTTTTTAAATAGTTTTGTTTAGATAATTGTGCAATCATTATTTCTCATAGCAACCATTAATTTACTAATCTGGGTCAAACAGACTCTTGTATAATATATATTTAGAGTCTTGTGTTAACCTACATGTATGTAGGTGTCAAACCAATAATTCACCAATCAGAGCTTAGAACATAGTAGTTAGTCCCTTTTAAAGAAAATAGTTCCTTTTGCTTTGTTGTATTGTGACAAATACTGAATGGAATGGATTAATTAAAATTGATGATTGAAGTTAAATATGTAAGGATTATTTTGAGCCCAAATTTGATGCATTTAGTTGTATTTTAATACCTCTGTGGAGGATTTGATGCATGACCTATAAATATTGAATTTCCCGGGGATGACTGAGATATTTTTAGAGTAGATCTTTTCCATAGCCTGGCATTTCACTGCAAGACTTTAAACATCCTTTGATATTTTCACAGAACGTAGAGGAATCATGTACGTTTCAGAAAATACATGGTCTTGGAAAGGTTAAACTTAAGATGAAATGGCCAGGCAAAAAAACACATATTTTAAAAGAAAATATTAAAGAAATTAATTAGTGGTATTACACCTGTAAGCATTTTCAGTTAAGAATATAAGTATATACATTTGTATTGACCACTCATTACATTTAGTTTTGATTATTTTTATCTAAAACTGAAGTTACCGTTCCTCTCATGTGTCAAATTTGGGATCTTATTTTACAAATTTTAGTGAAATTGTTACAAGGGACATTGTTTTATTCTAAAACTGAAGTTACTGTTACTTTCATGTGTCAAGTTTGGTATTTTATTTTACAAATTTTAGTTACCGGTAAATTGTTATAAGGGACGTTATAATATTCTAAAACTGAAGTTACCGTTCCTCTCATGTGTCAAATTTGGGATCTTATTTTACAAATTTTAGTTAAATTGTTATAAAGGACATTATAATATTCTAAAACTGAAGTTACCGTTCCTCTCATGTGTCCAATTTGGGATCTTATTTTACAAATTTTAGTTAAATTGTTATAAAGGACATTATAATATTCTAAAACTGAAGTTACCGTTCCTCTCATGTGTCCAATTTGGGATCTTATTTTACAAATTTTAGTTAAATTGTTATAAAGGACATTGTTTTATTCTTAAACTGAAGTTACCGTTCCTCTCGTGTGTTAAATTTTGGATATTATTTTACAAATTTTAGTTAAATTATTACAAGGGACAGATAGACATATGAAAATTAAGCATTATTATATAAATGTAACATCTTATGTATATTATGTGGTGTTAATCATTTTAAACAGAATGTTATGATTCATTAGAAAAATAAAATTCTTGATCATTGAAATATTTCTGTGTATGTTTTATATAGAGAGAGGTTACTGCAGCAAAGGTCAATAAGATCAAATATTTAAAGCATAGGGTTAGGTTTAGGGTTATGGTGTTTAATGCCACTTTCAACAATATTTCAGTTATACCGTGGCGGCCTGTTTTATTGGTGGAGGAAACCGGAGTACCAAGAGAAAACCACTGACCTGTCGTAGGTCACTGTAAAACTTTATCACATAATGTTGTATTGATCACACCTCGCCTGAGCGGTATTTGAACTCACAACATTAGTAGTGATAGGCATTGATTGCACAGGTAGTTATAAATCCAACTACCATGCAATCATGACCCCCTTGTATATATTATATACAGAGAGAGGTTATTCCAGCAACATGCAATAATATACATTTATTGCATGGTGGTGATGGAAATACGAAAATTTATTCACCCAAGAGTATCATATTCCCTGAGAGCAACGCCCGAGGGGAATATGATACTCGTTGGTGAATAAATTTTCATATTTCCTGAACCTGCATGCTATAAATGTTTTATTACACCGAATGAAACCAAGAAAACACATACATGTAAAATACTGCTGGCAAACATATTTTAAGTTCATTGGAACGTTGTTTCTGACAAAAAACCACATCCACAAGCAATGCGTTCCGAGTGCCTCTGATGTTTTTCTGTTAAAGAACGATAACTCTGGTGGGAAAACCTGCGAGGCTTCCGAGGGGTTGGAATATGATATTTATTTCACGGAATATGATTTTTGTCCTGTGTGATCACGTGTTCTGATTTTTACCCATTGTCCAATCAAATTAATCTATTTATGGTAATTAATATATGAGGTATAATAAGATCAATTATTATATAGTAATAAATATTTTCCTATTAATTTCAATGGAAAATAATCGTACAATATATCCTTGTATTTGCATTAGTTCAAATATGAATATTTGAAGTAGTTCAATATTCCACTTAAATATAATATAGTACACAATGATTATATAATAAAAGGGTTATTGCATGAATATTGTCCCTCGCAATACATCATATTGCACTCGCAAGCTCATGCAATATGATATACTGCTCGGGACAATATTTACCAATATTCATGCAATAACCCTATTAGAGTATTTAAAGTATAGTCAGAGAGTGTATTCTTTTACTCCTTTGATATAATTTGCAGAGTGTAATGTTTTTGCCTTCCAGTTTACAATATAGGACCTACCACATCTGTGATGTAATGGTTAGTATGCTTGCCTCGAGGGTGGTAGATTGTGTGTTCAAGCCACGGTCAGATCAAACAAAAAAGACTATAATGTTGGTAGATGTTTCTTTTCTGCTAAGCATGCAGAATCAATGAGGAGGAGCATAGGTTGGTTGTCTTCTCGTAATCAGAATATTGTGTCTTGAGTGAAGCAACATGTCTACACATGGACTGTTGGTTCAGTGACCTAGCACTACAAAAATACAATTAAGCATGTTGCTCTACTACACAGCAGACACCATCATTTCATGTAAATGTAGCTTGTTCTCTATGGGCGATAAACAACAATCACTCATTGAAATTTTACTTGCCATGACGACCATCTTGGATTTCTTATCGGTAGAAATCCAATAATTTTGTAAGTAGACATCTAATGATCACTGGTGTACAGTTTGGGTTCAGTCAAGTTAATCATTTCTAAAAAAAATGTTTCATTTTTTTTTCACTTTTGGTCTATGTTAAAATTTATCTTTTGGTAATGTCCATCTTGGATTTCTGATTGTAATTGGACCATGCAAAGAACATTCCAGCCAAGTTTCCTTTCAAATTGTTGATGTGTTTCTCAGAGAACAATGTTTTTTTAAACGTTTTGCACTGGGTCCAATGTTTCAATCTGTCCTGCTGAGGTGACCATCATGAATTCTGATATCTAGAAATATAGGGCTATGCTGGGCTTGGCATGATAGCACCACAAGAACTTCATGTTGTAGCAATTTTACTGCAATCAGGTTTTAACCACAACTTATAGAAGAAATCCCCAGGAATGTCATTGGAAACCCATACACCATCAATTCAAAGAAGAGAAAACATCAAAATTAGATGAAAAATATAAATTGTCTATATCTTCCATATATGGAAATAACGGAATGTGTGTCCCTTTTCAAAGTTAGATAGGTTTTTTTTTATTTATTTTTTATTCTCATGCATAAATAACTCATTAAGATTAGCATTTTGTATAACACACAAAAAACAATGACAAATAAAAACAAGTTTGGAAACTGGCACTTTTTGTCCAGTTCGGTCGAATTTTCTTGTAAACCGTACGAATCCGTATATGCATGCACATGTATATCCTACCAGAAGCTCTCGTCACAATCAATTCATAATTTCATACCAATATAAATACAAATCGACAATGATGAGTTCATTTATTTTCCAGTGAAATTGTCGAAATTTGTAGAAATAATATGACCAAGCGAATATAAATGTTGTCTATCTAACATTTATAACATAAGTTGTGTCCTAGCTGTCCATGGCCAGAACCTCTTCATTGGTCGTGTGATGATTAGAGAGTTCGCCTCGAATACAGTAGATCTTGGGCTCGAGCCGCGGTCGAGTCAAACCAGACATTATGAAATTGGTATTTGTTGCTTCTTCGCTAAAAAAAGCATGCAACATTAAGACTAGTTGGTTCAGGATCTGTATAATGAGTCCAAATTGGAGCAACGTGGTATGCAGATAGGAACAATTCCCTGCTCGGCACCAACATGTGCAGATGACGTCTCTTTAATAGCAGATAGCGAAAAAAATCTCCAAATCTTAATTGACACGGTAGTAAACTACAGTAAACAAGAAAATTATAAATTATAACCTGCAAAGAGTGCAGTAATGTCTTTCAATACAAATATGGAAAACCCTGGTTATAACTACACTATCAACAATGAATCCATACAAAAGCCAGATACTATAGTTCATCTAGGGATCACTCATCACAGAAACTATAGGAAAACAACATCTACACAAATCCAACAAAATATGGACAAATCCAGGCGCACATTGTATAGTCTCTTGGGAGCTGGGTTACATGGGAAGATTGGACTAAACCCAACAGCTTGTTTACATCTATTGCAAGTCTACGTAATTCCTATTCTGACATATGGGCTAGAAATATTACTTCCATCTAGGACTGAGCTTCAAACTTTGGAAATATTTTATCGAAAAATACTAAAGCAGATACTTTCAATCCCAACAAATACAGCAGATCCAGCCGTTTACATCCTGGCAGGTGTGATACCGATAGAAAGCCGGATACATAAACTAGCTCTAGGCATGTATGCCAATATATGTAGGACATCAAATTCAATTGAAAGGGAAATAGCAGAAAGAGAACTAGGAATGAAAGCAATAAATGATAATAGCTGGTTTTCAAAACTTAAGCAAATATTAGCTATATATGAACTCCCGTCAAGTCACAATATCCTGGATCTACCACCTACAAAAAACGCCTGGACAAAAATGGTCAACAAAGCAGTTAATGAATACTGGATTGAGCATATTAAGAAAATGTCAACCTATTTCAAGAGCTTAGATTATTTGAATGCCTCCAATTATTCCAATGGAAAAGCACATGCAGCCCTGGCTAGTGTCCAAACGTCAGCTAGAGATATAGCAAGACTTCCTGTCAAACTGCGTCTCATGACAGGAACCTACTATCTGCAGAGCAACAAGGCAGCATTTAACCAAAATAGGATTGATCCAACCTGCCTGGTATGCCAGATATAGCCAGAAACATTAAAGCACTTTCTACTTGATTGTAATGTTCTAGCTGAAACACGTGAGCCATATATCTCAGAGCTCTATTATGTTCTAATAAAAGAATGTCATTCCTGTGTTAAATGTAATACTACTAATACATTTATACTCAATTTACGTAGTATTCTAGATCCTAGCACTGTGTGTTGTGGTTGTGGTTGTGACTGTAACTGCTTGAAAACCTTTGAGCATGTAACCCGTATGTTATGCTTTGCATTGAATACTAAAAGAAACAACATATTAAAGACACTACCTAATAATAGGCGTAAAGGTCTTTAAGGGCAGCCACCCCCATGCTTTTCTTACAAAAGCATTTTAGATTTTAAATTATACAGTAATAATTAAGTGATATATGAACTGAATCTTACTCAAATTTGTGAGGTGGTCCTATATAGGACGGAAGTACTATCAAGACAAGACAAGACGTGGCTATCCGCGGACTGTTGTTTCGGTGAGCTAGCACTATCAAAATCGAACTAAGCGTGTTGTTCTAGTACAAAGCGGATATCATTATCATCTCATCGAATGTAACTTGTTTTATCCATGATATAACTGACAATTTGCTCATTTGGCGTTAAACAACACTCACTCACTCACTCTCTAGCTATCCAGTTGCAGTATTTATCTCTTTTTATTATAACCAACACGTATTTGATACTCAATGATTACAGCTCTTAGCAAGGAAAGCACCCATGCACATTTATAGAGTACTAGTGATAAGGGGGCGATTTCAACATTTCAAACGGCATAATAACATAACCAACCTTGTAAAGTTTGCAGTCTGAGGAACGTTTTAAGCCATTTTCGACAAATTCCATGATACCAGTCGGTTTTATTGGAAGTAACTGGAATATCGGTGGTCGTCACAGAACATGCATGATTAATTTTAGTTTATAATTATTTGATTTGATCAATGATACAAAGAGGATCAGACACAAGTTTTACCAACTTATGGAGTCTTCTCCTATATATACAATCATTATTATATTATATTGAGAATGCACAAGAATACAAGAAAAATACAATTTTATCATATAATATAGCTGAAAATAGTAAACGAGTAAAAATAAATGAAGAAACAGTATGTGTGTGTGTATGGATGCCGGATGATGTTTGGTTAGTACATTAAACGATTAGAAATCGTTTAGACCTTTTTATGAATCGGAAAACTGAATAAAAAAATAAAGCAATTATCTGCATAGCTTAAGGTTTCACTTCCTGAAGTGAGAAGTGAAGTATTGATCGATTGAGACAAATCGCTTATGCTGAGAAACAGTTCATTTCTTATTTCAGAATATTTGGTACAAACAAAAAAGAAGTGGTTCGCATCTTCTTGTGGGGGCACCGCAGCTACACGCTGGGCTTGATAAAATATGAACCTTATGTAGATCATGGTTGAGGAAAGAAGCTGTACATATAATTTGTGTTAGGATCACGTTTAACTTTCTAGGGCCATAGTAATAAAGTTTGGGAACTGAGATCTTATTTGATTGGCTGTTAATACGAATAGCGTTTTTTTAATTTGGATAATGAATCTAATTTTCTGATTGCAATGTCAAGTTTATTCCATTCTTTAACTGTGGAAGGAATAAATGACGAATTGGTTATAGAGAGTCTACAGAAAGGAACTATTAAATTATCACCATTTCGCAACGGGTATATAGTAGTACTCTGAATAGTTGGGGGAACTAGATGACGCAAGTATGCAGGTGCCATTCCACATTTTATATTAAAAAATAATTGGAGTTTTCTGCGGTATCTCCGCTCTGATAGTGTTTCCCAACCTGTCTCAGCATACTCCGATTTTATAAAAATGGGTAAACCTGTTACAATTCTGGCAGCGTCTAATTGAAGTTTTTCTAATTTGTCTGAATAGCCAATTCCACAATTATCCCAGACTTCACAAGCGTATTCAAAAAGGGGGCGAATGTAGACTAAATACATTTTTTCTAAGTTGGATCTATTTAGACTGAATTTTAATTTCCGTAATATACCTAAATGTTTGGTTATATTTGTTATCATATTTTCTAAATGTTCGTTCCATTTGGCATTTTGGGAGAGGATAACTCCCAGATGCTTATGGCTAGTAGATAGATGATTAATGACTACATGTTTATGACTATCACTGTGTCAATACATGTGCTGATGGATTATTAGTCCCCGAGGGTATCATCCGCCCAGTAGTCAGTGTTTCGGTACTGACATGGTTTATTAGATATATTCATTATTAAAATTAACAGTTCCTAAATAATGTATTTATTATCAAAACTTAGGTTCTCTCTCCTCATGCATAGATGATCTTGGCAGGCTTTTTGCCCTTCCTTTTAGATTCTTTTGTATTTCTGCTCCGAAAACCTTTAAATTAAAGTATTTGTTATGTCTGCTGCCATTGCCTTTATAAAAGTAATTGTTAGTGTGTATGTACACCGCAACGTGATCTAGCTCGGTCAGGTCGAACCAAACACGATAAATTTACCAGAGGGACTTCTTAAGATAATCGAAAAGAAGCTCCACAATTCTTTAATTTCACGTTCCGTTATATAATTGACATCCTTTCAGATACAAATACCTTGTGCTAGGAAGGGACAGATCTTATTTTGTAAAATAAACCACTCTGATTCTACCAAAAAGTTCTCTGAAACTGATATCATCAACATGCTCGAGTTTTTGATTGACAACATATTTGTTATCTTTGGTGGACGTGTTTTTCAACAGACAGTTGGCATACCTATGGGTACAAACTGTGTTCCTCTTCTCGCCGACTTGTTCCTTTATTCGTATGAGGCAGACCTCATACAGGGGCTTCTCAAGAAAAACGAAAAGAAACTAACCCGATCCTTTAATTTCACGTTCCGCTATATAGATGATGTCCCTTCACTAAATAATTCTAGGTTTAGTGATTCCGTTGATCGCATCTATCCCATTGAGCTTGAAATAAAGGATACCACAAATACAGATACGTCTGCTTCATACCTTGACCTGCACCTCGAAATTGACAGTGAGTGGCGGTTAAGAACGACACTACGACAAAAGAGATGATTTTAATTTTCCCATTGTGAATTTTCCATTCATATGTAGCAACATTCCAGCAGCACATGCATATGGAATATATATATCTCTCAGTTGATACGATATTCCAGAGCTTGTGGTTCCTATCAGGATTTCCGTGATAGAGGGTTGCTGCTAACAAGGATTAAGCTACTGAGCCAAGGGTTCCTCTTGGCTAAGTTGAAGTCATCACTTCGAATGTTTTACGGTCGCCACCACGACTTGGTTGACCGTTATGGAATATCTGTGTCACAAATGACCACGGATATGTTCCATTTGTCGTAAACACCTCCCGGTCCTTTCCTCGTTCATGACTTATCACCGGGTTTGTTACTAGATTAACACGACGGGTGTCACTAGTGGAGCAGGAACTCCTTACTCTTCCTGAGCACCTGAGTTAACCTCCGGTTTTGAATGGGGTTCGTGTTACTCGATTTTTAGTTTTATGTGTATGTTTTGTAGATCGTTGTTTGTCCTTTTGTACTTTTTCTTTTGGCCATTGTGTTGTCTGTTCTTCTTCGATATACGGATTCTGATTGCCCCTTCGGTATCTTCAAACTCTTCACTAAATAATTATAAGTTTGGTGATTTTGTTGATCGCATCTATCTCATGCATCGAGCCTGAAGTGAATGATGCCACAAATACAGCTAGATCTGCTTCGTACCTGACCAACACCTATAGAAACTATGAGTCAGGACTTTATGACAAAAGAGATGATTTCAATTTTCTCATTGTGAATTTTACGTGGCAACATTCCAGCAGCACTTGCACATGGAGCATATATATCTGAGTTGATACATTATTCCAGAACTTGTGGTTCATATTATGATTTCCCTGATATAGGGTTGTTGTCAACAAGGAAACTACTGGACTAAGGATTGTTAATGGTTAAGCTAAAGTCATCACTTCTAAAGTTTGAAGGTCGCCGCCATGACTTGGTTAACCGTCACGGTACATCTGTCACAAGTGACCATGGATATGCTCCGTTTTTTCTATTCACATTTCGGTCATTTCCTAATGCATGACTTATCAGTGAGTTTGTAACAAAAGTAACAAGACGGGTGTCACTTGTGGAGCAGGTACTGTTCTCAGGGGCGGATCCAGGATTTCAAGTTAGGGGGGGCGCACTTATAAAAATTGCGCCGAGCGGAGGGAGGCGCGAAAATTTTTGAGGTATTTCGTGTGAAAAATCACGATTTTACGACAAAAAAATCATATTTTTTCCAATTTTAGGGGGGGGGGGGGGGCGCGCGCCGGGTGCGCCCCCCCCCCCCCCATGGATCCGCCCCTGGTTCTAGCTGCAATAATGTAGCTTCTGTGACAAACTTGTGTCTCGACAGAGCTACAACGCGGTCCCATTCGTCACAATGGAGCAAAAAAAAAGTTGCAGTTGAAACATAAAAACTCACTATTTACGCTTCAAACGTTTCATTATAACTATTACTGATGATCCCAGTCCTTGTTAAATCGGTTTGGCTGAGAAATATATGCTTTTCAAAGGTAGCAACAACCTTGTTCAAATTTATCGATCGTTTTTCATAACCGGAAACTACGGAAGGCGGAGCTTTTCTAAATATGGTATTTCTTACTACACGCTGATGTAAACGTTCACGTCTCAAATCGCCAAATATGGTATCGACATCCAAATAGTGAGGCCGGAAATGACGAAATTCAAAATGTTCAGAGAGTTTAGTAAACATGGATTTTTATTTTGTGGGAATTACATTCTAAAATACTGGTAGGTGATAAAACTTGTTATAATAATGGACAAAAGGAAAGGTTATGACTTATTATTGATAAATGCAGGCGTCAGAAACTCTGTAAGCGAGCGCAAAAAATCTCGGCGGCTGCTCCATTACGTGTAATGGCATCCCGTTATAACCCCTGCGAGTAAGCGAGCATTTAGGGTTTTATTATTAGAACTAGTACTGTTTACCCTTCAGGAGCATCCGAGTTCGATCACCCCATTTTTAGTTGGAATCGTGTTGCTCAATCTTCAGCTTTCTGTGTAGTGTTTTGTAGTGTTTGTCCTGTTGTCATCTTTCGTTTCGCAATTGTATTGTCTGTCTTTTGACTGACGGCTTCTGATTACCACTTTTGCAACTCCAAACTTCTCTTAATAATGTTTATTTGTTGTTCGCTAAGCAAACCGCGGCAGTATTGGGGAGTAAAATCAAATTCTGATTGACTGATGATGTGTCAGAGTGGAATGATATGTCTACCTGTGGACTATGGCTTTCGTAATAAAAACGTAGATATCAAATTTAGTGCACACGACGCGTTTGTGGAATAACCTTCATCTGGTACGTTCAAAGTCGAAAGGTTGTTTAGGATCTTTGGTTTTATTGCTCCCAAAAATTTAAATTATTTGGCTTTCTAATCTTTCGATTTTGTGCATGCCCGATGAAGGGTAGTGCGCATTATATTTGATATCTAAGTTTTTTACTTGTACAATAAAACTTGAGCGTCTTGTCTCCACTAGTACAAAGCAGGAAACATCTCAATGGCATTTAAATACTTATCTGCTGTCATTTTCATCCAATTCTATATTTTGTGTGGCTCTGGTATTCCTAATCTAATTAAAATCATGTATTAGTAACGAAGCAATATAAACTATCGGTGTGTCCACATGTACAACCTTTAATATTTGGCAACAACGTAAAATGAAAACAGAAAGCAGGTTGTAGAGGTGGAAAATTACAAAACATGGTAAAAAGAAAAATGGCAAGGACGAAATTAGAAATATTCGGGTAAACACGTTTTTACCCGTCTATAACTTAGCTGAAAATGTCGAAGAATACTATCAGAACAAAAATATTTTATTGCAAAATAAATGCTATTTTAAATTTTACAGCAAAATAACCCAGTAATGTGTATATTTCACACCTTCATTGTTATGCGCATAACTCTTTTTTGCGTTTGTTCTAAAAAAATGTCACAGTGTCATGAGTCTTTCATCTGTGTCAACATTTCTAATGCCTAAATCGCAAAAAGCTAGACCGGCTGTAATCGTTTGACTGAATGTCTATCTTGTAGTGTTGGTTGCGGACGTTACTAATTTCTAAGCTGCAGAGGGGCGAAAGATGCGTTAAATGACTAAATTTTGTATTTTTTCTGAACATTTCACTAAATTTCGTATTTTTTCTGAGCATTTCAATATCTTCATTAGAAAATCACATCTTTACCACAACAGCATTAAATAATATCCTTTTCCATAAATAAACCTGATTACATAGCTGATAATATAACCTGCATTGTAAAAAGGTGAATTTAAAAGTTATGTACATTCGTTGTTTTTATTTTGATTGTTTTTTTTTCTCCCCCTAAAGAATGTTGAATGAAATGAGGAAAATGATTTTAATCGTCTATTATTGTTTTGAAGTAGCTGGAAAAATTGTAGATTTTCTAAAATCCGGAAACGGTAATCATATGAAATCCGGTTTCGGTAAGTATACACTCCCGGAAAATCTTCCTTATTTGGAGGAAGATCAGATTCAAGATGGCGTCAAGTCCAACCAGAAAAATAATTGTAAGTGTCGAGACCATAATAAACAAACACAGCAACATGTGAATGCGAAAATTACGAACCAGTTCCATAGTTTTATATAAAAAGAATCCATCAAGTCGTGTCTTGGTTGTTAAATCGTCGTAGACACGTCATTTGACCTAGAAATCGGTTTGAAATGAAAACTATGTCCGAAGTGACTGACTTCAATATTTTTCAACGTTATTTGTTCTGATAATATTTGTATTTTGAAATTAGAAATATATTGGTGATAAAATGAATAACAGATGAATTATTATATATATAAGCCAGTAGTGACGAAATTAGGAAGTAAAATAAGGTAAATTTATGCTGACATTTCTAATAACACATTCCAGTACTCAATCGTCAATGTGTGGATATATACAATGTGTCAATATACAATAGCTGATGTGTCACATTGTCATATTCATCATGTATACAATATGTCACAGTTTCTTTTTAAATAATCCTTGTGCCTTGATTTTTCTTCATTTTACTTTGAACATCAGTACGTTGATGGTTTTCCGTAACCAAAGAAGAAGAAGAAAATGTCAGGGAAGTAAACGTGATACAAATCTGTCACACTTCATGTATCTTAATACAAGAACACGTAAATAACCAAACTTTTATCTGTACATTTGTGCAATGTTATTACTGGTTTAATAACTATTAATGCAACATTATTGATTTTTTTACCTTTTTTCGTTGGGGTCTGTTTGTGAGCCATGGTTGCGTTGACGAGGTGTCATTATTGTTGTTTGATAGATCGTTGTTTGATGTAGATGTATCAAAATGAACAAAAATTAAAGGGTAGCCAATAATTCGGACCCCATAAATGAGTTATAATGTTATCAATGATTTCGAAAAACTCTTGCTCACATTTTGATCTCATTAATATCCAAAATTGTACTTGCCTTCAGCATTACAAATATTGCCTCTTTACTGCAATGCCAATGGTAAAAGGGTATTAGTTGCAGCTTGTTTATTCATCAGTATCTGTATTAAAACTGTTATTAAGAGGACGGAACAACTTCCAATTAGGGATCGGATTGATTTGGTTCAGATCAACTGGAAATGAATTAAAGCCATCTGCTCATTTCATGTTTTTCATTTTCAAAAGCACATACTGATATTAAAACAGTTGTCCATTTGTCTACAGATATATGACATGGGGGACATTGTGGTCATGTGCCTATCACCACTAATGTTGACAAGGCCCACCCCACTTCAGACTTTCAGGGAGAAGTCACTTCTCCCTCTGATGGAAAGAGGGAGAAGTCACTTCTCCCTCTGATGGAAAGAGGGAGAAGTGGGACAGACATTTAACTACTTTTCCCTTGGATTTACTGGAGTAAAGAGAAAATCTTCAAATAATCAGGGAGACTGAACTTCTCCTTCAGGCATATGACAGGGAGACTTAGCTCACCAGAGGGAGACAATGTCTCCCACTTCTCCCTGTTTGGTGAGCCCTATTATTGTTATGAGTTTGAATCCTGCTCAAACGAGGTGAACTTGATGCAACATTATGTGATAAAGTTTGTCTGTAGCTTGTTGCAGGTCGATGGGTTTCACAGGGTACTGCAGTTTCCTCTACCAATAACACTGACCGCCATGATATAACTGAAATATTGTTTAAAATGGGGTTAAACACCATTACCCACCAATCCACCCTATATGACATGGCGATGCATGAAAACCAGTAATCACCAATCACGGTAATGAGAAATATATTAATTAAAATAGTCTTGCAGCTTTTGACATATCAATCATATCCCCTTTACCTTGCTTCTACACTAATTGTCTATAGGGGCTTTCAGTAATGAAAAAGTTCAAACTAGCATTATTTTTATAAATTACTGGTAGCATTTCGTAATTGTATGGTAGTTGGATTTCAAACCATATGCCCATCTCCACTGAAGTTGAATTTGATCCCATCAATTGGGTAGGTGTACTGGTTACAACATTTAGGTGTTAAAGTTTGAAAGTGACTTGAGGCAGGTCAGTGATTTTCTTCAGTTCTCTCCTACTTGTACTGATTGGAAATGTGGAGAAATTCAGTATTGGGACAAATGGAGAGGTTGTCAATAAAATGTTTTTTTCTGACTAAATGCTTTAGTTCTTACTGTGAATCAATGCACATTACATTATATGTACATCATTGAAATAAAACTAAAAAAAATTGATGAAAAGGTGAAAAAACTGATGTTTGACAATCATTTTTCCCCACAAAATTTGTGACATTTGCAACATGGGTTGCTATAATTTAACTATTACAAATAAAAATAGTGGCACTTAATGAATTAATTATTTTTTCGTAAGGAGGAATATATATTTTTGTTCCAAAAGTTTCATGTTGTGTTTATAACCAATGGTGTCCTTCAAAAGTATCTACGCAGAGTTTTTGAAATTCATCGGACCTAGGGGTCAGAAAATCATGAGGTCCGCCAATAACGTCGGTAATGCCGGTCCCCATGTCCGCCAAACATTTTTGAATGATGTGTTTACATTTTTAACAGAAGTCGGAAACGCAGGATGTGTTGTAAATACCGGAACAAGTTCGGTCAACTCTGAATTCGTAACCGCATTGAATACGTGATATTTTATCTGTTTTTTGGTAAATATTATTGGTAACTGTCATGAAAATAAATATATTTGAATATATTGTGATGCGTAAGATGATCTTTTCGAGTGAAAAGCCCCCAAAAAATTAATAAAATAAAAAAAACACGACGTCCCTGATTTGTATCGTTCCTTTCACCGAATCCGTTTCTATTTAGAAATTTCTTTACAGTTCCGGCAACATGGCAATGTGTCGATCATAAAAATGTAGTCGTTCCTGAAGCATTATGACGGAGCTCAGCCGGGCAAACTGGAGATTGAGAGAGTCTAATGACTTTTAGAATATTGTTATTGTATTCTCAATAAAAAAAATTAAAATTATGTTTTAAATCTGGTAAATTTTTCAAAGTTTGAGGGTCTCCCTAGCTGGATTTGGATACTCTTTTTTTGGTGCATGGTTTCAACTTATTGGTTTATTCTGGATGGTGACTGGTCTTCCTATTTTTAGGCCTCTACCAGTACCAATGAAGTTAAATACAGAAAGCGCTCTGCTAGACTAAAATAATAATAACGGTATGACATTGCTTGGCTTTAGAACAATTGTACATAAAAAACGTAGGTCTGGCAAAAATTCAGAGGGTCCAGCAGAAAATTCCTGGGTGCTGGACCTATGTCCAGCAAAATGTAAACAAATTTCAAAAAGTCTGTTACGAATTGTATGCATTACAATGATACAGAATGATTTAATGAATTCGATCAGTGTGTATTGAAAAAAACTAATAGGGATGAGCTATATAATAAAAAGTTGAACAGATGGTTCCTATAATAATCGTGAAATCGAGGTTTTACTTTGGGATTCGAAATTGTTGTCATGAAGTTACGAACAGAACGTTGGCCAATAATAGAATCGTGAAAGCCGTGACACTTCCTAAAGTGTATCTTAATCTATTGTTAGTGCTGGAATTTCCACAACGTCACGCAAAACTGGGTATCTCGCAGAAATCTGTGATGTAGTTCACAATAATGTGTTGTCGTCTCGATAATGGTGGACAGCTATGAACGCAACAGGTAAGTCACATACCATGATTTCAACGTTTTTTTTTAAACTTCATGTATATGTTGAGATAAAGACGACTTACAGGCAATTTCTCAGTACATTTATTTACATTGTGAAGTAAAAAAAATAATCACTAATCTGTTATTTTCCAAAAAAATCTTCATTCAAGTCACCTTAGTCGTGAAGCACTGTTGTAGTCCTATGTTACGAACACAACGTTTGATCGTTTTCACTCTTATATCTTGTGAAACTTCACATTACAGTAATGATTATCTGCAATATCATTTTCTTTCTTTTTCAGACTATCCAGTGAAACTTCAGTGAATTAGACAATTAAAAGTTTAAGAATAAAGTATTTATTGGTGCTATTGGTGTCCTAGTTACTCACAACACTTTTTTTTTTTTCGCTACCATACACTGAGATAAAGTTACCAAAATTACTTTCAAGTGTATAAACTGTGTTGTATAAACCATATCAATACTATGATGATTAAAACCTGCTAGTATATTTTCAGGAAGATATAAAATAAAATATATTTATGTATAAGGTTACAAGTGTTCGTATGTAACGGTGTCCACATGAATATAATCATACTTAAGTCGAAGATATGAATATTTTTAAATTTTTATCCGTATTTTACAACTGTTATACATGTATATAAGGTTATTACTGAATACAAAAGGGGTCTTTTAAATATATACAACAGTCTATAAAAATCTGCATTTGGACACTACGTTATGAACGCAACAGACATTGGACACTGATGCATCACAAAATTATGAAAAAATGGGTACAGAATTTATCTTGCCATTACTATTTGATGAAAATATAGACATTTTGCTGTGCAAAAACTTTTAAGGATCTTTTAATTAAAGACTTTCATTTTTGACTTATGAAGTCACACTTTATGTCCCAATACTGAATTTCTTCACAAATACAAGAAGCAGTCTATATAGCTATGCAAACATCTTTAAATATTTTATAGGTAAACATTGATCGGTATGAATCGAAATATACTGTAAAGATAATGGGATGATTCTTTACAAATTTTATTCTTTGGTGAAGATTGAAATCACAGATGATGAAAGCGAAGTTTTAGTCACCTTGCCATTTGTTTTGTGTTTTATTTTGGAAGTCTGTCTTTTTATGCTAATAAATTATGTGTTTGGTAGGTATTCAGAATCCAAGATGACCACCATTGTAGATCAAAGTTTAACATAGAACTCAATGGTAATATTGTTATAGCAAATCTCTGAAACTGCTCAACTGTTCACTTTACTTGCAAATAAATCTGTAGACAGTGTTCGAAATTCCTGGTCGTCAGATCGTCAATGACGACCTAAAACGATTACGGACGACCTGAATTTGTAACAAAGTTGTCCGAGGTGAGCAAGCCTGCTTTTTTTTATATAGGTTGTCCAAATGACTACTAAATATTTTTGGGAGTTTCTAACACTTTGTAGGTGAAATTTTGTTGTCTTGTTATTGAATAATCTCTTACTAAGTATAAGTATATATTTATATATATAAATTTGTCTTGAAAGCCTTGAATAGTCATTGGGTGGTTCTATTTCAAAGCTATCCGATAGTGCTGCCCTCCATCCAATATGGCTGCCGAAACTAAAACTAGAAATTACTCAAAATGGCAATGTCTGTAGCATTTTAAGGTATAATGAGCTAGAATTTAAAACACATCACACCAGTGTTGCATGTACAGTGGAAGTGTAAATGAAAATTTTGTTAGGGAAGTCAAGTTCCAAGTAAAAATGGGTAAATATACAATGTACATGTAGCAAGCCTAAAGGTACAAGATGTACAAGTAGTATTTACTTGTGTTTGTTCAAGATTTGCAGTTTTAAAACTTAAATGATGACTGACAAATTTGACTTTACTCTACATGTACGACACATCCACTGTGATTTATTAATAATATCCTGCACCGATCATTTGCATTGTTAAAATATTTACATTTTGAAGCAGACATAAACGTATTTCTCACATGCTGACAAAGAATTGCACCATAATTTTTTTTTCAAATTATAAATTTAAGTACATTTGTACATGTGGTATCATGCTATCTACTTGTATGTGTAATGCATGTTACAACTTGCAGATTTAATATATATAAAATTATTGCATAAACCTTTATTTAATGAAGTCAGACTTCCCTTTAATTTAATTTTATTAAATTATGAAGAATGACAGATATTCTTCAGTGGCTTTAAATGTTCTTCACTTCACCAAATCGTGACAAAAAAGTTTTCTATAATATTGTATCCACATATACATGTATACATAGCTTTCATATTATGTCCATGTACAGGTACATTTGTACATGTATATACATCTAATTATAAAAGAGATCTTATGCAATATTGAATAACCACTTCTTGCAGTCTGTGCCAACAAATTTTTAACAAATTGTATGGAACGACATTTAGAAGAATTTGATTAAACAAATTTTATGCAATTTTGACTAACCTGTACCAATTTTTAGTAGACTGGGGCTTAGTGCTAGTAGTGGTTTTGGTGCAGACTGATTTTGCACATGTTATGGGTCAGATTGGTAAAAAATGTACTTGCATGGTTTGTAAAAAATTCAGAACTGTCTCATAATGTAATTAAACATCAATGTTGTTATTGACAGTCATTTACAAGATATGCCTCAGGGCTCACCAAACCAGGCAAAGTGGGCGACTTCTTCGCCTTGGTTTCAATGAAATCGCCCAATTTCTGTCAAAAAGCAAAGTTTTAGTCGGTCTTTTCAAGTCGGTATTTTTTTCTTCATTATTCACATAAAAGGAGCTCCCATGTTCCTGAAATTTGACCCATACAGGGTTAGATGTTCAATATTTTATTCCAAACTCGTTAATTGCATCCTTTTTAAGATCATTGTGCAGCACGTTCATTTTGTGAAAGGTAGGGGAACATGTGGTAGTGGGGAAAGAAACACTAAAATTTGGATCGATTTTCGGAAGTCTCCCAGATTTTCCCTCACTTTTCGCCCTTAAGTCAAGAGAGAGAGAGAAGTCAAGTCGCCCTGTTTTTACTATGTGTGGTGAGCCCTGATGCCTAGATGCATTACATGTACTGTAGTTCCAAGACAAGGAAGGTACATATACTGTAGGGGGACATCGTGATCATGCTCGTATGATAGTTGGATATAAAACTACCTATGCAATCAGTGCCTATCGCCACTAAAGTTGTGAGTTTGAATTCCGCTCATGGCAAGGTGTACTCAATACAACATTATGTGATAAAGTTTGTCAGTGACTTGTTGCATGTCTGTGATTTTCTCCGGGTACTCTGGTTTCCTCCACCATTAAAACCAACTGCCACGATATAACTGAAATATTGTTGAAAGTGGCATTAAGCTCCATCACCCTAAGCCTACCTTCATGTACATACATGTACATACATGTATATACAGAATTTAATTTTGTATCCAATTTTGATGCATTTTTTTTTCCATTGAATTGATTGTGTTGAGACTTTAAGGTAGTATGTTGACAGATTTATTATATTTCTAATGCTTTGCAAAATAAACTTGACAGAATGTGGCCAAAAATCTCTAAATTCCTTAAGAAATCCAATTGCCTTTTTTCAAACAGATTCTACATTGTGATGACTTTTGCTGGACAAGAATCATTTTCAGGCAAACTGTTCCTGGAGGAAGCAAAACCCTTGAAATTATAAATAATTTGATTGAAAAACCAGAAATTCAAAGGTGTATACTTATCAAGTGTCAATAATTATTATAGTCCCACTCCCCAAAGGGGGAGAGGGGCATACTGTTTTACCTCTGTCCGTCCTTCCGTCCGTCCAAGATATTTTTCGTCGCATTTTTCTCAGTAACTGTTGATGGCAGAATTCTGATATTTGGTTACAAGCGTCATATAGGTATACCATATTGTGGGTAGCGTTTTTGGACTCGTCAGATTCCTACTTCCTGTTTGCTGACTTAGTTGGTTTTTATACACATTGAACACATTTGCACATTTTTCGTCACATTTTTCTCAGCAACTATTGATGGCAGAAATCTGATATTTGGTCACAAGCTTCATATAGGTATGCCATATTGTGGGTAGTGTTTTTGGACCCGTCAGATTCCTACTTCCTATTTGCCGACTTTGTTGATTTTTATACACATTGAACATACAGTATATGCACATTTTTCGTCGCATTTTTCTCAGCAACTATTGATGGCAGAAATTTGTCACAAGCTTCATATAGGTACCCCATATCGTGGGAAGCGTTTTTGGACCCATCAGATTCCTACTTCCTGGTTGCCGACTTTGTTGATTTTTATACACATTTGACATACATTTGTATATGCACATTTTTTGTCGCATTTTTCTAAGCAACTATTGATGAGAGGAATCTGATATTTGGTCACAAGCTTCATATACATTTTTTTGTAGGTACCCCATATTGTGGGAAGCGTTTTTGGACCTGTCAGATTTCTACTTCCTGTTTGCCGACTTAGTTGGTTTTTATACACATTGAACATATATGCACATTTTTCGTCACATTTTTCTCAGCAACTATTGATGGCAGAGATCTGATATTTGGTCACAAGCTTCATATAGGTACCCCATATCGTGGGAAGCGTTTTTGGACCCATCAGATTACGACTTTGTTGATTTTTATTCACATTGAACATACATTTTGTATATGCCCATTTTTAGTCGCATTTTTCTCAGCAACTATTGATGGCAGAAATCTGGTATATGGTCACAAGCTTCATATAGGTACCCATATCGTGGGAAGCGTTTTTTGACCAGTCAGACTCCTACTTCCTGTTTGCCGAAGAGCGGGGGTATCATAAGTGAGCATTAGCTCACAGTTCATCTTGTTCAATATGTACATGTAAGAGGGCCACAGTGATCATGAGGTAGTTTGAGTTACGTCTATATTGTAATCTGCATATTACCATTAATGTTATTTCATTCCCACCCATGATGACTAAGGGGTACAAAATGTATATGTAATCTGTTCAACTTCAAGTTTATCGGTTGATTCCAGTAGGTAAATTGTTTTCCCTTACATTTTCATTCCTCGAAATGAAAATTTGAATATACTGGTCCGAATAAAATTCTTGAAATTATTTTTGTATACAATGTAGTTCTGAATAAAAATGAAAAATTTACTGGTCCGAGCAAAGTTTGACTGGTCTTTGGCCTGAGGACCGGTGCTCATTGTGAGGACTGCGTTTGGTAGTTGGTTTCCTCCAGCAATAAGCACCCATCACCCATTACTATTTTACAGTTATCCTGTCTACCTTTGAGTTAAATATTTTATTGACCAGTTGCAACTTGCATTGCCAGTATTACATAAATGGATGCTAGTGTGACTATCGGACCTGGGGAAAAAAATGAAATGTACAATAAAATAACAATATAAATTCATGATGCAGTTCATTCATATGATATTTCCTTATTTGGATGTGATTATTTGCATCCCTGGCAAAATTTCAAGTCATGACATGTATAAAACCACAAATATGAAGTTGTAAATATATGTAGACATATGATGTCCAGTATGTGCACAGTTGGGGTCGTCGTGGTCGTGATCATATGGTAGATGGATTTACAACTACTTATCACTACTAAAGTTGTGAGTTCGAATCCCGCTAATGGTGGGGTGTACTCGAAACAACATTATGTGAAAAGTTTGTCAGTGACTTGTGACAGGTCAGTGGTTTTCTCTGTCTACTCTGGTTTCCTCCACCAATAAAACTGACTGCCACGATGTAATGAAATATTGTTTAAGTGGTGTTAAGCACCATAAACCAAACCAAGACGTACACAGTTCATGTTATCTGTCTATTTTTTGTCTTTTGCACAAAAGGATCTGGAGGTGTCCAATAAAAAAAAAAAAAAAAAATATTCGTAAAACAATTTTTCTTTTAAACAATTTTTCTTTTATTTGCTTGTAATATATATGTTAAACCATTATTAAATTTATAAGAAAATTTAAAACATAAAATTTGGTTAGTAGAGCTTTATGTTAATTATATAATTATATTTATATTGTAAGGGTTCATATAGTAAAATGTACATGCTCTACAGATAGCGTGGAAAAAAAGTAGGACACAAAAATAATCAGGAATCTTATCAGATAACAAAACAAATTTTGAATCTTGAAGTTCTGTAAGATTAGGAAATTTAACCTTTCACTTTTCCCGTCCTAGAAATTTAATATGGAGTAACATTTGTTTGTTTGTTCATGGTGTTTATTGCCACCATATAGTATTTTTATTCTCTAACAAAGCTAATGAATTTTTACCCCTCCCCTCCTTCCCCTCCCCCACTAAGAATTAAATGGGGAGTACCATTTGTATATATATAGTACAGGTATGTGATTTCATCATGTAGTATTTTTATTCTCGTAAAAATGTACGATGACTAATCATTGACTGGAGTAAATCTTTTTTTTCTTTTTATTGACTTCTTTTTTTACTATAATATCGTAGGTTACACAGAAATTGATTTTTGAACATGTAAAATTGATTCACTGTTAAATTGATCCTTCAAATGAATTTCAGTCATTAGTCATCTGTTTCTACCTTAGGAAAGGTGTGCATACACACAGGTAGATACAGGGATCTGTGCAAGTGTTAATTCTGACCAAATTTAGAGGATCGGAAAGAGGGGAAAACAATTTTAAGTTGGCATACTATGCAAGATATTATTAAATTTGATCTATTTTTTTTGGTTAAAATTTATTTAACGTTAATGATTTATTAAAAAAAAAATGTTATATGTGATTAACTATAAAATCGTATCTCATTAAAAAAAAATTAACATCAATGATTTTTATAAAAAAAAATTGTTATGTTCTCAAACTTCTATACAAATATATAGGTGAAGTTCCTAAATTTTATAATATATTTTCGTTTATAGAGATGATAAAAATATGTTAGTAATGACACACACAATAGTGAAATATATGAGCGATGCTAATAATAAAAATGTGTAATAATAATTTATCATTATGGCTACTGAAGTGGTAAATTTTTGTTCTATTTTTAAATCAGGATTATTTTGACTAACAGGTATAGTTAGTTCAATGTTAACCAATGACAGATAATCAGTATTTAGAAGGTAAATCTAGTTTAAGATGTACGTGGTATTTTATTTCTGATCTGTCCAAGTGATGGATTAGGGTTATGTTGGTTAATGCCACTTTCAACAATATTTCAGTTATTTCGTGGCACTCGTTTATTGTTGGAAGACACCTGAATACCTGGAGAAAACCACCAACACTGACATACTTTATTACAAAATGTTTTAAGTGATGGGCAAGAATGGTAGAAGTTTCAATTTTTCACAATATATTTACATGTAAACTCAAGAGGATGTCATGACATGGCTGTCTAAGTGCAGAGTACCTGTATGTTATATATAAATCTATGGCTATATCTTCAAGCTTGTAAGGAGATTTTTATGTGACCTACAAAAAAAATGTATCCGGTTTTTCCGTAGGTTTTTCTGGGTTTTTGTTGTTGAGGACCCCATGATATTGAATTCAGGATCAATATAGAAGTTGTTGAAGTATTAACACTGTAATAACTAGTTGTAAACATTTATTGAGGACTCATGATGAGGACCCCAGGGAAATATAGAAATGTGCAGAGGATGCCAAGAAGACCAAACAAATCTTTTGAACATTCCGAGAGTAGATACAGTATTTTTCTTGAAGACCCAATGCAGGCACCAAAACTGGAATTTTCAGAAGGGAGGGGGTCTTGCATCTGGGATCAACAAGGGGGGAGGGGGGGATGGGGGGCAAGCCATGTCCCTGGATCTGCTACTGCAATAAGTATAGATCCAAAATAATTGTATTAAAAGGCTCTTGGTTAGGGTAGACCATACTGATTTTTTATAAATAGATATGTATACATTCTTTTAGTTGAGTAAAATAAAGGAGAACTCAATAAATTTTTTACAGTAACATGTATGTATTGGAATCATTGACCATGCATTCTAATAATTATGATTTAATAAGCAATCAATACCAATGCACAAAATAGTACATGTGAATTTAATCAATGAATTGCTGCACCCATTCATTAAAACTTGTACAGATTATCTATGTATACATAATGATATATTATATGTATATTGATATAAACACTGGTATACGAATGTATTTCATTCATAAAATTACCTACATTATCTTGATCGTGGCGTTCATTCATGCGTGACATACATTTTTCATGTAACACTTTGAAATCAATAGCGGTGATTAAGAGATGATTATCTATTAGAAAACACAATATACATATTTAAAGGAGTAGTTTACCTTGTAGATACAATTGTTTATTCAGAATACTTAGTTATTTGAACACAAAATTAAATTTCTTTAAGTAATATTTTTGTTTCTCCATTCATAGATTTAAATATTTTGATAACAAATACTGGGTTTTATGTGATGACTTTTAGGTTTTAGCAATAAAATATTGACCTGTATGTTACACAATGAGTCTTCATCTTGATGTACTTTTGTTAAAGGCATACAGGCTGTCAGAATTGATTTTTTTTGTTTTTAAAAGTTGCCAATATTCAATGTTTTATACTAATAAAATTTTCTGAACAAGAAGTCAGGTTTAAAAAATATGCTGTAAAGTATAATGTCGTTATTAGTTTGTCTTTCTTCCTGTTTTAATGCGTTTTATTTGTACAAAATGTTCATTGATGGATCATTTAAAAAAATAGCATTTCCATTTTCAAAAATGAACACAAATTTAGAAATTTAGTATACCGGTATACATTTTGTACATGTACATTGTATATTGTTTTCGGAAGATAATAATAAACAAGTTATATTGAATTTTTATTTCAAACCAATTGTAATGTGTAATTTTTCATTAAAATTGATTGTGTTGAGTGCTTTTGGTAGTATGTTGACAAATTTCTCGGGACAGTTTCTAGGATAAACTATAGCTAGATTGAAAGGTCCCAATAAGTGACAATTTCCAAAATTTGAATGTTTTTATTTTCAATTTAATTTTAAAGTATTTGTTTATAAAAATGCTCATCTCTATGAGTTTTTTTATGAGACGATAGAGAAAATTGGCTAAAAGGCCCAAATTCCAAATTATTGAATATTTGAAGGGATACAAAATTTGTATATTTCATCTAATTTTGATGCATTTGAATTGTTTGCATTTAGTATTGCAGAGGACTTCTTCTATCAGTTAATTTCTTTGAATTAAACTGAAATTTAAAAAGAAAACTTTTTGAAATTGAAATTGTAGTTTGTTACTTAAACATGCTACTTCTGCATTCCTTATTATGTCACATGTTAAAAGAAAAACATGACACCTACATTACAGTGTATGAATTCAGAACAAGTGATATTGGAAAAACATGATATTACACATCAATTTACATGTATAGTGTCAACATTGAAATGAAAGATGTGTAAATACATGCTATATTGTATGCCATTGTTATTATACATATGTACATAAGTGTATAGTTGTTAAATCATAATTGTACACAAACAAGGAAGTAAATTAATATAACACAAGTTCAAATACTACTAATTAATTGTTTATCTGGTGTAGGATACCTACATTGTATGTATGAACGTTATCTGTGTAAATTCTGTCTGTTAATTATGTTATATAATGTTATGAAATGTATGCACATCGGGGAAAAAAGGTGCAACTGCTCGTGTTTTGAGATCGATTAAGAAATGGACGCCATCTTATTAATTATCGGCATTGTTTACGGAGTTTGCCGAATCGTCATTAAATCAGTACAACAATGCACTTATTTCTTATTTTCTGTGAATCTGCTTTTAGTCGGCATTAATTACGGACAAAGAACCATGCAAGTTTGCAGTTAATAAGCGACAAAATACAAATTATTCGTTTTTACCTGTCACTAGTAAGGTCAGTTGCATACGGAGAAAGCGAGGTCAAATTATTTGCTTGCAAGGAAATAATAAATTGATGGTAGTTTTCGTTCTCAAAAGGCGAAAAGTGGTATGATAAGCTGTTTAATGTGAAATATTTACCTTTATTTCATCATTTTAAAGCTATTTACCAATTTCCAAAACATAATTTTTTTTGGTCAAAATCGTAGCTAATGCTGCTTTAAGAAAGGTACATAATGCTTGGTAATTGAGTGTGTCTGTTTATTGGGTAAATAGCTGTCTGTGTGTTACTATTTTAAATAATAAACTTGTGTTACATTGAAGATTTAATTAAAAAATAAGATAACAAATGATTAAAAACAAGAAAATAAGAACTTCTTTGTTAAAGGTATCTATAAGTAATACCCTTAAATCATTTATATATTATATGTCAGTTTTGTTAAAGATGTTTATGTTATCAAGATATCGACAGAATTTAAATCTTCCATGAATTATTTTCATAAGCAGCAAGAATTTGCCAGTATATCTCCTCTATATCTTGTACTGGTCAGGATGTAGATAGATAACATATTTAATGATAACTAACTCAGAGCCAGTGATAAAATTAACTTAAGCATCTATCTCCTCCATTATATATACAAATGTACTTGTTTTTGATATTATTGCTGTTTTGAATTTAAATTTTTTCTTTAAAATAATTCTATAAAAATAAATGAAAAAAATAGGCCTTTGTTCCTACATGGAGAATTAAGTAAAAAAATCATCATATAAATCAGCTTTCCTTTAGTGTACACTACAGTGGCACTTTTCCCAATTAATTGTATTTAATTTAGCTTAGTTACCTTAAATATAGAATTAAAATACAATGTACATTTCATTAAGGTTAATCTGTGTGATAAATATAGGTCTGTGAAATCCTTGACTCTGAAACTCCAATTGAAAGGGAAACTCATTCTCATTTTCCATTAAGTATGAAATAAAGACATGAAGCATCTATGGAAGGTCCTCTATAAAGATTGCTCATTTCATCCAGATCCGTTAGCAAACATGGCCGCCACAGGCAATTCTTGTTTCTGAATGGCCGATTTAAAAAAATCTTCTCCTCCGAAACCGCTTGGCCAAATGAACCGAAACTTGGTAGGAAGCATCTATTGAAGGTCCTTGATAAAGATTGCTCATTTCATCCCGATCCGTTAACAAACATGGCTGCCACAGGAAATTCTTGTTTCTGATTGGCCGATTTTTAAAAATCTTCTCCTCTGAAACCGATTGGCCAATTGAACCGAAACTTGGTAGGAAGCATCTATGGAAGGCCCTCTATAAAGATTGCTCATTTCATCCTGATCCGTTGACAAACATGGCCGCCACAGGCAATTCTTGTTTCTGATTTTTTTTTTTTTTTTTTTTTTTTTTTATTCTCTCCATTGTAGTAAGCTTAAAAGGGAGATAACTCTTGCATTAAACTGTTAAAAGAAAGATAACTTGCCATTATCTCCCCTAGAAATTAACTAATGCTGATATATATATATATATATATAGTGTAACATGTTTATGCTATACATTACATGTAGGTATTCACATTTTAATATTCATTTTAGTTCACCGTGCCAAAGACAATGTGGGCTTTTGGCATCACTTGGCATCCGTCGTTTGTTGTCTGTCATCTGTTAACTTTTCACATTTTAATCTTCTCCTCTTAAACCCATCAGCCAAATGAACTGAAACTTAGTAGGAAGCATCAGGAAGCATCTATGGAAGGTCCTCTCTAAAGAGTGCACATTTTGTTATGATCCATTACCAAACAATGCCCTCCACAGGCAATTCTTGTTTCTGATTGGCCAATTAAAAAAAATCTCCTCCTCTGAAACCGCTTGGCCAAATCAACCGAAACATGGCAGGAAGCATCTATATGGAATGTCCTCTATGAAGATTGCTCATTTCGTCTCGATCAGTTAACAAACATGGCCACCACAGGCAATTCTTGTTTCTGATTGGTCGATATCTAAAAACATTTCTCCTCTGAAACTGCCTAGCCAAATGAACCGAAACTTGGTAGGAAGCATCTACATGTATGGCAGGTTGTTTATTAAGTTTCCTCAAAGCAGAATGAAAATTTTCTTTAATAATATAGCAAAAACTAAGATCAAGGCACTTATAGTTTTTTACAATAAACTGGTGAAAATAGTAAAATTTTGAATGAAACCAGGGCTCCTACTACTTTGAAATCAGAGGGAGAAGTGACTTCTCTTTCAGGTGCTGACAAAAGAGAAGTGAGAGACAACAGGGAGAAGTGGTGAGAGTACAGGGAGAAGTCAAAATATTTCTCTAGTTGTACCACTTTTCACATTCGCGGGGCATTATCGTGGCATTCGTATGTTATAATGTACTTGTTATGCATTAAGGTATATTCAGTAGTTATTTAATTCCTTGTATTTGTTTTTTGTTTGTTTGTATTAAGTAAACCCTTTACAGATTCTTTGTTTTGTCTTGCAGATGATAAAGGCATATATATGATAGTCAACTATTGTCCAATAAATAATAATAAATAAAATTGAATAATAAAATTTATTTCAACATCAGCATTGTTTCAAACAAGTCACATATACATGTAGATAAAATGACAAAACATTAGATAAGATAAATATATGCAAAAAAAACCAACACAAGCTGTGAAATCGCTAATTATTTAATCAAATTTTAATGAGTATATTATTTACATTGCTTCTCTTTAATCACTGATTGATATTAATTAAGAAATTAATCATATCCACAAAGTTAACAATCCCTTTGGATAGCCGCCATCAAACCCCAAATAAATGTAATGAAACAATACCGATGTTAATTTCCAGAGTACGGATCCGTAGTACAGTTTTTATATTCGTAACTGTTTCGATTATGTCCCTTTACAATGGGGGTTTGAAAAACGAAAATTTTGTAGTAAAAATATACCGATGTTTTACTGTTAAAATTAGCAAAGCGACTTGGTAAATTTACAGGGCGACTTCCACTTCTCTTTTGGCACTAGTACAAAGCGAAGTGAGCAGCCACAAGGCGACTTCTTCGCCTGAATCGCCCTCCAACGTGAGCCCTGGAAACAACATAACGTTAGTTTTTTGCAACTTTTGTCACATATATTTTGAAATACATATGTATTTTTAATATGGTTGTTCACTTACCCAATCTTCAGTCTGCACCTTGAAGTTCTGTTCCTCTGATACAATTTAAACCACAAATACAATAATTAATGTCTTCTATTATCCTGTAAAGACTCTATAACACAGACCTAATATGAAATGTGCATCCGATTGTGTCTAGGCCATATATTCGATTAAAATTGTAAGCTTTTAATCTTGTTTCCCCGCTTACATCTAATAAAGAAATAATTACCGGTAGCCATATATTTATATTGTTTTTACCACGGGTTGGCACTTTATGCCGAATATTTTACCTTGAGCGGTAGCGAGGGTTAAAATGAAGGCATAAAGTGACAATCCGTGGTAAAAACAATATAAATATATGGCTACCGGTAATTATTTTGATTCTAATAGGACAATTACGGAACATTTTCAAATCGAAGCAGCCTAGGTCATCCATTGTTTTTGGCTGTTCCGTTAAATGATCCGACTGAAATGTTACAATACTATTCCGTTTTTTTCCAAAGATGTTTGAAATGACAACCGAAAAGGTGTTTCATGCCGATGACAAATATGTTTTGAGATTACTAAATGTTGTCATTCATGAACATCAATTCAAAGAAAGGGAAAACACTACAAATTCCACTTCGACACGGAGCCAAAAAACGTCTGTATCTTTATGTTTTAAACTGGAAGTCTTCATATGACGTCATGTTGTTTATGTGCCAAAATTGTAAACAACATTTCGCGGAATTTTAATTTGTGTGATTTTTAGGTCCAGGGATATGCAAGAATACTATGTATTATTTGGGATCTTCGCAAAGGATGTGGGTTTATATTTCCTGTCTGTTTTCTATATCGCCTGAGCCGATTTCCAATACACGAATGTTTATTTATTTTGTGTATTGCATACTTATCGTTGTGTACCTTTTACAGGGGAGTTTCATGGAACAGCCGCTTATAAAGCACAGACCACGTCTATCTATGACGTAATCGGTCATAGATTAATATTATTTTTACCACGGGTTTGGACTCCAAGCATTTGAAGGATGTCATATTAGAATGACATTTAATTTGGTATTAGATCATACGATATTCAGCACATATTTACTCTTATGAAAAAAACCTATGCTCCAATACATGGCGCTTCCAGTTTGCTAATTGGTCACAGGTATTGTGACCTTTGACATGACTTGAGGTCAAGTTAGATGTTATTGGATCGCCAGATAATAAAAAAATCAAATATATACATGTATCGGTAACGGTACATATGAATTACACTGATATTCGTTATATAAATGTTTGTAAGTAAAAATTAGACACTTGATGATACTATTGCATTGGCAGTTCTACTGTCAAACCTAGGGTATCTAGAACTTGGATAAGTTGTTTTCATAGTTAAATTGAAATAAGGATATGGTTCATTCATAGTAATTGTCAACTAAATTTATTCTGATAAAACGAATATGCTGTTAATTAGAACCACAATTGTTGGTGTCTTCAGTATCATGGGGTTGGACTGTTAGTTTGTTTGATGGTGTTTAATGCCACTTTCAATATTTCAGTTATATCGTGGTGGTCAGTTTTATTGATGGAAGAAACCGGAGGACCCGGAGAAAACCGTCGACCTGTGGCAAGTCACGGACAAACTTTATCACATACTGTTGTACACCTCGCCCTGATCGAGATTCAGACTTACAACATCAGTGGTGATAGGCACTGATTGCATAGGTAGTTGTAAATCCAACTACCATACAATCACGGCCACAACAGCCCTGTATAATGTACAATTTTTACATGTACATAGTTAATTATATCATACAATGCTTATTTATTCTTTTGTGTCTTTTTCAGATCATTATTAGGAACTTCAATTGAAATTATTTAGGAGAAATATACAGACAAAAAAACCAGACAATGTCTGTCATGTCCAAGACAGTACATAGATATAAACTTGAAAAATACATGTGATTTGTGGATTCCTTGTGATGATATAACATGATGGGTCATTGTAAGCGGTCATTTATTATTACCGCTCAGATGACTTTATTACCTGACAGATTTCATAGATTATCCCCCCTGAGTGACATTTTAAAGCGAGTAAAATAATTGGAATATGGCAAAGAAAACAGATGATCGTACGTTTAACATAAGTGTTATTGGCTTGTCTGGAACAGAGAGGGAAAAAGGTGCCGCGGGGGTTGGAAAGTCATGTTTTTGTAACCGTTTTATATGTCAAGTGGCAGACAAATACTCGTATGAACATATCTCTGTGTTGAGTCAAAGTGACTTTGCTGGCCGTGTGATAAACAATGATCATTTTCTGTATTGGGGAGAAGTTACGAAAACAGATGACGGGAACAACTTTACATTCCATGTTATCGAGCAATCAGAATTTATTGATGATGTTTCATTCCAGCCGTTTAAAACTGGTCGCACCGACCCTTACCATAAAAGATGTACTTCAACAAAAGTACAATCTGCAGAGAAACTGATGTACATATGTAAAGATCAATTAGGTAATTATGTTAGTAGAGTACCCTGTGACTGTCAGATGTACAGAGACATGCAAAAAGTATTCTGTCACTGTAATTTTTAAATATTTCATTTTAAATCAGTTTTTCCAAAAAATTATCCTGAGGTCAAAATCGAACAATAATTAACTTTAGCATTTATATATTTTTTTATATATAAAATATTGAAATATTTTAGTGTGTGAATACTTTTTGCACATTTAAAACATTGCTTTACTTTGTTTCTATGGTGACACAGGTGTCAATTCATGCTGTTTTCACATATTATACTGATCATTTATATCTATCTATTGTAAAATCAACTTCATCGATGGTGTAAATAGTTAGTATGCTCATCTCAAGTGCAGTAGATCGTGGGTTTGAACTCCTGGTGGTGTAAATTGTTAGTATGCTCATCTCAAGTGCAGTAGATCGTGGGTTTGAACTCCTGGTGTAAACCAAAGATTATAAAATTGGTATTTGTTGCTTCTCCACTAAATATGTAATATTACGGAAAAAGAGCAATGATTGGTTAGCTTGGAATCAGGATAATGTGTACCGAGTGGATCACTGTGTCTTCCTATAGACTGTTGTGTCAGTTAGCTACTAGCACTATAAAAATGCAACTAAGCGTGCTGGTCTAGTACAAAGCAGACATCATTATCATTTCATGGAATGCAACTTGTTTTTGCCTTGATAGAGAGTGAGGATTATGGTGTTTAACACCACTTTCAACAATATTTCAGTTTTATTATTGAAGGAATACCAGGAGAAAACCACAGACCTGTCGCAATTCACTGACAAACTTTATCATATAATGTTGTATCGAGTGCACCTCGCCAAGAGCAGGATTCGAACTCATAACATTAGTGGTAATAGGCACTGATTGTACAGGTAGTTGTAGAAACCAACTACATGTAATCACGAGCACGATGGCCCCTGACTTGATAGAGCTGACAAATTGCTCAATTGGCTTTAGTCAACAATCACTCACTTACTCTATTTATAAATATACAGTGAAGCTTGTCTAAACTAAACCCTGAGTAAACTGAAAATCTGTCTAAACCAGACATACTTTACAGTCCTATATACTGAACCCTGAGTAAACTGAAAACCTGCCTAAACCAGATATACTTTACAGTCCTATATACTGAACCCTGAGTAAACTGAAAACCTGTCTAAGCCAGATATACTTTACAGTCCTATATACTGAACCCTGAGTAAACCTAAAACCTGCCTAAACCAGACATACTTTACAGTTCTATATACTGAACCCTGCCTAAGCCAGACATACTTTATAGCCCTATATACTGAACCCTGAGTAAACTGAAAACCTGCCTAAGCCAGACATACTTTACGGTCCTATATACTGAACCCTGAGTAAACTGAAAACCTGCCTAAGCCAGACATACTTTACAGTCCCATCCACTTAACCCTGAGTAAACTGAAAACCTACCTAAGCCAGACATACTTTACAGTCCCATCTACTGAACCCTGAGTAAACTGAAAACCTGCCTAAGCCAGACATACTTTACAGTCCCATCTACTTAACCCTGAGTAAGCTGAAAACCTGCCTAAGCCAGACATACTTTACAGTCCCATCTACTTAACCCTGAGTAAACTGAAAACCTGCCTAAGCCAGACATACTTTATAGTCCCATCTACTTAACCTTGAGTAAACTGAAAACCTGCCTAAGCCAGACATACTTTACAGTCCCATCTACTTAACCTTGAGTAAACTGAAAACCTGCTTAAACCAGACATACTTTACAGTCCCATCTACTTAACCTTGAGTAAACTGAAAACCTGCTTAAACCAGACATACTTTACAGTCCCATCTACTTAACCTTGAGTAAACTGAAAACCTGCTTAAACCAGACATACTTTACAGTCCCATCTACTTAACCCTGAGTAAGCTGAAAACCTACCTAAGCCAGACATACTTTACAGTCCCATCTACTGAACCCTGAGTAAACTGAAAACCTGCCTAAGCCAGACATACTTTACAGTCCCATCTACTTAACCCTGAGTAAGCTGAAAACCTGCCTAAGCCAGACATACTTTACAGTCCCATCTACTTAACCCTGAGTAAACTGAAAACCTGCCTAAGCCAGACATACTTTATAGTCCCATCTACTGAACCCTGAGTAAACTGAAAACCTGCCAAAGCCAGACATACTTTACAGTCCCATCTACTGAAACCTGAGTAAACTGAGAACCTGCCTAAGCCAGACATACTTTATAGTCCCATCTACTTAACCTTGAGTAAACTGAGAACCTGCCTAAGCCAGACATACTTTACAGTCCCATCTACTGAACCCTGAGTAAACTGAAAACCTGCTTAAACCAGACATACTTTACAGTCCCATCTACTTAACCCTGAGTAAACTGAAAACCTGCTTAAACCAGACATACTTTACAGTCCCATCTACTTAACCCTGAGTAAGCTGAAAACCTACCTAAGCCAGACATACTTTACAGTCCCATCTACTGAACCCTGAGTAAACTGAAAACCTGCCTAAGCTAGACATACTTTACAGTTCCATCTACTTAACCCTGAGTAAACTGAAAACCTGCCTAAGCCAGACATACTTTACAGTCCCATCTACTTAACCCTGAGTAAGCTGAAAACCTGCCTAAGCCAGACATACTTTATAGTCCTATATACTGAACCCTGAGTAAACTGAAAACCTGCCTAAGCCAGACATACTTTACAGTCCCATCTACTGAACCCTGAGTAAACTGAAAACCTGCCTAAGCCAGACATACTTTACAGTCCCATCTACTGAACCCTGAGTAAACTGAGAACCTGCCTAAGCCAGACATACTTTATAGTCCCATCTACTTAACCTTGAGTAAACTGAAAACCTGCTTAAACCAGACATACTTTACAGTCCCATCTACTTAACCCTGAGTAAGCTGAAAACCTGCCTAAGCCAGACATACTTTACAGTCCCATCTACTGAACCCTGAGTAAGCTGAAAACCTGCCTAAGCCAGACATACTTTACAGTCCTATATACTGAACCCTGAGTAAACTGAAAACCTGCCTAAACCAGATATACTTTACAGTCCTATATACTGAACCCTGAGTAAACTGAAAACCTGTCTAAGCCAGATATACTTTACAGTCCTATATACTGAACCCTGAGTAAACCTAAAACCTGCCTAAACCAGACATACTTTACAGTTCTATATACTGAACCCTGCCTAAACCAGACATACTTTATAGTCCTATATACTGAACCCTGAGTAAACTGAAAACCTGCCTAAGCCAGACATACTTTACGGTCCTATATACTGAACCCTGAGTAAACTGAAAACCTGCCTAAGCCAGACATACTTTACAGTCCCATCCACTTAACCCTGAGTAAACTGAAAACCTACCTAAGCCAGACATACTTTACAGTCCCATCTACTGAACCCTGAGTAAACTGAAAACCTGCCTAAGCCAGACATACTTTACAGTCCCATCTACTTAACCCTGAGTAAGCTGAAAACCTGCCTAAGCCAGACATACTTTACAGTCCCATCTACTTAACCCTGAGTAAGCTGAAAACCTGCCTAAGCCAGACATACTTTATAGTCCTATATACTGAACCCTGAATAAACTGAAAACCTGCCTAAGCTAGACATACTTTACAGTCCTATATACTGAACCCTGAGTAAACTGAAAACCTGCCTAAGCCAGACATACTTTACAGTCCCATCTACTGAACCCTGAGTAAACTGAAAACCTGCCTAAGCCAGACATACTTTATAGTCCCATCTACTGAACCCTGAGTAAACTGAAAACCTGCCTAAGCCAGACATACTTTATAGTCCCATCTACTGAACCCTGAGTAAACTGAAAACCTGCCAAAGCCAGACATACTTTACAGTCCCATCTACTGAAACCTGAGTAAACTGAGAACCTGCCTAAGCCAGACATACTTTATAGTCCCATCTACTTAACCTTGAGTAAACTGAGAACCTGCCTAAGCCAGACATACTTTACAGTCCCATCTACTGAACCCTGAGTAAACTGAAAACCTGCTTAAACCAGACATACTTTACAGTCCCATCTACTTAACCCTGAGTAAACTGAAAACCTGCTTAAACCAGACATACTTTACAGTCCCATCTACTTAACCCTGAGTAAGCTGAAAACCTACCTAAGCCAGACATACTTTACAGTCCCATCTACTGAACCCTGAGTAAACTGAAAACCTGCCTAAGCTAGACATACTTTACAGTTCCATCTACTTAACCCTGAGTAAACTGAAAACCTGCCTAAGCCAGACATACTTTACAGTCCCATCTACTTAACCCTGAGTAAGCTGAAAACCTGCCTAAGCCAGACATACTTTATAGTCCTATATACTGAACCCTGAGTAAACTGAAAACCTGCCTAAGCCAGACATACTTTACAGTCCCATCTACTGAACCCTGAGTAAACTGAAAACCTGCCTAAGCCAGACATACTTTACAGTCCCATCTACTGAACCCTGAGTAAACTGAGAACCTGCCTAAGCCAGACATACTTTATAGTCCCATCTACTTAACCTTGAGTAAACTGAAAACCTGCTTAAACCAGACATACTTTACAGTCCCATCTACTTAACCCTGAGTAAGCTGAAAACCTACCTAAGCCAGACATACTTTACAGTCCTATATACTGAACCCTGAGTAAACTGAAAACCTGCCTAAACCAGATATACTTTACAGTCCTATATACTGAACCCTGAGTAAACTGAAAACCTGTCTAAGCCAGATATACTTTACAGTCCTATATACTGAACCCTGAGTAAACCTAAAACCTGCCTAAACCAGACATACTTTACAGTTCTATATACTGAACCCTGCCTAAACCAGACATACTTTATAGTCCTATATACTGAACCCTGAGTAAACTGAAAACCTGCCTAAGCCAGACATACTTTACGGTCCTATATACTGAACCCTGAGTAAACTGAAAACCTGCCTAAGCCAGACATACTTTACAGTCCCATCCACTTAACCCTGAGTAAACTGAAAACCTACCTAAGCCAGACATACTTTACAGTCCCATCTACTGAACCCTGAGTAAACTGAAAACCTGCCTAAGCCAGACATACTTTACAGTCCCATCTACTTAACCCTGAGTAAGCTGAAAACCTGCCTAAGCCAGACATACTTTACAGTCCCATCTACTTAACCCTGAGTAAGCTGAAAACCTGCCTAAGCCAGACATACTTTATAGTCCTATATACTGAACCCTGAATAAACTGAAAACCTGCCTAAGCTAGACATACTTTACAGTCCTATATACTGAACCCTGAGTAAACTGAAAACCTGCCTAAGCCAGACATACTTTACAGTCCCATCTACTGAACCCTGAGTAAACTGAAAACCTGCCTAAGCCAGACATACTTTATAGTCCCATCTACTGAACCCTGAGTAAACTGAAAACCTGCCTAAGCCAGACATACTTTATAGTCCCATCTACTGAACCCTGAGTAAACTGAAAACCTGCCAAAGCCAGACATACTTTACAGTCCCATCTACTGAAACCTGAGTAAACTGAGAACCTGCCTAAGCCAGACATACTTTATAGTCCCATCTACTTAACCTTGAGTAAACTGAGAACCTGCCTAAGCCAGACATACTTTACAGTCCCATCTACTGAACCCTGAGTAAACTGAAAACCTGCTTAAACCAGACATACTTTACAGTCCCATCTACTTAACCCTGAGTAAACTGAAAACCTGCTTAAACCAGACATACTTTACAGTCCCATCTACTTAACCCTGAGTAAGCTGAAAACCTACCTAAGCCAGACATACTTTACAGTCCCATCTACTGAACCCTGAGTAAACTGAAAACCTGCCTAAGCTAGACATACTTTACAGTTCCATCTACTTAACCCTGAGTAAACTGAAAACCTGCCTAAGCCAGACATACTTTACAGTCCCATCTACTTAACCCTGAGTAAGCTGAAAACCTGCCTAAGCCAGACATACTTTATAGTCCTATATACTGAACCCTGAGTAAACTGAAAACCTGCCTAAGCCAGACATACTTTACAGTCCCATCTACTGAACCCTGAGTAAACTGAAAACCTGCCTAAGCCAGACATACTTTACAGTCCCATCTACTGAACCCTGAGTAAACTGAGAACCTGCCTAAGCCAGACATACTTTATAGTCCCATCTACTTAACCTTGAGTAAACTGAAAACCTGCTTAAACCAGACATACTTTACAGTCCCATCTACTTAACCCTGAGTAAGCTGAAAACCTACCTAAGCCAGACATACTTTACAGTCCCATCTACTGAACCCTGAGTAAGCTGAAAACCTGCCTAAGCCAGACATACTTTACAGTCCTATATACTGAACCCTGAGTAAACTGAAAACCTGCCTAAACCAGATATACTTTACAGTCCTATATACTGAACCCTGAGTAAACTGAAAACCTGTCTAAGCCAGATATACTTTACAGTCCTATATACTGAACCCTGAGTAAACCTAAAACCTGCCTAAACCAGACATACTTTACAGTTCTATATACTGAACCCTGCCTAAACCAGACATACTTTATAGTCCTATATACTGAACCCTGAGTAAACTGAAAACCTGCCTAAGCCAGACATACTTTACGGTCCTATATACTGAACCCTGAGTAAACTGAAAACCTGCCTAAGCCAGACATACTTTACAGTCCCATCCACTTAACCCTGAGTAAACTGAAAACCTACCTAAGCCAGACATACTTTACAGTCCCATCTACTGAACCCTGAGTAAACTGAAAACCTGCCTAAGCCAGACATACTTTACAGTCCCATCTACTTAACCCTGAGTAAGCTGAAAACCTGCCTAAGCCAGACATACTTTACAGTCCCATCTACTTAACCCTGAGTAAACTGAAAACCTGCCTAAGCCAGACATACTTTATAGTCCCATCTACTTAACCTTGAGTAAACTGAAAACCTGCCTAAGCCAGACATACTTTACAGTCCCATCTACTTAACCTTGAGTAAACTGAAAACCTGCTTAAACCAGACATACTTTACAGTCCCATCTACTTAACCTTGAGTAAACTGAAAACCTGCTTAAACCAGACATACTTTACAGTCCCATCTACTTAACCTTGAGTAAACTGAAAACCTGCTTAAACCAGACATACTTTACAGTCCCATCTACTTAACCCTGAGTAAGCTGAAAACCTACCTAAGCCAGACATACTTTACAGTCCCATCTACTGAACCCTGAGTAAACTGAAAACCTGCCTAAGCCAGACATACTTTACAGTCCCATCTACTTAACCCTGAGTAAGCTGAAAACCTGCCTAAGCCAGACATACTTTACAGTCCCATCTACTTAACCCTGAGTAAACTGAAAACCTGCCTAAGCCAGACATACTTTATAGTCCCATCTACTGAACCCTGAGTAAACTGAAAACCTGCCTAAGCCAGACATACTTTACAGTCCCATCTACTTAACCCTGAGTAAACTGAAAACCTGCCTAAGCCAGACATACTTTATAGTCCCATCTACTGAACCCTGAGTAAACTGAAAACCTGCCAAAGCCAGACATACTTTACAGTCCCATCTACTGAACCCTGAGTAAACTGAGAACCTGCCTAAGCCAGACATACTTTATAGTCCCATCTACTTAACCTTGAGTAAACTGAGAACCTGCTTAAGCCAGACATACTTTACAGTCCCATCTACTGAACCCTGAGTAAACTGAAAACCTGCTTAAACCAGACATACTTTACAGTCCCATCTACTTAACCCTGAGTAAACTGAAAACCTGCTTAAACCAGACATACTTTACAGTCCCATCTACTTAACCTTGAGTAAACTGAAAACCTGCTTAAACCAGACATACTTTACAGTCCCATCTACTTAACCCTGAGTAAGCTGAAAACCTACCTAAGCCAGACATACTTTACAGTCCCATCTACTGAACCCTGAGTAAACTGAAAACCTGCCTAAGCTAGACATACTTTACAGTCCCATCTACTTAACCCTGAGTAAACTGAAAACCTGCCTAAGCCAGACATACTTTACAGTCCCATCTACTGAACCCTGAGTAAACTGAAAACCTGCCTAAGCCAGACATACTTTACAGTCCCATCTACTGAACCCTGAGTAAACTGAGAACCTGCCTAAGCCAGACATACTTTATAGTCCCATCTACTTAACCTTGAGTAAACTGAAAACCTGCTTAAACCAGACATACTTTACAGTCCCATCTACTTAACCCTGAGTAAGCTGAAAACCTACCTAAGCCAGACATACTTTACAGTCCCATCTACTTAACCTTGAGTAAGCTGAAAACCTGCTTAAACCAGACATACTTTACAGTCCCATCTACTTAACCTTGAGTAAACTGAAAACCTGCTTAAACCAGACATACTTTACAGTCCCATCTACTTAACCCTGAGTAAGCTGAAAACCTACCTAAGCCAGACATACTTTACAGTCCCATCTACTGAACCCTGAGTAAACTGAAAACCTGCCTAAGCCAGACATACTTTACAGTCCCATCTACTTAACCCTGAGTAAGCTGAAAACCTGCCTAAGCCAGACATACTTTACAGTCCCATCTACTTAACCCTGAGTAAACTGAAAACCTGCCTAAGCCAGACATACTTTATAGTCCCATCTACTGAACCCTGAGTAAACTGAAAACCTGCCTAAGCGAGACATACTTTACAGTCCCATCTACTTAACCCTGAGTAAACTGAAAACCTGCCTAAGCCAGACATACTTTATAGTCCCATCTACTGAACCCTGAGTAAACTGAAAACCTGCCAAAGCCAGACATACTTTACAGTCCCATCTACTGAACCCTGAGTAAACTGAGAACCTGCCTAAGCCAGACATACTTTATAGTCCCATCTACTTAACCTTGAGTAAACTGAGAACCTGCTTAAGCCAGACATACTTTACAGTCCCATCTACTGAACCCTGAGTAAACTGAAAACCTGCTTAAACCAGACATACTTTACAGTCCCATCTACTTAACCCTGAGTAAACTGAAAACCTGCTTAAACCAGACATACTTTACAGTCCCATCTACTTAACCTTGAGTAAACTGAAAACCTGCTTAAACCAGACATACTTTACAGTCCCATCTACTTAACCCTGAGTAAGCTGAAAACCTACCTAAGCCAGACATACTTTACAGTCCCATCTACTGAACCCTGAGTAAACTGAAAACCTGCCTAAGCTAGACATACTTTACAGTCCCATCTACTTAACCCTGAGTAAACTGAAAACCTACCTAAGCCAGACATACTTTACAGTCCCATCTACTTAACCCTGAGTAAGCTGAAAACCTGCCTAAGCCAGTCATACTTTATAGTCCTATATACTGAACCCTGAATAAACTGAAAACCTGCCTAAGCTAGACATACTTTACAGTCCTATATACTGAACCCTGAGTAAACTGAAAACCTGCCTAAGCCAGACATACTTTACAGTCCCATCTACTGAACCCTGAGTAAACTGAAAACCTGCCTAAGCCAGACATACTTTACAGTCCCATCTACTTAACCCTGAGTAAACTGAAAACCTGCCTAAGCCAGACATACTTTACAGTCCCATCTACTGAACCCTGAGTAAACTGAAAACCTGCCTAAGCCAGACATACTTTACAGTCCCATCTACTGAACCCTGAGTAAACTGAGAACCTGCCTAAGCCAGACATACTTTATAGTCCCATCTACTTAACCTTGAGTAAACTGAAAACCTGCTTAAACCAGACATACTTTACAGTCCCATCTACTTAACCCTGAGTAAGCTGAAAACCTACCTAAGCCAGACATACTTTACAGTCCCATCTACTGAACCCTGAGTAAACTGAAAACCTGCCTAAGCTAGACATACTTTACAGTCCCATCTACTTAACCCTGAGTAAGCTGAAAACCTGCCTAAGCCAGACATACTTTATAGTCCTATATACTGAACCCTGAATAAACTGAAAACCTGCCTAAGCTAGACATACATTTGTACTTTACAGTCCTATATACTGAACCCTGAGTAAACTGAGAACCTGCCTAAGCCAGACATACTTTATAGTCCCATCTACTTAACCTTGAGTAAACTGAAAACCTGCTTAAACCAGACATACTTTACAGTCCCATCTACTTAACCCTGAGTAAGCTGAAAACCTACCTAAGCCAGACATACTTTACAGTCCCATCTACTGAACCCTGAGTAAACTGAAAACCTGCCTAAGCTAGACATACTTTACAGTCCCATCTACTTAACCCTGAGTAAGCTGAAAACCTGCCTAAGCCAGACATACTTTATAGTCCTATATACTGAACCCTGAATAAACTGAAAACCTGCCTAAGCTAGACATACTTTACAGTCCTATATACTGAACCCTGAGTAAACTGAAAACCTGCCTAAGCCAGACATACTTTACAGTCCCATCTACTGAACCCTCAGTAAACTGAAAACCTGCCTAAGCCAGACATACTTTACAGTCCCATCTACTGAACCCTGAGTAAACTGAAAACCTGCTTAAACCAGACATACTTTACAGTCCCATCTACTCAACCCTGAGTAAACTGAAAACCTGCCTAAGCCAGACATACTTTACAGTCCCATCTACTCAACCCTGAGTAAACTGAAAACCTGCCTAAACTAGACATACTTTACAGTCCTATATACTGAATCCTGAGTAAACTGAAAACCTGCCTAAACCAGACATACTTTACAGTCCCATCTACTTAACCTTGAGTAAACTGAAAACCTACCTAAGCCAGACATACTTTACAGTCCCATCTACTTAACCCTGAGTAAACTGAAAACCTGCCTAAGCCAGACATACTTTACAGTCCCATCTACTGAACCCTGAGTAAACTGAAAACCTGCCTAAGCCAGACATACTTTACAGTCCCATCTACTTAACCTTGAGTAAACTGAAAACCTGCTTAAACCAGACATACTTTACAGTCCCATCTACTTAACCCTGAGTAAACTGAAAACCTGCTTAAACCAGACATACTTTACAGTCCCATCTACTTAACCCTGAGTAAGCTGAAAACCTGCCTAAGCCAGACATACTTTACAGTCCCATCTACTGAACCCTGAGTAAACTGAAAACCTGCCTAAGCCAGACATACTTTACAGTCCTATCTACTGAACCCTGAGTAAACTGAAAACCTGCCTAAGCCAGACATACTTTACAGTCCCATCTACTTAACCCTGAGTAAACTGAAAACCTGCTTAAACCAGATATACTTTACAGTCCCATCTACTTAATCCTGAGTAAACTGAAAACCTGCTTAAACCAGACATATTTTATTTACAGTCCCATCTACTCAACCCTGAGTAAACTGAAAACCTGTCTAAGCCAGACATACTTTACAGTCCCATCTACCAAATGTCTATGTAAAGTGAACCTGTCTATACCAAACACCTGTCTAAACTGATCAAATTTTTCAGTCCCAAAGGGGTTTGGTTTAGACAGGATTTACTGTATTACTAAATGTTATGAAAAATAAGATTCTATTGCACTAAAACATCTTTTATTTAGACATGTACATATACTGGTATTTGTTTCTTCTTGTAGGTATGGAAACTGATAGCTCATATGAACAGAAAATCATACCTGATGGAAAACTAGCCATTGATGGCTTCATTTGTTGTTTTGATGTGAGCGCTGTACCGCAACGAACTCTAGAGAGTCAGGTTGATTTTGTAGTACACCTACTGAACAGTGCAATGAAAAATAAAAAACCTGTTGTGTTAGTGACAACTAAGAATGATGAAGCTAGTGAAAGATATGTGAAGGAGGCAGAAAAAATTGTCGCACGGAAGGAGTACAGAAATAATATTCCGTTAGTCGGCACGTCTTCACATGAAAATGTAAATATTGAACTTGCATTCATGACACTGGCACATTTGATCGATAAAACCAAAACGAGGCCAAAAATAATCCCCTTCAGCGAAGCTGTGAAACAGCGGAAAGAAATACTAGATGTCGCTACAGAGGCTTATCAGAGTCTGCTCAGAGCACAAGTGACAGATTCCAAATCCAACTGGTGTTCTAGTAGGCGGAAATTAGAAAAAGAATCTGACTTTGGGCATTATATTGACTTGTTTGGGACTGAATCAGCAAAACGTTTATTTAGGAGACATACAACTCACTTGCGTGAAGAACAAATCAAGAAGCGGGAGGTGTCATTTATAAAGAAGTTACCAGATGCTTTACAGCACTTCCTTCCAGATCTCACCACAATTAATTACAAGTAAATAGTCCATTTTCAATTAAATTTATTCAGTTAATGTTTATCAGTACCAGTCTTCATGCTAACCCACTTGCCCGAAGCCCAGGACAAGTAAAACTGAAAATTATGAAAGAATTTGCTTGAAAAGATAGAATTTTTTTCTAAATTTGACTTTCGGGCAAGTAGGTGAAAAAAATGGAGGCAAAGACTGCAGTATATTATATATTTATAAAGGATACAAAATAATCGGCATACATATACATGTACATCATCTGACTGTGAGTAGCATATAAATAAATTCATGACAATAATTCAATACATAATTTTGCAGCATGATATGAATAATTGCAAAAATAAATGGAAGTGCCAATGTTTAGGGTGTAACTGCTAGTGTTATGGTGTACATGTATTACAATATTTTCAACAATATTTCAGTTATATCATGGCAGTCAGTTTTATTGGTAAAGAAACCGGAGAACCCGGAGAAAACCACGACCTGTCTCAGGTCACTGACAAACTTTATCACATAACTGAATTTGAACTCCCAACGTTAGTGGTGATAGGCAGCCCAATTTAGGCAATCTTTGTTAATTTAACCTCTCTATACAGGACACCTGTCTTTCCAAACAGTAAAGCTGGTCCCAAGCTAAGGTAGTTCAGTTTAGAAAGGTTTCACTGTATATACATTGTATTTTTATTCCATTGTTGATTTGGTAGATTGTTTAGGCCAAAAAAATAAAATATGTGTGTTTACGGTCACCCGACCTACCCTAATTTTTGCTAGCGACCCTATGCATTTTTACACAGAATTTGGATAACCATTTTTGTTGTTTAACCAGCAGCAATGTTTTATTTATTCAACTGCTAGCTTTTTGTCGAAATTGAGAGCAAAGAAGGTAGAAAAACTGCATAATTCGTCATTTTACTGGAATTTTCGAAAATTAAATACCGGAACCGGGAACGACTATTTCCGGTTTTGTCGATAATAAAATAAAAAAAAAAAAAATTAATCCCGACCGACCCTAGATTTTTTTGACATGTGACAGTAAACACACATATATTTTTTTTTGGCCTTATATAAAACATTTTCATTAATAATTTATAATATTCTTTTTATCAACATGATCAGTTTATTGTGTGTTTGACATTTTGTATCTTCAGTACTTGTAACATTACTATAAAATAATTCTCCTGGGAATAACATGCTATCTTTATCTGTGTACTGCAATATAAGTTGACCTTTTAATGGTGGTTTTATTGTTTCATTCATAGATTTCAGAATCAATGAGGAAATGTATAAAAATAAAAAAAATAAAAAATATGTAAGTGGGTCTATTAACTGTGAATCCTGTCCTGAAAGGTACATGTATTTGTGGTGTTAGGGTTATGGTGTTTAGCTCCACTGTCAACAATATTTCAGTTATATCATGGCGATCTGTTTTATTGGTGGAGGAAACCGGAGTACTGGGACAAAACCACTGACCTGTCACAAACTTTATCACATAATGTTGTATCCAGTACACCTCGCCATGAGCGGGGATTCAAATGTGTTATTAGATAAGTTTAATTTGACTGAATGAAGATAAGCTTGACCTACTAGTACATGTATTTACATTTGATTAAAAATGTAGATATCTAATTTCCTGAGGGCCTGGGTGGCTCAATGAGTTCGGTAGTTGGATTACCCAACAACTCATACAAGCCTATCACCAATACAGCGTGGGTTCACGCCCGGCTTTGTAAATTACAAAAAGGGTGCACTCAACTCGCAGCCGCAAGTGATAAAGTTTACCAGTTGCTTGCCCATGGTCGCTGGTTCTCTCAGGGTACTCCGGCTTCTTCCACCACTAAAACTGGTCGCCATGATATAGCTGAAATATTGTTGACAGTGGCGCTAAACACCATAACCCTAACACCACAAATACATGTACTTTCAGGACAGGATTCACGGTTAATAGACCCACTAACATATTATCATTTTTTTTTATTTTATACATTTCCTCATTGATGTAGCTGAAATATTGCTGAAAGTGGCATTAAACACCAAAAATCAAGTCTAATTTACTGTGCACAACACCTTTCTGAAATAACCTTCATCAGTGAACACTCATCGTCAAAAGATTGAAAAGCCAAATTATTAAGTCTTTTGGAGGAAAGGGCCAATACAGACAACAGCCAAATATCGGCTACGGTCACATATGAAATTGATTACATGAATGAATAATTAGGGTATTTAATTATATTTCAGATCTTGGTTGGGATGTCAGCAATTCATTGCTCATCACCAGGACTTTGACGACTACTTTATTGAGGTACCAGATGTTGACAGCTGGAAGTTGCAGTCAGATTTTGTAGATAATCACTCTGAGACCAGAATTCCTTATGATCTGCTCAACTCCTCTGATGCCGAAAACTGTTTCCGAAATCATCTAAATGCATTGCAAGCTGAACACAGAAAATCACAGTAAGAAATGAAAATAACTACTGGTACTCAATTATTCTTTCTTTAAAAGAGTGCAAGAACTTTTTGTATTTTATTTTTAGTCTGTCACAGATGTTTTTCAGTCGACAAAAGGCTCAGAAGTACTCCTCAACTGCAGACTAGGGGTGTGTGTCACACTCATTTTAGCCTAGGGTATGAGTTATGCTCATTATTGAAGACCTTACTGTAACAGTGAAATGTAGCTGTAAAACAGCTGTTAATCTCACTGCTAACTCACCAGAAGTCAAGCAAAATCTGCAACAGTAAAATCAGCATTCATTCAAATACTAAATTACTCTGATTATTATACCCCCACTCTATGAGTGGGGGTTATATTGCAATCACCTTGTCCGTCCGTCCGTCCGTTTGTCCATCCGTTCACACTTTCGTAACAGATATCTCAGCTTCTACTGGAAGAAATGATTTTATATTTGATATATGGCTTTGGCATGGTGACTTGTACCATGTCTCCCCTTTCCAGGTTTACCGTACATCTACCTCCTGTTTACAGTGCGACTTAGAATTTTTCATGTTTGCCGTAATGAAAACTTTCGTAACAGTTATCTCAGCTTCTACTGGAAGAAATGATTTTATATTTGATATATGGCTTTAGCATGGTGACTTGTACCATGTCTCCCCTTTCCAGGTTTACGGCTCATCTACTTCCTGTTTACAGTGCGACTTACAAATGAACGAGTGGGGGTATTCTTAGCACGATGTAGCGTGCAACATCTTGTTTGGAAAGGTGGTACATCTAGGTTTAGGGTTATGGTTATGGTGTTTAATGCCACTTTCAACAATATTTCAGGTATATTGTCAGGGGTTTCAAAGTTTTTTATAATAGGAGGTACTTCTTAAATTTTAGGAGGTACCTAAAAAATTAGGCTGAGGGCCGTAAGGGGTCCAGGGGGCAGAAGCCCCTGAAATCTAGCATTTTGTGGACCAAAAAATGTACTTCAGAGACTGCAAAACATTAAGTGTTTTTGAAAGAAAAATCCCATTAACTTTAGAGTTCAGATTTCACCAAGAGTGAAGACCATGCATAATGCCTGGATTTTTTCCCCCAATTTCTTTATTGAATATTTCAGTTTACAGACTTCAGCCAAGATTATTCATAGATAGTCCGCCATATCTTAAAAAAAAACCAAAATGACCATAAAGAGCTACGGTTCCACAGCTAGGCTTGACCAAGCCATTGTTATCAAAGCTTAAACTTCTCAAAATTCTTTTGTTGGCTTTGTCCTTTTCTTTTTCACAATACCTTGGCTTGTGTGTTTTTTTTTTACTTTATTACCAGTAATTAAACTCATCAAAGACCATTGGCACGGATCAAGACATATAAGTGTCATAATCAATGAAACATATAAATTTAATTTGCAATCATCTTTAATAAAATTTATAATTTTAATAGATCAATACAAATATAATTAAACAAAAACAATATATATTGTTACTTTCACGACTTATGTGCAAAAAAAATGTCCGAACAAAAACGATTCGTGGAAGACATTTATTAACATTTGAATCACAAAAGTTAAATTATTTTGGAAAAAAAGTGGGGCCGGCATTTTGACATTACAATGTAATTCATATTTGAGCCATGTCCGGTCCTTTTTCAAGATTTCTAGTAATTTTCTATCCCTTATCTCCTCGTACCCCCTTTTAAAAATGTTTTTCAGCACACTTTCATTTCTGTGAACAACTGCAGTAGGGCCCCGTCAAAATATGTAAATAAATTAGCCATAGGTTTTTATTTTTTTATACCGGAAGTTAAACAATATGGACGGAGTTAAGCAACAAGACAGTACGCCCCAGAATGATTCGACCCCGAGTTTTAAATGGATAACAAAAATCGCACAAAATATTGTGTAGTCATATATTCATAATACATAATGATCATACTTATATTACTGAAGATTACACTAAATTGTGTTTGAACATAATTTGTAATCGGTCATTTTTTATTTTGAAATGATGTCAGCTTTGTTCCGGTCCGAGTTTTACACAAGGATGAAAAGATGTTGGGGCGAAAACATATCTATTTACCGCATGCGCAAACCGCTATTTACGATTCTATGGTAAAGTTATTTTTAAAACAGGGAATATCCCATCAACTTGGTCGTGACGCAGTTGTTCGATTTGAATGCGAGAATTCGGCAATTGACGTGATCATTAATTTTTTATGAAAAATATTCCACAAGCCTATCGTACTTGTGGTTTTGACCACCGTTAATTTTTGGGGGTTCAGTAATTTCTGCCGGTACTATACACGATCTCAGACGGGTAAAAGTACCGGGTACCGGCCCACTTTGAAACCCCTGTATTGTGGCGGTAAGTTTTATTGGTGGAGGAAACAAGAGTACTAGGAAAAACCACTGCCATGTCACAAGTCACTGACAACACTTGATCACATAATGTTGTATCGAGTACACCTTGCCATGAACGGAGTTCAAACAATGGTCAGACTTTAACAGTCCTTCTAAAAAAAAATGACAATGCAAACTTTTAGATTAGACACTAAAAATTAGGGTTGTTAGAGTTAGTGAATACAGAGGTATTTTTTTTTTTTGGCCTAACTTTTTAACCACAGAAGAGGTCAGACTGATAACATTTGGACTACTGTATGAATTAGTCAAATAATTAATGTTAATAATCTTTTTCAGATTAAAAAAGAAATTTAAGATAGCTTTGGAAGAAAATCCACTGGTGATACCAGGAAAAGATTTGAGAGAAACTTATACATTCTTCATAGGGAAGGACTGTTACAATGAACTTCTAAGTCAGGAACGAGACCAGGTTTACGAGGAACACCAGCAAGAATTAAAACAACAAGCAAAATTAGACTTTCAGGAATTACTGTGGGAAAAATTAGACTTGTTTGTACGCATGATTGGTACCACAGATACGATAACACAGGAAGACATTAAATTTATAACTAAGGAATTAGAAGATGATTATAGGTATGTATTCCTCCCTCCACACACAGATGCCTCCCCCTTTTTTTGTTGTGGGCCGTCGTGGTCATGATCATATGGTAGTTAGATATATAACTACCTATGCAATCAGTGACTATCACCACTAATACTGTGAGTTCGAATATCGATCACGGTGAGGTGTACTTCATGTAACATTATGTGATCAAACCACATACTGATTCTTCTGTTAATGACACTTTATCATTAGATATTTTGAATTTTTCTTCTTTAGATGATTTTCCATATTACTTATTATGGAAAAACAGAGGTGTGCAGTTTGTGAGTGATCTTATTAATCATGAAAATAAGCAATTTTATAGTTTTGAGCAAATTCAAGAGAAATTAGAAACTAACAATTTCCTGATGTTTTATAGATTGATTGCTAGAATTCCGAAAGCTTTCAAAGATTGCTTAAAAGAAAACCTTTTAGATATTCATTTTGATACACATGATACAACTGATACTTTTGTAAAAAAAATTGTATCTAATAAAAAAGCTAAATTTATATACAGAAGTCTTATAGATAATATTGTCCAAAATCCAACTGACAAATTTTTGAAATGGGAAAAATTGTTGGATATAGAGATTACTGATTGGTCAGAATATTTTGTAATTATGAAAAGATCATGCAGAGACACCTATTTGAGAAACTTTCAGTTTAAATTTCTGCATAGGATTATAGCTACGAATTCATTTTTGTATAAAATAAAATTAAAAGATACACACTTATGTACCTTTTGTAAAGCAAATGATGAAACCATTGAACATTTGTTCTTTGATTGTCCTATATCTTATCGATTGTGGCAATTTATTTCGAACAGATTTAAACTATATTTTGTTAATTTTGTTTTGAACAAAGAAAACATTTTCCTTGGCTGTAAAGATGAAAGTTTATTGCTGAATTTATTGATAATACTTACAAAAAACTATATTTACAAATGCAAACTCAATGAAGCAAAGCCAAATACAATTGAGTTAAAAAATAAGATTAAGAAGTATCAATCTTTTGATTAGTATATAGCAAAGAAAAATAATACGGTTCAAGCCTATGAAAAATTTTGGGCACCTATATATATCATCCTAAATTAAAAAGGTATTGTAAGGCAGTTGTATATGATGGGAACAAGAATACACTTTTCACAGTATTAGCAAATATTTGAAAAAATGTACAAGTTGTAACAGACAGAATGTAGAGAGTAAATGTGTGTATGAGAGATGGAGAGAGAGTCTACCTTTTCACTTTAATATTTAATTTTTTTTGTAACTCTTTTGAAATTTAATTTGTAAAAAATGAAATAGTCATTATTTTTTCACTGATTTCTTTTTAATACCCCTGTATACCCTAGTCAGGTGGTAATGTACAGGGGATTGTAAAATCCTGACTATTGAAAAATAAATAAAAGAAAAAAAAAAACATTATGTGATCAAGTTTGTCAGTAACTTGCAAGGGGTCAGTGGTTTTCTACGGGTCCTCCGGTTCCCTCCACCAATAAAACTGACTGCCACGATATAACTGAAATATTGTTTAAAGTGGTGTTAAGCACCATCAACCAAACCAACATTTAAGAAAAAAATATAAAAACATCGATATCTACTTTAGTGTGCACGACATGTTTCTGGAATAGCTTTCCTCAAGTACACTCATAAAAATGGTAAGGTACAGATTTGTTTTTCTTTTGAAATTTGAACAATTTGAGTATGTATTATTTTGAATTGTTTTAATTGAATGTGTTTTGTTTTGATTGATTTATTGGAGTTTAATGTCAACATTAGCAGTATGTGGGCTATATCGTGGCATGAACAAATTTTATTATTATCTAAGGCACCTACAAGCCCCTTAGAAATAAAACATACTTGTCTATAAAACAATTGGAATATATGTGCAAATAAATGAAATAATAATCATTAAAAAGATAAAGCGATATATTTAGAACGTTGTTTTGTTTTGAAATATTTGATTTTTAATATTTATTGTTGTACTAGAATGTAACTATACATGTATATTGTGTTATAGGTATAAAAAGTTAGACAGAATTGAAGAAGAGAGAAAAATTATCCTCTTGAACCATTTAGGCTTCATGGAATGTCCATCAAAAGATAGGTGTCATTTCCGTGAAAAATGTGCAGAAAATAAAGTTCAATTGTTACTGGCTTCTCGGCCTGTAAGGTATGTTAAAAAATAAATGTCATTTCAGTGAAAATAATAGAATTGATGCTTAAGTCAACTGTGAAATTCCTTTTTGTAAAATCTTAAAAAAGTAGAATGTGTACATAATCATAATAATTATCTAATTTTCTTGTAATGAATAAATAATGTACATAGTATTTTGGGGCCTTCGTGGACGTGATCGTATGGTTGTTGGATTTATATCTACCTATACAATCAGTGCCTCGATTAGGGCAAAGTGTACATCATTATGTGATAAAGTTTATCAGTGACTTGCGACTGGTCAGTGGTTTTCTCTGGTTTCTCCGCTTTCCTCCACCAATAAAACTGACTGCCATGATATAACTGAAATATTGTTGAAAGTGGCATTAAACACCATCAAACAAACATAGTATTTTTCAAAATAATGTATGCAGTTATGATAGAAAAACAAAAAGTATGTTAATGGACTTTATTTAGATATAGGCAGCAAAACTAAAATTTGTTTAATATTACTGTTACTATTTTTGAAATTGAAATTTGAAAAAGAAAATTATGAATTTTTATTTTGAACTGATTTTCATTATTTTAACTGTGCAATTTTAACTGAAATACTGATAAGAAAAATAAGTTGAATTGATAAATATGATCTTACTTCTTAAATCTTTTTTAATAAACAGAGACATAAATGTAGGAGACAAAAATTCATTCTATTTAATTGATCATTCCTGACTTTTAAACATGTTTGTTATTGTTATTGTTATAAAATATTTAAAACTGGATAATTTTACAGAACACACTTGCATTGTCTGTTAACATCCAAACATTTAATAAAATTTCAAATTGAATTGAATTGTATATTTTATACAGGCCAGAGCCACAGACAATATCCCAGTCTACAGAGTGCTCTCCCCTTAACCTAGTCTTGATAGGTAAAGATGGCTTAGCTACATCTCTAATGAAAGAAATCCGGGTAGGTATTAGTTTCTGTGTACAGTATTGTTCTTATTTATTGGTCCCTGTAATTTTTGGAAACGTTTCATATTTTTGAGAAAAAAAATATCATTTTAAAATTCTGTAGCAATAATTGTTTAAAAAAAAAATAATTATGTTATAGCACGATTTTTCGAGTTAAGCGGTTAAACAATCGAATGCGAATCATGAGATTGTTTAACGTTTAACTTAGAAAATTATATATACCTGGGCTGGACAGGAATTGTTTTTAATGTTTGGTTGTTGGTTAAATAAGAATTTAGCATACTTGTCAATGACAGGAAATCAACACTATAAATCCCATTCATATTTGAACTATTTTTTTTTCTTTCGAATTAATGTACATTATTGTCAAGTTTATAGTCGACATAAAGTAACAAGATTTACAAAAAAATGCTCTTTTCATTCACAAAGGGCACCGGTAAAAAAACAATCATTGCTCAAAAATGTCCTAAATCCCTATAATTACATATTGTATACCATATATAGAAGGGAAACAGCTAAGTTTTACTCGGCTCACTTTAAAGTCTTGTATCTCAACTAATACGAGTCAGAAATGTTCAACAGTGTGCACAAATACTCATGAAATTTTATATTTTAAGCAAAATAAAGTCTTCTGACTTTTAATTGATTTGAGTACTACAATGGTGATGGAATGGTTAGTGTGGGTTTGAACCAAAAACTGATATTTGTATTTGTTGTTTCTCTGCTAAGTACACACTATTAAGGTGTAAGTGAACTGGTTGGTTCAGAATCAGGATAATTTGTCAAAGTAGATTGACATGTCTACATGTGGACTGTTATTTCAGTGAGCTAGTACTATTACAATCCACCTAAGTGTATTGGTCTAGTACTAAATGCACATTATCATCATCATCTCATCGAAATATAATTCATGCTTCCGAGACGTCAATCAGGCTAAAATAACCGACCAATCAGCGCGCCGCATTTTTAATGAGATCAGGCGATGCCATCTTTGTCCCACAAACAAACCGAGTTGTGTATTTGTGGGAACGTAGTTTTATATATAAATTCTCCTAGTTATATCGCCGAAATGGTGCTTCAATGTGCAATTCAGATGAGCGATATCCCGAAAGACATTAAAAAACTGTCAAATGAAGATTGCTTATTTATTTTCACCAATGTCACGTTGGTCTGAGGTCCAAAAAATGTAGTCATTTAAACTACATATTTAGTTCATCAGATGTATCATTGAGTCCCTTCATGTTTAAGAGGCATTATATAGCCCCCTAAACTACATGAAGGCCAAATTATTTATTTTCTCGATAAGTAATATTAAATTAATTATTTTCACTGGCATCAAGAATAAATGATTTATTTACAAAATCGCCCATTGCCTTGCCCCCCCCCCCCCTTTTTTTCCTCACACACACATGTACACCCAAATCAAATGGTCGTCCTCTTATCATTCTTAAAGTTGTATTTTTCGCAAATACATAAACTTTCTCAGCAGAAATTAATATTCACGTGAGTATTAGATTTATATAAATACAAAAGAATTGATTTCATAATATTTTCACGTGTCTACGAATGAATGAAGGAAGAATTTCAAGATCGTTTTCATCCTGTTTGTGCATAATTAATGATTTGGTAAAAAAAGAGATAATATTATCTTAAATCAGAGCAATTCAGTGATTATGAACTTAGTAAACAGACGTTATCTTTGATAAATATCAATTGTTGTAGATCAGCATGTGCTGTCTGTTTACGTAGTGATTATACACATACGCGTGCACGACCCGCTGTGTAGAATGGACAATGGTATTTATTGTTTATCGTTTGCATTAGCCTTGAAGCTGTATGAAAGAAAAACAACAAAATTATAAAAGATTTATATACCCAGCTTTACAGGTACAGTACGATTCTGAAAGTTTGTCATCGCCAATTTCGACATGAAGGTTGTGTGAATCTTGACTTTTTCTCATTGACCGCCAATATCTTGCATCCACACGTATGGCTCCACGTGCTTCCGAAATTTTAATATTGTGGATATAACCTTGGGTGAAATAATTTAAACCCTTTTCTAAGGCCTTTTTGGACAACGATTCAAAGTCGGGTAAGAATGAAACTGCGATATTATCGGGAATTTTTTCTAAAGAATCGGACGCGAACTTGGGATGCTGAGCAGCCATTTTGAAAATGTAACCGATAAGCTTGTGGCGCATAGCAACAATTGCTAAGGAGGCGGGACTTAAATTCTTATCTCGGAACTATCAATTAACATGTTCTAACAGTGATATAGCTGAAAATAGCTCACTTGGTGTTAAACAACAATCACTCACTCTACTTGTCTACACTATATTTTCAACCATTAGAACCTATTTTTAATCCACAACTCCTCTTACAATACTGCTTGGAAATTAACCAGATGAGGACCCACTGATGTGTAACTCCTTACAATTTTGTCATATTGCAGTTTTCAAAATGAAAATTTGAATTTACTGGTTCAAATCAAATCTTGATTATTTTTTTTTATAAATGTCTAAATAAAAACTGAAAAATTTACTCGTCCAACAAAGTTTTACTGGTCTTGGGCCGGAGTACCAGTGCTAATTGTGAGGACTGATATCTTCAAAAATGGCCATCTGAAAGCTCCATAATTTTTACTTATTTTATATTGTTCGAAAAATTTCCAGTAATGATCTACTCAAATTTTGATAACAATTTACCTAAATTGTATTGTTGATGTACATGTAATGATTTTGGATACTTATATTTATTTTTTCATGATTTATTTATTTTAGCATGTGTGCAATGATGATGAATTCCAGTGTTATGGAAAACTTTACAGTTTAGATTACAGAACCATAGAAAATGATGTATCCCTAGAATTGAATACTCTTGCCATGTTTAAACCTCATGGTAAGAATATTGTGTTAGTAATACCATGAAAAGAACATTTAAACAGTGATGGTCAACAATTCCATCAAATTGATCAATCGCCTCTCACCTTCATTCACTGAACACAGTATGAAAACCAAACACTTATTGAACTTCAGCATATTGTTCTGTATAAATACTTTTTTAGACAATATATATAGATTCTCCTTCAGTTGCCCATGGGTTACGATATTTCTCCACTCAAGAGAGATAAATTTAAAATTTTAACAACAAGCCGTATTTCTCCCATTATTTAACACGAACTTTATTTCAAAATTCTTTGGCGGACCTATTTGACAACATGTGGGGAAAGGCACGAGACATTTTAATCCTCTAGAGGATTACAGATTTTTTCACCACTGGTTCAGCCGGGGTTATAAAGCACCGTAATAATGGGAGAAAAAGATTTAATATATTGCAGTTTCAGTATTTCAATTATAATAGTCCCCCTCTAATAGGGCCACTCCCAACAAAAGAACTGAGTTGTTTCTGTTGTCAAATGTTGTGATATAACTGAAATATTGTTGAAAGTGGCATTAAACACCAAAATCCTAACCCCCCAAATGTTGTTAGGAATCCATCATCCATGTATTATCTATATAGCATGCCTTCCTCCAATAATCCTCAATAAATAGGGTTTAAAATCTTCCTAAAGACATCATTAAAAAAAAAAAGCAAAATATCTATCAATTCACTTTTCTCTTGTAAAAGCTTTAATTTCACAACATATACATGTGTATTTTTAATTTCATGACATGTGGTTTTTTAATTACACAACATAATATGTGTGTTTGTTTATTTCAGTATGTATATGTGTTTATAATTCTCGAGAGTCCTTAGATTACTTAAAAATCAGTCTAACAACAGCAGACGAAGAAGAATCCGGCTTTACTGATTTACCCATAGCCATTGTCCAGGCATACAATAAAGAATTGTCAGAAAAAGAACAGGTTATATTGCATGAACGAGGTCAAGAGGTCGCCAGGCGGTAAGATATATGACAGTTAAATTTTATTTATTTATTTACATATTTGATGTCTTTTTGTATTAGATCAAGACAACACAAACCCTGAACTTCTCTGCCTTTGATATTTAAATGCAGTAATATTTAATATAAAACAACAGGCATTATAAGACATATAATCATTGATTTCTAATGCTACTGAGATAACAGAAATGCTAGCCTCAAGTGCGGTAGATCGTGGGTTTGAACCCTGATCGGGTCAAACCAAAGACTGTGAAATAGGTACTTGTTGCAGGTTGGCTCGGAATCAGGATATTGTGTCCGAGTGGGGTGACATGTCTTTCCGCAGACTGTTGTTTCAGTGAGCTTGCACTATAAAAATCGAACTAAGCATGTTAGTCTAGTACAAAGCGGCTGTCATCATTAAATCACTTACTCACCTTGACAAATCCTCGATTAACATATAATCATTGATATGATTTACTTGTATGGACTTGCCACATTTCACATCGAAGGCTTTGCCTTCGATGTGATATTGCTATGAGAAATCCTTCTCACAATACCAATCAAAGATAGAATATATTTAGAACTTAAAGGGGAAAGGAAATATTTTATTACTAGTGTTTTTTTTACAATATATACTGGTCTAGTACAAAGCGGACCTCATCATCATTTCATTGAAAATTAACTTGTTCTCGCCATGATATAGCTGAAAAATTGCTGAGTTGGCGTTAAGCAACAATCACTCACTTTACAGTATATATTATGTTTATATTTTGTTATTATCCCCTCGCCAACGAAGTTGTGAAGGGATATAGTAACGCTACCATCCGTCCTTCCGTCCGTCACATCCTTGTGAACACTCTAGGATCAACATCCTTCAATGGATGTTGACCAAACTTGGTACATACTTAGTCCTTAGGAGAATCTGGAACCCTATTGATTTTCCAGGTCATAGGTCAAAGGTCAATGTCACCGGGTCAAATTTTTACCGCATAACATCCTTGTGAACACTCTAGAATCAACATCCTTCAATGGATTTTGATCAAACTTGGTACATACATAGTCCTTAGGAGAGTCTGGAAATCTATTGATTTTCAAGGTCAAGGGGTAAAATTTTTACCGCATAACATCTTTGTGAATACTCTAGAATCAACATCCTTCAATGGATTTTGACCAAACTTGGTACATACTTAGTCCTTATGAGAATCTGGAACCCTATTGATTTTCAAGGTCAAAGGTCAAGGTCACCGGGTCAAATTTTTACCGCATAGCATCCTTGTGAACACTCTAGAATCAAGATCCTTCAATGGATTTTGACCAAACTTGGTACATACGTAGTCCTTATGAGAGTCTGGAACCCTATTGATTTTCAAGGTCAAAGGTCAATGTCACCGGGTTTAATTTTTACTGCATAACATCCTTGTGAACACTCTAGAATCAACATCCTTCAATGGACTTTGACCAAACTTGGTACATACTTAGACCTTACGAGAATCTGGAACCCTATTGATTTTCAAGGTCAAAGGTCAAGGTCACAGGGTCTAATTTTTAGGCGAGGGGATACGCCGCGCTTTGCGTTGCCCTTGTTAGTGTGTTTTTTGTTTGTTTTTTTTTTACAGTATACGATATGTTTATATTTTGTTATTTCAGGCATGAGTGTACTTTTGTAGACATTCCATTTGAACATGATGAACAAGATTCGTTCTGCAAACAACAAATTACACGAGCTTTAGAATCCTTAGGTTTAGAATTAAGCAATGATGGACGACCTCTTTCTGAGATTTTAGAACCGGACCTTAGGTAAGGCATCTTGTTAAAGCAGTTTATAGAAGAGTTTGAAGATACAAAGGGGTAATCAGAATCTGAAAAAGGACAGACAATTGCCAAAAGAAAAAGTACAATCAACTCAACACAAAAAAATGTTTGAAATGGTTACATTTAACACCAAATGGATTACCTTATTATGGAAATATACATATTTGAATCTGATGATTTAACAGAGAAATAAATCTCAAAATAAAAAAATAAAACCAAGACCAAAGGGAGATAATAAATGTCTGTTGATAGTTTTGTATTACAGTATTTAACATCATATTGAATAACAACATTAATTTTGTAAACATTCAATTCTGACGTAATATAATATAATGGATCAGTAGAATTGCACCATAAAATATCTAAGGGAAATGTTAATAAGAAGATATCATAAAAATACTAAATTTATATATTTTATATGAAATGTTTTATTTCTAAGAGTCTGGTAGATGTGGAAATTTATTTGTAAAATTTGTTTGCGCCACGATATAGCTGATATACTGCTAAAGTTGGCATTAAACACCAACTAACCAATCAATTAATATATTTTATATGTAATAAAAGATGTATAAATTAATTCCTAAATCTTTTTTTTGTGTTATTTTTCATAAAAAATTTGTTGAGAATGCAAAACTTTTATTTTCAAAGATTTAAGAATATGAAGTTTAATTTGATGTGACTTTTTGTTTCAGGGTTGGTATGTGTCTGATGTGTGGTGATGGCTTTCCTGCTGAGATTCCTCTAGGACCACTGTTAAACAGTAACCCAACTCAAATTCGAGCTGATTTAAATCCTTCCATTAGTATTGAAGCTAATTTAGAGAGTAACCCTGATCTGAGTAAGCAGAAAATAGAAGTGTGTTGTGGATCTTATCATAACTTTGTATCTAAGATACAGAAAGAAGAAGAAGAAGATGATGTCTATCATGGTTTTATACTAGTTTTCTCGCCTAAAAGGAAAGCCTCATTTTGTACCATGAAGTAAGTATGATATAGATTTTGTAATTATTATACCCATTTGCAGTGAGGGTATATCATGGAATCGGTAACATATATCTGATTTTCGTGATAAAGTTTGGCAGTTGTTTTCTCCAGGTACTCTTGGCTTCCACCACCAATAAAACTGGCCACCACGATATAACTGAAATATTGTTGAAAGTGGCATTAAACACCAAGAAAAGAAAAGTTTAAAGATAACAACAGGGCTATCCAGAAGCCGTACATCGAAGGTGGACAGACAATACAATTGAATTATTGAGAGAAAAAAAACAGACAATGGTCAACAAGTAACACCTATGATTGTTATGTGGGTATATTTCAAAACGTGGCCGTGATCGTATGGTAGTTGGATTTACAACTACCTATGCAATCAATGCCTATCACCACTGATGTTGTGAGTTCGAATCTTGATCAGGCCAATGTGATAAACTTTGTCAGTGACTTGCAACAGGTAGGTAGTTTTCTCCGGGTGCTCCAGTTTCCTCCACCAAATAAAACTAACCGCCACAATATAACTTGAAATATTGTTGAAAGCGGCATTAAACTCATACAAGCCTATCACCAATACGGCGTGGGTTCGCGCCCGGCTTTATAAATTACAAAAAAGGGTGCACTTGACTCACAGCCGCAAGTGATAAAGTTTACCAGTTGCTTTCCCATGGTCGGTGGTTCTCACCGGGTACTTCGGCTTCTTCCACCACTAAAAACTGGTCGCCATGATATAGCTGAAATATTGCTGAAAGTGGCGTTAAACACCCAAAAAAATCAATTAAAATCAATAGAATTTTACATTGGGATTTTTTGGTTTATACAGGAATCTGTCTTATTCAAGTTTTACTGTATATGTGTAATTGTCACTTTAATAATCACAGGATAATAATAATGAAAAATTAAACTACATGTGCATCACAAGTGTGACCATCAAATGTATAGGGTACAGATGTCACATAATAATGGGGTCGTCGTGGTCGTGATGGTATGATAGTTGGATTTACAACTACCTGTGCAATAAGTGCCTATCACCACTAAAGTTGTGAGTTTTAACCCCTTTTATCGCGACATGTACTCTATGCAATATTATGTGATAACGTTTGTCATTGACTTTTGACAGGTCAGTGGTTTTCTGTTGGTACTCCGGTTTCCTCCACCAATAAAACTGACCGCCATGATGTAACTGAAATATTGTTGAAAGTGGCGTTAAACACCATAAACCTAACCTCAAATAGTAACATTAGTACATTACATCTCTTTCACTAGAATTTTTCATTTTGATATCTTCTTGTTCTTACAGAACATTTGCAGAAATCTTAAGAAAATACTGGTCGACGATGCCTATACTGATCTTAGCCATTACTGATAATGGAGCATCCACGGTATTCTTTCAAGACGAATTAAGCCAATCCTTGATACAGAAAGCTAATGAAATAGCTGACGAATTAGGAATAGAATATATGACAACGTCCGCTCACTTTCAACATCAAGGTAATGAATTTAGCCATTGATCTAAAAAATTTAATCAAGATAAGTAACAAGCATATGAAGATGAAGGGATGGTATATTATATAAAGTCAAACCTATATTAAGAGGTCACCCTTGGGACAAAGAAAAGGTGGTCTCTTAAAGACAGGTGGCATCTTAAAAGAGGTTCAATTCATATGAAATTTTCTATGACGAGACAAGAAAAAGGTGACCTTTTTATACAGGTGACTGCATAGACAGGTTTTTCTCACCCCTTGGATAAAGTAGTCTGGTAATTTAGGTGAAAAAGATTTTTCTATCTTACCCAGGCTCCTGGTAGGTAAAACAGGCAACATGATCGTTTTCCCGAAAAATTGTTTTCCATTGCTGAAGTAAATTGTCGCTTTATCAATATACATTCGTGTCTTAACCGTATTTTAAATGTATTTCAAATGTATTTCAAATGTAGTTTATTAATACATTATATTACTGCTAGTATTTAAAAGTGATAAATACCTGTAAAAATTTATTTTCGTTTGGTCAAAGGGGGGTAATTTGTTTATTTACGTTAGTTACTAACAAAGGAGAACACTATTATTTACTCAAAGTAAACAAACATTGACATGATAGAAAAGGGTGAGAAAAAGAGTCAAACACCGTGAAAGGTGCAAGATCGTTAAATCTGAGACGCCGTCGGGTAAGATTTAAATCGTATCGGATGAGGCTTGCTGAGTCTGATACGATTTAAATCTTACCCTTGGGTGTCACAGATTTTACGATCTTGCACCTCTCCCAGTGTTACAAATTAAGGATTAAATATTAAAAGACTTGTCCAGTTTATGATGTAAATAGTACAGAAGTGAACAATTATTTTTGAGAATCTAAAGATTTCATATCTGTGAAAACAGAACCAAAGAATATATTGCAATTATGGCAATTATCGATTCATAAAATTTTATGTCATAGTGCTACTGACCAATAGATTTATAGCATATTAATATATGCAAACCAAAATGAAATTTTGTTCTTTATGGTGACTATCTATAAATTTCTTATTTTATTTCAGCTTTAGTATATAACAATTTCCTGAAAGAAACCTGGCAAAAGAGAGATGAAATAAATGAATCGTATTATTGTGAAGCTTCTAGTCCTCCAGCATATGAAGCCATAGAGCACAGACCTCCAGCACCTTTACCTAAAACTTATGATACCTACACTAAAAGTAGTACCAGTAACAGGTAATCTATTCATACAACTTTACCTAAAACTTATGATACCTACACTAAAAGTAGTACCAGTAACAGGTAATCTATTCATACACCTTTACCTAAAACTTATGATACCTGCACTAAAAGTAGTACCAGTAAAAGGTAATCTATTCATACAACTTTACCTAAAACTTATGATACCTACACTAAAAGTAGTACCAGTAACAGGTAATCTATTCATACAACTTTACCTAAAACTTATGATACCTACACTAAAAGTAGTACCAGTAACAGGTAATCTATTCATACAACTTTACCTAAAACTTATGATATCTACACTAAAAGTAGTACCAGTAACAGGTAATCTATTGAGACAACTTTACCTAAAATTATGATACCTACACTAAAAGTAGTACCAGTAAAAGGTAATCTATTGAGACAACTTTACCTAAAACTTATGATACCTACACTAAAAGTAGTACCAGTAACAGGTAATCTATTCATACAACTTTACCTAAAACTTATGATACCTACACTAAAAGTAGTACCAGTAACAGGTAATCTATTCATACAACTTTACCTAAAACTTATGATACCTACACTAAAAGTAGTACCAGTAACAGGTAATCTATTCATACAACTTTACCTAAGACTTATGATACCTACACTAAAAGTAGTACGAGTAACAGGTAATCTATTGAGACAACTTTACCTAAAACTTATGATACCTACACTAAAAGTAGTACCAGTAACAGATAATCTATTCATACACCTTTACCTAAAACTTATGATACCTACACTAAAATTAGTACCAGTAACAGGTAATTTATTCATACAACTTTACCTAAAACTTATGATACCTACACTAAAAGTAGTACCAGTAACAGATAATCTATTCATACACCTTTACCTAAAACTTATGATACCTACACTAAAAGTAGTACCAGTAACAGGTAATCTATTCATACAACTTTACCTAAAAGTTATGATACCTACACTAAAAGTAGTACCAGTAACAGGTAATCTATTCATACAACTTTACCTAAGACTTAAGATACCTACACTAAAAGTAGTACGAGTAACAGGTAATCTATTGAGACAACTTTACCTAAAACTTATGATACCTACACTAAAAGTAGTACCAGTAACAGGTAATCTATTGAGACAACTTTACCTAAAACTTATGATACCTACACTAAAAGTAGTACCAGTAACAGATAATCTATTCATACACCTTTACCTAAAACTTATGATACCTACACTAAAAGTAGTACCAGTAACAGGTAATCTATTGAGACAACTTTACCTAAAACTTATGATACCTACACTAAAAGTAGTACCAGTAACAGATAATCTATTCATACACCTTTACCTAAAACTTATGATACCTACACTAAAAGTAGTACCAGTAACAGGTAATCTATTGAGACAACTTTACCTAAAACTTATGATACCTACACTAAACGTAATAAGAGATAAATTATATATACATCTCCAGGGTCTTTATCTGAAATTTATAATCCAGACAGGTAAGCTGTACACACACTCACACTGATATCACATTTGCTTAAAGCTTATAATACTTGCATTAAAATAGTACCAATAACAGTTGAGGGGTTAGGGTAGGGGTTATGGTGTTTAATGCCACTTTCAACCATATTTCAGTTAACCGCTGACCTGTCTCAAGTCACTGACAAACTTTATCACATAATTTTGTATCAAAAATACCTCGCCCGAGTGGGATTCAAGCTCACAACGTTAGTGGGGCACTGATTGTATATGATGGAGGTGAATCCATCTACCATACCATCACGACCCAATGGCCCCAATAACAGTTGAGCTATTCATACATCTCTGATACCTTTATGTTAAATTAGTAATGCCTACACTAAGATATAAACAGATCATCAGTTCATTCACCACTCTTATTTGTCTTTTATAGGTTTATTTAAGTTATAACTAATCACTTTAGTTTCTTCAAAGAGTTTTAAGGGGCCCGGGTGGCTCAATGAGTTAGGTCGCTGGATCTAACAGCTCATACAAGCTTATCAACGATACGGCATTGGTTCGTGCCCGGCTTTGTAAATTACAAAAAGGGTGCACTCGACTCGCAGCCGCAAGTGATAAAGTTTACGAGTTGCTTGCCCATTGTCGGTGGTTCTCTCCGTGTACTCCGGCTTCCTCCACCACTAAAACTGATCGCCATGATATAGCTGAAATATTGCTGAAAGTGGCGTTATAACACCAAAAATCAAAATAAATCAAAGAGTTTTGAAGGTCTTGACATACACTATCACAAGTATCACAGCTCGTCCTATCAGAATCAATGCGATGTTAGTGATCTCGACATTCATAACTACCGTTATTCTATATGTAACTTGGATTTCTCTTTTGGAAGTAGTTGAAATATATGCTGATTGGAATTTGTTAGAAACGATTGTTTATTTTATATTTTGTCCATTTCTTAATCCTTCTTTTATTATCTTTTTTTTCGTAGTCAAAGTACTGAAGATTCTGATCCTCTGTATGATCAGCCATTGCGGTACCGTCATCACTCAGATAGTGAACCAGAAAGGCCCTCATCCACATCCCCGCCCCCATTTAGAACTGATCTGTCTGGAGAATATCCTCAAAATGGGGAACATCTGGTCAAACCAAGTGTCATAAAAAGACAATCCAATACAAATGCAGGTTTGTATCTTAGGATCATTCTGTTTACAAGTATATATTGATGTATATCTCTTTCTTAAATTGTTGGCTACCATTTCATAAAGTAATCATATTTCTTGTTATTTAGAAGAATTTTTCATATAGATTTTTTTTTCAAATAGATTTCGATAAGATCTCAATGAACTGTTCAAATAATACATAATATAAAGTTTACAGAATGATAAATGATTTTTTTTTACTTTACCAACTACAAATTTTTGTTTTTTTGTTTGTTTTGTTTTTTTGTGTTCATGGATTGCTATTAATTTCATGTACCGGAATATCATAAATGATTTCATAACAGCTTTTAAAACTATTAAGGATAATTTTTGTAAATATGATTTTTAAGCAATTTTTAAAGCTATAAAGGGTATTGTTTACTTTATGAAATGATGGTTTTAAATACTTTTAAAAAATTTCTAATTTTTAGGAATAAGGAGCTTGTACATAACACTGTTAAAGCTAATTAAATTTCTTTGCTAAACAGAAAACTAGAGCTTTTATAATGTATACTTCAAAGGAATTAAAAATAGACTATTTGCACATTTCCTACTTGATTCTAAAATTATATGCACATGTATTTCTATGCCTCTTTATATGAGTTATTTCCCTTTAAGGCAGGCAAAAGGTTCCATATCATGTCAAGTTTGATGAAAATAACATAAAAATGGGTACTATTTGGCCTGTCATAAGGGAAATAACTCCAATAAAATGTATAGTTTTAGAATCAAATCCGGAATGTACTTGTATTAATTTGTTTAGAAATGATGACCTTGATATGACCTTTACAGGCTACCATCATGACCATTATCGTAAATCATACCCTGCAATAGAAACTGAAGGTGCTAAACTTCAGAGGGAACAGGAGCCTCAATTTCAGTTCAGGAAGTCATACAGTATGAAACTTGCAATGAAGCAAGAGGACGAAGGTGATTGGTGGAAAAATATCAGTATTGTGTTGCCATAACTACCACCATCCTTTGTTTACCTACTGTGCTTTAATCAATATTGTTTTGTTTTTATTACAGACTTAATTTATCACATTTGTTTGATTTTTTTTTTTACTTGATTGCTGTATTGTATTTATGAATATAAAATTCAATCTATTTTTTTCTCTGAAATATCTTGACATATTAACTTTAACACTAAATTAGGTTTTTTAAGCAGTTTATTTTTTGCTAAAAATTCCTTTGCTCATATAATTATAAACAAATTTTGTAAACATTTTATTTTTTTACTTAAATAAGTGAAAATAACTGAAAAACGAATTAGCAGTATTTGAACTAATTATTAAAATACTAAAATTAAATTAGTTTATAGTATGATTTTAAATTGATATTAAGAAATCTTTAGATATACTTACTTACTTCATAGCTAAGAACTATTTAGTTTGTGCACAACATAGATAAATAAAAACCCTATAGATAGCAAAGCTATAGTTTTAGATCATTATAAACAGTTTCTTAAATACAATATAGAAAAGTTACTGATCTAATGCAACAATAAAAAAAAGTACACGTTTAGCCTTCCGTAATGTGACAAAATTTCAAATTTCTAATAATTTGTATATACTTGTTCTTGCTTGACAATTCTCTCTTGGAATTGGAGTTTTTATGCCACGATATAGCTGAAATACTGCTAAAGTTGGCATTAAACACCAATCAATCAATCAATCATAATAGTCAATTTAGCTATATCTAAAATACCAGTTTTTTCGTCCATGAATAATGGGTCAGACATTGATTGACTGGTGTTTAACTCCAATTTAGTAGTATTTCAGCTATATCGCTGTGTGTGTATGTAAAGAAAAAATAAGTATATACAATTGGTTATTACAATGTAATTTGGAAGAAAATAGATAAAAATAAATGAAGATCTTTCAAAAATGAGAAAGGTACACAGATATTGTTGCATTATGTCATATTTTATTTTATTATAATTTTTAGCTGCAATGTAGTAGAAAAGAGTATCCACTGATTTTAAACAGATTTTATTTTTATAATACAAACTAGGAGGCTTCATAAGGGTGGGTCTTAATCAGCTTTCTACCATTGGAGTTGGGGAAACAAAATTTCAATATATTGACACAGGTCTTTCAGTATGGGGCAGTACTAGGTACTTTTAATGACTTAAAATGGTATTTGGTACCTCCTAATTTCAAAGATTGTTGCATAAGACATTCATGAAAAAAGTTTAAGTACTGCCTTAAATAGTGAAGTATTGGTAGACTTGAAAAATAATTGAAAGCCCTGATAACATTGAAATTAACCTTTCCATGAAAATGAATTGTAACCTCTGCAGTTTAGATGTGACTTAAATAAAACAAAGTCTGAAGATACGAAAAGGGATTATTGGAAGCCATTGATTGAAATATCGTGTTACGTTACATGAGAACCTTATGAGGCCTCGATTTTTCATTTGCTTTAGATGTGTGTGTAGACACCTTTAATATATAACCTTACACAAATTCAGATTAAGAGTGAAATCTTAAATTGCTGTTCTAAGGTGCTAAGCTATTTTATTTCAGGATCTGATCATTCATGTGCACTCACTTTTCTAACACAACTATTTATAGGTATTTAATACAGAAATTGATATGTTTGTTTATAAATAGCAGTTTTAAAATTTGTTGTTAGTTTGGTTTAAGTTAAAAATTTTCATCAACATTTAGTTTGGTGAAATGTTCAGTTGGACGTAAACATTGTCTGCCATCTTGTGTATCTACAAATCTGATTTACTCAACTCTGTGATATATTTTCTTTAAAATCTAACACAAAAAATGTCTGTCAATAGAGAAACCTCTGTTTCTGGTATGACAGAGGAGATGTTCTGTACTCTACTCTAGAGGAAGTAATACCCTCATGACCGACTTTTATCAAAATAGGTTGATTATGACCCCCTCTTCTCAACCTCTTTTTATGGTGTGACAGATGATATGTTCTTAACTTCTGTACTCTAGAGGAAGTAATACCCTCATGACCTCCCTTTTCTCCTCCATATTATTTTTCTTTAATAGCCTTTAGTATAACATGCTTATCGGCAAATCTGCCTTATTACAGCTTTACATGTCATGTGTTTTGACGTCATTAATTATCATTAATTAGTCAAGATATTTTTATTTTGAAATTTATTAATCTCATTGTTTCATCTTTAATTAATTTTATACATTTTATACATTTTGATAAGGAACTAGTATTTGTTTCAGTGATTTGTTCTTTGTGGGATGATAACTGTTACAGTTCGGTCTAAATAGAACTAGATCTTTGATTGCTCCCTTTTTTCTGATATGTCGCGCATAAAGATCTAAAGAAACCATGTTATGAGTCAGGTTCATGTTTTCTTTACTTCTCCAATCAAATTGCTGCTTACCAAATCTTGAAGTCTAAGACTGACCTGTTAGATTACTATAATTTACCTTTATCTATTTGCCGGTACGGAACGAACATTCTATTTCCAAAAGAAATGTATTATGTGAAATTATATAAATTATACCTATTTATAGTATACGTAGTGTCTCGAGGCAAGGAAAAATTTCTTCGTTTTAAACAATTAATTCAAACAATTCTATATGTGACTGTAGTGACAGTGATGATGAAGGGATATGATATGCAACTTTAATATTTAGATTCTTACAGTATATGATTGAAAAATATGTTTTTAATTGTCAAACATTTGAAAGTAACCAAGGATGCATATAATGTTCTTGAAGTAACACATCACCTGATTGGTGAGCTTTAATTTTATTTAAAAGGTCACCTGAATGTGACCTCCTCATTTTTGAAGTAACACATCACCTGATTGGTCAGCTTTAATAATTTTATTTAAAAGGTCATCTGAATGTGACCCCTCATTCTTGAAGTAACACATCACCTGATTCGTCAGCTTTAATTTTATTTCAAAGGTCACCTGAATGTGACCCCTCATTCTTGAAGTAACACATCACCTGATTTGTCAGCTTTAATTTTATTTAAAAGGTCACCTGAATGTGACCCCTTATTCTTGAAGTAATTTCACCTGATTTGTCAGCTTTAATTTTATTTAAAAGATCACCTGAATGTGACCCCCTCACAGTTTTTTGATAAATTTTTATGTATTATATACTAGAAAAAGTGGGATCAATTAACAATTTTATTTAGATTGCTTACAATCATGATATACACACAGAAAACAATTAGAAATAAAATGTTGATCAGGCCAAAAAAAAAAATATGTGTGTTTACGGTCACCCGACCTACCCTAATTTTTGCTAGCGACCCTATGCATTTTTACACAGAATTTGGATAACCATTTTTGTTGTTTAACCAGCAGCAATGTTTTATTTATTCAACTGCTAGCTTTTTGTCGAAATTGAGAGCAAAGAAGGTAGAAAAACTGCATAATTCGTCATTTTACCGGAATTTTCGAAAATTAAATACCGGAACCGGGAACGACTATTTCCGGTTTTGTCGATAATAAAAAAAAAAAAAAAAAAAATTTAATCCCGACCGACCGACCCTAGATTTTTTTGACATGTGACAGTAAACACACATATATTTTTTTTTGGCCTCATTGAATTTTATTTATGCACAAATATTTGAACAAGTAAATTTTGGACAACAATTTTTTTTAATATGAGACAGGCAACCTGTTTGAAGGACGAAGTCCTAAAATTTCAATAATACGATGATCCATACAAGTTATTATCTTTTATTTTGAATGAATTTTGTAGTCGATTTGTTATGGCTGTTCCGTTCATTTTACCTACTGTATGCCGCTCTTCCGTCGGGTGTTTCGTAGAAAGAGATTTTTTTTATTAGAATGTTATTTCAAGTTTATGTCGATTTTACATAGAGTAAATAATTAAAGAATTGGGAATTTTTCATTGAAATATATTTCTTTTGCGTTTCTAATTTATCAATTGATCTATTTTTAAAACTTCCGGTGAACAGATATTTGGCTATCAATATAGAAGGAAAAATCGGACAGCCTACTGTTATAAGGACTTCGTCCTTTATTATATACTGTTAATTTATTTTTAAAGTTTTTTTAAATGTAAAAAAAAATGTTATTTATGAACAGTTTCCCATTGCCTAAGTTTAAGAGATAACAAAAAAGAAAATGAATAGGATAAGGTTGTTCTATTTGATGTTTAACAGACCTACTAATTTAAAAGGAGATGAGAGGATGCACTCAACAGTGATAACAAAATGGCTTCCCTCTCCCAAGAAACTAATACATGAACTGCTTATTAATACAGTCTGCATCAAAAACCACTAGCCCTATGCCCCAGTCTAGTAAAAATTGGTTCGAGCTAGTGAAAATTGCATAAAATTTGCTTAATCAAATAGAAAAAATTCTTCTAAAATGCTGTTCAGGCTAGTTTGTCAAAATGTTTTTGGCACAGACTGTTAATATGTTAAAGAAACAAATTCGAGGATGATTATATAACAGATTTAAAAGACAGTTTTGTTTTCTTGCTTGTCAGAATGTATACATCTTACTTGGCCTCTCATTATTGTTTCTCTGAATCATTCTCATCATAATGCTGTAATTTCTTCTAAAGCTTGGGCTCTCAACGAAAGACGACATCCCAGTAAAGCATCAACATTACCTACAGATTTAGGACAAAATTTTCATGAAAATGGTGATCTACTATATATATATATATATGTTAGCCATTAGAATGCTTTAATTAACAGCATGGTAGTAGTTTTATATTATTGTTTTTTATTTGTTTGGTCTCACAACAGGAATGATTTTTTTTTCAGTTACTGTACAATGTATTTAACTGATTTCAGCTATTTTCCTCTGAAAATTGTTTTCCGAAAGTTGCAGGACACTGTCAGAAAAGGTCAAAAATGACCATTTTGAAAAGGGGTCAGTGTAGATGGTTTCAGCTATTTTTCCATTGATTTTCAGTTATTTTATTTTCTAACCATAACCATCCCTGTTACAAGAGAAGGAATATATATGAATATGAGAGGAAATTCTATTTTATACCAAGGAATAAAATAAAATAAAGGAACAGAATCATTATTGCTATGCTACAAATATAGGATGCTACAAAATAAGGGTAATAACAAAATTACTGAACTCCGAGCAATCTTACAAAGGGAAAGTCAATATTTTTGTGACCATCAGTTTACATCGTTGTCAATAGTTTCATTTGTGACAGTCTCATTTCCGAACTCTTAACTTCTATTGGTTGTCTAATACAGAGACACCATATACAAAGGAATTAATTGTCATATTTCAAAGAATGTTGACTGCATTGGTGGTGTAATGGTTAGTGTGCTGCTATGTATATTTTAGATTTACCTACATTAGTATATAATGCATATTCAAAAACTGAAATGTTTTTAGTTTTCATTAATAGTCACGATAAGTTTTGTCAAATTTACAAATCAACACATACGAAAAAATCATGGAAGAGTGTCATATTTTTGTTAGTTGAAATAGGAATTCCTAGTTTCAATAATGCAGAGATATCTTTATTGTGTTACCTCCCTGTAGAGCAGGTTCAATCTATATGTGCAATTTTAAGACTTTTCTCTTGCATTTGATATTGTAACGGGAACGCTCCACTACCTAAGGTTATAGGAACTGTAGTATGTTCATAACCACCTCTGTTAACTGCGTTAGTGGAGATCTCCTTTAGCTCAGTTTGTAGAGCGGTGGCTTACAATGCCATCGGGGACATTGCATTTTTCGAAGGTAAAGCATGCTCTACTGTTACAATATTTTGAATAAGATTATCTTAATGGGAGATATGTCTTATATGGGAAAGATAACTCTGCAAAATGAAAACAGGAGATTACATGTATTTTGAATGAAACAGAAAGGAGATGGCATGAACTTAGTACATATTATGTAGTGTTTTGATCATTTAGTTTTGAATTACTTCCCTTTGTATGGAGTTCTCTCCCTTTACAGAATGAATCTAGTCCCATGATTTTCCTTTGCTGTGATTTTTAGAATTTCACTTTCAGTTTAGCATTAAGTTTGTGTATGATGTTGATTGGTTGTTGTCTTTTAGTTAAACTGTAAATAAACATTTATGTTTTAATTTGTTTAAATTCCATATTAATTAGATAATTGTGTTAATTAATTTTTATGCAAAATCTTTCATTGTTGGTTACAAGTTCATATGAATTTTATCATATTTTCAGAGACCAGCAATTCTTGTATATTGTTCAAAAAATCATTGTTGAGTTTTTACCGGCAGTAGAAAAAAATAATTTTTATGCAAAATCATACATTGTTGGTTACAAGTTCATATGTATGGATTTTGTCGTATTTTCAGAGACCAGCAATTCCCGTATGTTGTAAAAAAAATTAAATGTTGAGTTTTTACCAGTAGAAAAGTTTTATTTCTGTCATTTTAATGATAAATAATAAAGGAAATGATTTCTGTATTTTCAGGAATCTGATACTAAACAATAAATATTTGACAGGCAGAATTTTATCTTGATATAAGCTTAATACATGTACCTCAAATTAATGGAAGTATATAAGTAATTTACAATAAATATATCTGATGAATACTATATGAAATAAAACATTAGGTGTGTTCAAATATCTGATCTATGGATTAACCAATGGCAGCAAAAACGATGGCTTCATAACTTCCCCCCTTAGATGTCATTTAGTTTCGCCAAGTTTGAAGAAAAAAACCGGAAAGATCAGCAGCAAATGATGTATTCCTACCTGGGGCTGTCGTGGTCATGCTAATATGGTAGTTGGATTTATAACTACCTGTGCAATCAGTGCCTATCACCACTAATGCTGTCAGTTTGAATCCCATTCATGGCGAGGTGTACTCGATACAACATTATGTGATAAAGTTTGTCAGTTACTTGCGACAGGTCAGTGGTTTCCTCCACCAATAAAACTGACCTCTACGATATAACTGAAATACCATAACCCTAACCCTAATCTGTATTCCTATCTTAGAGTTACCCATTCATTAGGTATTCAATGGGGAACTTTTAGTAGATATTCAAGCACACCCTGTAATTATATTTTAACTTTTTGCCTCATATTCAAACATGAACAGTTTTAAATGCAAAATCTTATAAAAAAAATATATTATTCTCGATTGAGTACTTTTTCAATCTGTTCAGTGTATTTCACATAGCCATTTTATTTTATGTATTAGAAATAGGAAAGTGTTTGTATTTTGTTTCCATTTGTATCTCTACAATAATTTGTGTTGAACATGAAAAAAATATTTTGATGATACATATATCTTAGACTATATTACATGTGTCAACAACATACATGTTCATAGAACAACAACAAAAAAGCTATTTTTATATTTCTTTATCTCCACCCAACTCTCTGATTTTCTTTAATATTTAGTATCATTTATATCATTCATAGTAGTGTAGTACAGGGATAACACATATGTTTTATAACTTTATTAAATAAAATCATATACAGTTAAACATGCCCATGTGGTCACCTCTATTTAAGCAGTCACTTGTATTTAGATGTCACCCTTTCTTGTTCTGTCATAGAAAATTTCATATGAATTGAACCTCTTTTAAGAGGTCACCTGTCTTATAAGACCACTTTTTAATGTCCCAAAGATGACTTCTTAATACAGGTTTGACTGTAAAAATTTTATTAGGAAAATCGCCATTGATAAAATTTGAACAATGCTACAACTACAACTCTTTGCATTTTAATAAATTCAGGCAACTTTTGAAGGAATGTGATCCTTAACAATTTACAGACAGGAATTTTATAATATATTCAGTAATATTTTAGTAATTCAATTTTTGTATATTTTTTTTTTGCAATAGGAAAAATATAAACATATGAAATTAATTTTGTCACCTTTAAAACAATATAAATTTGAACCTACGAAAACCCACAATGCTTCTCTGTTGCAGAAATTCTCTACTCAAAATAGATTAAATTATAATGAATATCACCGCCACGATATAACTGGAATATTGTTGAAAGGGGTGTTAAACACCATAACTTTCTCTCTCTCTGATTTGATATTAAAACAGATATTTACAAGAAACATTTCTCTAGTATCTTTTTTGTAGCATGTTACAATTTTATCTTACCATATACATGTATATTGCAAAAGGAATTTGTCGTGCAATTGGTCATGAATATAACATTGTTTAATTATGAATTTAGGAAGCCGTGCTTCAACTGGTTCCAGGGAGTCCGAAGAAACTGTTTGGGTAGAAAATGACCATTACCAGTCCTTATATGAAATAAAAAGAAAATCAAATGTAAGGAAATATACCTCAGGACAGTTGTATATCAGATTGTCAGAAAAAAAGTTCAGCTTACTTGTATCCTTACATTAAACAATTCATATGGAATTACATCTACCTACTTAAGTAGTGCCTATCACCATTAAAATGAGTTTGAAGATACCATGGGGTAATCGGAATCCATAAATCGAAGAAGGACAGACAACACAATGGCCCAAAAGAAACAAAACTAAAGGACAAACAACCATCTACAAAACATTACACATAAAACTAAAGATCGAGTAACACGAACCCCACTAAAAACTGAGGGTGAACTCAGGTGCTCCAGAAGGGTTTTTCCTGCTCCCCTAGTGGCACCCGTCATGTTACTCTAGTTACAGGCCCGGTGATAAGTCATGAATGAGTTTGATTTACACTTGTTATTAGGTATACTTTCTGTCAGTACCTCACTTTTCTCCACCAATAAAACCTAAGTTGCATGATGTAACAAGCATTTATTTAAATAATATTTGAGATGAGTTAAAAATGAGTGATATTGGAATGCATTTTTGTGGTAAAATCATTGTTTTTAGCTCACTTGGCCAAAGGCCATGTGAGCTTTTGCCATCACTTGGCATCCGTCCGTCCATCCGTCGTACATCGTAAACTTTCACATTTAAATCTTCTCGTCTGAAACTGCTGAACCAAATTAAACCTAACCTGGCAGGGATGGTCCCTGGGTGGGTCCCTTTCAAAATTGTGTCCGACAGCTCCACCCTCCATTCAAGATGGCTGCTGTTACTAAAAATAGAAATTTCTTCAATTGTCCATTGCTGCTTTAGTTTAAGTTAAAGTGATCTCAAATTTTTTACTGCAGCTACATAGCGAGGAGTAGTTTAACATATATTCCGGGTTTTCTGCGAAATTTTTCTTTCAGCCGATTTTTACCGATTATGCAAATTAGGCATATTTTGATAAAAGATCACATTTAAATCTTCTCCTCTGAAACCGCTGAACCAAATTAAAGCAAATTTGGCTGGGATAGTCCTTGGGTAGTCCCATTTCAAAATTGTGTCCGACAGCCCCACCCTCCATTCAAGATGGCTGCTGTTACTAAAAATAGAAATTTCTACAATTGTCCATTGCTGCTTTAGTTTAAGTCAAAATAAGCTCAAATTTTTTACTGCAGCTACATAGGGAGGAGTAGTTTAACATATATTCCGGGTTATTCTGTGAAATTTTTCTTTCAGCCGATTTTTACCGATTATGCAAATTAGGCATATTTTGGTAAAAGATCACATTTAAATCTTCTCCTCTGAAACCGCTGAACCAAATTAAACCAGATTTGGCTGGGATAGTTCTTGGGTAGTCCCATTTCAAAATTGTGTCAGACAGCTCTCCATTCAAGATGGCTGCTGTTACTAAAAATATAAATTGCCCATTGCTGCTTTAGTTTAAGTCAAAATGAGCTCAAATTTTAACTGCAGCTACATGGCAAGGAGTAGTTTAACATATATTCCGGGTTTTTCTGTGAAATTTTTCTTTCAGCCGATTTATACCGATTATGCAAATTAGACATATTTTGATAAAAGATCACATTCAAATCTTCTTCTTTGAAACCACTGAACCAAATTAAACCAGATTTGGCTGGGGTAGTCCCATTTCCATATTGTGTCTGACAGCTCCGCTCTCCATTCAAGATGGCTGCTGTTACTAAAAATAGAAATTTCTTCAATTGTCCATTGCTGCTTTATTATCAATTAAAATGAGCTAAAATTTGAACTGCAGCTACATGACAATGAGTAGTTTAACATATATTCTGGGTTTTTCTGTGAAATTTTTCTTTCAACCGATTTATACCGATTATACAAATTAGACATATTTTGATAAAAGATCACATTTAAATCTTCTCTGATGAAACTGCTAAACTAAATTAAAGCAAATTTGGCTTGGGTGGTCCCCTTTCTATATTGTGTCCGACAGCCCCGCCCTTCATTCAAAATGGCTGCTGTTACTAAAAATAGAAATTTCTTTAGTTATCCATTTCTGCTTTATTACACATCAAAATGAACTGAAATTTTAGCTGCAGCTACATGGCAATTAGTAGTTTAACATACAGTATGGGTTTTTCTGTGAGATTTTTTCTGCCAGTTTATTCTGTTTAGGAATATTATGAGAGAAAAAAATCACATCAAAATCTGTTGCTCAGAAATTTGAGTTGAAATGATCTTTTGGTGAGCCACTTTCAAAATTATGTGTTACACTTCCATTTTCTATCAACTTTAGATGTCAAATTAAAAACCAGGTGAGCGATTACAGGCTCCCGGGAGCCTCTAGTTTAATGAAATATTGTAAATTTTGAGAATTTGGATTTCTTCCAGAATAATAGATAACATTTTCTTGTAATGCTGTTGTAAATGTATGTTTTTATAACTTATTTCAGTTGTATAGTCCTAAGAAGAGAAGTTCAAGTGGAATTAATGCTCCCCTTGCTAAACCAGAACTGATAGAAATAGCTGATTATGCTACTGTAAAGGTTAGTGTTTGTTAGAATAAACGTTATGTACAATCTAGAGAATACTGAAGGGGCAATCAAAAATGTACAATCTAGAGAATACCGAAGGGGTAATCAAAAATGGACAATCTAGAGAATACCGAAGGGGTAATCAAATATGTGCAATCTAGAGAATACTGAAGGGGCAATCAAAAATGGACAATCTAGAGAATACCGAAGGGGTAATCAAAAATGGACAATCTAGAGAAACTGGCAACATTGGGTACACATGACGAAAAAACCCAAAACAGGCTATCTCTCGCTAATGATAAACTTTTACTACTTTTCCTTTGAAGCATTCTAGCTTCCTCTTAGAATTCTCTCAACTTTCATATCACTGATGCTTGTAAGAGGATTCATACTTTATATTTTCAGTGGCCGTGATCCTATGGTAGTTGGATTTACAACTACCTATGCAATCAGTGCCTATCACCACTGATGTTATGAGTTTCAATCTCAATCAGGGCGAGGTGTACAACATTATGTGATAAAGTTTGTCAGGTTGGTGGTTTTCTCTGGGTCCTCCGGTTTCATCCACCAATAAAACTGACCATCACAATATAACTGAAATATTGTTGAAAGTGGCGTTAAACACCATCAAACAAACAAACAATTTATAGTTTCATATTATACACCTACATATATACAGCCTTCTCCCAAAATCTGATCAATGTTGTGCAGCAACACTGGTCCAGGCCCGATTCGAACAATTTACAACTACAAAAATGTATTTTTTACAGGATGCCTTAGATTCACCCCTGATAGAGAATGATTACGCCTCAGTGAACGATGCTCTTCCTGAAGGACAACTTCAACGTATTAAATCTACTCAGCGAAAAGCAAAAGACAAAAATAAGCTCAAAACAGGTATACAGTGCTCCCTCGGTCTAACGCCCCCCGTTTTATCGCCAACCTCACCTATCGCCAAAATTCTCGTCTGTCCCGATTTCCCCCCATTTAAAATACCCCGTTGTACTGCCAAACCCAGCTACTGCCATCCGCCACAGGTTTTCAGACACAGAAATCGTAAAACCAATTTAAATTCCCCTGTTAGTACCGCCCACAACTACCTTTTGACAGCTGTTGATTGATCGGTAATTATGGAATGTCAAAACTGGTCATCGGACACGGTCATTGATCTCATAGTTGAGGGTCGGAACAGATGATCAGTTGTTTTGATTAGAATAATTACCTGTATTTACTTTTCTAGTGATTACATTTGTACTTTTAATCCTGAGTAAAATTTGTAATTTAATTAGTTGTCATAAAAATGTCGTGCTTGAAGAGAAAGCGTAATTAATTAGACGACAAACAAAAACGTGCAATTATAAGTTATGCAAAGGAAAATCCAAAATTAACATAACAAATTGCCGATAATTTGACAATTAAATAACCCCACAAATGAAGATGAACTGTTGCTGTCACATGTTTATAATAACCTTGATGTCCCGAGCTACAAATGACGGTTCAAGAATATTTGTCAACATTGACAAAGATTTGCAAACTGTACAGGACATTTCCGATGTGAATATAATTATTCTAATTTATTTATTTATTAAACATGTATTATTTATACTTATGTATTTGTACAAGTGCAAAATGCATGTCAGTCGAGTTGAAAGTTTATCTTTTCATATGATCACATAACTTCCGGTTTTCAATGTCCCTCAGTTTATCGCCAAGCTCGTTATACCGCCAAACTACCGACTGCACAGAAGGTGGCGGTTTAACGAGGAAGTACTGTATTTAGATCTACAACAAGCTTAAAACATATATATTTAGCTCTAAGACAAGCTCAAAACAGGTATATTTAGCTAAAAAACAAGCTCAAAACAGGTATATTTAGATCTACAACAAGCTTAAAACATATATATTTAGCTCTAAGACAAGCTCAAAACAGGTATTTTTAGCTAAAAAAACAAGCTCAAAACAGGTATATTTAGCTCTGAAAAGACATGTACGATTTGAATATATTTGAGATTTTATGCCAATGTGGTAGAGTAAATGAGAAAGTACTGTGTCTTTCTTAATGTGTAATTATTTACTGTCATGAAATTCATGGCACAGGAAGTGTATCTAAAGGGAGATAATCATCAAGATAACAAATCTAGGCATACCAGTTTGAACACACATCTCTTTCTCTATAAATCCTATTTGGTATGAACAAGAGTAAGAAAATCCTAATTACTGTGAAATCATTTTTAATTATGGGGTTCTCATTTTCGTGGATTTCCAATGAAATACAATTTTCCCATTAATTGTTGTCTGTACATAGTGTTTGAAACCACGAATTGTCTGTACCTAGTGTTTGAAACCACGAATTGTCTGTACATAGTGTTTGAAACCACGAATTCAAGAACCCAGGGATAAATTATGCATTTTGTAGAAACCACGAAAATTGGTGCCAACAAATAAAAGTACTTTCACAGTAATATGAAATTTGCTTGATAATATGTATTCTTGTAGAATTGTATCTCTGTCTGTATGTTTCATACTGTCTTTAAGGTTCCTTCTTCATTCTATGTATAGTTGAGGTTTCAGTCTAATGTAACAAAAAAATGTCATCAAAAAATAAATGCATAGTTATTTCATTACTTCATTTTTTTTTTAACATATTCAAAGAATTAAATTAAGGTTGTCATGTACAGTTAAAACCTGCCCATGTGGTCACCTCTATTAAGCAGTCACCTGTATTAAAATGTCACCCTTTTCTTGTCCTGTCATAGATCATTATATATGAATTTAACCTCTTTTAAGGGGTTAGGGTTTTAACCTGTTTTATAAGGTCACTTTTTCTTTTGTCCAATAGGTGACCTCTTAATACAGGTTTGATTGTATACTGCTTGTATAATTTTTGTTGGTGTAATGACGAGATTTCAGACATTTTGGTAGATGTGTCTATATGTGTGATGTTTTTTACATGTAATATACAAAATATCTAGATGTAATCCTACTTCATTTGGTGTTGTTTGATCGGACACGTTGCATGTCGTTTTAAAAGGGAGGGTAAATTTACACAAAATGGATGTTTCATTGGAAATCACAGGTAATAATAATACCAGAAATAATTATTCATTATTATGATAATATTTTGTCCCTCACCATTCAAAAAATAAAAATCATGTGTCTAGATTCATCGAAAATATTCAAATACTATGAAATCAGTATTAACCGTGGGGTTCTAATATTCGCTGAATTCATGGTTCACTGAAACCACGAAAATAAAAATCCAATGAAATAAAATGACTGACAGTACAGTAAAGTTCTACATCTTTTTACAGCATGTCTGTTATTATACAAATATGTACAAATACAGTCAAATGTTATCACACCGCGATATAGCTGAAATATTGCTAAAGGTGGCATTAAATACCAATCAGTCAATCAACAATTACAGTAGCTCCTATTTTATAGGATACAGTAGTTAATCTCTGATGAGGCCACTACCACCAAAAGCCACCCATCTTATAAGGCCACTTTTTCATTACAGAAGGAGTGGCCTTATAAGAAAGGGGCTACTGTAACCCCTTTCTGTAGTGAACAAAGTGGTTTAATCAGAGTGGTCTTATAAAAGGAGATAACTGCAGCAAGAATTGAATAAAAAGAGAGTGACCTCTGTTGGTAGAGACATACTAGATGAGTGACCTCTAATAAAAGCGGCCTTGTAAACAGAGGTCTGTAATAAGAGGGGCTTATAAGATGAGAGTCAAATTTAATGAGAGAGGGTTATTGGAAGGAGTGGACTCTAATGGAAATGGACTAGCAAAAAGAGAGTAAACTCAGATGAAAGAGGCTTAAGACAAGATTTTTATTCTCATAAACCATAACAGAACAATGGTACAGAGAAAAACATCATTCAAATACATTTCACATATTATACACAGTACACATGACAAGATGGATTCACATTAGCCTATTAGGAAGAGATTTAATACAAAAGGTGCTACAGAGATAGGCGGGTAACCAGGATGACCTACTGTTATGTTAATAAGAAGTGGTGTTTTGATGCTAGAAACTGTATAAGAGGATTGGCTTCGTAAAAGGAGGGCTCATTATGAGAGTGATCTTTGAGACATTTTAAGAGTGACCTCTAATGAGAGGGCATTATGAAAAGAGTGACCTCTAATGAGAGGGCATTATGAAAAGAGTGACCTCTAATGAGAGGGCATTATGAAAAGAGTGACCTCTAATGGTGATACCTGTGTGAGAAGGGCCTTATAGAGGAGATTGCTATAGTCATACAGGCCTTTCAATAGGGGGTCCTACCAGGTACTTTTACCCACCTAAAATGGTCTTTGGTACCTCCTGATTTTAAAGAGTGTTGTACAAGATATTCATGAAAAATTATCCAATTTTAATATAAAAAAGGTACTGCCTGTAAATAGTGAAGTACTGGTAGACTTGAAAAATATTTTCACTATTAAAAACACAATACAAATGAAGGTTAAAAGTCTTATCAGTGGCCATATAACAGCAGAATTGGCTAACAATATTAACAGACATTTTTTCACAATACTTTTTTGGTTCTCTATAGATAATAGTCGTCTTCAGTGGCCGTATAGATGTCAAAAGTTACAACAAATATTCACCAGAAATATTTCCTCGGTCACCTACGATACCTTGTACTCTACAAGTACACTTGAAATTTTGCGTAAGTAATCCGAGAGCGATTGCCTCCCTTTGGCTTGGACAATATTTCATTTGACAGCGCTTTTTTTTCAAACCAACAAGATTTTTTTTTGCATAGATGCATGGTTAATGTTGATTGATATAACATGTCACTCATTAGAGGAATGGTATTTGAATTGTAATTGTTTTTTCAGTGATTGCATTTTTGTGAATAGAATGGAACTATGTATAATAAAGTGGACATTTCTACATATATCGTTGCATGAACACAGATAATACTGATGGATTAAATGATTTAGTGAACAACTGTTAATGTAGATATCACATTGTAAAACATTTTACCATGAAACTTTTCTGAAAACGTGTGTTTGAACAAACGTTTTTCCTTAATATTTTTGCTCGTGATTGTATGGTAGTTTGATTTATAACTACCTATGCAATCAGTGCCTATCACCACTAATGTTGTGAGATAGAACCCCGTTCATGACAAGGTGTACTTGATACAACATTATGTGATAAAGTTTGTCAGTGACTTGCGACAAGTCAGTGGTTTTCCCTGGGTACTCTGGTTTCCTCCAACAATAAAACTGACCACCACAATATAGCTGAAATATTGTTGAAAGTGGCATTAAGCACCATAAACAACAAAAATTAATATTTTGGAGTGGGTGGCAGTGTTTTAATAGTGAATATTATACAAATGTTAGTTGCTTAAGCAAAGAAAAAAAAGGTGAATCAATTTTTTGCATGAAACAATACTAATAATAAATTATTTGTGAGATTTATGTAATTACAGAACATCTAGGGGTCATACAAATTATCTACATAATCATTATATCTCTTATTTTCACTGTTTTCTATTTTTTGTCCCCTATAATATTTGTACTTGTAAATGTTTGTAAACTGTACATAATAGAATGATATCTCCCTAAAAAATATTAGCATGTTGTATATTCATTCAATAATCATTGGAATCTTCCGTACTACTCCCGAGATATTGTTCCTTTTAGTAGAAAATGTTTTCAATTTATTTCCCCTTATAACCAAATGGAGGTCAATTGGAAAGAAAATTATTTTTGTGTATGTTGTTCAGGTGTTATGATAATGTAAGTCAAATATACTGAAGATGAAATTAAAATGGAATACTGAATATTTGTGGGTTTTTTAGCTCACCTCACTTGGTCAGGTGAGCTATTGTCACCACTGAGCATCCGTCGTCCGTCCGTTAACTTTTCACATTTTAATCAACTCCTCTGAAGCCACTGGGCCAATTTGAACCAAACTTTGGTGGAATGGTCCTTGGATGGCCCCCTTCCAAATTTGTGTCCGGTGATCCCGACTTCCAACCAAGATGGCTGCCAAGCTAAAAATAGAAAAAAGGGGGGATGAAATTTTAATTGTTTATTGCTGCTTAAGTATAAGTCAAAATGAGCTCAAATTTGAACTGCAGCTACATGGCAAGGAGTAGTTTAACATATATTCCGGGTTTTTCTGTGAAATTTTTCTTTCAGCCGATATATACCGATTATGCAAATTAGGCATATTTTGATAAAAGATCACATTTAAATCTTCTCCTCTGAAACCGCTGAACCAAATTAAGCCAAACCTGGCAGGGATGGTCCTGGGTTGGTCCCTTTCAAAAATGTGTCCGACAGCCCCGCCCTCCATTCAAGATGGCTGCTGTTACTAAAAATAGAAATTTCTTCAATTGTCCATTGCTGCTTTAGCATAAGTCAAAATGAGCTTAAATTTTAACTGCAGCTACATGGTAAGGAGTAGTTTAACATATATTCCGGGTTTTTCTGTGAAATTTTTCTTTCAGCCGATTTATACCGATTATGCAAATTAGGCATATTTTGATAAAAGATCACATTTAAATCTTCTCCTCTGAAACCGCTGAACCAAATTACACTAAACCTGGCAGGGATGGTCCTTGGGTGGGTCCCTTTCAAAATTGTGTCCGATAGCCCCGCCCTCCACTCAAGATGGCTGCTGTTACTAAAAATAGAAATTTCTTCAATTGTCCAATGCTGCTTTAGTATAAGTCAAAATGAGCTCAAATTTTAACTGCAGCTACATGGCAAGGAGTAGATTAACATATATTCTGGGTTTTTCTGTGAAATTTTTTTTTCAGCCGATTTATACCGATTATGCAAATTAGGCATATTTTGATAGAAGATCACATTTAAATCTTTTCCTCTGAAACTGCTGAACCAAATTAAACCAAACCTAGCAGGGATAGTCCTTGGGTAGTCCCATTTCAAAATTGTGTCCGACAGCTCCACCCTCCATTCAAGATGGCTGCTGTTACTAAAAATAGAAATTTCTTCAATTGTCCATTGCTGCTTTATTATAAATCAAAATGAGCTCAAATTTTAACTGCAGCTACATGACAATGAGTAGATTAACAAATATTCTGGGTTTTTCTGTGAATTTTTTCTTTCAACCGATTTATACTGATTATACAAATTAGACATATTTTGATAAAAGATCACATTTAAATCTTCTCTGATGAAACCGCTGAACCAAATTAAAGCAAATTTGGCTGGGATGGTCCTTGGGTGGTCCCCTTTCAATAATGTGTCCGACAGCCCCGCCCTCCATTCAAAATGGCTGCTGTTGCTAAAAATAGAAATTTCTTTAGTTGTCAATTTCCGCTTTATTGCAAATCAAAATGAACTCAAATTTTAACTGCAGCTATATGGCAATGAGTAGTTTAACATATATTCTGGGTTTTTCTGTGAGATTTTTTCAGCCAGTTTATTCCGTTTAGGAATATTATGAGATAAAAATCACATCAAAATCTTTTGCTCAGAAATTTGAGTTGAAATGATCTTTGGGTGGCCCACTTTCAAATTATGTGTAACACCCCCATTTTCTATCAACTTTAGATGTCAAATTAAAAACCAGGTGAGCGATTACAGGCTCCTGGGAACCTCTAGTTTTATTGATTCACCCAAACTCATTTTCATCTATCTAGACCTCTCACCTGTAAAATAAGATCAAGACTCCATGTGACTTGTTACTGACCAATGGTTGGTTTTACATTTTCTTAGTATTCCACCCTATTTTAGCAATACAAATATTTGGAACATTGCTGTTGAGAAATAACTAAAAGTTGCATAAATATGTTTTTAATAAAATCCTAGAAATTCTTTTTTTTCCCTAATATGACTGATGCATGTAGCAAATTCCCTTCCTCAGTCCACTAATACTAGTACTAACACAATAATTGTTGATAAAACACAGATCCTGTATACAGTTTAAATATTCATTACAGTAAATAATTTGAATATTCATTACAGTAAATATTTTGAATATTCATTACAGTAAATATTTTAAATATTCATTACAGTAAATCTTTTGGGGTATTTAAAAACATTGAAAAATCCATTTTTTGTTAATTAAGAAATACATGTTATCTTTTCATGATTTTGTGTAATTGTAAGTTTTGTTTAAGTTTGTGAATAGTAAACATCATTTACATAGTTTTTTTGTGTATCATTTTCCCTTTTTAGTTGATATTTTTTTTCAGAAACCAAACAAAATGTTTTCCACTTTCTACAGTTAAACATGGTATATTTCAGGGATGGTTTTTTTTTGAGTTATTTAACTGATTTCAGCTATTTTTGTATGAACAAAAAATCCAAAAGTTGCAGGAGATGGACAGAACATATCAAAAATGACCTTTTAGAAAGAGGGTGTAGATGGTTTCAGCTATTTTTCAATGATTTTCAGTTATTTTATTTTCTAACCAGAATCATCCCTGTTATTTGCCAAAAGATTTATTTTATGAATTTGAACGTTGAAAATAATTACAAATCCTGAACAAAGTTCTGTATAGGAAGAGTATACTGGACTTCAATGGAGACATCTGATTTAATTAAACTTTGTCAATGTGAAAATTGGAATTTATATTTTCCAGATTCTGAAGATTCAGACATCAGTTCCTTAGAAAGGGAGAGAGAGAAAAGTGACCTTTATGCAAAGGTCAACAGGAAGCCTACACCTCATAAAAAGAAACCAAAACAACGGTGTGTAGAAAGACCAATAATTTCCATGCCATTTCCTTCAGATGAACATGGTAGGCATCTTGGTGTTTTAAGGAAACCTGATGAACGAGGTACGAGTCATATCTGTGCTTATTGAGTATGGTTTATTATAAAGAGTTTTGTTAAAAGTTCAAAGTTCAAGACATATTTTGCCTGGTGTTCATGGATAGTAAATATCGGCCTTTATAACAAACTCTCTCTCTCTTGCAGAAAAAACATCTTATGTTACCATAATTTATATCTCTTTGTAATGCGTATCACATGTGGGAGGCCGTCGTAGTCGTGATCGTATGGTAGTTGGATTTTCAACTACCTGTGCCTATCACCTCTAAAGTTGTGAGTTCGTACCCCGTTCAAGGTGAGGTGTACTCGATACAACATTATGTGGTAAAGTTTGTCAGTGACTTTCGAAAGGTATTCCGATTTCCTCCACCAATAAAACTGACTGCCACAATATTACTGAAATATTGATGAAAGTGGCGTTAAACACCATAAATTCAAACCCTAGCCATATCACATGTGACCCTTTATCTGTAGGATCCCTTGGATAGTCATGTTAAATATATTTTACTGTATTCTTCTAATAAAGACTTTGATTTATTCAGATTTAGGCTATTTCTTGAGAACCGCATCGGATGTGTAATGGTTAGCGTACTAGTCTCGAGTGCAGTAGATCGTGCGTTCGATCAGGTCAAACCAAAGACTATTAAATTGGTATTTGTTTCTTCTCCACTAAACATGGAGGATTAAGGAGAATGAACAAAGACTGGTTGGCCCCGAAATCATGATAATGTGTCCGAGTGGGGCGACATGTCTGTCCGTGGACTGTTGTTTCAGTGAGCTAGCACTATAAATAATCCAAATAAGTGTGTTGGTCTAGTACTAAACGGAACTCATGATCTCATTGAAAATTAAGATGTAGTTGAATAATTGCTGAGTTTGCATTAATCAACAATCTCTCTCTGTCTCTGTTTCTTGAATTGGGAAGGCCTTCATATGTTGGTGTGCCACAAAATATTTCAAACTTAGTAGTTAGATTCAATTGAATTAGCTGTTTTTTTTCTATTTTAATTATGTCGGAATGTATTCAAATATTTGAAAATTGTATGATAATGTTGTTTTAATATTTTCAATGCTAATTTTTTTTATCCAAATAGAGGCTAGCGATTTACAGTACTAAGTATTTATTAAGTATGTATTTATATGTATTTCAGATCGTAGCAATTCCCCTTCTGAAGGTAGTGAAGGAACTGGGGATGATAATCGACCCATAATAAAACATCGTAAACGGCGCTCAAAGAAAGGGAGATCACCCGGTGGAAGTGAAAGTAGCCGTGGAGCAATCAGTCATTGTTCAGATGATAATTTTGCTGGATCTCCACCAGGTATGCTTATTTTGAAGAACAAATTTCGCTAGAGTAATAGACAGGGGCCACTAGTGCAGTAGGAACTGCTTAACCTTCTCAAACACCTGAATTCACCCTAAGTTTTTAGTTGGGTTCTTGTTACTTGATCTTTAGTTATGTGTAATGTTTTGTAGATCGTTGTTTGTCTTTTTGTCCTTTTACTTTTGGCCATTGTGTTGTCTGTCCTTTGATTTATGGATTCTGATTACCCCTTTGGTATTTTTGAGTCGTGAAACTTTCAGTATAGACTAAATATTATGGAGAAAGTGTCATTTTATTATATTTGTAATATTACTCTCATGTGAAAAACGATTTTTTTTTTAATTTTTTATAGTAAATTATATCTATTAATAAATGTTTGAATGATTTCTTAAGGCGAGTTTTATATACTGTCAAATTTTCACTTCAAAATTTACCTGTACGTCTATTTCAAATTCAAATTTGACAATCTAAACATCTATTCAACATGTCTCTTCCAATGTTTGATGGACACATGAATTATGTTTGACGACTTGTTTAGACTGTCAAATTTGTGTTTGAAAAAGGCATATATGTAATGTTTGAAGTGAATTTGATAAACATGCTAGCAATAGGAGAAAAGGAAAATCAATTTTAAGATAAGATCAGTTTTATTTAAAGTCTACATGTCAAAAACAACAAATACAACACAAGCTCTATGACATATTTTGACAGACATATTTTGATTTCTTAAACTGTATTAACAAATAGTTTCTGTATTTTTTTCAGGTTTTTACCATGAAAATCCTTATGATATCCCTGATGACTATAGTACAATATCTGTAAGTATAAATACAATGTAAAAAATGTATTTCCATGTTGTTGAAAAAGCTTCTACATTTAAGTTTTAAATCTGACCCTTGCGGACATATTACATACATCATTGAAAAATAATATATGTCCACTAGAGGCTAACGTTGTGAGTTCTAATCCCACTCAGGTGAGGTGTACTCAATGCAACATTATGTGATAAAGTTTGTCAGTGACTTGTGGCAGGTTGGTGGTTTTCTCCGGTTTCCTCCACCAATAAAACTGACTGCTACGATATAACTTAAATATTGTTGAAAGTGACGTTAAGCACCATAACCCTAACCCTAACATCCATAATTGAAAAATAATATTATATATCCACTTTAATTTAGTTTTCAAGACAAATTTTCTTAGCTAGAGGTATGAATTATTTGATTGATGGACTTACAAGTGTATCTTACAACTAAATATTTCAGTATTCTAGATATATTTTTTATCAGTGATTTTATATTTTATACCACCACTCATAGAGTGGGGGCTATATTGCAATCACCTTGTCCGTCCGTTCACACTTACGTAGCAGATATCTCAGCTTCTACTGGAAGAAATGATTTTATATTTGATATATGGCTTTGGCATGGTGACTTGTACTGTGTCTCCCCTTTCCAGGTTTACCGCACATCTACTTCCTGTTTACAGTGTGACTTAGAATTTTTCATGTTTGCTGTAATGAAAACTTTCGTAACAGTTATCTCAGCTTTTACTGGAAGAAATGATTTTATATTTGATATATGGCTTTGGCATGGTGACTTGTACCGTGTCTCCCCTTTCCAGGTTTACCGCACATCTACTTCCTGTTTACCGTGCGACTTACAAATGAATGAGTGGGGGTATTCTTAGCACGACGTAGCGTGCAACATCTTGTTTCCTTTGATCTCAGTGATAGATATTTTCAGTATGAACAGACTGTCTGTGATACTGACAATTAATGGTCATGTGTGATGTCAAACACATTATGATGTTTCCGATAAAAACAATAACATCAGTTTTGAAGTGCTCGACATACATTATTGCTTAGTGTCACAGGACTTGCTGTGATACTAGTGTTAATGTCTGTCTCAACCTTAATAACTACAGTTATTTTATATATATGACAGCAAATCCAGGAGATTTCCTCTATTAGTTATTGTTTTGAGTTAAACTTGTTGCAGTAAAACTGGTGCAGGAGTAAGCCTTTGTCAACTTGATGTCATATCATGGTGAGACAGGCGTAGCCCTTAGTTTTCCGTAGAGTAATGTTGTACAAAAATCAGGTTCTACTTTCTAAGCTAGTAGTCAGTTAACTACAAACATTCTCTGTAAATGCAATTATAGTGTTAATGTTTGTTTTGATTTGAAATAAGTCTGCTGATATTTTTATTGTCTATTTGTGCCTGTACAAGAAAATCTCGCCCAACAAAAATAAAATAGTACAGAGGAACTTGTGTTTTCCGACACCTGAGTTTTCCGACATCCTGTGACATCTGACAAAAAATTTATGGTCCTAAAGTATTTCTGTTAACTAAAATAAATCCTGAGTATTCCGACATCATGTACAATCCGACCCATTTCCCTGGTCACTTGGTGTGTCGGATTAGACAGGTTCTGACATCATGTACAATCCGACCCATTTCCCTGATCCCTTGGTGTGTCGGATTAGACAGGTTCTGACATCATGTACACTCCGACCCATTTCCCTGGTCACTTGGTGTGTCGGATTAGACAGTTTCTGACATGTACAATCCGACCCATTTCCCTGATCCCTTGGTGTGTCGGATTAGACAGGTTCTGACATCATGTACAATCCGACCCATTTCCCTGGTCACTTGGTGTGTCGGATTAGACAGGTTCTGACATGTACAATCCGACCCATTTCCCTGATCCCTTGATGTGTCGGATTAGACAGGTTCTGACATCATGTACAATCCAACCCATTTCCCTGATCCCTTGGTGTGTCGGATTAGACAGGTTCCACTGTATATGGTATTACAGAGAAACCTGTCTAACTCGAATCCTGTATAAACCGAACTTTAAATGAAGTTCCAATGTAGGAAATCTTAATTTAACCTGTATAAACTGAACACCTGTCTATTCATAGATAAAAATTTCGTCCCAAGGAGGTTTGGTTAAGACAAGTTTCATTGTACTACAGTCAAACCTGTATTAAGAGGTCACCTTTGAGACAAAGAAAAAGGGGTCTGTTAAGACAGGTGACCTCCTAATAGAGGTTCAATTCATTTGAAATTTGTTTTGACAGTACAAAAAATGTAACCTTTTAATAAAGGTGACTGCTTGGACAGGTTTGACTATATTATTTATGAAAATGTTAAGATAATTTGTGTGTACTTTGTAGAGTATGACATCAAGTATGGATGGTGATATAGATTTAAATAATAGTGGAGGATGGAAGAGGAAGAAAGATCTGGAGAAAGATACACTGAAAAAACAGAAGAAAGAAGAAAGAATGAGAAAGAAAGAAGAGGTAAAATATTGTTTGTTATTCATCCCTGATGCCCTGAAATGTGGAGCAGGAACTGCTTACCCTTCCGGAGCAACTGAGTTCACCCCAGGTTTTTAGTGGGGTTCATGTTACTCAATCTTTAGTTTTATGTATATATTTTGTAGATCGTTGTTTGTCCTTTTTCTTTTGGTCATTGTGTTGTCTGTTCTTCTATGATTTATGGATTCTGATTACCCCTTCGGTATCTTCAAACTCTTCTTATCCCTTTCCATTTTCATTGCTTCAGTCACACTTGTATTCAACAGTCACCCTTGTGACAAAGGAAAAATGACCACATAAGCCAATTAACTGCTTATTTAAGATGGGTCGATCTGTTCCTGTCTGTAATGATTCATATATTACTTTTATTGAAAGGTAATTTATTGGAAAAAATGGCATTTGCTTTGTTATGCTGTGGTGTTTTTGTAGTGCTTTACAGTTAATTAATTAATTAATCAACGATTGGATAGTTTAATTGGGACAATCAGGTATTCAGAACACCTTGAAAGTTAATTACAGATGATTTTTTAAAGTCTAGAATGTGAAGTGACAATTAAATACTGATAAACTGATACGATGGCAATTCTCACGATGAGCACCGGCCCTCTGGTCCAAGATCAGTAAAACTTTGTCTGGACCAGTAAATTTTTATCCCCTCGCCAACGAAGTTGCAAAGGGATATAGTAATGCTACCGTCCGTCGGTCCTTCCTTCCGTCCGTCCTTCCGTAGCATCCTTGTGAACACTCTAGAATCAAAATCCTTCAATGGATTTTGACCAAACTTGGTACATACTTAGTCCTTAAGAGAATCTGGAACCCTATTGATTTTCAAGGTCAAAGGTCAAGGTCACCGGGTCAAATTTTTAGGCGAGGGGATACGCTTTGCAGTTTTTAATTTCAACTATATAAAAAATGAATTCAAAAATTTGATTCGGATCAGTAAATTCTAATTTTCATTTCGAGGACTGTGATGGGATAAAATTTGAATGATCTCCTGCTGTGGTGACTGCTTATTTGAGTTAAGATAACATCTGATCTGAAAGGTTTTAGAATGACCGTTTACAAATGACCGTGAATTTAAGATGACCTTTCAGACAAGTTTGAGTGTATATGTACATCTCTTGATTTTGCTTTCAGAAAATTGTACCTATTTTGTGTAATCAGTTTCAACGCAGAATTTTAGAACTATAGAATTTTTGGACACATATTGAAGATATGTCATTAACATTATAATTCTTATAGAATTAATGTATATCGTTTTGGTGCCTTTTGATTGGACAAGAGCACTGTCACCTGTTTGTTTTTTATTTGTTCATAACTCGATGAACTTTTGCATTTTTGATCCGTTCATAACTCGATGAACCTTTTTTTGTATAACCAGCATAAACAATATGGTGACCGATGACAGAAACTACGATAGTGTCAGATTGAAAGACATATTTACAACAATACACAAAAATAATTAAAATGCCTATCTTGCAAACATCTTTTAGTTAAATTTGATCAAAATTGAAGCGTACACCAAGCCTAATGATGTCTGATCTTTACGTTTTAAGCTGGAAGTCTTCATATGACGTCATTTTGTTAATGTGCCAACGTCGTCAACAACATTTCGCAGAATTTTAATTTGTGTGATTTTTAGACCAGGGATATGCAAGAATATATTTTTATGTTCAGTATTGCATTGAAGAATTATAAGGATTAAACGGTTCTTTTCAGGAGTTCATGCATGTGTACACGGTGCCGATGCACTCACAAACTTTACATAACATTCAGTTTATGAGTGCATTGGCACCATGTACACATGCATGAACTCCTGAAAAGAAGCGTTTAATCCTATAATGAATCAGTTTCAGATTTTTTTTTTTACCAATTTTCAAAAACATTTTCAGTAGACGGTACATATACAGTCCTCATGATGAACACCGGTCCTCTGGCCCAAGACCAGTAAAACTTTGTTCTGTCCTCATGATGAACACCGGTCCTCTGGCCCAAGACCAGTAAAACTTTGTTCTGTCCTCATGATGAACACCGGTCCTCTGGCCCAAGACCAGTAAAACTTTGTTCGGACCAGTAAATTTTTCAGTTTTTATTTAGAACTATATAAAAATAAATTTGGATATGAAATTCAAATTTTCATTTCGAGGACTGCCTATTTTGTGTGATCAACTCCTTACACAATAGTTTTCTGTGCAGATCTTTGAAACTTTGTAGAATGTTTACTCACATATTAAAGATGGACACCTGACATTTTGAATTGACTGCCAAAAAACTTGCTGACCTTCGTAGTCCTTTTAACATTTAACCCACTGAACATCTGTTTAACCCAGCCATGTCTATACTAAAACTGATAATTCTAATCCTCTTAACATTTAACCCTTTGAACACCTGTAACCCAGCCATTTCCACATTTGAATGGATTAAAAGAACATTAAATCTATATAAGCTTTAGTTAGTGGTAAATGAATGTGTGGGGGAGATAATATGATTTCCAATAGCAGTCTGTGCCAAAAAATATTTTGACAAGGTAACCCGAACCACATTTTAGAAGAATTTTTTCTATTTGATTAAGCAAATTTTATGCAATTTTTACTAACCCGAACCAATTTATACTAGATAGGGGCATTGGGCTAGTGGTTTTTGGGTGCAGGCTAATTTACTGATAGTTAATACTAATCCACAATACTTTTTAATTTTTAGAGGAATCCATTTTCAAACTTGAAATATACATATTAAACAGTGTCTGACTAATGTTATGCTGAGATTTCTCATCTGCATTTCACATTTGAAAAATTTCCAGCATATTGACTTCAATGAATATATCTACAATCGTTGATTTGTTATGAGAGAATGATATCTCACTAATGAGACAGCACAGTTCCTATTTTTAGTCGTGTGAGATATCCTTGTCTCAACCCGTGGGTGAGATAAGAATTTCACGCTACTTTTCCCGTAAAAATGTTGCATTTCACAAAATAGCTCTTCACCATGGTTCCGTCTTTATTATCATTAATAAAACCACGATTCTACCACATAAGTATTTTTATACCCCCCCGCAACGAAGTTGTAGGGGAGTATACTGGTTTCACCATGTCCGTCCGTCTGTAGACAAATCCTATGTCATACGATAACTTTGTCCTATGTCGTACGATAACTTTGAGTTGAGTTTCTTAGAATCTTTTAAAATTTTATTAGCTGTTTACTGGTGAAGAGAGGAGGATCCCTTTCTTTTTTGACAATTTTCACTTTTGCCGTTCCAGAGTTATTGGACTTGATATGACGGAAAATAGGATTTTTACCCTATGTCGTATGATAACTTGAGTAGTGTTTCTCAGAATGTTTTGAAATTTTATCACCAGCTTACCGGTGAAGAGAGGAGGATCCCTTTCATTTTTAATGATTTTCACTTTTGCCGTTCCAGAGTTATTGGACTTGATATGACGGAAATTAGGATTTTCACTTTATGTCGTATGACAACTTAAGTAGTGTTTCTCAGAATGTTTTGAAATTTTATCAGCAGCTTACTAGTGAAGAGAGCAGGATCCCTTTCATTTTTGACGATTTTCATTTTTGCCGTTCCAGAGTTATTAGACTTGATATGACGGAAAATAGGATTTTTACCCTATGTCATATGATAACTAGGGTAGTGTTTCTCAGAATGTTTTGAAATTTTATCAGCAGCTTACTGGTGAAGAGAGGAGGGTCCCTTTCATTTTTGGTCGGAACAATCAGTAATGTTTTGGTTATGGAAATAGGTTGGACAAATGTGGGGATCTTAGTGAGCTGTGCTCACAGTAATACTAGTTTTTATTAATCTATGTATACTATTCTGCTTTCTAACGATTTAACGATATTGCACCTTTCACTGCGTTTGACTTTTTCTCACCCCTTTCTACCTTGTCAATGTTTGTCTCCTTTGAGCAAAAAATAGAGTGCTCTCCCTTGTTAGTAACTAATGAAGTCAAATAATTTTTACAGGTATTTATCGCTGTTGTAGTAGCATATATAATATATTTATTAAATACATTGTATTTTTATTATGAAATACAATTGAAATACTGCCAATACACAGATGTATATCGATAAATCGACAATTAACTTCACCAACAGAAAACAATTTTGCGGGAAAACTCTGGATGGAAAGTAAACAAAACAGATGTTTAGTGAGAAATAAAATCAAACACCGGAAAGCGTACAAGATAGGGAAATTAGTGAGAAAAAGAATCAAACACCAGTAAGAGGGCAAGACGAAAAAATCTCAAACACCTGCAGGAAAGATTTCTAATGGTCTCCAACTCGGCGGAGCATCGTTGGAGACCAAAAATCTTTCCCTTGGGTGTCTGAGATTTTTCCGTCTTGCCCTCTTACCGGTGTTAGACCCTTTATTTCTCAGATCCATGTCGCATTAAAGGCAGAGCCTGGGATGTGAGATGCGATGAGAAGTCTATTTTGAGCAAAACATATCAAGCATAGTATGTTTATTAAGGACTTGTCAGGGCGATCTAGAATTACATCCCATAGTAACACATAGAAGTCAATAATATTATGTTTGCAAGGCTCACCAGACTTGCGAAAAATAGGGAGACTTGACTTCTCCCTCAGAGAACATGAGAGAGAAGTGAAGGCATGACAGAGATCTCCAGCATATTCATAGAGACATGTTTCTGCAAAAAAATGTTGTTTCTTCGCATCATTATAAAAAAAATTGCATTTGAAGTGTGCCTTTGTTAATATCTTATTAATATCCTTCATATTGAACTTTAAATTCATGTTTTGTATTTGTATTATTGCTGTTGATCTTATATTTGTTGATTTTAGATTTTGTTCGTTTCGCCTTAAAATCTGTAAGATATAACCGGTATATGAATTTACATAAAAAAATTATTTCCTTCCTCTATTTCCATAGAAACATGAGGCTGTCGTGGTTATGATCTTATGGTAGTTGGATTTATAACTAACTATGCAATCAGTGCCCATCACCACTAACTTTGTGAGGTTGAATCCCGCTCAGGCAAGGTGTACTCGATACAACATTATGTGATAAAGTTTGTCAGTGACTTGCGACAGGTCGATGTTTTTCTCAGTGAAGTCCGGTTTCCTCTACCATTAAAACTGACTACCACGATATAGCTAAAATATTGTTGAAAGTGGCGTTAAACACCATAACCCCCCAAAAAACGCCACCATGTTTAAAACTTGACAAATTTATTGTTTAGCTTGGAAAAGGCTACAAAAGTTTTGTTAAAATAATAAAAAAAAATATAACACAATCCAACAACTGGTTTGGTACAGGAACCCTCTAAGTTTATTTTCATATTTGGGATTTAATTTTCACCTGGAATTTCATCAGTACAAATATAGAAGTGTGTCTTGATTCTTTTGTCGCAACAAATTAAATCTTCTTTATTGTTCGAGTTAAACTTTTTTCTCTCATTCTTATGTATTTTCACATTGATTAAAATTACTCTGTAAATAAGATTTACCATAAAACGAAGATTATTTGCAAGAAAGGGGCGATTTGCAAAAAGAAACAAGTAGACTTAAATTTCGCTTTGGGGTCGAAGGAAAGTGACTTCAGCCGAAATAGTGCGAAATTCACCCACTTCGTCTAGTTTGGTGAACCCTGTTTTGTATCGCACTTGTTGCTTGATAATAGATACCGTATAAGTGGGCTTTTTAGCTTACCTGGTGAGCTTTTGTCATCACTTTGTGTCTGTCGTCGTCCGCGTCTGTAAACTTTTCATATTTTCATCTTCTTCTCTGAAACCACTGAACAGATTTGAACCAAACTTGGCATAAATGTTCATTGGGAGGTCCTCTACCAGATTTGTTATTTTGGTGCAGATTGGAAATCCAACATGGCTGCCAGGGCCAATAATGTGTTCTGATTGGTTGAAACTTTGAAGATCTTCTTGTCAGAAACTACTCAGCCGATGGAATTGTTACATTATAGAAATGATGACTGGGTTGTCCTCTGCCAAGTTTGTTATTTTTTTGCCGATCGCATATCCAAGATGGCCGCCACAGGGCAACTTAGTTTACTATTGGATCCTGTGGGAATTTCATTGAAAAACTTTTTTGTGAGAAACTACTCAACAAATTGAATATTTTGCATTATATGAATGTTCCTTGGATGGTTCTACACCTGATCTATTATTTTGGTGCAGATTGGAAATCCAACATGGCTGCCAGGGCCAATAATGTGTTCTAATTGGTTGAAACTGAAGATCTTCTTGTCAGAAACTACTCAGCCCATGGCATTGTTACATTATAGAAATGATGACTGGGTTGTCCTCTGCCAACTTTGTAAATTTTGTGCCGATCGCATATCCAAGATGGCCACCACAGGGCAACTTAGTTTACCATTGGATCCTATGGGAATTTCATTGAAAAACCTTTTTGTGAGAAACTACTCAACAAATTGAATATTTTGCAATATATGAATGTTCCTTGGATGGTTCTGCACCTGATCTATTATTTTGGTGCAGATCGGAAATCCAACATGGCTGCCAGGGCCAATAATGTGTTCTGATTGGTTGAAACTTTGAAGATCTTCTTGTCAGAAACTACTCAGCCCATGGAATTGTAACATCATAGAAATGATGACTGGGTGGTCCTCTACCAAGTTTGTTATTTTTGTGCCGATCGGAAATCCAAGATGGCCACCACAGGGCGACTTAGTTTAACATTGGACCCTATGGGAATTTCATTCAAAGACATTTTTGTGAGAAACTACTTGACAAATTGAATATTTTGCATTATTTGAATGTTCCTTGGATGGTCCTATACCTGATTTATTATTTTGGAGCAGATCGGAAATCGCCAGGGCCAATAATGTGTTCTGATTGGTTGAAACTTTGAAGATCTTCTTGTCAGAAACTACTCAGCCGATGGAATTGTAACATAATAGAGATGATGACTGGGTGGTCCTCTACCAACCTTTTTATTTTTGTGTGGATCGGAAATCCAAAATGGCCATCACCAGGCGATTTATTTTACCATTGGACCAAGTTGTTCTTCTCAGAAAGTACCAAGCCAGTTGACTTGATTTGTTCCATGCTGCTCCTAACTGCAAACAGAAAGACTTTAAAAATATGCTTGTTGATAACCTTCTTCCAGAATTAAAACTTAAGCAGTCTAATATACTTACCATGGGAGATTTTAATTTTGACTTGCAAAACAAAAACTAGGTTTTCAGAATTTATGGAGCACACATTCAGTAGTAAACAAATTGTGTCTAAAGTCACAAGAAAATATGAATCTTTGTTAGACTTAGCATTTCTAAAGGTTTACCCTGCCAAGTTTTACCAGGTGAGCGATTACAGGCTCTCTAGAGCCTCTAGTTTTGCGGGAGCCACATTTCGCAATTATCTTCCAAATTGGTGGAATTTTTTTCAGCAGCATTTGATATTCACAATCCGAGCTTTAACCAAAATCAAATTCTAGCAGATTGCCCGTTATATTAAAATCACATTATCTGAATTGTTTGATCAACCAAGAGCTCTTCAAAATAGGAATTGTTTTTAAATAAATTGAGTAAGAGCTTTCTGTATGCGATCGGCAGTATTTTAAAATTGTATGCATGTTCATTAATTGAAAATTGCATAAGGGTTTTTTTTTTTTTTTTTTTTTTTTTTCTTTTTTTTTTTTTTTTAAAGGGTTTTTGATATAATTTTAATATATTATTACAACACATTTACAAAAGTTAATCTCATTAACAGACTGAAAAATTGTGATCGATTAATTAACTCCAAAAATTGTCAACTTACAGGTAAATAAAAATCGTTGAATGGCAATGTTAATATTAAATAAAAAAAGGTGTGTTTATACAGCAATAACTACTCAGGGTTATTAGTGTTTTAAAGATATGAGCATGTAAAATCATATACCTGTTATTTGTCACCATATGCATTGTTTTCGGGAGGGATTTTTCCCCTTTGTTCGATATTTTAAAAGTGTCATTTCAATGAAATTAAGAATAACAGTGAACATAGAATTGTTGTATACTCGCAACAGTCATACTTAGGGAGATAGATCTTCTACAGTTATTTAAGAAAATAAAGATTTTTATGTAGTAAAGGTTGGAAATTTATGCGGATTCTTTATTTCGCTGATCGATAGCTATCGCGAATAAAGCGAAAATTAGGTACCCGCGAAAAAAGACACTTATACGGTATTACGATGAGAAGTCCACGGCAAAGTGTACTTGATACAACATTATGTGTTAAAGTTTGTCAGTGACTTGGCATAGGTCAGTGGTTTTCTCTGGGTACTCCGGTTTCCTCCCAATTAAAACTGGGTGCCAAGATATAACTTAAATATTGTTGAAAGTGGCGTTAAGCACCATACCCTAATCCTAACCCTAAAGTCCATCCTCTTGCAGGAATGATGTTGCTTGTGAGATTCTATACAAACTTTCCTCACAAAACACTTGGCAGCCATGGGTCTGATTAGCTAAAACTGGAAAAATTTTCTCCTGAAAATACAAGTCAAAATGACACATTAGTTGGTACAAATAATTTTTGTGAGTTCCTCCACAGAGTACCAGTTCGTCATTTTCTATGGATTCTGCAAAAAACATTGTTGCCATGGGCAATTCTTATTTATGATTGGTGGAAATTAAAGAAATCAACTCCTGTGAATTTACACATCCAAATTATTTGTAACCTAGTACAAATGATGTTTGTGAGGTCCTCTACAAAGACTTATAATTTTTTATTAGGATCCGTCAAACATGGCCATCATTGGCATTTCTGATTGGGTGAACCATATTGGTGGTGTAATGGTTATCATGCTCACCTCGAGTGCGGTAGATCGTGGGTTGGAGCCCAGATCGGGTCAAACCAAAGACTTAAATTGGTATTTGTTGCTTCTCCGCTAAGCATGCAGCATTAAGGAGAAAAAGCAAAGACTGGGTGGCTTGGAATAAGAATAATGTGTCCAAGCGGGGCAACATGCCTATTTTTGAAAAAATAATCCCCTGAATAATGAGAAATATACATTTGGAAAGGTGAAAAGGGGTTAATTTTCAAATTTCTCTTGAATATGTAAGGTCCACTGGGGGGTAACAGACTTCAATTGTGTAAATGGCCATTTTCACAAATGCTCTTCCAGGGTTTGAAATAAGATTTTAAAAGGAGTTAACCACAGAGCATTTAAAATTCCTAATCAAAGTGAAGTGTCTTTACGACATGGTACAAAATCCTGCATTCTAGGCCTCTCTTGGCACCTAAATTGAAGATTCAAAATGCCTACTTTTATTACTTGTAAAGCCCTGCTCTTCTCTGTGCCTCAACTTTTACTTGTTTTTAGATGGATTTTTTTCTCATGTATCATGCATATTTATCCTTCCTTATTTATGACTGGATTTCATGTTCTATGTTATGTGGGATTGGGGTTTCATTTACATCTTAGTTCAATCTCATCAAATATATGAGATACTAAAGTTAAGATGAGAGGTGATTGTTCGTTTTGTTGATATTGGTGGAATTGATGACCATCGCTGTTTAAATGTTTGTTTTGTTGATATTGGTGGAATTGATGACCATCGCTGTTTAAATGTTTGTTTTGTTGATATTGATGGAATTGATGACCATCGCTGTTTAAAATATCTTTTCTTAAAAATAAGGTGAATAGATTTTAAATTCTGATCTATTTGAACATATTAGGTAAATAAATAAATCCCTATTGGTACCTCTGTAAAAATATAGATATTAAATTTAAATATCTGATATTTATTGAACTATTCAATAGTTGTGTAGTGTATTTGTGTACAGCCTTACAGTATTTAATATATTGTGTTTAGTATGTAAAGTTTAAAGTTGGTCTAAATAAAGATTTCTAGTAAGGAAACGGTCACGCTTTTGATTTAAAATGGGCACCAGAATAATAAATAAACAAAAGATTTACAAAGCAACACAAAATCTGTGAATCCAAATAAGAAATTTAATATTCAAAACATCACATAAATATGTTTATTTATAGAATATTGATTTTTTGAAGGTTATTGTGTCAGATACATGTATACCTTCAAAAGGCTAATTAACGATTATATTAATTACCTGGACAAAGCTAAGGACAAAATTACCTTTTCATAAATGGGATGATTCGATATAGAAATCAATGAAGTTCATCCACATTTGAATGTGTCACGCAAGATTATGACTGTATATTAAAAGGTAGAAATACCTTTACATGGCTTAGAGATTATTTCTATCAAAATTTACTTGAATTAACCTGCAGATGGTAAAAATAGAATGTGGTAACTGTGTAACAAAAGAGGAAGAAAAACAACCGTTTCTGATATCAGAATTAACAGACATATTAATTGGAATATATAGACAAACAAATTTCTTTTTGAACTCAAAGATTTATGTAGTACATGCAGACTTAAAGGATTAAAAATATATGAATTTTTCTTCTTGAAAGGACACTGATTAGTCTTAATTGTTTTTATGAGTTTATTGGTTTAAAATCTTGGATTTGTTTACTAGTGATAAAGGAACATACTGTATATAGTTTCTTGGTGACAGGTCAAATATTACCTATATTAAACATACCGGTATGTTATAGACCAAGTGAACAGGTTCACAGAATCAGGTCATGCTTCTCTTGTTTAAGACAGAAGTTGTCATGTCTGATACTGAAAGTGGCATTCAACACCAGTTATACTATTATTTAACTTAGAACATAGTTAAAACAGTAGTTTAATGAATGATATAGAAATTCCAGTGAACTTTTTAAATGAGAGTAACTGAGGAGAGAAGTTTACAAATTTTTTATTTTTGATGGAATTGTATAAAACCTGAAAAAGAAATTCCACTGAACTTTGAAAAAAAAGTATCAATATGCTTAAAGGGAGTGAATTTTACAAACATGATATTAATAGAATTGTGTAATAAAAATTATATTTTGATACCAGAAGGAAACAGTGTCAATTGAAATTCAAAATTAATCATTTAAAAATCACAACTTTGGAATTAATTAGGAATTTGATTCTTGACTCAAGTTCATGGATATTTATTCAAAGTTGATCTAGTTACCGGTAACTGTACTGTTCAGATTACTTGTTGTGTAGTATTTAAAATCATTGAACATGACAGATCTTAGATATTATTCAATTTTTATTATTGGCGTTATTTAATATCATTGACGTGTGGAACACATTTAATGTTTGATTCTAGTTTTGTATTTTAAAAAATATCGTGTGACGTTTCCGTCCAAATACTGGTAGATTTTGTTGACTGTGTTTTCTCTGATGGATAAGAATTACTTATTACAATAGTATATATTTTAACATAGCTGGATTATATCGTAACTGAATATAATTTTTTAAATTTGGTGCTTCCTTACCATTGCAGAAATTGTGATTCATTCATCACGTTAAGGACATGTAGGGGAAGTTGACTTATCAATATGGTAGAAATATAATGTACCATTAAGAATTGTGAATACCGTTAGTTTTATTTATAACTTGTTGTTATACAAGTGTTGTGTATATATTTACAACAGTTATGTGTCGTAGCTATTATATAAAGACACTTACAGTGCTATAAGACGATATTAGACATGGGTTGTACAGCTTCTGTACAAGTAATGCCTTATGGTATTGTTAGTTCTGTAGAGGTGAGATTTCAAGTAAAATAAGAAGTGTTTTCCAGGGCTTTATATAGTTTTCATGTCTAGCAGTACTTCACTATTTTTACAGACGGTACTTTTTATGAAAATTTGAACATTTTTCATTAACATCTTACACAACACTCTTTATAATCAGGAGGTACCAAAGGCCATTTAAGGTGGGTAAAAGTACTGTACCTGATACCACCCCTTATTGAATGGCCTGGTTTTCTGAAAATCTTTTAGATGGTATTTTCTCATATAAATATTTTGCCCACTTTTGCTGACACATAGAATTGAGAACAGGCATAGCAACCAGTAATAGTAGTCATGATTTCACCAATTGCAACAGACTGCAAAAAAAATGTTCCTAAATCAAAAATGCAAATATATATTTGGTTGTACCTATGCAAAATTGTGTTGTAGTATTATACAATATTTAACTTTTGTTGAAATTAATATAAGGATTTATTAAAGAAACATGATATAAATAACCTTTGCTTTCGGTCATAATTTTCTGAAAATTTCCTTTTCGCATAAATATACTTTTAAAGTTCTTATAGAGGAATCTGTAACACATCTTCTGTTAGCAGAATCTTTTTATTTCAAGATCATTTCCAATTCCTCTTCGTCGATGGTGGCAAATAACATTTTTCAATCAGTAGATTCATCTTGTAAATTTCCATCTGACATGTCCGTATGCTTATTTGTGATGAACAGCCAAATGTTGTATGTAAGCTGATACTCAATAGGTCAATTTTTGAAACTTTCCTATTTCTCATTGGACAATGGAAATAGAATAGAATTGAAACACCTGTGTCTATTTAAAGAAACAAAACACTGTTTGGAATCTTATATTAACATCACATGGTCCCCTTGAGTGTGGTAGATAATGGGTTGGGATCCCTGATCTGGTCAAACCAAAGACTATAAAATTGGTATTTGTTGCTTCTCTGTTAAGCACACAGCATTAAGGAGAAATAGCAAAAACTGGTTGGCTCTAAATGAGGATAATGTGTCTGAGTGGAGCGACATGTCTACCCACATATAGGTATACAACATACATCTGGTAAAACAAACAATGGGAGTATCATTCATTGATGACATTCTTTTACTTTTATAATCCTGATACAAAATAAAGCTCAAAAGTTTTATATTCATTATCATTTCAGGAAAGAAAACAGAAAGAATTACAGAAAAGACAGAAGAAATTAAATAAAAAAACAGATGGCCGTCCAGGAACGTCGGAGAGTGGATGTCGTCTTGTAGATTTTCAAATGTCCTCTACAAATCCATCACTTCCACAATATGTAGAAACTTGTGTGGAATTCATCAGGGAAGAAGGTGAGATAATCCACACTGATTTTTTAGTGGGTAATGGAGTTTTCAAAGAGTTATTTCCCTTGTATGGTCATTTATGGTTCATTCAACCTATGCAACAACATTTTAAAAAATATATGTAAAAAGGTAAGAAAGATTGTTGTCATAGATTGAATAGGTTAATTGTTATATAAACATGACTAGTCATGTTTAATTAGTGTAAAATCGGGGGAGATGTCAATGTACTCCAAGTCCACAATTAATTTTTAATGTAGAAAGTAAGTATTTAAAATCATATTTTATGGAAATAACAAACAAAAAATCAGTATATCAGCACATATATTTAATATCAAACTTTATAAAAATGATTAGGATATTATTATAAGCACATATATTTTAACATCAATCATTATGAAAATAAAATAGGATATTATAAACATATATTTTTATACCATACATCATGAAAATAAATTGGGATATTACAAGCACAGATATTTTTTTTAATCATACTTCATGAAAATAAATTAAAGATATTATAGGCACAGATATTTTTTTTATCATACTTTATCAAAATAACCAAAAACAATAAGTATACACCATCACATTACAAATTGTTAAAAATACAATTGTCTTAGATTTTGGATAACAATGTTCGATTTAGAAATCATAGAAATTATGATAATTCTAAATTTATAAATAAATATTATTAAAAAAATTTTGAATTTAGATTTAAAAAGAATTGCTTAATTGCATGAGTATCAAATAATATTTTATATTCATACGTTTTAGAAAGATTGTTTATTTAAATTATTCTAAAATTTTATATTTTCGTCTTTTTTATTTACAGATTTTTGCATAATTTTACCAGATTTTTATTTTATATATAATTTTTTACAAAAGTTTAATTATTTTTTTTTCAAGTTATTAAATTTAGATTGTTTTTTGTTTTTTAATAATTGTTTATTTAAATTATTCAAAAATTTTATATTTTCATCTTTTTTATTTACAGATTTTTGTGTAATTTTAGCAGATTTTTATTTTATATATACATTTTTACAAAAGTTTAATTTTTTTTTCAAGTTATTAAATTTTAACAGACTTATTCTTATATTTTTAGATTGTTTTTTGTTTTTTTTTTGTGTTTTTTTTTTAAATAATAAATTTCACTTTTGAGACCTGCATTTCCAAATTTACTTACCTGTAAATGTCATTAATTGCTATATAAACACCTGTAATATAATGTTTGTTGGCATACCTTGAATATGATATTTCAAAATGTTGGCATAGGTTGAAGACACCTCATGTATAGTGTTAATAATATTCATAATTAAAAGGAAGCATCCAAAATGTGTTAATATAGTAAGTTTAATATTCGAGAGTGGCAAGGCAGTCTTGTTTTGATCACCAGCCTGCCATAATTAGTTTGTTCTGATATTTTCATTCAATATTGATAATAAGTAAGTCTTTCTTTGAGGGGGAAGATCAAATAAAAACAGTAATTTTAAGAAAATCAAGACCATACAAAGGGAGATAATTATTGGGCTTTTTATTTATCAGTCTGTAACGAGCACGGTCAATCTTGCATGAATTTCAGATCAAATGGAAAATTCCATGAAAACCAGCTGTTTATTTTGGAAAAGTAATCATGAGAAAGTGTTAAAATATTAGATTGAAATGTTTCTCAAATTCCTTAGGTTAAAAATAAAGCTTTTATAATATTAACCACATAGTGAAAAATTGATTGACATTATATGACAAGGGAAGGGATTTTTATTTTTTACTTCTCGATGTAACCAAGGATATAGAAATAAATAAGACCTAGAGTGACCAGAGGCATATTCCTGTGCCAATTTTTTAACTAAAAGAATTATTGTGTGTCGTGTATGAATATACAGCTGAAATATTAATCACTTGATGTTAAACAACAATCAAACAAATTATTTTTGTATCCATTTAGCAAAATTGGGAAAAGAAATTAAATTTGTTTTGGGTCAATTTTTAACTCCTTTTCGATCCCACCATACAGGTTTGAATGGAATAACACTAATTTGGTTGGAATTTTTTTAATGTAGATTTGAAAGATTGTTGTGATTTGTCAGAACGTTTATCATTTAAACTGTTCATATTGTTATTTTTAATATCATGAAGTTCATGGAAGGGAATTCTGACATATTTTAGTAGTATGCCATATTGGTTGTGACTTTTCTAAGTAGAGAATCACATTACATTTAGTTTTATCTATTAATATAGCAAATTTATATATTGAAATATATTTTTATTTATAAAATAATATCATTCTCTTTGCACATCTAGTTTTATTGTTAGCTTGTATATTCTTAAAATCCTAGTAAATTAAGTTTTTACAAGATTTTACTGAAAATTGGGTCGAAATTGGATCTCTGCTGCACTTATCTGTATCCTTTAAAATTTATGTTATCAGAATAATGTCACATATTATTTTGTGAGTAGTTTTGATATATACAAAATTTTACCTTTTACATTTTGAAATATTTAAAAAAAAAATTAATTTCACAAGTTTTGCTATGTATTTTATTTTAAGTGATGACTTTTGTAACTGTGCCATGGGACGAGCTAGACAGAGGTAAACAAATTCCACAATGAGTTCTTGCATATTGTCCAGTGCTATAAACCATTTATATAGCTTTATGTTCAGAACAACTTTTGTTTTGTTTTTGTTTCATTTTTGATGAATTGAAAGAATAGATAAAACATGCAGTTTAGGACAATATATCAAAATTTGAGAGAGAGAGAAAAATATATATACAGTGCTCCCTCGTTAAACTGCCACCTTCTGTGCAGTCGGTAGTTTGGCGGTATAACGAGTTTGGCGTTAAACTGAGGGACATTGAAAACCGGAAGTTATGTGATCATATGAAAAGATAAACTTTCAACTCGACTGACATTGTGACATGCATTTTGCACTTGTGCAAATACATAAGTATAAATAATACATGTTTAATAAATAAATAAATTAGAATAATTATATTCACATCGGAAATGTCCTGTAAAGTTTGCAGATCTTTGTCAATGTTGACAAATTCTTGAACCGTCATTTGTAGCTCGGGACATCAAGGTCATTATAAACACGTGACAGCAACAGTTCATCTTCATATTGGAAGATCCCATTTAATTGTCAAATTATCTGCAATTTGTTGTTATGTTAATTTTGGATTTTCCTTTGCATAACTTATAATTGCACGGTTTTGTTTGTCGTCTAATTAATTACACTTTCTCTTCAAGCACGACATTTTTATGACAACTAATTAAATTACAAATTTTACTCAGGATTAAAAGTACAAATGTAATCACTAGAAAAGTAAATACAGGTAATTATTCTAATCAAAACAACTGATCACCTGTTCCGACCCTCAACTATGAGATCAATGGCCATGTCCGATGTCCAGTTTTGACATTCCATGATTACCGATCAATACACAGCTGTCAAAAGGTAGTTGTGGGCGGTACTAACGTGGGAATTTAAATTGGTTTTACGACTTTTGTGTCTGAAAAGCTGTGGCGGATGGCGGTAGCTGAGTTTGGCAGTATAACGGGGTATTTGTAATGGGGGAAATCGGGACAGACGAGAATTTTGGCGATAGGCGAGTTTGGCGATAAAACGGGGGGCGATAGACCGAGGGAGCACTGTATTAGATGATTTTTGAGAAATTAGATAGTCTTTAATTAAATCTAATTAAAACTTCATTCAGTAAATAGTAAAAATAAGATTTCATATTTTTTTTTCCAAATATTTTTTATTACCGTCTAAGTGGATTTTTCGCGGGAGCCAAGTTTTGTGATTATCTTCCAAATTGGTGGACTTTTTTTTAGCTGTATTTAATTTTCACGATCTCGAGTTTTAACCAAAATAAAATTTTAACGGATTCACCGTTATATTAAAATAACATTATCTGAATTGTTTGACCGACTATTCAAAATAGGAAATGTTTTTAAATAAATTGAGTAAGAGCTTTGTGTATGAGATCGGCAGTATTTTAAAATTGTTTACTTGTTCATTAATTGAAAATTGCGTAAAAGCGTTTGAAATAATTTTAATATATTATTACAACACATTTACAAAATTTAAACACAAGAGTATCATTAACAGACTCCGAAATATTGAGAACGATTAATTAACACCAAAAATTGTCAATTTACATGTAATTAAAAATCGTTGAAAGGCAATTAAATGAAGAAGGTGTGTTTAAACAGCAACAACTATTCGGGGTAATAAGTGTTTTAAAGATAAAAGGGTGATTAATTTGATGTAAAATAATGTACCTGTTATTGTAAGCAATTCCCTTGTTTTCTGGATGGATTCTCACCCTTTATTAGATATTTTAAAAGTGTCATTTCAACAACTCTATGAAAGTGAATTGTTAAATATTTGATACAATCATACTAGGGGTAATAGATCTTGAACAATTACATGTATTTAAGAAAATAAAGATTTTTATGCAATAAAGGGTGGAAATTTACGCGGATTCATTTTTTCGCTGATTGATGACTACCGCGAATAAAGCAAAAATTAGGTACCCACGGTAAAAACCACTTGTACGGTATATAAAGTGAAAACTGTCTAACCGAACCTCCTTTGGAGCCGCTTTTGTGTTCGGAATAGACAGGTGTTCGATTTATATAGATTAAATCAACAAAGATTTCCTACATTGGGACTTTATTTAAAGTTTCAGTTTAGACAAATTTCACTTATTGTGAGGTGCAGACTGTATAAGACCAATGTTCAATACACACGAACTAGAGATTGACATCAAGGTGTTCATCTTACAATAGATCATAAGTTAAAAATGATATTTCAAAAACAATGAAAATAACTTTTTGAACAAAACATGAAAAAATAAAATTTTAGACTGAATCTCATTTTAAAGTTACTGAATGAAGTTTAAATCAAACCTATTAAAGTTGTATAGGGTTTTTATTAAACTACACTGTTTAGCATCCTAAGAAGAAGTTTTTATCATCTTCATATTTTTCAAACTTTGTTTTGAAGTGTCCACTGTTCACAGTTAACTTTAAAAATTACTACCCATTATTTCACAAAAATTTATTTTCATGTGCACTGTATACATGCTATGATAACTGTCAATTAACTTACATACTAATTAATTAGGAATGGTCACATGTAAAAAGTGATCAAATTTAACTTTCAAATGATAAGTTTATTTTTTTTTCAGGTGGTTTAGCAAAAGTGACTAGTGTCTCATAAGAGATCTCTCAAAACTAGTTTCATTTCATTTTACAGTATGATTTTTATACATTTCAACAAATCTTGTTTTATTATTTTAAAGGTGATTCAACAAAGAGACCAACCAGTGTCTCATTTCAGAACTTTCCAGACTAGTTTAAACTTTATTTTAAGTGTGATATGAATACATATAACAAAAACCTGACTTAAACATCACTGTTTAATAGACTGTTTTAAAGTTAACCGCATCAATGGCTTAATGGTTAGCGTGCTCGCCTCAAGTGTGGTAGATTGTGGGTTCGTGCTCGCCTCGAGTTTGGTAGATTGTGGGTTCGAGCCCCGGTCAGGTCAAACCAAAAACTATGAAATTGGTATTTGTTGCTTCGCCGCTAAGCACGCAGCATTAAGGAGAAAGGGCAAAGACTGGTCGGCTCAGAATGAGAATAATGTGTCAGAGTGGAGTGACATGTCTACCCGCGGACTGTTGTTTCAGTGATCTAGCACTATAAAAAACTAACTAAGCGTGTTGGCCTTGAACTAAGCGAACCTCATCATCATCTCATTGAAAATTAACTTGTTCTCGCCATGATGTAACTGAAAAATTACTGAATTGACATTAAACAACAATCACTCACTCACTCACTTATTAGACGGAATAAGATTGACTAATTTTGGCACAAGGATCAAATACAATTGACTTAACATTACTGTTTCATAGAACGAATAAGACTGACTAAAGTTGGGAGTAAGAATGTCTGAAGGGAGAAATAAGACTGTCTAAAATAATGAATAAGATTGAATCCATTAGAGAATAAGACTTTTCTTTAAGTATCTTTATTTGGCAAGTTAAAAGAAGTTTTAGATTAAACACAAACAGCACATTTTACTAATACATGTAGCCAAATGAACTGAAACTTGGTAGGAAGCATCTATGGAAGGTCCTCTTTAAAGATTGCTAATTTTGTCCCGATCCATTAACAAACATAGCCGCCACAGGCAATTCTTGTTTCTGATTGGCCTATTTTTTTTTTAATCTTCTCCTCTGAAACCACTGGGCCAAATGAACTGAAACTTGGTAGGAAGCATCTATGGAAGGTTCTCTATAAAGATTGCTCATTTCGTCCCGATCCATTAACAAACATGGCCGCCCAGGCAATTCATATTTATGATTGTATGCTTTATAAAAAAACTGTTTTTCTGTGGAAAGGGAGATAACTCTAATTTAAATATAGATATTAGTAAAAATACAGTTAGCTATGAATTGAATTACAGATAAATATGCCTCTAAAACCCTCAACCAAATGAACTGAAACTTGGTAGGAAGCATCTATGGAAGGCCCTCATTGCTCTTTTCGTCCCGTTCCGTTAACAAACATGGCCGCCATAGGCGACTCTTGTTTCTGATTGGCTGATTTTAAAAATTCTTCTCTTCTGTAACCATTTGGCCAAATGAACCGAAACTTGGTAGGAAGCGTCTATGGAAGGTCCTTTATAAAGATTGCTCATTCCATCCCGATTCATTAACAAACATGGCCACCACAGGTGATTCTTGTTTCTGATTGGCTGATTTTAAAAATTCTTCTCCTCTGAAACTGGTTGGCCAAATGTACTGAAACTTGGCAGGAAGCATCTATGGAAAGTCCTCTGTTGCGATTGCTTATGTCGTTCTGATCCGTTAACAAACATGGCCACCACAGGCAATTCTTGTTTCTGATTGGCCTATTTTTAAAAATCTTCTCCTCTGAAACTGCGTGGCCAAATGTACCGAAACTTTGTAGGATGCATCTATGGGAGGTCCTCTATAACGATTACTCATTTCGTCCCTATCCATTAACAAACATGGCCACCACAAGCAATTCTTGTTTCTGATTGGTCGATTTCTAAAAATCTTCTCTGAAACCGCTTGGCCAAATGAACCGAAACTTGGTAGGATGCATCTATGGAGGTCCTCTGTAAAGATTACTCATTTGGTCCCTATCAATTAACAAATATGGCTACCACAGGCAAGTCTTGTTTCTTATTAGTCAATTTCTAAAACAGCTTTTCCTCTGAAGCCGCTTGGCCAAGCGATATGAAACTTGGTAAGAAGCATCTATGGAAGATCCTCTACAGAAATTACTCATTTCGTTTTGATCCATTTACAAACATGGCTGCCACAGGCAATTCCTGTTTTAGATTGGACAATTTCTAAAAAATCTTCTTATCTGAAACTGCTTTGCCAAAATGAACCGATATTTGGTGGGAAGCACCTATGGAAGGTTCTGTATTAAATTTCCTCAAAGCAGAATGAAAGGTGAGTGACATAGGCTCAGCCCACTGAGCCTCTAGTAAGACAGCTCATTCATTGTTTGAGTTGAGTGACACGTCTACCCAGAGACTGTTGGTTCAGTTAGCTAACGCTATTAAAATCAAACTATGTGCGTTGGTCTAGTACAAAGGGACATCATCATCATTATCTCATCAAATGTAACTTGTTCTTGCCATGATATTGCAGTTAACTAGCTCATTAGGTGTTAAACAACAATCACTCGCTCTGCATTTGTAGTTATTAACAAATTTTGAAATTTCATAGCTGAAGTTTAGATCATGTGTATATTATTAGTTCTGCATAATGTTAGGGTCAGGGTTTGGTTGGTTTATGGTGTTTGATGCCACTTTCAACAATATTTCAGTTATTTCGTGGCAGTCAGTTTTATTGGTGGTGGAAAACGGATGAAAACCACCGATCTGCCACAAGTTACTGACAAACTTTATCACATAATATTGTATCGAGTACACCTCACATGAGCGGGATTCAAACTCAGATCGTTAGTGGTGAAAGGCACTGATTGCATAGGTAGTTGTAAATACAACTACCATACGATCACGACCACAACACCCTGTCTACATAATGTCAAATAGATTGTAAAATACAAATGTATTGGCAATACCAGTTTTTTTGTTTATTTTGATGCCTCAAACAGGAATCATTTACTGTATATCTGAGATATAAAATATTCAGATTCTGAATTTCAGAATAGCATGCACAATATAATTTTAGGCTAGATCTGCATGCATTGGTTTTTCTGCATTTAATTATAACGAGGGTGTACTGTAGAACCATTAGTGTATATTTAGATCCTTTATCTGTTGAACATTGTCCCAATTCTTCATTATTAAAAATTTCCAGATTTTAGATGAAAAAAAATTCAGTCAAAAATAAAAAGAAATAAAAAGTATTTTTTTTTATTAAGTTAGATTTATAGAACAGTGAGTTGTATTTAAATTTCTATTTAACATATTGTTTATCCAATACTAGTAGTCAAAATAATGATTCACAAAATAGTTTGTACAGCCATTATAAAATGTAGTATATATTTTTTTAGGTATAAATGCTGAAGGGATCTACAGAATTCCTGGTAATAAACAACAAGTAGAAATACTACAGCAAAAGTTAACAGAAGGTAAGATAATGTTATGTTAGAAATAGAAATAAACCATGAATACAAACAAATAAAGTCCATAATGACAAGCAAAAAAAACCGTATGTGTTTCCACTAACATGCTTGAAAAAAATAGTGTAGGTAGCAGTCCTCACGATGGGCACCGGTCCTCCGGCCCAAGACCAGTAAAACTTTGTTGGGACCAGTAAATTTTTCAGTTTTTATAAGGATTTGATTCAGACCAGTAAATTCAAATTTTCATTTTGGAGACTGTGGTAGGTAGGCAAAACTTTTTATTTGACTTACTGGTAAGTTATACAAGACAAGGTTTTATGAGAGCTTGTCCAAAAGTGGCAATAATAACTTGAGGATAGACACTAACATTTAGAGTCCTTAAGGTTAGCGGAAACAGAAGACATTTTTTTTGCTTATTATGTTCATCGACCAAACCATGGTGCAGATAATAATAAAATGATTATATTTGTGGAAATAGTGCATAATAGTAAAAAAATGAAACAAATCATACACAAAAAATCATAGGTTCTAGAAGTTAAAATGAAGATGTGTGATATTTTATGGGGAAAGTTTTATACAAAGATATTGAATGAGTTCATGCTCTTTTTCTACATATGATTTTGGGAATAAACAATGGAGATCTTTATATTGAGAGAAAATTAGATTTTTTTGTACTGTTATATATTAATACCAAATAGATGCTCGGATGTAGTGTTCATCTACAGAAGTAAGGAGTACCACTCCACTGCAGGCTAGGGGGGGGGTCATTTCACACTCCACTGCAGGCTAGGGGGGGTCATTTCACACTCCACTGCAGGCTAGGAGGGGTCATTTCACACTCCACTGCAGGCTAGGGGGGGTCATTTCACACTCCACTGCAGGCTAGGGGGGTCATTTCACACTCCACTGCTGGCTAGGGGGTCATTTCACACTCCACTGCAGGCTAGGGGGGGTCATTTCACACTCCACTGCAGGCTAGGGGGGGTCATTTCACACTCCACTGCAGGCTAGGGGGGGTCATTTCACACTCCACTGCAGGCTAGGGGGGTCATTTCACATTCCACTGCAGGCTAGGGGGGGGGGTCATTTCACACTCCACTGCAGGCTAGGGGGGGTCATTTCACACTCCACTGCAGGCTAGGGGGGTCATTTCACACTCCACTGCAGGCTAGGGGGTCATTTCACACTCCACTGCTGGCTAGGGGGGGTCATTTCACACTCCACTGCAGGCTAGGGGGGTCATTTCACACTCCACTGCAGGCTAGGGGGGGTCATTTCACACTCCACTGCAAGCTAGGGGGGTCATTTCACACTCCACTGCAGGCTAGGGTGGTCATTTCACATTCCACTGCAGGCTAGGGGGGGTCATTTCACACTCCACTGCAGGCTAGGGGGGGGGGGTCATTTCACACTCCACTGCAGGCTAGGGTGGTCATTTCACATTCCACTGCAGGCTAGGGGGGGTCATTTCACACTCCACTGCAGGCTAGGGGGGGTCATTTCACATTCCACTGCAGGCTAGGGGAGGTCATTTCACACTCCACTGCTGGCTAGGGGGGGTCATTTCACACTCCACTGCAGGCTAGGGGGGTCATTTCACACTCCACTGCAGGCTAGGGGGGTCATTTCACACTCCACTGCAGGCTAGGGGGGTCATTTCACACTCCACTGCTGGCTAGGGGGGTCATTTCACACTCCACTGCAGGCTAGGGTGGTCATTTCACACTCCACTGCAGGCTAGGGGGGGTCATTTCACACTCAATTTAGGGTATGAGTTATGCTCATTGTTGAAGACTCTACTGTGACTATGAAATGTAGAAAAGTAATAAAAGTGGTGTTCTTTTACTTTAGTTTGTGTCTAATTGTAAAATTTGATAGTCTGTCGTGTACATTAACATTCATACCCTTTCTGAGTAATATAGTCAAAATGAAATAAAATATATCTTCCTATACTAACGATATATATAGACATTGATAGCTTCATCTAACACATATTCACAGACTATTGTTTCAATGAGCTAGCACTGTAAAATTCCAGCTAATCGTTTTGATCTAGTACAAAGAAAATTTACTTGTTCTCGTCATGATATAGCTGAAAAATTGCTGAGTTGGAGTTAAACAACAACCACTCACTCGTCTAAAACATCAACAAATTTGATAACTTGTTTTGTGTTTGTTTACAGATCCTAGCGTAGATATAAGAAGCTTAGATATACAAGTCAACACAGTAGCTACGGTACTAAAGGCCTTCTTTAAGGATACAGAGGCACTGATACAAATGAATCTCCAGGAAGAGTTATTAGAAGCTGCTGGTATGATATTGTCTATTGTATTCTAAATTTACAACAGTAGTCCCCCATCTTATCAGGCCACACCCACCAGAAACCAACCATCTTATCAGGCCACTCCCACCAAAGGCTACCCTCTTAGTCTTATCAGGCCACCCCCACCAAAGGCTACCCTCTTATCAGGCCACTCCCACAACAGGCCAACCCCTCTTATTAGATCAGATTTCAGATGCACTGAGATACTACTAAAGTGTCCCCCTCAAAAGAGGCCACTCCACTTATAGGGACACTTTTTTCATTGCGGAATGGGTGGCCTTTCTAGAGGAGGACTATTGTATTCAAAATTAAATTAAAAAATATAGATATACTTTTATGCATAAAGTATAGGGGTTTACCTGAAAACCTTTTTATGATTGTATCCATGATTGTATCTACTAATTTTGTATTATATTATTAAAAGAAACAAAAAATATTAAACAGACAATGGACAAAAGTATTCATACAATTCCAATTTTCCCTATATATCTGTTATAAAACCACAATTTAAAAAAAAGTCACTTCTTGTACGATTTTAATATTGTTGAATCAACAAATATTGTAGTTTTATATGAAATATCTAGTGAAGATTTGAAATGTCTGAATACTGTAGTCTACTATCTGTAGTTGAAATGTCTGAATACTGTAGTCCACTATCTGTAGTTGAAATGTCTGAATACTGTAGTCCACTATCTGTAGTTGAAATGTATGAATACTGTAGTCCACTATCTGTAGTTATATTTTTGATATAATGTTTAAGAATTGTAGACATATCATACAATATGATTTGCATGACTATTTATAGATTTTATTGGTGTATTTATTAATAGATTGTGATCATCTCCATTTACATAATGACCTTACCCTTTTGATTATTATAAATAGATCATTTCCTGGTGCAGTGGTCTCCCCTCCTATAAGGTCCCTCCTACCAAAGGCTGTCTGAAATATTGTTAATGTTGGTTTTAAGTACCTGACGAAGGTTATTTAGAGCCTACCTGATGAAGGTTATTTAGAGCCTACCCGATGAAGGTTATTTAGAGCGTACCTGACTAAAGGTTATTTAGAGCCTACCTGATGAAGGTTATTTAGAGCCTACCTGATGAAGGTTATTTAGAGCCTACCTGATGAAGGTTATTTAGAGCCTACCTGATGAAGGTTATTTAGAGCGTACCTGACGAAGGTTATTTAGAGCGTACCTGACTAAAGGTTATTTAGAGCGTACCTGATGAAGGTTATTTAGAGCGTACCTGACTAAAGGTTATTTAGAGCGTACCTGATGAAGGTTATTCCAGAAACGCATCGTGCACACTAAATTGGATATCTACATTTTTATTGTTATACAGTAAGACTTGTCTATGTAAACAAATTCCCTTATGGCCATAATTTATATCTGACATAGACAGAGGTTTGGTTCAAATGGGATGAAATTTTCAACGATTTTAGACCTTGGAGTTTGATGTATAGTTTATATAATATTCTAACTTTTGTATTAGTTAATATTTTGTTTATTAAGTCTTCCATACATAGATAGTGTGGGAGACTTGCAGTTTTTGCTTTGTTTCAGGTTATTATTTAAATATTCTTTGTTAGCATACAGTGGATTCTTCCTTGTATTACATCAATTAGTCTCTTTTTGACAGATTGTTGTCATATGATCTGTGTTTCTGTATTGGAATAATAGTGTCAAATTGATTTTGAATTATATCCCCTGGCCATAATTTATTGATGGTATTTTGCAGTAGATAATTAGTTATAGTGATGAAAAATCTTTGGACTGTATTATCTCCCTTTGAACTTAAACAGGACTTGTTATTGGTTAAAAAAAAATTGAATATTTTATGTTGTACAGAAAAATACACAGATATAGGAGGTAAAGTTTTTAAGTTGAAAGCTCCATGAACCAACTACAATCTTTTTATTTGCATCATTTGGTTGATTTAATAAATATGGCTTTACAGTTGCTGAGATTAGATTTATTGTGTCATAATTAGATCATTGATCCATCTAAATTTCCTATATACTTAAGAAAGCACCACAATATAACTGAAATATTGATGAAAGTGGCATTAAACACCATAAACCAAACATATATATACTAAAAACATGAAAATCAAATAATACCAATCGGAAGGAACACTTCCAAAATCCAATAGCAAAATCTATGCCCCTTACACACAATTTAATACTTCGGCTCATTTTCTTGGCTTTGTATTTCTTAAAGGTCTTCACACTTGCCCGACAAGTAAAAATTATCAAAGAATTTGTTTGAATAAATAGAATTTTTTTCTAAATTTGACTTTCGGGCAAGTAGGTGAACAAAATTAAGGCAAAGACTGAACTTAAAAATTCTGTTAATTTGGTAACTCATTATCAATGTTAAAAAGTTAAAATTTTGAATTAGTTGTCTTTCCAATCTTTTGATTTTGAGCGTATACCTAATGAAGGTTATTCTATTAATGTGCTGTGTGCACTAAATTTGATATCTACGTTTTTATATAGGATAGTTGAAGGATCAAGAATGATTATGTTACAATAAATTTTCACACAACATCTCTGAATTTTGCACGAGTGACTAATTGTTGACGTTACTCTCATGATTGTTATTTTTAGCTCACCTTGCCAAAGGCAAAGTGAGCTTTTGCCATCACTTGGCATCTGTCATCCGTTAACTTTTCACATTTTAATCTTCTCCTCCGAAACCCCTTAGCCAAATGAACTGAAACTTTGTAGGAAGCATTCATGGAAGGTCCTCTATAAAGATTGCTCTTTTTGTTCAGATTCATTAACATGGCCACCACAGGCAATTTTTGTTTCTGATTGGACAATTTTTTTTTAAATCTTCTCCTCTGAAACCGCTTGGTCAATTGAACTGAAACTTGATGAGAAGCATCTATGGAAGGTCCTATATAAAATTGCTCATTTCGTCCCGATCCATTTACAAACATGGCCGCCATAGACAATTCTTGTTTCTGATTGGTTGATTTCTAAATAATCTTCTCCTCTAAAACCGCTTGTCCAAATGAACTGAAATCTGGTAGGAAGCATCCATGGAAGGTCCTCTATAAAGATTGCTCATTTTGTCCCGATTCATTAACAAACATGGCCACCACAGGCAATTCTTGTTTCTGATTGGACGATTTTTTTAAATCTTCTCCTCTGAAACCACTTGGACAAATGAACTGAAACTTGGTAGGAAGCATATATGTAAGGTCCTCTATAAATATTGCTCATTTCGTTCCGATCCATTAACAAACATAGCCGCCACAGGTAATTCTTATTTCTGATTGGTTGATATCTAAATAATCTTCTTCTCTGAAACCGCTTGGCCAAATGAACCGAAAATTGGTAGGAAGCATGTATGGAAGGTTCTCTATGATTGCTCATTTAATTTTGATCCGTTAACAAACATGGCCACCACAGGTAATTCTTGTTTCTGATTGGTCAATTTCTAAAAAATCTGTTCCTCTGCAACTGCTTGGCCAAATGAACCAAAACCTTGTAGGAAGCATCTATTGATGGTCTTCTATAAACGTTTTTCATTTCGTACTGATTCGATTACAAACATGTCCGCCACAGGCAATTCTTGTTTCTGATTGGTCGATATCTAAAAAAATCTATTCCTCTGAAACCGCTTGGCCAAATGAAGCATCTATGGAAGGTCCTCTTTTAAAATTGCTAATTTAGTTCCGATCAGTTAACAAACATGGCCACCATAGGTAATTCTTGTTTCTGATTGGTCGATTTCTAAATAATCTTCTCCTCTGAAAATGAGTAGCCAAATGAACCGAAATTTGGTAGGAAGCACCATGAAGGTTCTGTATAAAGTTTCCTCAAAGCAGAATGAAAGGTGAGCGACACAGGCTCAGCCCACTGAGCCTCTAGTTTCTCATGTGACGGGACACAATAACACCAATTTGATATAAATATAGTAAAAATAGCTATTTTTATGATGATTTTGTAGCTGTGGTGAATTGAATACAAATTTTGCTACATAGAAATATTGGTTGTAAAATTTGAAATCAAATACATATTTTTTTGGGGATAATTTTGAGTTTTGTTCTTTAAATAAAAGAATTATCTGTATATAACTGGTCATTTTAAATTTCATTATATTTGAATTTTAGTGCGTGTTTTCACATTTTTGGAAATTAGAATCAAGAATATAATTGGTCAGAAGAAATTTCACTATATTTGAATTTTGTGTGTGTGTGTGTGTGTATCACATATTTAATTGATATTATATGTATAGATGGTTAATGGTGACAATTGATGTTAGGATCTCTATAGCTAACATGCATGTTCTTTAAACAAATCAGTGTATTGTCAAATATGGAATTTGTTTTCATATTTTTATGAGAAAAATATCTTTACTTATAACAGCACAAAATAGCATGTGAAATTTGTTTACATATATGTGAATAAATATAAACCTACATATTGCTTGTAACTTATCAAAATATAACTATTTTTGTTTGTTATGAAATATAAACAAATTATATATTGTAGTGTCCGTTATTCCTACATAAATCTCTCCAAAGCATGATTTTATATTAGTTTAAATTGTATTTCAAAATGTAGAATTGAGTGTGACAAGAACAACTTATATCTGGTAGAACAAATAATACAAATCTACCTGTCAAATAATACAAATCTACCTATCAAATAATACAAATCTACCTGTTAAATAATACAAATCTACCTGTCAAATAATACAAATCTACCTGTCAAATTTGCATAAAAACAGAATATTTATTTATACTATCATTGATTTGTTAGAATGATTTCTCAGAACAATATTGCATCAAAATCAAGAATCGAGATGCAATGAAAAGTCCATTTTGAGCAGAGCATATAAATGATATTAGTACTCACATATGAAGACAAAAAGGTTGACCAATTCATATGAGTAAACATCATGTTGAAATGGAAAATAAACTTGATTGATTGAAATTGGAATTTAACAAGGAAGTATTTATTATGGGTATACATGTATGTTTTTTTAATTGAATACCATATAACAATTGAACAATAATATATTAATACCGATTCTGTGAGCAACCAAGACTTCATCTGTGGTGTATTGGTTAGCATTATTGTGGTATATCGTGCGTTCGTGCCCTTGTCGGAAAAACCAACAACAGTAAAATTACTATTTGTTGTTTCTCCACTAAGCATGCAGTATTAAAGAATATGAGCAAACATTGGTGGGCTCGGAATCAGGATAATGCGTCAGAGTGTCTATCTGGGGACTGTTGTTTCGGTGATCTAGCTCTAAGAATCTTACTAAGCGTGTTTACCTAGTACAAAGCGGACAGCATCATCATATCAACTTAAAACTTATTCTCTCCATGATACTGTACATGTATAGCTTCGAAGTAGCTTACATGGCATTACACAACAATCACAAGTCATGCAAGGGAGGTAATTAAATAGTTTCCCTTTGGGATATTTGATTCTCAGAGAAATAATTTTAGTATCTTCTCTGTTTTAGAAATGTTTCATATGTTTTTGTTTTATTTTTAGAAATCCCAGAAAAGAGTGCACGACTGTTGGCTATTAGAGGAGTGTTGAAGAAAATTCCTCCAATAAACTTTGAAGTTTTAAAATATTTCATCTCACATTTGAATGAGTAAGTTTGTTTAACTCAATAGCAGTCCTCCGGCCCAAGACTACTAAAACTTAGTTCGGACCAGTAAATTTTTCAGTTTTTATATAGAAATAAATTCTAGAATTTGATTCGGACCAGTAAATGTTTTGATGATCAAACCTTTTAATTCTGAGAGAGACCATGTGATCGAAGTTATAAATTTTCTTGACAGATATATGGTAACCTCAGGTTGCTACTAACTCATTTCACGAAGGAAGGACATTAATTGTCTGTGCATATTAAATGGATAAGAGCTGTTTGAAGATACCAAAGGGGTAATCAGAGGCACAAACAATAATATACTAAACATTACACAGAAAACTAAAGATCAAGAGACAAAGCCAAATTAAAAACTGGGGGGTGAACTCAGGTGCTCTGGAAGGTTAGCAGTTATACATTGTGTAGACATTAAAACTTTTTCTGCTATAGGCTCATGAGAAATAAGTGGAGAAAAAGCATCAGTAATTAAAATCAGGAATGGGTTACTGATATTTCTGGTGTGGAGCCATACTTCTACCAAATACTGACTGCCTTCAACAAGTTGAAGATTATGTCAGCATAGATGCATATTGCTTCCAAATTTTGTGAAGAAGCCTTTAGGAATTAGAGAGAATTAGTGTATACATCAATTAAATTTATTAAGAAATTTCTCTAAGAAAAGACAACAACTTAAAGATAGTACAGGGAAACCTGTCTAAACCAAACCCTGAGTAAACTGAAAACCTGTCTAAACCAGACAGACATTACAGTCCTATATACTGAACCCTGAGTAAACGTAAAACCTGCCTAAACTGAACCCCGAGTAAACCAAAAATCTGCCTAAACCAGACATACTTTACAGTCCTACATACTGAACCCTAAGTAAACCTAAAACCTGCCTAAGCCAGACATACTTTACAGTCCTATATACTGAACCCTGAGTAAACCTAAAACCTGCCTAAACCAGACATACTTTATAGTCCTATATACTGAACCCTGAGTAAACCTAAAACCTGCCTAAACCAGACATACTTTACAGTCCTATATACTGAACCCTGAGTAAACCAAAAACCTGCCTAAACCAGACAGACATTACAGTCCTATATACTGAATCCTGAGTAAACCAAAAACCTACCTAAACCAGACAGACATTACAGTCCCATCTACTAAAAAATGTCTATGTAATTTGAACCTGTGTAAGCCAAACACCTATCTAAACTGAACAAATTCTTCAGTCCCAAAGGGGTTCAGTATAGACAGGTTTGACTGTATATGTTTATTTAAGACAATTGCAGCCTCAGGGTATTCACTCTTGTTGATCTACTGACAGTTACCAAATACAGGTGTTGGTTTTCTTATTGAATTTAATCAATAAATATATACTATTAAGAATAGAATTCTCAGAGCAATCTCGCATCGAGCTGCGATGAGAAGTCCATTTCGAGCAAAACATCAACGATAGCATGTTTATCGAGGATTTGATGAGATGATGTCAGTGACGTCATTATAGCGACATATTAAAAAACAGTGGTATTGTCAATTTATGTTCATATCATGATAGTTTTTTGATAATAGATATTATCGCATGTAAAGATTAAAGTGAAAATGTACAAATCATCTATGAAAAAATGTATTCTGTGAATGTGTATACATAATCAATTATTTATTCCAATTTTAGGTATTCTGTGAATGTGTATACATAATCAATTATTTATTCCAATTTTAGGTATTCTGTGAATGTGTATACATAATCAATTATTTATTCTAATTTTAGGTGTTCTGTGAATGTGTATACATAATCAATTATTTATTCCAATTTTAGGTATTCTGTGAATGTGAATACATAATCAATTATTTATTCCCATTTTAGGTATTCTGTGAATGTGTATACATAATCAATTATTTATTCTAATTTTAGGTATTCTGTGAATGTGTATACATAATCAATTATTTATTCCAATTTTAGGTATTCTGTGAATGTGTATACATAATCAATTATTTATTCTAATTTTAGGTATTCTGTGAATGTGTATACATAATCAATTATTTATTCTAATTTTAGGTATTCTGTGAATGTGTATACATAATCAATTATTTATGCTAATTTTAGGTATTCTGTGAATGTGTATACATAATCAATTATTTATTCCAATTTTAGGTATTCTGTGAATGTGTATACATAATCAATTATTTATTCTAATTTTAGGTATTCTGTGAATGTGTATACATAATCAATTATTTATTCTAATTTTAGGTATTCTGTGAATGTGTATACATAATCAATTATTTATTCTAATTTTAGGTATTCTATGAATGTGTATACATAATCAATTATTTGTTCTAATTTTAGGTATTCTGTGAATGTGTATACATAATCAATTATTTATTCTAATTTTAGGTATTCTATGAATGTGTATACATAATCAATTATTTATTCCAATTTTAGGTATTCTGTGAATGTGTATACATAATCAATTATTTATTCTAATTTTAGGTATTCTATGAATGTGTATACATAATCAATTATTTATTCCAATTTTAGGATTTCTGTGAATGTGTATACATAATCAATTATTTATTCTAATTTTAGGTATTCTGTGAATGTGTATACATAGTCAATTATTTATTCCAATTTTAGATATTCTGTGAATGTGTATACATAATCAATTATTTATTCCAATTTTAGGTATTCTGTGAATGTGTATACATAATCAATTATTTATTCCAATTTTAGATTGAGTCAGCATAAAGATAAACATAGCATGGACAGTAGAAACTTAGCCTTGTGTTTGTGGCCTACAATATTACGGATGGAATTTGTATCATATGACAAAATGGCCCAAAATACAAAAGTTCCAGCGGAAGTAATACAAACGTTGATTGAGCAATGTGGCTTTTTCTTCCATGGACAATCAGAGTACTAATACACAATCTGTCATCTTATAACCAGCATTTTGTCTTCATTGAGGAACCAGTTGAAATGAAACCAGTTTGAAAACCAGTAGAAAGGAAACCAGTCTGGATTTATCAGAATTTGTGATAGTCATGCTTGTGTAGAAAACAAAGGGCTAATAAAGTTCAGCTTATTTTAAAGTGCTTTGCAAAATAGGTTACCGTAGTAACCATGCCACATGTCTTTATAAGGAAGAAAGCTAAAGAATGTGTTTAGATATATACTGCCATCTGTTTTTGCCAAATTGTATATGATAATAAGATTGAATTTTATTTATGCTAACCATCAAAGGTTATATTCAGACCCTGGTTGTCATAGCTATGAGTTTGACCTAATTTTACAATCATGTTGTCAAGAAAACCGCCATTGGGCAGCTAGTCTTGTCTGTTTTATGTTGTGAGTTGATTGGAAGGTTATTATTTCTGCATAATAATTATATGTATGTCTTACTTTGCTTGTATTGAGTGGGAATAAGTTGATGTTCATGGTCAACTTGGTAAATAAATTCTAGAATCGGGAAAAGTGATATGAAGTATTTACGATTAAATAAGAAATTCCAAATTGCACAATGAAAAAAGCTATTATAAATTAGAATAGATTCTGAAGTATTTACCCGTAAACTAATGTTAGGAGGATATTATTTTCTTTCATTTCTTACAATAAGGGTCCTCCACAGTCATGTGGTAGATGGATTTACCCCTACCAGTGTAATTAGTATCTATCACCACAAAGATTTGAAAATTGACACGATAAAATCTTGTATGATAAAGTTAGTCAGTGATTTATTGAAGATCATGTATTTACTCACAGTACTTTGGTTTCATCTAAAACTGACTCGTGTTGTGACTTAATATTTTGGACTTGTGTTAAACAATGTTAACCAATCATGTCATACAACTGTTCCAATTTTGGATTTTGTTGAAAAGCCTTGTCTCATTTTATGATGATATAGTATAATGCATTTGATTCAAGTTTTGTTTGCAATTTTTTAGATTTCTATATCACATTTTTCAGAAAAAATAATTAAGTCAACCAAGAGAGACTTATTTTCCTCTATTTGACAAACTTTATTTGTACTTTTCGAGCTTCTATAGTCAGTATGTTGTCAGAATATTTACATGTTCAAATTTATATAGACATAATTAACCGTCTATGCCATATTTCTGTTACACGTAAACCAGTTATTTTATGCATGCCACGATCCAGCTGAAATACTGCTGAAGTTGATATTAAACACCAAGCAATCAATCAAACAGATATTTTATGTAATTGTTTGGAATTTTCAAAACCATGGGGTGAAATAAAATACAGTCTTTAGTTATGGTAATTCATTGCATCAATATATTCTTTTATACTGTTACTTAACATTTTTTTTTATTAATAAGATTTGATTTGTTTTTCAATTTTCTTATGGAATACTTGTTGAAAATTTAGATATTCTTTCTCATCAACATTTTCTATATTCGTTATAACATTAACCAAGCTACAGTCAAACCTGCCTTAAAGGGCACCTCCATATAACAAATCACTGTCTATAAAGGGCAGTCTCATTTTTTCCATTAATGAATAGTTCATACCATTTTAAGCTGTATATAAAGGACAACTGCTCATAAAGACCACATTTTAAGATTCCCTTGAGTGGTCTCTATATACAGGTTTGACTGTATTTGTAAAATTTTATCTAAATTGAATCGTTGCATGTTAAATGAAAAAAAGGTAGCCTACTGTGGTATTATGAACGGGGTGTATTATACATCAGTGCATATTATACATTGACAATTATGATATGCATTGTTTTTTCCACTTGCAACTATTTGAAAATTTGAAAGGGAAAAAAAATCTACACAAGTGTTTTCTGTTGGGGGGATAATATATCTTTGTTATGTTTTGAAGAATACATACCATTGTTTTATTGTAATATGGATCTGAATGTGTTTAAGTAGTTAATTATAAAAATCCAAGTGCTTTCTTATACCAGTAGTTTATCTCTTGAATGACATTGTTGATTTTTTGTTAATTTTTGTATGAGAGTTGTTGTATATTTAATGCATTTTTTTTTGTAAACAAAGTTTCATGATGCTTTTGCTTTTTATTACATTATGTAAAAAGTGATTTGTTTTTTGCACAGTAAATTGGCTTATAGCAACAGAGAAGTTGTACTTGTATAGTTGGCTGTTTTCACAGATATCATTTTGACATGCATCGGTTTTTTTTATTTATTATTATTTTATTTTTTTGCCAAATAAATGTCATCATCGTTTAAACCATTTTATAACCTCAATTAAATGTCACTGTGTTGTGTGACATTAAAAATAGACTTTTTTAACATACTAACATACATACACAATTGTTCTTGAACCTAAATATTTTTTGTTAAGAATTTGGACTGGAGTTACTCCCCCTTTATTCACTCTTTTGTTTTCTTTTGTTAATAATCAAAATGTTATGTGTTTGCTAAATATTTCAAAGTTGTAGAACATTTATGAAATATGTTTTGTGATATTTTTAGTCAAAATAGCCTGCTATATGATGCACGTTGTTACAGCCTTTGCTAGGGGGAACAGGTCTTAATTTAATTAAGATAGCCAATTTAGTAATTATCAAATAATTCTATAGTATCATAACTTTAGATTTAGAAAACTTGAGAGAATGAAAGACATTGTCTATCAAAGATCATTTATTTGGTTGAAGATGACATAATTATTAAATACTATAAAATTTATGCTTAGATGATCTCATCAGTTAAATCATTTTTTAATTGACTAGATACCAAATAATTTTTTTAATCTCTTTTTAAGCCTGATATCAGTTTTAAAGATCATGCTTAAAATTACAGAGTGAAATTGAATTAAATTTCAATCTTATATTTCAGTTTGTATCTCCAATTCATATCTCATTTTTAGCCAAATACTTTTGAACTTTTGGCATCTCCTCTTAATAGGCAGTTCTTAAAAAATGTACAGGTTCATGTTAGCCTCTTTAAGTTTCTCTACAAGTCATGTAAGGTTAAGGTGATGTAAATAGCCTCCTTTTGTCCTAAAGGGAGATAATTCTGTCTCAAAGGGAGATAATCCATTAATGATCCTGACTGTATCCTCTATGATTTAGAATGTAGTAAAAATTTATCGCTTGATCTGCTTTATTGAAATTTAATGAATTTAACCCAAAATTAATATTAATTTTCTACAATCATTTTGTACATTTATTAACTGCCAAAGGAAATACATGTAATTATCAAAAAATATCTATGATACTGTGAGAAAATTTTTGTGGTTCAAGAATATTTCGAGTCATGAGGATCCAAATGATTCTTGATATCTCTGTTCAGTAGTAATATATCTTTTGTATTTTAAATTGCTTAATTATAATAATTCGATTTTCACTGTAAATAACTATAAACCTCTTCTGCTGTATCATTCATAACAGAAATTAATGTAAGATCTGGGTCTATAACTTTTAGATACCCTTTAGACCAGTTTTATAAGTAAAACTTAATTGCTGTATTTAATGAACCGTCTCAATATGACTAGTCATTTACATTTTCCCGGTCTTTGCCTTAATTTTTTTCACCTACTTGCCCGAAAGCCAAATTTAGAAAACAAATTCTATTTATTCAAACAAATTCTTCCATAATTTTCACTTTTCCGAATATATTTTCACTTGTTCTTGGCTTCGGGCAAGCGGGTTAGCGCAAAGACTGTTTTCCCTCATGTTTATCCTTGTAAAAGAATGTTCTTGTTTTATTTATCTGCTTTACCTTGATATAAATAATTTCCACTTTGATTTTTAAATACTCAAGCTCACATTCTCAATTTTATATACACTTAATATTTTTTTTTTTTTATAAATGACACACTTCATCCTAGTTAACTGGGAATTATAATTTTCCTCAGTTTTCAGGGATCAAGAGTGTTACATACTGTTTTTGCCAAAGAAAACTATTTATTTATTTGTTTCATACAATAAATATTCATAACTAAGCATGCTACAGTGAAGATATATATAGAAATATCAGGTTAAAATCACGTGTCATCAAAATATATATTTATATACATGTAGCTTTATGTAAAAAAGTGCTATTTAAATACATGTACATGTGAACTTATATATACCAGACATTATCACTATGTACAAGACTTAATATATAGAATTCATTCTTGGTAAAAGAGCTTCGTTATGCTCATTAAAATGGAGGAGAAAGTTACGATTATTTAACCCTTACATACAGATACCGTAAAATGTATAACAAATTTATAATTAGATAACGAAAACAAATTCAACATGTTTTATGTATTCAAGAAAATGGGGGAAAAAACTTTATGCGATAGTTGTTCTCCTTGAAATGATGTATATCATAGAACTTAAACTTAAAGCCAACATATAGGGATCACTATTTGTTCTTTTGCTTTCTTTAAAGTGCATCTACACGTTAAAATCGTTCCTTCAAATTCGCTTCATACTTTACACGTGCACACGTTTCAAGCACAAATTTGACTGTCTATAGACCAATCCAACTATCTTCTAATATTTGATGGATACATTAAATGTGTTTGATGACATATTTTTAGACTGGTAAATTTGTGTTTGAAACAGTTGAATGAAAGACAAAACCCTATAAATTTATTCATTTTATAAGGCAGTCAATTGCCAATGTTTTTTTCTTAAGAACGACGATTACATAAACTTTCAATATATGCGAATTTCCTTTGAAGTAAAGATTTCAGATTATAATTGAATTTCTTCTGTAAGATTTTGTCAATTTACTTGACTGTATGAGTCAAGTAAATTGACAAAATCTTACAGAAGAAATGTAGGAAAAGACAATCTTATTAAAATTCAATCTTTAATTGCTCCCGGTTTTGTTATGTCGCTGATATTGAAGATCGATTTTTTAATTAGATTGAGGAAAAGAGGGCAAAAAATAGTTTCCATATACATGTATATTTGAACATTTTTTTTTACCCTGATTCAGTTTTCTTTAGTTAGACCCATCATATGGTCATAAAACTTTTGAGTACGAGGTTTGTACTCATGCTCGAAAAACATCCAATCAGAATGTCATATTAAATAATTAAAGCGTTCTGATTGGACAATTTTGTAGTATGAGTACAAAACTTATACTCCAAAGTTTTATAACAGTGATGGATTCCACATGACAAAACTACATCAAAAGTATGACATAAGTCTTGAGTTGTTTATCAAATTTTTAAGTTAGTTCCTTTAAAACTTCAGACTTTTTTTTTTTTTTGGAAAAAACTGAGCCAGATTAGTTAATTCTCACCTTTAAGGAGAAGATTAATGAGTTCCTAAAGTATAAAATTAACTAATGAGATTAAATACATATCTGTTATAAACAAGTTCCTGATGAAGGTTATTCCAAAATCTCAACGTGCACACTAAGTTAGATATATAGAATAACGTCCGGTTTGAAGGTTGAGACAGACATTATCACTAGTATCGCTGCAAGTCTGGTAGTAGGAAATGAGATACTGGTGATAATGTATGCCGAAACCTTTAAATCGGAGGTTATTGTTTTTTGATGACGTCATGTGTTTGGACAATAATTTTCAGTATCAGAGTCAGTTTACTGACAATATCACTCGTCAAGATTAAAGGAAAAATGCCCAAATAACAGATAAATCTACACATTAATTAGTCGCCATAAAGATCATTGTTTAACCCTTTATCTGATCATGTTGACTCTAGTTCAATTCATTTTGTCTTTTTACCATATGGTGCCTTCTTCAACAATCCACATTAATTGTTTTTCAGTTGTGTATTGTACTGAAAGTTTTATGTGATACATACCTGTTGGAATTGAAGTTTCAACGTATAAATGATTAGCTGTTAAAAAAAAACATAAATGTTATTCACAGTTGAATCAAGTTTATTCTTGTTAAAACTAAATTCCCTGTCATATGAGAAATAAGAAATAATTGATATCGTCACATCATCAGATATAAAGGGATTATTCCTTTGATCTTTACCTGTTTCTAAAAAGTTTTTTTTAAAGTAAATTACTCCCAGATTGGGGAAGGGGAAGGGTACCTTTATCAGATTCGCAACAAATAGAAAAATATATCCCAGTATCCACTATGAATAAAGGTACTGGGTATGAATATTATCTGCTTCTTGCATATTGAAAATCAGAGCTCACTCCTTTAAAAACGATTGAAAAGAAATGGCCCTTACTGTAGTGTCAAACATTACCCATATCTTTTTGTTCTTGGAAAAAAAAGTGACAAAAAGGTACAGTCTGATATAATGTTGAGACAAAACATTTTATGCCAGGCGATTCAGAACTACATACATTGATAGTGACTTATAAAATCCACAATAAAAAATTTACTTGTTTCATTGTTAAAATTCTAATGTGAAGTTGTTACAAAAAAAAAATTCTTTAACTCTTCAATTGATAAATTAATAAATTCAACAATTTATGTGAATGTCATATAAAGTCTTAAATTTTTACTTTACCTACATTTTGTCCAAAGCAGGGGCGGATCCAGGATTCCCAGTTGGGGGGGCACTTAAAAAAATTGTGCCGAGCGGAGGAAGGTGCGAAAATTTTTGGGGTATTTCATGTGAAAAATCACGATTTTACTCCAAAAAATCATATTTTTTTCCAATTTTAGGGGACCCCCCCCCCTGGATCCGCCCCTGCAAAGGCATTGTCCCGAGATGAAAAATCAAAATATCATTGACATTATCGTGCTCTGTCATCTTAAAATCATGAATAAAAAGCATGTTATGGGTGTTTGTTATGTTACTGTTTCTAGTATATACTAGTAATTATGATATCATTAAAAGAATAATGTGACAATATAGCTGAAATACTGCTAGAGTTGGCATTAAACACCAATTAATCAGTCAATCAAATAAAAGAATAATAGGTTCTTACACAAGTCCAAATTGAAGATCAGAGATATTGTCCACAAGTGTGAGAAATTCCATCTTTTCCCCTGAGTGGATAACAGTGGAACGAGGGTAAAAAATGTAGAATTTCTTTCACAGGTGGAAAATATACCAATCTTGAATTTTGGTAGAATGTTGGAACCTATTTCTTTTGCAAATACTATCGTAAAACTCCACAGTCCTAAGGATTCTTTGGGATGATTTCCATTATCACGTCAAATCATTCATGACATTTATTTTGGCTACAACTGTGACATCAACAAAAACTGTATGTTTCAATGGAGTTTAATCCATGGGAGATGGCTTCAACATGACCTATGGGTTGTTTCTCATGATTCACATGACCTTACCTCCTATGGACTATTTCACATGATGGCTCCATTTATAGTAGAACAGGATTTCCTTGAATATTTCCACAGTCTTTCTACAGTATTTGACAGTTGGCGTTATGTTCAGTCCATTCAAAATAATTATTTATATTTGTGTCACTTAAATATATTTCCTTGTAAGCAAGCACCACATCGATAAGTGAGAGTGTAAATCTCTAAAAAAAAAAATTGTTTTTATCTCAAAACTGTGATTTGTTATTTTTCTATGTCATGTAAAGTGAAGGAAAAAGACTTGTTTAGTGGGACCTAGAAAGAAGTGATCATCATCTTCTACACGTATATGTACAAAACCATAAATATATCATCTTAGCTGATTTTAATGTTTTTGTAGCATGCAAAAACACAAAACTTTTGTATATTTATTCATTCATTCATTTGTAATTTTATTCTAAGAATATAAAAAACCATGATTATAAAAAACTGCATTTTAAGTATTTTAAATGATCATCATCTGTGCCATAGGTTTGGCAGAATGTGCAATGTGTATAGTTATTTTTGTTGTGTTTTGTGCTGTTTGCTGGCGTACATCAATAAATACCTATAATTAGAAAATTTAATATTGTTTCTGTTTTTTATAAGCATGACACTCCAATGATACGGGGGGGAGGGGGGGTTATGGTGTTTAACACCACTTTCAACAATATTTCAGTTATATCATGGCGATTCGTTTTATTGGTGGAGGAATGTGGAGTTTCTTAACAAAACCACAGACCTGCCGCAAGTCACTGACAAACTTTATCTCATAATGTTGTATAGAGTACATCTTGCCATGAACAGTTTGAGGATATATGTATATCCTTGTTTGTCCATCATTAGTCATTCTTTGTTTTACTTAATTAGTAATAAGATCAAAAACAAACAATACCACACTGTCTTTGGATTTAAATGAACATGATATACTATTCAACATTACAGAGGTCTCCTCCCTCAGACATACGTGATCTTAGCCGATTCTCCTCCCTCAGACATATGTGATCTTAGCCGATTCTCCTCCCTCAGACATATGTGATCTTAGCCGATTCTCCTCCCTCAGACATAGGTGATCTTAGCTGATTCTCCTCCCTCAGACATAGGTGATCTTAGTTGATTCTCCTCCCTCAGACATAGATGATCTTAGCTGATTCTCCTCCCTCAGACATAGGTGATCTTAGCCGATTCTCCTCCCTCAGACATAGGTGATCTTAGCCGATTCTCCTCCCTCAGACATAGGTGATCTTAGCCGATTCTCCTCCCTCAGACATAGGTGATCTTAGCCGATTCTCCTCCCTCAGACATACGTGATCTTAGCTGATTCTCCTCCCTCAGACATAGGTGGTCTTAGCCGATTCTTCTCCCTCAGACATAGGTGATCTTAGCCGATTCTCCTCCCTCAGGCATAGGTGATCTTAGCCGATTTTCTTCCCTCAGACATACGTGATCTTAGCCGATTCTCCTCCCTCAGACATACGTGATCTTAGCCGATTCTCCTCCCTCAGACATAGGTGATCTTAGCCGATTCTCTTCCCTCAGACATACGTGATCTTAGCCGATTCTCCTCCCTCAGACATAGGTGATTTTAGCCGATTCTCCTCCCTCAGACATAGATGATCTTAGCCGATTTTCTTCCCTCAGACATAGATGATCTTAGCCGATTTTCTTCCCTCAGACATATGTGATCTTAGCCGATTCTCCTCCCTCAGACATAGATGATCTTAGCCGATTTTCTTCCCTCAGACATAGATGATCTTAGCCGATTTTCTTCCCTCAGACATATGTGATCTTAGCCGATTCTCCTCCCTCAGACATAGATGATCTTAGCCGATTTTCTTCCCTCAGACATAGGTGATCTTAGCCGATTCTCCTCCCTCAGACATAGATGATCTTAGCCGATTCTCCTCCCTCAGACATAGATGATCTTAGCCGATTTTCTTCCCTCAGACATATATGATCTTAGCCGATTTTCTTCCCTCAGACATAGGTGATCTTAGCCGATTCTCCTCCCTCAGACATAGATGATCTTAGCCGATTCTCCTCCCTCAGACATAGGTGATCTTAGCCGATTTTCTTCCCTCAGACATAGATGATCTTAGCCGATTTTCTTCCCTCAGACATAGATGATCTTAGCCGATTTTCTTCCCTCAGACATAGATGATCTTAGCCGATTTTCTTCCTTCAGACATAGGTGATCTTAGCCGATTCTCCTCCCTCAGACATAGATGATCTTAGCCGATTTTCTTCCCTCAGACATAGATGATCTTAGCCGATTTTCTTCCCTCAGACATAGGTGATCTTAGCCGATTCTCCTCCCTCAGACATAGATGATCTTAGCCGATTCTCCTCCCTCAGACATAGGTGATCTTAGCCGATTTTCTTCCCTCAGACATAGGTGATCTTAGCCGATTCTCCTCCCTCAGACATAGATGATCTTAGCCGATTCTCCTCCCTCAGACATAGATGATCTTAGCCGATTTTCTTCCCTCAGACATAGATGATCTTAGCCGATTTTCTTCCCTCAGACATAGATGATCTTAGCCGATTTTCTTCCCTCAGACATAGGTGATCTTAGCCAATTCTCCTCCCTCAGACATAGATGATCTTAGCCGATTCTCCTCCCTCAGACATAGATGATCTTAGCCGATTTTCTTCCCTCAGACATAGATGATCTTAGCCGATTTTCTTCCCTCAGACATAGATGATCTTAGCCGATTTTCTTCCCTCAGACATAGGTGATCTTAGCCGATTCTCCTCCCTCAGACATAGATGATCTTAGCCGATTCTCCTCCCTCAGACATAGATGATCTTAGCCGATTCTCCTCCCTCAGACATAGATGATCTTAGCCGATTTTCTTCCCTCAGACATAGATGATCTTAGCCGATTCTCCTCCCTCAGACATAGGTGATCTTAGCCGATTCTCCTCCCTCAGACATAGATGATCTTAGCCGATTCTCCTCCCTCAGACATAGGTGATCTTAGCCGATTCTCCTCCCTCAGACATACGTGATCTTAGCCGATTCTCCTCCCTCAGACATAGGTGATCTTAGCCGATTCTCCTCCCTCAGACATAGGTGATCTTAGCCGATTCTCCTCCCTCAGACATACGTGATCTTAGCTGATTCTCCTCCCTCAGACATAGGTGGTCTTAGCCGATTCTTCTCCCTCAGACATAGGTGATCTTAGCCGATTCTCCTCCCTCAGGCATAGGTGATCTTAGCCGATTTTCTTCCCTCAGACATACGTGATCTTAGCCGATTCTCCTCCCTCAGACATACGTGATCTTAGCCGATTCTCCTCCCTCAGACATAGGTGATCTTAGCCGATTCTCTTCCCTCAGACATACGTGATCTTAGCCGATTCTCCTCCCTCAGACATAGGTGATTTTAGCCGATTCTCCTCCCTCAGACATAGATGATCTTAGCCGATTTTCTTCCCTCAGACATAGATGATCTTAGCCGATTTTCTTCCCTCAGACATATGTGATCTTAGCCGATTCTCCTCCCTCAGACATAGATGATCTTAGCCGATTTTCTTCCCTCAGACATAGATGATCTTAGCCGATTTTCTTCCCTCAGACATATGTGATCTTAGCCGATTCTCCTCCCTCAGACATAGATGATCTTAGCCGATTTTCTTCCCTCAGACATAGGTGATCTTAGCCGATTCTCCTCCCTCAGACATAGATGATCTTAGCCGATTCTCCTCCCTCAGACATAGATGATCTTAGCCGATTTTCTTCCCTCAGACATATATGATCTTAGCCGATTTTCTTCCCTCAGACATAGGTGATCTTAGCCGATTCTCCTCCCTCAGACATAGATGATCTTAGCCGATTCTCCTCCCTCAGACATAGATGATCTTAGCCGATTCTCCTCCCTCAGACATAGATGATCTTAGCCGATTTTCTTCCCTCAGACATAGATGATCTTAGCCGATTTTCTTCCCTCAGACATAGGTGATCTTAGCCGATTCTCCTCCCTCAGACATAGATGATCTTAGCCGATTCTCCTCCCTCAGACATAGGTGATCTTAGCCGATTTTCTTCCCTCAGACATAGATGATCTTAGCCGATTTTCTTCCCTCAGACATAGATGATCTTAGCCGATTTTCTTCCCTCAGACATAGATGATCTTAGCCGATTTTCTTCCCTCAGACATAGGTGATCTTAGCCGATTCTCCTCCCTCAGACATAGATGATCTTAGCCGATTTTCTTCCCTCAGACATAGATGATCTTAGCGATTTTCTTCCCTCAGACATAGGTGATCTTAGCCGATTCTCCTCCCTCAGACATAGATGATCTTAGCCGATTCTCCTCCCTCAGACATAGGTGATCTTAGCCGATTTTCTTCCCTCAGACATAGGTGATCTTAGCCGATTCTCCTCCCTCAGACATAGATGATCTTAGCCGATTCTCCTCCCTCAGACATAGATGATCTTAGCCGATTTTCTTCCCTCAGACATAGATGATCTTAGCCGATTTTCTTCCCTCAGACATAGATGATCTTAGCCGATTTTCTTCCCTCAGACATAGGTGATCTTAGCCAATTCTCCTCCCTCAGACATAGATGATCTTAGCCGATTCTCCTCCCTCAGACATAGATGATCTTAGCCGATTTTCTCCCCTCAGACATAGATGATCTTAGCCGATTTTCTTCCCTCAGACATAGATGATCTTAGCCGATTTTCTTCCCTCAGACATAGGTGATCTTAGCCGATTCTCCTCCCTCAGACATAGATGATCTTAGCCGATTCTCCTCCCTCAGACATAGATGATCTTAGCCGATTCTCCTCCCTCAGACATAGATGATCTTAGCCGATTTTCTTCCCTCAGACATAGATGATCTTAGCCGATTCTCCTCCCTCAGACATAGGTGATCTTAGCCGATTCTCCTCCCTCAGACATAGATGATCTTAGCCGATTCTCCTCCCTCAGACATAGGTGATCTTAGCCGATTCTCCTCCCTCAGACATACGTGATCTTAGCCGATTCTCCTCCCTCAGACATAGGTGATCTTAGCCGATTCTCCTCCCTCAGACATAGGTGATCTTAGCCGATTCTCCTCCCTCAGACATACGTGATCTTAGCCGATTCTCCTCCCTCAGACATACGTGATCTTAGCCGATTCTCCTCCCTCAGACATAGATGATCTTAGCCGATTCTCCTCCCTCAGACATAGATGATCTTAGCCGATTCTCCTCCCTCAGACATAGGTGATCTTAGCCGATTCTCCTCCTTCAGACATACGTGATCTTAGCCGATTCTCCTCCCTCAGACATACGTGATCTTAGCCGATTCTCCTCCCTCAGACATAGATGATCTTAGCCGATTCTCCTCCCTCAGACATAGATGATCTTAGCCGATTCTCCTCCCTCAGACATAGGTGATCTTAGCCGATTCTCCTCCCTCAGACATAGGTGATCTTAGCCGATTCTCCTCCCTCAGACATAGTTGATCTTAGCCGATTCTCCTCCCTCAGACATAGGTGATCTTAGCCGATTCTCCTCCCTCAGACATAGATGATCTTAGCCGATTCTCCTCCCTCAGACATAGGTGATCTTAGCCGATTCTCCTCCCTCAGACATAGATGATCTTAGCCGATTCTCCTCCCTCAGACATAGATGATCTTAGCCGATTCTCCTCCCTCAGACATAGATGATCTTAGCCGATTCTCCTCCCTCAGACATAGGTGATCTTAGCCGATTCTCCTCCCTCAGACATAGATGACCTTAGCCGATTCTCCTCCCTCAGACATAGATGATCTTAGCCGATTTTGGCTCTCCTGTTTAGGTCCTTTGATTTACTTATTCCCAAAGACCTTTAAATTATTTGGCTTTCCAATCGTTTGACTTTCAGCGTACCTGAAGAAGGTTATTCCAACTAAATTAGTTGTTTTTATTACACTTGGACACAAATTATATAAAAGTGCTTTTATTGCTATTCTGTTTTAGTCACAGTAGTGTTTTCAATGATTTCCACCTGTACCCTAAAATGAGTGCAAGTCAGTCCCAGTCTGCAGTCCTTGTACAAATGATTTCTTGTGGTATGTAATAAATGACTAGAGCCTGTATCCGTCACCTGTGGCATGGACCCTGGGATTTTCATTTGTGTCTGACTAAATCTGCACTTCATAAGAATTCTTCATTACCAGTTCTTGAGTACTATTTTTAGCTCAACAGACCCAAAGGGTCATGTGATCTTTTGCCATTTCTTGGCATCCGTCATCCTTGTCACCTGCAAAATTGTAAATCTTTTATGTCATCACTGGACCAATATGAACCAAACACCACCTTAGGGCATTCCTGTTTAAACATTTGTCAGATAAGCACAACATCCAAACAGTGTGGCTGCTGTTACTATAAATAGAACATAAGAGTGAAAAACACCTGAAGAGCCAAGAAAACCTTATTTTTCCACCACATGAATGGAAATTTAAATAGTAGTTCAATTTTTATGTAGTAAAAAGGCAGATTTCCTATATTAATTATGGTTTTCGAGATTCACTTAATTGTAGTGAAACTGGAGCAGGAGGAGCCCTTTTTGACTTGCTTGTCATATCATGCAGTGCCTGCCATAGATCTTTATTAATTTTATTCTAATGCAGTCTATGTACAACTTTTGATCTCAAAGACTCAGGTCCTGGGGTTTTCATTTGTTAAAGGTTGATTGTGTGTATCATAATTAGATTTTTGCTGTTTCTGTTTCTAAGTGGCCGGGACATATAGTGTTACCCATGTCCGTAATTCCAAAATAAAACAGTTGCGACCACTTTTTTTCGCTATGCTTTGAGATATTGACTTGATATTTGGTATGTGGGTGCATAATGATAAGTTACAGATCAAGTTTACGCTTTGTTTCGATCCAATGGTTTTGGCCGAGTTATAGCCCTTGGACTTTGAAATTTGGCCAAATATTTAGTTGTCACCACTTTTTTTCGCTATGCTTGGAGATATTGACTTGATGTTTGGTATATGAGTGCATAGTGATGAGTTACAGATCAAGTTTACATTTCGTTCCGGTCCAATGATTTTTGGCCGAGTTATGGCCCTTGGACTTTGAAATTTGGCCAAATATTTAGTTGTCACCACCCAGCTGGCACACTACGTATTTACAACGTTGCAGTTTGGTTGCTGTTTGGTCAGGTCCCTTTCTTACGTGAAAATTACGTTGCCACAACGTATTTTAGATACGTGATGTGCAAGTCGTTGTGACAACGTATTTTCCAACGTTTTTGTTACGTACGGATATGGTCTTGATGCTAACGTAAAAACTCAAACGTAATTATTACGTCCTGGTAACGTATTCAGAATACGCTATATGCAAGACGTTGTGACAACGTACTTTCCAACGTTTTTGTTACGTACGGATATGGTTTTGATGCTAACGTAAAAACTCAAACGTAATTATTACGTCCTGGTAACGTATTCAGAATACGTTATATGCAAGTCATTGTGACACTGTAGTTTGAACGTTTTTGTTACGTACGGATATGGTCTTGATGTTAACGTAAAAGCTCAAACGTAATTTTTACGTCCTGGTAACGTATTTCAGGATATATTTTATATGCAAGTCATTGTCAGACAACCGTATTTTAATATAAAGATAAATCATTAAGGTATATCACTGGAAAAGGGAAAGGATCTTAATTAAAAAGTGAATTGTTCAAATTGGAAGGTATTCCCTAGACATGACTTTGAATTTGATAGTAGTTGATCTCCTGATTCCAAAAATGCATGGTTGATAGGGACTTTTTGCATTTCCAGGTTCATCAGTAAAAATGTGACTAAGTTGTGTTGCTATTTAGCTACATTTTTGCGTTAAGATGATACAACTGGCTATAGATAGTTGTATATCAATAGCAATAAAAAAAAACATAATAATTTTTTTTAAAACGCCATGTACGAGGATCGAATCGGTGACAAAGACAAAGACAAATGTGGCCTCTTGATCGTTAATCTTTCCACTGAACTTAGTAGAACGTGATGTATAAGGTAATATATACAAATGTACAGACAATGGACAAAAGTATTCGCATGCTTCCAATTTTCCCTATATATTTCATATAAAACTACAATTTTTCAGAAGCTTTTCCTGAAGTCAATTCACACCCGATTTCGATAATTTTTATATCAATAAAAACAGAATTGTATGTAGTTTTACTGTATAATTTCAAAATAATTTTCTATGATAAACATTTTGAGAATATACAAGCTAAATACACAACTGAATTAATTTTTTTCGAAATACAATGCTTTAATAGATAGTACCTTTGTAGAAAAAATATTTAAGTTTGTGTTTAAATCATGGCGATTTGAAAAACATGCTTCAAAAAGTTATTTCAAAATGACTACTATAAACTACATATCTTTCTGCTTTCCTTGATGAAATAATGATTAAAATCGGACGTGAATTGATTTCAAGATAATATTTTGAAAAACTGTAGTTTTATATGAAATATATAGGGTAAATTGGAAGCGTGTGAATACTTTTGTTCATTGTCTGTATCTCCAAGATTTAATTACTTGCAATAAAATTATCATATCCAAAAATTAGAAGTACTTTTCCTACAATGCGGAAATTCAGTGTGTCCGTCAACGATTCGATAATAGAAAGTTATTGCTATTTCCGGAGTTTGAATTTGCTACCAAAATTCAAATCATTTTGATGTTTTGTGACAATTTTAACAATTTCTTTGATGTCCCGAACATACAACAACCTCGAGTTTAGAAGCTAGAAATATAAGGTTAGTCAATAGAATTACATCTATGAATGAGCAATCCAAATTGATTTAAGATGGCAACAAATCAAGATTACCTTGGGTAAATAACCAACTAAAAAAGTTAATTAACAAGAAAAACAAGTTATATAAAAAGAAAAAATGTAATCCCAAGTATAAAGAACAATATCAGAAAACTAAAGCCAAGCTCCAGAACGAAATGAGAAACTCACACTGGCGATATATAGAAAACATGATTTTTGATATTGAAATAAATGAACCAGATCAACCAAGCTTCAAAAATACACCCAAAAAACTTTATTCTTACATAAAAAGCCAGAAAAATGAAAACACCGGCATAGCTCCCCTACGAAGTGAAGGTACCCTACACTCACATCCATCTGAGAAAGCAAATATACTAAACAAACAGTTTCAGTCTGCTTTTACATCTGAAGCAAACACTAACATTCCAGATAAAGGTCCTAGTACTCATCCCACAATGGAACCCATAAAAATCTCTAGGGATGGTGTTTATAAACTCATCAAAAACATAAACCCTAGTAAAGCTACTGGTCCTGACACCATCGCAGGCAGAGTACTGAAAGAAAATATTGATATATGTACAGACATCCTCACATTATTATTCACCAAATCATTGGAAACAGGCAAAGTACCATCTGACTGGAACCACGCAAATGTCACGCCTGTTCTCAAAAAAGGAGATAAACACAACCCAGGTAACTACAGACCTATATCCATAACATGCATAGCTTGCAAATTACTCGAACATATTTTTGCCAGCAACATGATGCAACATCTAGAAACCAACAACATACTTTATGAATTACAGCATGGATTTAGGGCAAAACGATCATGTGAGTCACAAATAATTTCTTTAATACATGATTTATCACAAAACAATGACAAAAATATACAAACAGATTTGATAATAATGGACTTCGCAAAAGCTTTCGACAAGGTACCACACAAAAGACTGCTGTACAAAATGAAATACTTTGGCATATCAGAACAAATCATAAACTGGGTTAAATCTTTTCTCTCAAACAGAACTCAAACAGTACTTTTAGAAAATATGACATCATCAAAAATACCAGTCACATCCGGTGTCCCACAGGGTACAGTTCTGGGACCAATACTTTTTCTAATCTACATTAACGACCTCCCTGAATACATCAAACATAGCCGTATCCGACTTTTTGCAGATGACAGTATGATCTATCGACAAATCAAATCACAAAGCGACTGCCTCAAGCTCCAAGAAGATCTCGAAGCTGCCATAAAATGGGAACAAGACTGGCTCATGTCATTTCACCCAGACAAGTGTAACATCATGAATATAACAACCAAGAGAAATCCAATCCACTTTTACTATAACATGCATGGCCATATATTAGAATCTGTTCAACACGCAAAATATCTAGGTGTCACAATCTCAACAGACCTAAAATGGAACACCCACATCCAACAAACTGCCGCCAAAGCAAACAAATTATTATGTTTTATCAGAAGAAATCTAAAAGTACAATCACAAACGATAAAAGAACGAGCATATCAAACCCTAATAAGACCCAAATTTGAATACTGCTGCACTGTTTGGGATCCTCACACAAACGAAAACATCAACTCGCTAGAAAAGGTACAGCGACGGGCAGCCAGGTATACATGCAACAGACATCATAACACTAGCAGTGTGTCTGAAATGTTAAACACCATGAATTGGCAAACTCTACAAGAACGCCGACTAAGAACTAGGCTCATAATGTTTCATAAAGTAATAAATGAAAATATCGCTATCCCTACACAAAATATATTACTTCAGAGCCAGTCTACGACAAGATCTTCCCGAAAAGACTCCTACAGACAAATCCAATGCAATAAAGACAGTTATAAATTTTCTTTCTTTTGTCAAACCATTAAAGACTGGAACAAATTATCCCCTGACATAACCAAAAACACCACTACAGAATCCTTCAAGGGTGCACTCACTCACAATGTGCTCCTTGATACTTATCCACACAGAATAAAATAAACAGAAATCATGTTTTTATCTTAATAAATGAAAAATAAAAAATAAAAAAATTGTAAAAATCCTAAATTAAAAGAAAAATTGTAAAAACTGATAATATAAAACTAAAAAATAAAATAACAATTATATCAAATAAATTATCTATGTTCTGAAAATTTTTATAAATTTGAAAACATTTTACCAGGCATGCGCCGGAAAGTAAACATCAGTACGTTGATGGTTTTCCGTAACCAAAGAAGAAGAAGAAAATACTGTGTTGACGCCAATTGTCATTCAGAATTTCAATCATTGTTAAATTTTGTGTCGAGCTCCCTGAGCCTCATTGGCCTCAATTGCCACAGGGGCTCGCAGTTATATTTTCACATCGCCAGGTATATGTAAAAAGAGCATATACCTGGCGATGTGAAAATATAACTGCGAGCCCCTGTGTCAATTGCATGTATTACAGACATTTTTACATAGACTCTTAAGATCAGATGAAGGTTAGAGGCATCCGATTTTCATTTTGTCTAGGAACCTCGAACATTTAATTTTTATTTCATTTATTAATTCAGCTTGATTTAACTTAAATTTTAAGCCAAAGGTATCATTTTCAAGTTCAGATAATAACATGCATGCAATAGGGATCATTCACCGCTTTTCCCGTTTGGTGACGCTGCTGTTCCATAAGTGGTTACATGTGCGCTTGAATCACAAAGACGCTTGTATCTAACGTTAACCTAATGACGGCACAAACTTGGACAGTGCAAAGCTTTAACTAGTACAGCGCGGGTGGTATTACTTGTTAACAGTTAGAAGTATAGATTTAGTTGACGAGTATACGGTATGTAAAATAAAAGTATAAGTCTTAAAGTCATATGAAAAGAGTTTTATTATGAACATATTAAGAAATACAACAGACGTTTACAAGCCATATCGGCATGTACGTTGGTGTAGCCTAGTGTACATGATGTTAGGTCTATCTATATTTAAGTAATCTTCAAATCTAAATCACACTCTTTAAAATTAGTTGGTACAAAATTATACATATAATATATTCCTTTTTTGTGTAGTGTTATTAACTGTTAAAGATTCGACAACAAGCGGATTAATCATAGCATTTATTTTGGAAAGATTTTGAGCAGATGTATTATGAATAGTTAAATAAAGAAAATTCGCTGTTTCTTACTATTTTAAATTATTTTCGACAGATTTTGGTAGCACTCAAATAGTTTGTACAATCAGACTGGCGGATCATGGTACAAAGCCTGGAACTGCCATACAATGTAAAACTAAAGACTCAAATTGTCACCGACAGAATTCCTCTGGGTTTTAAGTGGAATTCGTGCTGCTCAATCTTCAGTTTTCTGTGTAGTTTTTATTAGACCACTGTTTATCATTTTTACCTTTTTCGATTGGCCATTGCATTGCCTGCCCGTCTTCGATTTATGACTTCCGATAACTCTTTTGGCATCTACAAACAAACTTTTCTTATCTGTTGACCTATTCACGCACCACTATACTATCCCCATTATCAAATTTATTTCATTGTAGTATATATGGGCTGTTTAAAAAAAAATGACTCCAACATGTGAAAAAAATGTCCAAATTAAACTCACTCCTAAAAACTTTCTGCTGATAATTTTCAATGTTGTATACATTGAAGTAAATGAAACAAGAAAGAAACTATGAACAGTTAAGCAATAAATTTTTAAGAACCTTTTATTGAACACAAATTGGCATGAAAAACATGTAAAACACATACTTATTCTATATCAGTTAAACAATCTTCAGTCTCCATTATTTTGTATAATGGTTTCTCAAACAATGTAACTGATATAAATGACTTTTTGTGCAAAATATTGGGTTATTGGTAGTTGTAGTTTTTCTTAAAAGCTATTTTTTATGAAAAATTCTCAATATTTTTTGTCCAATCTACCTGATAAAGTTTTTATTATCAAAATGATAACGAATATTTTTACTTAAGACAGCAAAATTGTCAAACTTTAAAGATAAGTAGCCATTTGTAAAAAAAAATCGCAATGTTTTTTCTACAACCAATTATTTTGCGATCTTTCAGATCGCAAAATAATTGGTTGTAGAAAAAACATTTTGTCTATTTTTGTTGCACTCCTGACATTTTAAAATGCCAACATTGAACAGTGATGTTACTATTAACTCATACAATAATCTTTACCTGTTTCAATGAAATATTTGTACAGAAATGACAGTATTTGGAAATTTGTAACAATTGTTTGCCATACACACTTCTTTAATACCCAGTTTTAGCAGCAATATTTTTAATTACATTTGAAAATTTGTATTATACCACTCTGATATATTAGATAAATCATAAAGAAATAATTAGAATATTTTTATAGGCTAGAAAAGGCAATTTATTATAAATTATCATTATTTTATCAATGGTACTATTTTATCAGGATATGTTGCACTCCTGACATTATATTGCCATCAAGAAAAAGAAGAGTTATTAACTTAAAAACAATTCACAGGGGAAAAAATCAGTTGGGTGTTCTTTCACGCATTAGTTTTACCAAGTTTTAATGATATGTAATTGTTTCTTAAAGTAACATTTTTTTAGTTATTTGTAACTTGTTTACAGCCATACTTCTCGAAAATTCCAACTTATTTTTGAAATATACTATACAAAAACATTTAAAACATGTATTAATCTAAATTAATATTGAAAATAGATGTTTAATGTACAATTACAAGTATTTTTTGGATACTTAGAAAATTGATTATATCAAATTTCAATGATTTTTAAATATTTATGTCAGGAGTGCAACATTTACATGGTCAACTATAAATTATCTATAAGAAAATAGATAAATGCATTTATCATAAACTTTATCAAGTCAATTAATCTCCAATAGCTAATGAACCTAGAAAACATGTTCCCTTGTCAGAGAATGTCTCTAGTATTAATACCTAATAGATATTAAAGCATGAGACCATTTAAAATGAACAAAAATGCTTTATTACATAAAATTAAAAGCACATAAAATGCTATTGGCACTTTTAATTTTTTCAAACATTATTCTAAACTTGACAGAATCTCATTTTATTTAAATCATCCATATAAAAAGCTATAATTTAGACTGTGTAGAAGATCACTTAAAACTAGTTGCACTCCTGACATGAATCAAATGCTTCTGTGAGAGATATTTTATGTATCTCAAACAGGTAAATGGGTTTTATCTGTTCTCTTGGTCAGTCTCTGTTGAAATAGAAAGACAAATGTGATTTTAGTTACATTTAAAAGAAAATATGTCTAAGAAAATATCAAATGTTGCACTCCTGACATTTGAGGGTGCTGCCTTTAATGTGACATTCTTGGCCTTACTACTGATTTTAGTGTATCCTTTAACTATGGTTTTGAAGCAGCAATGATGTATTAAGGTTTATTTATACCCCATATCTTTGAAAACTAAAAGACAACATTTCTACAATGTAATTTAGGAAAACTTGCATAAATGTTTGTTGCACTCCTGACTAGGTACATCTTTTTTACAAAGCCATATTTTTATGCAATAATAAATGTGAAGCATGATCTATTGCTATCTTAAAGTATGTCAACATATCAAAGTTTGTGATGAAATAGATTTTGATAACATATTGTTTGATTTAGCACTGTGGTAGGTTGTTGAAAATTAAGGATTTTTTAAAGTGTCACAAAAAAGTGTTGCACTCCTGACAATTTTGACATGTTTTTTGGACATATTTTTTTTTGTTATTCTAGATATCATAAAGATTTTTTGCAGTAACAAACATCAAATCATTACAGATCTTTTGAACTATTTAGATCCAATAAAATCATAAAAATGAGTAAATTAGACAGCTATAGCAGTAGGAGCCATTTATTTTGAAACTGCCCATATGCCACATTATTTTTTGTGGGTTTATTCCATTCTAATGCAGGTAAAAACGTTATTTATAACTTAAGTTAGCTGCATGTTATTGAAATGAACAGTCAAACGATTTGAATTACAATTTCAGAAATGCTACGAAAAAATCGGAATTTGCATAAAACCCAGCGTTCTATACAATTAAAAAAACCATAGATAAAATGTAAACTACACGATTGGAAATGTACGGACTACTGGGTTTGGTGCTTAACACCACTTTCAACAAATTTCAATTATATCGTTGGGGTCAGTTTTATTGGTGGAGGAAAACGGAGTGCACAGAGAAAACCACGTACCTGCCACAAGTCGCTGGCAAAATTTATCACATAATGTTGTATCGCCTGGGCGAGATTCAAACTCATAACATTAGTGTTGATAGGTACTGATTGCATAGGTAGTTGTAAATCCAACTACCAAGCGATCACGTCCACGAAAACCCCTAACGGACTACTGAGTTAAATATTGTAGGGAATGTCAGTTTAGTTTTTTCTTTCTTTAAACTGGATATATCATACAGATAAAAGAATATTTTTTTTTAATCATTAGCCGTTTTTGGATTTATTTTGAATAAACTCCCCTTTCAAAGATATGAAGTACCAACTATGTTACTTGAAAAGGTGTCTACACACACAGATAGTCCATTTGTTGATTAATACAAGTTTTTTTTAAATTATTAAAATTTTATATTACTGCCTAAAGGTATAAATGAATTTGTTGTGTTCCTGTGTATTGTACATTTTGGTTTTGATTTTTTACCCTTTTACCCAGATTTTTATTATTGGTCATAAGTGGTTAACAAATTTCCCAGAAGTTAGAACAAAAATTCTGCTTCAGAGTGCATTTTTTTTTCAGTTACAAAAATGTAGCATCGAAATCTTTTTATAAGAGTTAAATACACCCTTTTCCCCTATTAGTACTAATGTTCATGTAAGAAATGAAATGTGATACATGTATACACTGTTAGGAATTTAATTAATAACCTAATATACCTGTCGTTCTGTAGTCAACTGTTCAAGCGAAATGGTTTTAAGTATAAGATACAGTACTATTTAAAAAAAAATACAGAATTTTCCTATTCATGTAATGCCCTTATAACATGAATAGGAAAATTCTGTAAACTCGTTCTCAAACAAAACTGTTCTCACGACTATTTATTTTATAAATTATAACATTATTGTACAAGTTAAACTACTATTGAAACAAAAGAAGTTGCACCTATTGCGGGATATTCAATACGGGCCGCTTCTCTTTTGTTTAAAATAGTACTGTACATGTATTTTATACTTAAAACCATTTCACTTGAACAGTTGACTATAGAACGACAGGTATATTAGGTTATTAATTAAATTCCTAACGGTGTATACGTGTATCACATTTCATTTCTTACATGAACATTAGTACTATAGGGGAAAAGGGTGTATTTAACTCTTATAAAAAGATTTCGATGCTACATTTTTGTAACTGAAAAAAAAATGCACTCTGAAACAGAATTTTTTTTCTGGGAAATTTGTTTTCCCTTTATGACCAATAATAAAAATCTGGGTAAAAGGGTAAAAAAATAAAACCATAATGTACAATACACAGGAACACAGCAAATTCATTTAATTGACGTGTCCTTGTAGGTGTAAAACCACTAATTAATTTCTTTAAGGTTTTCTACTAAATTTGTGTTTTTTCAAGCCTACCTGGTCATTTTATCTTAAGTTTAACCTTTCCAAGACCATATATTTTCTGAAACGTGCATGATTCCTCTACGTTCTGTCAAAATATCAGGGCATGTTTAAAATCTTGTAGTGAAATGCCATGCTACGGAAAACACCTACTCTAAAAATAGCTCGGTCATCCCCAAGAAATTCAGTATGTATAGGTCATGCATCAAATTAACTTCAATTATCAATTTTAATTAGTCCATTCCATTCAGTAGTTTTCACAATACTACAAAGTGAAAGGAACTTTTTTCTTGAAAAGTGACTACTTTCGTATATGTTCCAAGCTCTGATTGGTGAATTAGTGGTTTGACACCTGTACCCAACGTTAACAATTCAAGCGTCCTCGAAATTAAAACGTTCTGCTAACCACTTATGGAACAACAGCGACGTCTGTCGAAAGAAATTTGGTGAATGATCCCCATTAAAAATTATGTCTTTAATGTAGATCATATGAAAATTGCAGACTTCCTTATGTTGTCCCCATCTTAGATATGCAAATTATCAAATGGCACCTCATTTCTGGCTATACTACATTTGTATTAGGAGGCAGGGGGCAGTAGCCTTTCTTTTTTTTTTATTTTTAAGACAGTATGATGATATATATAAATGAGACTGAATCAAATAACTTAAATTTCTTCTTTATAATTTCAGAGCTGGTTCATTTCTGTAAAAGTGGTAAACAAGTACAATTGGATTTGAGGTTATAAGCTGTTATAGGCACATGTATACAAATGTAATTGATCATGACCATGTGACTTTTCAACATAGCAAACCAGTCGAAATAATTCCTGCCCCCATGTAATATTGGAAACCACAGATGTCACCTGCTTCATGTCCTGTAATGTCAGACCGATCAACACATAGCTATAGCTAGACAACAGCAAATTTCACCATCATGTAATCAGAGGTAATCAATTTCATGTTCTTCTAGCCAGACAAGTCAACAACATTATATTTTACATCAAATAATCTAGTCCTGAGGCAATTTTATAGGGATTAAACTCTATCAGATCACGAAAGCTACCATGATGAACCAGAAATTAGACTTCATGCACAAAAGACATATTGATATACCTGTATATAAAATTAATGAAAGTAAGTTACGGTAAATAATGATACATTATTTGTACATGCATACACTTATACCAATAGAACTCCTCCCATATTTACAGTGTGTGGCTATCACAGAAACAAAGGGTTCTTTAGATGAACTTGTTACATTTAATTACATGTACACAATCTACTTCAAATACAGAACATTTCTTAAGAAGAGATTTACATGTATGTTAGATATCATGAGTTACAGTTGACTATAAAATCAAAATAAACAAATTTTAAAAAGGTCAACCTATCTGATAGAGATCCCACCCCAAAGACAAATTAACTGTACAGTACCTGTAATGAAATTTTGAGAAATCAATTAATAAGGAATATAGTTATGTAATAAAAACTGCAGAAAAAATGCCTAAAATTCCCAAGAGTAAATAAGTATGATCCTTTGTCAGAGCTTTGTAACATGGACTTAATTTTTTGGTTCATTTCTCCTATTCTTTTTAAAGTTTTCTATATTAAGTGTAGAAATAATAAAAGTATAATAAATGAAGATACATTTTTTTTTGTAATATTGGTCAGTAGAGAAGTACTGGGCATGGGTGATTATGCAGCTTAATTGCTATTTAATTAGATCACACCACTGATTGATCAATATAAATTTCCTCCCCACTGACTGCTTATATGTGCTTTTGTAATTTTCGTAATTTCTCGTTAATGAAATGAGATCATGAAAAACATTTTACATGATATGTTTATATCAAAAACTGCAAGATAAGTGCTGTCTTAAATCAATTTTTAATATAGAGATATAAGTTTGTTGCATATTAAGTGTAAGTTCCTTTCCGAGTCTAATGTTTTACATACTGTAATGCTTCTTCTAAAATTAAGTTTTAATTTTGATAATATTGTACTCTTGTAATAGATCTAAATGTTTGAACTGCACTTTTTTTGTACTATTTCTCTTCCAATTCTCCTCTGTTCCCATGGTGTTTTTTTTTTTTTTTTTACATAAATGGAGGTGTATCTTTTCTAGATTTGTCTTATCAATAAAATTTACATCCACAAAGCTTAAAATACAATACAGTTATCTCCTAAATATAATAATTTCAAGCTTCTGATCATGATCAAAATAGTTACTAAAAATACTTTCACCCCTAAAGTTGTTCGATTTAGCTGAAAATATTAATATCATATTATTTTTTTCAGAACCAATCCACCAATGAAGGGAGCTTTCCAGATGCTTGATGGAGAAAAAAAACTTTATAGTTTAAGGAAACCTTTCATTGTTCATTTAACTTTGTTGTTTTTTATATCTTACATTTTTTTGCTGACCAAATGTTAGAATTTGTATGTGGTTTTTTTTTGTATGCAAGTTTTGTGATTTATATCAGTATCAGTATGGTTGAGATAATGTGGGTTAGAGTTAATTATAAGGTTATGTTTATAATGGTATGATATAATATAATGTTGATTGAAAGTTGATTGGTTGAATGAGAATCATGATTTGTATGCCAGTATATAAATTGAAATTTATAACATTTAAAGTACAAATGTATTTGATTTTTTTTCAGATTTATTTAATTGTGTGTATTTATACAAGTTTCATGTTTTTCTTATTGGATTTATCATGTTAAACGGATAATTAATAGATAGAGTTAGGGTTATGCCATATGGTGTTTAACACCACTTTCGATGATATTTAATTTATATCATGGCGGTCAGTTTTATTGGTTGAAAAACCGGAGTACCCAGAGAAAATCACTGACCTGCCGTAAGTCACTGACAAACTTTATCACATAATTAATGTTGTATCAAGTACACCTCATCTAAGCGGATTGGAACTCACAACATTAGTGGTGATGCACACTGATTGCATAGGTAGTTATAAATCCAACTACCATACAATCACGACTGCCCCCATATTTAATAATATATATTTTTATCCCCCCGCGATAGCGGTGGGGGATATAGAAATAGCGACTGTCCGCCGTCACACTTTCTTGTTTATGCGATAACTTAGTAAACATGGATGGATTTGAATAATTTTTTGCATGTGGTTTGTAATTATCATTATCTTAGATGGGTTCTTACATGGTAATATTTGAAGCAAGGGTTTTGGGGGGAAATCATAGTTTTTGGTTGAAAAATCAACAATTTTGAGAATTGTGTCTTGTTTATGCGATAACTTTAGTAAACATGGATAGATTTGAATAATTTTTTGCATGTGGCTTGTAATTATCATTATCTTGGATGGGTTTTTACATGGAAATATTTGAAGCAAGGGTTTTGGGAGAAAATCTATATTTACATCAGAGGTTTACAGTGTTCAAAGTGGAGTACTTCCTGTATATTATTCAGGTCATGCTGCAATATACTCCATCCTTCAATAAAGTATGTTATACATTAAGACTGCAAGGCTGCTTTCTATAAATATATAAAACTAAATATTATGCAAGTGCGAGGGGATACGTCATGCATTTATGCGCTAGGCAGTTCTTTTATTTCTTTAAGAAAGAAAGAAAAATTAGGGTTATATTTTTTCTCTGTAGGGGATGCGATATATTGGTTTTGATATTTTTATTTTGAATTGCTAAGTTTAAAAGATTATTGTTCTTTGTTATATTTTTATATACAATTAACAAGAAAATTTTGGGGTTACAGCTTTTTCAGGATTGGGATGTGTACACTGGTAGATCTTACTATGAAGCTTACGCTTCAGGACCCCTTATATCCCGGAAACAACTTTTTTAATGAACTAACTTTTCAACAAAATTAATGGAGTTTTTTTAAGTCTTTGTTATTAAAATAAGGCTATTTTAGTAATAGAATCATAAGTCAATGGGTTAAAGTACTTAATATTGACCTTAGAATATGTTCCAATTTCATATGGCCTCAAAATGTCCCTGTAATTAGTAAAATTTCCAAACTTGTATGAGGGGTTTCAGCACTTGAATCCCAAGCTGTATGGGCTCCTTGACTTAGCCAGAATCTATTCATAGCCTACATTTTGGCAGTTGGATCCTCGAATCCTTCGTTGGTGCACAGTTTAATAGTTTGACAGCTCAGTCCTTATGCTAGAACCAATCGGAACCACAAACAGACATATGAATTCTTAATTCAGGCTGCACTCATCTGGCTTGTCCATTCAAACACCAAAAATCAAGACTCACCTCTTTATCCTAACGATCCCCCTCTAATGACCTTCCTCTCTAGTAATTTAAAGAATGAACAAATTCTTTTTTCTGTGTATTGATGTTGGGTGGTGTGATCTTGGTTCCTACAAATTTTTCTTCGTTTTTTGGTAATTTTCTATTATATCTTTTTTAATGTTTAATGTTAAACTAAAGAATAGATGTATAAGTCAAGTTTGGTCCATAGTTAGCAGGCCTAAGCAGGGTGATATTTTTATATGTATACATGTATTTCTGCTGTTTCCTTAGCTAGCAACTAGTGCTTCAGTTCCCATATTTATTGAGATATTTCTGTTTTCTAGCATAAAATGCTTATATCCCAGTACAGCAATTTAAATAAAAATCTGAGATATAGTGGTTAAATTTAAAAAAAACAATTATCAGGATCTCCCATAGAACAACACCATTGAAGAAGATACCTTCCGTTACCCAGACCTCTTTGCAGGTGGGAAAGGGATCAATATTTGGCCCATTGTCAAGGACTCCACCCCAACACCCTGTTCATGGCCCTTTTGACCTTGTTGGTTATTCTTGCTGGCTGCAAAAGGGCCCACATAATAGTTCAGGGAGCTTAAAATGTAGGTCCTCCACTGGATGTGTACCTGTTCATTACTTCTAGACATGTTATCTATATACATCTTAATGCAACTTTCACAAGATAAAGATTTTTAGTACATTTATTATACATGTTTTTTAATCTGATATATTTATTATTACCGGACATATTTATATTTGTATAATAATTACATCTAAACATTTTGGCATCTTTAAAATAGATTATGATGGGAGGAGTCTGAGAGTAGAAAGAGTGTTTCATCATCTGTAAAAATTGCAATAATTTGGATTAATAAATGTTTAGAACTTTATATTTTATTAGTTAACTCAAAAAAATTAAGAACCTGGGATGGAAATAAGAACATCACAAAAGGTCCTTAAATACACAAAAAATAATGTAGTTGCATGGTGTAACGGTCTTAATGTGATTATAGTTACCCTATTATCCAAATTACGTTGTCACAATGCTTCGACAACGTAATTTGGCTATAAAAGTCCTTTTAGGGTTGTATATTGTAGTTGTATAACTATAAAGAGATGGTTGTAGTTGCGTCGTCTAAAGGCGTAGTTACGTTGTGTAAAGATCCCTAGGTGGTCGTAGTTACGTTGTGTATAGATCCATAGGTGGTCGTAGTTACGTTGTGTAAAGGTCCCTAGGTGGTTGTAGTTACGTTGTCGAAAGGTCCCTATGTGGTTGTAATTACGTCATGTAAAGGTCCTTTGGTGGTTATAAATACGTCGTATAAAGGTCTTATGATGGTTGGTAGTTACGTTGTGTAAACGTCCTTAATTAGTTGTAATTACCTCGTATAAAGGTCTTGTGATGGTTGGTGGTTACGTTGTGTAAACGTCCTTACATGGTCATGGTTGTCGTTTGGTTGTAGAATGGTCTTTTACTACGTAGTACCACAACGTGGTATTTACGTCTAGGGAAGTCTACAAATCGGCGTAGTTAAAACGTAAAATTATTACGTTGTAACAACGAAAACGTTACGTTGTCACAACGTTTTGACAACGTAATTTGGCTAGTAGGGCACTTTCTTTCGCTATGCTTGAGGTATTGACTTGATTTTTGGAATGAGAGTGTATAATCATAAGTTACAGATCAACTTTGAAATTCATTTGTTATTCTTAGCCTATTACTGAGGGAATTAAAAAAGGGTGAAACATTTGCGAGCCTCCTTAATATTCACGGCAGGGACATTCGTGTCGTTCCGACACATCTAGTTTTTATTATGATATATTTTCTCCAATTTTGGTCTGGTATGGAGGATCAACTTTATTTATACAAATCTGAATCTCCTCTACAATAAGGACCATCCGTACTGTGGTTTCAGTGAAGATTGAAATGAAATGTCTTAGCAATTGATGCACTCAGGTTATGTTTAGATGAAAGGCTAGCATATGTATCCTTATGCTCATGTGCACTCTTTGACAGATTTTCACAAAATTTCGGCAAAATCTCATTCCAAGTATATTTAAATTAAATTCTAAAGTGGGTGACATGGGAATACTTTTTTGGGGTAAAATATTTATTTTTAATGAAAAACTGAGAAAACAAATAGTATTGCTCATTGGTGTTCGTTTTGAATTGAAATTGAAAAGTTAATGCTGATAATGATGAACTCCAAGTGTTAACAATAGTTCATATGGTCTTTAGCCAGGTCATCTTACAAAGGAAAGAATTAAGTCATTAAAATTGTTGGCAATGTCCATTGCTTTTTTGAAAGTTTGTTAATTAAATCTCACAAGTGCATTGAACTATGTTGATAGAAATATCACATAAAAGGTCACTTTAGAGTTTAATTACTTGTTGATACTTTGTTGTTTTTTATCTTGGCTTTACATTTGTATGGATAAATAACAAAAAGCTCTGTTTGATAAATGATAAAATCAGTCGATTACCTATAGACACAAACTTTATTGCAAATTTTTGTCTTGAGACCCACAACCATCAATATTTTGTTTGTACAAGAATATGATGAAGGTAATTTTGACATAAGTGCAAAAACAATCTTCCATTCTTGGTGAACAATACATAGAACCTGACATTATATGTCTGTTACAGGTTTGTGTTACGAGTATTTAATTCCACTTTCAACAATATTTTAGATGTATCACGCTAGATAGTGTTATTGGTGAATGAAACCAAAGTACTATGAAGAGCTCTAACTTGTTTCAAGACATTGACATGCTTCATCACATATAGTTGTATCTCGCATACTTAACCAAGGGCGAGAACCAAACTCACAACAAGGTATTGAATACATAGGTAGTTATAAATGCAACTACCATACGATCACGACGGCCCCCAATTGAAAAAAGATGTAGAACACATATAAAGAATGACAGAAATGTACGAGAGGTTTGGAGAAATGAGACTCCATAAGGATGAATGATTGTTGTTTAATGCAAGGTCAGCAATTTTTCAGCTATGTCGAGAACAAAATGAGATGATGATGAGGTCCACTTTGTACTTGTTCAACACGCTTTACTTGATTTTTATAGTGCTAGCTGATTAAAGTAACAGTCTGTAGGTAGAACTGTCGCTCCACTAGGACATGAATATTCAGTGACCCTGAGCCAACCAGTCTTTGTTCTCAATACTGAAAGCTTTCTCCTGAGCCAACCAGTCTTTGCTCTTACTCCTGAAAGCTTTCTCCTGAGCCAACCAGTCTTTGTTCTTATTCCTGAAAGCTTTCTTCTGAGCCAACCAGTCTTTGCTCTTACTCCTGAAAGCTTTCTCCTGAGCCAACCAGTCCTTGCTCTTACTCCTGAAAGCTTTCTCCTGAGGTAACCAGTCTTTGTTCTTACTCCTGAAAGCTTTCTCCTGAGCCAACCAGTCTTTGTTCTTACTCCTGAAAGCTTTCTCCTGAGCCAACCAGTCTTTGCTCTTACTCCTGAAAGCTTTCTCCTGAGCCAACCAGTCTTTGTTCTTACTCCTGAAAGCTTTCTCCTGAGCCAACCAGTCTTTGTTCTTACTCCTGAAAGCTTTCTCCTGAGCCAACCAGTCTTTGTTCTTACTCCTGAAAGCTTTCTCCTGAGCCAACCAGTCTTTGTTCTTACTCCTGAAAGCTTTCTACTTACTAACTTAGAGGAGAAGCATCAAATACCAATATTATAGTCTTTGGTTTGAAAGGCTTTGAGAAATGAGACTACACATGGTATACAGTGACCCCTACCCCCTGATGTATGCAGGCCATTGCAGGGCTTTCAATATTTTTCAAGTCTACCAGTACTTCACTATTTGCAGGTGGTACTTTTTTATTAAAATTTGAACAATTTTCATGTATATATTATACAACACCCCTTACTGAAAGGCCTGTGTATGTGTATTAAAATACCAAAACTAGTTTTCAAAATTTTATTTCTATTGTGAAAAAAACCCAGCTAAACATTATAAATAACATACAGTAAATAAAACATTTAAGAAAAGATTATGCATTGTTTCATCTTTTCAATATAAAACATAATTGATTGTACCAATTTATTTCTGGAAAATTCTGTCCAGGAATATAAAGTTTATTTTAAAAAAAGTATTAAGGCATTAATACATATACTGGCTTTTCCTAATTGACTGACAATACTGTTTACGTAGAATGAGGTATGGATATATAGTACTCTCTTAACTATACAGTTGACCCTTTGAACTAATGGTATATAAACCCAGACAATAAGATAGAATGACCTAGGGATATATAATACCTTCTTAGCAATACAAGTTTCCTTTTGAGGGTTAGTGTTATGGTGTTTAATGCCACTTTCAACCATATTTCAGTTTATCGTGGCAGTCAGTTTTATTGGTGGTGGAAAACAAAGTACCTGGATAAAACCACCGACCTGCCGCAAGTCACTGACAAACTTGATCTCATAATGTTGTATCAAGTACACCTCTCCTGAACGGGATTTGAACTCACAACGTTAATGTTGAAAGACACTGATTGCATAGGTAGTTAACCTCTTGTCCTCTTGAACTAAGGATATATATACCCACACAATAAGATATTAATGGCAGAATTAACTAACACTGTTATTTACTAAATGTTTAATGCTTTCTTGAAGCTACATTCTAATTAAAAGGAAATCTTTAATTACTCCCCCTTTTCTGATAAATCACTGCATATCCGAAAAAGGGGAGAGAGCAATTAAAGACCTAATTTTAATTAGATAAAGCTGGTACTGACAGTGAATATAGACTTTAATTCTTTGGTAATTTAAAGCTAAACAATCACTGCATATTATCTATATCTTTACATTTCAATTATATTGGAGGGTTAGAGTTAAGGGTAGTGTTAAAGGATGTATATCATCCCATTCAGCTATACCATGAACTACCATACTTAATGGGTTGAGACAGATTTGGGACGACAGCTATAAAGAACTGTCCACTGAAATCCTCTGCCACGAATAGGAATCTTGAAATTTTAACACTTCAGGGTATTCCTAGCACATGACCAAGAATAAGTTGGTGGTGTTAGATGTGTGGTTGGATGTCAATGACCTCTACCACTAGGCTACCCAAAAGCCCTAATCATGTTTGTTTAAGTACAGGTAATGTCTAAGTATATTTGTATTGAAAAGAATATGAACAACTTTGCAATATTAATTTAATAATATCAATTGGTAATTAAAATTCATTGATTTTATAACTGATTTGTGAATTTTACTCAATAATTTCAATTACTGCTAGTAATATTAGTAAAGTACATGTATTTAAATAATATCTAAATTAATATTTTCAACATTAAAAAAATTCTACCCTGATATAAAAAATACTATTGTTAAACAGCTGAAGAGCTGTGTTGACACTGATATTGTTTTATTTACAGAACATAACATTATGAAAATACCCAACATTCTTACATCTTAGACCACAATAAATTCATAGTTAGTCTTTTGCTGTAGATATTTGAAGAAAATAAAACAGGGGTGGGATAACAATTTTTGCAAAAAGAAAAACTCTTTTATAAAAAATAATTATGAATTATAATTGGTCTACCTTAATATGCAGTGTTAACATGTGTTAGTACTTAGTCTGTGGGTTAAAAGGTTAGATATTGTATCTAATTTTTCTTCTTCAAAAATATACATAAAATCAAAATAAGCGATTATTGCTTGTTAATAAAAAAAATCTTCACCCTTAAAAACCTCCAAAATTATATCAAAACGAAACTTGACACCACAAAAAAAATGTAAAAATCATATGAAAATACTTTGTTTATAGGACAACACATCATAAAATATATAAGAGTTTCATTGCAAATTACTCTTAGATAAATCTTGGAACACCACATTAAACACCAAATCCACATCACTTGGACTCAATATATCACATATATAAAATGGTTAGGGTTATGGTGTTTAATGCCACTTTCAACAATATTTCAGTTATATTGTTGCAGTCATTTTTATTGGTGGAGAAAACCGGAGTACCTGGAGAAAACTGCTGACCTGTTGCAAGTCACTGACAAACTTTATCACATAATGTTGTATCGAGTACAGCTCTCCGTGAACAGGATTCAAACTCACAACTTAAGTGGTGAAAGGCAATGATTACATAGGTAGTTGTAAATCCAACTACCATACAATCACTACCACCATGACTCCCCCATCAGATATGTAAATGGAAATAAAATCATAAACATATATATAATTATGGCATCTTCTCATGACTATAAAAGATTGCTCAGCAATTTAAAAAGAAAGTCATTGGAGTTCTTATGGCATCAGACTGGCTGAGCCAAACTTTATCAAGAAATAAGACATGTATGTGTCACTTTTTTTTACAACATTTATGTCTTGGTTATTACCTAGGATCCTCTATACATAAAACGTTTCCTATAAAACCTTAAAATCATAAGTAGAAACAGAATTAAAAAAAATCTTATACTGTTTTCTTAAAAATATTGTCAAATATCAGTTACTCGACAGATTATGAAGAGTTTTGGCACATTAGATGTTCGCTCTATCACTCTGCAAACCTCCATATTTTGGCTGATGACAGATATATAAATGCAGATACAAATGTATATAATAAAATGTTTGAACTAATTTATCTGGGGTTGCTGAAGCTTGCAACAATCATGGTCTTTCTCTTTGGTTTATTGTGTACTAACAATGGTCACAGATTTTACAATAAGACAATTATGTCCAAAAAGTCTCTTCACATGTTAAATTTTTACTTTGTCTGTATATGTTGTCCACTTGAATAAAATTATATACATAGTCTTTAGTTTCTATATACATACAGTCGAACCAATATTAAGAGGTCACCTGTGGGATAAAGAAAAGATGGCCTTATAAGACAGGTGACCTCTTAATAGAGGTTCAATTGAATTGAAATTTTCTATGAGAGGACAAGAAAAATGTGACCCTTTAATACAGGTGACTGCTTAATATAGTTCTTTATGAAGATCATCCAACCGTGATCGTCGACAAAAGTATTTTAATCTACGATATAATTAAGCTAACAATTCAGATGGTTACTGTACTAATATACATTTTTTTAAATGGATTAGAAACTACTTAGGATCATAAGAAACAAAAATTCTGCCTGATCAACAATTATTTTATTATTCTCGAAGTGAAAAGTTTATATATATAAAAAAAAAAAAAAGTATGGCAAGTTGTTTTCGGCAATTTCACTCCACAATTTTTGTAAAAAAAAAGTTTTCTTTATTTATCTAAAATATATTTTCATTTTACTTTATGAATCCATTGTGACATAGCATCTATTAATATCTCTATCAACTAAATGCTTTATAGTTTATCAACATTACACAAAAAAATATAAAAAATGTCTAATGTTCTTTAGTCTTCACACCAATCATTCTCTTTTCGTATCTGAAATAACAAGGAAATACTGTATGTTAGTATATTATCTTATCCCAAATCAACTGCTTCCTTTGTGTGTGTGTTTTGAGGAATTAAAAATGTTATGGCCTTCAGACTTAGCTAGGTACACCTTTGTTTATCCTCCCAATGGAGTATATGTATGCTACAATGCAGAAAAAGTAACATCATGTCTGTATGAAAAACTCATACTTACATCTGAACTGTAGCAGTCAAATCTACCTTAAAAGGCATCTCTATATAACAAATCACTGTCTATAAAGGGCATCTCTATAATAACAAATCACTGTCTATAAAGGGCATCTCTATAATAACAAATCACTGTCTATAAAGGGCAGTCTTATTTTCCCCATTAATGAATAGTGCATATAATTTTAACCTGTATATAAAGGGCACATTTTCATGTGCCTGTCCGTGCCTTTTATATACAGATTTGACTGTACAAATGTATATTATCTTATCCCAAACCAACTTCTTTTTTGTTTCTGTTTTGTTTTAAGGAATTGAAAATATTAAATATTATAAATCTGCCTAAAGCTAGAAAAAACCATTTTTTATCCTTACAATGGAATATATATATATAATACGGCAAAAGTAACACCATAGTATAGTATACATATTCATATCTCCCTCTGTTGAATATTCATATCTGTATGAAAAACCTCACACTAATATCTGAATATTGCAACAAGTTGTTTTTTTTACTAGTTAAACTGATCTTGTAATAAAAATTGTAATACATGTATATGATAATTATTCTCTGAAGGAAACAGTGAATCCACTGTTTATCAAAAGAGTACATGTATATATATATATATATATATAGGTGTAATATTTGCATCAAAAATAATTATTTATGCCTATCAAAAAAATATGAGTCAACCAATGAATATGATTGTAAGAACAGATCATTAACGGTTGATAAAGAATTTACCGATAATAATTTTCATACTCTGAGAGATTCGCATCACGTTTTTTTGCCACAGATTGAAGTCGTAGTGCTGGTGTATCCAAATAAACATCATTCTTGCAACTACAGTCAAAACTGTCTTATATGACCTTCCATGGAAACATTGAAATATGGTCACTTAATATAGGTTTAATTGATATGAAATGCACTGTTATGGGCAATTAAAATCAAGGTAGCATAATACAAGTTATTGCTAAAAAGAGGTGTCACTAAAGCAGGTTTGACTGCAATTAACATCTTGTACAATTCCGTCACACATTATGGAAAGAAATGTGTAATACATGTATATGAATATTGTCTTCGTTTTTTTCTCTCCTCGCTTCAGTAATGTTTATTGAAAAGTCAACAGCATAAATATTAACTTATTACTAGAGACCATTTTCCATTACCACACATCCCTTTACCACAGAACATTTCTCTTAACATAGAGGAATTCTTTGATCAGATCTCCTTATTGGGATCTACTTACCAGAGACTGTTTTCATTACCATAGAGAAATCTCCTTACCAGAGATTATTTCTGATAACAGAGATGACTCCCTTTACACGAGATCATTTCTATTATCACAGAGGAATCCCCTTTTACCAGAGATCATCCTTACCAAGTTTGGTTCCAATTGCCCAAGTAGTCTTGGAGAAGAAGATCAAATTGTGAAAAGCTTACAGACGACAGACAATGAAGATGACAGCGGATGCACAGTGATGACAACATATAGCTCACATGAACCTTTGCGTCTGGTAAGCTAACCAGAGAGGAATCCTTTTACTAGAGACCATTTCATTAACTAGATAGAATTCTTCTGAACGGAAACCATTTCTATTAACAGAGACAAATCCCCTATCCAGATATCATTCCCTATAACAAAAAGCACTTTTTCTAACACTGATTACATCTAGCTCAATACAAAAAAAACCACTGACAATTTTCCATATCATATATCATTGCCCATATCATAGACCCATATCACTACAAGAGACTATTCTCTCTACCAACGGAGAGTTTGAAGATACCAAAGGGGTAATCAGAATCCGTAAATCGAAGATGGACAGACAACACAATGGCCATAAGAAAAAGGACAAACAACGATCTACACAACCCTACACATAAAACTAGAGGTCAAGTAACATGAATCCGACTAAAAACCTGGGGTGAACTCAGGTGCCTGGACGGGTAACCAGTTCCTGACTGATCCTTTTACAAGTGATCACTTCCTATTACTAGTACTAGTATCAGATATAACTCCTTTAACATTCCTATCATCAGAGACCATCCCTTACTAATGACCACATTACCAGAGACCACTCTTTTAACAGATACCTTAATAGACTGGGTTCGGGTTACTGGTGTTTAACACCACTCTCAAAAATATTTCATGTATATAGGATAGCAGTCAGTTTTACTGTTGGAGAAAATCAGAATTCCTGGAGAAAATAATCAACCTGTCACAAGTCACTAACAAACTTTATCACATAATGTTGTATCAAGTACACCTCATCATGTGCAGGAATCACACCATAACTACTGACCACACCCCTTACCAGAAACCACCACATCACTAGTGACCACACCCCTTACCAGAAACCACCACATCACTAGTGACCACACCCCTTACCAGAAACCACCACTTCACTAGTGACCACACCCCTTACCAGAAACCACCACATCACTAGTGACCACACCCCTTACCAGAAACCACCACATCACTAGTGACCACACCCCTTACCAGAAACCACCACTTCACTAGTGACCACACCCCTTACCAGAAACCACCACTTCACTAGTACCCATATGACTTTAATTACCAGAAACCACCACATCACTAGTACCCATATGACTTTCACTACCAGAAACCACCACATCACTAGTACCCATATGACTTTCATTACCAGAAACCACCACATCACTAGTACCCATATGACTTTCATTACCAGAAACCACCACATCACTAGTACCCATATGACTTTCATTACCAGAAACCACCACTTCACTAGTACCCATATGACTTTCATTACCAGAGACCACCACATCACTAGTACCCATATGACTTTCATTACCAGAAACCACCACTTCACTAGTACCCATATGACTTTCATTACCAGAGACCACCATTTCACTAGTACCCATATGACTTTCATTACCAGAGACCACCACATCACTAGTACCCATATGACTTTCATTACCAGAGACCACCACATCACTAGTACCCATATGACTTTCATTACCAGAGACCACCACATCACTAGTACCCATATGACTTTCATTACCAGAGACCACCACATCACTAGTACCCATATGACTTTCATTACCAGAGACCACCACATCACTAGTACCCATATGACTTTCATTACCAGAAACCACCACTTCACTAGTACCCATATGACTTTCATTACCAGAGACCACCACATCACTAGTACCCATATGACTTTCATTACCAGAGACCACCACATCACTAGTACCCATATGACTTTCATTACCAGAGACCACCACTTCACTAGTACCCATATGACTTTCATTACCAGAGATCACCACATCACTAGTACCCATATGACTTTCATTACCAGAAACCACCACATCACTAGTACCCATATGACTTTCATTACCAGAGACCACCACATCACTAGTACCCATATGACTTTCATTACCAGAGACCACCACATCACTAGTACCCATATGACTTTCATTACCAGAGACCACCACATCACTAGTACCCATATGACTTTCATTACCAGAGACCACCACATCACTAGTACCCATATGACTTTCATTACCAGAGACCACCACTTCACTAGTACCCATATGACTTTCATTACCAGAGACCACCACTTCACTAGTACCCATATGACTTTCATTACCAGAGACCGCCACTTCACTAGTACCCATATGACTTTCATTACCAGAGACCACCACATCACTAGTACCCATATGACTTTCATTACCAGAGACCACCACATCACTAGTACCCATATGACTTTCATTACCAGAGACCACCACTTCACTAGTACCCATATGACTTTCATTACCAGAGACCACCACTTCACTAGTACCCATATGACTTTCATTACCAGAGACCACCACTTCACTAGTACCCATATGACTTTCATTACCAGAGACCACCACTTCACTAGTACCCATATGACTTTCATTACCAGAGACCACCACATCACTAGTACCCATATGACTTTCATTACCAGAGACCACCACATCACTAGTACCCATATGACTTTCATTACCAGAGACTACCACATCACTAGTACCCATATGACTTTCATTACCAGAAACCACCACATCACTAGTACCCATATGACTTTCATTACCAGAGACCACCACATCACTAGTACCCATATGTCTTTCATTACCAGAGACCACCACATCACTAGTACCCATATGACTTTCATTACCAGAGACTACCACATCACTAGTACCTATATGACTTTCATTACCAGAGACCACCACATCACTAGTACCCATATGACTTTCATTACCAGAAACCACCACATCACTAGTACCTATATGACTTTCATTACCAGAGACTACCACATCACTAGTACCCATATGACTTTCATTACCAGAGACTACCACATCACTAGTACCCATATGACTTTCATTACCAGAGACTACCACATCACTAGTACCTATATGACTTTCATTACCACAGACTATGTACAGGGTATACATAATATGTGATTAACAATAGATAAACTACACTTAATTCAAAAAGCAGCAGGTTTACTATTTGATAAGCAGCTAAGTTTACATTTTTTCATATATTAAATACAATATACAATAGGATGTAAATATAAATAAACATGAAAGAAAGTAAACGAAAAGCTCTCTTTTTCATCTCACTGTAATCATAAAAAAAATTTGAAGGTACCAAAAGGGTAATCCAAAGCCATAATAATCGAAGGACAGACAATAACCAATGAAAAAGAATGAAAGGACAAACAATGGCCGACCAAATAACACACAGAAAACTGATGATTGAGCAACACAAAAAACTGGGATGAACTAAGGTGCTCCAGAATGGTAAACATTTCTCTCTCCAATAGTGGCACCCATCATGTTAGTCTTGTCAAAATTCTAGTGATAAGTCATGAATGAGGAAATGACCTAATTGTGATTACAATGAACTGAACATATCCGTGGTCATTTGTGACACAAATACTCTGTAATGGTCAAGTCATGGTGGTGAGTGTAAAACTTTCAAAGTGATGACTTCAACTTAACTACTCCGAACCATTGGTTCAGTAGCTTCCTTGTTAGCAGAGACCCTCTATCAAAAGGTCTTACATGATTCATGAAGATAATTCACACCAAATAGTGATTGTGAAATGTCCCCTGTTCTGTAAATGAACAATATTAACTTCTAACCACCAAGCACTATATATGTGGTTTATTTCACCTAGATGTGGGAGGTATCAGAAAGATTATTACTCTTACAAATACTGTCATCATTATATCAATAAAAATGTAGATATCAAATTTAGGTACGCTCAAAATCAAAAATGTGTAAATTCGATTTCTACATTATGCAATAAAAACGTAGATAGCATATTTAGTGCGCACGACGCGTTTCTGGAATAAACCAAAGGGCCTAAACAGGATAGACAAAATCTGCCAAAATAACAAATATAAACAAGAAACAACCACAGGGTTTATTTATAAGATTAAATGTCTCTATATGGGAAATTAATTAAAGCAAATTGACTACTAAAACAAATTTATAACACTGCAGTATCTAATATGTGAAGATTTAAGGAGCACATCTATGAAATACCATACTTTAGTATTTTCTATCAAATATAACCAGACTAGTAAGTTGTAATATAGCAATCTATAATTTGTGAGTCAATTTTATTGCCATATTTTACAAAGTTGCTGCCAATATCCCCTTGTCTTCCTGTTTCTGACTCTGTCGTCTAACAGTTCCCAAAATACCCCTCCCCCCTCTTTTCATAAATCACATTCACTTTGTCATAGCATTCATGTTTCCAATGCTTAACAAAAGAACAAACAGCAACATCAAAAATCTTAATCATAAATCAAAATCTTATTCTTTTACTTACCCTTTTCATCATCATTTTTACATGAGAATAGTCACCCAATTCCAAGATTTTGCACAAAAAAAGAATAGTCACCCAATTCCAAGATTTTGCACAGAAAAAGAATAGTCACCCAATTCCAAGATTTTGCACAGAAAAACCTTATCTTTAAGAACATTTTGTTTGCCAAGAAAGGGTCTTGAGAATAATTTTATTGAGAACAGATTATAAAGGAGTTTATAAAGATTATGATCTAGAAATGATGTTAATGTATGACTAAGCCTTCAATAATAGATGTATATGGGTGTGTTTGTGTGTTGAATGAATTTCAGCATCGAACAAATGTGAATAGCATACAATCAAACCTTGCTATCTCAAACTCAAAAAAAAGTTTGAGTTTTTTTTTAAGTAACTCATTAATTAACTCAAGTAATTCATTACATCTTCTTAGTAGTTACAAGCTTAATTTGTCCCCCCCTTTTTTCCCCCCAGTAAATTGAAATACAATGTAAAGTTCAAAGCAACATCTTAGTCTATTTAACTTCAACAGTCCTGGAAATGAAAATTTGAATTTATTGGTCCAAATCAAATTCTTGAATTTATTTTTACATAGTTCTTTTACCGGTGACTTCAACAGTCCTGGAAATGAGCATTTGAATTTACTGGTCCAAATCATTTACAGGTCTTGGGCCAGAGGTCCAGTGCTCATCGTGACGACTTCTTCAATATAACAAGGTTTGATTGTACAATGGTTTCTACGTGTGGGAAGTTCATCAAAGCTTTTAATAAGCAATTTTCTGCCACTTACTCACTTTTAATCATCAAATTCATATTGAAGCTGTGTTGAAAAAGTTGTAAAAAAAAGTTTCACAAAATAATTACATATGTACAATACATAATTATAAGAAAACACCAAGCCATATAAAAACATAATATTCTTTTCTCCGTACTTTAGATCATAATGATTTGTGGATCAATGACTTTAGAGATGATTGCATCCAGCATTTCCACTCATGATTGAAAAAAAAACCTGTGTAAACATGTAAACATCCGTGAAAATCAAATACACAATTGTTGTCTTACTTGTCACAGATAAAACGCAGATTGGAAATTCTGTCATCTGATCACATCTACAAATATAATATCGTTGATATGTTTTACGAGAATGGAACAGATTTCTTGGACCAGTTTTGCACTGTTCTCTTGTCACCTGACAATTTTTTGTGTATTCACTAATAAAATGTCCACTATTATATAGTAAACTAGCAAAAACAAACAATGCTGTGTGAAAGTAAGCATGTTAACAATTTAAAGCTTTATACAGACATGTTCTCATCTGGTCTTTAAAAGTTTTGGAAAAAAAGGGACGGGTAATTTAGTAAAATATAATACAGGTGACAATAACAATGTTCTCTCCAAGGTCAAGAAAAAAAATAACCGTGTTTCCGCTAACATGCTCTACAATATTAGGGCCGGTAGGTAGGAACATTTTTTTTAAATATTTTTAGCTAGTTTCTACAGGGGACACATTCTGACTTTAATAGTGCTTGTTCAAAGATGGCCAAAAAAACTTTAGAGTAGGCACAAAAAATTAGGGTCAGTAGGGTTAGCAGAAACATGTGTAATTGTTTTTTAGCCTAATTTAAATAGTATTCTATGACCGTTCTGAAGCTCCTGTTTTACCTGATCTTCCTCTTGCTGGGTGAAGTCATTTTTAATGTTAAATGCTTTTCTGATGTCCTCTGGTGATTTCCCCTTGATCAAGTTGCCGACAACTTTACATGCAACATCCAACAGGCCCTCAATCTCTAAAGTATGAGCAGCCTGTAATGTACAATCAAGTAACACAAACAGTATAACATATGCAGACACAGTTGAACTACCCGTTATATAATTGTTGTCAGGAACGTATAGTGCATGAAAAAATTCCAAGTCATATTGGGAGCAATCTCGTTAAATTGTACGTTTGTTGTACATTTTTTTTATTTTCACTCTTTGGTGATACACTAACATCTAACGACATTCCGTATGAGGTCACGACAGGGTTCATATTTTCAACCAACCAATTAGAGAGGAGCCTTAATTTTCTCTTTAAAAACTGTTCCTGTGACTTGGTTGCCTGTAAAACAGTTTGTCGGAACTAATCAAAATGCTTAAAAATGACTCATGAATAATTCATGACTACAACTTAGTACAATGATTTTTCTGTCAGTTGACTCATAGGTGACGAGTGAACAGTAAAAGGAACGTGATCAGCTGTAGGTTGCAACTGATGCCAGCTAGCATTCATTTTGATTTATTATCTGTACTTTAAAAGGTAAGACATTTCCGGATGGGCTTGACTCACACAGGCCTTGGCATTGGTTGATATTGTTTTTCTTATGACTCATTAAACATCAAATTCTATGATACTGAAGAGCAATTACTGCATTTACATTTTATAGATAAATATCAAATTCTTACAGAAATAATGTCAAAGAGAACAGATTGGCCATCCTCTTGTAAAAACTTATCGTCCCAGGAGCTAACTTCCTCAGTAGATTGTTTCAGTCTGTTGTCCTCATCTTCTGGAGGGAGGGGGTCATCCTTATGGTAGGTGCACCATGCAATAACTTTCTTTAATGTATTAGAGTTGATTGTTTTGATTGTCAGAGGTTTATCATCACTTATTAATTCTGGAAAAGAAAAGGTCCTCTCATTGATCCTTAACATAAGACAAATAACGGTTTGCTGTAAACTTTCTTGAAGTGGGAACTACATGTAGATAGATATATATATAATTATATATACAAAATGTATTATCATTATTATTTTCTATCAAATAACTGGGAAGAAACATACTTTAATGTTAAAAAAAAAACTTCTTTAGAATTCTTGATTACTACTTTGAGGAAGTTTTTGTGGGTTGTCAGCTAACCACAAAAAAACCCAAATATATATTGTATTATATTGTCTACACATTATGGGTTTATCAGCTTCCTACTTTTCCTGGCGGGATTGATTAAAGGATTTCAGAGATGTTTGTAATGGTCTATTATTGAGCATGATGCTTCAGTTTTACAATAGCACAATTTATTTTCGTGTTGGCTCTTCTTCTTTTCATTTATTATCCCTTCATTGTGCTCCACCTAAAAATATCACCAGCTGTTTTGAAATTGCAGGCGGTAACATAACATAAAATATTCATCATGCTCAATAATAGACCATTACAAATATCTCTACAGACATGGTTGCCGGTAGACATGCTTTCATGATTATTGGGAGCACAAATATTTTTTTAATACGATAACAGCTTGCATTCACCTACACATATTTTTAAGACCATAATCCTAACCCAATATAAACAGATTAGGGGTATGGTCTTTAACACCACTTTCAACAATATTTCATTTATATCATGGCGGTCAGTTTTGTTGGTGGAGGAAACCAGAGTGCCCAGAGAAAACCAATGACCTGTCGCAAGTCGCTGACAAACTTTATCACATAATGTTTATCGAGTACACCTCGCTATGAGTGGGATTTGCACTCACAACTTTAGTGGTGATAGGCACTGATTGAACAGGTAGTTGTAAATCCAACTATCATGTACATGTGATCATCAATACCAAATATAAATGTCTCATTTTAATCTGAAACATACCTCCAAGAACAGGTACCAATTTTCCAAATTTCCTAGCAATATCCAAGTCAATTTCAAAAACTTCTTTTTCATAGGTTTCTAGCTTGATTTGTGGCATCTAAAAAGACAAGAGGAAAAAGTCCATTGGAATGTGTATTATAATTATCTAAGGGTCATACTAAAAAGCACCCGGGACAGCCTGGGTACTGGAAATAACGCCTGTCGTATTGGAATATTGTTTAAATCAAATTTTTGTCGAAATTATATATGGGTATATTATTGTTTTAAATAAAGTGCGTAGGATATCTTAGTAATTTAACTTTTGATCAAATATAAATAATTTGTTTTCGCGGACGACAGATATGCCCGTGCCTTGTGCAAGATGTCTTAGTAGTTTTAATACAGGTTGCTTTCTGTAAATTTCTGTATATATTTTGGGAAAATTTAACTTAAATTGAATTAAATTAAAAATAATAACAGATTTTATATATAAAAAACCAAATTATAAAAGGGGGGGGGGCTTTAAAAATGATTGGTTGTTTAGTGATTAAATATGTAAATATTTCCATTTAAAATCCTTTTGGGAGGGGAGCCCACCCTCACATTGTACATGGCCTTGACGTGGCATGAGGGCTCTTCCATTATAAAATAATAGAAGCCAACTATGAACAGTAAACAGGGCTTTTGCTTAATGTATTATTTTTTTCATGCATTTGCATGCATGCGTGTAATGTCATAACTGAGGCATGTGTCAGTAATTCATTTGCTAATTACCCAATACACATACAGATTTTATATAAAACTAAAAACAACAAAGAAAAAGACAATAAAATATAGCAAGTTTAGTTATATATAATAGAATTGAAATAAACCTAATATTTACACCAAACTAGGGAATACTCCTGGGCGCTTTTTAGTACATAACTTGAACATTTACACTCACGGTAAGACCTCACTTAACATCATATTCCATTATAATTTCGACAAAAATTTGATTTAAACAATATGCCAATACGACGGGCATTATTTCCAGTACCCGGGCGCTTTTTAGTATGACCGTTATCTAACAGTATTCAAAATGGAAAATATGTAATAATTTGACTGTCATTTCCAAAAGCTTGCCTGCCCCCTCCACACACACTCTTTTTGGCCATCTCCTGAAGCATGCCCAAACCCACTTTTCAGTCCATTGCGGCATTACAGAAGCTTGCCCTTCCACTTTTCGTCCCTCTCCTACGTCCTCTGCTCTTTCCATGAATTTCTTATTTTTTTTATTGGTATTCCAGTAAAATTTAAGATAAAGCGATTATTCTCTTTAAGCTGAGCTCCAATATTATATATTAAAAGGGGAAAGCGTTTGACAACAGTTGCTTTTTTCAGATTTACTTTCAAAGTCAAAAAGTCAGTTTGGTAACCAATGTAAACAACCGTTTTAATTGTAACATGCAATCTGTAAATATGCTCCATGTGTTTTCCCCTTCATATGTTACAAAATATTGTCATAGTACAACCCTGAAATCATAGTTTTATATCATAAAACGACATTACCTTTGGATTCTTTGTTATCTCGTAGATCTGTACAAGTTTTGGCTGGCGTTCCTTCTGTCAAGGGAGGTAATATTCCAGTTAGAATAAAAACAAATGCGGACCAACACTAGTATTTCGGTTTTTGTCGCAGGCAACTTGAACCTGTGAACGGTCATTAACTCTGTAATCTTGTGATCTTGGTTTTCGATAATTCGACATGTACTTATATAAAATGTAAATTGAAGGTAAAAAAAAAAAAAAAAAAATAGATCGGACCGTTCAATGAGTCCGAGACACGACTACGAACTGGAGAAGGGTATCAGGACATCTCGGGGCCTGGACATCTCGGTACTCGGTACTGGAAATTTCGGTACTGAATAATAAAAATAATTTGATTGAATTTAAACAAAATTTTTTAATCATCTTTAATTAAATGGACATCAAAGAGGCAATTCATTAATATTTGTAAATAACTTTTGTTTTGATAACTAAATCCCTTTATCAATAAATCACAGATAAACTTAACGGGATGATTATCTTCATTTCTGTTTTGATTACATAACTTTTTTAATTAGATAGTTTTAATTACCAAATTTAATTTCTTTAATCATATATAGATCAATGCTTTAATCTTTTGTTTGACTTCAAAAGACGATGCAAGCTGAATTTTATTTGAGAAATATTTGCCAAGCCGATATATAATGGAGGGTTACCCTAATTTGAGATTCAAACTGCAAAATGAACGAGTATCCGTGTATAGATTGTGGCAGCAATGTCCGTCCCAGACAGGAAGCTTTACAATGTGACCAGTGTTCACAGTGGCAGCACAGATTATGCAACACTGGCAAGACCTTTTTATCTAATTGTATCGCTTTTGTATATTATTTAACTCCCCAAATTATAAACAGAAAATCAAGAAATGTCGTATATTGAAAGCACTGTCAATTTCCTCAGTTACTCACACGAACACACATAGCATAATTGGTAACGCCACTACAAAGTATGAATAATTTTTGTGGGGAAAGCAATAAATCAGTCCGTTTTAATGAAATGAAAGTACCGGGGCTTTCTTAACAAACACGCTGAATTTCATAATTTTATAATTTCATAATAAATGGAGGTCAAAATAATGAAAATATATAAATAAAAATCAATATACAAAAACAACGATCTCCGGGATCGATCTACACTGGAATTATCAAAAAAAACACATATCGATTAATAAGTACCAAACAATTGTGGTCAGTACCGAATATTGTCTCATCCAAGTCCCGAACTGTCCAGTACCGAGTACCGAGATGTCCAAGTCAGTACCGAATTGTCCAGGTACCAAGTTGTCCAGGTACCGAGATGTCTAGGATTCCTGGAGAAGTACGAACAGACTGCAGTCCTGGAAATTTAGTTGGTTGGCCCAGGTGCAGCGTTGTATGGCCTCTGGTGTTGATTTGAGTGCGTCCATGTAAGGTGTTGGTGGTTGCTCCGGGTTTGTGTTAAGATAGACATAGCTAACTGAATGTGGTGGACTGGTAGGTCTTATATTATTGAGTGCCGATTAGTCTAAGTGCCGATTTGTCCAGGTGCCGATTTGTCTTTTAAACCAAGTGACGATTTGTCTTGCACCCGTTTGGTCTGGGTTGGTAGTCTGAGTCGGCGAATCTCTACCTCAAGGTCACGGACCACCGTGGTAGTACCATCCCTGGTCAGATGAAGCCCGTCTTTGCTCAACAGGTGACGCTGCAGCTTTTCACCAATAACAAAAGACGGGTGTCCAACATAGTTCACTCTGTAAACAGATTGAACGATGTTGTACAGTCTAGTGTTGATGTAGGCTGCCTTCCTGTTGACCAAAGATAGAAAATCAATGGACTTAATCTTAACAGGGAACATGTTCTGGCCACGAGGGAGTAACCCCGAGATCACCATGTAGCAGGTTGGATTAGCTCGTCTTATCTGTTGTACTAGGAATTGATAGTGCGCTAGTACCTGTGATGGGGTGTCATTCCACAAGTTGTTAGCCCCCATGTGAAGCATAACAATCTTGTAGTTGGGCACCATGTGCCCGATGACATCCCACATCTCCTCGATGTGGTAACCTGGAAAAGAAAGAACATCTACATTAGGCATTTAAATATTGATCAAAATATTTGACCTGGGAATGGCCTGCTATGAGCACACGGTTAGCCATGATAATTTTAATAGATGAAAGACAAAAATTCTAATATTATGCAATAAAAAATCAAAAGCACTAAATAAGGTCAAGCACTATTCGAAAAAAAAAGCCAAAATTATATTCAGATTGAACGAATAGTGATGTATCTGCACTAAAATACAATATTTAATATAAAAACTGCGATTTGATGGCGGCTATCCAAAGGGATATTGCGCCAGATTGCCTAACTCTTATTTCATAAAACTTTGAATTTTTGAAAAGTTATTACGAACTGTATTTTTTTTTCCTTGCTTACTTAATTAATGTATGTAAATATATACTTTTCAGTGATTAATAATTTATCGTTATAGAATATTTAAAGTTGAATAGAAAAATTATATATCTATCATAATACGTAAAACAACACAAAAATGTAAAATCTTACTATTTCTATTCTTTCTATATCTTTTTTTTTTAAATATTTTAAACTGTTGTTTCTATGACGACATCTGACACCTTTTGATTCATTAATACTCCTCATGTCTCGTGCAATTAATTAATTAATTATTTGGGGTTTAATGGCGGCTATCAGGGGCGGATCCAGGAATTCAAGTTAGGGGGAGGGGGGCGCACTTAAAAAAATTGCGCCGAGCGGAGGAAGGCGCGACAATATTAGGGGTATTTCGTGTGAAAAATCACTATTTTACGCCAAAAAATCATATTTTTTCCAATTTTAGGGGGGGCGCGCGCCGGGTCCGCCACCCCCCCCCCCCCCCGGATCCGCCCCTGGCTATCTCGTGCAATTTCGAGAGTGCAAATTAAGTGACTAGTATTCGTAGTATATGACGACTATAACAGTTCATATGAAAATTTGCTTGAAAAATCCCTCGTTAAAAATTAGAAGATTAAAAACCATTGCTGTTGAAACATTTAAAATAATACATAAAAACAGTCCAAGTTAACTTCATGACTTAATCAATATTAAACTTAAAAATTATAATTTTAGATCACAGGAAACAGCAGTTTTACCACGAGTCAGAACTACCAGGTATGGCCTGAACTCCTTTCGTTACAATGCTGCACAAATCTGGAATGAGCTGCCTAATCACTGTAGAAGGGAAACATCTTTGGGGCAGTTTAAAAATTTAATACAAACGTGGGATCCAATGAACAGCTCATGCCAGTGCAGTGCATGCATGATATAGTGCTTCGTAGCTTATGCTTTTTTTTCTTTTTTTTTCTTGCCATTTTTAGTTGAAATATGGTGCAGTGCTAAACATTTTGCTGTTTCTATTGCTATGCTTATAGACTTTTATTATTAGTGTATGCTTGTCCATAACTCTGATTTATAAACTTCATTTTTTTACTTTGACTTGTATTATCTTACCATGCTTTACGGCTGATAATCGGCACAAGCAGAACAGTCGGTTCTGCTAAGAAATTCGTGAGGATAACTTCCGGTTTTGGTGGAAGAGAGTTCACGAAGACGCTTCGCAAGGAATGTACCTGTCAAAAATTGAAATTTGCTTTTTTACTACTCGAATATTGCAAAATCAGAGATTGCTATGCTGTGGCGAATGCTTTCACGATTAGAAATATGTATAGTTTATTGTTGTATATGAAGTGTAACTCTCGCAAAATCAATCGTCCCACGAAAAACATGACGAAAATTGTGACACTCTTACATTTCTAAGTTGTTCTAGACAAAGATGCAAGTTAGATTTTCAATATTTTTTCATCATGAGAGTCTAAATGTAATCGGGGATAAATTCCGATTCGTTAGAAGTAAATTGAAGTCTAGATAAATCTACAAACTGTCACTTTTCTCGTTTTCCTGCTTGAGGAGATCGGTTCTGATAGAGCACATTGCGAATGCATGAGGAGATTTGCTAGTTTTGTTAATTGTTTTCTGCAAAATTGATAAATTGACACTTTTAAACATAAAACTGATAAATACTCTAATCAAAATAAACTATTCTCTGTCCAATTTCAGGAGATGCCAGGATTCAAGGGAAAGAGGAAAGGGGGACTGACATTGACTCTTTACAACAAACCATTTCGATATAGATTGCCTGTATCACCGCCAAGGAAACGAACAAAAACAAGTAGCAGTACACCAAATTTAAAATCCCCATCAATCAGGACACTAAGTTTATTAAAAAAATCTCTTTCAATTTCAAAATATTTATATCCTTTCAAACTTATGTATATATAAGTAATACGGCAGCTGGACCTAGAAACAAAAGTTAGTAGAACGAGAGAGTTGTAACACGAAATGTTGTAAAATATGGATAAATGGTTCAAAGATATACTTCCAGACACAGATCCATACCATAATCGCGGGAGGGACCAAATGAGGAAAAAGGGGGGTCCGGAATTCGAGTGCCTGTGGATGAAGCTTTTCGTTTCGCCGTTGGTTCATTCATTGAAAACGTATGATTCGTTCTTGTTTATAGACAAACAAAGGCGAATATGTTAACATTAATGCTGCATGAAACGATTCTGATTATCTAATTTAGTTACGTTAGCTAATCAGAAATCAACAACAAGTTCATGTATTGACAATTTCCACTTTTGTTTGTCTATAAACAAGAACGGTCGAATCATACGTTTTCAATAAATGAATCAAACGACGAAAAGAAAAGCTCCATCCGTACGGGCAGTATTAACTAGAACCACCCGAGAGGACAAGCACCGAAAGTACAGACCAATTAGTGAAATGAGGAATGCGTTAAAACTAAACCAATAGTTCTTTGAAGGGTTAAAATATCGTGATTGATCAGTCACGAGTTGAACAATTCGCATCACTGTTGTTCAAAAAAAGTTTTACTTTAGGTTCTTATAATCTAACAAAAACATACTGTTAACAATTATCCGACAAAATTAAGACTCAAAGTCAAGTTTTTCTGGTCTGATATTAGATAAAAATGGTGTGGTTGGTTCAAAATTGTCGTTCAAATAAATGTCTGTAATTCCTCAAACCCCCAGAGCTTCCCGGGGACTTCGCCCTCCTGGCTCCTTACCAGGGCTATGCCCTGGACCCGCTGGGGACCTTAAGCGGTCCCAAGATCCCTCGCCTACTCACGCCCCCCCCCCCCCCTAACCACAAATCGGCCTAGATCCGCCCCTGGTACTCATTGCAAATGTTTATCTTTCAACTTGTGGAAGCTTGTCATCAGTATAATAAACATAAAACAGACATAATTAAAATATGTAATGCGTTGTTTGTCATTTTTCATCAATAAAAAAATGTTGGGGGAAAAATTGTGTGTAGGCACGTACCTTTTTAAAGTGCTTTACGGTAGCTACGCCCCTGACTGTACATTTGAAGACAAATAATTTAAGTTTGTGTTTAAATCATGAATATTCAAAATCTGTGCTTCAAAAAAATATTTTAAAATAAACACAGAAAACTACATACGCTTCTGTTGGTAAAAATATCATCAAAATCGAACAAGAATTGCGCATGTGTTGAAGAGAGAAGACACGTTTTTCACGCACTGAAAAAAAGAAAAAAAAGAAGAAAAAAAAGGATTTGGTAGCACTTGGCACACACCCGCACCCAAACAAATATATACATCTGTTTAGTTTTATCATCAACATTACACAATATGTAGCTTTTTCCCACTGACACCGCTTTTTCACAGTAATAATTCTGGTTTTTTTCAAGTAACCTCCTACCCGCCATTTTTTCTGACCGGCGCCATATTTAAAATCTAAATTTTGTTGCATTCCCCCTTTTCCCACAGTATTGTATATTCTTGCCAAGTAGTCTATATGTCTGAGAATAGATTAAGAAAATCTTGTCGGAAGTTCTATATTATTAATCCTATAGAGGTTGAAAAGCGTCTAGCTATACGGAAAGCTGTCATCTTGGCTGATAGTAAAGGCAAGTACATAGAAAGGGAGGTTATCACGGAGCACTGCCTGAAGGTAAAATCTATATGGAAAAAGGGATGGAAAATCCAGGATTGCATTAACTGGGCAAAAAATAATCTGACAACAATATTTGATGCTACAGAAAAATACACTTTTTACATTTGGCTAGGGACATGTGACATCACACACTTGGACAAGAAAACCAGGCTCATATCTCTTGAATCCGAAGATAGTACAAATGTATGGGATATAATTAGAAAGTTCGATGAGCTAAAAGAGATATTATCTTTGTAGAGACAAACCCGCTCGCATTGTACGTTGCTACAACTGTAATAAAATGGGACACATTGCTAGAGACTGTAACAATGAGCCCGTTTGTTCTTTCTGCAAGCAAAGTGGTCACTCTAGAAATAATTGTGAACAATATATTACTGAAAAGGCACGACGCGATTATGGGAGTTATGCCTCGGAAATCTTAGAAGGACAACAAACAACACAAGAGGACGCACAAATACATCTTAACGAAACTTTTCACGTAGACAGACATAACTTAAACAATAATGAAACAGTCCAGAAAATATCTGTCATAACGAAAAGTAGTGGTAACAATGTCAACATTATTCTGGGAGCTTCAAATGCTAAACGTCTGGGTCAGTTCCATCAAAACACTATCAATGCATCGGTGTCCGGTGCTACACTGGACAATGTCGAACAATGTATAAGCTTATCCACTTCTAAAATCAAAACACCTAACACACACATTGGAAAGGTGATCTTGTGTCTTGGAACAAATGACGTCACGAGAAACAGGGATGACAGTGACCAGATCAATATCACTGCAACACAAGCAATCTCCAAAATAAAACAAACTTTCCCGAAGTCACAGATTGCTGTGTGTAGTATACTCCCGAGAAAAGGTCGCGGACAACACCTTATTAAGATGAATGACACATCAAATCATGTTAACGGTTTCTTGAAAAAAATGTGTATTAGAGATGGTACATTGGACTTCATTGATATCCACAAAGAATTTAGTAAACAAGGTAGTGCAATAAAACCCTTGTTTGATACTAACGACGTCAGCGGAGTACACATCAGTAGCGCTGGTGAAGAAAAACTATGCGAGATATTTTCCAAATACTTGACAGCGCTACCGGGGAAAAGTGAATTTCCAGTAACACCACAACACGACAAAACACGTAATCTTGGTGATATTACAATAAGTCCGTCTTCAGCCGAGGCCAAACCTAAGCACACAAAAGCGGGATCGCCAATGATGTCTGGCATCCTAAACAGATAAACTCTTATCAATGTTTAGTAAATTTATGCTTGTGTATATATGTGTTATTTATTTTAACTATTTCTCAAGAAACTTAAAAGAAAAAAAAATATAATAAAAAAAATAATGTCTTTTTGTTACCTTTACATTATTACAGTGATCTTGTGTGTAATTTATTGTACAATTGTAACTTATTATATGCATTGTAAAATATGCAAAGTCCACACATTTTTTGTAAAGAACAAATTTTGTGTTACCAATATAGTATTTAAAACATTTGTTGTAAATAGAATTATTTTTATGCATTATATTTATTTCATATTTATGTTGTATACACTATTTGTAAATGCAACTGTTTGTAAACATTATAAAGTTAAAATATTGAAGATGAATGCTAATCGAACAAACTGTAGTAAAGTTATAAATAGGGCAGTACACATACTCTTTCACGGTAGAGTAAACAAACTACTTACATATTATTGTCTAAATGACCTTGTCCCTAGCTACAATAAATGTTAACGGTTTAAGAGACAAAAAGAAACGTGACTTGGTTTTTAACTGGCTGGTAGCCAAAAAAATTGACGTAATTTGTTTACAAGAAACTCAATTTGATTCGATGGCAAAATGAATGGAAAAACTGTGGGGGTGGCAATAGCTTTTTTAATTGTGGTACGAGTGACTCAAGGGGTGTGGGAATTTTATTGGGCAAAAAATTTAAAGAAAATGTAGAATTCTTTTCTCAGGATAATTCTGGTCGCATTTTACGTAGTACATTAAAAATAAACGACTCAACTTTTTATATATCAAATATATATGCGCCGAATAATGGTAAAGAAAGAAAATCGTTTTTTAATGCAATTAACGATCCACTGTTCAATATACGGACGATTCCGATAAAAACTACAGTTTAATTTTGGGTGATTTTAATTCCGCTATTAAAAAAAACTTAGATCGCAATCCTCCTCAACAATTAGACGACATATCAGTCCGAGAATTCCAAAGCATGTTACATAGAAATGATTTATTCGGTGTGTGGAGAAAGTTAAATCCAGAAACTAAGAGATATACTTTTAAACGCGGTAAATCGAAATCAAGAATCGATTATATTTTATGTAGTAACGCCGTAAGCAGTAAGGTGTTTGGTACTCGGATTAATCATTTCCCATTTAGTGATCATGATATCATAATAACAAAATTAAAAACTGAAGATATGTGGATAATGAATGTTGAAACAATAAAATCTGAGCAGTTTAGACATGCTTTTAAAATTTGGTGGGATAACTGGAAAATTGAGAAAAATAAATACAGTGATATACGGGAATGGTGGGATCTTGCGAAAAACAAAATAAAATTGTTTACAATGGAAATAAGTAGAAACTTAAATTGTAAGCAAAACGAAAAAGAAATCGATAGATTAGAAAGGAAACTCGATAAATTAAAACTAATAGCGAATGAAAGGGATGAAATAAACGCGCAAATAAAGCAATTAGAGGGCTTAATTAAAAACTATTATAATAAAAAAACAGAAGCAGCGAAAATTAGATCTCGTGTTAAATGGGCGGAAGAAGGGGAAAAATCAACGAGATATTTCTTTAACCTTGAAAAAAAGCGGGGCCAAGAAAAGTTATGGTATAGGATTAAAACGACAGACGGTAATTACAAGTATGACATTGACTCGATAATGAATGAGCAGGTTAATTTTTACTCCAAACTTTTCCAATCAGAAGGGTGGGATGAAAATAGTGCTCACGAACTTACAAGGTATATTGTTAATAAATTGAACAATAACGAAAAAGAAACGCTTGACGAGGACATTAACTTAGATGAAATTAGTAAAGTTATTAAAATATTAAAACCAAATAAATCCCCAGGAGAAGATGGTATTATTTCAGAATTTTATCAACTTTTTTGGCAAGATATAAAAAACGAATTCTTTGAAGTGATTGAAATTTTTTTCAAATTCGAATATACTTTAAGCGCATCACAGTACAAGGGGGTCTTGACTTTATTACATAAGGGAGGGGAACGGGAAGACATAAAAAAACTGGAGACCATTGACCTTACTGAATTGTGATTATAAAATAATTTCGAAGCTTTTGGCCGAACGATTAAAAAATGTTTTAACTAAGCTAATTCATCCGGATCAAAAAGGGTTTGTAAAGGGTCGGAACATAAGTGAAGCAAACAGAATGATACAAGACATCATACAATACGCAGACGAAGAAAATGAAGAAGGCATAATAGTTTTCTTAGATCAACAAAAAGCATTCGATAGAGTTGAATGGGGGTGGGTAGACTTCGTGTTAAAAACATTTAACTTCGGGGGAAAATTTAGGGGGTGGATTCAAATGTTAGTTAAAAATGCTACAACATCCATAAAGACAAATGGATTTGTTTCAAAATTTTTCTCCATATCTCGCTCATGTAGACAGGGGTGTCCCGTCGCATCGCTAATTTACATATTGCAAGCCGAACCCATGACATGTGCAATTAGAGGAAATAATGATATAAAGGGGATTAAATTACCAGGTGAACCGGGTGGGAAGGAATTAGAAGCCAAAATAAGTATGTTTACAGATGACACACAACTTTTCAATAAAGATGAACGTTCTGTTGAGAAATCCTTCGATATACTTTCAAAATAGGAAAAAGCATCCGGATCAAGAATTAATTATAATAAAACAAAAGCAATTTCTATTGGCAATGCCCGCCATAGAAAAACAAAATTTAATAAAATATCATGGATTAAAGAAAATGTAAAAACTTTGGGGGTACATCATGGTTACAATGTTGACAATGATAAAATTTGGAAGGACATTATTGATAGAATGGAAAATTGTATACAAGTTTGGAAAAGCAGAAAACTTTCCTACAAAGGTAAAACTATAATTGTGAAAAATCTTTTGTTATCATATTGTGGATTTGAAATTGAAATGAAGGGCATTCCTGATAAATTTAAAAAGGAAATTGAAACATTAATGTGGGACTTTATATGGGAGGGGAAAGTTAATCAGATTAAAAGAGATGTATGTTGTTTAGATATAGAAAATGGTGGCATGAGTATGGTTAATCTAGATTCCTACATTGACAGTAGAAGAATAAAATTTATTTATCGCATTATTAACGAACCAATTGAAAATTGGAATGCTATTGGAAAATATTGGTTAAGTAGACTTGATTTTAAATTTAATGAAACTTTTTTTATCCGCAAATGCTCAATTGTTTCATCCTTAAATTTAAACAGGTATCCCTTGTTCTATCAAAAATCAATTCAAGCATGGACAAAATTTTTACAATGTGTACAAAAGGTGGAAACCAAAACAGATATCTTGCATGTTAGATTATTTGGGAATTGTAATATAACCTTCCAAAATAAACCTTTAATATTTTCTTCATTTTTAAGAAGTAATATAAAAACTATTCAAGACATATGGGATGAAAACTCAAAACAATTCATCCATTGTGATTTATTATATTCTCAGCTGATAGACAGGAGAAACTGTATCTCAGAATACTCTAAAATTAAGAAATGTATTCCAAAAGACTACTTAAAGTTCTTAAAAAATGAAAATGATGATATAGAAAACAAAACTAAAAGTAGAAATAAAATGAAATTGTTAAATAATTTAACACTTACAGATATTAGAGGCAAAATTATTAATACAAAAGACGTGAAGATTAAAATTATACAAAAAATATTGAATAAAAAATCAATACCAAAATGTCAAGATAAATGGAATAATGTTTATAATGAAGAATTTCACTGGCCAAAAATTTGGAATAATCTTAAAAGACTGGACATCAGTAATAAAATTAAAGAATTCCAATGGAAATGCAACCATAACATTATTTACACCGAAAGTAGACTTAGAAAAATGAACCTATCCAATGGAAGATGTCACCTTTGTAAAGAATCGAACATTCAAGAAGATCTTCAACATTTGTTTTTTAAATGCATTATATCTAACCGATTCATATCAAACATCACAATTTTAATAAACACTTTAAAGGTGGGAACTGTTAACTTAAATGAGAAAAATATGATGTTTGGGTTCAATATGGGGGGTAAGCATGAACTTCTATTAAATACATTAATTTTTATATCTAAGTGGTCTATTTGGAAGGCAAGAAACAAAGTTAAATATGACAAAATTCATATCAATCAAAATGTACTTTGTAATATATGGAAACAGACTTTAAAATCTGAACTAAACATTTTGCTAACGGCCAATTGTAATGATACAATAGATAAAGCCAAAATCTTGACAATTCTATCAGTGATTAGTAAGTAGTTATAATATATGAGTACAATGCATGTATGTAAATGTTATAAAAAATTATGTTGAAGCTATCATAAAATGCCGATATAGATTGACTTACATGTTGATTTTATTATTGATAAATTTAGTTGTATTTTTGAAATGGGATCATGTGGACTCTAATAAATCTCTTATTAACCCTGGATAAGAGATCTATTGTAAAACAGGGAACCTTAGATTATTTTTGCTTACCTGGGCATCTAAGGTGTTTTGTTAACAGGCGAGTCAAACAATAAAGTATTATGAAAAAAAAAAGAAAAAAAAAAGAGATAAGTGTATCAAAGATTGCTAGGGCTGATGTTGTTTTTCTGGAGGTGCCTTCAATATCTATCCAACATTGGAACTATTCTCAAGGTCACACTAACTACAAAGATTACGAGGACCAAGACAAAAAACTGGAACTCCATCTAGACATACTTAACGAGGAAATCAGAAAAGTTAACGGCAGTGGTGACAGATCACCAAGGTTTATGCAGGATCTGTGGAGAGGTTCTAAAGGACATAACCCAAGAAGCCATACTAAGACATACACTGATCTATCTTTACTGGCAAGACTCTGGCTAAGAAGAATTGCAACAAAAATTCTAACTGACTGCTTTTCTAAAATTCCAGCCAATCAGTTGTGGCAAAGTAATAAGTAGGAGTTTGCACCTGTTGCTGCTTATTTTACTGTAACTTTAAGGAATCCTGTACCCTACATTCTTATCCAACTACAATGGACAGGGCAGTAAGGCTTTCAACTAGAAATAGGGTGAAACCAACACCATACACACCCTATAAATATGAAGGATACAAATCAAATAAGAAAAGGCATCGGATAAAAAGGTACAGCAATGCAATAGATCTGTAGATATGGAACTCCAATATAAACATGGAAATTATGTGCTGGAGATGTCGCTTGCAGCATATGAATTATTAAAGGGAGCCATTAAAGAATATTTTCAACATCATGATAACTATACAATACAAGTAAATGACCAAAAAGATCAACAGGGTCTATGCGTTAGTACATCCTACTCCGTACGAAATAGAAAAAATAATAAGCAACAGTACCGTATAAACTTATACCACACAACATGCAGAGCCGAAGTAAATGGACACGGTAGAGAACAAATCTTACCACATCTACAAGATATGGCAGTAATGATGGATAACAAGGGGAATTGCTCACAACTCAATAAATTATTAGAGAGCCAGATCAGACAATGTATGGACAGTATGACACAATATGGGTCAATGAGTGCTAGCAACAGTAGTAGTGATGGACCCTTAGTACCAATATCACATAGTCCACATTTGAAAGATGTAAAGAAAAAGGCAAACAGGGCTTCCTCGATAGCAACAATCCAACATAATTCAACCCGAGCTAGTGGGGACACCTCGCTGGTATCAATGCAACATCACTCGACTCACGCTAATGGGGACGCCCCGTTGGCGAAAACAACACCACTTCGTAAGAGTCCCTGTATTAGTGGGGAACATCAAAATGAAACACAATCTAGTGGGGACGCCTCGCTGTTGGCAACAACATCATTACATCCTTTGAGATTATATGCTAGTGGGGAAGCCTCGCTGGTAACAGAAGAACATCAAAATAAAACTCAATCTAGTGGGGACGCCTCGCTGGTGGCAACAACATCATTACATCCTTTGAGATTATATGCTAGTGGGGAAGCCTCGCTGGTAACAGAAGAACATCAAAATAAAACTCAAACTAGTGGGGACGCCTCACTGGTGGCAACATCACTACAGCCTTGGAGACCATATGCTGGTGGGGAGGCCTCGCTGGTAACGCAAGAACATCAAAATGAAACTCAAACTAGTGGGGACGCCTCACTGGTGGCAAAATCACTACAGCCTTGGAGTTCATATGCTAGTGGGGAGGCCTCGCTGGTAACAAATATTCAACAAAAGGCCGCTCATGCTAGTGGGGACACTCCGCTGGCAGAAGTATCACTACAGTGCAAGAGACAATGTGCTAGTGGGGACGCCTCGCTGGCGAATACAGCACTAGACAGTCATAGCCAATGCACTGTTGGGGAAGATATAATTATCTGCGCTATATGCCAAAGGGATATAAGTAGCAACAATAGTCCAGCATATTTCTGTAGCCAATGTGAACAAACTTTTCATGCAAGCTGTGAAAAAGGCAAAATACTACACAAAACTGAAAAATCTGAGGGACCGCTGGATGACGATTATGTATGCTCTTCATGTACCCAGCTTAACCAAACTATCCCATATGGTAATGATCATAGCATAGCGGAATCTATTCTACAAGAACAAGTAGACACTGTCCAACCAAACTGCTATAACTCTGGATATAACCACATGCAAGTAACTGCAACAGCTATAGTACAAAAACAGAATATGGTAAATGGGACAAATAACCTCTACCCAAAAAATGCAGTAGACATAGTACATGAAGAAACTAATCCAAAAGTACCAATTGTTAAAAGAAAAACTAAACAAAGCAATAAAAGCAAAGATATACCTGACAGAGAAAGACAACTCGATGAACAACTGATACAATGCAAGGCCAGAATTGTTATGCTGGAAGATCTTAATAGAGACTACAAAAATACCATTAACTTACTGAGATCACAGTTAGAAATAAAAAATGTTGGAATGGCTAACCATAACCAGGGACATCATTGTTGTAGCCAGACACAGCCTATCAAAGAGTCGCATATTGAAACAAAGATAGAGGGACTGCTAGAAAAATTTAAACATGAGCTTGAAATAAGGGATATAAAATTAGAGCATAAGATGGAAATGATGGAACTTAAGATGAAAATGTCATTGCTTGAGACTCAACAGGATATAATCAATAAAGTAACCCCAAGAAATGATGCTCCAGCTAGAAAATCACGTATTGCAGAGAATACCAGTACACGTGACCTAGAAGCTGACGCTGACATCTGTATGGAAAAAACCGATGATTATCAAAATATGCCTAAACAAATTGTAAATCCATGCCAACAAGTACAATATGAATATCAATATTGCCCAATCTTGGGACAAGGAAAAATATATAATACAAATAATGTATACCAGGAAACGCAACATCTGAGAAAAGTTCAAGGAGTTGATCTATACATGACTAATAACATGCTACAGTCAAAGACCAATAGTAAATCTAAACACCTACCTCCTAATAACTGGGATCTATTAAATGATGACAATGTGTTAGAAGAGTACTACAAAAAATATCCAACCCAAAGAGAAGTTAATGAGAAAAGGCATCCTGATCGAGCAGAATCGAACGCCACATCTGTCAGGAAGTGCAGCAATACAGATCAAGTAAACCAGCCCCATGAAAAAGTAAAGGAGCATAGAATATATGAAAGGAAAGAATTTTGCTGTGATCAGATAATGGATAACAAGGATAAAAATAATCAGGAATCGCAGAATAATAATAATCAAAACCATTTTTTAGAGATAGGCCCAACAGCAAGGAAAAAGCGACGGAAATCACTATAGGAACATTCAACGTACAAAGTGTAAAAGGGAATAGGATATATAACTAAGCAGCTCCTACAAAAACTAGATATATGCTGTGTCCAAGAACATTGGCTGTTTAAACCTGAACAGAATTTCCTCCAAAACATTGAGGCAAATATGACTGTTTTAGCAAAAAGTGTGGATGATGACTACCCAGAATTAAGCATGGTGGCAAGGAGAGGGTATGGAGGTCTTGCTATTTTCTGGAAAAAAGAGATAGACGATAAGATAAAGGTAATGGATGAAGGAAATAGTAGAATACAAGTAATACAGATTGACACTAATGCATCACCAATATGCCTGATTAATATATATATGCCATCAGACAACAAAGAAATGAACTGCGAGTATAAAGATATGATATCACAACTGACAGAAGTAATAGAGAAATATAGAAATACACATGAAATAGTTATATGTGGTGATATGAATGGCTCCGCACACCGAGACAAGACAAGTCATGACCCACTCTTTAAAAAATTCCTTCTAGAGAATAGAATAGGCCTAAGTATAAATTATCCAGAGAAAGATATATTTTACCGCCATAATGGAAAATCATCAGGACAAATAGACTACATAATCTCAACATGTAAGAACATATTAAAAAAGGTAGAGATTATGGATATGGATCCAAAAAATACGTCTGATCATGTTCCAGTGATAGCTCAAATAAAAAGAAAATTGGTAAGAAGAGTCTATAAACCAAAAACCACCATAGTGAAAACAAAATGGGAGAAATGTGACCTAAACACCTACCAGTCAACAATCACGGATGGTGTAGCTCAAGTTCTTCAGAACTCCATTAGAAATATAGAAGATATTATAGCCATGGAAGAGTTTATACACACTGCATGCGATAAAACTATACCAAATTATCGCAAGTCTACAACAAGAAAACCAGCAGGGAAGTCTATATGGAATAATAATATAGCAGAAGCTACAAAGAATGCAAAAATCAAATATAACCAGTGGAGAAATGCAGGAAAACCAAAGGGAAGAGAGAACCCTATAAAATCACAACTGATGGTAGCAAAAAGACTCTTAAGGAAAGCGCAAAGACAGGCATATGCATCACAGAGAGAATGCTTGGCAAGAAATATCATGACAGCGTCATCCTCTGATACCAAATTATTTCACTATCTGCTAAGAAGACAAAGATTTGTAGACATACAACATACTCGAATTCTTCAATACAACGACCAAGTAGCAGAAACTAATGAAGACATCCTGGCTTTGTGGCAAAAATACTTCCAAGATCTTTCAAACCCAGATTTTAAACAAGATTTTGATTACGAAAAATACGATCTGTCACATATACAGAATGCCATTATAGAAAAGAATGAAAAAGGAAAATTGAACCAATTAAAGAGGAAGAAATAGAGCGAGCTATCAAGAACTTAAAGCCAGATATTGATGGCATATCAGCCGAGCACTACAAAAATGCAATGGATGAATTAAAACCACTGATATTGCACATACAATAATAGAGGAGCTCGATATCCCACAGATGCTAAAAAGAGGTACAATGACACCAGTACTAAAGAAAAATAAAGACCGGCAAAATCCAGCAAATTATAGAGGAATCACTGTAACAAAATTCTTCACAAAAATTATCCAAAGCATACTTAAATCTAGGGTAGACATCCAAATTGATCAGATACAAAACCCGCTACAAAGAGGATTTACAGAAGCAATTCCTATGCTATTTGCAGCTTTCATAGCATCAGAGGTGATAATAGAATCCAGCACAAATAACGATGAATTATTACTATTAACCCTTGATGCAGAAAAAGCTTTCGATAAGCTCAATCATGAAATCCTTTTCAACAAACTATATCATAATGGTATTAAAGGTGACATGTGGGTATTACTACGGAATATGTACAGAGAAATGACCACCCAAGTAAAATGGGACAACCATCTGTCTGAAAATATTGATGTCAACCAGGGCATACAACAATGAGAAACACTCTCAACATCTTTATATAAATGCTACAACAATGCAATACTGGACAGCGTAACAGAAAGTGGCCTAGGCAGTCATCTAGGAACAATAAGCGTTGCTACACCTACATGTGCAGATGACATACTCGTACTTGCACATTCTGAATGTGAACTCCAGAGTATTATGGACATTATATACCACCATACTCAGAGAGATCTTGTGAAAATCAACCCACAAAAATCAGACCTCATATGCTATAATACCAGTAGTGAAAGGAAAGTTAACATAGGTGACTGTAAGGTCAGCAGAAGCACATGTACAAAACATCTAGGTATTTCACGAAATGAGAAGAATTCAATTAATATTGATGAAAAACTGAAATCAGGAAGAGCAGCAATATATGGTATGCTGGGGGCAGGACTACATTTAAGAAAAGGTTTCTCTCCTCTTATATCACACAATCTCTGGAAAGTATACGCCGTACCTAAAATTCTGTATGGACTAGAAGTAATGCCAATCAAGAAAAAAGAAATGGAGCAGATGGAAATAATGCAAAGGAAGCTACTTAGACAACTCCAATGCCTATCAAACCAAGTAGCAAATACAGCAATCTATGTGCTAATTGGAGCGGTACCAATATACATGATGATTGAGCGAAATATGCTCTCGCTACTGATGAACATAATAAGAAACAACACTACAAAATCCTTATATAAAATCCTTATGCGCCAACTTGCAATGCGTAACGAGAAAGATCATACATTTATAAATAGGATACAAGAAGTAATACAAAAATACAAACTCGAACCAGTTGAAAAGCTTATGGAACAACCAAAATCGAAAGAGGAATGGAAGCGAATAGTGAAATCCCATCAGAATAGTTATTGGCATGAGCGATGTAAAGCAGACCAGCTTGAGAAAAAAATCACTGAAGTATCTACAAATACAGGATAGGCCTATGTCAAAGCCACATAAAATATGGCAGAGTACAGGAAATGACCCAATCAGTATAAAGTCTGGAGAGATAAAGAGCAAACCTGTGACGCAGTCATATATGCTACAAAATATAAAATCACGATACAACAAAAATATCTCCTCCATCTGTACACTCTGTGAAACAGGAGATGAGAACATATATCATTTCTTGTTGGTCTGTTCTAGTCTGAAAAGTACACGGGAAAGGCACCTCCAGAAAATACAAGAATATCTGGATAGTTTAAGAAATGGATTATATCAGGATATACAGGATGCAGATATGCTGGTCCAGCTCTTGATGGATTGTACAAGTCAAGAAATAAACTATGGAATTCGTATTAAACAAAAACAGTATATGGAAATGGAAAGCCTAAGTAGGATCTTCTGCTATGATATGCATGTCAGCAGACTGCGGCAGATGGCGGGTAAGGAGTAGCGGGTTGACAAGTAATAGTGACAAACAGTGCTATTTTTACCATTTTAATCGAACAGCAATGATTGTACAGTGCTATAGCATTCTTTTACCTTTTAAGCATATTATAGACTATTTTATCCGATTAGTGCTTTTAAAAGTGTATGATGTTTTATTAACGCTTGCCTCCAAGATCCCTTTTATATCGAAATATAGTGAGCCTTATTTTATTGTGACTTTTACACATAAATGTAAAGAATATTACCCATCATTAGAAAAATAGTGATTTTAACCAAATAGTGTTTTAGTGTGCCTGGATTGAATACCAATTTTTAAATGAACATTTTTACAATTTTTATTAAATCTGAAGCGAACATTCTGTTTAAGACCTTTTAAGCTGAACTGATCATTATGTTTTCTTTTACTCACTATGAAAAAAATTTGTATAGAATCGTGTTCTCACAATGTACATATAAACACATCTTTGCACGCACTGGTGGATACACACATTTTTAAATACAGCACAATTCTTTTTTTAATGGGTGCGGGTGTATATAATATGTTTACCACTATCCTGCCGTAATACGTAGGAGTGCGCCGACATAAAAGAAATAAGGGTAATAACAAAATTACCGAACTCCGAACGATCTTACAAAGGGAAAGTCAAAAATCATAATTATATAAACAGACAAAATCAGTCAACAACCGGAAAACTGTGAAAACCGTAATGACCCTGACTTGGTACAGGCATTTCTAAAGAAATGGTGGGTTGAATCAGATTTTAAGGCGCCAAACCTCCCGCTCTCATTATGGTTCAAAGGTTCCGGCTGTCACTATAACAGTATTTAAATACAGGAACAAAATAGGTAAAATAGTTTTCAAAGCAGTACCATATTCGGTGATGTAAATGTCAAAAATATTTTTACGTCACACATTGACAAAAAAAATATCCTTGACATTTTTTGACCTCTTTATCTTTATACATTTTCACTATATGAAAATGCATCACTTATAATTTTTTTCTGCAGAGACGAAATATATTTCGACAAGATCTTGGTATCGGAATATAAACTTTTTAAGAGATCGAATAAGGTGAATCTTTTTATAGCCCTGGTCCAGTAGCCTGTTTCTCAGATGAAGATAACGTTTCAGGAAATCAGAATAATTGCTACTGGCCCTTGCATAGCGAATCAATTGCGAGATGTAAACACCATATGCAGGAGAAGCTGGTATATTGCTGCACATGTTTGGAAAATTTATGATTTTAAAATTGAAGTCGTCCCGATTATCATAAATTTTAGTACTGAGTTGACCACTGTCGTCAAATTCGAGGTATAAGTCCAAAAATGATGCGGACGAAGCTGTATCGGTGGTCTCTTTAACTTCCAGCTCTGGAGGATATATCAATGGAAGAAATTCTGCAAATCTAGAATTATTGATAGATAAAACGTCATCAATATACCTGTATGTGAAATTAAAAGCTCTAGCCTCATGAATCTTCTTATCTTTTACAAGCTTTTGAAGAAACTCCGACTCATATGAGTATAAAAATAAATCGGCTAGAAGAGGGGCACAATTCGTACCCATTGGTATGCCGACGACCTGCTGAAACAGTGTCCCTCCAAAGGAGACAAATATGTTATCGATGAGGAACTCCAGCATACTGATCACTTGTTCCTCGGAGTAGCATGTTTTACCTTTATGAATTTTGTTTGAAAAATATGTGGAATTGTAGCCTAACACAACAAATTTTGAGCCATAGTTTCTATGACTAAAAGCTTTATGAATTGTTTCTTTTAAGCGGGTTTTTAATTTGTCATGCGGTAGGGTTGTATATAGAGTTGAAAAAGTTTTGATGGAGGATACCTGAGAGAAAGATCTTGATTTCAGGTTATCCAAAAGATCTTTAGAGTTTTTCAAAATCCACATGTGATTTATGCCACTACGCGAGTAAACAGTTTCACAATATTTCTGTTGTCCCTCTTTTACTGCAGACAGAATCTTTGTCAGGTGAATAGACAATTCTTTCGTCGAACAAGTTGATGATCCCGCTATGTACCTTTCTTTGTATGGTGTCTTATGGAGTTTAGGTATCCAATATAAATAGGGTGAATCCTCAGACTCTTTACCAGAGGGAATGTTTAAAGAGGTCATGAATGATCTGTGGTTAGCTAGGATTTCATCTTTGTCGAACGAAGTTGGTTTGAATGTGGTATTACTAGAGGTGTTGCTATTTATGCCTAATTCCTTGATTAGGCATTCGAAGTACTATGATTTACATACAAACACGATATTGTTGGAAGCCTTGTCCGCAGGAACGATAACATATTTGTCATGAAGAGAGGAAAGACACTTAACAGCTTCTTGGTCTTTAAATACAGACTTAGGTCGACTATTAACACAATTTTTGAGTTTGTGAATCCGACCTTGTACTAGAGACCTAATTGTTCTAACCCAGTCTGACAAGGACTCTAACTCAGGAGCTTGGTCTACTTACTTCTCTCTTTATCCACCTTCTGGCATAATCTTCAACAGCATCCATAATTATCTTGAAATTATGTTTCCAATTGATGTGTTGAGGTTCTCTGAATTTAGGACCATGAGAAATCACCTTTCGGAGACTCTCATGTTGAATGATATTCAGATCACCAGTGATTACATGTCCAGATGGGTTGTATTGAAAAGGAGAGTGGGAGCAGTCACAAGTCAGAGGGTTCTTAAGGTACTCTTCTATGTTAATATCTTGCAATGCTTCTTTGTAGTTGAAAATTTTACGGCCAATGCTGTTAGTGTAGCTACATGTATAGGAGTCACAGGCGCGTAGCTCCCTATACGCCAACACGCAGTTGCGTGCACATCGGCGTGCTAAAAAAAAAACAAAGAGCAAAAAAAATAAAAAAAATAAGGAATAATAAAAATTAAAAAAAAAAGTGGAAAACAAAGTCTCGTTGTGGCTTTTTGTGATAATTCCACCTTATATCAGAATGCTGTCTTCTGATTGGTTGATGAAAGGGGTATTTTTTTTACCAATTCTTCGTTTTTTCAGTTTTTCCATCATTGCCGGGATATTTGCCTAAAATTCAAAGTCATAAAAATTACGGCATTTCAAATTTTATTCAAATGACGTTACGGCCGTATCATTAGTATGAGTTACATCCGTCATCGTTCAGTCTGGTATATATACATGTACATTGTACGTGACCTTTCCTGCGTTGAATGACAACATGACAGACTACCAGAGCCAATCACCCTGCAGACACGCCAAAACAGTATTGGAAAGTGTATTTGTACTATGCGTTTATAGACCACATGATAATGGAATTGGAGTCGCGTCTGATAAAATCAGACAATCGCTTCTATGCACAGTATCTGCTTCCTCGTGTTATAGGAAATAGAAGTTTGTGTCTGCTAAGACACGAAGAACAGATTTTGGGCAATTTCTAAGTAAATTCTGTCTAACAAAATCATGAAATCAATTGGTTGCTTATGCATTCAATTTACCCATGAAAACACCTCAGAACGCACCATTTTGCATCTAGTCAAAAAGAAATTTCTGGGTTTGGTTGCTTGTAGATACGATAACGTAACCCTCAGTCCATAGCCAGAAATGATAGGTGATTTGCTCATTTGCATATTCAAAATGGCGGCTCAAAGAGAATTTGGATTTTAACATATAGTTGAACGGGAAACTTTCTGTTAGCTTGGGCCGGACAATTTTCCGGGATAAAAAATCAAACTATGCACCGGTTTTAACAATATCTCAAAATATTACAGCTGTACCATGAAAACTCAAGGTTCCCACCCAGTTTCAAATTTTGAAGCGTAAGCACCATTCAAAAGCATTGAGAAGAAGAGAAAAAATGCATCCTGCACGGTTTTCAAGACCTAAAAGCACTTTTCTTACAATCCCCATTCTAGTTGCCGGGACAAATTCGGTCAGTTCCGGTAACATTGTTGAGGAATCTTTCTTCGATAAATATTTTGCTGAAAAATTAAAAGTTCCCACGATAATTTAAAAGAGGGCTTCACAAGTTTTTTTTACCTTTCTAGTAGAGATTCAATAGGGGTTCACGCATTATTTGAGTAAGCACCGCATTCCATTGTAAATGTAAATAAACAATTAAAAAAAGGCTCCACAAGGGTATTTTTTTATTTCGACAAAACAACAGAAGAAGTACATGTACAGTGGTAGATCTAACTATAATACAATGGGGTTCACCTACGATTTTTACGCTAATAGGTGGCGCATGTGTTCCATCAGTTATTACTTTCGGAACTCCTCGGCTAGTATCAATAACGTAACTAATGTAAACTACGATATTGATTTACAAAAAATGTATATGTATTCGTGTAAAATGCCACAAATGGTGTGTTTAACAAGATGAGGGTAGCTATCAAGAAGACTGACCATGCGACGAGAGGTCCGTGGACGCCAGGGAAATACGACGTGGTTTGCTCGGCACATAATGACATTTCAAGCCCAATCAAGGACCTCGGCTTCTCAGTGTCGGGATTATTATGTTAGATGTCTTCCAGTGTTGATTCAGTAAAAAGTTTATATTATTTTTACTTAAGGAATGGCTCCTCTAAGCATAGTGTTCAATATATTTAATAAGACATAAAACACTAACCATTTTACTACTGAGTGGGGGGATTTTTTTTTAGAATAAAAATCGTTTATTTTCCACTATGTCCAAATTTTAAAGTAGACCTGAATACACCTCAGCCCTAAAAAAATATTGCTTGTTTAGGTTAACTCGACCCTACCTAAAATTTAGTGCCTATAATCCTAGCTATTTTATTAGTTTTTCTCAACAAGCACAATCTTGGAACATCTGCATGCCCAATATATCCAATGCAAAAAAAGAAAAAAATCCTGGTCACCTTTACCTAACCTTTTTCACAGGGTTACCGGTAACACTAAACACACAATTATTTTTTTAGGTCTCGTAGGCATGTATCTTTTACCTCATGTATGTATAAAAAATATTTTTGATCTACCTGATGCTTGAAAAAAAAATGGATTCTCTACTGACAGACATAAAAAATCCCATGCCCCCCTCTCTCCTTCACTAATAAAATTGTTGGTGTCTAATAAAGAAAACAAGTGAGTGGGAAGACATGTCACTCCACTCGGGCACATTAATTAATATTCCGATTCCTAGCCGGCCAGTCTTTGTTCTTACTTGCATGCTTTAATAGTAGAGAAGCAACAAATACCAATTTGATAGTCTTTGGTTTGACCAGACCGGGGCTCTATCCCATGGATCTAACACACTCAAGGCGAGAATGCTAACCATTACACCACCGATGAGATAGGAAACCATTTTGTCTACAGACCATTGAGACCAATAACATAACTCTTTTCAAATGTTCTTAATTATAATGCTGCTATATTAAGTGCAGAGGATAAATTTGTTTGGATATTGAGCAACGAAGATCCATCTTGCGTCAGAGAACTCGCAAAATTTATCCACTCGTGTTTTCAAATGGCACCATAGTTCTCTGCATGTATGTTTTATATTTTATCTTTTCCAAATACAGTTATCTCTCTTTCATTGCCTCCTAAATGCAAACTACAATATATAATTTTATTTGTTATTTTATTATGTCATTCTTTCATGTACTATCTCATGATCTTTGTCAACCTTAATGTTCAATTATTGAGCTTTCTTTAATAAAGTATTTCGTATTTCGCATAATACCACCACAACAAAATTTCTGTGGTCGTATAAAAATCACACTGAAAAAGGAGCAGTCCTTCAAAACTTTCATTAAGCAAGGGACTTGTGCCCAAGTTGCTTAGTTAAAGTTAGTTAATACAGTCAATATCATCAAACACACATTAAAAAGATCATAGATTAGCTTCCAGTCAGATTTGAACTGACATCTTTTCAACTTTATTGAAATGTACTACCTTGTACTATAGAAGCCATAATGATTGTAATATTACACAAAGTACACATACAGATAAATAAACCACTCAAACAAGTACTTCAAAAGCATCTTGTACAAAGGACTGTATTTAAGACATATTATTAACTACAGATGTACATGTATTTTAATCTTCACCATAGGATAGTTAAATGTTTAAATTGTGTATGTATTGACACTGATTACATCAGGTAATAATATTCATTAAAAAGTTGTTAATGTTTTCGTGATTCATGAAACCTTTTTTTTCTCTCTAGCTACTGTTAGTAGCGACTAGCCCCTTCGCTTAAATAGTCTTAAACTTAAAGGGTCAATATATTACTTTAATAACAATATATGATATAAGTATACAAATATAACATGACAAAAAGACATATTTAATGGCTGACAAAAAATTAGGAATACCCAGAAAACTGAAGACTGAGACGCACAAACAACTAAAAATCCGGACTGACATGAACTCAGATGCTCCATATGAGTCTGCAGTTCGAGCTTCACTAATACCACTTCATGGGTGAAAGAGCTGGGGGCAATTGCCCTCCCTACTTTTAAAAATTGAGGGAGGGATAGTTTTGCCCCCTTTTCTGCATTCAATTTAAGAAAAAAAACTTTTTTACTTTAGTATGGAAGCATATATTGTCCATTTAGCCAAGGGTATGCTTTGGAACCATAGTGACTTTTTTTTTATTGTTGCACAGTTGAAAATATAGCAGAAAAATAAGGAATACATTTTTTGTACAAATTTCATAAAGATGTATACCGAATGTAATGAGCATCATTTAAATTAGTATATTTATTGAGGTAATTACACATGATTGTGTATTTATATTTCAAAGATAAAAAAAATTGTGATTTTTTTTTTAAAATGTAAAATGTTTCTTAAAAAACATATGAGGGTATCCCTATTGAAAGCCCCATAATTTCTTTCTATTGAAAATATGCCCCATTTTTTCACATTCTGAATGATGACATGTATATGATGCTTTCAGTGTGTTGTTTTTGAATATTTAATAAAAAGAAAAGGTGTGTAAAAAGTTGGGCAAGTTTTTTTAATAAAAAGGATTTTTTTCCCCTAACCTATGCCAGGATATGAATCCCATCTGGTTTTATAAAGGCAGTTAACTTCAAAAATCTTCTTTTTCAATTGTAATGGATAGCATAAATATGACAAATTCTCCTGGTCTTGTCTCTGAATCCTGTCACGAAAGCACATTCAAACTGATCCGTCATCATAATTTTAATGATGTTTTATTTTCAGTCGGGGCAACTTGGACATTCAACAAATACAATAATATTGAAAAGTCACGAACATAAATCGTATGCTTGGGTTTTCAGTGTAATATGTACCTTTCAATCAAGTAAGTTTTTAGAACGTTTGTCGATGCATTCCGGCGTAGTATATCATATTCGAGCTTCGGCACTGACCCCCCAGCTGATCGCCGTCCGCCATCTTGGAATCGAATAACTGATAGTACACATGCGCCACCTGTCGGGAATGGGATAGGTGAACCCCATTGGTAACAATACTGCTGATATATAAAGTTCCAAAAATTTAACAATATATATACTAAACGATTTCAATGACATACTAATACTTATGTGGGGCAGAATTTGACAAAAAATGCACAATATATTTTTTATTTACACTTTTATTTCGTGGAAAAAGAGGGGGCCAGTGCATTAAATATATTTTCGATCTTTTACACACATCATCGGATTCCTAATAAACATATGATGACAATTAATTTTGATACGATCACAAATAATTATGAAGTTATTTATGTGATCAAAACTGTGATGAAATATTATTTAAAAAAAATAGATGACGAGTTTTCATCAGCGTTTTCCAAATATGGTTCAACGTTTATTTGCTGACGTCATACATTACGCGATTTGGTTTATGAATATTCATGAGCAAAATCACCCATGATTTCTGGCTATGCCGCTTTTGCTCCCAGCGAGGGTTACGAATCTGTCCCATTTAACGTAATGGAGCAAATTAAAATTTTCGTTCCGTGAATATTTCAACTTTCTTTTTGCATATGTGGTCATAACTTATTATTCCCTACAAATTTTAAGTAATGGTGATACCAAATAAGTGTTACAATACCTGTTTCTACCTTCACGATCGATTTCGTATTCGAAAATTGTTTCTTGTCCGGCATGACACCTTACGTAGACTCTCGTGATGGGCGGAGCCTATCCTTATATGGATCTGAATCCCAAATATGGAAAACGTTTACTACGATATGTACGGCAATCGATCCAAATAAGGATATCTCCAAAACGAGGCAAGTGCACGTGAAATAACAACTTGTAAACAAAATGTCGGACAGAAAGAAGATCTCATGCATTCAAATTTTCAAATGGATATAAGTCTACCATGGATTGATGCAGCGTTTACTTAACACTTCAAGCTTTATCTAAATATATTTATCTTTCACCCCCGTTAATTTTTCCAACCACTTCAACGGAATTAGGACAAAAAACCGCCCGGTGTGAATCACTCCGGGCGCTGCTCCATTACGTTGAATGCGACCGAATCGTAACCCTCGCTGGGAGCAAAAGCGGACTGAGGGTTACGTTATCATATCTAGGTTGCTTGCACTGCAAAAAAGGCTAGCTACGCCCCTGGGAGACAATGGGAACAGATTGATTTTTGAAATATGGTGGAATTTCTTTTACGACCTCTTTTCTATTAAAAATGTTGCTGGTGTTAATAGCATCGATTCCTTTGTTAGCAAACGGAATATGGAGGAATTTTCTGTTGTTATCATGAAGAGGTTCAGATCGAACTGGTTTAAAAAGACGAAAGGACGCCACGTCACATATAATACCACAGGCACTCGAATTCCGGACCCTCCTTTTTCCTCATTTGGTCCCTCCCGCGATTATGGTATGGATCTTTGTCTGGAAGTATATCTTTGAACCATTTATCCATATTTTACAACATTTCGTGTTACAACTCTCTCGTTCTACTAACTTTTGTTTCTAGGTCCAGCTGCCGTATTACTTATATATACATATGTATATAAGGGGGGTCCGGAATTCGAGTGCCTGTGATAATACTAGACAACTCTGTACTTAGGAGAAAAAGGATCTACGCCTCCTTTGTCAAGTCCAAAATCCCTAAGATCTTTGAGGTAGTTTACAGGTAGTGAAAATAAGATTGTACGAATATGATGAATTCCAAGAGGTTTCTGTATAGAATAGAATAGAATAGAATAAGTTTATTAACCAAATCAGGGCCCCAGGAGGGCATATACAAATAACAATTATGATTGATACACAACAACAATACAAATAACAATTATGATCGATACACAACAACAATATATCAACTTAAATATTCGCGGTGAAATATCAATAATTGTGGTGCAGGCACACTCGGGCAGGAAAAGAGATATATGCACATAAACGTACATACACTTACTCACATATATATGAAGGGGGGGGGGGGGGGGGGGGTGATGAGAGAGAACATATACATATATATCAGGTGATTCATCACCAATCTGCAAGATACACCTTGAGTCGATGCTAAAAGGAATAAAGTCCTACTTGTGTCTAGTGCAGACCGGCCATGTTGATGTGGAAGGAATATTGTTTGGAACATGGAAAGGGATCAGAGCTTTTGGATAACCAGCAGTGAGCATCAAGGGACGATGCCAAAAAGAATATTTTCTTTCTCATGCTCAATGCAGGTCATCCAGTTTGCAGATCTCCAATTCCATTTAATCAAATAGTTGTTGATAAAAGATATTGACAAAGATATCTGAGTATAGTTGGGTCTTCATTATTTAAGATCCATATGAGTTTACATTTGTCATCTAAATTTTGAAAATTTTGACACTCAGATGTCAAATATGTAGTAAAAATTTCCCTATGGTTTGCATGGCAAGTACAATGAAGTAAATAATGGATCTCATCTTCTACCTGACCCGAAGTGCACCTGCAACAAATGCGGTTTTTTCCGGAGAGTACCCTGGTATCTTCCTATTTCTATTTGTAATTTGTGAGCTGATATTCTTAATTTGGACAACCTTCTTCTCTGCTCAAAATTTTTAATGATTGACAAATAATTTTCATATCCAAAATTGGTTTTTATTTTTAAATAAGTTCTTAATTTTCCCTCTCTAAGTGAATGGGCTTGTTTTGTCCACAATTCCAAATAGTGTTGTTTTACAATTTTATTGCATTTATATTTAAAGGTTGATGTTTTGTCTGTCAAGAAATTAGTTAAGCTTGGCATATTTTGCAAAATATGTTTTACAGAGCCATACCATGATGGTTGCTTGCCTTCATATACATTTTTAGTACATTTATATGCAGCTTTAAGAAGTGGGAAATATGAATCCAGATTTTCAAGTCTATGCCAAAATCTTAAAATTTGCTTTAATATATCGAAATGAAGAGGGAACCGGTCTAGTTCTGACTGTACTGCAAGATTGGTGCTTTTTTTATGCACTCCCAAAAGAAATTTACAGAACTTCAAGTGTAACTTTTCACAATGTAATTTAGAAAAAATTTGGTCTATTGGAATATTCCATTTCTAAACCGTGAGGTAAACGGGTTAAAATAACCCCAAATTTCACAGCCATATAACAGAATCGGCTTAATAGTGTGATCAAAAACGTGAATTGAGGTTTTAACTTCAGGATTGTGGACTAGAAAATCACTCTTCAATTTAAAAAGGGCCTTTAAGGCTTTCTGATAAAGTTCATTTTGAGCAAAGTTGAAGGAGCCAGAGTTGTTAAACCATATTCCTAAATATTTATAACGAGATACACATTCTAAATTATTATTCTGAAATACAAACTTATGTGAAAGATGTCTGCCCACCTTGTTAAAAATCAAAATTTTGTTTTTTTTAATATTGATATCAAGACACCAATCAGTACAAAATGCAGAAAGTTTGTCTAATTTTTCTTGCATTCCTTCTGCTGATTTGGATAATAAGACAATGTCATCAGCATACATCAAACAATGGATTGGGGAATTATCTAAAATGACTGGGTCTTTTGTGTTACTGAGATAACTGGGAAGATCATTAATAAATATTTTAAATAAGTTAGGGCTCAGGTTGTCCCCTTGTTTTACTCCCAGTTTGGTGGCGAACAATTCTGTTAATTTATCGTTTATCTTGACACAAGATGTACTATAACTGTACATGTTTTTTTATGATATTATAAAATCTTGAACTAACCCCTATTTCTAATAACTTGAGTTTAATTCCTGTATGTATAACTTTATCAAATGCTTTTTGAAAGTCGACAAAGCAGGCAAACACCCTTCCATCTTTAGTTTCACAATACTGGTCAATTATACATTTTAAAATAATAAACATATGATCAGATGTTCTAGCTTTTCTAGTGAAACCTATTTGACAGTCATCAATAATATTATTTTGCTTTAAGAAGGAATCTAGTCTTTCATTTAAAATACTGTTGAAAACTTTGCCAACTGAGCTGGTAATAGTAATACCTCGGTAATTGTTGGGATCTGCGGCATCACCAGATTTATGTATTACAGAGATATAACCTTCAGCCCATGAGTGTGGATATTTGCCATGAGACAGACAGGAATTAAATAATTTTGAGAGACATGGCAATAGTACTGTTTGGCTCTGTTTTATCATGGTATTGGAAATATTATCAAGACCTGGGGCCTTCTTGTTTTTCAGCTTTGATATTGCTGAGGTGATCTCTTTTTGGGAAATAACATTATCTAAATCATTATAACATGGTATCTTTTCAAGGTCATCAAGTCTTCTCTCCAACTGAGATAGTCTTACTTTATATGATTCTTTAAGTTCTCCAAGGAATTGGAAATGGGACAACCACTTGGATGGTGCTACAGCAGAACTATAATCGTTATTTTTTTTGTTTTTGAGTTCGTTAATAATATTCCAATACAATTTTGGGTTATCGTCATGAAGAGACTGAAGCTGATCAATCAGAGAGTTCTTGAACTCCCTGTATTTGAACTTCCTCAGTCTGGAATATTGCTTGTCAAGTTTGAAATAATGCCCTCGTACTAAAGGATCATGTGGGAATTTACTGTAGACTTTCCCGTAATTTATTAACTTCCTCCTAAGTGACTTAAGATCTGTATCATGCCATTTCTTATCTTTGCAACTTTTTTTACTCTTTGTACCCCGTTTGAGTGAAATTGAGGCAGCTGAAATAAATATATTTGATAGTTCTGCTGACGCATCATCAATTAATATTTGTGAATTATCAATATCTTTATTTTTAAAATTTTCTATTTTTTTCTGTATATCTGGAGATAAAAGGGCTGCCTGGAATTCAGCTATAGAATCATCTGACCATATAAAATTACTACTTTTGTCATACAATTTAACCTCATCAGCTATTATATCAATAGTAAATTTTGCTGACATTGACCATTCAATTATACAATGACAATCTGATATTGTAGGTGCAAAATTATTAACATTAAAATACAATATTTGATCCAGAATACTCTCCGAGATTAAAGTATAATCGACAATACTTGTACCATTTGTCGTGTAGCAAGTGTAGTTGCCACATAAATCACCAAGGACTCTACCATTTAACATTCTAATCTGATTAGAAATACAAAAATCAATAAGTTCCTTTCCCCGTGTGTCTAAAGTGGTATCTTTACTCTTACGGCATCGGATTTGCTTATCAACAGTATAGTTGTTAAAATGGGGTGTATGTGAGTTATCATCGTCTATGATAAAGTCATCAGAACTTGAGACCCTGGCATTGAAATCACCACATAAAAGGATATTACCATATTTCTTGTATTCAACTGTTTCGTTTTCTATGCATTCCAGAATATCATGGTTGAGCCCCTGGGTATATGATGATGTCATAGGTGGGTTATAAACCAAACAAATATATAGGTCTTTCAAAAATCCAAAGAAGGATTTTTCTAATTTTATCCACTGAAAATCAGGGTTTGTATTTTTTTGAATTTTTACATGTGGTCTTATATGAGACTTAGTTAATATAGCTAACCCTCCAAAATAGCGGTTATTGGGTCTAAATATAGGCCTACATATTTGATAAAAATAAAATGTTCCCACTCTGTGAATATTGGATTCATAACCAATATGTGTTTCAGCTAAAAACACAATGTCATACTTGTTAATTTTGTTGATAAAAAAGAGATCCTCTAATTTACTGCCCTCCTTGTTTTTCAGACCTCCTACATTTAAAAAACACATTTTTAAGGAGGTTGATGAGTGTAATGGGACCATTACTAATTTTCATAAAGTATTTCTGATCTTGGTTATTTTTGGGACAAAAGAGTGCTACTTTTCTGATTGCACAAACAAAAAAAACAAAAAAATTATTTTTGGGATAAAATAGTGCTACTTTTCTGATTGCACAAACAAACAAACAAAAAAAAGAACCCCAAAAAAGAACCAAAAAAAAAAAAAAAAAAAAAAAAAAAAAAACCACCCACAGGAAGAGAAAAGTGGTTATTATACTTCCAAGTGTAGATTAAAAGGAAAATACAAGGAATATTATTTACACTGTTCTATAATAACCCAACTATTAAAAAATAAAGGAGGGTTGAAAAATCAGTTAATACTTTTGCTGATTAAAACAGTGGTATTTTGTTTTTATGTAACCAGTTAAGTTATTGGTAGTTTTAACAATTTTTGGTGATATCCTGGTATTGGCTTAAAGGTTAATAATTATATGCACATACTATTTGAATTTGAATAAAAAAAAAAAAAAAAAATGAGATACATGTACCATTCTGTATCTGTATCTGTAGACGAATTTCTGCCAATCAAGGCACACCTCAATAAAAGAGGAAGGTTAATCCACCACTATAATAAATACGACGCGTAATATATATATATAAAAGTCACTATCAAGGATACATAAAAGTCACTATCACCACAGTATAAAACACATAATATGTCAATTCACCACCATAATATATAGCGACGCGTATAATAAATATTTATAAAAGTTCCTATCACAGTCACATAAAACGACTCATAAAATATGGATATACACTGGTTGTTATAGATCTAGCAGATAGATAATCTAAAATCTAAAAGATTTGATAAAGTAGGATCTTATCTAAAATCTAAAATGTATAATCTAAAATCTAAAAGATTTGAAAAAGTAGGATCTTATCTAAAATGTAAAAGATTTGAATAAAAGAAGGATCTTATCTAAAATCTAAAAGATTTGATAAAGTGGGATTTTGCAGTCCATGTGCACACTCTCCAGGACGGTTACTAAATAAGCATCCATTAGGAAATCATATACCGGGTTGATCACCTATTAATAGCTTCATTATATGTTAATATATCAGTTCTTTTTTCCATTCTCATTTTTCTTATTCTCCATCAAGCCTAAGAGTTCGTATCGTTTGTTATGAATTTTGTATAATAATTGTCTACATAAAGGTTCCAGCACTTCTCCAATGGTATCCAGAGACTTCTTATGGGTTCTGTCATACTTATTGACATAAATAAACAGATTTATAATAAGTTTTAGTATATCTATTGGCTGACTTGCCTTGATTTTTGCCAATACTTCACTATCTACGTCTATTATCCTCTTGATTAATGGGTCCCTAATATCCTGCAATGCCTCACAGCATAATACAAAATGTTGTAAGGTTTCGTCTGCATTTCTACATAGATTACAAGTTGCAGAAATAAGATGTGTGGAATAAACAGCTCTATTTGTCTGTAGAATATATGTTCCTGTAACAATTTTTAGCCGAGTTGGTATTCTTCTGATGTCCTGTATGTTGGCACTTTGCGATTTCAATAATGGATGTATTCTACCTATGTTATAGTTAGAGTCTAAGTATTTTAAGCTGGTGTATAACAACATATTTTCCTCAATTGCATTTTTCCAATATTGGTGTACATGTTTGGTTATCAAACTTTTCCATTGTGACTTTGGAAGTGGATTTTCTAGATATGTATATGGATCCGTGATATCATACTTTATGCAAATTTTTCTTATATCTATAAACCAACTATTGCTATCATATGATTTAACTTGTAGCTGCCTCTCTGCAAGTCTCCATTCAATTGAGGTGTATTCAGATCTTGTTATGTTTCCAAAAAATGTTAAAACTTTTATTAGGAGTGTCAGACTTTTTTTGAAAATGTGTTAAAATATCTTAAAGTACACACCAATAATCGGATCTCCTGAAGATATTTACAGTGGTGTTTAGTTTTTTAAAATCTGTTAAGCGGTTCAAAAGTTATGACAATTTGGAGTTCGGAAAATGACCACTTATATTTTATAATGGTGGCCATTTTGAATTTTATCTGTCTTTACCAAGAAATAGAATATCAGAAATTATTTGAAAACAATAATGAAATCTAATGAAACTGTACTTGATAAATGTAGTTTAGACATTGTTGTAAAAGAAATTGCATAGTTGTAGTCTTTGTTTCATCAGCAACATGTGTTTTTTAAAATTATCTTTTACCATGCATTTCAATGGGAAAATTGAAAACGGCACCAAAATTGAATAAATTTTACCCTTAACATTGAACTTATAAATAAAAATTTTGAATTTTCTCATCAAACTGTATGAGATTATTAAAACCTAGCCTACTATCCACTACAGAAGAGTTTTACCTTCAGTCTAACTGGCCAGCAACATGTGTCTCAGGGAATAAATAGTTTCAAAATAGCAGTGCCATTTCCAAAGTTTCCATTCAATTTTGGTCGCTTCTGTCCAGTTTAAATATAAAAAAATTGTGACATAAGAAGAATTTTCTCCAAACATGTGCATTATTTATTTATTTCAACATGTCACCTTTTAAATAATTCACTTTAAATAATAGTGTTCTAGTGCATTGTCACTGCAGCTGTCTTCAAATGTAAGACAGAATTACAGAATTGGCCATTGTGTAAATAAAATTGAAAAATGTCTGACCTCCCTACTTTTATATGTATTTCTGCTTCAATCGGTAATAGGCCTGATAGTATATAAATGGCAGGATCCGCTACATTTATGTAAAGTGATAATATTTGCTTCAGTACCTTTTTGTAATGTATGTTCAATTGCTCCAAAATCTTGCCTGTAGGTAATAATATTTCAAGTCCATAGTATAATATAGGTAGTACATAGGTTCTTAATAATGATATCGTAGTCTCAGGTTCTATTCCATTTTCTCCATGTAGTCCTACTCCCATTAGGCTGTATAAGGCTCTAGTGGCTTTCTTTCATTGATAACATATTACATGGTGATGATTGTACAGTGTATTGTTTTGTTGTAACATATTTTATATGCATATATAAATTATATATGCAAGTATAGTCCATTATGTCATGTTTCAGTTTGCCGCATCATGCCTGTCTGACCAAGTCTCTGGTATGTCCGACCAACTTAGCTTAATATTGTCCTGTTTGCCCAAATTGTCATAATAAAAGATAATCAGGACCTTTATCCAAGGTTGAATTCTGGGCAACGTGGTGTGGAATGTTATCATGCGTGCCCCTTCCTCATACAAGTTTAGATCAATGGCCTCATACGGGCATCTTAGGGCTTTCCCTGTACGTTTGTTTAATTTTGATGGCAAGCATTCAAGAGGGTATTCTAGCAGAATTTTTTCCATAGATAAGTCTATGTGCAGACCTTCGAGCGAATTCACATTGTCCGCCATTTTGATTCTACTCAAACAAACGCGATCAACTTCTGTGTGCTTACAGTTAATTTCTTATTATTTCTGTAAATAAAATGCACAAAATATGTTCAAAGATTGCCTCTGAGATAATCACACCACGAAGCCTTCTGCCATCAACCAAATTACCAGGTATATTTCCAGTTCATTACAAGCAAAATTTGCGTGTCGCCATTACTGAGGCCGAGGGGCGATAATTATATTAGAAAGTAAATCATTAAAAGTATCTTGTAACGTTCTTGGTTTAGAGGACTTTTTAACATTAGGATGTTGAATTCTTTTATGACCATGGCTACGTTTAGTTCTTGGAATAGTATTAAAAAGGCTCATCACGTTGATTTCGTTGCATCCAGGACTTGACAAACTTCCCACTCCTTTGATGTTATCATTGCAACCGTCAGGCGGGTCATACTGAAGAAAGAAAGTTGTTATCCCCCTTAGAAAGGTGGCGCGTTGAAAAAAATTTGGACACTGCATTTCCGATTCTCAGTTTATAAACTACAGCTGAAGTCTTATCTTGAAAGGTTATACCATAGATCACTTTTTATTTAACAAAACTGGTATTTTCTTTCGAATAATTGTTTAGTTTTATATCTACCGTCTGCTATAAACCCCTTATGATTCAAAGACTTGTGTGCTCTTGCCAACAAATATGGCGCATCTTTTTGTTGACATCGTATCCGCGGACAGGTCACCGACTGAATTAGAATAACACGTCATTAAACACTCTCTTTTAATTTTTCAATATATACGATACTACAACACACATTTGAACAGTAGGTTTTTACATATTCATTCATAATACTAATGCCGTTTATAGCCACTTTAAAATTCGGCTTCGGGCTTCTCCATGCTTTCGAGTTGATCCGGCCTGAAAACTATTCGGCCTTATGAAAATCCGGCCTTAAACAAATGCGGCCTTAGTTGATACGGCCTTGGTTAATTAATGCGGCCTCAGTTAAGAATGATGTGTATCTATACGATAAAACGACACATTGTGATGATTTGAGTAAATAATTAATTCATTAATTTGTCTATCAGGTGCCATATAGCATGTTTTTTTTTGTCCCGGGCAGGTATTCGTTGTTTACTTATTTATCTGTTACGAGGAATTCCGAAGGCAGCTTTACGTTCAGGCGGGATTGCTAATATAAATCTTGTGAAAACACTACAAGTTCCAATATTTTATTCATCATATCCATGAATATTTAAATAATATTTTAAATTTAAATACAACTTTTATTTTTTAATTATTCTTTTCCATTTGATATAAGGCCGGATTTGCCGTAGGCCGCATAAATATATGATAAGGCCGGAACATCCATTTGATATAAGGCCGGATTTGCGTAAGGCCGAAACAACTAAGGCCGAATCAACTACGGCCGAATCTGTCATAAGGCCGAAACAACTTGTAAGGTTCGCTATGGATTCTACAATTTAACCCCCAAAAAAAGGAAGTAACGATATAGCTTTTTAAAACATATATCTTTGACTTTCATCTTAATATTTGAAATATCGCCGAAAAGAACAAAATGCAATATAAATATATAACAAAAGTAAAAACTAGTACTATAACTTTAAGTATAAAGATGTACTCTTCTTTTTCTTATAAATTATTAAATATCATGATCATTGTCTTGTTTTTTTTTATTTCTTGTTATGATTATTAAATAAATTTAGTTACAATATACAGTGTAGGAGCGAAGCCAGTGCTGGATTTACCATTGTGCTTATGTGTGCTTAAGCACTGGACCCCGTGGGGCTTTGGGTAATATATAAAAGCTTCTAGTTTGTTGCAGACACAGTGTACATCACTACATGTCTGACTATTCCTAAATTTCTTGAGCATGTAGGCCTACCGGGTCTACCTCCTTCAGGGCCCAACTAATGGGCCTCATTTGTCCTAAATCCGGCACTGAGCGAAGCAGTCAAGAGTGAACAGGAATATGTGCGAAAAGACTTGAGCAAATGGGAAGCAATCTGGATTCATACTAATAGACATTAATGGGTGTTGCATAAAGTTTTCCAATTATTAATGATTAAGAGCAGGTGCGACCTGAGAAACAAGTGATAGATAACCTAGTCATAATCATAAGACTTTTGTTTAGACCAATATGTAATGTCTATGTAATTTATGGACACTGAAAGGAACCTGTTCGATAAGTTTGAAGATGGCAAATTTTATATTCCATAGTTCAATATGTCAATTAACTTTGCTCTGCCATATATACAGGGTTTTCCATTAAAAATATTTGAACAGGTCAAATTTGAATTCTAACAGGCCAAGTACTATGCTTGCCAAAGGCGTTCATCGTGCTTGCCATAGGCGCGCACCCTGGAAGGAGGGTTTACCATTTGAACCGGCCAGAAAATCGTTTGAAACGGTCAATTTGGTCGGCAGCCGGTTCTTAGGGAAAACACTATATACAGTCAATTAATTATTTCTGATCAAATTTTTAGCTCACCTGGCCTTTAGGCCATGTGAGCTATTGCCATCACTTTTCGTCCGTCGTCATTTCACATTTTAATCTTCTCCTCAGAAACCACCGGGCCAATTGCAGCCAAACTTTGGTGGAATGGTCCTTGGATGGCCCCCTTCCAAAATTGTGTCCGATGATCCCGACTTCCAACCAAGATGGCCACCAAGCTAAAATAGAAAAAAGGGGGGATGAAATTTAAAAAAGATCTTCTCTGAAACTACTGAGCCAATCTCAACCAAACTTTGCTGAAATGATCCTTGGGTGGTCCCCTTCCAAAACTATGTGCGGCATTTCAGACCTCCAACCAAGATGACCACCACAGCCGAACTTAATTTAACATAGAACCCTATGGGAAATTCCCATAAAAATCTTCTTGTCTGAAACCATTTGCTCAACAAGAACTAAATTTTGATGAAATAGTCATTGGATGGTTCTCTTCCAAAAATGTGTCTGGCGGTTCGGCCCTTCGACCAAGATGGCCCCACATAGCCAAACTTAGCTTAACATATGACCCTATGGGAAATTCACATAAAAATCTTCTTGTCTGGAACCAGTTGCTCAATTGGAACCAAACTTTGATAAAATAGTCATTGGATGGTCCTCTTTCAAAATTGTGTCTGGTGGTTCCGCCCTCTGACCAAGATGGCTGCACAGCTGAACTTAATTTAACATAGGACCCCATGGGAAATTCACATAAAAACCATCTTGTCTGGAACCAGTAGCTCAATTAGAACCAAACTTTGATGGAATAGTCATTGGATGGTCCTCTTCCAAAATTGTGTTCGGCAGTCATGCTCTCCCACCAAGATGGTCGCCACAGCCGATCTCGGTTTAACATAGGGCCCTATGGGAAATTCACATAAAAATCTTCTTGTCTGCTCTATTGGAACCAAATTTTGATGGAATGTTAATTTTATGTGCCCCTTTAAGAATTGTATCGGATAGTCCTGCCCATCACACTTTTTTTCTTTTCTTTTTTTTTTATCATAGGAAATTCTTTTTAATGTCTTCTTTTGGAACTACTTGCAGTTGCTCATTTGATACAAAATCTTGATATATTGGTAATTGGGTAGACCCCTTTCGGAATTTTATGCAATGATCCGTCCATCAACCATTGTGTAATCGTTTTTGTCAGCAATATCAGATTTGACTTTGCAACTGTAAGCCATGTGTGACCATTTGGAATCAAATTTCTTGGATCATAAGGAAGGGCATTTATGAAACTATTTTGTTCTGTACACTGAAGAAAGTGTTGTACAATCATTTATTATAGTTAGCTGTTTTGAGGAAATAAACTTGCGGTTTCCTCGGAGGTGATTAAAATGGCACAAATACAGCTTCAAGTTCAAGTTGCATACTTCCCTCCACTTTTCTACCATTATGAAAAATATTGACATCTAGTCAGTTTCATATAGATAGGCATAAAATGAAAAATGAAGGAATAAGATTTTGAAGACAATTTGGAAAAAAAAAGAATATGGTCCACGTCTCATGTGTGTGTTTTTGCTATCATGAGTTCAGTTCTGAAGTGGAAAGACTGAATAATTTTTAATCTTTATAGTAAGACTGAGTAGTGTTGGTCAAAATTGCATAAAATTTTACCACTGAGTAAAAGAGGAACTATCAAAGCATGAGACAGTTAAATCTGTGAAATTTTCAACACAAATGCTCAAGGGACGAGATTAAAAGGGTCGAATGTTGGCAGGGGACGAAACGACCCTAGATTACGTCCCCTTGTGACGTAACTTCCTTGTTTTGCGAGATTGGTATCCACACTTCGTTTTTCCTCATTTTTACCTCACCTGGCCATAGGCCATGTGAGCTTTTGTCATGGCTATGCTTTCGTTGTCGTCCGTCCGTTAGCTTTTCACATTTTAATCTTCTTCTCTGAAACCATTGAACAAAATTGAACCAAACTTGCCACAAATGTTCATTGGATGGTCCTCTACCAGATTTGTGTTTTTAGCATTGATCTGAAATCCAACATGGCTGCCAGGATCCATAATATATTCTCATTGGCTGAAATCCTCTTGTTAGAAACCACTAAGCCAATTGAATTGTGACTTTGCAGGAATGATCATTGGGTGGTTGTGTACTAAACTTGTGAATCGTTTGCTGATCGGAAATTCAAGATGACCGCCATGACTCGACTTAGTTTTAACATAGGACCCTATGGAAAAAATGTTTAATAAAAATCTTCTCTGATGAAACCAGTTAGTCAATTTAAAGCAAACATGGCATGAATGGTCCTTAGGTAGTCAACTTTCAAAATTATGTCCTGTGACCCCGACCTCCATCCAAGATGGCCGCTGTCAGCAGACGTAGTTTTAACATAGGACCCTATGGGAAAAATGTTTAAAAAAAATTTCCTCTGAAACCAGCAAGCCAATTTAAAGCAAACATGGCATTTGAATGGTCAACTTTCAAAATTATATCCAGTGACCCAGACCTCCATCCAAGATGGCCGCCATCAGCAGACATAGTTTTAACATAGGACCCTATGGGAAATATGTTTAAAAATCTTCTCCTCTGAAACCAGTAAGCCAATTTAAAGCAAACATGGCATGGATGGTCCTTAAGTGGTCAATTTTCAAAATTGTGTCCAGCGATCCTGACCTCCATCCAAGATGGCCATCTTCAGCGCACATAGTTTTAACATAGGACCCTATGGGAAAAAATGTTTTAAAATCTCCTCCTCTGAAACCAGTAAGCCAATATAGCAAACATGTCATCGATGGTCCTTTGGTGGTCAACTTCCAAAATTGTGTTCAGTGACCCCGATCTCGGTCCAAAATGGCCACCGTCAGCTGACATAGTTTTAACATAGGACCCTATTGGAAAATTGTTTAAAAGTCTTCTCCTCTGAAACCAGTCAGCCAATTTAAAGCAAACATGGCATGGATGGTCCTTTTCAAAAATATGTCCGGTGACCACGATCCCCATCCAAGATGGCTGCCATGAGCAGACATAGTTTTAACATAGAACCCTAGGCTATGGGATTTAAATAGTAACTTAGATGTATTCGGCATGCAGACATTCTTAAGAGGGCTTATTTATGTCAGGTGAGCGATACAGGCTCACCTGAGCCTCTAGTTTTAATCGATTTCATAAAACATTAAACTAAATCTGGCTTCAATATTTTCAAAATGGTTGCTAATTTACCAAGCAAGAAACAGAATTAGTTTTCCAGATTCATTGCAATGTTAACTCTGAATACATGGCGAACTAGGGAATCCTCTTACAGATTATAGCCAAATGATACGAAATACACATTCATATGCATGTGACGCTTTTATAATGACATAAATTGACTGAAAATAAACTGAAAAAAGTTGAAATTTTAGGGAAATCTCTAAACATGACACAGAGTACATTTGTAAAATTCATGTTTAAAAATATAAATTAAAAGTGGAAACAAGACATTCTTTAAAGTGTACGTTAACCTGAACAGTCATTGTAATCTTGACTTGAAGTAGATTACATGACCTAGAATTATGCTAAGCAGATCTATGTTTCTAGATTTGACATTGATGATTAAAATGAACAAGATAAATTGTGATGGTCAGCATTTTCACCAACCACAAGGACACCTTTCAACCACTTCGTTGTTGCTTTGTTTAAACTTTTCTTGACAGGAATGGTAACCAAAGTATCCCTGGCATGATAGCAGACAAAGTATTTGATTTCTACAAGTTACAACATTTTCTAACTTCTAGATATTACTAATTACATGTATGTACATGTGTGAAATTTTGTGATGTGTCTTGTGTGGTACATTCTTATTTCTGCAGCAGAATTACCACAATTTTGTCTGGTTCATTTTTTTTCACAAATACAGTTTTTTTTTTAAGATTAACTAATGAATTACTTCCACGTAAAAGGTTTTTTTTGTATTCACAAGATATAAATTTTGTAGTGTGGATTCTGAAAATTGAATTCTTTGAATATATTGTCATTAAATTGCAATTAAGAACATATTAATGAGACTTGTTACAAAAAAAAAAAAAATTATAAATTTATTGTAATAGTTATTGTAAAAATTTGACTATAATTTAGGGTGTTTATAAGTTGGGAAGCAATTCCTTCGTGGAATGATAGAGGATTCATCATACAAAACCATTTTATAAGTGTCTGATGTTCCTGACAAGTCTACAGAGATTGTTTACAGAACATGCAAAATAGGCGATATAATTTGATAATTGATATCAATGTATAAATAAAAGAAATCTATTTTGATTTACTTTCCCATACATTTTCCCTAATGTCGGATAAAAAAATGTATGATTGTGTGAGACATGTCACAGGGCTGTCGTAATCAGAATCAGTAACATGTGAACGTTGGTATTGTAAGACATTAAACATTTTCTTATGTAGAGGGATTCGGGCAATGTGATTATTTTTTAAAAGAAAATTTGTGTTTTTCGTCTGGCCAAAAAGATATTGATAATGCTTCCATTTCCTCCTTTTTCCCTGTATGACCCTCATTTTTAAATAAAGGCAAATGTATCTTCTTCAATTCATTATCAAATCGACCTCACTTAGATTCAAAGTTTGTTCCTTGGTTTTTGCAGACAACCGAAAAACTACAGAATCTGATGAGGCGGCACATTTGAAAACTGTTAAAGCATAGACCAACCAAGTTTTAAGTAGACTTTGTCTATTGGTCTACTTCTCATTTTGCACACTAATATATTTTTAGAGAAGTAATATATGTTACTGTACATTCTCTTCTGTGTAATATATCTTTAGAGAAGTAATATATGTTACTGTACATTCTCTTCTGTGTAATATATCTTTAGAGAAGTAATATATGTTACTGTACATTCTCTTCTGTGTAATATATCTTTAGAGAAGTAATATATGTTACTGTACATTCTCTTCTGTGTAATATATTTTTAGAGAAGTAATATATGTTACTGTACATTCTCTTCTGTGTAATATATTTTTAGAGAAGTAATATATGTTACTGTACATTCTCTTCTGTGTAATATATCTTTAGAGAAGTAATATATGTTACTGTACATTCTCTTCTGTGTAATATATTTTTAGAGAAGTAATATATGTTACTGTACATTCTCTTCTGTGTAATATATCTTTAGAGAAGTAATATATGTTACTGTACATTCTCTTCTGTGTAATATATCTTTAGAGAAGTAATATATGTTACTGTACATTCTCTTCTGTGTAATATATCTTTAGAGAAGTAATATATGTTACTGTACATTCTCTTCTGTGTAATATATTTTTAGAGAAGTAATATATGTTACTGTACATTCTCTTCTGTGTAATATATCTTTAGAGAAGTAATATATGTTACTGTACATTCTCTTCTGTGTAATATATTTTTAGAGAAGTAATATATGTTACTGTACATTCTCTTCTGTGTAATATATCTTTAAAGAAGTAATATATGTTACTGTACATTCTCTTCTGTGTAATATATTTTTAGAGAAGTAATATATGTTACTGTACATTCTCTTCTGTGTAATATATCTTTAGAAAAGTAATATATGTTACTGTACATTCTCTTCTGTGTAATATATCTTTAGAGAAGTAATATATGTTACTGTACATTCTCTTCTGTGTAATATATCTTTAGAGAAGTAATATATGTTACTGTACATTCTCTTCTGTGTAATATATTTTTAGAGAAGTAATATATGTTACTGTACATTCTCTTCTGTGTAATATATTTTTAGAGAAGTAATATATGTTACTGTACATTCTCTTCTGTGTAATATATTTTTAGAGAAGTAATATATGTTACTGTACATTCTCTTCTGTGTAATATATTTTTAGAGAAGTAATATATGTTACTGTACATTCTCTTCTGTGTAATATATTTTTAGAGAAGTAATATATGTTACTGTACATTCTCTTCTGTGTAATATATCTTTAGAGAAGTAATATATGTTACTGTACATTCTCTTCTGTGTAATATATCTTTAGAGAAGTAATATATGTTACTGTACATTCTCTTCTGTGTAATATATCTTTAGAGAAGTAATATATGTTACTGTACATTCTCTTCTGTGTAATATATTTTTAGAGAAGTAATGTATGTTACTGTACATTCTCTTCTGTGTAATATATTTTTAGAGAAGTAATATATGTTACTGTACATTCTCTTCTGTGTAATATATCTTTAGAGAAGTAATATATGTTACTGTACATTCTCTTCTGTGTAATATATCTTTAGAGAAGTAATATATGTTACTGTACATTCTCTTCTGTGTAATATATCTTTAGAGAAGTAATATATGTTACTGTACATTCTCTTCTGTGTAATATATTTTTAGAGAAGTAATATATGTTACTGTACATTCTCTTCTGTGTAATATATTTTTAGAGAAGTAATATATGTTACTGTACATTCTCTTCTGTGTAATATATCTTTAGAGAAGTAATATATGTTACTGTACATTCTCTTCTGTGTAATATATCTTTAGAGAAGTAATATATGTTACTGTACATTCTCTTCTGTGTAATATATCTTTAGAGAAGTAATATATGTTACTGTACATTCTCTTCTGTGTAATATATCTTTAGAGAAGTAATATATGTTACTGTACATTCTCTTCTGTGTAATATATCTTTAGAGAAGTAATATATGTTACTGTACATTCTCTTCTGTGTAATATATTTTTAGAGAAGTAATATATGTTACTGTACATTCTCTTCTGTGTAATATATCTTTAGAGAAGTAATATATGTTACTGTACATTCTCTTCTGTGTAATATATCTTTAGAGAAGTAATATATGTTACTGTACATTCTCTTCTGTGTAATATATCTTTAGAGAAGTAATATATGTTACTGTACATTCTCTTCTGTGTAATATATTTTTAGAGAAGTAATATATGTTACTGTACATTCTCTTCTGTGTAATATATCTTTAGAGAAGTAATATATGTTACTGTACATTCTCTTCTGTGTAATATATCTTTAGAGAAGTAATATATGTTACTGTACATTCTCTTCTGTGTAATATATCTTTAGAGAAGTAATATATGTTACTGTACATTCTCTTCTGTGTAATATATTTTTAGAGAAGTAATATATGTTACTGTACATTCTCTTCTGTGTAATATATTTTTAGAGAAGTAATATATGTTACTGTACATTCTCTTCTGTGTAATATATCTTTAGAGAAGTAATATATGTTACTGTACATTCTCTTCTGTGTAATATATTTTTAGAGAAGTAATATATGTTACTGTACATTCTCTTCTGTGTAATATATCTTTAGAGAAGTAATATATGTTACTGTACATTCTCTTCTGTGTAATATATCTTTAGAGAAGTAATATATGTTACTGTACATTCTCTTCTGTGTAATATATCTTTAGAGAAGTAATATATGTTACTGTACATTCTCTTCTGTGTAATATATTTTTAGAGAAGTAATATATGTTACTGTACATTCTCTTCTGTGTAATATATCTTTAGAGAAGTAATATATGTTACTGTACATTCTCTTCTGTGTAATATATTTTTAGAGAAGTAATATATGTTACTGTACATTCTCATCTGTGTAATATATCTTTAAAGAAGTAATATATGTTACTGTACATTCTCTTCTGTGTAATATATTTTTAGAGAAGTAATATATGTTACTGTACATTCTCTTCTGTGTAATATATCTTTAGAAAAGTAATATATGTTACTGTACATTCTCTTCTGTGTAATATATCTTTAGAGAAGTAATATATGTTACTGTACATTCTCTTCTGTGTAATATATCTTTAGAGAAGTAATATATGTTACTGTACATTCTCTTCTGTGTAATATATTTTTAGAGAAGTAATATATGTTACTGTACATTCTCTTCTGTGTAATATATTTTTAGAGAAGTAATATATGTTACTGTACATTCTCTTCTGTGTAATATATTTTTAGAGAAGTAATATATGTTACTGTACATTCTCTTCTGTGTAATATATTTTTAGAGAAGTAATATATGTTACTGTACATTCTCTTCTGTGTAATATATCTTTAGAGAAGTAATATATGTTACTGTACATTCTCTTCTGTGTAATATATCTTTAGAGAAGTAATATATGTTACTGTACATTCTCTTCTGTGTAATATATCTTTAGAGAAGTAATATATGTTACTGTACATTCTCTTCTGTGTAATATATTTTTAGAGAAGTAATGTATGTTACTGTACATTCTCTTCTGTGTAATATATTTTTAGAGAAGTAATATATGTTACTGTACATTCTCTTCTGTGTAATATATCTTTAGAGAAGTAATATATGTTACTGTACATTCTCTTCTGTGTAATATATCTTTAGAGAAGTAATATATGTTACTGTACATTCTCTTCTGTGTAATATATCTTTAGAGAAGTAATATATGTTACTGTACATTCTCTTCTGTGTAATATATTTTTAGAGAAGTAATATATGTTACTGTACATTCTCTTCTGTGTAATATATTTTTAGAGAAGTAATATATGTTACTGTACATTCTCTTCTGTGTAATATATCTTTAGAGAAGTAATATATGTTACTGTACATTCTCTTCTGTGTAATATATCTTTAGAGAAGTAATATATGTTACTGTACATTCTCTTCTGTGTAATATATCTTTAGAGAAGTAATATATGTTACTGTACATTCTCTTCTGTGTAATATATCTTTAGAGAAGTAATATATGTTACTGTACATTCTCTTCTGTGTAATATATCTTTAGAGAAGTAATATATGTTACTGTACATTCTCTTCTGTGTAATATATTTTTAGAGAAGTAATATATGTTACTGTACATTCTCTTCTGTGTAATATATCTTTAGAGAAGTAATATATGTTACTGTACATTCTCTTCTGTGTAATATATTTTTAGAGAAGTAATATATGTTACTGTACATTCTCTTCTGTGTAATATATTTTTAGAGAAGTAATATATGTTACTGTACATTCTCTTCTGTGTAATATATCTTTAGAGAAGTAATATATGTTACTGTACATTCTCTTCTGTGTAATATATCTTTAGAGAAGTAATATATGTTACTGTACATTCTCTTCTGTGTAATATATCTTTAGAGAAGTAATATATGTTACTGTACATTCTCTTCTGTGTAATATATCTTTAGAGAAGTAATATATGTTACTGTACATTCTCTTCTGTGTAATATATCTTTAGAGAAGTAATATATGTTACTGTACATTCTCTTCTGTGTAATATATTTTTAGAGAAGTAATATATGTTACTGTACATTCTCTTCTGTGTAATATATTTTTAGAGAAGTAATATATGTTACTGTACATTCTCTTCTGTGTAATATATTTTTAGAGAAGTAATATATGTTACTGTACATTCTCTTCTGTGTAATATATATTTAGAGAAGTAATATATGTTACTGTACATTCTCTTCTGTGTAATATATCTTTAGAGAAGTAATATATGTTACTGTACATTCTCTTCTGTGTAATATATTTTTAGAGAAGTAATATATGTTACTGTACATTCTCTTCTGTGTAATATATTTTTAGAGAAGTAATATATGTTACTGTACATTCTCTTCTGTGTAATATATCTTTAGAGAAGTAATATATGTTACTGTACATTCTCTTCTGTGTAATATATCTTTAGAGAAGTAATATATGTTACTTTACATTCTCTTCTGTGTAATATATTTTTAGAGAAGTAATATATGTTACTGTACATTCTCTTCTGTGTAATATATTTTTAGAGAAGTAATATATGTTACTGTACATTCTCTTCTGTGTAATATATCTTTAGAGAAGTAATATATGTTACTGTACATTCTCTTCTGTGTAATATATCTTTAGAGAAGTAATATATGTTACTGTACATTCTCTTCTGTGTAATATATTTTTAGAGAAGTAATATATGTTACTGTACATTCTCTTCTGTAGTTGTCCACCTCTTGTCAGGCCAGATTTCAGATGCACTGAGATAGTGAAATACTTTTGAATTATTCCCCTAAAGAGAGGTTACTTCTTTTATCAGACCACTTTTTCATTGCAAAATGGTTTGGCCTTATAAGATGGGGGACTACTGTATACATACCGGTACTATTTGGCAGTGTGGAACAATACTGTGCTCATTAAATTTTTAATCATTTTTTTTTCAGATGCCTAATATAAAGTTACAGAGTTCTGATGGGGAAATATTTGAAATTGAAGTGGAGATTGCAAGACAGTCGGTGACAATAAAAACCATGCTTGAAGGTAAATGCTATAAAGCAAACAAATTCACAACTACCTCTGCAATCGGTGCCTATCACCACTAAAGTTGTGAGTTTGAACCCCGTTCATGGCGAGGTGTACTCGATATAACATTATGTGATAAAGTTTGTCAGTGACTTGTGACAGGGTGGTAGTTTTCTACGGGTACTCCAGTTTCCTCTACCAATAAAACTGACAGACACTATATAATTGAAATATTGTTGAAAGTGGTGTTAAACACCATAAACTAACCAAACCAAACCAACCATATGATCACGACCACGACGATCCCAAAATCAGCTTTGATTTATATTAGTTTGATACCTTTCATCCATCTAATTACCATTAGCTTTTTTTATCCTCTCTTATGAAACCACATTACAAATATTTAGTATATATATTGGTCAACTTTGGTGGAATGGTCTTTATGTCATCTCTCGAGTTATAAGAAAATTGTCATTTGCTGGATTATGCAAATAATCATATTTTTCCACACAAAAAATTATTTTCTATGAAACCATAATACATATCAAAAACAAAAAAATGCCATTTGATGATGTTTTTGACAGATCTAGGAGTTGATGAAGACGGTGAGGAGCCTGTACCTCTTCCTAATGTAAACGTCTTTAATTATTATATATTTAATGGTGTTTTACAGATCTAGGTGTAGACGAAGATGATGAGGAGCCTGTACCTCTTCCTAATGTTAACGCTGGAATCTTAAAGAAAGTAATACAATGGTGTACCTATCACAAAGATGATCCACCACCACAGGAAGACGATGAAAACAAAGAAAAGCGTACTGATGATATTTGCTCATGGGATGCAGAGTTTCTTAAAGTTGATCAGGGGACATTATTTGAATTAATATTGGTATGTTTCTTTCTGTAAATTGTTGTGTACACGTTGACAAATGTCTGTATCAAAATTTCCGTCCAAATATTTAGCATTTTTATATGAACTCTAAATAAACTCCCTGTATTTAATGAGTTAGGGTTATGGCGTTTAATGCCACTTTCAACAATATTTCAGTTATATCGTGGCAATCAGTTTTATTGGTGGAGGAAACCGAAGACAACCACAGACCTTTCGATAGTCACTGACAAAGTTTATCACATAATGTTGTATCAAGTATACCTCACATGGGCAAGATTTAAACTCACAACTGTGTGGTGATAGGCACTGATTGCATAGGTAGTTGTAAAGCCAACTACAATCAGACATGATTTTTTTCCGCTTATAAGCTGAATTCTGCTTTTGAGATCGGCAAAATCCGTTTTTTTTTGTCGTCGGTTCCGGTTTTTTTAGATCTGCCAAAAACTTTTTTCGGGTCCGTTCTGATCGTTTCTGAACAGCCAAATTTTGTTACAACGAGTGATTTGATTGGTCCAATATTTCATATCATCCAATGACAAGCTTTGTTACAGTACTGACCACAATCGTGTCTGGTTTTATTTCGACATGTGGGAATGTCTTCTCGTGTAGTTGTAGACCTTGATTTTGATACCAAGGATTAAAGAACGTCTGGAAGTGGGAATGGTTGGAAAAAAAGTTGGGGAAGAATTAATTGGCCGATTTATACTGAAGATCAAGACAAGGGGCCATGCTTATTGCGAACTTTGCAATAAAGACATAAGCTTTGCCGCCCTATCAATCTATCTCTTTGCAGAGAAGTATGTTTTCTTAGGATAAGGAAAACTGTCCTCACTTCTCCACATTTTCTTCCTTTGTCGAAACTTTGAAGTCCTGTTAACATGGGTGGGAGGAATGAAAAAGGCTATTTTCTAGGGGGCCACTGTGGCCTTCAAGCAGAGTGCAGGTTCTGACATGAAGAGCTTTATTTTTCCATTGAACAACATATTCGAGCAGTGTTTTTTCCTTAAATTCATGATATAAATATAGTGTTTTCTAGCTTTCAACCTAAGTGCCAGGAGACTGCCAGAATGCAGGATTTTGCACCATTTACCCCAGAGCTTCTGGGGGCCTTAAGCGGCCCCTGGCCGTAAGGGCACCTCACTTTGCGAGTCTGTTTTCTTTCATGAAATAAATTTCAGTTTTTTTTTCGAACTAGCAAAATCATGTCTGTACAATACGATCATGGCCCCGACGGTCCCTCCCTGTATTTAATAGCATTGCTGATAGTCCCACATCTGTGAGAGGAAGTATAACACATTCATGGTATTTGATAAGGAAAATTGTCCTCACTTCTCCGCATTTTCTTCCTTTGTCGAAACTTTGAAGTCCTGTTAACATGGGTGGGAGGAATGAAAAAGGCTATTTTCTAGGGGGCCACTGTGGCCTTCAAGCAGAGTGCAGGTTCTGACATGAAGAGCTTTATTTCTCCATTGAACAACATATTCGAGCAGTGTTTTTTCCTTAAATTCATGATATAAATATAGTGTTTTCTAGCTTTCAACCTAAGTGCCATGAGACTGCCAGAATGCAGGATTTTGCACCATTTACCCCAGAGCTTCTGGGGGCCTTAAGCGGCCCCTGGCCGTAAGGGCACCTCACTTTGCGAGTCTGTTTTCTTTCATGAAATAAATTTCAGTTTTTTTTTCGAACTAGCAAAATCATGTCTGTACAATACGATCATGGCCCCGACGGTCCCTCCCTGTATTTAATAGCATTGCTGATAGTCCCACATCTGTGAGAGGAAGTATAACACATTCATGGTATTTGATAAGGAAAACTGTCCTCACTTCTCCGCATTTTCTTCCTTTGTCGAAACTTTGAAGTCCTGTTAACATGGGTGGGAGGAATGAAAAAGGCTATTTTCTAGGGGGCCACTGTGGCCTTCAAGCAGAGTGCAGGTTCTGACATGAAGAGCTTTATTTCTCCATTGAACAACATATTCGAGCAGTGTTTTTTCCTTAAATTCATGATATAAATATAGTGTTTTCTAGCTTTCAACCTAAGTGCCAGGAGACTGCCAGAATGCAGGATTTTGCACCATTTACCCCAGAGCTTCTGGGGGCCTTAAGCGGCCCCTGGCCGTAAGGGCACCTCACTTTGCGAGTCTGTTTTCTTTCACGAAATAAATTTCAGCTTTTTTTTTCGAACTAGCAAAATCATGTCTGTACAATACGATCATGGCCCCGACGGTCCCTCCCTGTATTTAATAGCATTGCTGATAGTCCCACATCTGTGAGAGGAAGTATAACACATTCATGGTATTTATCAAATATAAGGTAAAAGAGTACCATTCATCTAAAGTATAGGAACTGTGGTATACTCACTTTGTGATAGGAGTTATATGTATGGAAGATCTTACTTTTGTTTTGACGTTAAGATTGAGAACATCACTGTAAATTTTTATACCAACCCGACTTTTAAATACTTACATCCAAATGTATCTAGTTAAATAACCACTTAATTGCTCAATGATAGAGAAAAAGTTTGTACACTGTACCTCTTTCCTTACATTTCTCTTTATTTTGGTCTTCCAAAGTCTTTAGTTTTTTGTTCCTTGTGGTCCCCGTAGAGGGACTACCGGTATAGGATTTCACCCTGTCTGTCTGTCAGATTTTATATCGCCACCTGTTACAGAGAAGTTGTGCAAAATATTTTTTGGCTGAACGATGGCCATTTTGAAGACATTTTGCCGTAGGGCACATATATATTGCTCAGCGATACTTATCTCTCGTACTTTTATATTGTTTAATATTTCTTGTTACAGGCAGCTAATTATTTAGATATTAAAGGTTTATTAGACGTCACATGTAAAACAGTTGCCAACATGATCAAAGGAAAATCACCAGAAGAAATTAGGAAAACATTTAATATAAAAAATGATTTTACACCAGCCGAGGAAGAACAGGTTAGTAAAAAAGAAATGTGTGCATGTAGACCCTCACAATAGTTGGATAAATATAATACATGAAGATATGGAAAGCTGAAATTAAAGGGGTGAAATAACACAGGATGCAACATCAGGTTAAAACTAGGCTGTTCTAGGAAAAACTCTGAATGAAGATACCAATTCATGTCTTCAAGGTAAAAAATTTCTTAAAGAGTTTTGTTGAGTTCTTAGTCAGATGTCTTAACAAATGAAAAGACACGATTTGGTGTCTGAGATAAGAATTTATTTGGAATTGAAAACTTTTATGACCTGGAGGATGGGTGTATCTACATGTGTCAAGCACTTAAACGATGCACTTTGATAATGAATTACACAAAGTTGAAATAGCATACATTTCTGGTAGTTGTTAGTGTAAATTGCTGCTCCCTTCATTAGCTTAAATTACTTATTTCTTAAACTTTAACAATACAAGATTTAACATTAATAACAGTTAAAAGTATAAATATATTGTACGAAATCAGATAAAAATGATTTTATAAATTTAAGCCTAACCTGAACAATGTGCAGAATTCAACCCAAGCGAAATACATTTACATAATCTGAAGTTCCAAAAAACATTTTTATCAGTGACTTCAATTTTTACATCCCTCCCCCATTAATTTGATTAATTTAACTTTTCTATGCTTTTAGTTTACATTTTATATTAAATATATTTTTATTTTTTAGGTGAGGAAAGAAAATGAATGGTGTGAAGAGAAGTAAATGAATATGTATAAAGATTAGGATTAGATAAAGAGACTGTATTGTTGTCCCATTCCACATGCTATTATTCTCCATACGGAAATGAAAATTGATTTCTATTTGTTCACATTTGTTTTTAACACATTTTTAATTTTTTTTTTATTTGGGTATTCCTTAACTTAACTTCTTTTTGTATTAATGTCAATTTTTTTTTAATTCCATTTTAAATTATTAACATAGTCAGTTATTTCTAGAGATAGAATTTTTGACTGTTCTGGAAAGTTTGATTGAGAATTTTTTTTTTCCACTTACAAGAAGCTCATCTATTCAAAATTTTCAAAATCTATGGTTTGTGGATGCACATTGTCATTGGTATTGAACACTCAAGTATATTATATTTTCTTTTGTGCAGAATTTGTAGTGTTGAAGGTTATCTTGAGATGTAAAAATTTATAAAACAAATACCGAATCGGTTTAAAGTTTGGAATTACTGTTTTGAGGAGTTTTTCAGTAAAAATTTGCATTCAGAAAGAAAGTATGGCTTAAAGATATCAATGCTATTTTTAATCAAAATTTCTTGTTTCTCTTGCCTTCTTCTTAATAATTGGATAAAAATGTAGATTATTATTACTATTTTAATAAATTATGATTAAAATAAGATATAGAAATAAAGAAAGGAAATGATCAGTCATTGTTTGCTTAGGTATAGTAGAGTTTAATCAAATGGAATGGTTGTATTTCATTGTGTCAGAGAGATCTGCGGTCATATACATGATATACATGCACTTCAATACATACAATTTCATATTATATGATAGCTGAAAAGGATTAAATTATGAAGCAGTCTCTTTACCTTAATTGAACATACATCAACCGTTTTAGAAGTTAAAATTTCTATTGAGAGAGGTAAAGCTTTTTCCATGTCATTTTAGGGTTGATGCATGTTTAAAGAGAGGTGTTCCAATTAATGTTGTGATATTATCAATGTTTGATCCACTTATTTCTTGTTCATGCATTAGCGTGTGTTTTTAGTTAACTACAAAGTCATTTTGTATACAATTCAGAACTTCATTGGATTTGTATTAAAATATTTATTGACACTTTGTTTGTTTTTAAAGTTTAAACGATGATGATCAACAATTTGACCAATATCAACAAAACATGCAATCGCCTCTCACCTCAAAACCATTGAACACAAAAATGACCATGGCATATCACATTGGAAATCCAGGTTCTGGCTTCAGACATGCACAAAAATATGGCTGGGTTTAACCAGTTAATGGAATCCCAACTGCTCCCCCGACAAATGTTTGTTATTTAAAAATAACTAGGTGTTCACCTTGACCTTATCACTGGTCTAGTTATTCACACAATGCTTGGGCTCAAGCAAGTTTGTAGATTTACAGAAAGGCTTTTTATTCATATTTCTCCAGTTAAACAAAAGTTAGAGAAAACCGAAGGGGCAATTAAGGAATAACAGTACTGTATTTGGAGAGTTGGAGGTGTCAATTGTTGAATTTGATGGTCGCAAATGCAGTTTTACTGGTGACGCAAAGCGGATCCAGTAAAACGGATATTCGCGGCCGTCAAATCCATAATTGACACCGACAACTCTTCAAATACAGTACTAATATTCCTATTCTTATGAAATTCTCCCAACGTGTACACACTAGTTTGAAAACATACAAATAAATGACGAAATATATGCACTTTTCAAATTCCTTCTGCTAAAAATATAGTCCATCAACAAGTGATTTAAAAAAAACAACTATTTTGAATCTAACAAATTGTATATTTGTAACATAGTATCCTCAAAAAATATAAATCACATAAGAATTACTATTATTTGAGTGTTTCCTAAATAAATGTTTCTAATACAAAAAACAAGAATCTTGAAAATGTGAAATCCTACATGTCATATGTACAACAATACATAAAAATAATTAAAATGTATATCTTGAAAACTTATTTTAGGCAAATTCTATCAAAATTGAAGCGTACGCGAAGCCAAATAACGTCTGATCTTTACATTTTAAACGGGAAGTCTTCATATGACGTCACGTTGTTTATGTGCCAGAGTCATTCAACAATATTTCGCGGAAATTTTAATTTGTGTGATTTTTAGACCTAGGGATATGCAAGAATACATTTTTATGTTCAGTATTGCATTAGAATGGAGATAACTGTACAGTCTTCGAAATAAGGCAGTAGTCCGAAGCCCGTGGCGTGTAAAATTGTACATGGGCGTATAAAATGAGTAGTTCCACAAGTCCGACGGGCCTGTGGAAAAAAAGTCATATAGTTTCAAAAGTTGATTTCATAAGATATTGTGTGTAGATATTTAGCTTAATGTTCTCCGTTTTCAGTTGCTGCCGAGTCAATGCAAAAAATGGGTAGGCCTTTTAAGAATTTCCGATATTTGAAATAGATTTAGGTGTGGCTGTTTTTTGCAATTTGATTGGTTGATATTTTTAGGAAATTACTATCATGTAGGTTTTAAAAAAGGACAAGAAGCAGGACTCACGTTAGAGGGCGAAGTAGTTGCCTTGTGAAGGTTGACTTCGATTTCTCGTTGGTCAAAAGCGAAGTTCAAGTAGCCTTGTAATTTTGAAGAGTCGCCCTATGTTGCCCGCGTATTTTTGCCACGTGCCATTTATGAAAATATCGACATCGTGTTTATTGAATTCTATGTTATTCATTAAGTATTTTGAAAGTGACTTTCTTGAAAAGTAATCCATTTCGGTTTAAAGAAACTTTAATTTCGTTCAATATGAAATAAAAATGGCACCACGAGAAATGGGGCGCAATCAGACACTGTGCTACGGGAAATGTTGATCGAAGCTACTTTTAACCAAACAAACTTTTGATTAATTTTTTTCTCAATCCTGTGACATAAAGTCTGAGTTCTCGTATATAATATGTTCATATTTGAGAAGGTTGGTCATTCAAAATTCGTTGAAATGCACGGAGACACTTCAGATTATTTTCGATCCGCTTCCAAATCCGATCGGTATTTTTTTTTATTAATTGCGATCTATTTATAGAACTGTTGCTGACAGACCTGTGTCTACGTTAAGGGTTAATACCTCTGCAGTTAGAAAATAGACTTTGAACTACAGTAGTTTTGTTCCATTGTTGCACTCTGATTTGAGGTCTGACAAATAATAATTACAATCTTTACTTTAAGTTGCTTCAGTTTATGACTGTCAGTGTCAACACTACATGATGTTTCATTCCATAACCAAAATGGACCATTACTAAAACGGACCATAACCAAAATGGACTACCAGAAAAAAATATGTATTGCAAGAATCTTTATTTAGTTTTTATTTTTAGTGTGCGTTGATTGTTTTTTTTTTAAACTTATCTTATTTGTGATAATTACTTTCTAGATTTATGAATAAATCAAATTAGTACAGGTAACTTAGTGAAGCCAAGTAATTATTGGTGTTTTAATTGGTTTATGACACCCAAATCACTTTTAATTAGATTAAATGATTTGATTATCAGGTGATTTTGAAAGTGTGTTGAATTTACTTTTCTGGAGCAATCTGCAGTGGTCTCCCCATTGTGAGAATGATAATGAATGAAAACAAACTCCATGTTCTTTTATTGTCTTATGAACCAAAGATCAAAGAAATTTACTCGTTTTTGTGATGGAATTTATCAAAATTCCAAGTACTGCAATCGGTTAATTATATCTTAATTACTATTTTTTCTTTTTATCAACCCAAGCCCATATTCTTTGGGGGAAACTAAGATTAAAGCATTGAGGGTTTAATAATCTTTGTAAATTAAAACCAAATTCTTTAAAATTAATTAACTTTTAATCAAATAAAAATCAAATTAATCATAATTGTAATTAAGTGTGTAACAATTAATTGTATGATTTGACTAAAAATGTGCTTGCAATGTTTTTTTTTTTTTGCAAAGGACTGGGAGCTATAAGGGCCAAAATCGGCCCCACCTCAGATGTCGATAAAACAACAACAACAACACTCCTAATAAACTGTTTCTATCAGAATCTGCTGTAAGTTGTCTTTTACGTGTAAGGAGTGTGTCCTTTACATCCCGCGCTAAGGGATGTATTAAAATTGTTCATCATAGCTGTCTGGTGTCCCTTTCACATAAAGTCGGCGTTTTCCTAGAGGAAGCCATTTGTTATTTTATTTATGCCAAATTCGCAGTCATGTTAGGATTCTAATAATAATAGGTTATTAAACATTATTATGCAGCTATAATTTTAATCCAATCAAAAACAATATGGTTGTGATCATCTTCCGTAATTAAAATCGTCAAAATGAAATACAACCGAATTAATATCAAATGGTGTCTTGTTTCAACCTCATTTAAAATATACCTTGACATTCTTTCATACTTGTATATCACGTTCACGATCTTTTATTACAACACTATTTCATTCAAGTGTACATTTTTTTCCTGTTCTAGTTAAAGGACTTTATCAAACAGAATCATACAGTTTACATGTAATGCAGTTAATACGCATTTAAGCCACAGAATAATATTTCTATTTTCCACACCTTGTGGTGTGGGGTCGCTATTGTGCATGCGAAATATTAATTGCAAACCCCATTGACTGGCTATTTGCTGCTTGTCTAGAATATTTTTTTTTCTCGATCGACAGTTCAAAAGCTAGAAAACGATATGATGAATAGTGTCTGTCAATCATGCAAACAATAACTTATGCACATGACAGAACGCATTTTCAATGCACTACATACACAAACTTTTGATCCATCATTTGTCCATTGGAGGTTGATTTAAGAGAATGGAACTGATAGAAGTTAAAAGTTTAATTTGGGCGCAAAAGGGGAAACTTTATATAATATATAAAAATGTGATGTAACATATGCGCCAGGGGTATTTCCCGAAATTCTTTCAAAATGATATAAACTGTTAACATCTTCCTGGCATTGATGAAACCAGATATGTTCGTGGTAGCCCATCACAAAATACTGTCAGTTCCCTTTTAGCGCTCTCGCTAACATTAAATTTTTCCAAAATAAATAAATCTTTAATTTTTTGTCTTTCTTCTTCAGACAAATTGGACGACGGATTGAAATCGACTTTAACAGTCTGCCCATCAGTACTTTCTAATTTTAAGTACTGGGGTACAAGGCCATATGACTCTACAAACCAAAGCGCAGTTTCAAGCTTCGATTTAAATTATTTTAATTTCCTTGATTTGTTATTTTCGATAATTAACGCCTCTCCCACTTTATTAGTCCGAGATTCCTCTGTCGTTTAACGGCATTGATAAAGTTGCTTGTAGCCGTTCAACGACAGAGGGTGCTATATACGGAAACCATCGAATTTGCCTCACCAGCCATAGGATCGGCACATTTCCACGTTTCGTGGCTATCGGATTTTATTTTCTATCATAAACCTTATATAAATCGCTTCACCAATTATTTTTCTATTCATTCATAACCATCTTACACTCAGAAAGTGGTGTTACACTCCATTACAGCACGATTTTGCCTTAGATCCTATTATTCCGCCATTTGACTTCCATTTTCGAATCTACACACGTGATCTCGCGATACTAACTGAATGATGACAGCAACGCATTGCATGATGGGAGCTAATTAATGCAGCGTGCCAAATTATTTGGAGCATTATTTGCATACGTAAACAACATTCAAATCACATGGAAGACGATACATTTAAGCGTATTCTGCAGGACAAACAGTCCATCTACAGATCAAAGCAGAGCAGAAGGAAATAATACAGAATGTGTTGGAAAGAAAAGATTCAATGGCAGAGTGTTACCAACGGGCTTCGGAAAGAGCATGTGTTACGTTCCCCCTTTTTGTTTTTGGACAAGGTACTACATTTTTTTTTCTTATGGTTATCTGTAATTCACTAAATTTGCTGTTAAAATCATTACCAATCAATATAATCAACTGTATTAAATTTTATGTTAATTGTTCTGCCTTAACAGGCGCCTATGATTGGCAATAAAAATATTTGTTTGTTTGTTTATATGCAAATCATCTCCCATGATACATTGCGGTAATCGTAGTTTTCTCGTAGTCACGTGACAAATGTTTGAAAAATGGAAGACAAAGGTCGAAATCATAGGATCTAAGGCAAAATCGTGCTGTAATGGAGTGTAACACCACTTTCTGAGGGTAAGATGTTTATGAATGAATAGAAAAATGATTGGTGAAGCGATTTATATAAGGTTTATGATAGAAAATAAAATCCGATAGCCACGAAACGTGGAAATGTGCTGACCCAGAGTTGGAGAAGCAAATCCGCTGTTTTCCGTATATAGCACCCTCTGTCGTTGAACGGCTACAAGCAACTTTATCAATGCCGTTAAACGACAGAGGAATCTCGGACTACCTCTTTATGTGCAAACGAACATATGTTTATAATTAAAACACACTAAACAAATTAATGCAAATAATTAAATACATATAAAATCATAGAAATAATACATAAAATATCATATTTATTCAAGAAATTTACATTTTTTATTTCGATAGTCCGTTTTTGTTATGGTCCGTTTTGGTAATGGTCCGTTTTGGTTAAGGTCCGTTTTGGTTATGGGATGAAACATCCGGTAGCGAGTGTCAATATACGTTCGTGCTATATTTGCATTCCCTAGCTTTCTATATATAGTTGGACCGTTGAGCAAATTGGCATATACACATGTACTGTACATATCTCTTCTGCTGAAGGCTACACAAATACGACTTTTTGCATTTTGTGTGGTATTAATTCAAAGCATAGTGATATTTAAAAAAAAGGGGGGGGGGGGTACATATTAAAAATTATCACCAAATTATATGTCTCACGCAATGATGACATCACAAGCTTTTGTTATAAGAGTCTTATAACAATATTGGTTGTGATGATGATGATGATGATGAGGAGGAGGAGGTGGACAGTGATGATATGGAATATACTGAGGATGCTATTGACAATATGATTTTAGAATTTTCAGGAGATTAATATAAACATGAATTCAAAATAAAGTGTCTTTTTGTGTTTTTTACTTGCATTCTGGTCTTACCTAATGCATAATTGACATGTCCACATAATATTTGGTATAGTCTGTTTGGTGACTCTGAAAATAGGGAAAACAATTATTTAAAAATCAGGGATTTGCTTTCTATTGCTCTTTTTAACATTTTAGGCACACATTATGTAATACATATCTGAGAAAAAATTGTCAAAGAAATAATTCAAATAATAAAAAAAATCTCCATAGGGCCCAATACTAATTTTATCAGATTGTAAGTAAAGGAGGCTACCATTATAATGAACAGCATTACCTGTTCTTTCCTGTCTGTTGTTATGCTAATTTCAGTCACATGGGAAAGTCATATTAGGTTAAAGATTCAAGATGTTTTGAATAATTGATAAACAATTTGATCATATGATATTTGTTTGTAAACAATTAATAACTGCTGGTCACATGAGACCCTTATATGGAGATGTCCCTTGTTATTCACTCATGCTGATGTATAACAAATTTTAAATTAACACTTAAAAAATGATACCAAAATAAAATAAATGCTAATTTCGTGAAAGTATAATTTATATAAATATATAAATTAAATAATATTCTTATTTGATACTTGTTTTCTTCCAAAAATTAAACAATTCATATACAACGTTAATTTCTTATAGGCAAATTAGATAAACAGTTTTTTCATGACAGTGGGGAGCCCGGGTGGCTCAATGGTTTTTAAAATTTGTAAATTACAAAAATGGTGCACTCGACTCGCAACCACAAGTGATAAAGTTTACCAGTTGCTTGCCCATGGTCGGTGGTTCTCTCTGGGTACTCCGGCTTCCTCCACCACTAAAACTGGTCGCCATGATATAGCTGAAATATTGTTGAAAGTGGCGTTAAAACACCAAAAATCAAATATCAAAATCAAATCATGACAGTGTGGGTTGAAACTACTGATATGTACTGGTCAGAATATACAACATTTTCAGGTAATTTTGTTATCTTTTATTAACCTCTATACACAAAGGGATGGGTAGTTTGCATGTATTTTAAATGCTCCACAATCAGTTATGTAATAATGTATCATCATTATTGATTTTTACCTGAACAGGTGTGAATCTAATTTGAATATTGTCCATATTTGGTATGGTTAGTATGTCAACATCTGATATAACATGCTAATGATGAAATCAGCTGACTTGCTGTTTGTCAATACTGACCACATGTTGCTGTTCATTTCAGTAGTACTTACTCCCATGTTTGTTACATGACAAAATGACAGAATTTTACAATTAAGTCCTATGGCAAACTTTTTTATTCTTTAATGAATTTTTTTGAAAAATTCACCTATAATATGTATTAATCAGTCCTTAATATAAATATAATTAAAAAATAAATCTGATAACCCGTTGATTTTTTAGGAATTGTTTTCCCTATTTTCAGAGTCACCAAACAGACTATACATCATCATGTTTTGAGTTTTGGTGGTTTGAATTAATGGTCATTAATGTAGTTTTCAAATTCGGGCCTGTAGAATTGATGGTGGGCCTGTAAATATTTGAACTTACAGGCCCGGTGGGCTTGTAAGGTAAAAAGTTAAGCGTGAAGACTGACTGTATTGCATTTACTCAAACTGTGGAATGATGATCGGCATCAATAATAGGTCGTCAGCATCAAATTCATAGTCGGAAATATCTGGGTCAGCCATATTGTTTACAAACAAGTGCATTCGGCGTAGGAATATAGCATTCCTTCTGGCATGTCAACTGCAGATTTGACAGCTCTCGATAGCCAATGAAAATACGCGTTGCATTGTAATTGCATTAGAATCAAAAATGCATGGTCGAGAGACACTGGCAACATTGGGAACAAAGACACATAATGAAAAGACACACAACACAACACAGAAAACTAAAATGATGATTACATGGACCTGCTAAAAAACCAGGGGTAAACCCAGGTGCTCGAGAAGGATAAGGGTAATAACAAAATTACCGAACTCCGAACAATCTTACAAAGGGAAAGTCAAAACTCATAATTATATAAACAGACAAAATCAGTCAACAACCGGAAAACTGTGAAAACCGTAATGACCCTGACTTGAATTTTGAGTTATCTCTTAGTTGCTTATTTGAATACAGTATTTTTACACTGAACTTCATTTAAAACGACATAAATAGCAGAACCACGTTATCGCCACAATAGATAACCCCGGATAATATTCATACGTTTACCGATTTCACTTCGTTACTTATACACCAGAAAAACCAAAATATCAGAAAAGTCGAAAAGAAGAACAATGATAATATTTGTTCAAATATATCGTTTTAAATAATTTTTTTTGTAATAAAGTAAAGAAAATGATGATTAAATCCAGATGTTCATGTAAATCATACTCAAAACTAAGTAAAACGTAGATTATGACTTCTTTTCTTCATGTCGATCTGCAAATCGCCGCGATTGGGAAAAGAAGAACAATGATCATATTTGCTGAAATATATCGTTTTAAATATTTGTATTTGTAATAAAGTAAAGAAATCTAGATTTTCATATATCTGTTTTATCTAATGTACACCAACAGAATAACTATAACCATTGATTTATATACAGTATACACATATTAAATCAACATAAATCGCACCGGACTCTGTTGTCCGCCATTTTGAATAACGGACTCTATTTACATATCATCTTGTATATATGAATATTTCCACGTTACTTGCTATTTTATTCAATCTTTGATAAAATGCCTATAGATAAACACATATACAATAATAATCAATCATTAAATGTACAGAATACATGCTGTAAATCGACGATATTGCTACCGGACTCTATATCCGCCATTTTGAATCTATGAACGATTGCTGACCACCTTGTATATTTCAATAAAAACCTATTATTTAGTATTTATTTTGTTGGAAAGTATAAGAAATATATAAAAAACAACCAATACCACAGGAATACATCATTAGATAAGTTTCTTATAAGACACCAGTAGTATTATTTATCATGTGTCCTTCCTATGAAACCACTTGGTTAATTGTGACCAAACTTGTAGGAATGAAGTTCAGTGTAAAAATACTTTATTCAAATAAGCAACTACGAGATAACTCAAAATTCAATACAAAATTGCTTTTCGTTATAATGTAAGAAAGATCTGCTACAAGAGTAGATAATAATGTTGTGATAGGATAAAAGACATGGTGGCAGATGTATATGTAAAAGCAATCATTATTTCTTGTCCATCTTCAAATGAAACTACAAGGTTACTTGGAATCATATGGAATGTTGCATCTCTTATTGAGACTTCTTCAGAGAAGCCATATCTACAAATGTAGTTATTCTGACCTTGAACTGAGAAAGATCCATTCTCAATGGCAGAGTAGTAGTTATGCACAGAAAGTAAAATATCCAAAGACCACCCTAGCAAGGTTTAGATAAATTGGTCCAAGTGGTTTCAGAGAACATTTTTAAATGATATTTGATCAAAATTGGCCTAATTTGTATATTTTCTTCAAATATCAGCAAAATAGAAACTTATGGGCAAATCCTGTAACATGTGCTACTACTCATTAAAATGTAACTACTATTCATATTTCACCTCAAGTGGTGAAAAAAAATGTGACTTGGCTCTTGGTGTAGTTTACCCCCCCCCCCTTTTTTTTAGTTCACCTGGACCAAAGGTCCAGGTGAACTATTGCCATCACTTGGCGTCCGTCGTCTGTCGTCTGTTGTCTGTCTGTAAACTTTTCACATTTCAAGCTTCTTCTCCGAAACCACTGGGCCGATTGGAACCAAACTTAGCAGGAATGTTCCTTGGATGGTCCTCTACAAAGTTACTGTTTTTCGTTCCAGTCGGATATTCAATATGGCTGCCAGGGCCAATAATATGCTCTGATTGGCTGAAATTTCAAAGATCTTCTTCTCTGAAACTAATGAACTGACTGAACCCAAACTGTAAATGAATGATCATTGGAATGTCCTTTATCAAGTTACTGTTTTTTATGCCGATCGGAAATCCAAGATGGCCGCCATCGCAGGACATAGATTAACATTGGACCCTATGGGAAAATGTTCAAATGCCTTCTTCTCAGAAACTACAAATATGATTAAAGCCAAACTGTACATGAATGTTCATTGGATGGTCCTCTACAATCTTAAGGTTTTTTGTTCCGATATAAAATTCAAAATGGCGGCTACGGCAGGACTTAGTTTAACATTGGACCCTATGGGAAAAATGTTTCAAAATGCTTCTTCTCTGAAACCACTTGGACAGTTGAAACCAAACTGCTCAGGAATGATCATTGGAAGGTCCTCTACAAAGTTTCTGTTTTTTATGCCGATCAGAAATCCAAGATGGCCGCCACCGCAGGACATAGATTAACATGGGACCCTATGGGAAAATATTCAAATGCCTTCTTCTCAGAAACTACAAATATGATTAAAGCCAAACTGTACATGAATGTTCATTGGATGGTCCTCTACAAACTTTACGTTTTTTGTTCTGATATGAAATTCAAAATGGCGGCTACGGCAGGACTTAGTTTAACATTGGACCCTATGGGAAAAATGTTTCAAAATGCTTCTTCTCTGAAACCACTTGGACAGTTGAAACCGAACTGCCCAGGAATGATCATTGGAAGGTCCTCTACAAAGTTTCTGTTTTTTATGCCGATCGCAAATCCAATATGGCCGCCACCGCAGGACATAGATTAACATTGGACCCTATGGGAAAATATTCAAATGCCTTCTTCTCAGAAACTACAAATATGATTAAAGCCAAACTGTACATGAATGTTCATTGGATGGTCCACTACAAACTTTAGGTTTTTTATTCCGGTATGAAATTCAAAATGGCGGCTACGGCAGGACTTAGTTTAACATTGGGCCCTATGGGGAAAATGTTTCAAAATGCTTCTTCTCTGAAACCACTTGGACAGTTGAAACCAAACTGCCCAGGAATGATCATTGGAAGGTCCTCTACAAAGTTTCTGTTTTTTATGTCGAACGGAAATCTAAGATGGCCACCACCGCAGGACATAGATTAACATTGGACCCTATGGGAAAATATTCAAATGCCTTCTTCTCAGAAACTACAAATATGATTAAAGCCAAACTGTACATGAATGTTCATTAGATGGTCCTCTACAAACTTTACGTTTTTTGTTCCGGTATGAAATTCAAAATGGCGGCTACGACAGGACTTAGTTTAACATTGGACCCTATGGGAAAAATGTTTCAAAACGCTTCTTCTCTGAAACCACTTGGACAATTGAAACCAAACTGCCCAGGAATGATCATTGGAAGGTCCTCTACAAAGTTTCTGTTTTTTATGTCGAACGGAAATCCAAGATGGCCACCACCGCAGGACATAGATTAACATTGGACCCTATGGGAAAATATTCAAATGCCTTCTTCTCAGAAACTACAAATATGAGTAAAGCCAAACTGTACATGAATGTTCATTGGATGGTCCTCTACAAACTTTACGTTTTTTGTTCTGATATGAAATTCAAAATGGCGGCTACGGCAGGACTTAGTTTAACATTGGACCCTATGGGAAAAATGTTTCAAAATGCTTCTTCTCTGAAACCACTTGGACAGTTGAAACCAAACTGCCCAGGAATGATCATTGGAAGGTCCTCTGTTTTTTATGCCGATCGGAAATCCAAGATGGCTGCCACCACAGGTCATAGTATTAACACAGGACCATATGGGGAAAATACAGAAATATATTCTTCTCTGAAGCTATTGCACTGATTGAACCTAAACTGTGCATCAATCATTGGAAGGTCCTTTACAAACTTTGTGTTTTTTATGTTGATCGTAATTCCAAGATGACTACCACTGCAGGACATAGTTTTTACATAGGACCAATTGTTTTTTTTTATAACCAGGTGAACGATACAGGCTCTTGAGAGCCTCTGGTATTTTCATGTTCTATTTATAGTAACAGCAGTTGTGTTTGTTGGAGGATGGAATCATTTGATACATTATTAACAGGAATGCCCTAAGGATCATTCAAGGGAAGTTTGGTTCAAATTGGCCCAGTGATGTCACAGGAGAGGTTGACAAGACATGTGATGGCAAATATTCACATAACCCTATGGTTCAGGTGAGCTAAAAAGAATTCTTCGGGAACTAATCTTTTTTATGAGAAATATAGTTTGACCTTGACCTTAGAAATAACTTGCGATTGTGTAATATAAAGTGAGAAATATTTCATCTACATTCATGAGTGAGCGATTGTTTTTTAACTCCAAAGGGCAATATTTCAGCTATCGGGTATATTATGGCGAGAGCAAGTTGCATTTGATAAGATGATAATGATGTCAGCTTTGTACTTGACCATCAGTCAGTGGGTAGACATGTCACTCCACTCGGACACATTATCCTAATTCTGAGCCAACAAGTCGTTGCTCTTTCTCCTTCATCATGCATGCTTAGCAGTGATGCAATGAATACCAATTTTAAAGTTTTTGGTTTGACTCGACCAGGGCTTTAACCCACGATCTACCACACTCAATGTGATATTATAATCATTGGGAGCTTTGGTTTGACTCGACCTTTAACCCACGATCTACCACACTCAATGTGATATTATAATCATTGGGAGCTTTGGTTTGACTCGACCAGGGCTTTAACCTACGATCTACCACACTCAATGTGATATTATTATCATTGGGAGCTTTGGTTTGACTCGACCTTTAACCCACGATCTACCACACTCAATGTGATATTATAATCATTGGGAGCTTTGGTTTGACTCGACCAGGGCTTTAACCTACGATCTACCACACTCAATATGATATTATAATCATTGGGAGCTTTGGTTTGACTCGACCAGGGCTTTAACCCACGATCTACCACACTCAATGTGATATTATAATCATTGGGAGCTTTGGTTTGACTCGACCAGGGCTTTAACCTACGATCTGCCACACTCAATGTGATATTATTATCATTGGGAGCTTTGGTTTGACTCGACCTTTAACCCACGATCTACCACACTCAATGTGATATTATAATCATTGGGAGCTTTGGTTTGACTCGACCAGGGCTTTAACCTACGATCTACCACACTCAATGTGATATTATTATCATTGGGAGCTTTGGTTTGACTCGACCTTTAACCCACGATCTACCACACTCAATGTGATATTATTATCATTGGGAGCTTCGGTTTGACTCGACCAGGGCTTTAACCTACGATCTACCACACTTAATGTGATATTATAATCATTGGGAGCTTTGGTTTGACTCGACCTTTAACCCACGATCTACCACACTCAATGTGATATTATTATCATTGGGAGCTTCGGTTTGACTCGACCTTTAACCCACGATCTACCACACTCAATGTGATATTATTATCATTGGGAGCTTCGGTTTGACTCGACCTTTAACCCACGATCTACCACACTCAATGTGATATTATTATCATTGGGAGCTTCGGTTTGACTCGACCAGGGCTTTAACCTACGATCTACCACACTTAATGTGATATTATTATCATTGGGAGCTTTGGTTTGACTCGACCTTTAACCCACGATCTACCACACTCAATGTGATATTATTATCATTGGGAGCTTCGGTTTGACTCGACCTTTAACCCACGATCTACCACACTCAATGTGATATTATTATCATTGGGAGCTTCGGTTTGACTCGACCAGGGCTTTAACCTACGATCTACCACACTCAATGTGATATTATTATCATTGGGAGCTTCGGTTTGACTCGACCAGGGCTTTAACCCACGATCTACCACACTCAATGTGATATTATTATCATTGGGAGCTTCGGTTTGACTCGACCAGGGCTTTAACCTACGATCTACCACACTTAATGTGATATTAAAATCATTGGAAGCTTTTACTTCTACTTCTACTTGATTACTGCCTAGGGCTATCGCATCACAGGCAAGTGACATCAACAACATGGATAAAAGCACCAAAGTGCGTATATACAGTTAAAAACAATAAAAACAGGAATCACTGTGTATGTCTAGGTTGTCAAACTCTGTAGACGAGAACCAAATTCGTCCACAGAGGTGACATGCACTAGGTGAGTTGGCAGAGCATTCCAGTCTTTGATAGTCCTAGGCAGGAAGCTGTTTTTGTACTGTTCGTAGTTGGCTCTGATTTCAATGAAAGCTTTGGAGTGAGATCTTGTACCACTGTATGTTGACTGGGTGACATAGTCCGGGATTTCAACTGGCGAATTTTGGTTTACTGCCTTATGAAAGACGATGAGTCTCTTGTTCTTTCTTCTAATCTGAAGGGGCTGCCAGTTCAAGTCGTTGAGCATAGATGTTACGCTGTCTTGGTAAGAATATTTTCCTGTTACAAAGCGTGCCCCTTTTCGCTGGACTTTTTCAAGAGCTTGAATGTCTTGTTTATGGTATGGGTCCCATACTGTTGAAGTGTACTCGAGATGTGGTAGTACTAATGCAGTAAATGCTCTCTTCTTAACATATGGGTTACAACCATAAAGGTGTCTTCGAAGCAGGTTGAGGATCTTCTGAGCTTTCCCAGTTATAAGTCCAATGTGGTGTTTCCATGTTAAGTCTGATGTCAATTCTACTCCTAGGTACGGATGGTGTTGTACTCGTAGGAGGGTGTGATTGTCAATTGTATATTCTGTGTCTAAAAATTTGGTCTTCCGTGTAATCTTAAGGAGGTGGCATTTAGCTGCATTAAATGTCATCAGCCAGGTATGTGACCAATCTACCAGTGTGTTGAGATCTTGTTGTAGTTGTTTATGGTCTTGTTTGGTGTCAATGGTCCTGTAGAGTAGACAATCATCTGCAAAAAGCTTGATTCTGGTTTGTGGAGATATTTTATCTGCTATGTCATTTACGTAGAGCAGAAACATCAAGGGGCCCAGTACCGTGCCCTGGGGGACACCTGATATGACTGAGGATTTGTCAGATGAATAGCCGTCTTGTACGACTTTCTGTTTTCGCTGGCATAACCATGAACCAATCCATTTATTTGTCAGGCCTTCTACTCCATAATGTTGGATCTTGTGAAGTAGTCTTCTGTGGGGCACGGTATCAAAAGCCTTGCTAAAATCAAGTATCAGCAGATCGATGGTCTGTCTCATATCAAGCCTTCTTGATAGTTCCTCAGCTGTATTTAGTAACTGGGTCTCACAAGAGTGATTTCTTCTAAATCCATGTTGGAAATTCCTCAGCTTTGGTTTGACTCGACCTTTAACCCACGATCTACCACTCTCAATGTGATATTATAATCATTGGGAGCTTTGGTTTGACTCGACCAGGGCTTTAACCCACGATCTACCACACTCAATGTGATATTAAAATCATTGGAAGCTTTGGTTTGACTCGACCTTTAACCCACGATCTACCACTCTCAATGTGATATTATAATCATTGGGAGCTTTGGTTTGACTCGACCTTTAACCCACGATCTACATGTACCACACTCAATGTGATATTATAATCATTGGGAGCTTTGGTTTGACTCGACCTTTAACCCACGATCTACCACTCTCAATGTGATATTATAATCATTGGGAGCTTTGGTTTGACTCGACCTTTAACCCACGATCTACCACACTTAATGTGATATTATAATCATTGGGAGCTTTGGTTTGACTCGACCTTTCACACTCAATGTGATATTATAATCATTGGAAGCTTGGGTTTGACTCGACCTTTAACCCACGATCTACCACACTCAATGTGATATTATAATCATTGGGAGCTTTGGTTTGACTCGACCTTTAACCCACGATCTACCACACTCAATGTGATATTATAATCATTGGGAGCTTTGGTTTGACTCGACCTTTAACCCACGATCTACCACACTCAATGTGATATTATAATCATTGGGAGCTTTGGTTTGACTCGACCAGGGCTTTAACCTACGATCTACCACACTCAATGTGATATTATAATCATTGGGAGCTTTGGTTTGACTTGACCTTTAACCCATGATCTACCACACTCAATGTGATATTATTATCATTGGGAGCTTTGGTTTGACTCGACCTTTAACCCATGATCTACCACTCAATGTGATATTATTATCATTGGGAGCTTTGGTTTGACTCGACCTTTAACCCATGATCTACCACACTCAATGTGATATTATAATCATTGGGAGCTTTGGTTTGACTCGACCTTTAACCCATGATCTACCACACTCATTGTGATATTATCATTGGGAGCTTTGGTTTGACTCGACCTTTAACCCATGATCTACCACACTCAATGTGATATTATAATCATTGGAAGCTTTGGTTTGACTCGACCTTTAACCCACGATCTACCACACTCAATGTGATATTATAATCATTGGAAGCTTTGGTTTGACTCGACCTTTAACCCACGATCTACCACACTCAATGTGATGTTATAATCATTGGGATCTTTGGTTTGACTCGATCTTTAACCCACGATCTACCACTCTCAATGCGATATTATAATCATTGGGAGCTTTGGTTTGACTCGACCTTTAATCCACGATCTACCACACTCAATGTGATATTATAATCATTGGGAGCTTTGGTTTGACTCGACCTTTAACCCACGATCTACCACACTCAATGTGATATTATAATCATGGGGAGCTAGAACAACAAAGGACCTGTCAATCACTTGCCTTGTTAACAGCTTGATTTAAATGACAGACAAACATACACCAGGGGTTAAACAGGTTCAACAATATTTCAGAACTTTGCATTGTGGCAGTCATTTTCATTGGTGGAAGAAACCCAGAGTACTTGCAGCAAGTCACTTTTATCACATATTGTTGTATTGAGTACACTTCTCCACGAGCAGGATTCGAACTCACAACTTTAGTGGTGATAGGCACTGATTGCATAGGTAGTTGTAAATCTAACTACCATATGATCAAGACCACAACGGTTCCTCTGAAATCTGTCAAATAATAAAATAACACAATATGTTACCGTCTCGATAGGTTTTTATTAGAAAACCTTCAAATTACAGATATACAAACTTAAACCTAAAGTACAGCAAATTATAACATATGTAGAAGAACAACATCCATGTCAACAAATTTCTCATTAAATAGTTTTCAATAAGAAAATACAAAATGAATTTTCCATAAATTTTCCAAGTCTCATTTAAGGGGTGGTGTACAAAATAAAATGAATGATGTCAATGATATTTATACATAGAGCTGGAATGGATAATAAGCTATTTACAGTATGGGACCAATTATTTGATTTCAAATCTGATTGTACAAAAAATTATTCTGAATTTGATAAAATTGTTTTAAATGCAATAGAAGAAATGATGACCTAATTTAAACAGAACTTTTAGGAATATTGGTGCACGTACAATGCATTTGGTATTCACAGAAAATTTATGGAACTGGCATTTCAAAATTTGGCTATAAAGTGAGATTTTTTTTTATCTCCCTTTGGCAAAGACCATACAGAGTTCTCGTGTGTTAGTGTAAATTCATACAGAAATAATAAACATTAAAGATATCAATATTAATTAAATGCATGTAATAAAACTTTTGAGTACGACCTTTGAACTTGTATTTCAAAATCATCCAATCAGAACACTTTATACATTGGATACAGAATTCTGGTTGTACGAGTACAAACATCAAACATGAAAGTTTTATAACTGCAAGGCTAGATGAACAATTCCGTGTTCAGCGGTACAAAACTTGTCCAGAGGTGATGATGATGTTTAATGCCACTTTCAACAATATTTCAGTTATATCGTGGCGTCAGTTTTATTGGTGGAGGAAAGCGGAGGACCCGGAGAAAACCACCGACCTGTCGCAAGTCACTGACAAACTGTATCACATAATCTTGTACACTTGCCCTGATCGAGATTCGAACTCACAACATCAGTAGTGATAGGCACTGATTGCATAGGTAGTTGTAAATCTAACTACCATATGATCACGACCACCACGGCCCTTTAAACACAATAGCTGGAAAACAAAATTAAAGTATCAAATGTTGAAGAGTTAATAACTCCTAAATGCCCAACCTACAACCAAAAACCTTGTGTTTTCATAATGGCTATCAGCCTAAATTTTACAATAATTAAGTAATGTGTTCAGAAAACATAACAATAAAATATTTCAACATAAATATTCAATAAAATTCTGATTTATATAAATACAATTTTAGTATTCTCAAATAAAAATTCTTTATAAATATTTTTTTTTTTATCAATTTACATGTAATACGGTACACCTCATACAGAAAAATTGTAATATATTATTACCAGATTATCTACTGCTGATCTGTCTCAATAAAAAAAATGTGTGCAAGTAGATACTATTAAATATAATGAAATGTTACCAACATGAGATCATAAAATGTATTACAGAGAGATATGCAAAAAATAATAATATAGCACTTAAATACATACAGTATTTTTTATGTTCTATGTCCCTCTCTTATAAGGTCAGATTTCAGATGCACTGAGATTGTAAAGTAATTTAAAACTGTTGCCCTCTGGAGAGGCCATCCCTCTTATGAGGCAACCTTTTCTTTGCAGAAGGAGTGGCATTATAAAAGGGGGGAAGACTACTGTAACAAAATACTCAATTTCTACCTCAGGAATTACAAATTTAGCCAGGTAGAAAAGGAATAAAATAATTGTTGTAGAGTTTCTACTGATACGATGAAGCCTTACAACTATAACACACTACTGCCATCTCTGATGTATTTAAATATAATTACATGACAATGTGTGCAATGGAAGATTACCTGTTTTATAAGAAGAGCCTAGCAAACATCTTCAGGTTAGCTATACAATCAAAGCCTGAATAATTGTCATTTCATACCATGTACATTTTATACAAGACAGAAATGTTAGCTGATCTTTATCATACTTAATATATTTCTTAATACAACATGGATTAGTAGAAGTCTTGTTCACCGTGCAAATACAATGAGCAAACAAAACAAAAATAAAAAGCACATAAAAATCTTACATTTAACACAAACAAATCATTTGAAAACTACCGTAATTCATATATTACTTGTCATCAATGTCCGTAATTCATATATTACTTGTCATCAATGTCCGTAATTCATATATTACTTGTCATCAATGTCCGTAATTCATATATTACTTGTCATCAATGTCCGTAATTCATATATTACTTGTCATCAATGTCCGTAATTCATATATTACTTGTCATCAATGTCCGTAATTCATATATTACTTGTCATCAATGTCCGTAATTCATATATTACTTGTCATCAATGTCCGTAATTCATATATTACTTGTCATCAATGTCCGTAATTCATATATTACTTGCCATCAATGTCCGTAATTCATATATTACTTGTCATCAATGTCCGTAATTCATATATACGTGTGTCACCAATGTCATTAAGTATCACTGAATTTCAAATGGACATTTCAATTCACACTTACTAATCAATTACCGGTATATGTTTGTATTATTTAAAACATCAGATTAGTTGGTACTGCTAAAGGTCTCTAGTTTCTGTTAACAACATGGGTTATTGATAAAATAAATATCACACATGCATTTCACAGTTTCTAAAATTTCTTCTACTTCTATCAAATACTCATTGCCTTCAATTTTATGGGAGTAAATAACATTTTTGCTACATTTAATTTCACCTTGAATGGATGATTATTGAAGTCAAATCTGAAAATTCTCTGGATTTTTTTTCCAATTAGTAATCTCCCATCCAGTTTCTAAATGAAAGGTAAGTTTTACAACACTTTGTCAAAATTTATACTGAAATATGTAAAATTGTATGGGTGGTGTTTTTGTGTTTTCTTTTTGGAATAAAGTGACTTCCATACCCCTCCCCACCCCCTTGTTACACTTTTTTTTTCTGGGAGAACTCTTATGTATTTATTTAATATAATTATTCTCATTAGACTTAGTGATCCATGAGTTGTCACCACAAATTATTGTATATTGTACATAAAAGAAAGAAAAAGTGACTTTATGACAATTATTTACCACCTAATATTAAATCCATGGATACGTGCACATTGCATCATATCAATCAAAAAACTTACATAATAGGAAATGTATTTAATAACTGAATGAATTTTTTTTTGTAATTTTATTTGCATGTGAAAGCTTTAACTGAAGTATCTTTTGTATGAAGCATGGTACCGCTTCACAAAATAACATGTCCTTCTGTCAATGCTTTTACAACCCTATATGACAGCAAAAATATAATTACAGTTTTATATAATTAAATACAATTGAAATTACTATGATTTGTTTTATTATTCCACATTTTCAATTGTTGTTATTGTGTGTAGTTAATAAATTAGTTTTCATGACATTCAAAAATAGTTCCTAGAAGTGGTTAAATTGCTGTGCAATTCACTGACAGATGAAGTTTCGATTTCGAAGTCACATGTCAACCTTTTGACCAATTAAATTGGGCCTTTACAAATTAAATAATCACAAAATGTAATTATTCTAATATTAATACATATTAAAATCTCTCCTGAAGATAATAAACTTTGAATTGATTGATTGGTGTTTAACACCAACATTAGCAATATTTCAGCTATATCATGAAAGCTAACACTCTATTTTAGAAACCTCGCTTATATCAAAATATGACTTTATGTATTGTCTGAAGTGGAAGGAGGCGGAATAAATAATGAAAATTAGAAAAGAAAATAACTATTCACAAATGACGACCAGACTGTTACATTACAAATTATAAAAATAGCACAAGAAAACCATTTTCAGACAGCAATATTGAAAATTGATTGCTTCATGTTCAAATTAATCTTTAAACATGGAGGTGAATTATCTGTTTTTGGCCAATTTCTGAATATACATTGTAGACCTAAGCTCTGTATAAGTAGTTTTAATTTTTTTTAAACTTTGTGGGGAAGGAAAATCATATTCTAAGAAATATATATCTCGAGAACGTGTTTTGACCTTTCAATGAACAAAAATAAAAAGTTACAGAAAATGACCAAATACATTTGTATACAATTAATCACATTTACAAAACATATTTCATATATCCTTAAAAATAACAATCTTCAAGTATCAAATTCTACTAATAAACTACAAAATACTCTTAAATTTCTGGTAATAAATATAACAAATAAACAAATTCATCCAACATTCATTCTACCACACATTCACACCAAACAATCACATAACCCATACTATGCAGGGCACAGGGTCTAAAGATCCAAGATTACAGAAATTCTTGTCAAACATGTCCATCTTGTTGCTCGACAAGTTTCTACGTAAGCAACGTGTAGATTGACCAACAAATATTCTCACAACGCAACAGAAAAAAACATTTCGACATACATGTAATACTCAGATCGACGTCCGATTTCTACATCACAGACATCTGTATCTCGGATCGATGTCTTTTTTCAAATTCTCAAATCTATGGCCATTTCTCACTTTCTCAAATGACGTCTATGGTGTATGCCCTAACCCTAACCAAAAATCGACCATAGATCTGAGAATTTGGAAAGGATGCCGATTTGAGGAGTGGACATCGAACTGAGTCTGAACGCTGATCTGAGTATATCATACAAATACATAATAACTTAAAAGCTAAGCTATTTAATGATTAAGTTTTGAAGGAATATGTATTCATTTATTCAAATTAAACTAACTCAGGCTCACCTGTAACTGAAAATCTCACCTGGTTATAAATAGCCTGCTCATTGAAATGCTTACAAATCATAATTCCATATTGGGCTGTGTTAAATTAAGTCCTGTTTTGCATGAAAATATTGGGTTCATTCATGACTGTAGATGCTAAGGAAAATTTTTAAAAGGTGCTATGTATTTATACATCTTGGATTTCAAAGACACAAATTCCTAAAACTTTTAAAATAATTATCCAATGATCATTTATATAATTTGGTTTAACTATGTCTTATCGTGGTAGCCATCTTGGATTTCTTTGAAGATTAATGCCAAAGATTGATTGATTGATTGATTGGTGTTTAACAACAACTTTAGCAGTATTTAATGCCAAAGAACAATTGTGACCAGTTACAATCACGTGGATTAGTTTTTTCAAAAGATAGAAAGACATGTATCCCTTATGGTCCTTAATAAACTATGTCCTGCGGATTACTTCTCCTAACCTTAATAAACTATGTCCTGCGGACTACTTCTCCTAACCAAGACAAATTAAATGCACAAACTTTGTAGAAGACAACCATAGGAATATTCTGCATTTGTTTGCTTTGAAATGTTTAAACAAAGTAGATATTTAAAACATTTTTCCAAAATTGTCTCATGTTAAACCAAATCCTGCAGTGACATCCTTTCACTGATTTTTTTTTGACAATTATGAAAAGAAAGTTTGAGCAGTGATGGTCAACAATTCTACCTATATCAACAAAACAAAAGAAAGTTTGAACAGTGATGGTCAACAATTCTACCTATATCAACAAAATGAACAACCACCTCTTACATCAAACTATTGTTCACAAAAAAGACCCATGACATTGGAAATCCCAATTCTGGCTTAGTACAGGCATCAAAATGTGGCAGGGTTAAACCGGTTAATGGGTTCAAGTTTGCCATTCAAATTGGCCAGTGGTTTCAGTTCAGTGGATAACAATGACAATGGATACAAGGTAATGATGATGGACAACTTTTTTTTAGCCATTTACGATGACTGGTATTCTAAATATGCACTGCGTCTAAGATCACTTTGTGACTATTTGAACCAATTATTATGGAAGGAAGTTGCTATTGAACAAATTATTGCAATAAGCTATTTTGAATCTATCCCTGTGCCTTGAATACACATTTTAACACATAGATATGGTAACATTTATGCCAAGATTTCCATGATCTGCAAACAATACAGCAATGTTTGTATCAAATACTAAACAGTCACTGGCAGCTATGGCTGACTGAACACCGTCATGGATACTCCGTGGAGTTGCCTCCCATGAAAGTCTTCTCCTGTGTCCATTTAATTCTAACCTGAAAATATTTAAAGTTAGATTTATTACTATGAGGATTTTCCCCCCCTTTTAATATACAATGTATTGTATAACAACTTATTCATAATATTTTCATATTCAAGGACCTAAAAGACTAATTTGATCAATAAATCAAAACATTAAGGAGCTCTTTTTAAATAACTCATAAACTGTCATCAAGTCTAGTTGGTTTATGATGCTTAACGCCACTTTCAACAATATTTCAGTCATATCGTGGCAGTCAGTTGTATTGATGGAGGAAACCGGAGGACCCTGAGAAAACCACAGATCTGTTGCAAGTCACTGACAAACTTCATCACATAATGTTGTACACCTCACCCTGATCGAGATTCGAACTCACAACATCAGTGGTGATACGCACTGATTGCATAGGTAGTTGAAATCAAACTACCATACAATCACCGACCCTTTATTTCTATGAGGATTTTTTCTTTTAATATAGTTTATAACAGCTTATTTATAATAGTTTCATATTCATGCACATAAAAGTCCAATTTGATCAATAAATCAAAACATTAAGGAGATATTTTTGAAAGACTTAGACACTGTCGTCAAGTCTAGGTGGAGCTCAATAATATGAAGACAGACCACCTAATAGATACAATTTTAAGAGCAATATGACAAACTATTTTATATCATTTGGACCCTAGCTGACATATTAAATTATTGTATATAATATACAATATACAGCAGTGATTTGGTTTGTTTAGTGTTGAACATTAGTGCTGGGAATATGCAAGATTTTCTAAATCGAAGATCAGCAAGTCAAAGTCAACCGATCATCGATGATCGACCATAACTTTATGAAAACAATCCACACATAGACAATTTCATTTATACTAGTACCACACAATCCACATACCGAAAAGCTCATGTGTAGAAGTTACATTATACAGTGGCATGTTATGAAATTGACCATCAAATCTGGTGGGAACCATCTTACGACCAATGAGTCGATCTTTCTGATGAGCGGTACATCACTATTAAACATAGTATTATTAAATGCATGCTAATATGAAGAATTTGTTGGCCACATTCTAAAGATTTAAAATTAACATGCATTTTGTATACGGGAGGCAAGTACCCCAATGTTGTTCTCTTCTCTTTAATCCTTAGATATAATATGATAATTATTATTTTCTTGCAGAGCACCCAAGGAGATCACCCTCCCGGTATTTAGTGGGGTTCATGTTGTTCAATCAATGGTTTTCTGTGTGGTGTTTTGTAGATCCTTGTTTATCCTTTTTCTTTTTACCAATTGTATTAAATTTACGGCTGCCGATTACTCCTTTGGTATCTTCAAACTTTTCTTAAAAAACACATCATTCTAATATCGTATCATTTGTTTTTATTACCTATATGCAAAATTTTCTGCTTGTTTGCGTGTGCCTATCAATTGAACAATTGCATAAAACATTTGCTGGCCTTCCATTTTTTCTTGTTTCTCTAACACTAACATAAAATTGTGACCAAAACATGACTGCATCATGACCCAGTCTACAGCTCCAGGTAAGTTGATGTCTGTGGCTAAGAATACTATATCTTCACCTGGTCAAAAAATAGATTAAAGATAGAGAAAATATTGTGATAATCAGATTTTAAGGTAGAGACAGTCCAAAGATAAAATACCTGGGTTTCTGCCAATATTCTTGAAAATAACAGCGTAGGTAGGTAGGGAATTTTTTTTTTTTAAAATCTTACCTCGGTTATACAGGACAATAAGGCCAAACAAAAAAATATGTGTGTTTACGGTCACCCGACTGACCCTATTTTTCAGCTGCCAACCCTAACCTTTTTTACCGACAATTATTCGACTCTAATTTTTGCTAGCGACACTATCAATTTTTACACAGAATTCAGATAACCATCTTTGTTGTTTAATCAGCAGCAATGTTTTATTTATTCAACCACTAGCTTTTTGTCGAAATTGAGAGCAAAGAAGGTAGAAAAACTGCGTAACTCGTCATAAAACAGCTTCAACAAATGACGGCTTACCGGAAATTTCAAAAATGAAATACCGGAATCGGATTCCAGAACCGGGAACGACTATTTCCGGTTTTGCCGATAATAATAAAAAAAAATTAATGCCGACCGACCGACCCTAGATTTTTTGGACATGTGACCGTAAACACACATATTTTTTTGCTTGGCCTAATACAATTTTAACAGTGCTAGTTCAAAAATGGCAATAAAAACTTAAGGTTAGGCGTAAAATAAGGATAGGCAGGGTCAGTGGAAACAGATATTTTTTTTGTCTTAGTACCCTGGCTGTAGTGCATGTTATCCTTATTAAGTAATTGAAGAATTTAAATACTTGGAGAAAATTAATGGAATGTTTCTCACATATAATAAATTGGGATGCATGGCTCTTGAAGATAACCTCTCAGGGAATATCATACTGTTGTTACCCAAATATTTAAACAGTTGTGGAAATGAAATTATCTTTTAATTCATCATTCATTAAAAAGGCATCAACTGGTTACTCATGGCTTATTTCAACCTTAGGAATAACAGTTATTTAAGAGAAATCTAAATATGAGTTTTTGACATGGACAAGTCAGAAATGACTTCTTACTTTAAGAAGTCAGTAACAACTACCAACTTGTATAAGTCAGACTATGTTTAAAACACAGAGAATTAACTTCATCTAAACAAATCTAAAACTCCTCTCCAATGGTCAATTCCAGCCACATTTGGCTTAATTTGATTTTTTTTTAGTTTAAACATATTTTATTTGCTCAAATGTGCAAAAAGGATAAGACACAAGTTAAACAAACTTATGAAGTCTTCTCCTATATACAATATTAAAGTTACAACATTATTTGATAGAGCAATTAATTTGATTTGGTGGATTCAGAGGAAAATATTATTTGTGACACAATAGACGATGACTGTTGACAAGTGACAGTATCTATCCATCGACCTGAATTATTACCTACACAAAGATGTATCTTCATGTCTAATTGCCAGTAAGTCTCTTCATTTCAAAAGCTACTTGAGGGCTGTAGTAAGGCTGTATCAGATACACACCTTTGATTGGCTTTGATTTCACAGGTAAGTATAATTATCTAATTATCATATGATTGTGACCTGCTGTAAGAATATTGTCTTTTTCAGACATATAAACAAATGTTTGAATGCCATAATTAGTTTTTCCAATGATTCTGAAATTTTATCAGTTTATTCAGAATCTACATGGGATTACTGTATCAGTTCCCTGTAAAAGTCGCAAGAATACCATGGATTCTTAATCATGAAAACTCTTAATGATAACTTAAAGACAAGTCATGCCAAGGGCTAGTTTCATAGAAATCAAGTCAACAATTTCTGAAATGCAAACAGACTACAATAAGATATCAATGGATATCCTTGAGGAAATGGTTCATGATCGTAACTCTTAATTGGTTGTCATTTATGCTTAGAGCCACTAGGCCATAATATCCCCTCCTGATGATGACATGGGAAGGATTGTTTTCATCAGTGGGGAGAAGATAGTGGGTTGTACCGGTGAATATGCTGAATGTCCTAAACCACTAGGTTACAACTTACACTGAACCCCATTTACAACTCTCAAGACTTATTTTAGCCAATTAGAAAGGATATAGATGTAAATGAACATGAGAGACTATCTTATTTTTGACAAACAAATTACAGTAAATGAATGGTGAATTTATTGCTGTCCTACATTTCAGTCACAGTAGAGTCTTCAATAATGAGCATAGCCCATACCCTCAACCGAGTGTAAAACTGTCCCTAACCTGCGTTTGAATAGTACCCTTTACTTCTGTCAATAAACACTATATTTAATTTAGAAATTTAAAAATGAGGATCGTTCAACTTTGACCCTATAGCAATTACGATCTTACCTTGTAATGTAGTTATACTTTTATGTTGCTGCAATAAATGATTCATAACTTGTTCTAGAGATCCCTGCCATTTACAGGAGGCACCGGGACAGGGACAACAATAAGGTCTGAAAATATAGTAAATAACAATTAATTAGATTTTACAGGAGGCACCGGGACAGGGACAACAATAAGGTCTGAAAATATAGTAAATAACAATTAATTATATTTTACAGGAGGCACCGGGACAGGGACAACAATAAGGTCTGAAAAAAATTTGTAAATAACAATTAATTATATTTTACAAGAGGATGAAATGGGCAAGAAAAACAATATTGTTTGATAAATACAGTATGAAACTACCATTCGGGATCCCTGCCATTATATGAGGCACTGGGACAGGGACAATTACACGATCTGAAAAATAAAAGTAAAAATAAATTTTTGGGGTAAAAGAAACTGGCAAGAATATGATCTGATATTATATATGATGAAACAATCATATAAGAGATCCTCATAATTACAGGAGGAGACAACATGGCCTGAACAATAAATATAAAATCATATTCTTGAGGTTCATGAAATATACGAAAATGCTGTCTAATAAAGGATCCTGTCCATTTACAGCAGACACAGAACAGGAACAACAGAGTCTTATAGTTTGTTTATCTAAATGTTTCATTAAGTTCCCAACAGATTGGACATTGTTTTGACCCTTAGTAAGTAATGAAAAATTGTATATTAAATGAAAACATTGTTACTGTATTATTAAAATGTATATTCAGGTAAACCTGGAAACAGATCATGATGACTGTAAGGCCAAGAAAAAAATAAATACATGTGTTTCCGCTAACATGCTCTAAAATATTAGGGTCGGTAGGTAGGAAACAGATTTTTTTTAAAAATATTTTAGCTAGTTTTTACAGGGACACATTCTGACTTTAATAGTGATTGTTCAAATGTGGTAAAAAAAACTTTAGGGTAGGTAGGGTTAGTGGAAACACATGTATTTTTTTTTTTTTTTGCTTTATGCATAGATTAACAAAATATGGGTTGTTTCTCATCACAACAAATCATGAATATGTTATAAAAACACCCTTATTTTTTAAACTTAAAGGACAGGGGCCCAAAACAAGTTGACTGATTTTATTCAAGTCATTGTTTAAACAATTTCAAATGATTTTCTTAACAGGAACTTGTTAATGAACAAAAACCTTTGAAATTTGTCTTTTTTCGACAAATGAAGGGGCATAACTCATAACTAAAAAAGTGTTAATAACTTTATATGGTGCTATTACACAAAAAAAACAATCATCTATATTCACAGTATTTTTTTTGACAAATCAAGGGACACAACCAACCGAAAATGTGTTAAAGTGAGTGAATGATTGTTGTTTAATGCCAATATAATGCTATATTATGGCGAGAACAAGTTAATTTTCAATGAGATGATGATGATGTCCGCTTTGTAACACGCTTAGTTGGATTTTTTTATAGTGCTAGATCACTGAAACAACAGTCTGCGGATAGACATATCGCCCCACTCTGACACAATATCCTGATTCCAAGCCAAACAGTCTTTGCTCTTTCTCCTTAATGCTGCAGGCTTAGCAGAGAAGCAACAAATAGCAATTTTATAGTCTTTAGTATGACCTGATCGGTCTCAAACCCACAATATACGGCACTCGAGGCAAGCACACTAACCATTACATCACCAATGCGGTTGAAATTGTGTTTAAAGTTTGTATGGTGTTATTACATATAACAAAACAATCACCTATATTCACATATGTCTTCATGGTCTGTTTTATCTGTATGTAACAATGTAACAGGACAACCACTGTTAGAATATTTACAGGGAAACATCACAGTACTGGCAACTTTCTCCATTGCCAGATTTCTTATATTTCCTGCAAAAAAATTAGAGACAATGACAAAAGAGAAATATAAATACCAATGAATCAGTTGAAACAATAGGTGATTTTGAGAAACAATACTGAACAGAATAGTTCTAGATTGATTGATAGTTGGTTAATGTCATTTGAGCAGTATTTCAGCTATTTTCTTTATTTGAGCAGTATTTCAGCTATTTTCTTTATTTGAGCAGTATTTCAGCTATTTTCTTTATTTGAGCAGTATTTCAGCTATTTTCTTTATTTGAGCAGTATTTCAGCTATTTTCTTTATTTGAGCAGTATTTCAGCTATTTTCTTTATTTGAGCAGTATTTCAGCTATTTTCTTTATTTGAACAGTATTTCAGCTATATTCATGACGAGAACAAGTTAATATTTGTAGATGAGCGAGTGGGTGATTGCTGTTTAACGCCAAATGAGCAATTTTTCAGATACATGTATACCATGGTGAGAACAAGTTACATCAGAATTATAGGTAGGATGACAGATGTCTATATAATATTTATAAATATGGAACATTACAAAATATGGTCACACAGTGTGGGAAACCATTTTTTAAAGTTACTCGCCAATCTGGCTAGTAACTATTGGAATCTACTCGCCAAAATTAAATTTCGCTAGCCAACTATGGTGAGTGATCCCTCATTTGAACTCGTCACCATTTTTTCCATGACACTTATTGTCCAATATTTTTCATATGTCAAGCACATAGGAACATCACAGTCCACATTCCTTTGTTCTCATCATGCACCAACCACTTATAAAAAAAATTATTATGTTGAATTAATTTCATTCCTAATTCAAATTTGCTGCCAAGGTCAACATTTAGAACTGTTAGGATATTAACAAAATAAGCATACCATTTCCAATCAAAAGATGTATGATTATTTCAGCAAATAATTACCAACTTCCACTAAAATTTGGGCTATGACACGGTAACATGTTTGAAATAACAAAACATCTGTTTTTAGGGGTATTTCACTCACGATTTCTAATCAGAAACGATATGAAAATAACAACCAAGGTCGGGACAATCGCGCAAGTTTTTAGCGCTTCCATAAAAAAATGTGATGGCGTCCACAACAAAAAACGAGCGACAATTTTAATAAAAACTTATGTTTTGGTACTATTTTATCGGATTACACAAGTGAATCACGTTCAATCAATCCAATTCGGACTATTTATTTTGTTACATCAACTGACGAGCAGTAAATTATCATAATTCGCCCAAACATGCTACTCGCCAGAATGGCTAGTACTTGGATGGAAATACTCGCCAAAATCATTTTAAACTCGCAATTTGCGAGTTGGCGAGCACTACCGTTTCTCACACTGTCACATAAAACTAGTTTATACAGTATTAATTTGACTTCAGTGAAATCATGCTAAAATCATGCTAAAAATACTGTTTTTGTAGTTTCAACATTATTTTTAAATCTCAGTTTATTTTGTGCCTTATTATTGCACATAAATTTGTAAATTTTCAGTGCACTTCGTTTTCATTCAGAATTTTTTTTCTTTTTCTTATTAATCAATTTTGATATACAATGATAACTGAATCCTGTATACACAGAATTCAAACAATGTAGGAAATCTTTGTTAATACAACCTGCATAAACCAAACACCTGTCTATTCTGAACACAAAAGCTGGTCCTAAGGATGTTCAGTTTAGACAGGTTTCATTGTATTCAGCATTTGAAGAAATTATACGTTCTGTTAAACTTACCTAGAGGACCTCTGCATGTTGGACAAAGATTCAACTTTTGTCGACAAGACTGGCAGACAATGTGTCCACTCTGGCACTGCATGATGGGAGGAAGTGCATAGTCAAAACACACTGGACATTCAAACAAGGATGCCAAGTCCTGGTTGTTACCACTTCCTGCTGCAGCTAGAATAATAAATAAAAAAAGTTAAAAATTCATAACTTCAACAGTACAATGACAGAAGTGAGTCAGGCTATTAAAATTACCCTTTATGTTTATCCATAAGAAAATTCACCTTCTTTTAAAATTCTCTAAAGTTTGCTTTTTTGTCTATTTTGATAAATGAAGTAAAATACCAATAAAAGCAGATCTAAAATATTCTACAGTTCATGCAACATTCTTTGAATTTTTAAATCATTTTAGTTGCCCACCAACGCTACTAAAGTTGTGAGTTCGAATCCTCCTCATGGCGAGGTATACTCGATACAACATAATGTGGATAAAGTTCGTAAGTGACTTGTGGCATGTTGGTGACAGTAACGAGTTCAACCAATTGCACTGTTATATCTAGATATCTAAGTTATGTGATGAAAAAAAAAAAAAAAAAAAGAAAAAAAAAGATTGAAGTCTTTGATTCCATGCTTAGCCATGTATATATGACAATATGTTATTATTTATGTAAAATACATAACTCAAGAAACTGTCTGGTTTTTTTTTATTGACAAGTGTATTTGTTGATAAAAAAACAACAACAAAATGAAATGATTTTTTGCAAAAATTCAAATGCTGTTTTGTCTAGACAAAAAATACCATGCCCTAGGTCTTTACTGGCATTCTGCCTCAACACAATTTATAGCTGGAGTCAGGGTTCAAAATTGCATATGGATTTGGTGGTCCTAGTGAAAAAATGTCAGTTGTGGCAGCCCTTAGCAAAATCTGCACAAATTTTGCTGGTCATGTCTGACAAAAAGGATTGATGAATTTCGTGAACTCTGCTTGAGTACTGTTATATAAATACCTACCCAGAACTGCAGATGTATTAACTGGGGCGGCTGCATGCTGTCTTTGTTTGCCTGATGATGATGTCTGTCTACTCAAGCTCATGTTTAACACCAATCACAACAATTCAATTCTGAAAAGAAAATATTCATGTTGAATACAAGATCATATCAAGTCTGAAACTATAAATAACTAGAGACTCGCTCGATTATGTACAGCTCACGGGTAGACATGTTGCTCCACTCAGACACATTATCCCGAGTCTTTGCTTTTTCTGCTTAAAGCAACAAAAATAAATTTCATAGTCCTTGGTTTGACTCGAACCCATGATCTACTGCACTTGAAGCAAACATGCTTTACCATTACACCACTGATGTGGTTTAACTTTGTTGGGAAATTATCCCAATATTAAGGACATCAACATATAAGGTACTATCCATTATATTTCAGGGATGATTCCACTATATGATTTAGAGCCGCTTGGCAGCTCCAAAATAATTGCAAGTAAATTAAAATTTCCAATTTGAAAAAAAATACGGTATTATCGATATTTCCGGAAAATGTCTGTCAGCAATGCAGATTTTATACAATCCCATGATTTAATCTTCAGTGCTTTATTCAACAGCGAAATACCACTGGAAACCGGTAAGCGCTAATAACATAGCATTGTTTTACACATGGCTGCACATGGTTGAATGCCGATGTTAAATTTGAAAGTATTTAATTTCTATGCACACTCATTTGATCAATGCCCAATGCCTAGATCGTGATAACAGTTACAGATCATATGAATGTCTCGTAAAAGCAGACATACATGCACGTGTTTTAAAAATGAAAACATGCCGCTGATACAATGTAACTGTCGCAACGTTTCTCTTAAAAGTTAAAAGCAGACACGTTTTCAATCAGCGAAGAACATGTTACGAAGTTCATGCAGTGTTAGTCAAGTGCCTGTGGAAACACTGTTTTGCTCAAATAGTAACACTGACAGATTTATCATCACGATGTCTAGAGTCGCAAAATGAAGCTGGTTCTTGACATGACTATCATGAGAATTTGCCAAAATGAAAGTCTTGTAAAAGCAGACTTTTTAACACTCATTATCATAGACTTTGATATAATTGTATCCATCTAATTCTTTTAAGCAAGTCTACAGACACTGCAATCTTAGCAGTACTAAGCGTTTAAAATATCGTATTCCGATTTAAAAAAAATGACCAATTACAAAATTTCCCAATTTGGTAAAAAAAAATCCCAATTCTGTGTAGGGGACCCATTTTAAAAGCTGGAATCATCCCCGTATTTGGTCAGACACTTGCTTTTTTTGTCTAAGGAGATTTAACATTGAGCTCTCTGCCATTGTTGACACCAGAAATCGACCAGAAAATTTAATTATGGCACAAAAATGCTCGTGTTGACTGGCCGACTTGGTCAATTTATCATCATGTTGAACATATTATGTCATAAAAATGACACGAAATCTAATGCAATGAAAAGGTAATCTTTAATTGGCTGACAAACATTTTCAGCAACAACCGATTGCTCATAAACAGCAATCATTCTGCTTAGTTACTTGTCCACAAAAAAAACCCAGAGAAATATACAACTTAAATCTCTCTTAGTCTCTAGGAATATATTCATCAAAACATGGAGCACAAAGGACAATATATTTTTTTAATGATGGAGAAATAAATGTTGGATTATAAGTTACGTTAAATTCAATCTTTCAAAAAAGTACATGCGTCTATGACTATAGAACTGATTTATCATGACATGTTTCCAACTACATGCCTTACAAGTTGATGCGGCCTTACGCAAATCCGGCCTTATATCAAATGGATGTTCCGGCCGTGAGATATATTTAGCATATGCTATTATAAACAACTACACTAATATATTTTTGTGACTATGATTTTAGGGAAAAGAATAATTAAAAAATAAAAGTTGTATTTAAATTAAAAATATTATTTAAATATTCATGGATATGATGAATAAAATAATGTATTCAGATTATAGCATAAATATTCATGACATATTGGAACTTGTAGTGTTTTCACAAGATTTACTCGTAACTGAATATGAAAAGCCATAATAAATCGTTATTATTTTAACAATTTTTTAATTAGTAATTTTTGGTAATAATGACGGAAATCATTTCCATTGAAGTTGATGATTAGAAAAACAATTCAGGTTGATATACCAAGCTGTCAACAGGCGAAATTCCTTAGATGTTCTCTTGCAATTAATTATCATTTGTTTAATAGTCGTATAATTGCACTGGCAGTATGATTATAAGGGTTGCCAAAAAGTAAAAGGAAGCCATATACTATAAATTACTCAAAAAGTACTCCAATTCTTTTGATGAAACCGCACTAATATATAAGCAAGCACATTTTGGTGATGGTCCTACTATTTTCAAAACTATCAACTATGTCGCTTCCTTGTATTGTGTGTGAGCAGAACGTCCATCCAAAGCAGCATGCTTTAGAGTGTAACAGTTGTTTCCAGTGGCAACACAGACTATGTAATACTGGTATGTAAAATATATATTTTTTTATTAATATTTACAATATAAATATGCGCTTGGTTAGTTTTTCTATTGTCCCGCTTGTAAAGACAAACCGACTTCTTGGTATTTAAATCTGCGGTGTATACATTTGCATCTTTAATACTTAAGTAAAGCTTGACATTGATAAGAATATTATGACACTACGTCAGATATTGCTACCATTAAATGTAAGTCAAAAGACGCCAAAGACGTTCACTATTTTCCTATTTTTCTATAATCTAGAAACATTTTGATGTTCCGATTAAAACTTTTCAAGTACTGTTTATTGGTATTTAAAAGCCGATGGAATAAATATTATGAATACAATGCTCTGTTTTTGGATACGATTTAATATAGGCGGGTTCCATTGTTGAAAATTGTTGTAAGAATGGACGCTGCCATACACGATACACATCATTCTTAACTGAGGCTTCATTAACCAAGGCCGCATTTGTTTAAGGCCGGATTGTTTTAAGGCCGGATCATCTCGAAAGCCCAACATGTACAATAACTCTATGCACAGGAGTTTGATATTATAACCATTGGATTATGGGTGAAAGGCCCTCCCTAAACCCAATGGATATAGTTTTAGATTCTTAAGACCCTCTATAAGTTACTCAGTGTCTCATGAAGGATGTAAATTAATTTCACTTTCAGACTCCGGTCTCAGTCAGTGTGTGGCCTGCTGTCTCCCAGGATATGAACCAATTTCTCCCTCATCAAAAAAGAAATATGTCATAGTATCTCTCGCATCTCAGGTATTACCTTTAGTATTGATTAAGCTAATGATGGTTTAATAAACGTCATACATTAATCAACAATAACAATTTTAACATGAACTTGATGAAGTCATGATCAATCCGTCATCTGCACATCTAGAATTTTGTAACGCCAGTTTCAGAGATTAGTGATACCTCCCGCTCTGACAGAGTAGAAGAATTTGCAGACACATTTGTAATTTTCATCACATTAATATATTTTCGAATGTTGTATCTAAAACAATACATTACATTCTGATTTTCTTTCTCCTGATAATTATTCTTCATTCTCCATTAATATGTGTAATACGTCACATATTTTGTTGGACTCTTTCGGAACCCCTTTGGATTATTTGTGCGGGAAATTATGATCGAGTGAATATTTCGAATTTTTTATTTCTCATTCGATTTGTCGCAATGAATTCCTTCACCATAATTGAGTTTTTAAAAAAATGAAAAAGCTTTTGAAATGAAATTAATAGAAATTGTATGAAAATACTTAAATTATTCTACCCGAAAGTGCGCCTTCAATTGGGAATAAAGAAATATTGTATTGTAAGGGACCGACCATTTAACTTGGTTTTTTGTTTCGTTCCGAAATATTTTTTCGGACAACACAAGAGTTAGAATATTTTTTTTTGTCGCACTAAGCGCGAATTTTTTTTTCCAGAATTTAAGATTAGGTTATATGACAAAAACTCTGAATCAGATTAATTTTTTTTCCTCCACCAAAATCAGAATATTTTTTTCAGCAACATTGGGAATCAGAATATTTTTTTAGAACCCCCACCCCCCTTCCAGTTAAATGGTCGTTCCCTAACTGGGAGTAATTGGGCAGGATTGTTTTTATCTCCAAAATGTTAATCTCGATAAGTTATCGTAATGGATAGAGAAAGGGGGCTTACGGGAATGCGCGGAAAGATTTCCTCTGTCTTTTACCTGGAAGAAATTGTTACTCACAGCTTTCATGTTTTACGACTTAGATTAATATACGAAGTGCCTATATAATCTGGCAAGGATTTATATAGTAGGATAAATCCATGAATCTGTTAAAAAAATAAACATTTTTTTATATAGTTTTTATGTGTTGTTTGCAAATGTTCCTCCGTCATGTGATATTTATGGATAGAGAAGGAAAATGTGGGTATTAGTGGAAGGCCATAACTCAAGTGATGTTCACGTTGTATCGGGGGTACCCCAAGGCACTGTGCTTGGACCCTTTATGTTTCTTTGCCACATAAATGACTTGCCTAAATCAGTGTCATCACAAGTCCGTCTTTTTCAGACGATTGCCTGTTATACCGACCGATCAAGACGCATAAAGATCACAAAATTACGTTACAAAATGATCTTAACAACCTTGAAAAGTGGGCTTCAACATGGGACATGAGTTTTAATGCGACCAAATGTTACATACTCAGTGTCAAGAAATCAACAACATACTTCTATAGACTTAACAACACTATACAGAAGTCGAAAACAACCCGTATCTGGGTCTCTCAATATCAAACGATCTAAAATGGACTAATCACATAAACAACATATGCAACAAAGCATCTTCTACAGTTTGATTCATTCGTCGCAACCTTAAACATAGCCCAGCTAAATGCCGACGTACAGCATATATATCTTTGGTCAGATCGACACTTGAGTATGGAGCGATCATCTGGGACCCATACCTACAGTCAGACATTGATAAAATCGAAAAAGTACAGCGGAAGGCTGCTCGTTTTATCAGCGGCGATTACAAATCTCGGGACCGTGGCTGTGTTTCAAGAATGCTCAAGGACCTTGAACTGCCACTTCTACAAGAGAGAAGGAAGCAACTCCGATTGACATTCATGTTCAAGGTGGTTGAGGGGTTGATGCCAGACATACCATCATCCGCTTATTTTGAGCCAGTACTAAGCAAACGCAGAATTCGAGCCACACGTTTTAGTGACTATGAGAGTACAAACATTGTGACATCGCATGAACTGAACAATAACAAATGCTTTAGCACAAAACGTGGAAATGCTAACATTTATAGAAATTCATTTTTTGTGAGGACAGTACACGATTGGAACCAACTGGACAATTCAACTGTTAGTGTAACTTCTGTAGAGGCCTACATAGAGCGTGCCTCTCGCGCGACTAATTTACATGCGCTCTCCCCCGTTGACCATATGCCAGTAATGGATCATTGTCAACGTACTTTGATACAGATACAGTTACAGAATTTAATAATTTATTTCGAAAAATTGTTCAAAAGATGCTGAAGCTTCGCACCAAGGATTTATATATATAAATCCTTGTTCGCACTGACATTTTAAAATGTATAATTTCAACTGCCGATTTTGCATCTAACTTTGACGATTTTTTCTCTCTCGTTGATTAGATTATATATAATGATAGGTTTCCGTAGTGTATGAACACATTCCCTCTATCACAGATTTACAACTTACGAGATCAACTTAGAAGTTATACAATTTTTTTTTTTAATTTTTCATCCAATTTTGATGCATTCTTTCTTTGTTTTGTTAATTAACATGCAGATAAGAAAGGAAATTATTTAAGAATCATCAGTGCACTCAATGACAAATCATTGAAAATCCAAAGTAATGGTGATAAAGTTTGTCAGTGACTTGCGACAGGTCGATGATTTCTCCGGTTTCTTCCACCAATAAAACTGATCGCCACGATATGACTGAAATATTGTTGAAAGTGGCGTTAAACACCATAAACCAACCAACCAATCCAAAGTAATGAAATGCAGCTGGTTGCTTTCCACAGTGTGCCCTTTATCAAGCTTGCCAGTAAATAATCTAAACAGAGCATGATGACTTGAACATAAACCGTTGCCATCAATAATATCAACCAATCATAATGACCTGAACATATACAGTTGCCATCAATAATCTAAACCAATCATAATGACCTGAACATAAACCGTTGACGTCAATAATCTAAACCCATCATAATGACTTGAACATAAACCGTTGCCATCAATAATATCAACCAACCATAATGACCTGAACATATACAGTTGCCATCAATAATCTAAACCAATCATAATGACCTGAACATAAACCGTTGACGTCAATAATCTAAACCCATCATAATGACTTGAACATAAACCGTTGCCATCAATAATATCAACCAATCATAATGACCTGAACATATACAGTTGCCATCAATAATCTAAACCAATCATAATGACCTGAACATAAACCGTTGACGTCAATAATCTAAACCCATCATAATGACTTGAACATAAACCGTTGCCATCAATAATCTAAACCGATCATAATGACCTGAACATAAACCGTTGCCATCAATAATATCAACCAATCATAATGACCTGAACATATACAGTTGCCATCAATAATCTAAACCAATCATAATGACCTGAACATAAACCGTTGACGTCAATAATCTAAACCCATCATAATGACTTGAACATAAACCGTTGCCATCAATAATATCAACCAACCATAATGACCTGAACATATACAGTTGCCATCAATAATCTAAACCAATCATAATGACCTGAACATAAACCGTTGACGTCAATAATCTAAACCCATCATAATGACTTGAACATAAACCGTTGCCATCAATAATATCAACCAATCATAATGACCTGAACATATACAGTTGCCATCAATAATCTAAACCAATCATAATGACCTGAACATAAACCGTTGACGTCAATAATCTAAACCCATCATAATGACTTGAACATAAACCGTTGCCATCAATAATATCAACCAATCATAATGACCTGAACATATACAGTTGCCATCAATAATCTAAACCAATCATAATGACCTGAACATAAACCGTTGACGTCAACAATCTAAACCCATCATATTGACCTGAACATATACTGTTGCCATCAATAATATCAACCAATCATAATGACCTGAACATATACAGTTGCCATCAATAATCTAAACCAATCATAATGACCTGAACATAAACCGTTGACGTCAATAATCTAAACCCATCATAATGACTTGAACATAAACCGTTGCCATCAATAATATCAACCAATCATAATGACCTGAACATATACAGTTGCCATCAATAATCTAAACCAATCATAATGACCTGAACATAAACCGTTGACGTCAATAATCTAAACCCATCATATTGACCTGAACATATACCGTTGCCATCAATAATATCAACCAATCATAATGACCTGAACATATACAGTTGCCATCAATAATCTAAACCAATCATAATGACCTGAACATAAACCGTTGACGTCAATAATCTAAACCCATCATATTGACCTGAACATATACTGTTGCCATCAATAATATCAACCAATCATAATGACCTGAACATATACTGTTGCCATCAATGATATCAACCAATCATAATGACCTGAACATATACTGTTGCCATCAATGATATCAACCAATCATAATGACCTGAACATTGTTGCCATCAACAGTCTTAACCGATCATAATCATGAACTGTTGCGGACGGATTTCCTTCGGCTGACTTGATGTCAAATGGCAATAGGCCTGCACGAGGAGCAGAGAAAAGATAATGCATATTGCCATACAGTAATAGTGGTACCAATACTCGGAAGACATGGACCTTTAACAGAGAGAGAGAAAATGGAATGCATATTGCCCGACAGTGCCAGTGATAGCAACACTCGGGAGACATGGACTGCTAACAGGAGATAGAGAAAAGGGAATACATATTGCCCGACAGTGACAGTGATAGCAACACTTGAGAGACATGGACTGCTAACAGGAGATAGAGAAAAGAGAATGCATATTGCCCGACAGTGACAGTGATAGCAACACTTGAGAGACATGGACTGCTAACAGGAGATAGAGCAAAGGGAATGCATATTGCCCGACAGTGACAGTGATAGCAACACTTGAGAGACATGGACTGCTAACAGGAGATAGAGAAAAGGGAATGCATATTGCCCGACAGTGACAGTGATAGCAACACTTGAGAGACATGGACTGCTAACAGGAGATAGAGAAAAGGGAATGCATATTGCCCGACAGTGACAGTGATAGCAACACTTGAGAGACATGGACTGCTAACAGGAGATAGAGAAAAGGGAATGCATATTGCCCCACAGTGACAGTGATAGCAACACTTGAGAGACATGGAATGCTAACAGGAGATAGAGAAAAGGGAATGCATATTGCCCGACAGTGACAGTGATAGCAACACTTGAGAGACATGGACTGCTAACAGGAGATAGAGAAAAGGGAATGCATATTGCCCGACAGTGACAGTGATAGCAACACTTGAGAGACATGGACTGCTAACAGGAGATAGAGAAAAGGGAATGCATATTGCCCGACAGTGACAGTGATAGCAACACTTGAGAGACATGGACTGCTAACAGGAGATAGAGAAAAGGGAATGCATATTGCCCGACAGTGACAGTGATAGCAACACTTGAGAGACATGGACTGCTAACAGGAGATAGCGAAAAGGGAATGCATATTGCCCGACAGTGACAGTGATAGCAACACTTGAGAGACATGGACTGCTAACAGGAGATAGCGAAAAGGGAATGCATATTGCCCGACAGTGACAGTGATAGCAACACTTGAGAGACATGGACTGCTAACAGGAGATAGAGAAAAGGGAATGCATATTGTCATATAGTAATAAAAACGTAGATATCAAAATTAGTGCGCGCGATGCTCAAAACGAAAGATTGGAAAGCCAAATAATTTAAAGTTTTGGGAGCAATAAAACCAAAGTGCCTAAACAGGATAGCCAAAATCAGCTAAGGTCACCTATGCCTGAGGGAGGAGAACCTTAGTTTTATTAATAATTACATTATTTATGAACTATAAATTTTAGAAATACATATATCTAATAAACCATGTCAGTGCACATTGGTACCAACACTTGCAGACGTGGACCCTTAACAGGCTGTCCTGAGATTAACTTGTTGAAAATTGTATGGATCTTGCTAGACAGTGACAGTGGTAGCAACAATTTAAGACATGGACCCTTAACAAGAGATAGAGAAAAAGGATGATTGAAGGCAGAATCATAAGCACACAGTGCCTTGCTAGAAATGGTCAAGCATGCCAGCAAGAAATTTTCACTTTGTTGAATGTTTGCCGTAACCAGAAGAAGAAACGTTTACATTCTCCCTCTTGAAATCGTCCGAATTTAAATTATTTCTAATCTAATATAAGGGCTAAATAAGAGACAAGACTTGGATTAGGCTTGTTTGCTCACAGTAACTTTCTCATATATTCTTTGCGAAACAATCTTTATTAAATAATACAAGCAAAAGCATCAATATATCATGTCATACAACACGCCGGGTATTCGGCTGCACGGAACCGGAGTTGACACTAAGAACGCGGGTGTCGATAAAAAAATCAACAAACAGGGTAGGTATATGTAAACGTTTTTTTCTTAGACATAATAATATTTTGTAATGAAATAATTTTGCACACTAACTGTGCATACAATAAAGTATTCACAGTCCAATTTTCATCGTGATAAAGTTAATAGTAAATCGGCAACACCATTGTTTTATCGACCTTTCTCAAATTTGTTTTAATTTTCGAAATTAGATTACTTATATTTTACTGCAGTGAATGCCATTTTATAAACAAATTGGCCCTTTCTCTTTCCAAATGCCTCCAACAACTTCTGTTAAATATTAACTTTAAAGCATGCACGCAAATTGCTCATAGCCAACGGTTTATAGGCATAGGGTACGTCAATTTGGCCACTAGGAACATGGCACTAGGAACGCGGAAAGGGTGATCTAAGTCGGCACTAAGGACAGGGAGTTCTATATAGATCCGTTCTGGTGTAAGAAGAGTTTGAAAATACCAAATGGGTAATCAGAATCCGTAAATCGAAGGACAGACAACACAATGACCAAAAGGACAAAACACGATCTACAAAACATACAAATAAACTAAAGATCGAGTAACACGAATCCCTCTTAGACCCGAGGTGAACTCAGGTGCTCCGGAAGGGTAGGTAGTTCTTGCTCCACTAGTGACACCGGTCGTGTTAATCTAGTTACAAGCCCGGTGATAAGTCATGAATGAGGAAAGGACCGGAAGTGTTTATGACAAGTGGAACATATTCGTGACCATATGTTACATTGATATTCCATAACGGTCAACCAAGTCTTGGTGGCGACAGTAAAACTTTCAAAGTGATGGTTCAGTAGTTTCCTTGTTAGCAGCAACCCTCTATCAAGGAAATCCTGATAGTAACCACAAGCTCCGGAATATCGCATCAACTGAGAGATATATTCTCCATATGCAGGTGCTGCAGGAATTTAGTTACATTTAAATGGAAACTTCACAATGGTAAAATTGAAATCATCTCTTTCGTCGTAATGTTTCGTTGTTAACCGACCCTCACTGCCAATTGCGAGATGTAGGTCAAAGTATGAATCGCATATATCTGTAATCTCCTTTATTCCAAGGTCAATGGGATAGACACGATCAACGAAATCACCAAACCTAGAATTATTTGGTGAAAGGACATCATCTATATAAAATCTATCTTTGAAAAAAGCCGATATAATAAACTTAAAGTCATATATATTTGATGCAGTACAAACCTTTATTGAAGTTAATACCATCAGTACCAAAATCAATAGCCTGTGGGAATATTTCAGTAACATGTGTCAAGAGCTTATAGATGTACATGTACCATCCAAAATGACATCAGTCAGATACAGCCAAATCCTGATTAATATAGAAATCAACAGACTTACCAGGAAAGCAAGCAAAAAAACCCCAAAATATTGGGACCACTATACATCAATCAAAAAGAAATGTCAAATTGAATGTCGTAAAGCATATAACAACTATGTCAGGACAATGATAAGTGACGACATAAAATCAAATCCTAATAGTTTATGGTCCTTCATAAAAAGCAAAAGATGTGATTCAACCGGCGTTGCGCCATTCACTAAAGGCGATAGTCTAGAAAAGGCCAACATCCTTAACAGCTTACATCAGTTTTACTGAGAAGGATACAACTAATGTACCAACTATGGACCCCACACCATTCCCTGACCTCGAACAAATAGAAATACACCCAGATGGAATTAAAAAAAAACTCAACTCTTATCAGCCTTAAATCCAAACAAGGCAACAGGACCAGACAACATGTCAGGTCATTTTTTAATTTTCCAGGCCTCACTTCATCAGGGCCAAGTGCCAACAATCTGGAAAGATGCATTTATCACACCACTATTCAAGAAGGGAGATCGTAGTAAACCATCAAACTACAGACCAGTATCACTAACACTAATATGCTGTAAGATCATGGAGCACATCATTCATAGCACTGTAATGAAACATCTCGACATGCATGGTATTTTAGTAAATGCTCAGCATGGTTTCCGGAAATCTCGATCAAATCCTAATGACAGTACATGACCTCGCAAATAGCCCGAATAGAAATGAACCAGTAGATGGTATGCTTCTCTACTTCAGTAAAGCATTCGACAAAGTGCCACAACAAAAGTTACTGGAAAAGCTCAGCTATTATGAAGTTCGTGGATACCTGCACAGTTGAACTAAGGATTTCCTAACAAATCGGAAACAAGAAGTACTTAGTGCTTGAAGGGAAACACTCTTCAAGATCAGAGATTACATCTGGCGTACCACGAGGAACCGTATTTAGACCGCTTCTCTTCCTTATCTTAATCAACCATATAACAAAGAACACCTCATCAACTGTTAATTTAGAATATGCTACAACCATATGAGATCCTTACACCAAATTCAACTTGACCAAACTAGAAAAATACCAACGCCGTGCTGTCATATTTGTGAATGGGGATTACTCAAGAGAAAGCAGTGTTACATCTATGCTAAGCGAACCAAAATGGCCAGCACTACAACAAAGAAGAAAACCAACATAAAAATGGTAATGATGTACAGGATAGTCCAGATGTCATCACTCTATGATTTGTAGTTGTCTGGATATGGAGCATAATCAAGGTTAACCAGGACGGACGAACGAATGAACGAACGAACGCCCTCCCGAAACGCAATATCACACCCCCAACCTTAGATAATGCAATGAACTTATATTTCCCTTTAACAGTGCAGTATTTTCTCATATATATAATAATTATCACATTTAAAGTATTTCCAATAGCCTATTCAGAGATCCCTCATTTTCCCCATAAAATGAACGACAAAAATAAACTATAAAAACTATGAGTAATAATTATAAATATATAGTCTTTAACTTGTTATATACATGTACATGTATATAATTGTTTTATTTTTATTGGAATTATAGTATTTATAGTATTAATCGACATATTATATCGTATTGAGAAATGATATTCTGTTTGTTCCTAGTGGCCAAAGCCGGTGTTCCAAGTGTCATTCTTTCAAGTTGATCAGCTGTTCTGAGTTGCCAAATTGACGTACCCTATGTCTATAAACCGTTGGCTGTGAGGAATTTGCGTGAATGTTTTAAAGTGAATATTTAACAGAAGTTGTAGAAGGCATCTGGGAAGAGAAATGGCCAATTTGTTTTTAAAACGACAGTCACTGCAGTAAAATATAAGTAATTTGATTTCGAAATTCCCCCAAAAAGTGAGAAAGTTCGCTAAAACAATCGTGTTGTCAATTTACTATTCACTTTATCGCGATGAAAATTTGACTGTGAAGACTTAATTTTATGCACAGTTATTGTACGAAATTATTTCATTGCAAAATATTATTATGTCTAAGAAAAGCTAGAAATATCATTGCTGCTCTTGAACATAATGGTCAGCTAGAAATATCATTGCTGCTTTTGAACATAATGGTCAGCTAGAAATATCATTGATGCTCTTGAACATAATGGTCAGCTAGAAATATCATTGCTGCTCTTGAACATAATGGCCAGCTAGAAATATCATTGATGCTCTTGAACATACTGGCCAGCTAGAAATATCATTGATGCTCTTGAACATAATGGTCAGCTAGAAATATCATTGCTGCTCTTGAACATAATGGCCAGCTAGAAATATCATTGCTGTTCTTGAACATAATGGCCAGCTAGAAATATCATTGCTGTTCTTGAACATATTGGCCAGCTAGAAATATCATTTCTGCTGTTGAACATAATGGCCAGTTATAAATAGCATGGCTGTTCTTGACCATAATGGCCAGCTAGAAATGGCATTGCTGCTCTTGAACATAATGACCACTTAACATGCTTCCAACCTGCAGAAAATATCATTGCTGCTCCCACTCTCCTTTTCAATACAACCCATCTGGACATGTAATCACTGGTGATCTGAATATCATTCAATATGAGAGTCTCCGAAAGGTGATTTCTCATGGTCCTAAATTCAGAGAACCTCAACACATCAATTGGAAACATAATTTCAAGATAATTATGGATGTTGTTGAAGATTATGCCAGAAGGTGGATAAAGAGAGAAGTAGACCAAGATCCTGAGTTAGAGTCCTTGTCAGACTGGGTTAGAACAAGTTCGGATTCACAAACTCAAAAATTGTGTTAATAGTCGACCTAAGTCTGTATTTAAAGACCAAGAAGCTGTTAAGTGTCTTTCCTCTCTTCATGACAAATATGTTATCGTTCCTGCGGACAAGGCTTCCAACAATATCGTGTTTGTATGTAAATCATAGTACTTCGAATGCCTAATCAAGGAATTAGGCATAAATAGCAACACCTCTAGTAATACCACATTCAAACCAACTTCGTTCGACAAAGATGAAATCCTAGCTAACCACAGATCATTCATGACCTCTTTAAACATTCCCTCTGGTAAAGAGTCTGAGGATTTACCCTATTTATATTGGATACCTAAACTCCATAAGACACCATACAAAGAAAGGTACATAGCGGGATCATCAACTTGTTCGACGAAAGAATTGTCTATTCACCTGACAAAGATTCTGTCTGCAGTAAAAGAGGGACAACAGAAATATTGTGAAACTGTTTACTCGCGTAGTGGCATAAATCACATGTGGATTTTGAAAAACTCTAAAGATCTTTTGGATAACCTGAAATCAAGATCTTTCTCTCAGGTATCCTCCATCAAAACTTTTTCAACTCTATATACAACCCTACCGCATGACAAATTAAAAACCCGCTTAAAAGAAACAATTCATAAAGCTTTTAGTCATAGAAACTATGGCTCAAAATTTGTTGTGTTAGGCTACAATTCCACATATTTTTCAAACAAAATTCATAAAGGTAAAACATGCTACTCCGAGGAACAAGTGATCAGTATGCTGGAGTTCCTCATCGATAACATATTTGTCTCCTTTGGAGGGACACTGTTTCAGCAGGTCGTCGGCATACCAATGGGTACGAATTGTGCCCCTCTTCTAGCCGATTTATTTTTATACTCATATGAGTCGGAGTTTCTTCAAAAGCTTGTAAAAGATAAGAAGATTCATGAGGCTAGAGCTTTTAATTTCACATACAGGTATATTGATGACGTTTTATCTATCAATAATTCTAGATTTGCAGAATTTTTTCCATTGATATATCCTCCAGAGCTGGAAGTTAAAGAGACCACCGATACAGCTTCGTCCGCATCATTTTTGGATTTGTACCTCGAATTTGACGACAGTGGTCAACTCAGTACTAACATTTATGATAAGCGGGACGACTTCAATTTTAAAATCATAAATTTTCCAAACATGTGCAGCAATATACCAGCTTCTCCTGCATATGGTGTTTACATCTCGCAATTGATTCGCTATGCAAGGGCCAGTAGCAATTATTCTGATTTCCTGAAACGTCATCTTCATCTGAGAAACAGGCTACTGGACCAGGGCTATAAAAAGATTCGCCTTATTCGATCTCTTAAAAAGTTTATATTCCGATACCAATATCTTGTCGAAATATATTCCGTCTCTACAGAAAAAATTATAAGCGATGCATTTTCATATAGTGAAAATGTATAAAGATAAAGAAGTCAAAAATGTCAAGAATTTTTTTTGTCAATGTGTGACGTAAAAATATTTTTGACATTTACGTCACCGAATATAGTACTGCTTTGACAACTATTTTACCTATTTTGTTCCTGTATTTAAATACTGTTACAGTGACAGCCGGAACCTTTGAACCGTAATGAGAGCGGGAGGTTTGGCGCCTTAAAATCTGATTCAATCCACCATTTCTTTAGAAATGCCTGTACCAAGTCAGGGTCATTACGGTTTTCACAGTTTTCCGGTTGTTGACTGATTTTGTCTGTTTATATAATTATGAGTTTTGACTTTCCCTTTGTAAGATTATTCGGAGTTCGGTAATTTTGTTATTACCTTTATTGACTATAATGGCCAGCTAGAAATATCATTTCTACTCATGACTGAAATGGTCCTTCTGAAAGGGATGTTGTAACCATTAACGATGTAAGTATTAGGTATGTTGTTGATGCTACAATCAAATGTAGAGTCTTTGTAAATATTGGATCGAAAGATCACTAATTGTAATAGCAACCAGATAAAAATGGAAACAGGGAGGGGTTAAAATATATTTTTCCTCAAATTAATATTTTTCTTGTGTTTACATTTTAGATTTCGAACTTGAATTCTAATAAAATTAGATGTAAGTTGCATCTTTTTAAAGCTTTTTCCTTTAGCGACAGACTTAGCATCTAATCATATCCCTAAAGATTGAATAGGCTCATCGTTTATTGGTCGGCTAAACATATGAACTCTGACATGACCCCATATGGTATGACATTAGATGTTAGTGTATCACTAGGAAAATATGAAAAAGATACAATAAAAAAAGGTAGATATCAAATTTAGTGCTCACGACGCGTTTCTGGAATAAACTTCATCAGGTACGCTTAATGTCGAAATGTTGGAAAATCAAATAATAAAAAAAATATTTGGAGCAAGTAAATCAAATAGGGGCAACAAACATCCAATGTTAGTTAGATTGCAATTGATTAGGAGATATGTGGTTAACACGAGAGGACAACTGGACAAAATTAGCCACTCGGCTGTTGCATCTCTGATGTCATCTACATTTCAAATTACTTGAATAATCAATGAATTTATTTTTTGGTGAAGGTATCGAAGGTACTACAGTAAAAAGTCAGGGCAGAAAAACAGTTTCTTTACATCCCAGGATTAGCGATGTTTACTACGATGCTTACTACGGAGTTCGGTAATTTTGTTATTACCCTTATGGAAAGATGTCTAGAAGATGAAATCAATTGACATGAACAGGAAGATCATTTTGGAAGTAACTGGGAGAAATTAAAAAAACATTAGCATCTTTACCATCAAAGCCAACACGTCGATGTTGAACGATAGATTATCATTGGTTCGACTGACATTTTATAATATCTGATGATGTATATTTCGTTTGTTATCGACCATACATGGATAAATTGATAGATTTTTTTAATTACATACAGTAGCACAAAATTCAAAAAAATATATGTCTTGAATTGTTTCTTGATTAACTGCCGGACATAACAGCAATGAACTACTCTCCTGTTGTCTGCTTCCAGGTGTGAATGTATCCACAATAACTATTGTCCAGTAATGCCTGAATAGTTGTCCTTGATCCGCCATACAAAACAGCAATGGATAACTACCATGGTGTCTGCTCCAATGTGTACATTTTTCCACAATATATATTGCCGATAAGCTGTGGAACAGAGGCATTTATTGTAATCGTTGTCTTGTGGTTGTGCAAGCAAATCATTTCGGTACTTCTTGGCATCTCCAAAGACTAGTTCATCAGCGACCACATTCTATTAATCCTGAAATGAAACAAAAATAAATAATGATTGTCCTTTGAAGGTTAGGGGTTAGGGTTATGGTGCTTAAAACCACTTTCAACCAGGAGAAAACCACCGACCTGTCGCAAGTCCCTGACAAACTTCATCACACAATGTTGTATCGAGTACACATAGCCATGAATGGGATTCAAGCACAGAGTGTTTGATAGGCACTGATTGCACAGGTAGTTCCAACTAGTGATTACACAGGTAGTTCTAACTACCATACGATCACGACCACGACGGTCCCCGTTTTTCTTTTGAAACTGTTAATTAAATATCTATATTTTCAAAGTAAGTGCTATCAAAATTTGAAGGTACTGTCTTAGAAAACTGAAGGGATATACAGATGGATAAAGAGCTAACTATTTTGAATGAAAATAAAACCACCTAGATGTATACTGGATTGCTGTCATAGGATACTGGTATATATGTATACTGGATTGCTGTCATAGGATACTGGTATATATGTATACTGGATTGCTGTCATACGATACTGGTATATATGTATACTGGATTGCTGTCATATGATACTGGTATATATGTATACTGGATTGCTGTCATAGGATACTGGTATATATGTATACTCTAGCACATATTTGCTATCCCTTGATTTGATCCTTTACTACTTCTGGTATTGCTCATTGAAGTCAAAAGATACCGGTATGTATACAGATTACATTATATATCTTACTGGTATTCGTCGGGTTAGGGTTATGGTGCTTAGCGCCACTTTCAACAATATTTCAGCTATATCGTGATGGTAAGTTTTATTGATGGAGGATCCAGAGTACCCGGAGAAAACCATTGATCTGTCGCAAGCCACTGACAAACTTTATCACATAATGTTGTATCGAGTACGCCTCGTCTGAGTGAGATTGGAACTCGCAAAGTAAGTCGTGATAGATATTGATTGCATAGGTAGTCATAAATCCAACAACCATGCGATCACGACCACGATGACCCCTCAATAACTAGACAAACAACTGTATATAGTGTAGTATGTTATTGTCAACTTGCGTTTCAAATTATTCAAATTTGAATTTTACTGCGCTTACCGAATGCATGGGGAGTGATGTCTGTTTCAGTGATATCATAGCAAGAACAAGTAGCCACTTTTTTGGGTGTGCAAGTAACGTTTTGTTGAGAGGAAGCACATAGTCATACTTGTCGCTGCACTCGGACAAGCTATTCTGACCCCTGTCACTGAAACTGAAATGTTAAAGAGTCACGTAAGGATAGTAATACACAAAGAAAATCACATAGGGATGTATATGAATGGCTATTAAATCCAACAACTGACACTATTGCTAGTAACATTGTGCGGATTTAAAACAATGAACTATATATAATTTTCAATAACCCTGGTTTTTTGGTGGGGTCCGTGTTGCTTATCTTTTATCTTTTACGTTCTGAGTTCCGTGTTGTGTTGTCCGTTACTATCTCTGCATAAAACCATGTTCGGTTCATCTTTACCTCCAGTTGTTTGTAGGAGGGTGCATGTCTTATTTACGTTATTTGTATGCATTTCCGTATAGTGATGTCCAACACATATTGTGTTGTGTTTTTGTTTTGTTTGTCTTCCTCTTGTTCACCCTATGTTGCCAGTTTGTCTGGATTGTCCATTTTTGATTGCCCCTTCGGTGTTCTCTAACGTTTATATATTGTCGCTTTACCACTCTCTGGGAAATGTATAAAGATTAACAAATGAAACATATTTTTGTCAATACACAAGATTTCGGGGAATCACCTAGGGTAAATGATATCCTTTTATCCTGCAAATATACCACTAGAAAACCTTGACAACATGTTCTTTAATTTAATGATTAAAGTATCTATAAAAAGAAATACCAGAAGAAAACATTCGAAGGAATTATGTTTTTGAAGATTTGTATTCGTTTATGCTATACACGTGATAAGCAAGACGAATGTCCACTACATGATTATATTCATAGACAAATCAATTCATCACACATGGCCGTTTAAAAATAAAGATGACACTTACTTGATGTGTATTGTCGTGTATATCAAAATTTCCTTCCGAACCGTAAAATAATGTGCATGTTGCCATTTTATCTTTTATATGGAACATGTCAACTGTATCAATATACTCTCCTTTAGAAAAAAAGCGAATAATAATAACTAGTCAAATATTTTATAAATTGTTTTTCCAACAGCGACGCAACATGCCAAATAAATTGATATATGACACACCACGATTTCTTATTTGAAAGGGACATCATTGTTGTTTTAATGTATGTCCGCCACCATGCTTAACATGTATAGTAGTTGAGTGCCTGTACCAAGCCAGAAAAGTAAGCGATCATGTATTTGTGTGCAAGAGGTATATACTATTTTGCTTCTTTCTACGAGTTGTCTATTAGGGAACTGTTTTGACAGAGTAGTATTTTTTGTTTATCATTTTATTAATACCTGACAAAAACATCACATGAGATTTTGATAATTTTCTAAATGTACGAGTATTTAACAAAACAAAAAAGTGTCATTATTATTTTGTCATTATTTTACATTATTCAATAATCATAATAATAATAATACAATGCTATAAAACTAATGTCAATCATACAAATACAAATGAAATACAATTCTCCCCCTTGTGTACTCTGTTTTTATGAAATCATTTAAAAGGCAGATATAGTTATATTGGTATGCCAGTACCATATAAACAATAAAGAATACTGAGATGAGAAAAATGATAACACAAAGCTATATCGTTGGTTTTCTTGTTTGATGTGTCGTTTTTAATTGTATGCCTATGTATGTGTTTGTATAAAAACTGGAATTTAAGAATACATACCAAATAATGATATATAAGATCAGAATCTTTAAGAATTTAACAGTATTTCTTAAGAAGGTTTAAAACTAATATATAAACTGATTTCTTTAGAAGACGATTAAATAATATTAAAACAATAAATCTAAACATGGATATACGAAGAACATTTCATTTAACATTTAATGTTATAAGGTTTGTGGCTCAATTATTTAGGCTCAATATGTCATATTTGAAAGCTACATGCTTTTATATTTTACTGATGTTCTGTGTCCACAGCTATATATTGTATATATAATGTTAAATGTGCAAGTGAAAGTACAAATAGTGCATGACCACAACAACACTGACAAGCAACTAACACTAGACATAAAACACACACTAGCTAATATTCTGAATAAATATAACAGCTGCAGATGGAAATAAAATGACATATCTATTGCATACGCTTTATACCCCTTTATTATATTATGTGATAAAGATTTGGTATAAAATATGTATTTTTGCATTACATTTTGTACAATGTTGTATTTGATCTTAAGACTGTTAACACCAATTATAAATACATTGTAATTATAAAATGTAGAAATCGTTATCATATTTTACATTTATACGTGATACTATTACAAATGCTACATCATTTCTATAAGTAAATGTTAGAGAATACCGAAGGGGCAATCAAAAATGAACAATCAAGAGAAACGGGCAACATAGGGTACACAAGGCGAAGAAACACAGAACAAAAACACAGCAAAATATGTGTTGGACACTACCATTCGCAAACAAACACAAACAATTTTAATAAGAAGAGCTTGAAGATACCAAAGGGGTAATCAGAATCCGTATATCGAAGAAGAACACAACACAATGGCCAAAAGAAAAAAGGCAAAGGACAAACAACGATCTATAAAACATGCACATAAAACTAAAGATCGAGTAACACGAACCCCACTAAAAATCGGGGGTGAACTCATGTACTCCTGAAGGGTAAGCAGTTCTTGCTCCACTAGTGACACCCGTCGTGTTAATCTATTTACAAACCCGGTGATAAGTCATGAATGAGGAAAAGAACCGGGAAGTGTTTACGACGAGTGGAACATATCCATGGTCATGTGACACAGATATTCCATAACGGTCAACCAAGTCATGGTGGCGACATGTGCCCTCCTATAAACAACTGGAGGTAAAGACGAAACAAACATCGTTTTTTATGCGGAAATCGCAACGGACATCACAACACGGAACTCAACGTAAAGACACATAATAGGATAACACAAAAAAAAACTAAAAAGAGCAACACGGACCCCACCAAACAACCGTGGGTGAACTCATGTGCTCTCCAAGGGTAAGTAGTTCCTGCTTCTTATAAGACACCCGTCGTGTTACTTATATATACAGTCAAGTCCGGTAAATGTCTTGGCAGTGATAGAGGAAAGAAAACATCTACGTAAAAAGTTAAAGATCCATTTAAGATATGGATATTTCGTAGCGGTCAACCAGATTGTGATGACGACCGTAGAATGTTTGTAGCGATGACGTTAGCAGCTGAACTCTATCCAGAAAATCACAGTACTGGACATAAGCTCTAGAATAGCGCATGAGTTGTGAAATGTAAACTCCATAAACTGGTGATGCTGGAATATTGCTACTGAAGGGGAAGTTGACTATTGGAAATGTGAAGTCATCGCATTTGTCGTAGAGTTTTATTTATATTCTTCCTCGATGTCGATTTCAAGGTGAAGGTCAAGGTAAGAAGCAAACATTTGAGTATCAGTAGTATCCTTAACTTCAAGCTTATTTGGATGGATGCCATGTAGATAATCATCGACTAGTGAGAATTGTTAAGGGACATTTACAAATCTAATATAGGATCAAATTAATGATACAATTATTGTGATAACACTAACCATCGTTTAATACTAGTATATCATATTTACCCTACTTTAATTTCTACTGATAATCATGTATTATTTAGGCAGAAAAAAATGTTGGTTTCAAAAGATGTTATCGTGTTTACCCAATCTAACCATACGGTTTTTGATGGGGTCCATGTTGCTAATCTTTTTAGTTTTATGTTTTGTATGTTTTTGGGGGGGTTACTAGTATGTCTGTCTTCCTTCTGTGCCTTGTGTGTCCAATGGTGCCAGTATCTTTGGATTATCAATTTTTGATTGCCTCTCCGGTTTTCTCTAATGTTCTTATAACATTTCTTCAAACAAAATTCAGAATTATTTTAATAAAAAATGATTTACATAATTGCAATTCGGTTTCGTTATTTGTTGATTTGAACTAAGTAATGGATTAATTATGACTGTAAATATTCTTCCCTAATAAAATTAGGCATCCTATAAACTAATGTAAATAGCTTACCTCTCATTGAATATAAAACAAAACCATATAAGTCCAATCTGGGTATATAGTCAGTAATCTCATCATACATGGGAACTGGTGAAGATCCTGGGGTTTTATTAAGTCTAAATATTTCTTCGAGAGACGGATCTGAGAAATAAATAAAGCTACCATGGCTTACAATAGCCCATGGTGATATATTAAAATTGCTTAAAATTATAATAACTTGTTCGTCAGTACCGTTCAATTTTGATGATTTAATATAACTGCGATCAGTCCAATATAGCCTTCCAACTATTGGATCTACAATGCAAAGAAACAATCACACAAATGTCAGTATAGAAAAGAAATGATTGATTGGTGTTTAACGCCAACATTAGCAGTATTTCAGCTATATCGTAGCGTTAGAGGAGAAATGATTGATTGGTGTTTAACGCCAACTTTAACAAGGTTTCAGTTATTTCGGTGCGAAATTTTAATTTACTGAAATGATACTACACAAATGTCAATACATGTATTAGACACAACTGATGAAAAACCGCATTCTTCGTTATTCCGGGTTAAATTAACACACACATACACATACACACACACACACACACACACACACACACACACCCTGTGTCACAAATGAACATGAATATGTTCCACTTCCCGGTTCTTTCCTCATTCATGACTTATCACCGGGTTTGTAACTGGAGAAACATTACGGATGTTACTAGTGGAGCAGGAACTGCCCACCCTCCAAGAGCACCCGAGTTCTCCACTGGTTTTTAGTGGGGTTCGTGTTTCTCGATCTTTAATTTTCTGTGTAGTCTATTGTATTGTTTGTCCTTTTGTTCTTTTTCTTTTGACAATTGTGTCGCAAGTCCTTCGATTTACGGACTCTGACTACCCATTTGGTATCTTCAAACTCTTCTTACTCTGATGCTGAAAATCATCGGTCCCGATGAACACAATAATATTAGTTTTGAAGGTCTCGACATACCGGGGGTACAATTATCATAAATAGTAACATAACAACTCGTTCTAACGGCCTCGCTTGTATGAGAAAACGAGAAAAGCCAAAAGGGGACAAAAACCAATAAAATAAATAATCTATAAATAAATAATCTTTATTGCATATAAAACTCTTTTGGGTATAGCAATACAAACATAAACTAACATTAAACAGACAATGTATAAACAAATACAACTACCACTGTTTGATAAAAAACAATATTATGTTTTATATGTTTTGACCAACGTGAACCTCATATTCGCGCTTCTAATGATCACTTTAAAAAGTTACAAACACTGGGCAAAATTTCTTTATCAGGATTAAGAATAATTTTTAACTTTTCAAGAGAATCTAGTTGATTAAAGTGGGGATATTTTGTTTTCATAAAATCAATAAAGGAAGGTCTAATATTATCAGTAACTTTACAATCAAAGGAAAAGTGGAATTCGTCATCCAATGTATTACAAAATTTACAATGTCTTTTGATTTCGTGGAAATTTTTTGTAACGGCCTAGTTCTATTTCTAAATTATGATCACTTAAATGAAATTTTGTCAACGATTTTTTAAATTTCTTTCACTTTTTAAATATTCTTCTAGTTTAATATCAGATTTTAGTTTACTGTATAAGAAAAGTTTTGAAGAGTCATTAATCAAAGAAAGTTTTTCTGTTAATTGTTTTTTATAATGTTCATAAACAGATTTTTTTTTAAATATTTTTTAATAGAGATTTTAGCAATTTTAAATGGCCTACTGAAAGCTTCAAAATCACTTTTATCTATTTCAAATTCGGCAAATATTTCTTTTGCAAAGGTGTACCATGTGAATATGGCATTAATATACATAGATTTATTTAGATTGAATGCCTTTTTTATCAGAGGATTTATTTTATCAGAATGAATGTGTGAGTAATACATCATAATAATGAGCGACAAAATACTACGTGTAAGTTACAGAAAATACACGGTTGAGCAACATGAACTGCACTAACGACTGAGGTGAACTCGTTTGGTCCGGAAAGGTATGGATTTGCTACTCTACTATTGTCACCCGTTGTGTTACACGACTTTTTAAAAAGCCAGTGGTAAGTGATGAGAGAGGAGAGAAGGAAAGTTCACAAAGTCTGTCTCGAAAATCATAATTGTCGTTATTCTATAACCAGTCAAAATCATCTCAAATCAATATCAATGTGTCTTCAACATATTTTGTTCACTATGAGGTGTGAGCTGTGTGTCAAATAATTTAATCATCTTCGTTTCGACATTTAGATTATTGGTGACGTATAACGTATACAGTAAAGTTCTGCAGAGGGATGTATTCTTATATATATATTTATGTTAGTTACACGGGAACTGCTGCTCGATCTTTTGTTTTATGTGTAATGTTTAGTAGATCGTTCTATGTCCTTTTGTCCTTTTTCTTTTGGTCATTGTGTTGTAAGTCCTTCTTCGATTTACCCTTTTAGTATCTTCAAACTCTTCTTACACATATTCAATTGCAACTCCAATTTTAGATATATAGATAATATTAGTGCAGTGTCTTAATATATAGAGTTTATGTGTATTTGATGACGCTGCATTAATATTGTGTTTATCCTGCAGTAAAATTACATTAATCCATCAAATTATTTTGAACTAAATAATAAAATTATTTTGATGTTTTCTGTCAACAGGATGTGAACTGGATTCACAACTATGTTCCCAAAGCACAACAGGGGACATGTCACAAGGGTACCAGCATTGTTTTTGTCAGTGACAGTATATTACGTCAATGCATGATATAAGCAAGAAACCATAGAATTAAGTTGTACCTGCAAGTTTCATTTGTAGACCAACGTTACTTATTTCAATATACCTACCTATTGCTATGTCATTTATCTCACGACCAGAAATAAGAAAATGTCTTTCATTGCCATCTAACTTGTATTTTTCTATTTCTTGTGTGGCTGTGGTATATTTTGTAAAATACATCCATCTAACATAAAAGTGGAAATAAATTATTTGATTTGTGAAACATTTCAAATAAGATATTAATTACAAAATTACACATATTTTGTCTTCATGCATTTTAATGGCATGTTCGGTTCGTCATTATTTCCATTTTGTAGGGAGTTCATGTTTTATTTATGTTATTTGTATTTGCATGTACATGTATTTACACATACTGGTATCTAAAATAAGGTTTCCACTTCAGATAATGTTCGTGTCGTTTAAAAGCAATCAAACCCCACGCTTCCACTAGTGAAACAGGAATTGATTACACTTCTGGAGCACCCGAATTCCCTCCCGATGTTTAGAGGGGCTCGTGTTAATCAATCTATAGTTGTACGTGTAGTGCTTTGTCGACCAAACTCTGTCTTTTTTACCTTTTCCGTTTGGCCATTGTATTGTCTGTCCTTCCACTACGAATTCTGATTATCCCTTTGAGATATACATTTTTTTAAATTTGTGAATACATTAAACACCTTTTATCATAACTCAAACACTAAAGTACATACAAATATCAATGAATAAAAATGACTATTAACCCCAATATTTCAAATATTATATTGTGTAATACAGTTTCGAAAAAAAGTATATTTTCATCCCATGTCAATTAATTATAATATATATATATACATGTATATGGTTTTGTCCGGGTTCTCCTGTTTCCTCCACCAATAAAAAAAACTGACCGCCACGATATAGCTGAATTATATATATATATATATATATAAATATATATATTCGAGTATCAATATCTAGACTTTTATACAAGGGGCTAAGTCAGTGAAATAAAAAAGATAATCATACTATAGTCTTCTGTCTACGTTTAATAATAGCCGAATTAACTGGTCGTGAATAACTTAATTTCCTTCTACCATAATAGTACAAATGTATGTAAATGAGGATTAATGATGGGTGATTAGCATAGAAATAGAAAAACTAAATATTACGAAGCAACTGCTCTGTTTTTCGTTTTGCTTTGTGTGAGTTCATTTGTCCGTTCTTTTACTATTTTTTGTTTTACTTGTGTTATTTGCTGATTTTGATTTCATAGTTGTTACTGTTATTTAATACCTTCTAGCTAGGTTTCCATACTGTTTAATGTTCAAAACAATAATTTTGTACCGAAAACCATGAGGAGAATGCCCATACTTGTAACATCACAATGCCTAATACATTTTGCTTACACCAAAAGGAACAGTTTTTGTTTATGATAATAAAATTGAGTACGCATTGGTTATCAAATTGTCCTCAACTTTAATTGAAGATGTGAGGGTGAACTAAGGTGCTCCGGAAGGGTAAGCAGTTCCTGCTCCACTAGTGGCACCCATCGTATTAATCTTGTTACAAACTCGGTGATAAGTCATGACTGAGGAAAGGATCGGGAAGTGTTTACGACAAGTGGAACATATCCGTAAAACTTTCGAAGTGATGGCTTCAACCCTATCAAGAGTTGGTTCGGTAGCTTCCTTGTTAGCAGCAACCCCCTATCAAGGAAGTCCTGATAGGGATCACAAGCTCTAGAATATCGTATCAACTAAAAGATATATACTTCATATGCAGGTGCTGCTGGAATGTTGCTACATATAAATGGAAAGTTCACAATGGGAAAATTGAAGTCATCTCTTTTGTCGTAAAGTTTCGTTCTTAACCGCCCCTCACTGTCAATTTCGACTACAAAACAACCGATAGAAAATAGGGAGCAAGTGCGGAGATCTAATTTTAATTAGATTGAGGTCAAGGTATGAAGCAGACCTATCTGTATCTGTGGTATCCTTTATTTCAAGCTCAATGGGATAGACAAGATCAACGAAATCACCAAACCTAGAATTATTTAGTGAAAGGACATAATCTACTATATAGCGGAACGTGAAATTAAAGAAATTAAACAGCTGCTTTACGTTTTTCTTGAGAAACCCCTGTATGAAGACTGCCTCATACGAATATAGGAACAAGTCGGCGAGAAGAGGAGCACAGTTTGTACCCATAGGTATGCCGACTGTCATGTTGAAAAACGCGTCAACCAAACAAAACAAATATGTTAACAATCAAAAACTCGAGCGTGTTGACGATATCAGTTTCAGAGAACATTTTGGTAGAATCAGATTGCTTTATTCTTAGCAAAATAAGATCTGTCCCTTTCTCTCACAAGTATTTGTATCAACGTTGGCCATTCTTTTTTATGAAACACAGTTGGACCAACTCCCTTAATTTGTCTTTCAGCTTAGAGTGAGGAATAGTTGTGTAGAGGGTAGAGAAGTCAAATGTTTTAATGACATTGTAGCAGGAAAGGGACCTAGATTGTATGTACGCTAACAGATCTTTAGAGTTCTTCAGAATCCAGTTTTTGAAAGCTTGCCCCCACTTCCAGTCCTATTATAACCGCCTCCACTCACTCTCTCTCTCACAGACACAGACACAGACACAGACCCCCCCCCCCCACTTTTCTATCCACTGAAGAAGATTCTCCCATTTTATGGTCCACATATGAAGCTTGCTCCCCCACTTTCCGGTCCATTCCTACAGCTCTTGTCCCCTACTTACTAGTCCACTCCTAAAGCTTGTCGCCCCGTTTTCCGCTTCACTTCTAAGCCTCTATATATCAATATACAAAGTGTCGTACCCGTGTATGTTATCTAATGATAATGCCTGTGGGAACTACAGAGCTGTATCCAATATCACAGACTGATTTGAACCATCCAAATTACATCTCATTATCCTTCCATTTGGCATATATTCAGTCCAATACACGTAGTCATGTTCATGGTCAATAACAATGTCAAAAGGCGCATTTTTTGACACAATAACTTCTTCTTTTGAATCTTGTACAAGCGGAAATCGTATCCTTTAAGGAAAGATATAGAGCAGAAAAGTCAGTATGGTACAAATAAAACATACTAAATGATTGCATTATCAACGAAACGATGCTTCAAAGCTAACGACAAACAAATGTGATAAAATATTATCACTTTACAAACATGTTGTAAATACCGTAGACTTGCTAACAGTCCCTTTCCTAGTAAGAATACCTTTAAATAAATTGTTGATATGAAAATTGAAATCTTACAACTGCGGAACCCTAGCCCTTCTATTTATCGTGACCCATAAGAGCTATGATTACACCTTTCTTCAAATGAAACCAATAACGATATGTTGTTTACAAAGATAAGTGGTGAGTCAAGATCTCAACTTTCATATAGCAAAATTTTCTTTTTATTATTAAGAAAGGGACTTGTTGCAAGCCGATAGTCTTACTATAAATATAATACCTCAAGATGTCTTTGGAATCGCCATCATGGCTATCATGAATATGAAGATATAGGATTTAACACGAAGGAACAATTGAATTTTAACCGCATCGGTAATGCAATGTTCAGCGTGCTCGCCTCGAGTGCGGTACATCGTGGGTTTGAACCCCGATCGTGTTAAGCCAACGACTTTTAAAATAGGTATTTATTGCTTCTCCGCTAAGAACGCAGCATTTAGGATTAAGGAGAAAGAGCAAAGACTGGTTGGCTCTGAATCAGGATAATGTGTCCGAGTGGAGCGACATTTCTACCCGCGTACTGTTGTTTCAGTGAGGTAGCACTATAAACATCCAACTAAGCGTGTTGGTCTAGTACAAAGTGGACCTCATCATCATCTCATTGAAAATTAACTTGTTCTCTCCATGATATAGCTGAAAAATTGCTGAGTTGGCGTTAAACAACAATCACTCACTGACTCACAAGTGATTTTAATTGGCTTCTGTGTTGAGCAATCAACATGACTGTGATCGGCCGACTCTTGGTTCGCAATTTTTTTCAACTCAATGTCTTGTATTATTAAGTGTAATTTTCTGAATTTTGTTTGTTTTTTTTCAAAGTAAACATAGAATAATGTACATTTTCGATGCATACAATTGATTTTGAGAAAACTTTCGACAAAGTGTGGAGAGATGGTATTTGGTACAAGCTACTCTTAAATAACATGAATGGTAATATGTATAATATAATTGTTAATATATATAGTGGTACAACATCTTGTATTTCTTATAATGATTGTAACTCAGATTTTTTACATGTATAGCAATGGTGTACGTCAAGTGGAAAATATATATCCCTTTCTTTTTGCCGTGTTCATGAATGACCTTGAGTAATATTTGACAAACTGCAATTTAAATGGATTACAAACTATTTCTAATGAAATTGAAATCTAACTTGATATATATCTGAAGCTTTTTGTAATTTTATATGCTGATGATAGTGTACTCATGGCAGAATCATCAGCTGATCTCCAAAATCAACTAAATTCATTCCAAGATTATTGTTCTGTCTGGAAACTTAAAGTGAATACACTGATAAAAGTAAAGTAATCGGGGGGGTTTTTCCAGAGGCAAACCCCCAAGGACACTTCATTAAATGGGGGAAAAACTAGAAACAGTCAATAGTTTTAATTATTTAGTAATAAAATTATCCAGGACTTGTAACTTTAAAAAAGCAAAGCAATCTATAGCTGGCAAGGCTACTGTTGCCTTTTACGAAGTCTTAAAAATGGGCAGAAACATGGTCTTTCAGTAAAGATTCAACTTGATTTATTTGATAAGATGGTTAAGCCAATTTTACTATATGGATGTGAGGTATGGGGTTTCAGTAATAATGATATGATTGAAGACGTCCATTTGAAATTCTGTAAATTACTGCTTCATTTAAAATCATCTACACCATCATATATGATATATGGTGACCTTGGGAGATATCCTTTGGAAATAGACATAAAAAGTAGAATTATGTCATTCTTGACTACATTACTCTCTGGCAAAGAGTTAAAATTGTCAAAAATAATTTATAATTTATGTTATTATATGTCAACCAAAAAGGTCGAACATTTAACGTGGCTAAATCTTGTTAAAAAATTCTAAACGAATGTGGCTTCGCATATAATTAGAACACACAGACCTTTGTATGCTATAAAAATATAAATTACTGTTTTCTTCCAAAAAGAAATCAAAACAAATCAAACTAAGTAAATTCATTAATCACATGTATATATACATGAATATGAATTGAATGAATAAATAAAATTGTATATCTACCCCTGCTTAACCTACTGAATTGTTCATCTTTGTAAGGTTCTTCATTATTTACGTACTTAGTACATGTTCTTGTATATTGTATATATTGTACATATGTATTTCTCTATACCTTTTCAAATTATGATGGTTTATTGAGAATAAAAGATATATTATATATATAAACGTCTAAAATGGTTTGTAAAACAACACCAAGTACACAAAACAAAGTGATAAAGAATTAAACACTTTGTTGAATGACAAAATTTTCGTCCCACCGAGGGACTAATTAAATAAAATGTCGAACCAATAAGGCGACTTTACAATTTCAAAAAGGTTTTTGACGTTCAATGTGCGGGACAAAAGAACCAGATGTTACTCATGTGAAAATACATACATAAAAGAATTGAAATCCCACATATAAATTAATAAGAATAGAATAAACTGGCTGAAAAAATCTCACAGAAAAACCCAGAATATATGTTAAACTACTCATTGCCATATAGCTGCAGTTAAAATTTGAGTTCATTTTGATTTGTAATAAAGCGGAAATTGACAACTAAAGAAATTTCTATTTTTAGTAACAGCAGCCATTTTGAATGGAGTGCGGGGGTTGTCGGACACAATATTGAAAGGGGACCACCCAAGGACCATCCCAGCCAAATTTGCTTTAATTTGGTTCAGCGGTTTCAGAGGAGAAGATTTAAATGTGATCTTTTATCAAAATATGTCCAATTTGTATAATCAGTATAAATCGGTTGAAAGAAAAATTTCACAGGAAACCCAGAATATATGTTAATCTACTCATTGTCATGTAGCTGCAGTTAAAATTTGAGCTCATTTTGATTTATAATAAAGTAGCAATGGACAACAGAAGAAATTTCTATTTTTAGTAACAGCAGCCATCTTGAATGGAGGGTGGAGCTGTCGGACACAATTTTGAAATGGGACTACCCAAAGACTATCCCTGCCAGCTTTGGTTTAATTTGGTTCAGCGGTTTCAGGGGAAAAGATTTAAATGTGATCTTTTATCAATATATGCCTAATTTGCATAATCGATATAAATCGGCTGAAAGAAAAATTTCACAGAAAAGCCCGGAATATATATATGTTAAACTACTCATTGCCATGTAGCTGCAGTTAAAATTTGACCTCATTTTGGTTTATACTAAAGCAGCAATGGACAATTGAAGAAATTTCTATTTTTAGTAACAGCAGCCATCTTGAATGGAGGGCAGGGCTGTCGGACACAATTTTGAAAGGGACCCACCCAAGGACCATCCCTGCCAGGTTTAGTGTAATTTGGTTCAGCGGTTTCAGAGGAGAAGATTTAAATGTGATCTTTTATCAAAATATGACTAATTTGCATAATCGCTATAAACCGGCTGAAAGAAAAATTTCACAGAAAAACCCGGAATACATGTTAAACTACTCCTTGCTATGTAGCTGCAGTTAAAATTTGAGCTCATTTTGACTTATACTAAAGCAGCAATGGACAATTAAAATTTCATCCCCCCTTTTTCTATTTTTAGCTTGGCGGCCATCTTGGTTGGAAGTCGGGATCACCGGACACAATTTTGGAAAGAGGCCACCCAAGGACCACTCCACCAAAGATTGGTTCAAATTGGCTCAGTGGCTTCAGAGGAGTTGATTAAAATGTGAAAAGTTAACGGACGGACGGACGGACGACAGACGACGGACGCTCAGTGGTGACAATAGGGGCCAGGTGAGCTAAACATGAGATATTATTGGTTAATGTATCAAATAGCACTGTCAAGAATATTTTTGAAAACGGTATGATACCCAAACTCATTCAAAAAACGGTCCACCACAGTGTGGAATATATACTTTGGGCCAATTGAGCAAACTGTATCTCCTAATACGACTGCAGGAGACCAACACAAATAGGAGTCAAGAGAGGATATTACTTTTTCTCATTGATTCCATTCGGTGATAAGGTTTTAAACCGGGACAGTGGGTATAAATAGCTGTGGGCGGAGCAAACCTTCAGATTCTTCATTATTTTGGCCACGGTTATCTCGAGGAGGAAAAATCAATGATACACAGTTTCACAGTTACTTTTGGAGCAAATCATTTGACAGGCATGGTTACTAGTGTTCCTCCCTCCCAAACTTTCAGTCGTATTAAAAATTAATATTTTTCATCAGTCTAAAAACTACAAAAATCACTTCGAAAATTGAAATTTCTGTGGTATGTGACCTTTAGGTCACGTTGGTCATGTGACATACAGTTTCATAAATATGCTGTTCATATCAACGGGGATTTTTGATGATAAGCTCCGCCCTCAAATTCTCCTTTTTCTAATCCAGAAGCTTTCCCTTTCCTGTCTGCTTTTATCATCCCACTTGGGGTTATGGTCAATTATGGTGACCTTCAGTTTGCTGAAAGAATCATAGCTAAAAATATAGCTTCAATAGTCGAAGTGTTACCTTGTCTCGTAAGGAAAATCTAGAGATAGACATAAGACATGTGTCTAAGCGTGTGTAGATGGTACATATACTTAATATTATAATTTGACAGCAATCTAAGTCAGCAATTTTTAATATATTGTATACAAGGGTAATAACAAAATTACTGAACTCCGAACGATCTTACAAAGGGAAAGCCAAAACTCATATAGGATAATGAAGAATTCATTATACAGGCACAGGAAATAAAGTATATTATACAAACATCTAAGCAGGTGACAACCATACAATATATCTGTCCCACTGGATCTCAAAGTTACTTGTGATACTAGATTAATACTAAATATTACATACGTCTGAAAATTAAACCAAACAGTGTTAGAATTAGATCTTTGAGCTGTCAAAATTTTGTTCTTCCCTCGACGGGATTTGAACTCACACCATTGATAGACTGCAGCACCAATCGCTTAGCCTTATGTCCAGCGCCCTAGACCACTCGACCACATCCGCTATATAAAAATAGAGCTTCAATAGTCGAAGTGTTGCTTTGTCTCGTAAGGAAAATCTAGAGATAGACATAAGACATGTGTCTAAGCGTGTGCAGATGGTACATATACTTAATATTATAATTTGACAGCAATCTAACTCAGCAATTTTTAATATATTGTATAGGATAATGAAGAATTCATTATACAGTCACAGTAAATAAAGTATATTATACAAACATCTAAGCAGGTGACAACCATACAATATATCTGTCCCACTGGATCTCAAAGTTACTTGTGATACTAGATTAATACTAAATATTACATACGTCTGAAAATAAAACCAAACAGTGTTAGAATTAGATCTTTGAGCTGTCAAAATTTTGTTCTTCCCTCGACGGGATTTGAACTCACACCATTGATACACTGCAGCACCAATCGCTTAGCCTTATGTCCAGCGCCCTAGACCACTCGACCACATCCGCTATATTAAAATAGAACTTCAATAGTTGAAGTGTTACCTTGTCTCGTAAGGAAAATCTAGAGATAGACATAAGATATGTGTCTAAGCGTGTGTAAATGGTACATATACTTAATATTATAATTTGACAGCAATCTAACTCAGCAATTTTTAATATATTGTATAGGATAATAAGGTATATTATATAAACATCTAAGCAGGTGACAACCATACAATATATCTGTCCCACTGGATCTCAAAGTTACTTGTGATACTAGGTTAATACTAAATATTATATACGTCTGAAAATTAAACCAAACAGTGTTAGAATTAGATCTTTGAGCTGTCAAATTTTGTTCTTCCCTCGACGGGATTTGAACTCACACCAATGATACACTGCAGCTATATTCTGACTATTGCATAAATAATTTTCAAGGTAGGCTATAATTGTTTTATCATTTTTCAATATTATTATTTAAATACATGTCTTAAAATTTTGAAATTTTATGAAAACTTTGAAATTTTTAAAACTTTTTGAAAATTTTATCATTTTGAAATATTTAAAAAAATTTGAACTTTAAAATACTTTCTTTTTTAATTTTAGAATTTTGAAAGTCGGTAAACCTCGGCCGGAGCGGGTGTTAATTTTTTAGGATCGGCAAACTTCGGGCTCAGCGGGTGTTAATTTTAGGCATTAACACCCGTTGCTAATATTATCACATGTTGCTAAGGATGGGCGGGGCTTATGAAAGGTTAGTGAAAATTAACAAATGCCGCTTGTCCAATGAAATGAATGGATAATGTAAGAAATTTGCATAAAGTAAAATAATGAATATAATATACGTCTGAAAATTAAACCAAACAGTGTTAGAATTAGATCTTTCAGCTGTCAAATTTTTGTTCTTCCCTCGACGGGATTTGAATTCACACCAATGATACACTGCATCACCAATCGCTTAGCCTTATGTCCAGCGCCCTAGACCACTCGACCACATCCGCTATATAAAAATATAGCTTCAATAGTCGAAGTATTACCTTGTCTCGTAAGGAAAATCTAGAGATAGACATAAGATATGTGTCTAAGCGTGTGTAGATGGTACATATACTTAATATTATAATTTGACAGCAATCTAACTCAGCAATTTTTAATATATTGTATAGGATAATGAAGAATTCATTATACAGTCACAGGAAATAAAGTATATCATACAAACATCTAAGCAGGTGACAACCATACAATATATCTGTCCCACCGGATCTCAAAGTTACTTGTGATACTAAGTTAATACTAAAAATTAAACCAAACAGTGTTAGAATTAGAATATATATATATATAGATTAATAGTACGAAGGCTTTATATGCAATGTAAGTTAAAGGTACCCTTCAAAGATTTATTTCGGTTTACATGTGTCATTCCAAATTAACTAGAGGCTGTCGTATTCGTGATTGTATGGTAGTTGGATTTACAACTACCTATGCAATCAGTGCCCATTACCACTGATGTTGTGGGTTCAAATTCCGCCAAGGGCGAGATGTACAACAATATGTGATAAAGTTTGTCAGTGACTTGTGGCAGGTCGATGGTTTTCTCCGGGTACTCCGGTTTCCTCCACCAATAAAACTGACCGCCACGATATAACTAAAATATTGTTGAAAGTGGCGTTAAGCATCATAAAACCAAACCAAACCAAACCAATTCATTTAACTATTTTAGCCCCGCAACTCTTTGTGAAGTGTATGAACCAAGCCAAGAGAATGATCAATCATGTATATATGTACGTTAGGGTTATCGAGTCTACCTCTGTTTCTAATATTTTACGCTTATATTTAAGAACTGTTCTGACGGTGTCGTGTTTCTATAGATACATTATTCAATACTATTTCTGTCTACTATTCTTTTTGTCTGTCAATATAATTGCGTCAAATAACAAGAAAATACAGAAAATGTATAAGTTATTTGTGCCGACCTTGATAACGTTCCTGCTGTATTATCCGTCCAGTAGAGAAATTTCCCTCTGTAGTGGTAATCAAGCTGACGTGTATCTGCAGAAGTATTTAAAATAACAGTTGCGCTTCTGAAATCTGTTATTTTAATCTTTCCACCAACACCATATATACATTGTATACCAGTATCTATAATAAAGAGGGATATCTAATAGTAGTTAGACAATGTGTTATTTAATATTTTAGTAGGATTAAGGGTTAGGGCTATGGTGTTTAACGCCACTTTCAACAATATTTCCGTTATTTCATGGCGGTTGGTTTTATTGGTGGAGGAAACCGGAGTACCCGGAGAAAACCACCGACCTGCCGCAAGTCACTGATAAAATTTATCACATAATTTTTATCAACTTGTGCATCTCGCCATCAGTGGGATTCGAACTCACAACATTAGTGGTGATATGCACTGATTGCACGGTTAGTTGTGAATCTAACTACCATACTCATGTCATTCTTGAGATATATTAATGAAAAAGGATATCAATGGTATACTTTATTAGCTCGTGAAACTGCCCTATCTTTATACATCAAATATTTGTAAATGAATATTATGATAAAAATTAAAATATGCCTAAATAAAGTGTTTCGTAATATGTCTTTTATACCTACCATTGGTAAATGAGAAAGATCTAGTAAAATGATGAAATGAAACAATCCAAAAGAAAAACACGTCTAGTGCTATCATTTTGTCTTACCGGGAAGTTCGTGTAGAGCAGAGTGCTGATAAAACAATAAAAATGTGATCGGTATTATCTGTGTAAATATACTAGACCTAAATTTCATTCTAAAATGTTTGGTTAAATATATTTTTGTACTTTTATCGACGATTCATCTTCATTAACCACTGGGCTTATCGAGAGTAAATAAAATTACGGCTTCAACTTGAAAAATAAAACAAATTCTCTAGCGTCTCTAGTAAAAATAATATGTTGGAAAAAAATATATATACGTCTAAGGCTTGAGTGTATTATTGTATAAATGGTTTAAAAAATAATTGTCGTTTATGTATTTGTCATGTTTGCATATATATTCGTTTTGAAATGCAAAAAAGACTCATTTGAGGTCAACCTGACACGAACATTTTGATTTTTCTCTCTTCTCTGACCTTAACTGATACAATAAATGTATATAAACTGTGTCGTCAATTATGAAAATTCTAAACAGTGATGGTCTTCAATTCCACCAATATAAAAACAAACAAACAATCAACTCTCACCTTAACTGAACTCACTTGACATACAAAAAAAAGTAAAAAAGACCAAGACACACGACGTAGATAATCCAGGTCCTGGCTTGAGACAGGCACAAAAATGTGTCGGGGTTAAACTGGTTAATGGGATCCCAACCCTCCCCTCTTGATTACTGGCTCTCCAATGGCAATACATATATAAACAAACGATAAAAACTCTGCACATATTCGTCTCCACTTAAAAGATCATATTCTATCACAAAAACGACATCGTAAACATGTTTAATATTAGTTTAATATTATTTTATTGCAAATAAAACAGCAATGGGATTGGACAAAACGTTATCACAACTTATGGACTGTCGTCTCCCTACAAGTAATACCCTTATAATAATGTCAACAAATCTAGCGCATACATAAATATAGATAATATTTAATACAATATAGTGGAACATGGGAAATAAATTGATGTTGATGTAGACCAGATGACCGACCACTGATTAGAATCTTTTTGTTTGTCTAATATATGCTCGAACTTTATTGAAGATAATAGAATTTTCGTTTATATTAATTTCGGGGCCGTAGCTATAATCCGACAGTCCGATAATCCGACAGTCCGATAGTCCGACAGTCCGATAGTCCATACGAAAAACAGTATATATAGGCCATATATATATAAGCTACTTGAATAAAGCCTGAAGTAGTCGCTACTAAAAAATATACGGGATGCTTACATTACCGGTTCATCACAACTGGATACAGGTTTTTATGGAGTCCGTGTTGTTCATATATGTGTTTTTTTGAGTTCTTGTGTGGCCCTGCCAATTGTTTGTCCGTCTATGATATCGTGTTTCCGATGTTCTGGACCTTTCTTTGGTGAGTAAACGGTTCGGTTTCTTGCTCCATATTACACAATAAGTCATGTTATAGCGTTAACTTTCAAAGAAATAAAGCATTTGTCGGACTATCGGACTGTCGGACTATCGGACCGTCGGACTATCGGACTGTCGGATTATAGGTCGGATCCCATTATTTTAATCGTTTCCAAAGAGTAATGTTTGGGTTTCTCTTAAGTTTCTAAAAAGACAATCTCTTTCGTTTGGTATAATGGACATTCCATTAGATAATGAGTTGAATCTTCAAAAGGTGCACCACATTGACATTTTGGGTCATTTATAATGCTTATGCGATATAAATCAGAATTCAATGAGCAGTATTGATGTCGTAGTCTAGCATGGAGTATGCTTAGTTTTCTGAACCCTTCACCATAATACTCTGGGCATTTAACAGTTTTTTTTTCTTTAATTCTAGATTTAAAACATGATATATTTTGACTATTTCTAACATAACATTTAAATCTAAAGTGTTCCATAATGAAACAGTAGATGGTATAAAGGATGTAATAGACATTCTGAGTCTACTTCTTGGTGTTGTGTAGTATTCAGTGTTTCGGAGATTATGAAACACTGATACTAGATACTGTAGGAGGTAGACAATTACACAAGTATTGAGGACATACTTTATTATGCATGTTATATCCCTGTTGACACTGATTACTTCAGAGTCTATGACAATATTCAAGTTGGACACTAGGATTGGATCAAGAAGAGCACCATTCCTTGTGGGTTCCTTAATTACATTCGTGAGATTAAATTCAGAAATAATTTCTGATAATTTGTTGTTGCTTTCACGTAATAAATCAACATTCAAATCACCATTTATGATTATGTTTGGTGTATAATTCATAGCTTGTTCTATGGAAAAGTTTTCCCAAAATGCAGCCACAGACCCAGGTGGTCTGTAAACAGTGCATATTAGAATTTTAAAATTTGGAATAATAACTTCATACCAAATTATCTCTCCTGAGGCAAAGTTTAAGTCGTATCTAGGTTTCACACAAATATCCTGCGATGAGTATACGAGAACATCTCCCCCAAAACAGTGACTATCTTTCCTTGATATCTGATCAGAAAACCCATCAATTATTATATCATTGTCAGCTATATTTGTATCTAAGTGGCTTTCTGTAACACATATTATAGAGGGCTCGGAGGCAATGTCTTCCAAGTTAGATAATTTATTTCGAACACTTCGAGCATTGAGGTGAATTTATAGAGAGCTGATAGTCATGCAGGCCGGGGTTTGGGTGGACGTCGTTACCAAGAACTAATAATAGTAATAACAATAGGGTAAGCTGGATATTAATAGTAAATGGTGAATAGCAATTACGTGCTATAAATCGACTAAAATTTGATATAATACTCATTAAACTAAGGAAGTCAATGATACCAAAACGAAGAAATATGGATTTTTTTTAAAGCAACGATGAGTAGGCTCTTGCATAAAACATACCTATCGACATTCTGTGTGCTGTAATATCACAACCCATTATCATATAACAAATAATAAATGTACATGATAGTCAGTCGATAGGTTTTGGAATAAATCAGTTCGATCTGGTCTACTAGAAAATAAGGGGGGTATAATTTAAGGAAAGGAATAGAACTGTAAAATAAAAAATGTAAAATATGTACAAAACAAACAATACATGTAATGTGAAAGTCAAATGTAAGAAAACATTTCATAATAAAGATAATGTAGTTGAAAAGGCAACACAGTGCCATATTGTATCAGATTGTACGGATATTTATATATCACTTATCACTCTTGTACATGCAGGGCACACACATTACATTCCTTTTCCATATGAAACTGGTCAAATATATAGCTGGTTGATATTGTAAACATGTACAGTACAATAGCAGGGTCAATTTATGCTTGTAAGTTGTAGTTAGCTGACTACTAGTTAGGAAGGTGGATACAAATAAGTCTAGCCAGTTGGTGCTACTGGAAGGGATCTTTATACATTTATACGTGCAGTTTTTTATTAATATCAGGTTCACATGAAATTAGGAGCAGTTCACAAATCAAATCAAATGATAACGTACTTTGTTGTAAAAAGCGTGACTACACAACAAGAAGTTATATTTGTAATGAATGTTATTATTATTATTATTTATTATTATAACATATTTGTATAGCGCATTATATAATCATAAAACTACTCTAAGCGCTTTACACTAATATATACAGTCAAAATAATTATAAAACATTTTTACAATGGATACGAAGATAATGAAAACATAGATTATACCAGTAAGACGAGAGAGGATCAAAAACAAGTATGATAAATAGTCTAAAATAAGTTAATCTATCGCATAAAAAAAAAAAAAAAAAAAAAAAGATTAAAACACTAAAAATTCGATGGAGAAAAATAAATAAATAGAAATATAAAATAAAAGGTTAAAAGAAAGTGATAAAAATCTAAAAGTCTAGAAATAATTAACTCTTCTCCTAAAAATAATATTATACCCTAAAAATTCAATAGGAAAAATTGATAAAATACACATACGAAAATCAAAAGCATTTAAAAAAATATACTAAAATAATTTAAATCTTTACATAACAAAATAAAATTATACCCTTAAAATTCAGCTGGTTCTCACAAAAAACGAATGCGGCGTCCTAAAAGTTATAAATAGTCCCAGTATGCCTGCCTGAACAAATGCGTTTTAAGGTCCTTTTTGAAAGAATCCACAGATAGAATGTTCCTTAGTGAATTTGGCAGATTGTTCCACATTGTTGCAGCCGTTGTATCAAACTGTCTATCGCCATATGTTCGAGTCCGCTCATCGCTAGGTGGCTTTAACAATGACTGATTCTCTGACCTTAATGCTCGTGTAGGTTGGTAAATTGTTATGAGTTCTTCAAGATATCTAGGTGCCTTTCCGTGAAGTGCCTTGAATACATACATAAGAATTTTATATTTACAGCAGTATTGCACAGGTAACCAATGCAGAGAAATAAGAACTGGTGTAAATGACTCGTGTTTCTTTCTTCCAGATATAAGCCTAGCTGCCGTATTCTGTACACGTTGCCGTTTCGATAGTATACAGTTATTTACTCCAAATAGTAACGCATTTCCATAGTTTAGTCGTGATGTAACCAGGGAACACACCAATGTCTTGCAGGCATTCTCAGTGATAAACGGTCTAATTTTGCCAATATTCCGAATTTGGTGGAAACATGATTTTGTCACAGCACGTACTAGTTGTTCCATGCTCAAGGTTTTATCCATGAACACTCCCAGATTTTTGACGCATGAAACATCATTCACAATACCGTAGTTGGGTCATTATCAAAAAACACGCACTTTTCTGTTATTACGCAATTAAAAGACAAATATCAACCAAACTGATTGGAGAAAACATGTTTTGAATGAAGGCACATCAGCTTTCTATAGTTATACCATCTAAATCCAGATTGGTCCAATTGAGAATTCATACTTGCTACACGAAGACCTGTTTTTTTCTTGTTGTTACGTGTTATTTTTCCAGAATGACTTACTTTTGGTCATTTGTACTATTCAGATGTTATGATTTTATTCGATCTTTATATTATTTTTGAACTATTCCTAAAATTCTAATAGCACAACATTATTTTTGCTTGATATATATTGAAATTAAAAAAGAAAATTAGCAAAATCCTGCTGTTATAGATTTTCATGTCTGTGGTGTTACCCTTCCTATTAAGGCTAGTAAGAGTTATCTGTCTTGTCATATTTGAAGCAAAAATAATTTCTCCCTTTGCTTATTTCCTGTTTCATGACATGTATATAAATTTTATGTCTGTGGTGTACTTCTCATTACTTCTTTTTGTTAGAATTGAACAAAATGTAAAAATATACAATACATTACATTTGGTATTCTTCACAGGATATACATATAAAATATAGTCAGGAAGAAATTATTTTCCTTTTATCCTGAAAATACTTACCTGTTTTCTGTGGTGTTACTGTCAATGGTGTTACCATAAAGATTGTGTAACACCACAGACATTTAGCATTAAAATTGTGAATAAACACATTATTCCATAAACAGTAATATTCAGAGCAAAATATTGTCCGAGATTCCTCTGCCGTCTAACGGCTTTTATGGATTTTCTGTAGCAGTTGGACGTCAAAGCGCTATATATACGGAAAACAGCTGATTTGCTTCTCCAGCTCTGGGTCGTCACATTTCCACGTTTCGTGGCTATCGGATTTTATTTTCTATCAGAAACCCTTATATAAATCGCTTCACCAATCATTTTTCTATTCATTCATTCATAACCATCTTACCCTCAGAAAGTGGTGTTACACTCCATTACAGCACGATTTTGCCTTAGATCCTATTATTCCGCCATTTGACTTCCATTTTCGAATCTACAAACGTGATCTCGCGATACTAACTGAATGATAACAGTAACGCATTGCATGATGGGAGCTACTTAATTCAGCGCACCAAATTATTTGAGCATTATTTGCATACGTAAACAACATTCAAATCACATGGAAGACCATACATTTAAGCGTATTCTGCAGGACAAACAGTCCATCTATAGATCAAAGCAGAGCAGAAGGAAATAATACAGAATGTGTTGGAAAGAAAAGATTCAATGGCAGAGTGTTACCAACGGGCTTCGGAAAGAGCATGTGTTACATCCCCCCTTTTTTGGACAAGGTACTACATCATTTTTTCCCCTTATGGTTATCTGTAATTCACTATTGCTGTTAAAATCATTACCAATCAATATAATCAACTGTATTAAATTTTATGTTAATTGTTCTGCCTTAACAGGCGTGTATGATTGGCAATAAAAATATTTGTTTGTTTGTTTATATGCAAATCATCTCCCATGATACATTGCGGTAATCGTGGTTTTCTCGTAGTCACGTGACAAATGTTTAAAAAATGGAAGACAAATGGCGGAATCATAGGATCTAAGGCAAAATCGTGCTGTAATGGAGTGTAGCACCACTTTCTGAGGGTAAGATGGTTATGAATGAATAGAAAAATGATTGGTGAAGCGATTTATATAAGGGTTTCTGATAGAAAATAAAATCCGAGAGCCACGAAACGTGGAAATGTGCTGACCCAGAGTTGGAGAAGCAAATCCGCTGTTTTCCGTATGTATAGCGCTCTGACGTCCCACGGCTACAGCAATTCCATAAAAGCCGTTAGACGGCAGAGGAATCTCGGACTAAGCAAAATATTGCTCTTTAACCTATGCAGAAAAATTGTTCAAACATCGTCATTAACGTGTAAGATATAGTTTAACAAGCTGATGGGAGTATACTTTTTAGACCTGGTAACACCAGGGACATATCTTCATAACACCATGGACAAAACTGATATTGCTCATGCATCAAACCAATATGTTGAAAAACTGAATATTGTACTGAAAACATTAAGAAAACAACAAATATAGGTTGATAGTTGTGTTTTTTTCTTGAATTAAATGTTTACATTCATGAAGATGTCCCTGGTGTTATTTTTGTCATCTGTGGTGTTACCTCTTGTCAATGATGTTACCTCATGTAAATTGTTTCATAAATAGGATAAATGACATAATTGAAGTAAATTATATTATAGTTGAATAAAGTTGACTTTGATAACTATATATAAGTCATCTTTTCTTTATATAAAGTGAAACAAAATACAATTATGAAAACTTGTTTGTTTCATAATGCAGCTTAAATGGAATTCCACAACTACATATCCAAATATTGTGAAAAAACTAGTGTTCCAAAGAAAATATCCTACATTATGCATAATTTTCCTGTATATTATGTATGTAACCACTTTTTAAATAAAAAATATTTTTCATTTTCCTAAAAAGAATAATTTTATGTTGGTAACACCACGGACTGAAAGGTATTAGGGGGTGCTACATATCTAGAAATATTTTTTTTCATGGTGGTTTTCCCGACTGCATATTATGTAAATATGTCATTGTAATGTAGGAAAAACTAATAGTCTAAAGCAAAACGGGAACGAAAATTTGAGATATTTCATATCGTGTAGGTGCTGAGAAGTTTCAAATTATAACGGATTCCATTGTTCTACATACCGGTACATTGTCCTGCACCATAAGTAGTGTTGGGAAATCGGAATTATTTCATAATCGATTATCGAAAATAATCAGAAGGGCATAATCAATTATTAATCGATTATAATCGGACTAAAACGAGTTAAAGTATAGTAGTAGCAAAAACTTTTAGAAACAGAGTTTTAAGTAAAATTGATGTAAAAAGACAAAATCATGACTAAAACAGTACACTATAATAACCTGTAAAGTAGATGACCAATCAACTAATTAGTTACTGACAGCTTTTTATTGATTTTTAAGGAAAATTGCATTAAATTTAAGAAGAAATAATGCTAAAACACTTCAATATTGATATCATTGTTGGAAAGTATGGTCCTAATGGTTAATAATAGATTCTTTCCGATTAATCGATTATCAATATCATAATCGATTAGTAGAATCGGAAGCCCATTTCGATTAGATAAACTGATTAACCGAAACATATAACTAAATATAAGTGCAACACAATTAACCACATTATTGTTGTTCATCTTACTTGATCTGTCATATCCATCTCAACGTAGACATGATATTTTTTTATCATGTAAAGAAAATCAACAATATTAATTATGTTTATGTTGTTATATTGTGATATTAAAAATTTACACTATAATTCTTTCTTTTTCAACGAATTTTAACCTACAAAGCTACATGGATTTACACGTACTAATATCCTAGCATCTAGTGTTTAGTCTTATACACATGTAAATAAATGATGTTTTGGAATACTCTTGCCTTCGAGCATTATTTTACAAGCAAATGAGGATTATACAGAAAAGTGAAATGTGTCTGCATGTATATTTTTGACTTCTGATCTTTGTTTATTTGCTTCAAAATTATCCCAGGTCTTGTCTGACACGATGTATTGCAATTTTTGATACTCTCAATTTTTCTGCTATTCATGAATGCTAGTTTTCAATAGAAAAGCTGGGTACTGGTGAGGGTCACAAGGGCTCGATCCCACAGAGCTTCCCAGCGCGTCCCCGGGTGGCGGATAGGGGGAAGCCCTCTTGTTGGGGGGTAATCGGGTCATAATAGGAAAGCCTGATCGTGGACCATAGTGGGTACCCTTTTATGGAAAATGCCACACTCTATGCACGTTAAAGATCCCTTATAGTGTTCAATAAGAGTAGGCCTCTTGGGGCCGCTACGTTCGGCTAAATTTTCCATCCCTACCCACACCTTTTTCAGTGGCAGTCAAAACCCGTTACCCCGGTCTTACCACCCCACTTACTTTTTACAATTGTTTGTATTCATTAAGTTGTTCTCGTCCTGAATATAGCTGAAATACTGCTCACTGGACGTTAAACGCCCATTAATCAATCAATCAATAGAAAAGTCTTGATTTGCATTGGATGTGAACGAATCTTAAGAAACTTGGTTCATTTTCATTGTTGCCATTTTTTGATCCGACTTTCTTGTAATGTTGTCAGAAAACCATGTCTCCTTTTTCGTATCTTTTTGCCAACAAAGTTGTAATGAATTCCCGACCATGAAATATGTTTGAATGACTGAATACCAAGCTAGTAATATTGCTGTAGAAGATACTGAAAATTCAGTGTTGATTGAACCTTGCATCAACATAGATTCAACGTTGAATTAACGTTGCATCAACATTGATTCAACGTTGAATAAACGTTGCATCAACATTGGTTCAACGTTGATATGTGAGGTTGATCCAACGTCATTTTTCAACATCCATTCAACTTTCAAATCCAACTAAAATTCAACGTCTTTTCAACGTTGATGGTCAACTAAAATTCAACGTTGTTTCAACGTTGATGTGCCTGCTGGGCATACTTGAGTTGCATGTCGTCGGAGTGATCAAGGTTAATGGCAACACGTGGGGTTCTGTCGACCAGATATGATTTGATCCATGACAATGCATCGCCTGAAATTCCAAAAGCATAGTCCAAACGATTAAGAAGGATGCTGTGATCAATCACATCAAATGCTGCCGACAGGTCTAACATTAGAGGTACAGCACAACAGTTATTGTCTAGACTAAAGCAACAGTGGTGTCATGATGTACACGGAGAAGTGCAGTCTCTGTCGAGTGATACGCACGGTAGGCTGACTGCAAATAGTCATGTAGACCATTCGTTTCGATGTTATATAATAAATAGATAAAACTGGAGACTGTTATGACTGCTAGACTTCCTTAAAAGGTTTGAAAATATCAAAGGGTATTAAGAAGCCGTTTATCGAAGAAAAACAGACCAAAAGAAAAACAGACCAAAAGAAAAACAGACCAAAAGAAAATAGAATAAAAGATAAACGACGGTCAACAAAACACGATATAGAAAACTAAAGATTGAGCAACACGAACACTGCTAAAAAGATGGTGAACTCAGGTACTGCGGAAGAATAAACAGTTTCTGATCCACTAGTGGCGCCCGTCCGTTCATATGTCATGGACGAGGACACAAAGGGATATTGCTGCGACATGCGAAACATATCCGTGCTCATCTGAGAAAAGACCTTACTCAATTATTAACCATGTCATAATGGCGACCGTTAAACTTGAGTTGAGGAGAGATGACTTCAAAGTTTACCACTGGGAATCCCTGGTTATGTACCTTCCTTGTTAGTGGCAACCATAAGGCAATGAAATCCCGACAAAATCCACAAACTTAATAATATCGTATCAACTGAGATATATATGTATTCCATGTATATTGCTGAAATGTTACTACAAATAAATTGAAAGTTCACAATGGACTAATTAAATTGCAATGTCTTTCTCTACCGACCATCACTGTTAATCTCTAGGTGTAGGTCAAGGTATGAAGCAGACTAGGCTGTATCTGTGGAATATCATTTAGTTCCATTGAATAGATGCAAGTCAGATATAGCCCGACAAACCTAGAATAACCAAGTCAAATATAACAAGAATAACACAAAATAATCAGGTCAGATATACTAGTAACCCGCTTAACACAGAATAACAAAGTTGTACATAACTCGACAAAGGGAGTCAAGACCGTTAAATAGAAGTCGTCACTAAGGAAAGTTTGTCGTCGCTATCATGAATTGGTAGATCGCTATACTGATTATCTGTCACAGATGAGCCCGAATCTGTTTGCACTGTTATAATCTCTTTCCGTCCCTTTCACTTCGTTAACATTTACCAGACTTTGACCATTACCCTCTGTGTAAAACTAAGAGTGCTACGTGTGCAACAGGAACAGTCTGCTCTTCCGGAGCACCCGAGGTCTCCCCTCCCCTCCTAGTTTTGATGAGGTCAGTATTGCTGATTTGTAGTTTCTTTGTTTAATGTTTTTTTTGTCTGTATTGCCCCCACGTGTTTAATGTTTGTCTGTATTCCCCCACGTGTTTAATGTTTGTCTGTATTCCCCCACGTGTTTAATGTTTGTCTGTATTCCCCAAGTGTTTAATGTTTGTCTGTATTTCCCACGTGTTTAATGTTTGTCTGTATTCCCCCACGTGTTTAATATTTGTCGGTATTCCCCCACGTGTTTAATGTTTGTCTGTATTCCCCCACGTGTTTACTGTTTGTCTGTATTCCCCCACGTGTTTACTGTTTGTCTGTATCCTCCCCACGTGTTTAATGTTTGTCTGTATTCCCCCACGTGTTTACAGTTTGTCTGTATTCCACCCACGTGTTCACTGTTTGTCTGTATTCCCCCACGTGTTTACTGTTTGTCTATATCCTCCCCACGTGTTTAATGTTTGTCTGTATTCCCCACGTGCTTACTGTTTGTCTGTATCCCCTCACGTGTTTAATGTTTGTCTGTATTCCCCCACGTGTTTAATGTTTGTCTGTATTCCCCCCATGTGTTTAATGTTTGTCTGTATTCCCCCACGTGTTTAATGTTTGTCTGTATTCCCCACGTGTTTACTGTTTGTCTGTATTCCCCCACGTGTTTACTGTTTGTCTGTATCCTCCCCACGTGTTTAATGTTTGTCTGTATTCCCCCACGTGTTTAATGTTTGTCTGTATTCCCCCACGTGTTTACTGTTTGTCTGTATTCCCCCACGTGTTTACTGTTTGTCTGTATCCTCCCCACGTGTTTAATGTTTGTCTGTATTCCCCCACGTGTTTACAGTTTGTCTGTATTCCACCCACGTGTTCACTGTTTGTCTGTATTCCCCCACGTGTTTACTGTTTGTCTATATCCTCCCCACGTGTTTAATGTTTGTCTGTATTCCCCACGTGCTTACTGTTTGTCTGTATCCCCTCACGTGTTTAATGTTTGTCTGTATTCCCCCACGTGTTTAATGTTTGTCTGTATTCCCCCCATGTGTTTAATGTTTGTCTGTATTCCCCCACGTGTTTAATGTTTGTCTGTATTCCCCACGTGTTTACTGTTTGTCTGTATTCCCCCACGTGTTTACTGTTTGTCTGTATCCTCCCCACGTGTTTAATGTTTGTCTGTATTCCCCCACGTGTTTAATGTTTGTCTGTATTCCCCCACGTGTTTACTGTTTGTCTGTATTCCCCCACGTGTTTAATGTTTGTCTGTATTCCCCCCACGTGTTTACTGTTTGTCTGTATCCCCCCACGTGTTTACTGTTTGTCTGTATTCCCCCACGTGTTTAATGTTTGTCTGTATTCCCCCCACGTGTTTACTGTTTGTCTGTATTCCCCCACGTGCTTACTGTTTGTCTGTATCCTCCCCACGTGTTTAATGTTTGTCTGTATTCCTCCACGTGTTTACTGTTTGTCTGTATCCCCTCACGTGTTTAATGTTTGTCTGTATTCCCCCACGTGTTTACTGTTTGTCTGTATCCCCCCCCCCCCCCCACGTGTTTACTGTTTGTCTGTATTCCCCCACGTGTTTACTGTTTGTCTGTATCCCCCCACGTGTTTAATGTTTGTCTGTATTCCCCCCACGTGTTTGCTGTTTGTCTGTACCCCCCACGTGTTTACTGTTTGTCTGTATTCCCCCACGTGTTTACTGTTTGTCTGTATCCCCCACGTGTTTATTGTTTGTCTGTATCCCCCCACGTGTTTACTGTTTGTCTGTATCCCCCCCCCACGTGTTTATCTATCTATGTTGATTTATAATTTATGTGTGTACTGGTGAAGGTTTCTCAGATAAACAGTTTCCCAGTGCGTCCCCGAGTGGTGGTTAATTGGAGCTCTCTCAATGGGGGGTTCAGGTTATATATACGGAAAGCCTGGCCGTTGACGATAGTGGGTAACGTGTTAGGAAAGTGGCACGCTAACCTCCACACTAAAGACCTCCTCTAGTGTGGATTTCGAAAATTCGTAGGCACATTTTAGCAGTTACAAAAGACCAAATTGTTCGTCCCTACCTAAACTCTTCATACTTATTTAGTGGCAGTCAAAAGTCGTTGACTCGGTTAACCCTTCCCTTCCCGCAGATCTATATCATTATTATTTATTATTGAACTTGTTTTCGTGATGAGTATAGCTGAAATACTGGCAACTGGGCGTTAAACAATAATCAATCAATCAACCATTTACAATTTATTTCTAATCACTTCTTGATATCTTCTGTCTTTCTTTCATTGAAAAAGAAATTTAAACTGTGGTTTAAGACAATTAAGAAAAAACCCATTAATTTCTCTTGGAATATCCTGGTTTTATCCCCAGGTATCAGGTGATTTGAGGTATATGACCAGGTAAATTTATTGGATTACAAAAATAGAATGATATTTCATACGCATTCATGAATAATTTAAAAGGGACACTTAATTACAAATATTTTATTTATGATTTTCAATAAATATCAATATTTTATTTATTTGGAGTTGTCGGCACGTGTTCACATCATTTTCCCACAGCCTGTTTACTGGCAGGTCAGTGAACAAAAATCGTAGAAATCACCTTGTATACATTAACTTCTTTTCATTTCAAACTCAAAATCTTGCAATAAAATCTAATGAAATTCGTTTTTTTTTTTAAAATTTGATCGAGTTATTGATGGCTTCTGTATAAAGGGTGAAATTTGTTAGAATTTCTTACGATTATCTAACGAATTTACATGCAAAATGCTACCTGGTTATTTATAGCAGTTATGAGTATTCGGCAAACTTCGGAAATAAGAAGCCGACTTATAATTACATGTGTTAATGGCGATTCCACCGACAGACATTCGAATTCTTTTCACTAATTACGACATTATAACATATTTTTTAAACCTGGCTTCTTGTTCAGAACATTTTATTAGTATAAAACATAGAATATTGGCAACTTTTAATATAAACAAAAAAATTCAAAGTATATTTTTACATTTTGTATTTTTGAAGTTGGTTTTTCATCGTCAGGGGTTTATGATAAATGGTATCAGTCCAGGTAGAAAATAATAAGAAGTTTTTTTGAAGGTCTCTTTTGCAAAAACACTGGGCATCAATGACATTTGAACGCAACTTGATACGCATATGTTTATGTTTTAAATTTAACATATGTTTTATATAGTTATAAGCTCTTAGAAAAATATTGTTAGACCATTAAACATGTCACGTTTTCCATTTTAAGGATTCTGGATAACAAACGATATACAACTATATTATAAGAATTTGAATCAATCAGTATTTAAATGAGAGAGCCATTTTATGATCGGAATTCGACAAGAAAATATTTTGTTTTCAATTTCAGTGATTCGAACCAACTAGTATTTAAATGAGAGAAAAATATTATAAGTACAGAGGAATTGTATTCAATCATTTTTTTTATTATCGCAATTCGGCAACATTCTATTCTATTTTCATTTTCATTGATAGAAAAAACCTTCTGACTAGTGCTACTTCTGACCATCGATATTTCGGACCATTGAACCTTATGAACACTGAACCTTCTTTATATCGAGCGGTCACCACTGAACAAATAGTGATCGTATTCTCCAGAGATATTTTCATAACAACTAACTGCCTGATGATCTGATGTCAGATCAAAGCTGTTATGTAAAACGTTATAGATCTGTGATAAGGATTGTTGATCCTCAAGCTCTTCGTTCATACTCATTTGTAGATCGTTGTTTGTCCGTTTGGCCATTGCATTGTCTGTTCTTCTTAGATTTACGGATTCTGATTACCCCATGGTATCTTACTCCATGGTATCTTACTCCATGGTATCTTACTCCATGGTATCTTACTCCATGGTATCTTACTCCATGGTATCTTACTCCATGGTATCTTACTCCATGGTAACTTACTCCATGGTAACTTACTCCATGGTAACTTACTCCATGGTATCTTATTCCATGGTATCTTACTCCATGGTATCTTACTCCATGGTAACTTACTCCATGGTATCTTACTCCATGGTATCTTACTCCATGGTATCTTACCCCGTGGTATCTTACTCCATGGTATCTTACCCCGTGGTATCTTACTCCATGGTATCTTACTCCATGGTATCTTACTCCATGGTATCTTACTCCATGGTATCTTACTCCATGGTATCTTACTCCATGGTATCTTACTCCATGGTATCTTACTCCATGGTATCTTACTCCATGGTAACTTACTCCATGGTATCTTACTCCATGGTATCTTACTCCATGGTATCTTACTCCATGGTATCTTACTCCATGGTATCTTACTCCATGGTATCTTACTCCATGGTATCTTACTCCATGGTATCTTACTCCATGGTATCTTACTCCATGGTATCTTACTCCATGGTATCTTACTCCATGGTATCTTACTCCATAGTAACTTACTCCATGGTAACTTACTCCATGGTATCTTACTCCATGGTATCTTACTCCATGGTATCTTACTCCATGGTATCTTACTCCATGGTATCTTACTCCATGGTATCTTACTCCATGGTATCTTACTCCATGGTATCTTACTCCATGGTATCTTACTCCATGGTATCTTACTCCATGGTATCTTACTCCATGATATCTTACTCCATGGTATCTTACTCCATGGTAGCTTACTCCATGGTATCTTACTCCATGGTATCTTACTCCATGGTATCTTACTCCATGGTAGCTTACTCCATGGTATCTTACTCCATGGTATCTTACTCCATGGTATCTTACTCCATGGTATCTTACTCCATGGTATCTTACTCCATGGTATCTTACTCCATGGTATCTTACTCCATGGTATCTTACTCCATGGTATCTTACTCCATGGTATCTTACTCCATGGTATCTTACTCCATGGTATCTTACTCCATGGTATCTTACTCCATGGTATCTTACTCCATGGTATCTTACTCCATGGTAACTTACTCCATGGTATCTTACTCCATGGTATCTTACTCCATGGTATCTTACTCCATGGTAACTTACTCCATGGTATCTTACTCCATGGTATCTTACTCCATGGTATCTTACTCCATGGTATCTTACTCCATGGTATCTTACTCCATGGTATCTTACTCCATGGTAACTTACTCCATGGTATCTTACTCCATGGTATCTTACTCCATGGTATCTTACTCCATGATATCTTACTCCATGGTATCTTACTCCATGGTATCTTACTCCATGGTATCTTACTCCATGGTATCTTACTCCATGGTATCTTACTCCATGGTATCTTACTCCATGGTAACTTACTCCATGGTAACTTACTCCATGGTAGCTTACTCCATGGTATCTTATTCCATGGTATCTTACTCCATGGTATCTTACTCCATGGTAACTTACTCCATGGTAGCTTACTCCATGGTATCTTACTCCATGGTAACTTACTCCATGGTATCTTACTCCATGGTATCTTACTCCATGGTATCTTACTCCATGGTATCTTACTCCATGGTATCTTACTCCATGGTATCTTACTCCATGGTATCTTACTCCATGGTATCTTACTCCATGGTATCTTACTCCATGGTATCTTACTCCATGGTATCTTACTCCATGATATCTTACTCCATGATATCTTACTCCATGGTATCTTACTCCATGGTATCTTACTCCATGGTATCTTACTCCATGATATCTTACTCCATGGTATCTTACTCCATGGTATCTTACTCCATGGTATCTTACTCCATGGTATCTTACTCCATGATATCTTACTCCATGATATCTTACTCCATGGTATCTTACTCCATGGTATCTTACTCCATGGTATCTTACTCCATGGTATCTTACTCCATGGTATCTTACTCCATGGTATCTTACTCCATGGTATCTTACTCCATGGTATCTTACTCCATGGTAACTTACTCCATGGTATCTTACTCCATGGTATCTTACTCCATGGTATCTTACTCCATGGTATCTTACTCCATGGTATCTTACTCCATGGTATCTTACTCCATGGTATCTTACTCCATGGTATCTTACTCCATGGTATCTTACTCCATGGTATCTTACTCTATGGTATATTACTCCATGGTATCTTACTCCATGGTATCTTACTCCATGGTATCTTACTCCATGGTATCTTACTCCATGGTATCTTACTCCATGGTATCTTACTCCATGGTATCTTACTCCATGGTATCTTACTCCATGGTAGCTTACTCCATGGTATCTTACTCCATGGTATCTTACTCCATGGTATCTTACTCCATGGTATCTTACTCCATGGTATCTTACTCCATGGTATCTTACTCCATGGTATCTTACTCCATGGTATCTTACTCCATGGTATCTTACTCCATGGTATCTTAATCCATGGTATCTTACTCCATGGTAACTTACTCCATGGTATCTTACCCCATGGTATCTTACTCCATGGTATCTTACTCCATGGTATCTTACTCCATGGTAACTTACTCCATGGTAACTTACTCCATGGTATCTTACTCCATGGTATCTTACTCCATGGTATCTTACTCCATGGTAACTTACTCCATGGTATCTTACTCCATGGTATCTTACTCCATGGTATCTTACTCCATGGTATCTTACTCCATGGTATCTTACTCCATGGTAACTTACTCCATGGTATCTTACTCCATGGTATCTTACTCTATAGTATCTTACTCCATGATATCTTACTCCATGGTATCTTACTCCATGGTATCTTACTCCATGGTATCTTACTCCATTGTAACTTACTCCATGGTATCTTACTCCATGGTATCTTACTCCATGGTATCTTACTCCATGGTATCTTACTCCATGGTATCTTACTCCATGGTAGCTTACTCCATGGTATCTTACTCCATGGTATCTTACTCCATGGTATCTTACTCCATGGTATCTTACTCCATGGTATCTTACTCCATGGTATCTTACTCCATGGTATCTTACTCCATGGTAACTTACTCCATGGTATCTTACTCCATGGTATCTTACTCCATGGTATCTTACTTCATGGTATCTTACTCCATGGTATCTTACTCCATGGTATCTTACTCCATGGTATCTTACTCCATGGTATCTTACTCCATGGTATCTTACTCCATGGTAACTTACTCCATGGTATCTTACTCCATGATATCTTACTCCATGGTATCTTACTCCATGGTATCTTACTCCATGGTATCTTACTCCATTGTAACTTACTCCATGGTATCTTACTCCATGGTATCTTACTCCATGGTATCTTACTCCATTGTATCTTACTCCATGGTATCTTACTCCATGGTAACTTACTCCATGGTATCTTACTCCATGGTATCTTACTCCATGGTATCTTACTCCATGGTATCTTACTCCATGGTATCTTACTCCATGGTATCTTACTCCATGGTATCTTACTCCATGGTATCTTACTCCATGGTATCTTACTCCATGGTATCTTACTCCATGGTAACTTACTCCATGGTATCTTACTCCATGGTATCTTACTCCATGGTATCTTACTCCATGGTATCTTACTCCATGGTATCTTACTCCATGGTATCTTACTCCATGGTATCTTACTCCATGGTATCTTACTCCATGGTATCTTACTCCATGGTATCTTACTCCATGGTATCTTACTCCATGGTATCTTACTCCATGGTATCTTACTCCATGGTATCTTACTCCATGGTATCTTACTCCATGGTATCTTACTCCATGGTATCTTACTCCATGATATCTTACTCCATGGTATCTTACTCCATGGTATCTTACTCCATGGTATCTTACTCCATGGTATCTTACTCCATGGTATCTTACTCCATGGTATCACACCATGGTATCTTACTCCGTGGTATCTTACTCCATGGTATCTTACTCCATGATATCTTACTCCATGGTATCTTACTCCATGATATCTTACTCCATGGTATCTTACTCCATGGTATCTTACTCCATGATATCTTACTCCATGATATCTTACTCCATGGTATCACTCCATGGTATCTTACTCCATGGTATCTTACTCCATGGTATCTTACTCCATGGTATCTTACTCCATGGTATCTTACTCCATGGTATCTTACCCCATGGTATCTTACTCCATGGTATCTTACTCCATGGTATCTTACTCCATGACATCTTACTCCATGGTATCTTACTCCATGGTATCTTACTCCATGGTATCTTACTCCATGGTATCTTACCCCACGGTATCTTACTCCATGATATCTTACTCCATGGTATCTTACTCCATGATATCTTACTCCATGGTATCACTCCATGGTATCTTACTCCATGGTAACTTACTCCATGGTATCTTACTCCATGGTATCTTACTCCATGGTATCTTACTCCATGATATCTTACTCCATGGTATCTTACTCCATGATATCTTACTCCATGGTATCTTACTCCATGATATCTTACTCCATGGTATCTTACTCCATGGTATCTTACTCCATGGTATCTTACTCCATGATATCTTACTCCATGGTATCTTACTCCATGGTATCTTACTCCATGGTATCACTCCATGGTATCTTACTCCATGGTATCTTACTCCATGGTATCTTACTCCATGGTATCTTACTCCATGATATCTTACTCCATGGTATCTTACTCCATGGTATCACTCCATGGTATCTTACTCCATGGTATCTTACTCCATGGTATCTTACTCCATGGTATCTTACTCCATGGTATCTTACTCCATGTTATCTTACTCCATGGTATCTTACTCCATGGTATCTTACTCCATGGTAACTTACTCCATGGTATCTTACCCCATGGTATCTTACTCCATGGTATCTTACTCCATGATATCTTACTCCATGGTATCTTACTCCATGGTATCTTACTCCATGGTATCTTACCCCATGGTATCTTACTCCATGGTATCTTACTCCATGATATCTTACTCCATGGTATCTTACTCCATGGTAACTTACTCCATGGTATCTTACCCCATGGTATCTTACTCCATGGTATCTTACTCCATGGTATCTTACCCCATGATATCTTACTCCATGGTATCTTACTCCATGATATCTTACTCCATGGTATCTTACTCCATGGTATCTTACTCCATGGTAACTTACTCCATGGTATCTTACTCCATGGTATCTTACTCCATGGTATCTTACTCCATGGTATCTTACTCCATGGTAACTTCAAACTCTTCTTCCAACGTCATATGTCGATCGTGGTTTTCTTCTTCGTGTTCAGTGAGTTAAGGTCAGAGGTCATTGTTCGTTTTTGTTGATTTCTTTGTGTTCAGTGAATTAAGGTCAGAGGTGATTGTTGGTTTTTGTTGATTTCTTTGTGTTCAGTGAGTTAAGGTCAGAGGTGATTGTTCGTTTTTGTTGATTTCTTTGTGTTCAGTGAGTTAAGGTCAGAGGTGATTGTTCGTTTTTGTTGATTTCTTTGTGTTCAGTGAGTTAAGGTCAGGGGTGATTGTTCGTTTTTGTTGATTTCTTTGTGTTCAGTGAGTTAAGGTCAGAGGTGATTGTTCGTTTTTGTTGATTTCTTTGTGTTCAGTGAGTTAAGGTCAGAGGTGATTGTTGGTTTTTGTTGATTTCTTTGTGTTCAGTGAGTTAAGGTCAGAGGTGATTGTTCGTTTTTGTTGATTTCTTTGTGTTCAGTGAGTTAAGGTCAGAGGTGATTGTTCGTTTTTGTTGATTTCTTTGTGTTCAGTGAGTTAAGGTCAGAGGTGATTGTTCGTTTTTGTTGATTTCTTTGTGTTCAGTGAGTTAAGGTCAGAGGTGATTGTTCGTTTTTGTTGATTTCTTTGTGTTCAGTGAGTTAAGGTCAGAGGTGATTGTTCGTTTTTGTTGATTTCTTTGTGTTCAGTGAGTTAAGGTCAGAGGTGATTGTTCGTTTTTGTTGATTTCTTTGTGTTCAGTGAGTAAAGGTCAGAGGTGATTGTTCGTTTTTGTTGATTTCTTTGTGTTCAGTGAGTTAAGGTCAGAGGTGATTGTTCGTTTTTGTTGATTTCTTTGTGTTCAGTGAGTTAAGGTCAGAGGTGATTGTTCGTTTTTGTTGATTTCTTTGTGTTCAGTGAGTTAAGGTCAGAGGTGATTGTTCGGTTTTGTTGATTTCTTTGTGTTCAGTGAGTTAAGGTCAGAGGTGATTGTTCGTTTTTGTTGATTTCTTTGTGTTCAGTGAGTTAAGGTCAGAGGTGATTGTTCGTTTTTGTTGATTTCTTTGTGTTCAGTGAGTTAAGGTCAGAGGTGATTGTTCGTTTTTGTTGATTTCTTTGTGTTCAGTGAGTTAAGGTCAGAGGTGATTGTTCGTTTTTGTTGATTTCTTTGTGTTCAGTGAGTTAAGGTCAGAGGTGATTGTTCGTTTTTGTTGATTTCTTTGTGTTCAGTGAGTTAAGGTCAGAGGTGATTGTTCGTTTTTGTTGATTTCTTTGTGTTCAGTGAGTTAAGGTCAGAGGTGATTGTTCGTTTTTGTTGATTTCTTTGTGTTCAGTGAGTTAAGGTCAGAGGTGATTGTTCGTTTTTGTTGATTTCTTTGTGTTCAGTGAGTTAAGGTCAGAGGTGATTGTTCGTTTTTGTTGATTTCTTTGTGTTCAGTGAGTTAAGGTCAGAGGTGATTGTTCGTTTTTGTTGATTTCTTTGTGTTCAGTGAGTTAAGGTCAGAGGTGATTGTTCGTTTTTGTTGATTTCTTTGTGTTCAGTGAGTTAAGGTCAGAGGTGATTGTTCGTTTTTGTTGATTTCTTTGTGTTCAGTGAGTTAAGGTCAGAGGTGATTGTTCGTTTTTGTTGATTTCTTTGTGTTCAGTGAGTTAAGGTCAGAGGTGATTGTTCGTTTTTGTTGATTTCTTTGTGTTCAGTGAGTTAAGGTCAGAGGTGATTGTTCGTTTTTGTTGATTTCTTTGTGTTCAGTGAGTTAAGGTCAGAGGTGATTGTTCGTTTTTGTTGATTTCTTTGTGTTCAGTGAGTTAAGGTCAGAGGTGATTGTTCGTTTTTGTTGATTTCTTTGTGTTCAGTGAGTTAAGGTCAGAGGTGATTGTTCGTTTTTGTTGATTTCTTTGTGTTCAGTGAGTTAAGGTCAGAGGTGATTGTTCGTTTTTGTTGATTTCTTTGTGTTCAGTGAGTTAAGGTCAGAGGTGATTGTTCGTTTTTGTTGATTTCTTTGTGTTCAGTGAGTTAAGGTCAGAGGTGATTGTTCGTTTTTGTTGATTTCTTTGTGTTCAGTGAGTTAAGGTCAGAGGTGATTGTTCGTTTTTGTTGATTTCTTTGTGTTCAGTGAGTTAAGGTCAGAGGTGATTGTTCGTTTTTGTTGATTTCTTTGTGTTCAGTGAGTTAAGGTCAGAGGTGATTGTTCGTTTTTGTTGATTTCTTTGTGTTCAGTGAGTTAAGGTCAGAGGTGATTGTTCGTTTTTGTTGATTTCTTTGTGTTCAGTGAGTTAAGGTCAGAGGTGATTGTTCGTTTTTGTTGATTTCTTTGTGTTCAGTGAGTTAAGGTCAGAGGTGATTGTTCGTTTTTGTTGATTTCTTTGTGTTCAGTGAGTTAAGGTCAGAGGTGATTGTTCGTTTTTGTTGATTTCTTTGTGTTCAGTGAGTTAAGGTCAGAGGTGATTGTTCGTTTTTGTTGATTTCTTTGTGTTCAGTGAGTTAAGGTCAGAGGTGATTGTTCGTTTTTGTTGATTTCTTTGTGTTCAGTGAGTTAAGGTCAGAGGTGATTGTTCGTTTTTGTTGATTTCTTTGTGTTCAGTGAGTTAAGGTCAGAGGTGATTGTTCGTTTTTGTTGATTTCTTTGTGTTCAGTGAGTTAAGGTCAGAGGTGATTGTTCGTTTTTGTTGATTTCTTTGTGTTCAGTGAGTTAAGGTCAGAGGTGATTGTTCGTTTTTGTTGATTTCTTTGTGTTCAGTGAGTTAAGGTCAGAGGTGATTGTTCGTTTTTGTTGATTTCTTTGTGTTCAGTGAGTTAAGGTCAGAGGTGATTGTTCGTTTTTGTTGATTTCTTTGTGTTCAGTGAGTTAAGGTCAGAGGTGATTGTTCGTTTTTGTTGATTTCTTTGTGTTCAGTGAGTTAAGGTCAGAGGTGATTGTTCGTTTTTGTTGATTTCTTTGTGTTCAGTGAGTTAAGGTCAGAGGTGATTGTTCGTTTTTGTTGATTTCTTTGTGTTCAGTGAGTTAAGGTCAGAGGTGATTGTTCGTTTTTGTTGATTTCTTTGTGTTCAGTGAGTTAAGGTCAGAGGTGATTGTTCGTTTTTGTTGATTTCTTTGTGTTCAGTGAGTTAAGGTCAGAGGTGATTGTTCGTTTTTGTTGATTTCTTTGTGTTCAGTGAGTTAAGGTCAGAGGTGATTGTTCGTTTTTGTTGATTTCTTTGTGTTCAGTGAGTTAAGGTCAGAGGTGATTGTTCGTTTTTGTTGATTTCTTTGTGTTCAGTGAGTTAAGGTCAGAGGTGATTGTTCGTTTTTGTTGATTTCTTTGTGTTCAGTGAGTTAAGGTCAGAGGTGATTGTTCGTTTTTGTTGATTTCTTTGTGTTCAGTGAGTTAAGGTCAGAGGTGATTGTTCGTTTTTGTTGATTTCTTTGTGTTCAGTGAGTTAAGGTCAGAGGTGATTGTTCGTTTTTGTTGATTTCTTTGTGTTCAGTGAGTTAAGGTCAGAGGTGATTGTTCGTTTTTGTTGATTTCTTTGTGTTCAGTGAGTTAAGGTCAGAGGTGATTGTTCGTTTTTGTTGATTTCTTTGTGTTCAGTGAGTTAAGGTCAGAGGTGATTGTTCGTTTTTGTTGATTTCTTTGTGTTCAGTGAGTTAAGGTCAGAGGTGATTGTTCGTTTTTGTTGATTTCTTTGTGTTCAGTGAGTTAAGGTCAGAGGTGATTGTTCGTTTTTGTTGATTTCTTTGTGTTCAGTGAGTTAAGGTCAGAGGTGATTGTTCGTTTTTGTTGATTTCTTTGTGTTCAGTGAGTTAAGGTCAGAGGTGATTGTTCGTTTTTGTTGATTTCTTTGTGTTCAGTGAGTTAAGGTCAGAGGTGATTGTTCGTTTTTGTTGATTTCTTTGTGTTCAGTGAGTTAAGGTCAGAGGTGATTGTTCGTTTTTGTTGATTTCTTTGTGTTCAGTGAGTTAAGGTCAGAGGTGATTGTTCGTTTTTGTTGATTTCTTTGTGTTCAGTGAGTTAAGGTCAGAGGTGATTGTTCGTTTTTGTTGATTTCTTTGTGTTCAGTGAGTTAAGGTCAGAGGTGATTGTTCGTTTTTGTTGATTTCTTTGTGTTCAGTGAGTTAATGTCAGAGGTGATTGTTCGTTTTTGTTGATTTCTTTGTGTTCAGTGAGTTAAGGTCAGAGGTGATTGTTCGTTTTTGTTGATTTCTTTGTGTTCAGTGAGTTAAGGTCAGGGGTGATTGTTCGTTTTTGTTGATTTCTTTGTGTTCAGTGAGTTAAGGTCAGAGGTGATTGTTCGTTTTTGTTGATTTCTTTGTGTTCAGTGAGTTAAGGTCAGAGGTGATTGTTCGTTTTTGTTGATTTCTTTGTGTTCAGTGAGTTAAGGTCAGAGGTGATTGTTCGTTTTTGTTGATTTCTTTGTGTTCAGTGAGTTAAGGTCAGAGGTGATTGTTCGTTTTTGTTGATTTCTTTGTGTTCAGTGAGTTAAGGTCAGAGGTGATTGTTCGTTTTTGTTGATTTCTTTGTGTTCAGTGAGTTAAGGTCAGAGGTGATTGTTCGTTTTTGTTGATTTCTTTGTGTTCAGTGAGTTAAGGTCAGAGGTGATTGTTCGTTTTTGTTGATTTCTTTGTGTTCAGTGAGTTAAGGTCAGAGGTGATTGTTCGTTTTTGTTGATTTCTTTGTGTTCAGTGAGTTAAGGTCAGAGGTGATTGTTCGTTTTTGTTGATTTCTTTGTGTTCAGTGAGTTAAGGTCAGAGGTGATTGTTCGTTTTTGTTGATTTCTTTGTGTTCAGTGAGTTAAGGTCAGAGGTGATTGTTCGTTTTTGTTGATTTCTTTGTGTTCAGTGAGTTAAGGTCAGAGGTGATTGTTCGTTTTTGTTGATTTCTTTGTGTTCAGTGAGTTAAGGTCAGAGGTGATTGTTCGTTTTTGTTGATTTCTTTGTGTTCAGTGAGTTAAGGTCAGAGGTGATTGTTCGTTTTTGTTGATTTCTTTGTGTTCAGTGAGTTAAGGTCAGAGGTGATTGTTCGTTTTTGTTGATTTCTTTGTGTTCAGTGAGTTAAGGTCAGAGGTGATTGTTCGTTTTTGTTGATTTCTTTGTGTTCAGTGAGTTAAGGTCAGAGGTGATTGTTCGTTTTTGTTGATTTCTTTGTGTTCAGTGAGTTAAGGTCAGAGGTGATTGTTCGTTTTTGTTGATTTCTTTGTGTTCAGTGAGTTAAGGTCAGAGGTGATTGTTCGTTTTTGTTGATTTCTTTGTGTTCAGTGAGTTAAGGTCAGAGGTGATTGTTCGTTTTTGTTGATTTCTTTGTGTTCAGTGAGTTAAGGTCAGAGGTGATTGTTCGTTTTTGTTGATTTCTTTGTGTTCAGTGAGTTAAGGTCAGAGGTGATTGTTCGTTTTTGTTGATTTCTTTGTGTTCAGTGAGTTAAGGTCAGAGGTGATTGTTCGTTTTTGTTGATTTCTTTGTGTTCAGTGAGTTAAGGTCAGAGGTGATTGTTCGTTTTTGTTGATTTCTTTGTGTTCAGTGAGTTAAGGTCAGAGGTGATTGTTCGTTTTTGTTGATTTCTTTGTGTTCAGTGAGTTAAGGTCAGAGGTGATTGTTCGTTTTTGTTGATTTCTTTGTGTTCAGTGAGTTAAGGTCAGAGGTGATTGTTCGTTTTTGTTGATTTCTTTGTGTTCAGTGAGTTAAGGTCAGAGGTGATTGTTCGTTTTTGTTGATTTCTTTGTGTTCAGTGAGTTAAGGTCAGAGGTGATTGTTCGTTTTTGTTGATTTCTTTGTGTTCAGTGAGTTAAGGTCAGAGGTGATTGTTCGTTTTTGTTGATTTCTTTGTGTTCAGTGAGTTAAGGTCAGAGGTGATTGTTCGTTTTTGTTGATTTCTTTGTGTTCAGTGAGTTAAGGTCAGAGGTGATTGTTCGTTTTTGTTGATTTCTTTGTGTTCAGTGAGTTAAGGTCAGAGGTGATTGTTCGTTTTTGTTGATTTCTTTGTGTTCAGTGAGTTAAGGTCAGAGGTGATTGTTCGTTTTTGTTGATTTCTTTGTGTTCAGTGAGTTAAGGTCAGAGGTGATTGTTCGTTTTTGTTGATTTCTTTGTGTTCAGTGAGTTAAGGTCAGAGGTGATTGTTCGTTTTTGTTGATTTCTTTGTGTTCAGTGAGTTAAGGTCAGAGGTGATTGTTCGTTTTTGTTGATTTCTTTGTGTTCAGTGAGTTAAGGTCAGAGGTGATTGTTCGTTTTTGTTGATTTCTTTGTGTTCAGTGAGTTAAGGTCAGAGGTGATTGTTCGTTTTTGTTGATTTCTTTGTGTTCAGTGAGTTAAGGTCAGAGGTGATTGTTCGTTTTTGTTGATTTCTTTGTGTTCAGTGAGTTAAGGTCAGAGGTGATTGTTCGTTTTTGTTGATTTCTTTGTGTTCAGTGAGTTAAGGTCAGAGGTGATTGTTCGTTTTTGTTGATTTCTTTGTGTTCAGTGAGTTAAGGTCAGAGGTGATTGTTCGTTTTTGTTGATTTCTTTGTGTTCAGTGAGTTAAGGTCAGAGGTGATTGTTCGTTTTTGTTGATTTCTTTGTGTTCAGTGAGTTAAGGTCAGAGGTGATTGTTCGTTTTTGTTGATTTCTTTGTGTTCAGTGAGTTAAGGTCAGAGGTGATTGTTCGTTTTTGTTGATTTCTTTGTGTTCAGTGAGTTAAGGTCAGAGGTGATTGTTCGTTTTTGTTGATTTCTTTGTGTTCAGTGAGTTAAGGTCAGAGGTGATTGTTCGTTTTTGTTGATTTCTTTGTGTTCAGTGAGTTAAGGTCAGAGGTGATTGTTCGTTTTTGTTGATTTCTTTGTGTTCAGTGAGTTAAGGTCAGAGGTGATTGTTCGTTTTTGTTGATTTCTTTGTGTTCAGTGAGTTAAGGTCAGAGGTGATTGTTCGTTTTTGTTGATTTCTTTGTGTTCAGTGAGTTAAGGTCAGAGGTGATTGTTCGTTTTTGTTGATTTCTTTGTGTTCAGTGAGTTAAGGTCAGAGGTGATTGTTCGTTTTTGTTGATTTCTTTGTGTTCAGTGAGTTAAGGTCAGAGGTGATTGTTCGTTTTTGTTGATTTCTTTGTGTTCAGTGAGTTAAGGTCAGAGGTGATTGTTCGTTTTTGTTGATTTCTTTGTGTTCAGTGAGTTAAGGTCAGAGGTGATTGTTCGTTTTTGTTGATTTCTTTGTGTTCAGTGAGTTAAGGTCAGAGGTGATTGTTCGTTTTTGTTGATTTCTTTGTGTTCAGTGAGTTAAGGTCAGAGGTGATTGTTCGTTTTTGTTGATTTCTTTGTGTTCAGTGAGTTAAGGTCAGAGGTGATTGTTCGTTTTTGTTGATTTCTTTGTGTTCAGTGAGTTAAGGTCAGAGGTGATTGTTCGTTTTTGTTGATTTCTTTGTGTTCAGTGAGTTAAGGTCAGGGGTGATTGTTCGTTTTTGTTGATTTCTTTGTGTTCAGTGAGTTAAGGTCAGAGGTGATTGTTCGTTTTTGTTGATTTCTTTGTGTTCAGTGAGTTAAGGTCAGGGGTGATTGTTCGTTTTTGTTGATTTCTTTGTGTTCAGTGAGTTAAGGTCAGAGGTGATTGTTCGTTTTTGTTGATTTCTTTGTGTTCAGTGAGTTAAGGTCAGAGGTGATTGTTCGTTTTTGTTGATTTCTTTGTGTTCAGTGAGTTAAGGTCAGAGGTGATTGTTCGTTTTTGTTGATTTCTTTGTGTTCAGTGAGTTAAGGTCAGAGGTGATTGTTCGTTTTTGTTGATTTCTTTGTGTTCAGTGAGTTAAGGTCAGAGGTGATTGTTCGTTTTTGTTGATTTCTTTGTGTTCAGTGAGTTAAGGTCAGAGGTGATTGTTCGTTTTTGTTGATTTCTTTGTGTTCAGTGAGTTAAGGTCAGAGGTGATTGTTCGTTTTTGTTGATTTCTTTGTGTTCAGTGAGTTAAGGTCAGAGGTGATTGTTCGTTTTTGTTGATTTCTTTGTGTTCAGTGAGTTAAGGTCAGAGGTGATTGTTCGTTTTTGTTGATTTCTTTGTGTTCAGTGAGTTAAGGTCAGAGGTGATTGTTCGTTTTTGTTGATTTCTTTGTGTTCAGTGAGTTAAGGTCAGAGGTGATTGTTCGTTTTTGTTGATTTCTTTGTGTTCAGTGAGTTAAGGTCAGAGGTGATTGTTCGTTTTTGTTGATTTCTTTGTGTTCAGTGAGTTAAGGTCAGGGGTGATTGTTCGTTTTTGTTGATTTCTTTGTGTTCAGTGAGTTAAGGTCAGAGGTGATTGTTCGTTTTTGTTGATTTCTTTGTGTTCAGTGAGTTAAGGTCAGAGGGTGATTGTTCGTTTTTGTTGATTTCTTTGTGTTCAGTGAGTTAAGGTCAGAGGTGATTGTTCGTTTTTGTTGATTTCTTTGTGTTCAGTGAGTTAAGGTCAGAGGTGATTGTTCGTTTTTGTTGATTTCTTTGTGTTCAGTGAGTTAAGGTCAGAGGTGATTGTTCGTTTTTGTTGATTTCTTTGTGTTCAGTGAGTTAAGGTCAGAGGTGATTGTTCGTTTTTGTTGATTTCTTTGTGTTCAGTGAGTTAAGGTCAGAGGTGATTGTTCGTTTTTGTTGATTTCTTTGTGTTCAGTGAGTTAAGGTCAGAGGTGATTGTTCGTTTTTGTTGATTTCTTTGTGTTCAGTGAGTTAAGGTCAGAGGTGATTGTTCGTTTTTGTTGATTTCTTTGTGTTCAGTGAGTTAAGGTCAGAGGTGATTGTTCGTTTTTGTTGATTTCTTTGTGTTCAGTGAGTTAAGGTCAGAGGTGATTGTTCGTTTTTGTTGATTTCTTTGTGTTCAGTGAGTTAAGGTCAGAGGTGATTGTTCGTTTTTGTTGATTTCTTTGTGTTCAGTGAGTTAAGGTCAGAGGTGATTGTTCGTTTTTGTTGATTTCTTTGTGTTCAGTGAGTTAAGGTCAGAGGTGATTGTTCGTTTTTGTTGATTTCTTTGTGTTCAGTGAGTTAAGGTCAGAGGTGATTGTTCGTTTTTGTTGATTTCTTTGTGTTCAGTGAGTTAAGGTCAGAGGTGATTGTTCGTTTTTGTTGATTTCTTTGTGTTCAGTGAGTTAAGGTCAGAGGTGATTGTTCGTTTTTGTTGATTTCTTTGTGTTCAGTGAGTTAAGGTCAGAGGTGATTGTTCGTTTTTGTTGATTTCTTTGTGTTCAGTGAGTTAAGGTCAGAGGTGATTGTTCGTTTTTGTTGATTTCTTTGTGTTCAGTGAGTTAAGGTCAGAGGTGATTGTTCGTTTTTGTTGATTTCTTTGTGTTCAGTGAGTTAAGGTCAGAGGTGATTGTTCGTTTTTGTTGATTTCTTTGCGTTCAGTGAGTTAAGGTCAGAGGTGATTGTTCGTTTTTGTTGATTTCTTTGTGTTCAGTGAGTTAAGGTCAGAGGTGATTGTTCGTTTTTGTTGATTTCTTTGTGTTCAGTGAGTTAAGGTCAGAGGTGATTGTTCGTTTTTGTTGATTTCTTTGTGTTCAGTGAGTTAAGGTCAGAGGTGATTGTTCGTTTTTGTTGATTTCTTTGTGTTCAGTGAGTTAAGGTCAGAGGTGATTGTTCGTTTTTGTTGATTTCTTTGTGTTCAGTGAGTTAAGGTCAGAGGTGATTGTTCGTTTTTGTTGATTTCTTTGTGTTCAGTGAGTTAAGGTCAGAGGTGATTGTTCGTTTTTGTTGATTTCTTTGTGTTCAGTGAGTTAAGGTCAGAGGTGATTGTTCGTTTTTGTTGATTTCTTTGTATTCAGTGAGTTAAGGTCAGAGGTGATTGTTCGTTTTTGTTGATTTCTTTGTGTTCAGTGAGTTAAGGTCAGAGGTGATTGTTCGTTTTTGTTGATTTCTTTGTGTTCAGTGAGTTAAGGTCAGGGGTGATTGTTCGTTTTTGTTGATTTCTTTGTATTCAGTGAGTTAAGGTCAGAGGTGATTGTTCGTTTTTGTTGATTTCTTTGTGTTCAGTGAGTTAAGGTCAGAGGTGATTGTTCGTTTTTGTTGATTTCTTTGTGTTCAGTGAGTTAAGGTCAGAGGTGATTGTTCGTTTTTGTTGATTTCTTTGTGTTCAGTGAGTTAAGGTCAGAGGTGATTGTTCGTTTTTGTTGATTTCTTTGTGTTCAGTGAGTTAAGGTCAGAGGTGATTGTTCGTTTTTGTTGATTTCTTTGTGTTCAGTGAGTTAAGGTCAGAGGTGATTGTTCGTTTTTGTTGATTTCTTTGTGTTCAGTGAGTTAAGGTGAGAGGTGATTGTTCGTTTTTGTTGATTTCTTTGTGTTCAGTGAGTTAAGGTCAGAGGTGATTGTTCGTTTTTGTTGATTTCTTTGTGTTCAGTGAGTTAAGGTCAGAGGTGATTGTTCGTTTTTGTTGATTTCTTTGTGTTCAGTGAGTTAAGGTCAGAGGTGATTGTTCGTTTTTGTTGATTTCTTTGTGTTCAGTGAGTTAAGGTCAGAGGTGATTGTTCGTTTTTGTTGATTTCTTTGTGTTCAGTGAGTTAAGGTCAGAGGTGATTGTTCGTTTTTGTTGATTTCTTTGTGTTCAGTGAGTTAAGGTCAGAGGTGATTGTTCGTTTTTGTTGATTTCTTTGTGTTCAGTGAGTTAAGGTCAGAGGTGATTGTTCGTTGTTGTTGTTATTGGTAGAATTGTTGACCGTCACTGGTCATACCGTCTTTTCTTTCTCATAGTAATAACAGTATATGTCATTATTGTCTTAAAGTGTTTTTAGAAGATAAAAAGCAATCGAAAGGAAAGCTTTAACGAAACAAGTTAAATTTGAGATCCATTTTAACGAATGAGAGAATAGTCTGGTGACTTACGACGGGGTCTATTCCGACTGTTCTCTGGGGATATCTACTTTGAAATTGGGAGGGGGCTGATCCATTGCCTCAACCCAGAGTGTCTCTTGATAATATTTATCAAAAAGCTCAAATTTATTATAAACCTAGAAAGGGTCCTTCATTTTTTCCCATGTCAATGTGAAAAACTTCTGGAGCGTTGACTCGTTGACCTTTTTTATTATCATAAATACGTAAAAATATAATTTAATGTGCACGACGCGGTTATGGAATAACCTTCATCAGATACACTCAAAACCGGAAGATAGGAAAGACAAATAGTTCAAAAAGATTGTAGAGTAATAAAACCAAAGTGCCTAAACAGGATAGCCAAAATCGGCTAAGGTCACATATGCCTGAGGGAGAGAAACCTTAGTTTTATTAATAATTACAGTAGGCCATTCAAATAAGAATTTGAAGCTGGGGCTGTTCGTGAAGAAGTCGCAGTCGTATGAGAACTGACTGCAATCGAATTAAAATTAGATGTTTGTTTGCATCTCTGTACTATCATGGCGGAGGTATAAACCGGTGAAAATCACCGACCTGCTACAAGTCACTGACAAACTTCATCACATAATGTTGAGAAACTACGCCTAGCATGAGAGGGATTCAAACTCACATCGCTAGTGGTGATAGGCACTGATTGCATAGGTAGTTATAAATCCAACTACTATACGATCACAACAGGGGGCGTCGTGGCCGTGATCGTATAGTAGTTGGATTTACAACTACCTATGCAATCAGTGCCTATCACCACTGATGTCGTGATTTCGAATCTCGATCAGGGCGAGGTGTACAACATTATGTGATAAAGTTTGTTAGTGACTTGCGACAGGTCGGTGGTATTCTCCGGGTTCTCCGGTTTCCTCCACCAATAAAATTGACTGCCACAATATAACTAAAATTCTTTTAAAGTGGCGTTAAGCACCATCAAGCAAACAAACATACGATCACAACCACGACGACCCCCTACACGTCAAGAGATGTCCGATTGGTTAATATATTTAACTGTCTTACATATGATTGGACGCTCAAAGATGAATGACAGGTTACATGGCATGACCCCAAGCGGAATGTTGTTAGATGTTAGTGTATCGTCAAAGAAAAAAAGACGAAAAAGAAAAAAGAAAAATACAACAAACATCCAATGTTTATCCCCTCGCCAACGAAGTTGCGAAGGGATATAGTAACGCTATCGTCCGTCCGTCCTTCCTTCCGTAACATCCTTGTGAACACTCTAGAATCAACATCCTTCAATGGATTTTGACCAAACTTGGTACATACTTAGTCCTTAAGAGAATCTGGAACCCTAATGATTTTCAAGGTCATAGGCCAAAGATCAAGGTCACCGGGTCAATGTTTTAGGCGAGGGGATACGCCACGCTTTGCGTTGCCCTAAGTTGTTATTAGATTGAGAAAAACTGGTATCTTGTTTTGAGGCTATAACAATCTTGTGTGTTGTTTTTCATTTGGCTTACCTGTTTTGTCAGGTCATGTGATCTCTGTTTAAGTTTCTATATACGTCTGCAAAACCAGGGAAATGATGATCAATGATCGCCTTAGGTGGTTTCTTGAGTCTAAATGATTTTATTTCTAACATTGCAGTATAGATTCAGACAATTAAGGCTGAAGACCATTTCGATCATATTGTATGTTTTGAAACGTTTATTCGAAACGCTTTTGCCTAAAATAAACATGATGTGTCTATTTGTTTTCGACCTACAAGTTTAAGATCCAACATAAAATATTGAATTTTAAAACACATTTTTGTATGGGTTTTGAAAGGTAGAGTATCCTATGATTTGATACTTGTAAATAAATATATACATGAAAATTGGAAGTAAATATATACATGAAAAGAACATCTGAATTTTTAGGATAGAATGTTATAGTGCATGTTTTGTAGATCATTGTTTTTCCATTTTCCGTTGGTCATTGTGTTGTCTGTCCTTCTATTTACGGCTTCTGATTATCCCGTTGGTATCTTATACTAAACAAAGAGAGATAACTCAGATATAATATCATGACAAAACTATTGGTCCATTCACATGAATTTCTATCTTATATTTGCTTTGTATGATACTGGTAAAAGTACAAAACATGAAGTAGCGACCATTAATTGGTTTCAAATATGTTTTATATGTGTTTTTCTTTCACACAAATACAAAAAAATGCTACGATTAAGTCAAACTAAAGACTATAAAACTGTTATTTGTTGCTTGTTCGCTAAGCACGCAGCATTAAGGAGAAAAAACAAAAACTGGTTGGCTAAGAATCAGGATAATTTGTCGGAGTGGGGCGACATGTGTCTCCGCGGACTGTTGTTTCAGGGCTACATTTAGCACTATAAAAATCCAATTAAGTGTGTTGATCTAGTACAAAGCCGGTCTCATCTCATTGAAAATTAACTTGTTGCTGAGTTGGCGTTAAACAACAATCACTCGCTCACTCACTACTCAACACAAACCACGTCTACAAATCCATCTAAAACTGAGGTAAGAACACAAAGGAACAACGCTATTATAGACATTCATCAAGAATGGGATCCCGCTAACCGGATTAACCCCACCACATAGTTGTGTCTGTCTTTAAGTCAGAACCTTGATTTCTATCGGCATATGTCTTGGTGTTCATTGATCTGAGGTCAGAGGTAGTTGTTCGTGTTGCTGATATTGGTGGAATTATTGAACATCACTGCTTAAACTTTAATTTCAAAACTTATGTGATGCTCGTCGTGTGATCTTCAATCACTTGTATTTCAAAGTGGGAGTTAAATAGTACTTTTCTTCAGAATGAGATTAAAGGTATTTTAATCAGAAAAAGTTAATATTGCTTAAAATTAGATACTGTGATTTCATTCGCCACTTTTACCGGGCCACTCTATTTTATTCTGAGTTAAGTAGTTCCGTGCTGGTATGGTTAGTTATATTGTCGACTAAGACTATTTTACGTGTCGATTTTAATTTCCTGTTTTTCCCCTTTAAATCGTTAAATATAGCAATTATATATATAGATTTGAAACAACATTATTTCAGAACAAATTAAGCTTCGTTTCTAGAAAATTAATTTAACAGAACCTACTTTCATAAATAAAACAGCACACAAAGTTAATTGTTCACAAAAATTTATTAATATGATTAAAAGAAGAAAAGAAATGGTAAAACAATGTCCGCCAAAAATTGTTTTTTTTTCCAGAAATCATGGATTTTCATGTCCGTGCTTAAAAATGCTATAAATGTATGACGTGAGCTGAGAAGTCATGAATATTGTCACAAGCCTTACCACACATATTACATTGTAGCGGGTTGTTCACATTATGTAATCCCATGTGTAGATAATATAACGTCCTGTTCAGGAATATAATCTCACAGTAACTGCATACGTGTGCATGTTCTCGTTTTTGCAATAAAAGTTCCAATGGGTCGTTCTGTGGAGATGCCATATATTGACACGAGTGTTCGCGATCTTCGATATACGGCTCCGGTTGTTCGTAGCTGTAAGACATCGGGGAGTTTTTACTGTCATCTAAAGTAATGATATTCGCCTGAGCGGGAGAACTCTCTCTCCTTTTTACGCATCCAGTTGACGCCGGTCTGTTCCTCGTAATGGGTGATACACATTGCTTAGGCATATCTGGTACACTGACACTTCTCGTAGGACGAACATTGCTCTGGTTTTCAGTGAAATTTAATTTTGATTGAGAAGCAAGCGGTAAATGGTTGTCATATATATTTTTCAGATCACCTTCGACAATTAAATTTTGGTTTGTTTCAGATTTCTTTGAATCTGGCTTTTTCTCAGATACAAGATTAAGTGGTTCATCTTGACTATTCACTGTGGAAACGTTGTTATTTCCATTTTCATTTAAATGATGTCTGCTTTCTTTTAGTTCCTTTCCATTCTGTGAGCGGTTTACATTTCTATCGTCATTATGCATTGTCAGCATGTGCATAGCTAAAGCATCTTGGGAGTCATGTATGCTTCCGCAGAAATAACAACGGAAAAAATCTTTAATCGTTACAAAATTCCTTGGTTCTGATGCTTTCTCTTTGGACTGCACTGTAATCTTTTTCAAAGAAATGTTTGACGGTGGCTGTTTATGAGATATAGTTGTGTGAACAGACATGACGTGCATTGCCATTGAATCTTGATCTAAAAAGCGCTCCGTGCAAAGCATACATTTCCTTCCTTGTACAATGTTTAATTTAGACGAATCTTCTTTCGGTATTCTATGATGGTTGTCTGCTACAGATAACGCAGTTTTCAGATATTCGTCCTCATTTACAGAGGAAGTGACGTCAATAAGGAAATCTTGTCCATTATGTGGTGTTATGACGCCATTAGAATCACCATATTCGTTGACTATTTCTTTGCCGTTCGATTTGTTAAGTGCGTCGTCTTGTTTGCACATTTCGTCTTTGACTCGCATCATTACGTGCATGGCGTACGTATCCCTATTCATAAACACGTTATTACAACACTCGCATTTGAAAGTACCATGTTGTATTTCTCCCTGTCTGTTATTTTGTATGTTAGAGAAGTACTGACGAATTGTTCCTTGTTTCACCAGATTCTTTTCCATTCTGTCTCCGATATCTGAAGCCCATTCTCCGTTTATTTGTATTTGTTTAGCGTGTAGAGCAGTGTGGGTGAACAAATCTCGCAAAGTACGGAATTTCGCAAAACAGATCTGGCAAGTGTGCTTCGGGATGCGTCCAATTTGTCGTCGATTGCCTTGTGGGGTGCATTGATGATCTAGTGCCATGTGAATCATAAGTTCGTCCTGATTTTCTAAATATCTATCACACATCAAACACGGAATTGAAGGTTTGCCGTTCTCCGACAGATGTCGAAATCGTTTTTGTTCTGTCTTTCCGTTCTCTTCTATTGATTTTCGTTTTGACCGTGTGTTTCTTTCGGTCGAACCATTACATTGTTTAAATTCGCTTGGCGATTCGTCGTCTTCTGGTTCCTGTTTAATCCGTTTAATCATATCTGATATTTGCTGATGAGATACCATTCTTCTTTTGCGTATCTTTAAAAAAATGGTTTTAAAAATGTCTGCACTGATTAATTAAATTACTAATTTGACTTCAAGTTCTACAAGTCCAGGTTCCTAATATTTAAAACTCCTTTCTTGTGAAAGACACGTCTAGTGACTAACTATGCAGACTGAATAATACGACATAAATATTAGCTCTATAAGCTCCTAACGTAATTTATTGTAAAACTAGAAGTTATTAATTATTAAAACGACCACGATTCCCTTTGTAAATTATTCTGTTGGCAGAATTCTTAATTATTGAATCCATGCGACGCATAGTGAATGCTTTCTGTGTAATTTTACTGAATAATTAATGCCCTTACGTGGACTTAACTATGGTCGATATACAATGTATGCACACTGTAAACAAACAAACAAAAAGCGCCTCAAAATAATTATTACCAAAAGTACATGTAATATGTAAATTATATATTACTAGTTCACTCAGTTTTTGTAATTTAATAAGAAATTTTACTTTAATTTAATAAAAAAAAATATGGATTTTTACCGTGTCTAGCTATTTAATGAATACAGGTGACAGTCGTGCCCTATAATATTTATTTTTGTATGTGATTATTTATAACATTATTCTATTATTAATTGTCGTGTATGATGATTAAAAAAGAAACATATGCACGTGAAATAATAAGGGGCGGATCCAGAGACTGTTGACAGGGGGGGGGGGGGGGGGGGGGGGGGGGGGGGGGGAGGGCTCAGTTATGGAGCATTATTTTCATAATTGATGGAACCAACTGTAGTCCCTAAGTGGTTCTGGCGTGTTGGTCGGTAAACCTTCATTTCATTTAACGTACAGTAGAGAAAAGGTACAGTTATTGACTTCCTAAAGTAGTCTTCCGGACTCTTTGCTTCAACATTATCTCTCATTATTTGTCTCCTGCATATTCTAGGTTTTTTAGCCTCTATGTCTAGCGGTTCACATATTTTAGCACTCCTCTCAAAACACTGGTGGTTGAATTGTTCAACATTTGCTCTGCAGTCTAGTGAGCTCTGAATTAAAGTTACGCTTTTTAAGGCTTTGCCTATGTCAAGTGATCTCTCTTGTAGTGATCTTGTAGAAGACCTTTGTAAGTTGGAATAACTTGTGTCCGATCCAAATGTTATATAGTTAACAATAAAATAAGTTTAATCTAAATCTAGTGATCTGCTGAGCCCTTTCTTAAAAGCCAGGCACATTTGAACAATAACAATGGTTACGACAGAATCAAAGTTGCAAATGGAATTCAACAAAGAAGTTACATCAGCTTCTTCTGGTCTGGTGTATGTGTGTTTTGGCAGTTTTGTAAAGTGCTTAAGGGTTTGAACAATAGCAGGGGTAAAATCTAATTTAAGTCTATTTTATTTCTAATTAATTTTAATTATTTTATATGTATTTATATTTTCATGTAGAGTTTAAAATATGCTGTATTCATATATTTTCAAAACGGAAACTCGTGTATTTTTTTTATTTTTTTTTTTATAATACAGCAACATTTGCCTTTAATTTTTTTGTAAAAATAAATGATATTTGAAAAAGAATTTCCTTGAAAGAGCTTCAATTTACAGGTGTTGGTGGTTATACCTATATGAAATTGTGACACTAGACATGTTTATATAACGGTTTAAGACAATACCTGATTAATTGGTATTTTGACAATACATTCATAAAAACTTCAAATAAACTTGAAAATTTGATTTAGCATAATTACTTATAATTACCTCTTTGAAGATTAATTCAATACAAAGAAATTAATTTGTATTTTCTTTTACTTTCATCACACAGATCGAAACCATTCGATTAAAAGCCATATCGTGACATTAACTAACCTTGAAAAGCGTATGTTAATATATGTGCCCCCAAAGCCCCCCCCCCCCCCCCCCTTGAATCCGCCACTGAGTCCCATATACGGTTGTACGGAATACACTCCACCATTTATAGGCCTTGCGTGGGAATCGAAGCCACAACAATCAATCAGTCTTTCTCAATTCATTTCAGTCAATCAGTCGAAAAGTTTTATTTAAAGTCGGTACATGAAGCAGCATACAATATAAGCTCTGAAATTTTTTTATATTTTGTGTATCTTTAAAAAAAAATAAATCTTTGGCAATACACTAACATCTAACAACATCCGGTTTGGGGTCATGCCAGGTATAAGCATTTCATTCATCGTTGACCGTCCAATCATATGCAAGACGTTAGATATATTGACCAATCAGACAACAAGTGTTGACGTATATACTGAATTTTGATACCTATAGATTTAGTAGGCTCATATCTGATTGCTCGGTTGAAAATATGAGCCCAGACGTGACACAACGCTGGATATCGTTAGATTGTAGAGTATCGCCAAAGAAAAAAAACCCCAAAATGATACAACAAACACCTTATTTTAATTATATTGTTTCAACGGAATAGTTAATTATCAATATTGTATAGGTAAATAAGAAAAGTTTTTATAAAAACCAAATTCTACCAACAAGCTAAGGTTGTATACAGAACAAGAAAAGTTTTTTTCGAAAGATATCCGAACATCTTGTTGAAAAAGATTGTCAGTTGCGTACAGATGACTTGATATGTTATTGTCAATTATATTTTTTTTCAAAGTTGACTATTGTTTCCATATCATGTCTTACGATGGCCGTGTGTAAGTATCTAAATTATGGTTAAAGCAGTCGCTTCTCTTTGTAGATCGTTGTTTGTCCTTTTGTACTTTTTCTTTTGGTCATTGTGTTGTCTGTTGTTTTTCGATTTACGGATTCTGATTACCCCTTTGGTATCTTCAAACTCTTCTTAATGGAACTTATTATACATCATAACAACTTCGGTGTCACGATGATTAAATATATATTATGCTTAAAGTTCAAAATTAGTAAGCGTTCTTTACAACAACGATGCTCACAGTTTAATGTTAGGGTTGGAATCTTAGTTTACTCAAATGTGGAAAACACTTGTTTCATCAGACTGTATCATTTCACTTATAAGCGAGGTTTGGGCCCATAAGCTGACTAATTTAATCCCGCAACTTTTCATTGAAGTGCCTGTACCAAGCTAGGAAAGTGGGCGATCGTGTTCATGTGTGTTAGATGTATCGATTTTGTCTATGTTTCTGCATTTTTTCTATTGAGTTTTGGAACTCTACAGACACTGTGTGGTATTTTTTTTCTTCAATTTATTCGGGTTGGTATGTTGGTTTATGGTGTTTAGCACCATTTTCAACTATATTTCAGTTATATCGTTGCGGTCAGTTTTTTGTGGAGGAAACTCAGGGGTACCCGGAGAAAACCACCGACCTACATTAAGTCACTGACAAACTTTATCACATATTGTGTATCGAGTACACCTTGCCATGAACGGGGCTCGAACTTACAACTTAAGTGGTAACAGGCACTGATTGCACAGGTAGTTGTAACTTTAACTACCATACGATCACGATCACGACGGCCCCTCATTTTAATATTCCGACTTCTATATACATTTGTATATACTGTATATATTTCATGAATACTGCTACAATATGTTACTTTGTTTTGTTAATTAAAAATGTGATATAGTAAGGAACATATAAAACATTATGTGTAGTTATGTATATTTTCTGACTCTTTGAAGAAAATAAGCCCAAGTATGTTAATGAAACTCGGAAGTAATGTCGTAGTTGATCCAAGTCGTTTCAGATATTACATTTTATGTAAACAAATTTTTTTGGTGAGAAGAGAAAAATATGGAAAATAGAGTTGCCAGACGATTTGTTGAACAGGTATTACATTTTCATCCATAACAATTGAGCTACATACAAAATAAAACGAGAAAGCTTATTATAAACAACGACATGAATGTACAATGCGAAATATCTGTAAATATATTATTGAAGCCAATGAAGGGGAGATAATCTACACATGATTTGTATTTGAGACGGTGCTACATGTTCCTAAGTCATTTGTTAGATGACACCATTTATATATACATTTTGTGTACATGATAAAAGTAAAAAAAAAAATGAAAGAGAATATAATGACATTGTATTTCTGTCTCACCAGTCATGTTATCACAACTTACACAAATAATATTGATGTCTGCAAAATTGTGTGTGTTTTTTGTTTCTTAAAGTTGTTGTTTATAAATGACATATAATAAGTTGTACCACTGATAAATTGCAACCAGAAAAACTCCCACTGAGTCTGTCAACAGTATGACATATGACATGAGAAAATTTTAGTGTGCATACAAATGACATGATTGTGGGGTTGTGTGTTATTACTGTTAACTTGAATGTTCCTTTTACATGTATGTACATGTGGGTCATTAATGAAACAGAAACAAAGTCGCTGAATAAATTTCAACAATCTGTTAATTCACATGTGTCATGTGTATTAAACAACATAACCAATAAAACCATACTTAGACTAAGAACCTATCCACTACAATATTTGTTTTAATCACCCCAGATTATTCCATTTTGTCCCCCCTCTCACACCATAGACTATATATATATATAAGTACAGTACAGAGACATGCCAGTACCATGATAAAATCACTCTTTTTAGTGATATTGATGTATCTTTTGCTCTGTTTAATCTATTTAATTACTTTCTCATGAATTTTGGCTTAAATATATGTAGCAAATACCACTCTAAATACAAAAAAAACAATACCAACTGGGTATTCTTCTAATTAGCAGAAGATTTTTAGAACACTAAGCTCAGTTTCAAATAAATGTTGAATGAAACATGGAGAAAATATTACAAAGCTATTTTCATGGCTTGCTACTTTAAAAGGTTTCTTGATTAGGTAACTCATCTGTCTGTGGCTCTGTGCACAGCATCACCTGTAATAAATTAACAAAAATATATATTAAATAATGGTACATAAAGTTATTAATTTAACCTATAAATACTTTAACTTCAAGACATACAACAAAAAAAATATAGCAAAGTAACAGAATTAAAAAAAAAAAAATCTGCTTAATCACTGTCGGAGACATAGCGTGATAAATCATTGTGATAGATGTATTACTCTTCTTAATGATATGGATATATCTTTTGTTTCTACTTATATTTCTTCAAAATTGATTTGTTATTATAAAGTTACAGGCTTAGTTGTTATATAACATTAAACTTTTGAACAGATTTAATGGCAAAAAATATATGTTATTTCCATCGATGATGAATGCTATATCTATCGTATCATTCATAAATTGTTCTATCAGTCTAAAAGGAAAAGTTTGAGTGATGTTATGGAAACTACCAAATACAGATAAGTTATGGAACAAACCTAAAATAACGGTTTTCGTTTGAATTGACACATTGGTAATGAGTGGAGAGTATTGGAGTGTTATCAACTGTGGGTTACTGATGAATGTCCACAATAAAACAATATTTTTCACGACGCATGCATTTCTGAGGCAGTGACAATGAAAAACAATAGAACGAAACATATCCTTCCCATGGCTCTAGTCTACAGGGGCGGATGCAGGATTTCAAGTTAGGGGGGCACACTTAAAAAAATTGCACAGAGCGGAGGGAGGTGCGAACATTTTTGGGGTATTTCGTGTGAAAAATCACGATTTTATGCCAAAAATCATATTTTTTACAATTTTAAGGGGGGTGCATCTGGATGCGCCCCCCCCCCTCCTGGATCCGCCCCTGGTCTATATTGGCAGGTGTCCATTTTATTCCCCAAAAACCATTCACATATTATAAAATAATGTTTTCAACAATAAGACAAGTGTTGAGTGATCTATTGTTTCTGGAGTCAGTTGTGACTGCAATTGTGTGGTATGTCATGTATTTGGATTTACATCTACCTAGGCCATAATTAATAAATTGTTTGTTTGCCAAACAGGACCTACCAGGAGAAAAGGTACCTACTATAATTCTTTTTTTAAGCAAATATATATTTTTTTTATAGCGAGAGAGTACATTGTTATCTTATTCCAAATTTTAAAACATTTTAAAAGAAAGAAAACAAATTCCCTATCAATGTCCAACACCCATGGGTCGTGTTGGGACAAATTAATATTTTGTTATAAAGAGAAGAGTTTGAAGATACCAAAGGGGTAATCACAATCCATAAATCGAAGGACAGACAACTCAAATGTCCAAAAGGATGAACAACAATCTACAAAACTTACACATAAAACTAAAGATCGAGTAACACAAACTCCACTAAATTCTATAGGTGACACTAGTTATATAGCAATCTATGCCTATCACCACTAAATTCTATAGGTGACACTAGTTATATAGCAATCTATGCCTATCACCACTAAATTCTATAGGTGACACTAGTTATATAGCAATCTATGCCTATCACCACTAAATTCTATAGGTGACACTAGTTATATAGCAATCTATGCTTATCACCACTAAATTCTATAGGTGACACTAGTTATATAGCAATCTATGCCTATCACCACTAAATTCTATAGGTGACACTAGTTATATAGCAATCTATGCCTATCACCACTAAATTCTATAGGTGACACTAGTTACAGTACAGCTGACAGCATACACTGATAAATGCTGAGCATAATTTGGATGCTGAGCCAGGCTCAGCATTTTCGCTGATGGTCTGTTAATTAACCCCAAGGTAATAAACAGGGCCATAAAATACCTGTTCAGTAGTGTCTTGTTGATTTCACAGGTGATCTACAGGTAATATATACACCTGTTTGTGTTACATAACAGGAAATGGGCATATTTGGATTTCAGTGATTTTGATGTGTAGAAAAAGGACTTTAACATTTAACTGTACCTTGGAAATTTGTCAATAAAATAATATTTTCAAAATTTAATATTTTGTGATATTAGCATCAGCTAACAATTTAAACAAATAATTGAAATGAAATCATAATTTTGTATTGGATTTTTAAGAATTTTTAACTGAAAATATGGCAAAGAAGAACAAGATTAATTGTGATGCTATTTTAATCAATAGATTAATTAATTAAGATTAGATTTAACATTTTAAGAATTTTCTTTCTATGTAATGTGCATGTGTGTACATGTTAGTCATATATTTAAGAGGTTTTTTTTTAAACTTTGACAAAAATGTTATAGTTGTTCTTTTATGATACATGTATTTAAAATTTTAATTTTTTTTAATTTTTTTTTTATTTTGTAATTAATTTTATCTGTTTTTGCAGAGGAATAATATATTTAATTTGCTTTATCAATTTAATCAAATAAATGTAATCCAATTTCAAAAATATACTTGTTACTATGTTTCGATTTTTTTTTAATCCATTTTATCCAAGGTAATATTAATTTCTTTTCTTTTTGTTATTCAGGACATTTCTTGAACATTTTTTTTTCACATTTTTATTCTTATTTTGTTAAACATACATTCTAAACATTAAAAAAAATATGCCAGTTGATTATAAATACATTCTTTTCAATATAAAAAAAAGATAAATTAAGTATTTTTTGTATATTAACATGCAGATATGGTAAACATAGAAAATCTCAATCAATGAAGGATTATTTGCCACTTATTCACTCTCATGTCATAAATTGACCTTAAAGAGACATACTGTCTAGGCTAATGAAAAAGAAAAACACACACACACATATTCAACTAGATTCCTAAATTAAATACATATATTTTTTTTATTATAAAATGTGAAATGTTCAATGGTTAGAATTAAATTACTATAAATTTCTTTTTCATAAATATTCATGAATTTTGAATTAAACTTTTTTTTAGATAATTTACTGTTTTTGTTAGTACAAACACAAAAAAAAAAAAAAAAAAAAAAGACAACAAACAAATGGTTAAAAAAAGAATACACATCTATTGTATACATGTAAATATTTTCAAATAATTTACTTTTAAATTTTAAAATACAGATAATAATTGAAATTTTAACAAAACAAATCAATTGAAAAACAAAGAAATTTTGATTCAATTTTAGAATTATCAAAACATTACTACATTGTAAAATAGAAAATTTATTATGTAAATATTTCCACTAAATAAAAATTCACAAGTGTAACAAATCACACATACAAATGTACATGCTCGGGTAAATTTTACTAACACCTATTGAATCAGGTACATCTACCTGGAAATCATTATGATCATATTGTTTATTCGATTGCTGACCATCTGTACAGGTGAGGGTAATAAAACTGATCATCAGCCCATGATTTATGACCCCCAATAAAACCTCAGCATTGAATGCTGAGCCTTTTAAATGCTCAGCATTTATCAGTGTATGCTGTCAGCTGTACTGTATATAGCAATCTATGCCTATCGCCACTAAATTCTATAGGTGACACTAGTTATATAGCAATCTATGCCTATCGCCACTAAATTCTATAGGTGACACTAGTTATATAGCAATCTATGCCTATCGCCACTAAATTCTATAGGTGACACTAGTTATATAGCAATCTATGCCTATCGCCACTAAATTCTATAGGTGACACTAGTTATATAGCAATCTATGCCTATCGCCACTAAATTCTATAGGTGACACTAGTTATATAGCAATCTATGCCTATCACCACTAAATTCTATAGGTGACACTAGTTATATAGCAATCTATGCCTATCACCACTAAATTCTATAGGTGACACTAGTTATATAGCAATCTATGCCTATCACCACTAAATTCTATAGGTGACACTAGTTATATAGCAATCTATGCCTATCACCACTAAATTCTATAGGTGACACTAGTTATATAGCAATCTATGCCTATCACCACTAAATTCTATAGGTGACACTAGTTATATAGCAATCTATGCCTATCACCACTAAATTCTATAGGTGACACTAGTTATATAGCAATCTATGCCTATCACCACTAAATTCTATAGGTGACACTAGTTATATAGCAATCTATGCCTATCACCACTAAATTCTATAGGTGACACTAGTTATATAGCAATCTATGCCTATCACCACTAAATTCTATAGGTGACACTAGTTATATAGCAATCTATGCCTATCACCACTAAATTCTATAGGTGACACTAGTTATATAGCAATCTATGCCTATCACCACTAAATTCTATAGGTGACACTAGTTATATAGCAATCTATGCCTATCACCACTAAATTCTATAGGTGACACTAGTTATATAGCAATCTATGCCTATCACCACTAAATTCTATAGGTGACACTAGTTATATAGCAATCTATGCCTATCACCACTAAATTCTATAGGTGACACTAGTTATATAGCAATCTATGCCTATCACCACTAAATTCTATAGGTGACACTAGTTATATAGCAATCTATGCCTATCACCACTAAATTCTATAGGTGACACTAGTTATATAGCAATCTATGCCTATCACCACTAAATTCTATAGGTGACACTAGTTATATAGCAATCTATGCCTATCACCACTAAATTCTATAGGTGACACTAGTTATATAGCAATCTATGCCTATCACCACTAAATTCTATAGGTGACACTAGTTATATAGCAATCTATGCCTATCACCACTAAATTCTATAGGTGACACTAGTTATATAGCAATCTATGCCTATCACCACTAAATTCTATAGGTGACACTAGTTATATAGCAATCTATGCCTATCACCACTAAATTCTATAGGTGACACTAGTTATATAGCAATCTATGCCTATCACCACTAAATTCTATAGGTGACACTAGTTATATAGCAATCTATGCCTATCACCACTAAATTCTATAGGTGACACTAGTTATATAGCAATCTATGCCTATCACCACTAAATTCTATAGGTGACACTAGTTATATAGCAATCTATGCCTATCACCACTAAATTCTATAGGTGACACTAGTTATATAGCAATCTATGCCTATCACCACTAAATTCTATAGGTGACACTAGTTATATAGCAATCTATGCCTATCACCACTAAATTCTATAGGTGACACTAGTTATATAGCAATCTATGCCTATCACCACTAAATTCTATAGGTGACACTAGTTATATAGCAATCTATGCCTATCACCACTAAATTCTATAGGTGACACTAGTTATATAGCAATCTATGCCTATCACCACTAAATTCTATAGGTGACACTAGTTATATAGCAATCTATGCCTATCACCACTAAATTCTATAGGTGACACTAGTTATATAGCAATCTATGCCTATCACCACTAAATTCTATAGGTGACACTAGTTATATAGCAATCTATGCCTATCACCACTAAATTCTATAGGTGACACTAGTTATATAGCAATCTATGCCTATCACCACTAAATTCTATAGGTGACACTAGTTATATAGCAATCTATGCCTATCACCACTAAATTCTATAGGTGACACTAGTTATATAGCAATCTATGCCTATCACCACTAAATTCTATAGGTGACACTAGTTATATAGCAATCTATGCCTATCACCACTAAATTCTATAGGTGACACTAGTTATATAGCAATCTATGCCTATCACCACTAAATTCTATAGGTGACACTAGTTATATAGCAATCTATGCCTATCACCACTAAATTCTATAGGTGACACTAGTTATATAGCAATCTATGCCTATCACCACTAAATTCTATAGGTGACACTAGTTATATAGCAATCTATGCCTATCACCACTAAATTCTATAGGTGACACTAGTTATATAGCAATCTATGCCTATCACCACTAAATTCTATAGGTGACACTAGTTATATAGCAATCTATGCCTATCACCACTAAATTCTATAGGTGACACTAGTTATATAGCAATCTATGCCTATCACCACTAAATTCTATAGGTGACACTAGTTATATAGCAATCTATGCCTATCACCACTAAATTCTATAGGTGACACTAGTTATATAGCAATCTATGCCTATCACCACTAAATTCTATAGGTGACACTAGTTATATAGCAATCTATGCCTATCACCACTAAATTCTATAGGTGACACTAGTTATATAGCAATCTATGCCTATCACCACTAAATTCTATAGGTGACACTAGTTATATAGCAATCTATGCCTATCACCACTAAATTCTATAGGTGACACTAGTTATATAGCAATCTATGCCTATCACCACTAAATTCTATAGGTGACACTAGTTATATAGCAATCTATGCCTATCACCACTAAATTCTATAGGTGACACTAGTTATATAGCAATCTATGCCTATCACCACTAAATTCTATAGGTGACACTAGTTATATAGCAATCTATGCCTATCACCACTAAATTCTATAGGTGACACTAGTTATATAGCAATCTATGCCTATCACCACTAAATTCTATAGGTGACACTAGTTATATAGCAATCTATGCCTATCACCACTAAATTCTATAGGTGACACTAGTTATATAGCAATCTATGCCTATCACCACTAAATTCTATAGGTGACACTAGTTATATAGCAATCTATGCCTATCACCACTAAATTCTATAGGTGACACTAGTTATATAGCAATCTATGCCTATCACCACTAAATTCTATAGGTGACACTAGTTATATAGCAATCTATGCCTATCACCACTAAATTCTATAGGTGACACTAGTTATATAGCAATCTATGCCTATCACCACTAAATTCTATAGGTGACACTAGTTATATAGCAATCTATGCCTATCACCACTAAATTCTATAGGTGACACTAGTTATATAGCAATCTATGCCTATCACCACTAAATTCTATAGGTGACACTAGTTATATAGCAATCTATGCCTATCACCACTAAATTCTATAGGTGACACTAGTTATATAGCAATCTATGCCTATCACCACTAAATTCTATAGGTGACACTAGTTATATAGCAATCTATGCCTATCACCACTAAATTCTATAGGTGACACTAGTTATATAGCAATCTATGCCTATCACCACTAAATTCTATAGGTGACACTAGTTATATAGCAATCTATGCCTATCACCACTAAATTCTATAGGTGACACTAGTTATATAGCAATCTATGCCTATCACCACTAAATTCTATAGGTGACACTAGTTATATAGCAATCTATGCCTATCACCACTAAATTCTATAGGTGACACTAGTTATATAGCAATCTATGCCTATCACCACTAAATTCTATAGGTGACACTAGTTATATAGCAATCTATGCCTATCACCACTAAATTCTATAGGTGACACTAGTTATATAGCAATCTATGCCTATCACCACTAAATTCTATAGGTGACACTAGTTATATAGCAATCTATGCCTATCACCACTAAATTCTATAGGTGACACTAGTTATATAGCAATCTATGCCTATCACCACTAAATTCTATAGGTGACACTAGTTATATAGCAATCTATGCCTATCACCACTAAATTCTATAGGTGACACTAGTTATATAGCAATCTATGCCTATCACCACTAAATTCTATAGGTGACACTAGTTATATAGCAATCTATGCCTATCACCACTAAATTCTATAGGTGACACTAGTTATATAGCAATCTATGCCTATCACCACTAAATTCTATAGGTGACACTAGTTATATAGCAATCTATGCCTATCACCACTAAATTCTATAGGTGACACTAGTTATATAGCAATCTATGCCTATCACCACTAAATTCTATAGGTGACACTAGTTATATAGCAATCTATGCCTATCACCACTAAATTCTATAGGTGACACTAGTTATATAGCAATCTATGCCTATCACCACTAAATTCTATAGGTGACACTAGTTATATAGCAATCTATGCCTATCACCACTAAATTCTATAGGTGACACTAGTTATATAGCAATCTATGCCTATCACCACTAAATTCTATAGGTGACACTAGTTATATAGCAATCTATGCCTATCACCACTAAATTCTATAGGTGACACTAGTTATATAGCAATCTATGCCTATCACCACTAAATTCTATAGGTGACACTAGTTATATAGCAATCTATGCCTATCACCACTAAATTCTATAGGTGACACTAGTTATATAGCAATCTATGCCTATCACCACTAAATTCTATAGGTGACACTAGTTATATAGCAATCTATGCCTATCACCACTAAATTCTATAGGTGACACTAGTTATATAGCAATCTATGCCTATCACCACTAAATTCTATAGGTGACACTAGTTATATAGCAATCTATGCCTATCACCACTAAATTCTATAGGTGACACTAGTTATATAGCAATCTATGCCTATCACCACTAAATTCTATAGGTGACACTAGTTATATAGCAATCTATGCCTATCACCACTAAATTCTATAGGTGACACTAGTTATATAGCAATCTATGCCTATCACCACTAAATTCTATAGGTGACACTAGTTATATAGCAATCTATGCCTATCACCACTAAATTCTATAGGTGACACTAGTTATATAGCAATCTATGCCTATCACCACTAAATTCTATAGGTGACACTAGTTATATAGCAATCTATGCCTATCACCACTAAATTCTATAGGTGACACTAGTTATATAGCAATCTATGCCTATCACCACTAAATTCTATAGGTGACACTAGTTATATAGCAATCTATGCCTATCACCACTAAATTCTATAGGTGACACTAGTTATATAGCAATCTATGCCTATCACCACTAAATTCTATAGGTGACACTAGTTATATAGCAATCTATGCCTATCACCACTAAATTCTATAGGTGACACTAGTTATATAGCAATCTATGCCTATCACCACTAAATTCTATAGGTGACACTAGTTATATAGCAATCTATGCCTATCACCACTAAATTCTATAGGTGACACTAGTTATATAGCAATCTATGCCTATCACCACTAAATTCTATAGGTGACACTAGTTATATAGCAATCTATGCCTATCACCACTAAATTCTATAGGTGACACTAGTTATATAGCAATCTATGCCTATCACCACTAAATTCTATAGGTGACACTAGTTATATAGCAATCTATGCCTATCACCACTAAATTCTATAGGTGACACTAGTTATATAGCAATCTATGCCTATCACCACTAAATTCTATAGGTGACACTAGTTATATAGCAATCTATGCCTATCACCACTAAATTCTATAGGTGACACTAGTTATATAGCAATCTATGCCTATCACCACTAAATTCTATAGGTGACACTAGTTATATAGCAATCTATGCCTATCACCACTAAATTCTATAGGTGACACTAGTTATATAGCAATCTATGCCTATCACCACTAAATTCTATAGGTGACACTAGTTATATAGCAATCTATGCCTATCACCACTAAATTCTATAGGTGACACTAGTTATATAGCAATCTATGCCTATCACCACTAAATTCTATAGGTGACACTAGTTATATAGCAATCTATGCCTATCACCACTAAATTCTATAGGTGACACTAGTTATATAGCAATCTATGCCTATCACCACTAAATTCTATAGGTGACACTAGTTATATAGCAATCTATGCCTATCACCACTAAATTCTATAGGTGACACTAGTTATATAGCAATCTATGCCTATCACCACTAAATTCTATAGGTGACACTAGTTATATAGCAATCTATGCCTATCACCACTAAATTCTATAGGTGACACTAGTTATATAGCAATCTATGCCTATCACCACTAAATTCTATAGGTGACACTAGTTATATAGCAATCTATGCCTATCACCACTAAATTCTATAGGTGACACTAGTTATATAGCAATCTATGCCTATCACCACTAAATTCTATAGGTGACACTAGTTATATAGCAATCTATGCCTATCACCACTAAATTCTATAGGTGACACTAGTTATATAGCAATCTATGCCTATCACCACTAAATTCTATAGGTGACACTAGTTATATAGCAATCTATGCCTATCACCACTAAATTCTATAGGTGACACTAGTTATATAGCAATCTATGCCTATCACCACTAAATTCTATAGGTGACACTAGTTATATAGCAATCTATGCCTATCACCACTAAATTCTATAGGTGACACTAGTTATATAGCAATCTATGCCTATCACCACTAAATTCTATAGGTGACACTAGTTATATAGCAATCTATGCCTATCACCACTAAATTCTATAGGTGACACTAGTTATATAGCAATCTATGCCTATCACCACTAAATTCTATAGGTGACACTAGTTATATAGCAATCTATGCCTATCACCACTAAATTCTATAGGTGACACTAGTTATATAGCAATCTATGCCTATCACCACTAAATTCTATAGGTGACACTAGTTATATAGCAATCTATGCCTATCACCACTAAATTCTATAGGTGACACTAGTTATATAGCAATCTATGCCTATCACCACTAAATTCTATAGGTGACACTAGTTATATAGCAATCTATGCCTATCACCACTAAATTCTATAGGTGACACTAGTTATATAGCAATCTATGCCTATCACCACTAAATTCTATAGGTGACACTAGTTATATAGCAATCTATGCCTATCACCACTAAATTCTATAGGTGACACTAGTTATATAGCAATCTATGCCTATCACCACTAAATTCTATAGGTGACACTAGTTATATAGCAATCTATGCCTATCACCACTAAATTCTATAGGTGACACTAGTTATATAGCAATCTATGCCTATCACCACTAAATTCTATAGGTGACACTAGTTATATAGCAATCTATGCCTATCACCACTAAATTCTATAGGTGACACTAGTTATATAGCAATCTATGCCTATCACCACTAAATTCTATAGGTGACACTAGTTATATAGCAATCTATGCCTATCACCACTAAATTCTATAGGTGACACTAGTTATATAGCAATCTATGCCTATCACCACTAAATTCTATAGGTGACACTAGTTATATAGCAATCTATGCCTATCACCACTAAATTCTATAGGTGACACTAGTTATATAGCAATCTATGCCTATCACCACTAAATTCTATAGGTGACACTAGTTATATAGCAATCTATGCCTATCACCACTAGAGTCCTGTTTAATGACAGCGAAAATCATTTCATTAAAATTAATTTGTTTTTCTAAAAAAAATGTTTTAGTTGAATGTCAACAGAAATACTTTTTGGTCATAATAATTTTGGATCTGATATACATTTTGTATGTTATAACCATAATTGTTTAGCCATGTGCATTTTATAACATTTTATAGGGATGATCACCATTTTTTATTTTATAAGTTACATATTGTAAATTTTCAGAAAATGCACCATATTTACAAAGTATGTTATAATGTAAATATTTGTGTTTGTGAAGCCTCAGGATGGAATGATTTTAACACAAGATAACAATAAAATGTACTTGGTTACATTGCACATGTATATAAAAATGATAATATTTAGTTGTAGTTGATAAGATCAGATATGAGTGACAGATTTCTACAAATCCTTTCTGTACCTGTTAAAATTTTTCCCTCTCTCTCATTAACAGTGTTCGCACTAACCCACTTACCTGAAGCCAGGGACAAGTAAAAGTGGATTTGTTTGAATATATAGAAATTTTTTCTAAATTTGGTTTTCGGGCAAGTAGGTGAAAAAAAAATTCAGGCAAAGACTTCTTAAGAATTTTTTTTTAGACATGCAGTTGATTGAAATTCATCTTTCCAACACTTTCTTTTATTGTCTAGCAGACATGAGGCAGCAGGCAAAATAATCATATGGGGTGGACAAATTTATCATAAAATTATATTCTACATTTGAAAATGTAAAAAACAGGAAATTCATATACAGTGTATTGGAGATAGAACTGTAATTAAAAGTTGATGAGAAATATTTATGTGAGCAATGAGCATTTTAACATCAACAGGGAGGGGACGTTGTGGTCATGATCGTATGGTAGTTGGATGTACAACTACCTATGTAATCAGTGCCTATCACCACAAAAGTTGTGACTTTAAGGTGTACTTGATGCAACAATATGTGATAAAGTTTGTCAGTGACTTGTGACCATTCATTGGTTTTCTCCAGGTACTCTGATTTTTTATTGTAGCCTATAGCAAATAATGTATTTATAACATTTATTTTTTTAACAGAAAACTGTTCTATCAGTCCATACTTTACTATTAATATTTCAAATAATTTAGTATAATATTGCTTTCTACAGAAAAAATTTGAATTATTGAGAAAAAAACAATCACAATTTTGCATTAATATTCAGTGAAACTGTTTAGGTTGCATTCAATACATCTTAACATTCCCATTTGGTACATGTGGTCGTCTTCAAAGAGGCAAGGTATAATTGTTGATAAATGTGGTCAAATGTTTTCTATGTCGCTGATAAATTCCTTCAGCCGACAGTTTTCTTGAGGGCGTAGGCATAAACCTTTTATTTCAGTTGTATTGTGGCGGTCAGTTTTATTGGTGGATGAAACCGGAGTACCCTGGAGAAAACCACTGACCTGTCGCAATGTCACTGACAAACTTTATCACATACTGTTGTATCGAATACTTCTCCCCATAATTGGCATGATCAGGGTTTGAACTCACAAGTTTAGTGGTGATAGGCACTGATTGCACAAGTAGTTGTAAATCCAACTACCATACGATGATGACAACGACAGCCCCCCCCCCCCCCCCCCCTTAGAAGAATTTTTATCAAAATTGTAAAAATAAATTGTTAGGTATATACTGGTTGTCTATGCTAATTGTTTTGGCTTTCATAAATATACATATACATGTACAAAGTATACTCAGATTTTCTATGTATCATTTAATATAAATAAATGATTGGATCTAGAGAGTCTGGTCATTTTAAGGTCGTGACCCTGATGAAATGAAACACCTTTGAGGAATGTCTATACAAACTTACTACTTTAATTACATGTTTCTGTAAAATATTTATGAATTTATGATTATTGTAGGATAATGAATGGTAGTGTGATATTGATCATTATCTGATCACTGCAGTCTGATAACAAAGTTGATAACAAATTCTGTGGTGATAATACAGTTAATCCTGCCCATGTGGTCACTTCTATCAAGCAGCCACCTGTATTAAAAGGTCACCTTTTTCTTGTCCTGTCATAGGAAATTTCATATGATTTGAACCTCTTTAAGAGGTCACCTGTCTTATAAGGCCACTTTATCTTTGTCCCAAAGGTGACCTCTTAATACAGGTTTTACAGTATATATACATACTGAAACATGACATAAGGCTACTTTTTATTCACCTTTTAGTTACTGGGTAAATCACAACTTTTTTGGATATCTAACAATATGACATGCATATTTGCACGGAAACCATTATGTACTGTACAGATGGACAACGATGACAGACCCATAAGGAATGCGACCAGTCCTCAAAATGAAAATTTGAATTTATTGGTCCGAATCAAATTCTTGAATTTATTTTATATATATACATGTATATATCTAAATAAAAACTGAAAAATTTACTGGTCCAAACAAAGTTTTACTGGTCTAGGGCCAGAGGACCGGTGTTCATCATGAGGACTGTATGACTGCAAATTTTTGCAGTTGTATTAAAAAGTAATTGTAAGGATATCCTTGACCAAATTGTTTTTAAAAGGGTTCCAAAAGGGTCCAGATTATATTTTAATACATGTAGGTGATTTACCAGATGAAAGTTATTCCAGAAACATGTGCATTCTAAATTAGATATCTATGTTTTTATTACTGTATGTACATTCTAAATTAGATATCTATGTTTTTATTACTGTATGTACATTATAAATTAGATATCTATGTTTTTATTATGTACATTCTAAATTAGATATCTATGTTTTTATTATGTACATTCTAAATTAGATATCTATGTTTTTATTATGTACATTCTAAATTAGATATCTATATTTTTATTATGTACATTCTAAATTAGATATCTATGTTTTTATTATGTACATTTATTAAATTATTTTTTTAAATGATATTGAAATGATAAAAATCAATGTATTCTCTGTAGGGGTTTTCTTTCCATTATAAATGTACTTGTTGAACATGTATGACAAGGGCATTTGTTTAAGCTATTTTATGAAAATTGTCACATGTGCCCATAGGGAATTCGAAAAAACTATGCATTTTTGCTGTAGTTCCCAGTAGGGGTGATCCTATAATCAAAAATAATTGGGCCCCAGCAACTGTCTTTGCTCATAAAAACATGTAAAATATTCAAAATTTCATTATCGAATTGGGCTCACACTATTGTCTGAAAATATTAAAGACCTAGGATATATTTTAGTGGTCTTGGCAGGGGCTCCCGTGTACGTGTTAAGTTTTATCCCTGGTCCAGTTATACATGTATGTTCTACAGTCTACTTTAAGTGAAGCATTCTATTCACAAACTGTTTAAAACTAGTTTTATTCAGTCTTTGCCTTAATTTTTTTTCACCTTCTTGCCTGAATGCCAAGTAAGAACAAATTTCTAGTAAAATTAGTTAATAAAATTCTTTCATTATTTTCACATGTCCGAATCCAGTTTTACTTGTCCCTGGCTTCGGGTAAATGGGTTAGCGCAAAGACTGGTTTTAAGACAATGAATATATGAATTTATATTATAAAAAAATAAGGAAGAGAAATTATAATCTTACCATACAAATGTGTTATATAATTCCTGATATAAACCTGGTTCGTTCTCGTGTACAGATATCTGACAATTCTGTTAAACTCACAAAATCAATAAAAACTGTTATCGAAAGATTTATGTCCTTTTTCGGAACAAGGGTTTATCTTTCTTGCTTAAAGCAAAAAATGAATTCTAAGCAGTGTATGTATGATACAAGTAAGGAATTTTGATGAAACATTTTTCTTTTGAAACTACATTCTAAATTTACTAAATTTTAGATTTATAATGAAGTGATGTAATCTTTAATATATGTAATCCCTACAAGGATCCTACAAAATTGGATTATTATTTTTACTATATTGTGATCTGACTGATAAGGGATATCTATCGGTTATCGAAGGACCTATAAACTATTTGTTAAATGACAGTTTTTACCTGTTTATTTGTTCAATTTTCTGATTAAGAGCAAACTGATTTTTGTGTGAATTATTGTCGAAAGTAATTTGACGAAGAAACAAAATTTAAAGTATAAAAAAAGATTTAAACAAGAACAAACAGCTGTAATGGCAGCTTCTAGAAATTCATATGCTGTAGAATTTTCCAGTAAGGTAAGTAAAGAAGAGAAAGACGATATGACCTTCATATGAAGTTTTTATGTAACTTTACTAAATACAAATGTACACTAAAGTTTGTAATTCATGTTCCTGAATGTCTTATTGTTATACAGTAAGTTGTGATTTAGGGTCAAGTTCTTCCTAATTATTGTAAGTGTGAACATGAACAGTACAATCACTAAATTAACCATATAACTACAGTCAAACCTGCCCATGTGGTCACCTCTATTAAGCAGTCACCTGCATTGAAAGGTCACATTTTTCTTGTCCTGTCATAGATATTTCATATGAATTGAACCTCTTTTAAAAGGTCACCTGTCTTATAAGGCCATTTTTTCTTTGTCCCAAAGGTGACCTCTTAATGCAGGTTTGACTGTATATGGAAGAACCTCGTACTTTCAATAAAGGGTGGCCATATAAGAGGGGGTCAGGTGTTGTATTCTGGATAACTCGTATACTCTGATATTTTGAAGTGACATCAGTGACTTTCACACTTGTACATAGTGTGTTTTTAGTTATGTTTTTTTGGGGTTATTTGTTGAATTGTAAAAACTCACTAACCAAGATAGTTGGCACACATCAATAATTCATTTTAATTAGCTGAGCAAAAACTTGCTCATAATCATGGTTACATAATTTGTTGTTTGTGCTAGTCAAAATCGTAGACTGTAACCATATTGTAGGTCATAGAGCTAGAGAATGCATAACACATGCATGAACAGAATTGGCTCATCAACACTGTCCGTACTAAAATAATCTTGGTACAAATTTCAGATTTTTTTGGGTCATATTTTAGCAAGTTTTTTTCATTTTAACTTTTAGGGAGGAGAGTCTATATTTTTTTTCCAAACAAAGCATAAATCAGATTTTTTACATGACAAAAGGGTAATTTTTCTTCAAATTCTTACCAAGCATTCTTAATTGAAAACTGCAGGGTCAGATTATACATTTTGCATCTTTCAGATCAAGATACATATACTTTTGCAAACTTAATTTGGTGTCAAAAATAAAAACAAAAACATGAAAATAAACTTCCTAATAGTTAAATAGATGTGAACTTTTGATAACATTTATCAAATACATGTACTTCTATTAGCTAATTTAAATCCTACATGTACAAATGTACATGATAAGCAGATATCGAATATATAGTGAATTCAAAAACCTGTCGGAATAGAATCTTGAAAAATAAACCAAAATGACCATACTCCTGAGGTCTGAAATACTTTTTTAATTGAACCTGTCTAATCCAATCATTGCCATTGGTCTACTTTTTTCGTGTACGTATTTCCGAATAAAAAAAGGTGGGTGCCAACATCTCTGAAGGGTATTTTAATCTCGCTCCTGCTCGAACTTTTAAAGCAGGCATATGTTATTTACAACATGTATACTGTAACTAAATCATGAAAACCTGATTTCAGTAAAAATTTGAGCTCAGATATACATGTACATGTATGTACAAAGTATTGTTATTTTATTTTAGGTCAATGAACTGATATCAAAGTTAGAAGACAGAGATGCTATATTTCAAGCTTTAGAAACATATCAGTCGTAAGTACATTATATAATGTATATATTACAGAAACGTGGCATGTACACAAAATTAGTTATCTATGATTTTAATAAGAACACAATGTTCTATATGATTTTCGAAAAAGGGTCATGAGAGTTTCGTCTTTAAAGGGTGTAACAGTTTTATCCTGAAATAGTGTACATTTTATATTCCAGAAACGTGTCGTGCGCACTAAATTTGATATCTACATTTTTATTAAGAACACAAATGTTCTATATAATTTTTCAAAGAGGGCCATGAGAGTTTTGTCATTAAAGGGTGTAAAAGTTTTATCCGGAAATAGTGTATATTCTAGAAACGTGTTGTGCGCACTATGTTTTATTAAGAGTACAAGGTTCTACCAGTATATAATTTTTCAAAGAGGGCCATGAGAGTTTTGTCATTAAAGGGTGTAAAAGTTTTATCTGGAAATAGTGTATATTCTAGAAACGTGTTGTGCGCACTATGTTTTATTAAGAGTACAAGGTTCTACCAGTATATAATTTTTCAAATAGGGCCATAAGAGTTTTATCATTAAAGGGTGTAAAAGTTTTATCCTTAAATTGTGGATATTAGCACTAAATTAGATGTTTTTAGGAAAAACACAATAATCTGTATAATTTTTAAAAAGTGTCGTGTGAGAGTTTTGTCATTTAAAGGGAGTAAAAGTTTTGTCCTGATGAAATGTAGAGGTTGGTATTCTAGATCTCTTCACTTGCTTCCCATTTTTTCATTGTCTGTATGTGAGAAGACAGTGGCAAAGAAATTGAGGGCGAGCATGTGAGGAGATCTAATTTTGATTAGATTGGTATTTTATCCTCACAAAAAAAAACACTTTTGGGTGACATACAATGTCTTGAATACTGAATATATTTAGGGTTCCCTGTGTAAAATAGTAACACAAAAGTGAAATTGAGGCCATTTTTTTAATGACTTAATTGAGAGAATGTGTATTTAGTCTTTAACAGATTATATTTGAATGGAATACACATAATCAGTCATCTGTACATGTTTTGTGTTTTAGTGGCAATTTATGTTTCATATTGTGAAAATGTTACATTTTTGTAGGACCAATTTTCATAACATCAGGGAAATTTACTAATTTCTTAATTTGTTACGAACGTGTATCAAATTCCTAAATTGCCAATTATAGATAAGTGATATTACCAGTAGGAGCTTAATGAAGTAGATACACCAAGGACAATTAAACAGCCTACATCATGTACATAAGTCAGTTATAGCTGAAGAGTTTGAAGATAACAAAGGGGTAATCAGAATCTGTATAGAAGAACAGACAACACAATGAACTTTTAACAATGATCATATTAGATTTGTTTATAAGATCTAGCAAAATGATGATATCAAATTGTAATTTTTTTTCAGTTTTTTTTTGTATTGAACAGTATTTAGTGATCAAATTATTATTGATTTTGATTAGATTTTTGGTGTTTTAACGCCACTTTCAGCAATATTTCAGCTATATCATGGTGACTATTTTTAGTGGTGGAGGAAGCCGGAGTACCCGGAGAGAACCACCGACCATGGGCAAGCAACTGGTAAACTTTATCACTTGCGGCTGGGAGTCAAGTGCACCCTTTTTTGTAATTTACAAAGCCGGGTGCAAACCCACGCCGTATTGGTGATAGGCTTGTATGAGCTGTTAGATCCAACGACCTAACTCATTGAGCCACCCGGGCCCCTCAAATTATTATTATTAAAACTAAGTTTCTCTTCTCTCACACATAGGTAACATAGTTGATTTTGGCGATCCTGTTTAGTCCCTTTGGTTTTCTTGCTCCCAAAGACTTGTAAATTATTTGACTTTCAAATATTTTAGTTTTGAACATACCTGATGAAGTTTAATCAAGAAACGTGTCGTGCACACTAAATGAGATATCTATGTTTTTATTAAGAAGAACACAATATAACACGAATATTTTTCAGGACATAATCTAGCTTTGAATATTTAGAAGAAATGACTTCTACTTTCTCTTGTTTTTTTTTGCATCTGGGAAAGTATAGCAGCACCTTGTACATATTTTTGATAATTGTCACGATGATAAAATATATTCACAATGGAAGCTTAAAAGCTAATATTAAAATTATGTTTGTTTCCCCTCACCAGGTCGACTGAAAATGAATTGTTGCCAAACATGAAAAAAGTCTTACACGTTAAAACCATAGTACATGTATGTTTCTTGAACAAAAAAAATCTCAATTAGTGCAAATGATACATGTAATAAATTGAACATACAAATTATAAAGTTATTTCATGATGAAGATGGTGACATAGGTAATTGGAAATGATTTTTGTCATTTCTTTTTTTTAATTGCTGGGTTTTTTTTATGCATTTTTATTTATGGCAAAAAAAAGTGTCTTAATCATTTTCAAATTTCACTAAAACTGGGCCCTAACATTTTTCTTTTTTCATTGATTCATGAAATTAAAACCCATTTAGTAATTTACAGTGTAATTAATAATTTTATATTTTAAGAGAATTGTTTTTCTTCAGAACTCTAGACTTGGTGCAGTTGGTAGAAGAAGTGATGAAATATATAGATGAACCAATGAAATTGGAGATCTATGAATATTTGAGGTAAAAACCCATGTACAATGTACCCTGTATCTATTTATTTCTATGTAACACAGGAGTGAGAATTAACTTTTTCTACCCACATGAGTTGATCTGAGGATGTTGGCACTGGCAAAATAAAACCAATGTTTTGTTAGATACAATTTAAGGTATATGAATCTGTGTATCAGTCTTATATTAAACATTCTCTAATTAACTTTCCTATTTTGCTGCTTTTTTTTTTTTTTTTTTTTTTAAGCATACTTTTATTGATGAATTACATATTACATTTTTTTAACAATACAATATAACATAGGATTCAGAAACAAGCGTAATGCTTATATTAATCCGTTTGCTGCTTGTTTGATGTTCATTGTTAACAAGGTATTGTCATCTGACCCAAGGCTTTTCCTTAGTTGTATGTTGTTGGTTATTATTGGGGTAATTGTTGATCATCACAATCTAATAAAAATTAGATCTCCACACTGGCGCATGTTTTTTGCTTGGCCGCTTGATTGTGATCATCACTGTTTGGAACTTTCTTATCATAATTGTTTTTACATAATAGTTTCTTTTTGAGTAATTTTATGGTTATTTTTTTGAGAACTTTCTTATTTTAATTATTTTCAGTGAAAGGGGACCAAATATGACACATATTGCACATATTTGTACATGTACACTAGGGTATATACATATATAAGGGGCCGTTGTGATCGTATGGTGGTTGGATTTACAATGACCTGTGCAATCAGTGCCTATCACCACTAACGTTGTGAGTTTGAATCCTGCTCATGGCCAGGTGTACTTGATACAATAATGTAATAAACTTCATCAGTGACTTGCGACAGGTCAGAGATTTTCTCCGGGTACTCTGGTTTCCTCCACTAATAAAACTGACCGCCACGATATAACTGAAATATTGTTGAAAGTGGAGTTAAACTCCACAAACCAAACCTAGTGTACATATGTACAGGTACATATAATTATCATTTTAAAATTAAAAAAAAACCCAGAAATATTCATGAATTGTCACACTTCATTTCAATTCAAGACATCCAATTTTTTTTCTTTGAAAATAATTGTAAAAAAATTAAATTGATATCGATTTTGTTGATTACATCTTTTTCTTAGACTAAATTATTTATGTTCTTTTATCTATATTTACATATTTTAGCAAACATTTAGATATATATCTGTATTTACACATTAATATTTAAAATTTTCATTACAGAAATTTCTCATTAAAGGGAAATAACATCTGCTTGTTGTATCAAATTTTAATGAGACGATCGATATTCACTATTCTGACAATTATCTTTTGTTTCAGCTAATCAATTTTTCAACATAATAATTAAAAAATTAATTATTCATAATAGAATCTGGTGGGGCTTTGATACCATCTCATTAATTTTTAACAAATTGGAATAAAATGTCTTTTTTCGTTAGATGAGTTGAGCGAGGATTATAAATATTAAAGTGTTTCTCTTTGTCTATCTCTATAATGTATTGATTCTCCACTGTATTGTATTGCCAGTGCTGTTTATTATTTATTTATAATCTATTTATAGATATTCATAAATAATTTAAATGTATTTCTATTAATCTACAATGTCAATGATGAATAAAACATCAAAATTTGAGAAATATTAAATCTTTTCTGTTTTGGGCAAAAATAATAATACATGTAGGATTTATTCTGGGTAATTTCCAAAAAAGGAAAAAACACTGCTTTTATATATAGGTTTTTTCAGACTGATTTAAGCATATTATATGTTATTCAACTATCAGACAGGGTAAATAATGTGACATTCCCGGCTTAGGATCTATATTCCCTGAGACGCATATTACGGATTTAACCATTGTTTTTTATAAATACAACATCCAACTGTATTAAATAAATTTGCCTCTTTTATTTTCATTTTTCGTATCTCTAGATGTCCGTTTCCGTACCTTTGACGTCATTCTTCAATGACGTCAAAATATGTGTTGCGTCATATTTCATGTATAGAGTGTCTCATGAAGGAAAATACTGTACTAAATTTCTAAATCAATACAGTTTCATATGTAGTAAATTTTATAAACTTTATAAATGTAACATTAATATATCACATAACAAAGCAACAAGTTTGCGAAACAGTTTCAATAATTTGAATGTTAACAACATGTAAATAAAACCTTGGTGTGGCCCCATGACGTCGAAAATTTTCAAGGCTCAACGTTTTGTTTATTTGTTATGGTACAGCCGTGTAACATAGGAGTTTGCTGAATCGATCAGGTATTTGTGACGGAATTAACCGTTGTAATATTTTTTTGTTCATGCAGCCGTTTTGAGTATAAAAACAGCATTTAATTTGGTAAAAATACATTTATTATTCCGTATTATACCATTGATTCAGTGAAGCGTAATGTTTTGTCGTCCATGCTTTAATCGTTTTTGGGGACTGAAATATATACCCCGTCTGTTTTCTGAATATATGCTGACATTCAGGGTTGAAAAACCAATGAAAATATGTGTAACAAACTAAATTCGTAATATAACATGATATACAATGTAAGGAATATTTTAATTTTGAAGGATGAGTAGGGGTATGATAAATAGCAGAGAATAATTAAAATGGAATGGATTGTCATGCCATTATTTAATTAGATTTTGAAATATAGATCACATTTCAAAATGATAATTCCTTGAAAATAATTTTAGTGCATTTTGGAATGAATTTGTTCTGTGGATCAGTAACAAAAGTGGATGAATTGTTGGGGAGGAGATTGGGGCTTGCACTATGAAGTATACCTAACAGCCTCCTCTTGACCTTCATGATAGCTGTACTAACTTTGTTCAAATTTATGCTGTCATGCAATGATTATGAAATAGTCCCCATAATTCTCCAAAAAAACAAATGCATGCCAAAATCTACAAATACATTCTAATCAGCCAATTTGGAAATGAGTCATGGACACTAAATTAGATATCTGTGTTTTTATTTTGGGCCTTTTATATTTATTTTAACATTATTGTACCTGATAGTCCTTCTTACACCCAGAATGGTCATCACAATGACTAAATTACAGTAGTTTCTTCAAATGGCATTTAGCTGTTCATTGGAAGCCAAAATCACTTTAATAAACAATGTCTTTTTGTAGTTGAATATATTTTTAATATTATTATGTAACATTTTAATACTAGCATATTTCAAAAATACAGTTGAACTTAAATTTAATTGAAAAATACCAATAAAACAAGTTGGAAGTCAGTAATTGATATTTTCCAATTATTGTGAATTTAAATACACACAAATTTGAAGGTACATTGTATAGCTAAAATCGTGGAATTAAGTATGCACTAAAATAAGTACCAATAAATTATGCCTTTTGTGTCAATATCAGAAATCCTACATTACCACCACTGTTGTAAGTAGTGTTAACATAGAACCCATTTGGGGAAGTGATCAATTAATTTCTCTAGTAGTAGAAACTTACTTCGTTTTGTCTGTATTTATAATAATATTTTGGGATTTTAATGACCGTAAATTACTGTAATCTCACGATAACAGAAAATTTATACCAAGTATACCGTTTTTATAAATTAAGCAGTCTTTAAGGCACAATAAATTCTCTCAAATCTTAGGTTTTTGGTTTATTTGGTTTGTGGTGTTTAACACCACTTTCAACAATATTTCAGTGATATCGTGGCGATCAGTTTTATTGGTGGAGGAAACCATAGTACTTGGTGAAAACCACAGGCCTGCCTCAAGTCACTGACAAACTTTATAACATTATGTTGTAACAAGTACACATCACCTGAGTGAGATTCGAACTCTCAACGTAGATTTGTAAAAAGACATGTATAAATAGAATGATAATAGTCCATATTTTACGTAGGAAAACATTCTATTTTGCCTATACAAACATAGAAATCATTTATAATGAATATATGAAGTGTTCTTATTTATTATTTTTTTCTTCATATGATTGATTTCTGATCATGCAGTGTGTGGACGTGTGTGCGTAGGAATAATAATATTTTATTTTATGATTTATCAAAATGTCAAGATCTTCCATTTTTATGAATTATTAATATATATCTGTAAATCAACTTAACAGTGTTAGAATTAGATTTTTTTAGGTGACATTTTTTGTTCCACCTTTGACTGGTTGTGGGAGATATCGATTTTAGGAAGGGGGTTTGAGGACCCATTAATGATTTAACCCAGCCACCTTCTTGTGCCTGTCCTCTTATAACCTAGAGCCTACATTTCCATCTACATCTGTTGTGTAATTTCTCTGCAATTTTGATGTTTATTTGCAAGAGGAATGGTTCATGTTATGGTTGTTTATTTTGTCTATGATTTTTATACTTCAATTTGCAAAATTTAATCTCATAAAACAGTCTTTGCCTTTAGTTTTTTCACCTACTTGCCCGAAAGTTAAATTTAGAACATTTTTCTATTTGTTAAAACAAATTCTTTCATAATTTTCACTTGTCCGAATCCAATTTTACATGTCCCGGTGTCATATGGTATTTTGAACCCGGGGTCGATTTACATCCATGGTATATTGAACCCCCTTATTGAAAACTGAACCCCCCTGTATGGTAAATTGAACCCCCATGGTATTTTGAACCCCCCCATTTCTAATCAAAAGATATGCAGGGAGGTCAAAATATCATGTGTAGGGGGGTCGATATTCTATGGGTAGGGGGGGGGGGGCAAAATACCATGGATAGGGGGGGTTGATATACCATGGGTAAGGGGTTCAATATACCATGGGTAGGGGGGTCGTTATACCATGGATAGGGGGGTCGTTATACCATGGATAGGGGGGTCAAAATACCATGGGATATACCATGGGTAAGGGGTTCAATATACCATGGGTAGGGGGGTCTTAAAAAGTTGGATTTTTATAGTGCTAGCTCACTGAAACAACAGTCCACGGATAGACATGTTGCCCCACTCGGACACATTATCCTGATTCCGAATGAACCAGTCTTTGCTCTTTCTCCTTAATGCTGCGTGCTTAGCGGAGAAGCAACAAATACCAATTTTATAATCTTTGGTTTGACCCGACCATTGTGTCTGGCGAAAGCATCTAGCCACTGACATGATGAAAAACAATATTGTAGCAAGCTTATTAATTGTTCCATTTCAACACATAAAGCAGGCTGAAGCTGAATCTTGGAGAAAAGTGCTATATCTATTATCAGACAAGATTGTTGCTAAGTTGCCAGATAAACTTCTTACAATCCTGATTATGGAAAGAAAGTTTAAACAGTGATGGTCATTAATTCCACCATTATCAACAAAAGGAACAATCATGTATTCTTGTTGCAAGTCTGTGACATGTTTGTAAAATATACTTTGATGAAAACTTGAGATTTTTGTTTTGATTGAAGCCCAAAGTGAGTCAAATACTAACATTGTTTTTTGGTCGAAATATAGAATGCTTTTTCGACCGATGATTTGTGCATTTTCCCTTTGATGTGATTAACTATTATCAAGCAACTAGTGTGATTTTCATAATATTGCTGTTTTCTAATATAACGTTATTATGTTGTCATTGGTCAACGTCATGTTGCCAATTTCTTGTTAAACATACTATCATTTATATGTTTTGCTCGAAACCCACTCCCAAACTCCCTTTATCACTTTTACGGAAATTCCTGTTTTGTAATTCATTATTACAAAATAATTCTTATGTAAGTGCAAAAATGTACTATCAGTACGATCAGTATATTAATATTTCAAATATTACATGAGTTTTAATTAGTGTAAGTATTTTAAAAAGCACATGCCATCTATAATTAATGTAGTGTTAATTAATTTTCATAATTGTTATACATAATTTGAGTAAAATAATGACACTCAATTTTAATCCCACATGTAAATTATCGTCTGATTAAAATTCTGTTTTAAATTGAAGGTCGTATCATTTAAAATGCATTAAGTATGTAAAAAAAAATTAAATTGCAATTTAGTAATGCAAGGAAATACAGATTAATTAGTAGGTCAAAAAGTCTTAGGTGTGAAATATGAAAATGAACTTTGCAAGGCTAATGATATATTGAACGATATTTGTTTTTTATCCGTTTTATGGTAGGGTCCATGATGCTCATCTTTTTAGTTTTTAGCTCACCTTGCCAAAGGAAATGTGATCTTTTGCCATTACTTGGTGTCCGTCGTCCGTCTGAAATCCCTCCGCCAAATGAACTGAAACTTGGTAAGAAGCATCTATGGAAGGTCCTCTATAAAGATTGCTAATTTTGTCCCGATCCATTCATGGTCGCCACAGGCAATTCTTGTTTCTGATTGGCCGATTTAAAAAAATCTTCTCTGAAACCAATTTGTCCCGATCGGTTAACAAACATGGCCACCACAGGCAATTCTTGTTTCTGATTGGTTGATTTCTAAAAAGTTTTCTCCTCCGTTAAAAGAAAGATAACTCTTGCCATTATCTCCCTTAGAATTTAACTAATGCTGATATAGTGTAACATGTTTATTCTATACATTGAAAGTAGGTATTCACATTTTAATATTCTTTTTAGCAAACCTTGCCAAAGGCAATATGAGCTTTTTCCATCATTTGTTGTCTGTCGTCTGTCATCCGTTTACTTTTCACATTTTAATCATCTCCTCTGAAAACCCTCAGCTAAATGAACTGAAACTTGGTAGGAAGCATCTATGGAAGATCCTCTCTAAAGAGTGCACATTTTGTTATGATTCATTACCAAACATGGCCACCACAGGCAATTCTTGTTTCTGATTGGCCGATTTTTAAAAAATATTCTCCTCTGAAACCGCTTGGCCAAATGAACCGAAACTTGGTAGGAAGCATCTATGGAATGTCCTCTATGAAGATTGTTCATTTCATCCCGATAGGATAACAAACATGGCTAACACCGAAACGAAGATTGCTCAATTCGTCCCGATCGGTTAACAAACATGGCTACCACCGAAACTTGGTAGGAATCATCTATGGAATGTCCTCTATGAAAATTGCTCATTTCGTCGCGATCAGTTAACAAACATGGCTACCACCGAAACTTGGTAGGAAGCATCTATGGAATGTCCTCTATGAAGATTGCTCATTTCGTCCCAATCGGTTAGCAAACATGGCCACCACATGCAATTCTTGTTTCTGATTGGTCGATTTCTAAAAAATCTTCTCCTTTGAAACTGCTTAGCCATATGAAGCGAAACCTGGTAGGAAGCATCTACATGTATGGAAGGTTCTGTATTAAGTTTTCTCAAAGCAGAATGAAAGGTGAGCGACACAGGCTTAGCCGATTGAGCTTCTAGTTTGTGTTGTCCTATTATGTGTCTATGTTCTGAGTTCTGTGTTGTGATGTTCGTTACAATTTCCACATAGAAACAATGTTCGGTTCGTCTTTGCCTTCAGTTTTGTTTATGTTATTTGTGTTTGTTTGCTTTAGTGGTCAGGTGTCCAACACATATTGTGTTGTGTTTTTGTTTTGTTTTTCTTTGTCTTGTTTACCCTATGGTTGCCAGTTTCTCTGGATTGTCCATTTTTGATTGCTTTTTCAGTATTCTCTTGACATTTATTTGGAAGGATGGGGTAAAATCATGTTCATCTGTCCATTTTGGAATCCACAAGATAATTTTATATTTGACATGAGTTGAAAAAAGCCATTATTATTCTATCTGAATAGTACCAGTTGAATAATTCTAGTTGAAATAAAGGGATTTTAAGTAAGTTTGGTAATTAAAAAAAATTTTTGTGTTGAAAGTAAATATATACCTTAAAAAATCACCAAAATCACAGACATTACCCATTTAAGTATTCTTTTATTTTCACTATAACTTTACAATGAAAATATCTTTTGAAACTCTTTTGTTTTACTTCCAAAACTGTTATTTAACTCTCCTTACTCTACAAAACTTGATCTGGCAAAAACATTTGTCAGACAAACCGAAACGTGTTATTATGTAATTACTGTTTTTTGACATAAAAGGGGCCCAAATTAGGGAAATATCAAATTTTTTACTTTTATATTTTTCATGCAATTGTAATGTATTTCTTTGCCAAATGATCATCCTAATGGATTAATGATGGGCTAAAAAAACAATTTTGATATTTTGTTTCTAAAAGGGGCCCAAATTCCCAAATGTATATTTGAAAGGTATATTTAAAACAAGACAAATGTCCAGCAAATTACTGTTTCCAGCATACTTATATTATTGTGTCCAGGAAACTTACTATCAAGCAAAATACTCTGTCCACACTTGCTTTTAATATATGCTTGTTCAACTTTCCCTTGTTGACATGCTGTGATCGTATGATGCTTTGCTATGCATAGCCCTTTATTTTGAGAAATTTTATTCAATTGGTATAATTTAAATCAATAAAAGATGATGTTTTTAAATTTTTAGAAAATATATAAAATGACTTAAAATTGATATGGTATGAATTTCCAATTATTTGATCATGAATATTTTTCATCTGTAGAATACAGTAAATGATATATATACTGAACCGCAAAAGAAACGTCGCAACAAATTACAGAGTCACAGACATTTATTTTGAAATACAATAAACATAAAATAAATTTGTTTTACATTTTTTGAATGGTGGGTTTATTGTCTCTAGGTTATGAAGTTATATCAAATGTCTCAATAAAGCAAAACCACAACATTTTGATGCTTTAATTCCACTTCTGTTAATAACGAGTATGTCCACCACCAGTGTTAATCACAGCAGCACATCTTCTATATATAGAGTTGACCAGGCGATTGATGAATGTGATAGGAATACGTGCCCAAACTCTCTGAAACGCTACCGAAAGTTCAGTTGCAATTGTCGGGGTTGTCATGGTGAGAACATTTTCAATGAGATGATGATGCTTTGTACTTGGCTACTCTTCATTCAACCGTCTCTGAATTTCGTTCCACAGATGTTCAGTAGGGTTCAAATCTCGTTCCACAGATGTTCAGTAGGGTTCAAATCTGGACTTAGAACTGGCCAGTTCATAACATTGACGTTATTCTGCTGCAAGAAGTCTCATGTTGCCCTGGCTGTATGCGTACACGCATTATCCTGCTGGAACGTCTTGTTTTGATGACGTGCGAAATGCGGCACAACATGCGGTCTCAGAACTTGATCGATGTAACGGGCAGCTGTTACTCCATTGCCTCTCCCCGAGCCAAGATTCTGGAAGATAACAGAACCAAGTTTCACGTTGAGTCCAATGCCACCCCATACCATGATGCTTGGACCGCCCCAAGCATTGCTTTCCATCATGCAGTTGTCATCATATCATTCTACTTGCCCTCTTCACAATCTTGTTCTGCCATCTGCGGTTGAGATGCAGTAACGGCTTTCATCAGAGAAGATGACGTTACGCCACTGCTGGTTATGCCAATTTTATCGCTGCAATGCCCATTGAAGACGCTCTTGTCGGTGTCAGGGCGTAAGGACAGGTCCCCTGGCAGGACGGTAACATCTTAGATTGCTGGCAACTAATCGACGGCGAACCGTATCAGCACTTATTGGTCGCTGATATGTTCCAACAGTCTGTCGTGCAGTTTCAGTAGCTCTGATGAACCGATTCCGCAAATGTTGATGGACCATTAACCTGTTCTGGCGAGGGGTGGTAACCTGTGGTCTACCGCAGCATGGTCGGTCATTCGTGCTGTTTGTGGCATTGTAGCATACCCGCAGATGTTCAATTGTCCGGGCATTACAGTTGAAGTCATTGGCAATCACTCTAGCAGGTTGCCCAGCATGCAAGTCTACCTAAGGCTTGTTCTCTTTGTTGTGGATTCAAACGTGTCATAGCTTCGGTGTCAAAACTGATGCTGACAATCATGAAATTTTCAAGCCTTTTATACCCATACCGAAGCACGAAAATCATGAGCATTTAACCATTCAAAATTTTTACCACAATTGGGGTCCCACAAAGGGCGGGAGATTCGAGTGTTCTACAACATCAGATAAAAATCACCCAAGCGGAAATTCCCTTTAAATGTGGCTGACGTGTACTTTGTGTGTTAATCAACACATATATTTTCAAAAATAACATTTTTAATGGTTATTTCGGTATTGAAAAGAATTTTTTTAAATGTGCCGTTTCTTCTGCGGTTCAGTGTATAATTGGTTTCTATTAGTCAAATTAGATAAGTTTTATATTACACCATAGTGTATTCACATGTGCATATTTTGATATAATATAAAAGTTTGTTACTAAATTATTTATGGCTTATGACTTACCGGTAATAATTTGTGCACGTATTACCATAAGTAACATATGAATTTCATTTTAATATCAAAAAATAATTATTTTCATCAGTTTTTTGTATTTCATATACCGGTACAATTTATTATTGAACAAAAAAAATAAAATATCCATTTTTAGGCTTAACCTTTCAATAATATAAGGTAAAGTAATTAATATATTCTTTGATCTACAGCTGTTCAGATGTTCATATTGTTGACAAAAATATTAAAAATTTTTAGAAAATAAAAATTTGAGCTTTTATAGTAAATTAATTTGATAATGAACCTTATTTTAGTTAATATTATTTTGGAAAGTATAATTTATAAAAGCAAAATGTTAAAACAGCATCCTTGCAACTAGCCTAGATGAGTCGTTTCAGTTGGTACTCACCAAAATTTTCAGAAATGTCTTCTGGAAGCATCAAAATATGTAAAGGAAATAAGCTCTAAAAATGTGATAATTAGGCTGAATGGCTAGAAATGTAGGTGGTCACAGGGTTCACCAATCTAGGTAAAGTGGGTGACTTTTTCTTCCTGGTTTCAATGAAATCACCCTATTTCTGCCCCTAAGTGCGGAGTGTTAGTCATCATGTATGTTTTTAGAAGTCAATATTCTTCCACCAATAGTCATACTTTTTAGCTCACCTTGCCAAAGGCAATGTGAGCTTTTGCCATCACTTGGCGTCTGTCGTCCGTGGTCCTTTAATTTTTCGCATTTTAATCTTCTCCTCTGAAACTTCTCAGCCAAATGCACTGAAACTTGGTAGGAAGCATCTATGGAAGGTTCTCTATAAAGAATGCTCATTTTGTCCCGATCTATTAACAAACATGGCCACCACAGGCAATTCTTGTTTCTGATTGGCCAATTTTTTAAAAATCTTCTCCGAAACCGCTTGGTCAAATGAACTGAAACTTGGTAGGAAGCATCTATGGAAGGTCCTCTATAAAGATTGCTCATTTCATACCGATCCGTAAACAAACATGGCCACCACAGGCAATTCTTGTTTCTGATTGGCCGATTTAAAAAAATCTTCTCCTCCGAAACCACATGGCCAAATGAACAGATACTTGGTAGGAAGCATCTATGGAAGGTCCTCGATAAAGATTGCTCATTTCATCCCGATCCAGTAACAAACATGGCAGCCACAGGCAATTCTTGTTTCTGATTGGCTGATTTGTTTAAATCTTCTCCTCCGAAACCGCTTGGCCAAATGAACCAAAACTTGGTAGGAAGCATCTATGGAAGGTCCTCTATAAATATTGCTCATTTCATCTCAATCCGTTAACAAACATGACTGTCACAGGCAATTCTTGTTTCTGATTGGTTCATTTCTAAAAAAAACTTCTCCATTGTAGTAAACTGTTAAAAGGGAGATAACTCCTGCATTAAACTGTTAAAAGAAAGATAACTTGCCATTATCTCCCTTAGAAATTAACTAATGCTGATATAGTGTATTATGTTTATACTGTACATTACATGTAGGTATTTTAATATTCTTTTTAGCTCACCGTGCCAAAGGCAATGTGGGTTTTTGGCATCACTTGGCATCCGTCGTTTGTTGTCTGTTGTCTGTCATCTGTTAACTTTTCACATTTTAATCTTCTCCTCTGAAACCCATCAGCCAAATGACTGAAACTTAGTAGGAAGCATCTATGGAAGGTCCTCTCTAAAGAGTGCACATTTTGTTATGATCCATTACCAAACATGGCCCTCCACAGGCAATTCTTGTTTCTGATTGGCCAATTTGTTTAAATCTCCTCCTCTGAAATCGTTTGGCCAAATTAACCGAAACAGGGCAGGAAGCATCTATGGAATGTCCTCTATGAAGATTGCTCATTTCGTCTTGATCGGTTAACAAACATGGCCACCACAGGCAATTCTTGTTTCTGATTGGTCGATATCTAAAAAATCTTCTCCTCTGAAACTGCCTAGCCAAATGAACCGAAACTTGGTAGGAAGCATCTACATGTATGGAAGGTTGTGTATTAAGTTTCCTCAAAGCAGAATGAAAGGTGAGCGACACAAGCTCAGCCCACTGAGCCTCTAGTTAGCTCACCTGGCCTTTAGGCCATGTGAGCTATTGTCATCACTTTTTGTCCGTCGTCTGTCGTCCGTTGTCCGTCGTCCGTCCGTCAACATTTCACATTTTAATCTTCTCCTCAGAAACCACTGGACCAATTGCAACCAAACTGTGGTGGAATGGTCCTTGGATGGCCCCCTTTCAAAATTGTGTCCGGTGATCCCGACTTCCAACCAAGATGGCCGCCAAGCTAAAAATAGAAAAAAGGGGGGGATGAAATTTTAATTGTCCATTGCTGCTTTAGTGTAAGTCAAAATGAGCTCAAATTTTAACTGCAGCTACATGGCAAGGAGTAGTTTAACATATATTCCGGTTTTTCCATGAAATTTTTCTTTCAGCCGATATATACCGATTATGCAAATTAGGCATATTTTGATAAAAGATCACATTTAAATCTTCTCCTCTGAAACCGCTGAACCAAATTAAACCAAACCTGGCAGGAATGGTCCCTGGGTGGGTCCCTTTCAAAATTGTGTCCGACAGCCCTGCCCTCCATTCAAGATGGCCACTGTTACTAAAAATAGAAATTTCTTCAAATGGCCAAAACTGCTCTATTTTAAGCCAGAATGTGCCCAAATTTGAACTGTGTAAGCATAATGATGAGCTTTTTAGCATATATTACAGGATTTTTTATGAACTTTGAACTTTTGCCGATTTTGACCGATTATGCAAATTAGAAAAAAGGGAGGATGAAATTTAAAAAAAATCTTCTCCTCTGAAACTACTGAGCCAATCTCAACCAAACTTTGCTGAAATGATTCTTGGATGGCCCCCTTCCAAAATTGTGTCCGGTTATCCCGACTTCCAACCAAGATGGCCGCCATGCTCAAAATAGAAAAAAGGGGGGATGAAATTTTAATTGTCCATTGCTGCTTTAGTGTAAGTCAAAATGAGCTGAAATTTTAACTGCAGCTACATGGCAAGAAGTAGTTTAGCATATATTCCAGGTTTTTCTGTGAAATTTTTCTTTCAGCCGAGGTATACCGATTATGCAAATTAGGCATATTTTGATAAAAGATCGCATTTAAATCTTCTCCTCTGAAACCGCTGAACCAAATTAAACCAAACCTGGCAGGGATGGTCCCTGGGTGGTTCCCTTTCAAAAATGTGTCCGACAGCCCCGCCCTCCATTCAAGATGGCTGCTGTTACTAAAAATAGAAATTTCTTCAATTGTCCATTGCTGCTTTAGTATAAGTCAAAATGAGCTCAAATTTGAACTGCAGCTACATGGCAAGGAGTAGTTTAGCATATGTTCGGGTTTTTTTTTTAATTTTTCTTTCAGCCGATTTATACCGATTATTCAAATTAGGCATATTTTGATAAAAGATCACATTTAAATCTTCTCCTCTGAAACCGCTGAACCAAATTTGTGTCTGGTGGTCCCGCCCTCTGACCAAGATGGCTGCACAACTGTACTTAGTTTAACATAGGACCCTATGGGAAATTCACATAAAAACCATCTTGTCTGGAACCAGTAGCTCAATTAAAACCAAACTTTGATGGAATAGTCATTGGATGGTCCTCTTCCAAAATGGTGTCCGGCAGTTGCGCTCTCCTGCCAAGATGGCCGCCACAGTGCAGTTGCGTTGTTATTGAAAGCAGTTTTGATCCAGGTGAGCGATTACAGGCTCCTGGGAGCCTCTGGTTTTTCAATACTCATGTATATGAAGCTCACATGTTCCTGAACTTTGACCTATACAGGGTTTGATTTTCAATATTTTATTCTAACTTGTTGATTGCATCTTTATTAAAAACGTTAAGCACTATGTTTGATTTGTAAAAGCTGTAGTGGGGAAAGAAAAATTAAAATTTCTGCAAGTTCTTTGAAAGTCTCACAGATTTTCCCTCACTTCGCCCACAAGTCAACTGAAAGAGAAGTAATGTTGCCCTGTTTTTACAGTGTTGTGAGCAATTTGCTTAAATTGCAGATTTTATATCTGAGTAGACTTCCATTAACTCTTGTTATCTTATCTGTATTTTAAGAGTTGAAATTGTACATGATGTGAATTGTTATTAATTGTTGATCAAATTAAGACCACAATATTTGTACAAGTTTGTATTATATATGATAATACTATAGGTTAATTTTTAAAATTGATTAAATGGAAATAAGAGCTGCATTCTAAAAGTTTCAGAGGCTGAATATGGCCAAGTTTCAAATTGTCATGCAATTCTAACACAGTGACTTATTATTGTATTCACATTGATTTTGTTATGTAGGTTCTGGATTATATCTATTGGCAAAATCCTCATCTTTAAAGTACTAATCTTGTTTCTCTCATATCACCAAAGTGTCTGGTTAATGGACCTACCCAGGACCATCGTAATAGCATTATAGACCCCTGGGCAAAGCAGTGTACTGGGGACCTTACCAACGCAACCACTCACAGGAATAAAACTGTTAATGTTGATAAAATTAAGCATATATTAATTATATTGGTATTTCCAACAATATCAGTGTTTAAACATTAAAAAAACATGCTGTACATAATATACATAGATTAGTGCATACATTAAGATGGCACTGGACATACCATGTTATACAATTCATTATATTTTATTTCATTCCACTTAAGCATCAAGTTAATAGACCTGCTATTTATAGGATTTTTCTTCTATTTTCAGACCACTTATTCCACCCAAGCATCAGGTTGAATATGACAAGTTAGCTCCACCTCCTGCTGGACAAAAGTTACGTGTCATTAACTTAAGGAGACGTCAAAATGAAAGTCTTGGATTTGCAGTTAGGGGAGGTAGCTCTACAAAATAATCATACCCTTTCAATAAAGATACAATAGCCCCCCCTCTTATATGACCTCTACCACCAAAGGTCACCTCTTTTTTGAGGCCAAATTTGAGTTTGTAAAATACTACTAAGATGTCCCCTCAAGATCAGGGACCACCCTCTTATAAGGCCATTTTTTCCTTGCAGAAGGCGTGGCTTTATAAGAGGGGGACTACTGTATTGGGTGGTATTCTGGTTTTAATGTCAACTGTCCGCCCTGTCTGTAGACTAGGTCATTTACTGTATATAACGTTAAATGGAGTGGAAGAATGTAACTGTCCTTAATATTTTGCATACTAGTTATATAACATAATGAGAATTTTTTTTTTTTATTGATCCTTGATTAATTTTGAAACCATAGCAACTGCCACAGTGATGTTATGGTTAGCATGTTCACTTGAGAATCAAAATAATGTGTCTATTAATGTTGTTTCAGTGAGCTAGCACTATAAAAATTATAAGCATGTTGGTTTAGTACAAGCAGACATCATCATCATCATCTCATTGACTGTAACTTGTTCTTGCCATGATAAACCTGAAAAAGTACTTCTTTGGCATTAAACAACAATCACTCACTCACTAAAACCACAGACCATCAAACCTATTTAAACAGGGATGATTTTTTTTCAGTTATTTAACTGATTTCAGCTATTTTTCTCTGGAGAGAAATTGCCGAAAGTAGTTGGAAACAGTCAGAACAGGTCAAAAGTAGATCATTTGAAAGGGGGTGTAGATGGTTTCAGCTATTTGATCATTGATTTTCAGTTATTTTATTTTCTAACCATAATCATCCTTGTTTAAAATCCTTACAAAAAATAGTTATAGAATCTGTAGATGTCAACTATTTAACTGGATTCTTTGTAGACATAATTTTATTTTAGAAATTAAAGAATTGGTAATATGTCTTTCTAGGATTTGAACATGGTATTGGAGTGTTTGTTTCTCAGGTCACATCAGGATCACAAGCTGACTTACAAGGATTGAAGGTAGGGATATTTCTTAGGTCACAACATGCTCACAAGCTGAGATGTATACATATATATATATACATGTACAGTGGAACCTGTCAAAATCTGACACACCAAGTGACCAGGGAAATGTGTCAGATTGTACAGCATGTCAGAAAACTCAGGTTTTATTTTAGTTAACAGAAATACTTGGGAACCATAAATTTTTGTCAGATGTCATAGGGTGTCGGAAAACTCGGGTGTCGGATTCCACTGTATATTTTTGTATGCTGTATCATTTTCGATCCAACACAAAAGTAAAGAGGATTGTGATGTGTGGGTTCGAACCCTGCTGAGGGAACAGAAATACAAAAATGTTGTCAGCGAAAAAATCTATCTCAATCACTGTTGGATTGAATGTTCAGGATTCTGTGGAATAGAGGGTAGATATATTGTATGGTTGTCACTTGCTTGAGGTGATTATAGATACTGTCATTACAGGTAATTCTATTTATCCTGCAATGACAGCATTTACCGACCAATATAGCCTGCTCAATATTTTTTTTGATATTGGTCAGTTATAAATAGAGCATACAAATGTAAAACGGGGCACATCGGGGGATATTGTTTTCAAATACATACACAAAATTATTTCAAATACTTTTATCATCGTCCAGTAAACGTTTATTTACGATTTAAAATTGCAGGATAAATACAATACATGTGCACTCTCGAAGCATATAGGTAAATATGTGTATTCGGCGCGAAACGCAGGAAAAGGCTCCCCCGTTTCTAACCCTCATACACATATTACCTATATGCTTCGTCAGTGCACAAGTATTGTATATGAATAACACAGATGTGCGTCAATTACCCTCCAGCATTGTACATAAAAATCCATACCAAACTTAATTACATAATGTTAGATCAAGTTATGATTAACCTTGCCTGTGCTGGATTCGAACTTACAACTTCAGTTTTAATAGGCACTGATTGCATAGGTAGTTGTAAATCCAACTAACATGCGATCACAACCACGACGGCCTCCAGTTAAATAGAAAAACGTTTGAACTTTCATGATAAATAATGCAGCCAATCATGTTCAACACTACAACCCAATGTTAAATTACTTGAATTCAAGGTAGCAATTGAGATCAACAATATCGTATTAATGAAACAAAAAGAATAAGATAAGTAAAATGAACTGTTATCTGAAAACATGAACATTAAAAATAAAATTAGTAAAAACATGCTTCAACCTTAGTGACTGTTTTGCATGAGAAACATACATAAGGTAAAACTGTGTTCAGAATTAATTTTATCATCACATTTTATTGGATCTTTTTATGTATAAATCCTTAATTGTTGATAAAAAGAAATAAAGATGTATATAATTCAGTACCTGTTAGCATGCAATCATATTTCACAAAATTTATTATTCATTACAAATTTAGCTGGCAGATTGAAATATCACTTTGAGGACAAAAGAAATTATTTTTCTCACTTTTGAGACAGACCAGTTCCTATTTTTAGCGATGTGAGATTTTTTTATCTTGCACTAGTGCGAGACAAAAAAATCGTGTGCGTTTTACCGGCAAATGCATGCTGTACAGTTTATGTCAACTGTCCCCCCCAATTCTCCATGCTTTTCCTTTTTGAAATAAACAATTCACTGTATATAAGTTTTCAATCTTTTATAAACATGCAAATCCTAACAATCAGCCATATTATTCTGTTCCAGTCAATGTTTGTTTACTTTGAGTAAATAATAGAGTGCTCTCCCTTGTTAGTAACTAACGTAAAGAAAGAAATTACCTCCCTTTGACCAAATTCAAATATTTTTTTTACAGGTATTTATCGCTGTTGTAGTAACATTGATAATATATTTATTAAATACATTGTATTTTATTATGAAATACATTTAAAATACTGCCAAGACATGGATGCATATCGATAAATCAAATATTTACTTTAGCAATGGAAAAAAAATTGCGGGAAAACGCTCCATGGAATGTAAACAAAACAATTAGGTGTTTAGTGAGAAATAAAATCAAACACCGGAAAAAGTACAAGATAGTAAAATCTCCGACACCCTTGGGTAAGATTTCCCTATCTTGTACTCCCCCCGGTGTTAGATTCTATATGTCTTTAATACTTTTTAGCCAAAAGTTTTAAAATGACATTGTCGACCTTCAAAATAATTACGGTTCTACTGTATTTGTTGCATTTAAAGGCCTTTTAGGGTCATACATTTTATATCACCTGCATTGTACAGTCTACATATAGGGGCCATCGTGGTCATGATCGTATGGTAGCTGGATTTACAACTGCCTGTGCAATCAGTGCCTATCACCACTAAAGTTGTGAGTTTGAATCCTGCTCATGGTGTGGTATTATTTAATAAAGTTTGTCAGTGACTTGCGGTAATTCAATGGTTTTCTCTCTGTACTCTGGTTTCCTCCCCCCTATAAAACTGACCGCCACGATATAACTAAATTATAGTTGAAAGTGGCGTTAAACACCATAAACCAAACTCCTAACCCTTAACATATAGTGATCCCTCTGCTGGTGTCATCCATGTCATTCTGTTAACTAATAACTACTCTTGCCATACTACATTAAATTTAACAAAATTTTGCCACACAACTTGTAACAACTAACTAATTTTTTTACCTTAAACTGTTTCACATGTTAGTGGGTAAGAGTTGATCACTGTTTCACATGTTAGTGGGTAAGAGTTGATCACTGTTTCACATGTTAGTGGGTAAGAGTTGATCACTGTTTCACATGTTATTGGGTAATAGTTGATCACTGTTTCACATGTTAGTGGGTAAGAGTTGATCACTGTTTCACATGTTACTGGGTAAGAGTTGATCACTGTTTCACATGTTAGTGTGTAAGAGTTGATCACTGTTTCACATGTTAGTGGGTAAGAGTTGATCACTGTTTCACATGTTAGTGGGTAAGAGTTGATCACTGTTTCACATGTTAGTGGGTAAGAGTTGATCACTGTTTCACATGTTAGTGGGTAAGAGTTGATCACTGTTTCACATGTTAGTGGGTAAGAGTTGATCACTGTATCACATGTTAGTGGGTAAGAGTTGATCACTGTTTCACATGTTAGTGTGTAAGAGTTGATCACTGTTTCATATGTTACTGGGTAAGAGTTGATCACTGTTTCACATGTTAGTGAGTAAGAGTTGATCACATGTCTTGTGGTGGATTATTAGTCCCAGAGGGTATCATCCTGATCCACCCAGTAGTCATTGTTTCGGCACTGACATGGTTTATTAGATCTATTTTTTTTAGAATTAAGTTCCTAAGTATTTGTTATTTATCAATAATAAGGTCAATCTCCGTCAGACATAGGTGACCTTAGTTGATGTTGGCTATCATGTGACCTTAGTTGATGTTGGCTATCATGTGACCTTAGTTGATGTTGGCTATCATGTGACCTTAGTTGATGTTGGCTATCATGTGACCTTAGTTGATGTTGGCTATCATGTGACCTTAGTTGATGTTGGCTATCATGTGACCTTAGTTGATGTTGGCTATCATGTGACCTTAGTTGATGTTGGCTATCATGTGACCTTAGTTGATGTTGGCTATCATGTGACCTTAGTTGATGTTGGCTATCATGTGACCTTAGTTGATGTTGGCTATCATGTGACCTTAGTTGATGTTGGCTATCATGTGACCTTAGTTGATGTTGGCTATCATGTGACCTTAGTTGATGTTGGCTATCATGTGACCTTAGTTGATGTTGGCTATCATGTGACCTTAGTTGATGTTGGCTATCATGTTTAGGCTCTTTAGTTTACTTGCTCCCAAAGACTTATATTATTTGGCTTTCCAATCTATGGATTATTATTATGAGCATACTTGATTATGGTAATTTCAGAAATATGTCTGTTAGGATACATTGTATGTACATGTTCATTATCTAATAGATTTGAAATTTATGTTATAGGTTGGAGATGAGATAGTGAGAGTAAACGGATTCACCATCGCCGAGGCCATCCATGAAGAAGTATTAAACCTCATCAAAAGTTATGTTGAAATAGAATTAAAAGTTACAAGTAAGTAGTGTCTTGTTTATAGTTTTTCGTGCATGAGTTTACAGTGAAATCATTATCTTTTGGTGCTTAATTACAACAGTGTGTTAATTTAAAGAACAATTTGTGTGTTCACTGTTAGCAATTAACTATGCTGTTATAAATTAACAGTACTATTAGCAATTAACAGTACTGTTAGCAACTAACAATGCTTTTACCAATTAACAATACTGTTAGCAATTAACAATACTGAAAACAATTAACAATACTGATAGCAATTAACAATACTGTTAACATTTAGCAATACTGTTAGCAAATAACAATATTGTTAGCAATTAACAATATTGTTAGCAATTAACAATATTGTTAGCAATTAACAATACTGAGAACCATTAACAATACTGAGAGCCATTAACAATATTGTTAGCAATTAACAATACTGAGAGGCATTAACAATATTGTTAGCAATTAACAATACTGAGAGCCATTAACAATATTGTTAGCAATTAACAATACTGAGAGCCATTAACAATATTGTTAGCAATTAACAATATTGTTAGCAATTAACAATACTGAGAACCATTAACAATACTGAGAGCAATTAACAATATTGTTAGCAATTAACAATACTGAGAGGCATTAACAATACTGAGAGTCATTAACAATATTGTTAGCAATTAACAATACTGAGAGCCATTAACAATACTGAGAGCCATTAACAATATTGTTAGCAATTAACAATATTGTTAGCAATTAACAATACTGAGAGCCATTAACAATATTGTTAGCAATTAACAATACTGAGAGCCATTAACAATATTGTTAGCAATTAACAATACTGAGAGCCATTAACAATATTGTTAGCAATTAACAATACTGAGAGGCATTAACAATATTGTTAGCAATTAACAATACTGAGAACAATTAACAATACTGAGAGCAATTAACAATATTGTTAGCAATTAACAATACTGAGAGCCATTAACAATATTGTTAGCAATTAACAATACTGAGAGCCATTAACAATATTGTTAGCAATTAACAATACTGAGAGCCATTAACAATATTGTTAGCAATTAACAATACTGAGAGCCATTAACAATACTGAGAGCCATTAACAATATTGTTAGCAATTAACAATACTGAGAGCCATTAACAATATTGAGAGTCATTAACAATATTGTTAGCAATTAACAATACTGAGAGCCATTAACAATACTGAGAGCCATTAACAATATTGTTAGCAATTAACAATATTGTTAGCAATTAACAATACTGAGAGCCATTAACAATATTGTTAGCAATTAACAATACTGAGAGCCATTAACAATATTGTTAGCAATTAACAATATTGTTAGCAATTAACAATACTGAGAGCCATTAACAATATTGTTAGCAATTAACAATACTGAGAGCCATTAACAATATTGTTAGCAATTAACAATATTGTTAGCAATTAACAATACTGAGAGCCATTAACAATATTGTTAGCAATTAATAATACTGTCAACTCTTAGCAAACATACTGAGTTAAAGCAACATTATAAGACCCATAATAGTATTTCCAAGTTACAAACATACTGAGTTAAAGCAATATTATAAGACCCATAATAGTATGTCCAAGTTACAAACATACTGAGTTAAAGCAACATTATAAGACCCATAATAGTATGTCCAAGTTACAAACATACTGAGTTAAAGCAACATTATAAGACCCATAATAGTATGTCCAAGTTACAAACATACTGAGTTAAAGCAACATTATAAGACCCATAATAGTATGTCCAAGTTACAAACATACTGAGTTAAAGCAACATTATAAGACCCATAATAGTATGTCCAAGTTACAAACATACTGAGTTAAAGCAACATTATAAGACCCATAATAGTATGTCCAAGTTACAAACATACTGAGTTAAAGCAACATTATAAGACCCATAATAGTATGTCCAAGTTAAAAATCTGGTAGATAGATCAACTGATCAAAGAAAGGATATGTGAACTTTTTCCATCACTTAAAAAAACCAATATTTTCTGCACATGTACCAAAAAAATCTGTTTTTCTCTTCCAGATATAGGAATGCTTCCCATAAAAGAGTAAGTATGACAATGAGAAGACACTTTTTGTTCTTATCTCATCAATGTTGATAGCTTTCTAAGCATTACACACAATTAAAGTCAGGAATTTGAGGCTATTGAACAAATATGGTTATGAGTCAGTTGTACATTGTTGTAAGTGTTAAAACATTACTCCTCAATACAGAATGATGCAACAATTTTAATGATCAAGGTGATAAGAAAGTCTACTTTTAGAGAATGACATAATTTATTATTTCAATGAATCTTTTTATTTATTTTTTGAGAGAGTCTGCTTGCTACCATTCATAGTCATATTAGCATTTGTTTAGATATGAATCTTCCAGAGATAAGGCAAGATAGCAATAAAACAGAACTTCTGTAACCAGAATAAACAAATAAAATGAAAAAAATAAAATTACTGCTTTGTTAAATTTTAACATCATTGTAGTTTATATATCCAGTATCTCCTATTCATAGCATGTTTAGCGTAATATTTTTGATCACAATTGTGTTTAAATTAAAAAAATATTATATATATATGAAATTTCTGCCAATTTCCTTTTGACAGACAGTAACGACAGAAAATAACAACTTAAACATATTTTTGATGTTTTGATCTTAGGAGAAACAAATTCTTCATCTGGAATATCATATTTCTCCACTCTAGATAGATAAGTGTTTTATCTTGCACTGGTTCTATTGCATTGACTGGATACATTTTTGTTGTATGCGGTCACTGACCAAAATATAGCTTTTCTGGTACCTGATTCCTGTTGAGCAACAGAAAGAAACGGTAACAGTATAAGCGCTGACGTCACAGATGACGCCTTTGAAAACATTTAGAACGACGCTTGTTTCAGCTATTTTCAGACAATTTGACAGTTGTTTTTGACCTTTTGATATTACAGGATAAACACAATATACGTACATTGTCATTAAAAATAACATTTATTTGCATTCGCTTCGAAACAGGCTAGAAAAGCTCACCAAAGGCTTGACTTTCTACCTGTATATTTTCCGACAATGTACGGATATTGTCTATATAATTTTCAAAAATCTTGAGTGAAGAAATATCGTAATCCACTGGTATCAGAAGGAGAATCTATATTTATAATCCTACTACATATAATTTGTTTTACAGTAAAGCAGATGATGAAGTGACGTGGACGTATGTAGAGAGATCTGCTATAAATAGAAGATCAGTAAGTTTAATAGCAATACAATTAATTAATAGCATCCAACAACATCCTTTATTGTGTTAGTTCAGAGTTCACTGTCAGTTCAGAGTTCAATGTCACTTACCTTATGACTACAAGTTTCGTACTCATATTGAAAATTGTCCAATCAGAATGCTATATTCATGGTGTAGGAGGTTTTGATTGGATATTTGTTTAGTATTAGTACAAAACTCATACTCTAAAGTTTGATAACAGTAAGACCTGGAGTTTGATAACAGTAAGGCCTGGTCTTATGGTCACAAAACTTGTGAGTATGAATTTCGTACTCGATTCGAAAAAATTGTAATTATTGATATGTTCTGTTGGCTGTTTTACAAGTATGAATGCAGAAACTGTGTTCAAATGTTTTATGACCTGAAGCCCCATGTAACCTTTCATTGATATTTGGAAGCTCTCTACCACCTTGATGAAACATATATGCTGATCAATTACTCATGTTGATAAATTGGTTATTTATCAAATGCTTTTGAATGCACATAAAAAAAAAAGAAAAAAAAAAAGACTTTTATAAAAAAATTATGTGATCACCGAAACAAAATGTTTACATGAAAGATCCATTAATTTTTACTGTATGAATGTGTTGTTTACTATGACAGTCTCTTCGTTAGTGCATTCAACATTTAATTTTTTTTTACAGAAATATGGTGGAAAGAAATTTCATAACCAACCAGATAAAGAAGGGGAGGAAGTAAAAGTGTTTATTAACCTTAGAACAGCCCCTTCACTAGGATGCAGGTAATTAACTACATACATTGAATAGAAATTGTTTGTAAAGTCTAAGTTAAATAAACTTAATACTATCATATAGATTTCACCTGAGTTTTATGTATAAAGTTTATGCAAAACAGCTTTGTCACAGAATTTGATGTAAGAAGAGTTTGTATACCACTGTATTAACTAAGGTTACCAGAAATAAAGATATAAGATGTCATTTTCACATGAAGAAAACTATTTATATTTTAAATTATTTTACTTAAACAAATGGTTCTCCAATCTGACAGAAATGTCTTGTTGTTAGAGACATTTTGCAGTAAAAGATAAAATCAATAAAATAGGTTAGAGATTACAGGAATAAAATAGGTTAGAGATTACAGGAATAAAATAGGTTAGAGATTACAGGAATAAAAGTGTTCTTCCTTTACTTTACTTTATGTCTAAGTGTATAATTGGATAGTATCTCATGTTCGTTTACATCAATATTCATTCTTACTAGATTTTTACAACCTAATTTTGCAATTCCATCATCTGTTTTGCTGGTGGCAATCAAAATGGCCACACATAAACACATTCCAGTGACAAATTTTTGCCAACATGAATTATACATTGTTATTAATTTGTTATCATGAATAGAACTGAAATCCTTCTTTTTAATATTAAGCAGCAACCAGTTAGTCAATCAAATCAATGATTATTTGGAAGTATTTCAAAGATTTAATATTTTGTTTGTACGTGTACGTTAGTTAGAGAGATTTCAGGCTATTCCAAAAACACAGTTTAAAAAATAAGTCAGAAACATGTATCAGTTTTTAAGTATAATTATTTTTGTTTGTAATTTCAGTATCATAAGTGGACCCAGACATTTCCCAGGAATTTATGTAGAAGAGGTCAAGCAAAATAGCTTAGCAGAGAAAGTAGGCATGGAAGCTGGTGACCAGATACTTAAAGTTAATGATACTAGTTTTATAGATACAACACATAATGAGGTAAGGAAAAGGGAAAAACATTTACAATACTAAAGAGAAATTATTACCCATTAGCCACAGTGGCTAATAAAAAAAGATGTCTACCGCTAATACAGAATGGCCAAAAGTAAAAACATTTACAATACCAAAGAGGTAATTAGTAGTCATAAAATGAAGATGGACAGACAATACAATGACCAAAAGTAAAATAAAAGACTAACAATGGTCCTAAAAACACCTGGCAGAAAACTAAAGATTTAAGGAACATGAACCTCAATAAAAAATTAAAAAAAAGCCAAGGGTGATTTTATGTGCTGTGGCAGAACTCATTTGAACTACAATGAATCATTTTTAACCAGAATCCTGAATAAACCAGAGTTCTGTGAAAATTGAATATTAAATTTAGCCGCTAATGTTTGAAATCTTTTCAAGCTTGTCTCTTAATTACTCTGGATTGACAAAATTTTAAACTCCCCATACAATACAACATTATGTGATAAAGTTTGTCAATGACTTGTTTTCTTCAGGGACTCCGGTTTCCTCCACAAATAAAACTGACGTCTACGATATAACTGAAATATTGTTGACAGTGGCATTAAACACTATAAACCTAACCTTAAACTCTTCGTATAGTTCCAATTTTTCATTATTTTACTTTTACTGGATAAAAGACATTTTATACAAGACGAGACAGATAATGCAAGTGGTACATACATGTATTTAAACAAAGATCTTCAATGGTTTTGGTTATTTAACTTCACTAAGTAAATGCAAAGTAGTTTAAACTTAATTTTGCTACAAGTTTAAAACTATTTACAAATGAAATCCAAAAGGAAAAGATTGATTGATTGATTGGTGTTTTACACAGTATTTCAGCTATATCGTGCCTTGAATCTCTTGGTTTTTACCAATGTCACTGATGAAAAAGATATTATATTTATTTAGATATACAGTTTTTGTTTATGTATTATGTTTGAATTATTAAACAGCATCTTTGGAACCGCATTGGTGGTGTAATGGTTAGCGTGCTCGCCTCGAGTGCGATAGACGGGAGTTCGAGCCCTTGTTGGGTCAAACCAAAAGCTATAGAATTGGTATTTGTTGCTTCTCCGCTAAGCATGCAGCATTAAGGAGAAAGAGCAAAGACTGGTTGGCTCGGAATCAGAATAATATATCCGAGTGGAGCGACATGTCAATCTGCGGACTGTTGTTTCAGTGAGCTAGCACTAGAAAAAGCCAACTCAGCATGTTGGTCTATTACAAAGCGGACTTCATCATGATCTCATTGAAAATTAACTTGTTCTCGCCATGATATAGCTGAAAAATTGCTGAATTGGCTTTAAACAGCAATCACTCACTCACTCAGCTTTTTCGGTGTAATAGTTTGTATGTTTGCATCAAGTATAGAGGATCGTAGGTTTGAGCACACGACGGGTCAAATGGAAGACTATAACATTGTTATTTGTTGCTTCTCTGCTAAGCAACATTTAGGAGTAAGAGCAAAGACTGGTTGGCTCAGGATAAAGAGTCAGAGTGGAGCAACATGCCTACTAGTAGACTGTTGTTTCAGTGAGCTAGCATGATAACAACTTTGAACTTAGCATGCTGTTCTATTACAAATTAAACATCATCATCATCTCATCTAAATCTAACTTGTTCTTTTAATGATATTATCTGAAAAATAGCTCACTTGGTGTTAAATAACAATCATTCATTATCTCATATGTTTGTTTTAGTAACAGGCAGTGGTAGAAATAACAATCATTCACTCTCTCATATGTTTGTTTTATTAACAGGCAGTGGTAGCATTGAAAAGCAGTAAAGAGTTGTCAGTATTGTTAAGAAAACATGTGGTAGGTATAAAGTTTGTTCTTGACTACTTCAGACATTTTGTACATGTAATGAAGTCTTTCCTTTTAATTATGGAAGACTATATAGCTGAAATATTGTTGAATGTGGCGTCTGATGGTCAATAATTCAACTAATATCAAGAAAATGAACAACTAACTCTGACCTGAATTTACTGAACACAAAAAGACCAGGAAATATGTGAATGGAAATCCAGAAACTAGCTTGGGATGGGGACAAAAATGTGGTTAAAGTGGCAAATGGGACTCCAACCTTCTCCCTCTTGATAATTGGATCTCAAATAGCAATTCAGATACAGGTATACAAAAGACAACCAATAGCCTGCACAGATTTACTTCCATTTAATATAACATTGTACACACATATTAACAGAAAATACAGGTATTTTCCATCATATCAGTTTAAGAAGATGGAATTTTTTTTTAAATAAGGTCTATAGTAATGCTGTATTTGGTTTGGTTTACACATTAAATGACACTTGCAGAATATATCACACCTTATATCATATAAACATTAGGTTATGTTCTGTTTTAAGGGCATTCCACTAATCCAAGCTGGTAGTTCAAACATCAGTCGACAAAACAGTAAAACATCTGCTCCTTCCTCACCTCCAGTACAAGACAATAACAGATTCGCAGCAAATGACAGGTCAGCAGTAAATGATAAGTACATTGATGATTTGGAGGCAGAGTTTGATGGCTTTGATGATGAAAATACTGTTGTCATGGAAATGAAAATTTGATTTATAAAAGAATAGTTTCAATCAATAATAACCTAGTCAGATGTGTGCTTTATATCAAAATCTAGTCTTTAGTAAAGAAAGATATATTATTATATGTTAAGCATTTAGAACAAATCTTGCCAGTTACATTCAATTATATTTTAAAGATTTTTAGTTCACCTGGACCATTGCCATCACTTGGCGTCCGTCGTCTGTCGTCTGTAAACTTTTCACATTTCAAGCTTCTTCTCCGAAACCACTTGGCCGATTGGAACCGAACTTAGCAGGAATGTTGCTTGGATGGTCCTCTACAAAGTTACTGTTTTTCGTTCCAGTCGGATATTCAATATGGCTGCCAGGGCCAATAATATGCTCTGATTGGCTGAAATTTCAAAGATCTTCTTCTCTGAAACTAATGAACTGACTGAACCCAAACTGTAAAGGAATGATCATTGGAATGTCCTTTACCAAGTTACTGTTTTTTATGCCGATCGGAAATCCAAGATGGCCGCCATCGCAGGACATAGATTAACATTGGACCCTATGGGAAAATGTTCAAATGCCTTCTTCTCAGAAACTACAAATATGATTAAAGCCAAACTGTACATGAATGTTCATTGGATGGTCCTCTACAATCTTAAGGTTTTTTGTTCCGATATGAAATTCAAAATGGCGGCTACGGCAGGACTTAGTTTAACATTGGACCCTATGGGAAAATGTTTCAAAATGCTTCTTCTCTGAAACCACTTGGACAGTTGAAACCAAACTGCCCAGGAATGATCATTGGAAGGTCCTCTACAAATTTTCTGTTTTTTATGCCGGTCGGAAATCCAAGATGGCCGCCACCGCAGGACATAGATTAACATTGGACCCTATGGGAAAATGTTCAAATGCCTTCTCAGAAACTACAAATATTATTAAAGCCAAACTGTACATGAATGTTCATTGGATGGTCCTCTACAATCTTAAGGTTTTTTGTTCCGATATGAAATTCAAAATGGCGGCTACGGCAGGACTTAGTTTAACATTGGACCCTATGGGAAAAATGTTTCAAAATGCTTCTTCTCTGAAACCACTTGGACAGTTGAAACCAAACTGCCCAGGAATGATCATTGGAAGGTCCTCTACAAATAATCTGTTTTTTATGCCGGTCGGAAATCCAAGATGGCCGCCACCGCAGGACATAGATTAACATTGGACCCTATGGGAAAATATTCAAATGCCTTCTACTCAGAAACTACAAATATGATTAAAGCCAAACTGTACATGAATGTTCATTGGATGGTCCTCTACAATCTTAAGGTTTTTTGTTCCGATATGAAATTCAAAATGGCGGCTACGGCAGGACTTAGTTTAACATTGGACCCTATGGGAAAAATGTTTCAAATGCTTCTTCTCTGAAACCACTTGGACAGTTGAAACCAAACTGCCCAGGAATGATCATTGGAAGGTCCTCTACAAATTTTCTGTTTTTTATGTCGGTCGGAAATCCAAGATGGCCGCCACCGCAGGACATAGATTAACATTGGACCCTATGGGAAAATATTCAAATGCCTTCTACTCAGAAACTACAAATATGATTAAAGCCAAACTGTACATGAATGTTCATTAGATGGTCCTCTACAAACTTTACGTTTTTTGTTCAGGTATGAAATTCAAAATGGCGGCTACGGCAGGACTTAGTTTAACATTGGACCCTATGGGAAAAATGTTTCAAAACGCTTCTTCTCTGAAACCACTTGGATAATTGAAACCAAACTGCCCAGGAATGATCATTGGAAGGTCCTCTACAAATTTTCTGTTTTTTATGCCGGTCGGGAATCCAAGATGGCCACCACCGCAGGACATAGATTAACATTGGACCCTATGGGAAAATATTCAAATGCCTTCTACTCAGAAACTACAAATATGATTAAAGCCAAACTGTACATGAATGTTCATTAGATGGTCCTCTACAAACTTTACGTTTTTTGTTCTGGTATGAAATTCAAAATGGCGGCTACGGCAGGACTTAGTTTAACATTGGACCCTATGGAAAAAATGTTTCAAAACGCTTCTTCTCTGAAACCACTTGGATAATTGAAACCAAACTGCCCAGGAATGATCATTGGAAGGTCTTCTACAAAGTTTCTGTTTTTTTATGCCGATCGGAAATTCAAGATGGCTGCCACCGCAGGACATAGATTAACATTGGACTCTATGGGAAAATGTTCAAATGCCTTCTTCTCAGAAACTACAAATATGATTAAAGCCAAACTGTACATGAATGTTCATTGGATGATCCTCTACAAATAATACGTTTTTTGTTCTGATATGAAATTCAAATGGCGGCCACGGCAGGACTTAGTTTAACATTGGACCCTATGGGAAAAATGTTTCAAAACGCTTCTTCTCTGAAACCACTAGAACAGTTGAAACCAAACTGCCCAGGAATGATCATTGGAAGGTCCTCTACAAAGTTTCTGTTTTTTTATGCCGATCGAAAATTCAAGATGGCCGCCACCGCAGGACATAGATTAACATTGGACCCTATGGGAAAATGTTCAAATGCCTTCTTCTCAGAAACTACAAATATGATTAAAGCCAAACTGTACATGAATGTTCATTGGATGATCCTCTACAAACGATACGTTTTTTGTTCCGATATGAAATTCAAAATGGCGGCTACGGCAGGACTTAGTTTAACATTGGACCCTATGGGAAAAATGTTTCAAAACGCTTCTTCTCTGAAACCACTTGGATAATTGAAACCAAACTGCCCAGGAATGATCATTGAAAGGTCCTTTACAAGGTGTGTGTTTTTTATGCCGATCGGAAATCCAAGATGGCCACCACCGCAGGACATAGATTAACATTGGACCCTATAGGAAAATGTTCAAATGCCTTCTTCTCAGAAACTACAAATATGATTAAAGCCAAACTGTACACGAATGTTCATTGAATGGTCCTCTACAAAATATACATTTTTTATTCTGATATGAAATTCAAAATGGCGGCTACGGCAGGACTTAGTTTAACATTGGACCCTATGGGAAAAATGTTTCAAAATGCTTCTTCTCTGAAACCACTTGGACAGTTGAAACCAAACTGCCCAGGAATGATCATTGGAAGGTCCTCTGTTTTTTATGCCGATCGGAAATCCAAGATGGCTGCCACCACAGGTCATAGTATTAACACAGAACCATATGGGGAAAATACAGAAATATATTCTTCTCTGAAGCTATTGCACTGATTGAACCTAAACTGTGCATCAATCATTGGAAGGTCCTTTACAAACTTTGTGTTTTTTATGTTGATCGTAATTCCAAGATGACGCAGGACATAGTTTTTACATAGGACCAATTGGTTTTTTTATTACCAGGTGAACGATACAGGCTCTTGAGAGCCTCTGGTTTATTTTAAAATGATGAGCATATGGCCCTTTCTTTCATAAAAATTGTTAACTACATTTTCTTAAGTTGTTGCAAAAATGGTATATGTAGATTTATGCTGTTATGTTTGTATAGAGGAGAATACTTGTATTTGTGGCATAAAAAACATTAAAATCATAAAGATGTACAATATAATATATTTAAAATCAATGCTATAATTTTGTTGAAGAAAATCAGGAAACTATTGATTTTTAAATAATTTTTTAATTGAATGTAAAATTTAATGTAATACCTACATTTGTGTTCAGTATACATGAGAGTTTGTTACAAGATTAGATACATTTTAAAACCATGTTCCATAATGATGACAGTAATCTGTCATAAATTCGGCTGAATTGTTGTTTCTCTATAGGTGATATATTAACTAGTTTTTGTTATATTTCATTGATTTTTGCTTTTTCTTGTTATTTTTTACTTTTGTCTTATAAAGACAGAAAGAGGTTATGCTTCAAAGGAGGAGATTAGCATACAAATTGTACGTGCTGGTAAAACTCCAATATATGTCCTATAAAGACAGAAGAATTTGGTCTAGTCATAAATGGATATTCAAAAGATAAATGTTAATTTTAATATTTAAAGTAAAATATTCACTTGTACTATTTTATGTTCCCATTTTATTAGAACTTTCTTTTAAAAAGATTATGAAATAACTTATATTTGTGGTAATATATGTTATTATTCTGTAAAACTGCAACAAATATGTTTTTTGTTTATTGAGATCATGAATTATTATTTGCATGATATTGATGCATGTTGCCATGGCATGATATTGATGCATGTTGCCATGGCATGATATTGATGCATGTTGCCATGGCATGGTTAAGTTTTTGCCATTAATTTGTTTCTCCTTATGATTGTTTCTAATAAAACTGTATTATTTTACTTATTTTGCTTGTTTTTCTTTTATGAGTTTCTTCTGTTTTTTAAACCAGCTAGATATATACATGTAGTTTGTTTGATTTCTTTAAAACCTGACATCCACACTATCCTGCATTTTGTTTCTTCTCTATAACTTAAGTTCCCCCTAAGCAGATCATTTGAAATTTTACAGAATGTCGGGAATTATGAAAGACAGTCCTACTTTGATTACGATATTGAAAACTTTTTCCATTCTTGAGTTATCTCCCTTAATTTTCCAAGAAATACAAATTTTGGTAACCTGTCAAAAACTTGACTTGTTCTTTAAATAAGGAAATCATTTGAAATTTATACACAATGTCAAGGACCATTAAAGGCTTGCCAAGGTCAATTTCAGTCTGGGCTACTTTTCTGTTGCTCAATAAACGGGTCAAGTTTGAATTTGGTGATTATTCTTTTTATGATCCCTAAATCAACAAATACCAGGTAACAAATTTTGGGTTTCCGTGCTGTAGCTTTAGTTTCCCGTTGCCAAATATTTTGAAATTTTTTATCAATCTTTTCTTACCACAATACACAACATAAAGTTTGAACTTTGTTAATACTCCTTTTATCATTCTAGAGTTATGAACCTGTTTATTTAAGCATAAAACTAGATCTTCTGTGTCATATGGACACATTGTTCCATTTTCACTGTTATGCTGTTCTCTCTAATTGTTTTTTTACCTTTGTCTTGAAAATTTATTTTTGTGATTACAGGTTTTTTTGTCAACAATTCATATCCACAACTGGTATTGAGTTTAATTATTATGCATATTTCTGAATTATCGTGGACACTAATCGTAGAATTTGAATTGTACATATTGATATAATATCTAGAAAAAGTTGACCATTTTCAGCAGGCTAATATGTACCTCACTACACTACTACAGTTCATACACAAGAACAAATTCCTGTCAATGGCCAGAAAGCAAATGAAAATATTTGATCTTACATAATGCAATACTTTCACAAAAAGATCTGTAGCAAAATTTGGTTTATAGCATGCCATTTAGGTATCATAATAGATTTAAATACCTCTTCTACTAGGACTGATGCATCAAATTTATTGCAACATGGTTGAACTAGGATATAATGATGTACCTTCTTCATCAAGTACAGAGAAACCTGTCTAAACTGCAACTTCTTGAGACCAACTTTTGTGTTCAGAATAGACAGGTGTTAGATTATACAGGTTAAATTAATGAAGATTTTCATCATTGGGACTTAATGTTAAAGTTCCATTTATACAGGATTATGATTTATTCAGGGTTTGGTTTAGACAGGTTTATACAGGATTATGGTTTATTCAGGGTTTGGTTTAGACAAGTTTCACTGTACTTTCTTTCACTGGTCAATTACTGTACCAAATGTATGGCTTAGTCATTAGCTTCCCCTAACTTCATTCAACTCTAGGTAGCCATTCTTATTATTCCTCTTTTCAACTTCTCATCTAGAACAACTGAATGAAGCATTTGCAGGAAAGGTCTTTAAATACAGACCATGTTAATAGTTCACCTGGACCAAAGGTCTATTTGAATGATTCTCGTATGCTTTTGGTCTGTCATCATCTGTCGTCCGTTTATCACATTTTCTCACCAACCACATGACCAAATGTAACCATGATTGGCAGAAGTGCTGCTAAAGTGGTCCAGTGGTCCTCAACATTATATATAATTTTTGTTCCATTTGGAAATTCAACATGTCTGCTATGGCTTATTATGCTGTTTGATTGGCTGAAGATTCAAATCTCTTCTACTCAGAAACCACATATGTGATGGAAATGTCACATTGTTGAAATGTTCCTTCCATTACCCTGTATAAAGTTTGTGCTTGATTTGTTGATTGGAAAACCAAGATGGCCACCACCATAGGACAAAGTTTTAACATAAGACCATATTGAAAAATGAATAAATATTTTTTCTTAGAAACTTCAAACTTGATTAAAATAAAGTTTTATATGAATAATCATTGGATAGTCCTTTGCAACATTTTTCATTTTTTTGTGTGGATTGGGAATCCAATATGGACACCAGTGCAGGAAACGTTTTAACATAGGAACATATGGATAATGAATATATAGTTTTTCTGAAAAAAAATTACAAACTTGATTAGAACCAAACTATACATGATTCAAATATTAGATGGTTCTTCAGAAAAATTTTGATATTTTTTTGTGAATCTGATATTCAAGATGGCTGCAACCTCAGCTACAAAAATTTTAACATAGAACCATATGGGAAACAAGATGTTTACAAAATTATCATTGGATAATCCTTTACCAATTATTGATTTTTTTGTTTTGATCTAAAATCCAAGATGGAAACTTATACAGAACAATGATTAACATAGAACCCTGCATGAATGATAAAAGGGGGTTTATTTTGCAAACCTTTTTTAACCCAAAAACTTCATGAATGACCAGGTGAGTGATACAAACTACATAAGGCGATCATCTAGTCATTATATTCTTCCTGGACAAATTTGAATGCATGATTCTGCTAATAATGGTCTGTGATTGACAGTGATTTCATGAATCTTGGTAAGAATGATGCTGTCAATCAATGAAATATTTTTTTAGCTCACCTTGCCAAAGGCAATGTGAGCTTTTGCCATCACTTGGCATCTGTCGACCGTTAACTTTTCACATTTTAATCTTCTCCTCTGAAACCCCTCAGCCAAAGGAAGTGAAACTTGGTAGGAAGCATCTATGGAAGATCCTCTCTAAATAATGCTCATTTTGTTCCGATCCATTAACAAACATGGCCACCATAGGCAATTCTTTTTTCTGATTGGCCAATTTTTAAAAATCTTCTCCTCTGAAACTGCTTTGCCAAATGAACCGAAACTTGGTAGGAAGCATCTATGGAAGGTCTTCTATGAAGATGGCTCATTTCGTCCTGATCTGTTTACAAACATGGCCACCACAGGCAATTCTTGTTTCTGATTGGTTGATTTCTAAAGAATCTTCTCCTCTGTAACCGCATGGCCAAATGAATCGAAATTTGGTAGGAAGCATCCTTAGAAGGTCCTCAATAAAGATTGCTCATTTATTTCCGATTCGATAACTAACATGGCCGCCACAGGCAATTCTTGTTTCTGATTGGTTGATTTCTAAAAAATCTTCTTCTCTAAAACCGCTTTGCCAAATGAATCAAGACTTGGTAGGAAACATCCTTGGAAGATCATCTACAAAGATTGTGCATTTAGTTCCCATCCGTTAATAAACATGGCTGCCACAGGCCATTCTTGTTTCTGATTGGTTCGATTTCTAAAAACCTCTGTAACTGCTTAGCCAAATGAACCGAAACTTGGTGGGAAGCACCTATGGAAGGTTCTGTATTAAGCTTCCTCAAAGCAGAATGAAAGGTGAGCGACACAGTCTCAGCCCACTGAGCCTCTAGTTTAAATGTTATTTTCGGTAACTTGTTGAAAAAGTGTTCTTCCTTTTTTGAATGAGCATAAATCCAAGGATCATACATGTACTCTAAAATTGTTCAATCAGAACACTTTAAACCTCCAATACAACATTCTAATTGGCTGTTTTTCGAGTACACATACAAAAATCATACTCAAAAGTTTTATGACGGTGAGGCCTGATACTTGATGAAGGCCAAGTCTATTATTTTCACAAATTTAATGGCCTTTTAAAATTGTGTATGTATGTAACAACAAACCATGGATTCAGAGCAACACAAATGTCAAAATGAAATAAATATAAAGACCAACAAAAGCAAAGAATTAAAGACACAGTCCCAAATGAAGAAAGGACTACAGTAATCACAATTCTAAAACCAGAAACCACATGTCACAATTCCAAACATGGAAGACACAACCCCAAGAGAGATCATCCCAACCTAAGAAAATAACCACATGATGTTTGGAATAGGACTGAAAACACACAAATCTTCATACATGTGCAATTTAATTTTAAAGAAACACAGATAAACTGCTGCTGATCAGTGGGAATTCTATGATTTTAGTCAGAAATCTCTAGGTGTGGTATGGCCACTGGTTAACCACACAATATTGACTTACATGACATGGCCATTGCGGTTTTCCCAGTTTTCCGGTTGTTGACTGATTTTGTCTGTTTGTTGGCTTATAAGTTTTGCCTTTCCCTTTGGAAGATTGCTCGGTGTTCGGTAATTTTGTTATTACCCTTATTTAGATAGTTATCTTAAAATAAAGGATATATATATATATATATATTTTACATACTATTCCATTTGAACACAAAATTAACAAAATTTCCTTATGATATGAGTCATTAATTTATAAGTTGCAAGAAATATTTATCATCTTGAGCACTCTTTTTGCTCATCGAAATTCTATATAGAACACATTGGAGAACCAACAAAATATTTTTATGTGTGACTTTATTTGTATAAAGAAACTCTTTAAATTTACCTTCTTGTATCTGCCTTTGTGCTTGATGTATCCCAATATACCAGTAAAAAGTTGTCAGCTTATTATAACTAAGGGACCGACCATTTAACTTGAAGGGGGGGGTTATGGTTTTTTGTTTCGTTCAGAATTTTTTTTTCAGACAACACAAGAGTTAGAATATTTACTTTTTTTGTAGCGCGAAGCCCGAATTTTTTTTCCAGAATGTAACATTACGTTATATGACAAAAACTCTGAATCACATTTTTTTTTTTCCCTCCACCAAAATCAGAATATTTTTTTCAGCAACATTGGGAATCAGAATATTTTTTTTAGAAAAAAACCATAACCCCCCCCTTCAAGTTAAATGGTCGGTCCCTAAGGTTCATCTCTCTCAGGCATAGGTAACCGTAGCCTATTTTGGCTCTTTGATTTACTTGCATTCTAATACATTTTTTTTGTACTTTAGAATTATTTGGCTTTCCAATCTTTTGACTATGAGCGTACCTGATGAAGATTATTCCAGAAATGTATTTATAGTATTCCTCATTTGACAATCATTCTTTTGTTAAAACTTCATTTTTTATTGAGAAATAAATAATATAATTCAATGTCCAAATTTGGGTCAAAATGTATATGTTGCCTTATTGTACTGTTTTGTTCCTCATCAAGAAACATGTTGCTTCTTTTCTTTCAGTTATTTACACACAGATGAAATTTCCAACTCAATAACACAGAAATCAGAAGACAACCATTTTAGTATGTCAGGTTTGAAACATTTTGCAAAGCATAAGTAATTAAATTAAAAAAAAATTAAATATTTTGTGCATATTATCTTTCAATTTGAAATTCTTTGAATTCTTTAATATTTTTAGATGCCAATTATTTGCATTTCGATAGAACATACATCACCAAATTGTAATTTAATTCAATTCAATTTGGTCATTTTTGAGGCTACCACGTTAAACATCTTAACAATCACACACTGCATGCTCTGTTGTTTAAACATATACATGTAATCTGGATGGCTGTGGTATAAATATAGCTTTATTTTAGACTACATGTGATCTTTCCCGTTTTCTGTGAGAGTCTCCTGTAAATTGAGACCAATGCCATGATTTGTCTTGAATGTTGAAACTCCTGTGTAAAGTGCATTCAGTCAGTTTCTATCATTTATCAATAATTTGTTTAATGAAGTGTTTTCATTGACAAATTAATTGCTCTACCCACCTCATTAAATTATTTATGTCATTTGTCAATTTTCTAAATGTATTGTATTTTACAGTTGTATGCAATTCTTTATTTATATTTATATATATAGGTATAAGGGCCCGGGTGGCTCAATGAGTTAGGTAGTTGGATTACCTAACAACTCATACAAGCCTATCACCAATACGGCGTGGGTTCGCGCCTGGCTTTGTAAATTACAAAAAAGGTTGCACTCGACTTGTAGCCACAAGTGATAATGTTTACCAGTTGCTTGCCCATGGTCGGTGGTTCTCTCCGGGTACTCTGGCTTCTTCCACCACTAAAACTGGTCGCCATGATATAGCTGAAATATTGCTGAAAGTGGCGTTAAAACACCAAAGATCACAAATTATTATTTTTTTATGCAGATATTGTTTCGTCATATTCATTGAGAAGTAGAGAAGAAAGAATATCAGAAAGTAAATACAATATTAACGAAAAAGAAGAAGAAGACATTATACAAATAGGTATGATAAATATAGAATAATGTCAGTTTTTTAGGTCGAGACAGACATTATCACTAGTATAACAGCAAGTCTGATAGGATGATCTGTGATAATGTATATCGAGGCCTGCAAAACTGACGTTATTGTTTTTACTGGTAACGTCATATTGTGCATAGAAATAAGACCTAGTTTCTCCTTTACACGGTACAACCACTTGAAAAGGGGTGTCCGTTAGTTGTGAATGACAATTCAAATACAAAATTCACCCTCTAAGCGGTTCATAAAGGAATGCGTCCTGCACAGAGAAGGACAAGATCCTTATATATCAAAGACAGCTTGCATCAGCTCTTACTGAACTGTAGATTGTAAGGAGTTGTCGTTTGTAACCTGTTGCAAGGCAATATTTTCCAAACATATTCATTTTGTAGGAATCAAAGCATTCATCCGAAATCCATCTTGGCATCATCTTTTACCAACTGTTTGCATATGTTTGTATATATAGAATAACGGCAGATCTGAAGATCGAGACAGACCTTATCACTGGTATCCCAGTGACTCTGATAGGACAAGCTGTTATACTAGTGATAATGCATGTCAAAACCTTGAAAACTGACTTAGGGGCAATCATGGTCACGATCACCATTAACTTTGTGAGTTCGGATCCTGTTCAGGCGAGGTGTACTCGATACAACATTATGTGGTAAAGTTTGTCAATGGCTTGCGGCCGGTCAGTTGTTTTCTCCGGGTACTCCGGTTTCCTCCACCAATAAAACTGTCCGCCATGATATAACTGAAATATTATTGAAATAACCCCTAACTCAAAACCGACGTTATTGTTTTTCGTCTGTAGCATTGTAATGTATTTGCCAGCACTCTTACCAATAATTTTCAGCATCAAAGTCAGGTCGTTGATCCCGACGATATCACTGAGATCAAAGAACAAATGTGCAAATTACACAATTACAATAAAGCTGAAATGCTCATCACTTGATATTAAATCTTCTGCTTGTAGTAGATATAGTGGAACCTGAGGTCAGTATTTATAGAGAACCATCAGACCATGAAGAAGAAGAAGAAGAAGATGATACAGCTGAACGACTTCAGAAATTGTTACAGGAGAAATTAAAACAGAAAAAGAAAGAAGCAGAAGTTCTACGAATGAAGGTAAGACATACAATTGGCTCAATATTTACAGAGGTTGACATAATCTTAGTGCAGTGAAACCTGTCTAAACTGAACTCTGAATAAACTGAAATCCTGTAGAAAACAAACTTTAAATGAAGTCCAAGTGTAGGAAAATCTTTCTTAATTTAGCCTGTATAAAGTGAACTCCTATCTATAACTGAACACATAAGCTGATCCCAAGGAGATTCAGATTAGACAGGTTTGACTGTCTGAAAATATGACCTAAAATACTATTAGTGTTTCCTATTACTCAACAAGAGTATTGACTATTGTATGATGATAAACCATGCTGTTTTAAAGATTTAAAGTAAAAATTGATGTTCTCATTTGAGGTAGCTGTATTCATTGAACATTTTTAAGTTTGCCTGTTCACCAGGTCATTGTCAACTTTATCACATTTTAATCTTCTCCTGCAAAACTGTTCAATCAAGTAGAACTAGTTCTAGTGTCTATTGGGTTTAAGTTTAGGAAAGAAAATCAAATGGTAATCTATCCTTAAAACAATGCCTTTAACTTAAATATACTTTCATATTTGAATTAATGGTATACATGTACTAATGATTTCTTGTTGTTTTTTTTATTGAGTTATCTCCCCTATTTAAAAAAATGTACCAAATATACAATGTACCAAATAATATCAGAACGTCTAAGATGATATACAATGTACCAAATAATATCAGAATGTCTAAGATGATATACAATGTACCAAATAATATCAGAATGTCTAAGATGATATACAATGTACCAAATAATATCAGAACATCTAAGATGATATACAATGTACCAAATAATATCAGAACGTCTAAGATGATATACAATGTACCAAATAATATCAGAACATCTAAGATGATATACAATGTACCAAATAATATCAGAAAGTCTTAGATGATATACAATGTACCAAATAATATCAGAACGTCTAAGATGATATACAATGTACCAAATAATATCAGAACGTCTAAGATGATATACAATGTACCAAATAATATCAGAAAGTCTAAGATGATATACAATGTACCAAATAATATCAGAACGTCTAAGATGATATACAATGTACCAAATAATATCAGAACGTCTAAGATGATATACAATGTACCAAATAATATCAGAATGTCTAAGATGATATACAATGTACCAAATAATATCAGAACGTCTAAGATGATATACAATGTACCAAATAATATCAGAATGTCTAAGATGATATACAATGTACCAAATAATATCAGAATGTCTAAGATGATATACAATGTACCAAATAATATCAGAACGTCTAAGATGATATACAATGTACCAAATAATATCAGAACATCTAAGATGATATACAATGTACCAAATAATATCAGAACGTCTAAGATGATATACAATGTACCAAATAATATCAGAATGTCTAAGATTATATACAATGTACCAAATAATATCAGAATGTCTAAGATGATATACAATGTACCAAATAATATCAGAACGTCTAAGATGATATACAATGTTCCAAATAATATCAGAATGTCTAAGATGATATACAATGTACCAAATAATATCAGAATGTCTAAGATGCCTAGAAAGAGTGTTTATCAACAGAAGTAAAAAATGCAATTGATCTGCAATCTAAGGGCTATTTCATACTCAGTTTAGGGTATGAGTTATGCACATTATTGAAGATCCTTCTGTGACTGAAATTTAGAACATAAATAAAAGTGTAGTTCCTTTACTATAATTTGTGTTTAACTGTAAAATTTGATAGTGTCTCATGTTCATTTACATCCATATGCCTTCTTAATACAAGCTGTTCCTTTACTTTAATTTATGTCTAAGTGCAATGTTGGATAGTCTCTCATGTTCATTTACATCCATATCCTTTCTTACTAATTCATTAAATAGTAAGACAATTGTTTCACATGTTAACACTAACAATTGCTACGTTAGACATTTGAAGAAAACAGACAAAAGCGTCAAAGCGTAGAAAAAGAATTGTTACGGAAAATTCAGAAAAATCGTAAAGAAGCTGAGGAAGATTTGAGACTTTGTCGGCACAAACAGGAAAAAGAAGAAATGTTACGTGAATCTCCAGGAGAATTGGTACCAGTTATCTCCCTTTTCCCTCCATTTTATGTTCCCAGATAGTATTTCCTACAGTATTTAATTTTGGTTGTAAACTTAAATAAATTTTGTTTTTCCAGACTTTGTTTTCAACCCATGGTAATAGAAAACACCTATATTTATATATATTTTGCTTTATTATTAATGTTTGCCTTAAACACAACAGCACTGCTAGACTACCTACAACAAAAACATGGTTACATGCCTTTGCTGTTTTGCATCACATGGAATTATTGTGCAAAACAACCCTGCACACAATGGAACACTATACTTGTTGTATAGACTAGAATATTTACTTGCTTTGGCATTGTGTATACATGTACATGCATTTTGTAAAAGGGTCCATGAATTAGTGACAGTATGGGAAAGAAATTAATATTTGATTATTGGAATTCACAGGATTCTAATATTATATGTTTTATAAGAGTTATTTCCCTTTGAGGGTGGCAGAGGGGTCCCCTTTCATGCAAAGATCCCATAATCTATTTATAGTTTTAATGTTGAAACAACTTGTTAATTTTCTATTTGCTATAAAATTATCCTCTAACTTTTTACAAGGTTCCAATATCTACAAATTATGAGAAAATTATACTCAAATATGCTGTCCTCTCCATTACTCTTGCTAGATTGGCTACTATTTCCCATTGTAAGGAAAATAACTCTTGTATAAAGTATAAAAACGAATAATTTTAGAATCAAATCGGAAATGTGCAAAACTTAAAGGTCTATTGAAATAAAATAGAAAGATCATTGATTAATTTTTCAACACCAGCCCTTGTCTATGGTATTTAACATTGCATCAGTTTTATGAAGATTATTGTTTGTGACATTTTTAATCCAAATACACAGAAATTATAAGAACGTCCTGAAATTGAATGCTTAACGAGTTTCATGACTATTACATATATATAAATCTCTAAGACTAGTTTTCAATAGCATTCATTCTATTAAGAAAAAAATTGTGAAATTCTTAATTTTTTCGTTTTCATGTTGCTGACCTTGACTTAGTGGCACACACCTCATTTAAATTTAAACATGAATTAAAACTTAAATGGCACTTAAATTTACTTGAAATGTACATGAAATTAATTTACACTTAAGGTTTAATTGAGACTTAAATTTAATTGAGGTTTCACTTTGTGCAACCCAGTCCTGGGCATTTATATTGGGTTATTGGTCATATTTTAGAGGAAGCTACTTCATGTTATAAAATATGGAGTTGATTTTGAACTTACGATAGTAATTTATTTTACACAAAAATTAACAAATTTGGTACAATGGTATTGTAGGGTGATCATACATACTGACCCTTAATTTTGTAGGAATTGTCAGTTGATGGTCGATGGAAATAGTCACTGTCATGGCAACAAACCAAATTATTTCACATGCTGCTGTTTCATAATATAGCTTCTATTACTTTATTATATTCACAAAAGACTTTTGATTTTAGTAGTTTAAAAATTACTGCAAATCTAGCTTATATTATTATCAAGAGTTCTAAATGTTTTGTAATTATTAAAATCATAATGTGCATTATAATTGAAGCAATATTTTCATAGATTTATTATTAAAAAATCAGCTTGGAAAATAATATTTTTATAATTATATTGTATATCAATATATAAATTGTAAATTTTCTCCTGGTCCTATTAATAAAATTGTCTTCTCCATGATCAACAGATTTATTACTAAAAGATTAACTTGGAAAATAATATTTTTACGATATATATATTATTTATCAATATATAAATTTTAAATTGTCTTCTGGTCCGAATAAGATTGTTTTCTTAAAAATGACATTTGTTTTCTGACATATTTAAATTAAAAATTTTATTATTGCTTTCATGGACAGAATGGATTTGTGAAAACGTTTGCTAAACTTTGGCAACCACGGTCATTGTTTAAAAAATTCAAAAAAGAGGTTTGTATCTATGTACATATTTAATTAATTGGTTTCATTTGACAAGCTTTGTCTTTGGTCATCACAGATTGTTTTTTGTCAAAATATTATATAAAGGCACACACTTCCATACCTGTTGACCACTAATGGTCAAATCAATTAAAATACTTACTTAAAATAGTGTATACAGTGTTCTGATTGGCTTTTTTCAAGTATGAGTACAAAGGTCATTTTCCAAAGTTTTATGACCATGAGATCTTGATAACTTGATTCTCAAAATTTTGACACAACATGGTTGGACAGTATGAATCTCATGGGATCTCATTAAGTCTGTCTCACTAAAGGCTACCCTCTTATCAGGCCAACTTTTCTGATGCACTGAGATAGTAATATGCTACTAAATTACCCCCCCCTCAAGAAAGGCCACCCTTCTTGTAAGGCCACTTTTTCATTGCAGAAGGACTGGCCTTATAACAGGTGAACTACTGTATATCACTGGAAGTGAAAAACACTGTTTGAGCTTGCACAGAAAAGTCTGCAAGCATCCTCCATGCAGTCGTTCCAGATTTAAATTTATGACTATATTTTCTGAAAGCGGCTGAAATATACTTCTTGTTTCCCACAAGCATAAAATAAAACTAAAACATTCAGCTAGAAAAACTATGGAAAATGCAAGGTTATGGCAGGTTTGCAGAATTACTTGTAACATAAGATAAAAAAAAAACATCAGAGAAAACCAAAGGTGCCATCAAGAATGGACAATCTAGAGGTTGTGGTTTATAGTTTTGACTTCACTTTTAACAATATATCAGTTATATCATGGCAGTCAGTTTTATCGGTGGAGGAAACCGGACTACCCAGAGAAAACCACCGACCTGTCGCAAGTTACTGGCAAACTTTATCACATAATGTTGTATCAAGTACTCCTAGCCATGAATCTAGAGACACAGGCAACATTGGACACAAGACACAGAACGAAGACCTTTTTTATTGATCGATTTCAAATTATATAAGTAAGACCAATGCTGCTATACCATTCATGAAATGTCAGAATGATACATATATATTGTTTTTCAGGATGATATATTGTCAGGTCGTGGTGGACCATTAAAGAAATCTAATCTAGGTTTACTTGGAGATCCTTCAAAGGTAATGTTTAACTAAGATTTATATAGATACAGTCAAACCTCAATATCTCGAATTCAGATTAGTAATTTCCTTAGATAACTCAACACTAAATTTGGTCCACTGGTAGCATTTAGTTTATATAAGGCTCAATAACTTGAACATGTTTAAGTCAAAGGTCCTTTCGACATTGAAACAATGAGATTCGTATGTATTACAATTGTATTTTTAGATTGTTTTCTTGTTTCTTATAGCACTCGCAAGGACCAGGGATTAATGAAGATGTTGATATCATCAGGTAGGATTAAAAAAAATATCCTAAATAAAGTCATACATGTATGTTCATTATTAAAAAGATATACCCATTACATACATAGTGTGGTGGTACAAGACTTTGTATCAGGTCGAGTCTGTTGTGTGAACCAGTACATACCCATTACATACATAGTGTGGTGGTACAAGACTTTGTATCAGGTCGAGCCTGTTGTGTGAACCAGTACATACCCATTACATACATAGTGTGCTGGTACAAAACTTTGTATCAAGTCGAGCCTGTTGTGTGAACCAGTATCACTACGAGTCACGATAGCCACGAGTTGTGATGTGGTTAGTTCACGCAACAGGCAAGACCTGATATAAAGTCTTGTACCAACACACTATGTATGTAATAAGTTTATCTAACATTTCAATAAAATCAAATTTTTAACAAATAGCAAGGGTTGAATTAAAATGTGTACAATTCTCTGAGGAAGACTACATTTTGTGTATGACGTCACGTTATGTTTTCCGTTCATTCACAAATATCAGGTTACTGTGTTTTGTCTCACATTCCAATGGTATGACGTCATGTCAAAGTAGTTCGGCAGAGAACGTCTCGTGCAACGTCGCACCATTCTTTTATCACCACAGTGTTGTGATACATCATCTTGTATCAGACAGGCTACTTTCGTTAATTTCAAAGGAAAACCTACATAATGTTAGATAAAAAGTAATATTTCTATCTGAACCAAACTGTTAACTGATAATGAAATCATAATATTGTGTTGTAAATTCTAGAGTCATTGCCAGTGTAATCTGTGAACTGTATTTAAATATCAGACTTTAAGGTAATAGAAATTGTTTCTCATAGAATTTACTTTTAGAAAAGACATTATCATGTCTGATAAATAATGCTCAAAAAAGAAAAGAAAAAAAAGACGACTTGAGTTTGAAATAAAGCTATAGACTTTATCATGGATCCTATTATTTCTTATATAATAGCATGATGAACAAGGATGTAAACATTGATTGTAAGTTAATGTTTATGTTTTAAATCTATGTTTGTTTTCAGTTATGCACAATATAAAAAAAACCCAATCTTTCAGTTTATACAAATGTATACCTTAATAGCACTATATCAGAACATGATTAATTCTTATACATTATAGAGGGGCCGTCGTGGACGTGATCATATGATAGTTGGATTTACAACTACCTGTGCGATCAGTGCCTGTCACTACTAAAGTTGTGAGTTCAAACCCCGCTCAGGCGAGGTGTACTTGAAGTTTGTCAGTGACTTGTGACAGGTTGGTGGTTTTCTCCGGGTACTCCTGTTTCCGCAAAATATTGTTGGAAATGATGTTAAACACCATAAACCTAACCCCCATACATTGTAGAAGTCAAATTTTTGTGAAATGTTTTCAAATACCGGTACATTTGATGTATTGTATATGTTGAAATATTCGTTTGAGGGAAATTTTCACTTAATTTGAGTTTCGATTACTGATTCCTAAGAAAATCTTTTGAATTCTAATCACTAAAATCCCCCCACGAAAAGTTTTCAATCTATTTATTCAAATGGAAACGATTACTTTTTCGTAAAATCAACCCCCATGAGGATGGTTCGTAAAACACTTATAAGCAAAATTGCAAAATTTACCCTCCGCTCCCACGGAACTAACCATGTATACACTATCACTATTTTTGCTTTATTACATAGATTTATGATTTGTTGTTAGATAGTTATTGTAAGAAATGGTGGTCCTACACTTCTATGAAGTTTACCTTTTTATCACTTTTTATCTTACCTGGACCAAAACTTCACACGAGTTATTGTCATCTATTTACCATCGTCTGTAGCGTGTCCATTGACTTCAATCGTAGCTACTCGGCCATTCTCGCTACCCTGCAAATAACCTCGTACGTACATAGTAGAAATTCTTCTTAAATTGTTTGCCGGAAGTTAAGTTAAGTTAAGCCGCACAAAAATATAATCCACGAAAATCCAATATGGAAGACATACTAAGTAAAATCTAATCATGCAAAACTAATTAAAACTTTAATTGAAATATAGAAAATTGCTTAAAATATAACTTTATCAAACTTTCATGTAACCGACATGTAAAAAGTAGTGCGATTTATACGCCTAATGCATACGAGGTTATTTGCAGGGTAGCGAGAATGGCCGAGTAGTTACGATTGCATTGACTTTTCACATTTCAATCTGTTTCTCACTTACCACTATAACAATTTATACCAAACATTGCAGTGGTTGTACTTGATTGGTCCTTAACGTTCTGTAATGTTTTTATACCAAACATTGCAGCGGTCGTACTTGATTGGTCCTTAACGTTCTGTAATGTTTTTATACCAAACATTGCAGTGGTCGTACTTGATTGGTCCTTAACGTTCTGTAATGTTTTTATACCAAACATTGCAGCGGTCGTACTTGATTGGTCCTTAACGTTCTGTAATGTTTTTATACCAAACATTGCAGTGGTTGTACTTGATTGGTCCTTAACGTTCTGTAATGTTTTTATACCAAACATTGCAGTGGTTGTACTTGATTGGTCCTTAACGTTCTGTAATGTTTTTATACCAAACATTGCAGTGGTTGTACTTGATTGGTCCTTAACGTTCTGTAATGTTTTTATACCAAACATTGCAGTGGTTGTACTTGATTGGTCCTTAACGTTCTGTAATGTTTTTATACCAAACATTGCAGTGGTTGTACTTGATTGGTCCTTAACGTTCTGTAATGTTTTTATACCAAACATTGCAGTGGTTGTACTTGATTGGTCCTTAACGTTCTGTAATGTTTTTATACCAAACATTGCAGTGGTTGTACTTGATTGGTCCTTAACGTTCTGTAATGTTTTTATACCAAACATTGCAGTGGTTGTACTTGATTGGTCCTTAACGTTCTGTAATGTTTTTATACCAAACATTGCAGTGGTTGTACTTGATTGGTCCTTAACGTTCTGTAATGTTTTATACCAAACATTGCAGTGGTTGTACTTGATTGGTCCTTAACGTTCTGTAATGTTTTTATACCAAACATTGCAGTGGTTGTACTTGATTGGTCCTTAACGTTCTGTAATGTTGTTATACCAAACATTGCAGTGGTTGTACTTGATTGGTCCTTAACGTTCTGTAATGTTGTTATACCAAACATTGCAGTGGTTGTACTTGATTGGTCCTTAACGTTCTGTAATGTTGTTATACCAAACATTGCAGTGGTTGTACTTGATTGGTCCTTAACGTTCTGTAATGTTTTTATACCAAACATTGCAGTGGTTGTACTTGATTGGTCCTTAACGTTCTGTAATGTTTTTATACCAAACATTGCAGTGGTTGTACTTGATTGGTCCTTAACGTTCTGTAATGTTTTTATACCAAACATTGCAGTGGTTGTACTTGATTGGTCCTTAACGTTCTGTAATGTTTTTTATACCAAACATTGCAGTGGTTGTACTTGATTGGTCCTTAACGTTCTGTAATGTTTTTATACCAAACATTGCAGTGGTTGTACTTGATTGGTCCTTAACTTTCTGTAATGTTTTTATACCAAACATTGCAGTGGTTGTACTTGATTGGTCCTTAACGTTCTGTAATGTTTTTATACCAAACATTGCAGTGGTTGTACTTGATTGGTCCTTAACGTTTCTGTAATGTTTTTATACCAAACATTGCAGTGGTTGTACTTGATTGGTCCTTAACGTTCTGTAATGTTTTTATACCAAACATTGCAGTGGTTGTACTTGATTGGTCCTTAACGTTCTGTAATGTTGTTATACCAAACATTGCAGTGGTTGCTTGATTGGTCCTTAACGTTCTGTAATGTTTTTATACCAAACATTGCAGTGGTTGTACTTGATTGGTCCTTAATGTTCTGTAATGTTTTTATACCAAACATTGCAGTGGTTGTACTTGATTGGTCCTTAACGTTCTGTAATGTTTTTATACCAAACATTGCAGTGGTTGTACTTGATTGGTCCTTAACGTTCTGTAATGTTTTTATACCAAACATTGCAGTGGTTGTACTTGATTGGTCCTTAACGTTCTGTAATGTTTTTATACCAAACATTGCAGTGGTTGTACTTGATTGGTCCTTAACGTTCTGTAATGTTTTTATACCAAACATTGCAGTGGTTGTACTTGATTGGTCCTTAACGTTCTGTAATGTTTTTATACCAAACATTGCAGTGGTTGTACTTGATTGGTCCTTAATGTTCTGTAATGTTTTTATACCAAACATTGCAGTGGTTGTACTTGATTGGTCCTTAACGTTCTGTAATGTTTTTATACCAAACATTGCAGTGGTTGTACTTGATTGGTCCTTAACGTTCTGTAATGTTTTTATACCAAACATTGCAGTGGTTGTACTTGATTGGTCCTTAACGTTCTGTAATGTTTTTATACCAAACATTGCAGTGGTTGTACTTGATTGGTCCTTAACGTTCTGTAATGTTTTTATACCAAACATTGCAGTGGTTGTACTTGATTGGTCCTTAGCGTTCTGTAATGTTTTTATACCAAACATTGCAGCGGTTGTACTTGATTGGTCCTTAACGTTCTGTAATGTTTTTATACCAAACATTGCAGTGGTTGTACTTGATTGGTCCTTAACGTTCTGTAATGTTTTTATACCAAACATTGCAGCGGTTGTACTTGATTGGTCCTTAACGTTCTGTAATGTTTTTATACCAAACATTGCAGCGGTCGTACTTGATTGGTCCTTAACGTTCTGTAATGTTTTTATACCAAACATTGCAGCGGTCGTACTTGATTGGTCCTTAACGTTCTGTAATGTTTTTATACCAAACATTGCAGTGGTCGTACTTGATTGGTCCTTAACATTCTGTAATGTTTTTATACCAAACATTGCAGTGGTTGTACTTGATTGGTCCTTAATGTTCTGTAATGTTTTTATACCAAACATTGCAGTGGTTGTACTTGATTGGTCCTTAGCGTTCTGTAATGTTTTTATACCAAACATTGCAGCGGTTGTACTTGATTGGTCCTTAACGTTCTGTAATGTTTTTATACCAAACATTGCAGTGGTTGTACTTGATTGGTCCTTAACGTTCTGTAATGTTTTTATACCAAACATTGCAGCGGTTGTACTTGATTGGTCCTTAACGTTCTGTAATGTTTTTATACCAAACATTGCAGCGGTCGTACTTGATTGGTCCTTAACGTTCTGTAATGTTTTTATACCAAACATTGCAGCGGTCGTACTTGATTGGTCCTTAAAGTTCTGTAATGTTTTTATACCAAACATTGCAGTGGTCGTACTTGATTGGTCCTTAACGTTCTGTAATGTTTTTATACCAAACATTGCAGTGGTTGTACTTGATTGGTCCTTAATGTTCTGTAATGTTTTTATACCAAACATTGCAGTGGTTGTACTTGATTGGTCCTTAACGTTCTGTAATGTTTTTATACCAAACATTGCAGTGGTTGTACTTGATTGGTCCTTAACGTTCTGTAATGTTTTTATACCAAACATTGCAGTGGTTGTACTTGATTGGTCCTTAACGTTCTGTAATGTTTTTATACCAAACATTGCAGTGGTTGTACTTGATTGGTCCTTAACGTTCTGTAATGTTTTTATACCAAACATTGCAGTGGTTGTACTTGATTGGTCCTTAACGTTCTGTAATGTTTTTATACCAAACATTGCAGTGGTTGTACTTGATTGGTCCTTAATGTTCTGTAATGTTTTTATACCAAACATTGCAGTGGTTGTACTTGATTGGTCCTTAACGTTCTGTAATGTTTTTATACCAAACATTGCAGTGGTTGTACTTGATTGGTCCTTAACGTTCTGTAATGTTTTTATACCAAACATTGCAGTGGTTGTACTTGATTGGTCCTTAACGTTCTGTAATGTTTTTATACCAAACATTGCAGTGGTTGTACTTGATTGGTCCTTAACGTTCTGTAATGTTTTTATACCAAACATTGCAGTGGTTGTACTTGATTGGTCCTTAACGTTCTGTAATGTTTTTATACCAAACATTGCAGTGGTTGTACTTGATTGGTCCTTAACGTTCTGTAATGTTTTTATACCAAACATTGCAGTGGTTGTACTTGATTGGTCCTTAACGTTCTGTAATGTTTTTATACCAAACATTGCAGTGGTTGTACTTGATTGGTCCGTAACGTTCTGTAATGTTTTTATACCAAACATTGCAGTGGTTGTACTTGATTGGTCCTTAACTTTCTGTAATGTTTTTATACCAAACATTGCAGTGGTTGTACTTGATTGGTCCTTAACGTTCTGTAATGTTTTTATACCAAACATTGCAGTGGTTGTACTTGATTGGTCCTTAACGTTCTGTAATGTTTTTATACCAAACATTGCAGTGGTTGTACTTGATTGGTCCTTAACGTTCTGTAATGTTGTTATACCAAACATTGCAGTGGTTGTACTTGATTGGTCCTTAACGTTCTGTAATGTTTTTATACCAAACATTGCAGTGGTTGTACTTGATTGGTCCTTAACGTTCTGTAATGTTTTTATACCAAACATTGCAGTGGTTGTACTTGATTGGTCCTTAACGTTCTGTAATGTTTTTATACCAAACATTGCAGTGGTTGTACTTGATTGGTCCTTAACGTTCTGTAATGTTTTTATACCAAACATTGCAGTGGTTGTACTTGATTGGTCCTTAACGTTCTGTAATGTTTTTATACCAAACATTGCAGCGGTCGTACTTGATTGGTCCTTAACGTTCTGTAATGTTTTTATACCAAACATTGGAGTGGTTGTACTTGATTGGTCCTTAACGTTCTGTAATGTTTTTATACCAATCATAGCAGTGGTCGTACTTGATTGGTCCTTAACGTTCTGTAATGTTTTTATACCAAACATTGCAGTGGTTGTACTTGATTGGTCCTTAACGTTCTGTAATGTTTTTATACCAAACATTGCAGTGGTTGTACTTGATTGGTCCTTAATGTTCTGTAATGTTTTTATACCAAACATTGCAGTGGTTGTACTTGATTGGTCCTTAACGTTCTGTAATGTTTTTATACCAAACATTGCAGTGGTTGTACTTGATTGGTCCTTAACGTTCTGTAATGTTTTTATACCAAACATTGCAGTGGTTGTACTTGATTGGTCCTTAACGTTCTGTAATGTTTTTATACCAAACATTGCAGTGGTTGTACTTGATTGGTCCTTAACGTTCTGTAATGTTTTTATACCAAACATTGCAGTGGTTGTACTTGATTGGTCCTTAACTTTCTGTAATGTTTTTATACCAAACATTGCAGTGGTTGTACTTGATTGGTCCTTAACGTTCTGTAATGTTTTTATACCAAACATTGCAGTGGTTGTACTTGATTGGTCCTTAACGTTCTGTAATGTTTTTATACCAAACATTGCAGTGGTTGTACTTGATTGGTCCTTAACGTTCTGTAATGTTTTTATACCAAACATTGCAGTGGTTGTACTTGATTGGTCCTTAACGTTCTGTAATGTTGTTATACCAAACATTGCAGTGGTTGTACTTGATTGGTCCTTAACGTTCTGTAATGTTTTTATACCAAACATTGCAGTGGTTGTACTTGATTGGTCCTTAACTTTCTGTAATGTTTTTATACCAAACATTGCAGTGGTTGTACTTGATTGGTCCTTAACGTTCTGTAATGTTTTTATACCAAACATTGCAGTGGTTGTACTTGATTGGTCCTTAACGTTCTGTAATGTTTTTATACCAAACATTGCAGTGGTTGTACTTGATTGGTCCTTAACGTTCTGTAATGTTTTTATACCAAACATTGCAGTGGTTGTACTTGATTGGTCCTTAACGTTCTGTAATGTTTTTATACCAAACATTGCAGTGGTTGTACTTGATTGGTCCTTAACGTTCTGTAATGTTTTTATACCAAACATTGCAGTGGTTGTACTTGATTGGTCCTTAACTTTCTGTAATGTTTTTATACCAAACATTGCAGTGGTTGTACTTGATTGGCCCTTAACGTTCTGTAATGTTTTTATACCAAACATTGCAGTGGTTGTACTTGATTGGTCCTTAACGTTCTGTAATGTTTTTATACCAAACATTGCAGTGGTTGTACTTGATTGGTCCTTAACGTTTTGTAATGTTGTTATACCAAACATTGCAGTGGTTGTACTTGATTGGTCCTTAACGTTCTGTAATGTTGTTATACCAAACATTGCAGTGGTTGTACTTGATTGGTCCTTAACGTTCTGTAATGTTGTTATACCAAACATTGCAGTGGTTGTACTTGATTGGTCCTTAACGTTCTGTAATGTTTTTATACCAAACATTGCAGTGGTTGTACTTGATTGGTCCTTAACGTTCTGTAATGTTTTTATACCAAACATTGCAGTGGTTGTACTTGATTGGTCCTTAACGTTCTGTAATGTTTTTATACCAAACATTGCAGTGGTTGTACTTGATTGGTCCTTAACGTTCTGTAATGTTTTTATACCAAACATTGCAGTGGTTGTACTTGATTGGTCCTTAACGTTCTGTAATGTTTTTATACCAAACATTGCAGTGGTTGTACTTGATTGGTCCTTAACGTTCTGTAATGTTTTTATACCAAACATTGCAGTGGTTGTACTTGATTGGTCCTTAACGTTCCGTAATGTTTTTGGTTGAATCAGTTTGTTGTTTTTTGTTAGATAATAAAATACAATTTCTTAAAAACAGTTAATGCCAATTTAATTGAGATACAAATTTAAACATCAAATAAACCTTTATCAATGATGCCTTAATTGGAAAATCAAATTTAAATATCAAACACACGTAAGATCATATATGAATGCAACACATCTATGTACTGAATGTATTGAAACCATTTATTTTTTTTGCATATCAATATTAGAAATCAGATATTTAAAATATATATATATCGGTATACAAATGTATATTTATTAAAACCACATTAGTGGTGTAATGGTTAAGGAGAAAGAACAAAGATTGGTTGGCTGGGAATCAGAATAATGTGTCCGAGTGGGGTGACATGTCTATCCTCAGACTGTTGTTTCAGTGAGTTAGCACTATAAAAATCCAACTAGTACAAAACCGACCTCATCATCATCTCATTGAAAATTAACTTGTTCTCACCATGATATAGCTTAAACAACAATAACTCAGACTATATTTATTAAACTTTCATATCTTATTTTGCAGCACCTACTTATAGCACAACTGGAGATGATACTATAGAACTGGATCAGCAGCCGTATTCAGTGGTAACCTATGTCAGTGCAGAGAATAGTAAATAGTAACAGAATTCTATAAATAGTGACATCATTCTATAAATAGTAACAAAATTCTATAAATAGTAACATAATTTAATAAATAGTAACAATTCTATAAATAGTAACATAGTTTTATAAATAGTAACAGAATTCTATAAATAGTAACCAATTTCTATAAATAGTAACAGAATTCTCTCAATAGTAACAGAATTCTATAAATTGTGTGCCATATGATGGAAATCATTTATATTCATGCCATATATGTTTTTTAGTACTGAGAATATCTGATGCATTTTATTTTACTTTTTTTTACCTCATATGATTTGTACATTACAACTTGTAAAACCTCATTTTTATAAGTAGAAGAGATACCTCTATAGATGGTTCAGTAAACAGTGTCTGTGCAATGCCAGGAAAGTGAACAGTCGTGTATTTCTGTGCTAGAGGTATCAATTTTGTCTTCTTTTCTACGATTTTTCGATTGAATTTTGGAACTGATCTGACAGTGTGCTATTATTTGTTGTTCATTTTATTTTACTTCTTTTTATATCAAATTTATGATTTTACAAAAATTCCTGTGTTAATCATCTTAATGTATCTTCATTTGTGTGCCATATTATTATACATTTTTGTTCCCAATATTTAGCAGAATTTAATAACTGCCTTTATTGACCTATGTAATGTTATTTTGGAATTACATGTTGTACTCAAAAAGAATATTGTATCCAACTTATTGATGTAGTACATGTAAAAGAGTTATTTAAATCATTTTTATATGACCAGAAAAATTTTGCTGCCATATTATGTTTTGTGTCAGTTGTCGGAATTTTCTTCGAATTTAACAATATATTCCGAATGACATAGCATTTGGTGAAAACTTTGTAATTTTCTTCCGAATATGAGGGGTGGTTTTCCGACCCTAATTTGGAGTATTGGAACAATTTTGAATTTTTTTTCCGGGTTCAATTCAGAAAATTTGAACATTTTCGAATCATTTTCTGAACATGATACAGAATTCTGAACTTATTTCCGAAATAAATGCAGAAATTCCAAATTATATGCGAAAAAAACATGGAAATTCATCAAAATCCTCTGATTTTTCATTAATTTTTTTTTTTCTAATTCGGAAAAGTCCCAATACTCCGAAATCTATTTTCCAAGTTAATATTCGGAATTTCTTGCTACGGGTAAATAATAATCCCGATTGTCTATCTGTAGACATGATGGTTTTCGTGCATCAGCGTTTGTACTATAACATACCTTATCAAATTTATAAGGAAAATCACTGTAATATATCTCCATAAAGTCATAACTAAAATAGCTGAAGAAATATTATGTACATTTTTCCTAAAACTTACATTCTTTGGGCAATTCCACTATTTTGTAGTAACAAAAATGACAGGACAATTTTAAAAGTCCTATTATATTTAACAGAGTAATTCATGTACATTATTTTTCAATTAAGTATGTTATTAAAATATTAAAATAATTTTTAGATGTTTGTCTAGTGGAGTGTTGTTACTCTTCGATGCAACTGAAAAGCAACATGGCCGTCCTATATTCTGAATACTAGTAGATTATGTGTTACATTTTTGTCTTGTTCTCTAGAACTACTGCATGCAAAGTAACTAAACTTTTCAGAAATGTTCTGTTAAGGTTTTTAAGAAGTGTTGTCATTTGTCTGAGAAATTGTAAATTTTAAATGTCTTCCCACATTAGGGACCGACCATTTAACTTGAAGGGTTATGGTTTTTTGTTTCGTTCAGAATTTTTTTTTCGAACAACACAAGAGTTAGAATATTTATTTTTTTTGTCGCGCAAAGCGCGAAATTTTTTTTTCCAGAATTCAACATTAGGCTATATGACAAAAACTCTGAATCAGATTATTTTTTTTTTCCTCCACCAAAATCAGAATATTTTTTTCAGCAACATTGGGAATCAGAATATTTTTTTTTAGAAAAAAACCATAACCCCCCCCTTCAAGTTAAATGGTTGTTCCCTTATTGACTTCTTCTCCAGAACACCTGCATTCTAAGTCATTAGATTTACCAGATATGTTCTCCTGTGGGTTTCTCAGAAGCAAGGTAACTTCTCCATGTTCTCATAGCAATTTTAAATCAAAGTATGATGCCCTTGCCTCTGTTTTACTAAAACATGATTTACTTGTTTTTAAGAACTTCTGCATATGAAGTAAATACAGTACTTATAAATGTTACCTGAGGGTTCCTGAACAATTTTTTTTTATCATATCTGAATTCAGGAAGATGCCATTTACATGTCCCTGATTGTCGAAGATCTTTTTAACAACTAAGGAATATGTTAAAAACAACAATGTCACAAATGGCCCAAATCTTATGAAAACATCCTTTTATATTGTTTAAAAGGAAGCCAGCCTGCTCAAATTGAATAAATGACCCTATTTTCTGCCGAGCAATAATTTACAAATTGGTTTAACTTGTTTGAAAACATCCATATATTCATGTACTGTATATTTAAAGTTTGTTAAATGAATACTGTCCATCCATATGTGTAGGTAAATAAGTTAAAGCAGTTTTCAAGCATTCCAATAAAGGTTTTATAAAAGCAATGTGGTAAAGATTATGATTTCTTTAATTAAAAGACTAAAACTGCAGGAATGTAATGGGGGATGTCAAAATTTTAAATAAAAAGTGCATTGTTTTTGTATTGTATACTTATTAAATGCATATTATGTTTTATGAAATAAAATAATGTTTACACAGGAATTTTGTACATTAGAATGTACAGAATGAGCTTGATTTGTCAGGTCAGTATTGTAGCCTGTGTGCTCTTGTTATGTTGTTGTTTTTTTGTTTTTTTGTTTGTTTTTTTTTTTATATCTCAGACCATTACAGGTTACCATTGATTTCAAAGAAGACAATTTTAGTTAAAAAAGAATCTGTGTTATATCAATTATTTGTCCATTCTTGATTGACCCTTCGGTTTCTCTAACGTTTATTTATTAATCAATTATCACTAGGTTGTGCATACTAAATCGTATCAAACATACAAAATGTATTTCATAATATAATAGTATTCTCTTATCTGAACATCCTGGCATTTAATAATTGAAGGAGGTGAAGTCGATAGGTATATTCTGGATTTTATTCCTACTTTTATGGGAAATTTGAATTTTTGTTTCTATGATATAAGAAGAGTTTGCAATCAGAATTGGTAAATCAAAGAAGGACAGACAACACAATGGCAAACAGAAAAAGGACAAAAGGACAAACAAAAATTTACAGAGCAGTACACAGAAAACTAAAGATCGAGCTACACGAAGCCCACTAAAAACTGAGGGTAAACTCAGGTATTCAGGAAGGGTAAGCAATTTCTGCTCCAATAGTGACACCCATCATAAAATAAACCTACCGAGAAATTGAAAGTATAGATCTGATTTAGTGTGGACAATGACCAGAGTGGCATTTAATTACCATATTTAACTTTTGTTGATATACAGACAAGTCTGCAAAAGTACATCTCATGTAACAATTCACTGTCTATAAGGAGCAGCCTCATTAATGAGTAGTGCATATTATTTTAACCTGTATATAAAGGGCAACTGCTCATAAAGGCCACATTTTATATACAGGTATGACTATATCAAATAATTTAACTTTTTCTGAAGTCTATGTAGAATCTCGAGCATTATGCTTGGCTTTACCTCCAAACATTTTTGTAATATCACAAATGCTGATCGTTGATTGGTCAAATACATTAAATAAGATGTCACTCTGGATAAGAGATAAGGGTTAGGGTTATGGTGTTTAATGCTACTTTCAACAATATTTCAGTTATATTGTGGCGGTCAGTTTTATTTGTGGAGGAAACCGGAGAAAACCACCAACCTATCGCAAGTCACCGACGAACTTTATTACACTCCGGATAAGAGATTTGTGTATATTCACTGAAATTCTTACACATATTACAATATCCCTAGATTATTTGTTGTCCAATTGAAATATTTTTTGCCTTTTTCTATGATTTAGATATTAGATTTTAGAATTGTTCCAACAGTGTGGTATTTTTAGAATTGTTCAAATAGTGTGGTATTTTTAGAATTGTTCCAACAGTGTGGTATTTTTAGAATTGTTCCAACAGTGTGGTATTTTTAGAATTGTTCCAACAGTGTGGTATTTTTAGAATTGTTCCAACAGTGTGGTATTTTTAGAATTGTTCCAACAGTGCGATATTTTTAGAATTGTTCCAACAGTGTGGTATTTTTAGAATTGTTCCAACAGTGTGGTATTTTTAGAATTGTTCCAACAGTGCGATATTTTTAGAATTGTTCCAACAGTGCGATATTTTTAGAATTGTTCCAACAGTGTGGTATTTTTAGAATTGTTCCAACAGTGTGGTATTTTTAGAATTGTTCCAACAGTGCGATATTTTTAGAATTGTTCCAACAGTGCGATATTTTTAGAATTGTTCCAACAGTGCGATATTTTTAGAATTGTTCCAACAGTGCGATATTTTTAGAATTGTTCCAACAGTGCGATATTTTTGTTTTTCATTTTATTTGTATGACATTTGATATTGAATATTTATTTTAATATTTCTCTTAAAATTGTGATATATTATTTTTATTTGCTTCTAATGTACATTTATTTCCTGATCAGATATGGTTATCCAGTTTTAAGTTTTATGTACTGGTATACATTTTGTATTATTATTCAAATATATACATGTTGTGCAATAAAATTGCAATGATTTTGAACAAAATATGTGTTTACCTTTTTTTTTAGCTAATTAAAGAGGATATAGATGTAAATGAACATGAGAGACTATCTAACATTACACTTAGACACAAATTAAAGTAAAGAAACATGAGAGACTATCTAACATTACACTTAGACACAAATTAACGTAAAGAAACATGAGAGACTATCCAGCATTACACTTAGACACAAATTAACGTAAAGAAACATGAGAGACTATCCAACATTACACTTAGACACAAATTAACGTAAAGAAACATGAGAGACTATCCAACATTACACTTAGGCACAAATTAACGTAAAGAAACATGAGAGACTATCCAACATTACACTTAGACACAAATTAACGTAAAGAAACATGAGAGACTATCCAACACTACACTTAGACACAAATTAACATAAAGAAACATGAGAGACTATCCAACATTACACTTAGACACAAATTAACGTAAAGAAACATGAGAGACTATCCAACATTATACTTAGGCACAAATTAACGTAAAGAAACATGAGAGACTATCCAACATTACACTTAGACACAAATTAACGTAAAGAAACATGAGAGACTATCCAACATTACACTTAGACACAAATTAACGTAAAGAAACATGAGAAACTATCCAACATTACACTTAGACACAAATTAACGTAAAGAAACATGAGAGACTATCCAACATTACACTTAGACACAAATTAACGTAAAGAAACATGAGAGACTATCCAACATTACACTTAGACACAAATTAAAGTAAAGAAACAGCTTGTAGTAAGAAAGGATATAGATGTAAATGAACATGAGAGACTATCCAACATTACACTTAGACACAAATTAACGTAAAGAAACATGAGAGACTATCCAACATTACACTTAGACACAAATTAACGTAAAGAAACATGAGAGACTATCCAACATTACACTTAGACACAAATTAACGTAAAGAAACATGAGAGACTATCCAACATTACACTTAGACACAAATTAATGTAAAGAAACAGCTTGTAGTAAGAAAGGATATAGATGTAAATGAACATGAGAGACTATCCAACATTACACTTAGACACAAATTAATGTAAAGAAACAGCTTGTAGTAAGAAAGGATATAGATGTAAATGAACATGAGAGACTATCCAACATTACACTTAGACACAAATTAACGTAAAGAAACATGAGAGACTATCCAACATTACACTTAGACACAAATTAAAGTAAAGAAACATGAGACTATCCAACATTACACTTAGACACAAATTAAAGTAAAGAAACATGAGAGACTATCCAACATTACACTTAGACACAAATTAACGTAAAGAAACATGAGAGACTATCCAACATTACACTTAGACACAAATTAACGTAAAGAAACATGAGAGACTATCCAACATTACACTTAGACACAAATTAACGTAAAGAAACATGAGAGACTATCCAACATTACACTTAGACACAAATTAACGTAAAGAAACATGAGAGACTATCCAACATTACACTTAGACACAAATTAACGTAAAGAAACATGAGAGACTATCCAACATTACACTTAGACACAAATTAAAGTAAAGAAACATGAGAGACTATCCAACATTACACTTAGACACAAATTAAAGTAAAGAAACATGAGAGACTATCCAACATTACACTTAGACACAAATTAACGTAAAGAAACATGAGAGACTATCCAACATTACACTTAGACACAAATTAAAGTAAAGAAACATGAGAGACTATCCAACATTACACTTAGACACAAATTAACGTAAAGAAACATGAGACTATCCAACATTACACTTAGACACAAATTAACGTAAAGAAACATGAGAGACTATCCAACATTACACTTAGACACAAATTAACGTAAAGAAACATGAGACTATCCAACATTACACTTAGACACAAATTAAAGTAAAGAAACATGAGAGACAATCTAACATTACACTTAGACACAAATTAAAGTAAAGAAACATGAGAGACTATCCAACATTACACTTAGACACAAATTAACGTAAAGAAACATGAGAGACTATCCAACATTACACTTAGACACAAATTAACGTAAAGAAACATGAGAGACTATCAAACATTACACTTAGACACAAATTAACGTAAAGAAACATGAGAGACTATCCAACATTACACTTAGACACAAATTAATGTAAAGAAACATGAGACTATCCAACATTACACTTAGACACAAATTAACGTAAAGAAACGTGAGAGACTATCCAACATTACACTTAGACACAAATTAACGTAAAGAAACATGAGAGACTATCCAACATTACACTTAGACACAAATTAATGTAAAGAAACATGAGAGACTATCCAACATTACACTTAGACACAAATTAACGTAAAGAAACATGAGAGACTATCCAACATTACACTTAGACACAAATAAAGTAAAGAAACATGAGAGACTATCCAACATTACACTTAGACACAAATTAACGTAAAGAAACATGAGAGACTATCCAACATTACACTTAGACACAAATTAAAGTAAAGAAACATGAGAGACTATCCAACATTACACTTAGACACAAATTAAAGTAAAGAAACATGAGAGACTATCTAACATTACACTTAGACACAAATTAATGTAAAGAAACATGAGAGACTATCCAACATTACACTTAGACACAAATTAACGTAAAGAAACATGAGAGACTATCCAACATTACACTTAGACACAAATTAACATAAAGAAACATGAGAGACTATCCAACATTACACTTAGACACAAATTAAAGTAAAGAAACATGAGAGACTATCCAACATTACACTTAGACACAAATTAAAGTAAAGAAACATGAGAGACTATCTAACATTACACTTAGACACAAATTAATGTAAAGAAACATGAGAGACTATCCAACATTACACTTAGACACAAATTAAAGTAAAGAAACATGAGAGACTATCCAACATTACACTTAGACACAAATTAAAGTAAAGAAACATGAGAGACTATCCAACATTACACTTAGACACAAATTAACGTAAAGAAACATGAGAGACTATCCAACATTACACTTAGACACAAATTAACGTAAAGAAACATGAGAGACTATCCAACATTACACTTAGACACAAATTAAAGTAAAGAAACATGAGAGACTATCCAACATTACACTTAGACACAAATTAACGTAAAGAAACATGAGAGACTATCCAACATTACACTTAGACACAAATTAAAGTAAAGAAACATGAGAGACTATCCAACATTACACTTAGACACAAATTAACGTAAAGAAACATGAGAGACTATCCAACATTACACTTAGACACAAATTAAAGTAAAGAAACATGAGAGACTATCCAACATTACACTTAGGCACAAATTAAAGTAAAGAAACATGAGAGACTATCCAACATTACACTTAGACACAAATTAAAGTAAAGAAACATGAGAAACTATCCAACATTACACTTAGGCACAAATTAAAGTAAAGAAACATGAGAAACTATCCAACATTACACTTAGGCACAAATTAAAGTAAAGAAACATGAGAGACTATCCAACATTACACTTAGACACAAATTAAAGTAAAGAAACATGAGAGACTATCCAACATTACACTTAGACACAAATTAAAGTAAAGAAACATGAGAGACTATCCAACATTACACTTAGACACAAATTAACGTAAAGAAACATGAGAGACTATCCAACATTACACTTAGACACAAATTAACGTAAAGAAACATGAGAGACTATCAAACATTACACTTAGACACAAATTAACGTAAAGAAACATGAGAGACTATCCAACATTACACTTAGACACAAATTAATGTAAAGAAACATGAGACTATCCAACATTACACTTAGACACAAATTAACGTAAAGAAACGTGAGAGACTATCCAACATTACACTTAGACACAAATTAACGTAAAGAAACATGAGAGACTATCCAACATTACACTTAGACACAAATTAATGTAAAGAAACATGAGAGACTATCCAACATTACACTTAGACACAAATTAACGTAAAGAAACATGAGAGACTATCCAACATTACACTTAGACACAAATAAAGTAAAGAAACATGAGAGACTATCCAACATTACACTTAGACACAAATTAACGTAAAGAAACATGAGAGACTATCCAACATTACACTTAGACACAAATTAAAGTAAAGAAACATGAGAGACTATCCAACATTACACTTAGACACAAATTAAAGTAAAGAAACATGAGAGACTATCTAACATTACACTTAGACACAAATTAATGTAAAGAAACATGAGAGACTATCCAACATTACACTTAGACACAAATTAACGTAAAGAAACATGAGAGACTATCCAACATTACACTTAGACACAAATTAACATAAAGAAACATGAGAGACTATCCAACATTACACTTAGACACAAATTAAAGTAAAGAAACATGAGAGACTATCCAACATTACACTTAGACACAAATTAAAGTAAAGAAACATGAGAGACTATCTAACATTACACTTAGACACAAATTAATGTAAAGAAACATGAGAGACTATCCAACATTACACTTAGACACAAATTAAAGTAAAGAAACATGAGAGACTATCCAACATTACACTTAGACACAAATTAAAGTAAAGAAACATGAGAGACTATCCAACATTACACTTAGACACAAATTAACGTAAAGAAACATGAGAGACTATCCAACATTACACTTAGACACAAATTAACGTAAAGAAACATGAGAGACTATCCAACATTACACTTAGACACAAATTAAAGTAAAGAAACATGAGAGACTATCCAACATTACACTTAGACACAAATTAACGTAAAGAAACATGAGAGACTATCCAACATTACACTTAGACACAAATTAAAGTAAAGAAACATGAGAGACTATCCAACATTACACTTAGACACAAATTAACGTAAAGAAACATGAGAGACTATCCAACATTACACTTAGACACAAATTAAAGTAAAGAAACATGAGAAACTATTCAACATTACACTTAGGCACAAATTAAAGTAAAGAAACATGAGAGACTATCCAACATTACACTTAGACACAAATTAAAGTAAAGAAACATGAGAGACTATCCAACATTACACTTAGGCACAAATTAAAGTAAAGAAACATGAGAGACTATCCAACATTACACTTAGACACAAATTAAAGTAAAGAAACATGAGAAACTATCCAACATTACACTTAGGCACAAATTAAAGTAAAGAAACATGAGAAACTATCCAACATTACACTTAGGCACAAATTAAAGTAAAGAAACATGAGAGACTATCCAACATTACACTTAGACACAAATTAAAGTAAAGAAACATGAGAGACTATCCAACATTACACTTAGACACAAATTAAAGTAAAGAAACATGAGAGACTATCCAACATTACACTTAGACACAAATTAACGTAAAGAAACATGAGAGACTATCCAACATTACACTTAGACACAAATTAAAGTAAAGAAACATGAGAAACTATTCAACATTACACTTAGGCACAAATTAAAGTAAAGAAACATGAGAGACTATCCAACATTACACTTAGACACAAATTAAAGTAAAGAAACATGAGAGACTATCCAACATTACACTTAGACACAAATTAACGTAAAGAAACATGAGAGACTATCCAACATTACACTTAGACACAAATTAACATAAAGAAACATGAGAGACTATCCAACATTACACTTAGACACAAATTAAAGTAAAGAAACATGAGAGACTATCCAACATTACACTTAGACACAAATTAAAGTAAAGAAACATGAGAGACTATCCAACATTACACTTAGACACAAATTAACGTAAAGAAACATGAGAGACTATTCAACATTACACTTAGACACAAATTAACGTAAAGAAACATGAGAGACTATCCAACATTACACTTAGACACAAATTAACGTAAAGAAACATGAGAGACTATCCAACATTACACTTAGACACAAATTAAAGTAAAGAAACATGAGAGACTATCCAACATTACACTTAGACACAAATTAAAGTAAAGAAACATGAGAGACTATCCAACATTACACTTAGACACAAATTAAAGTAAAGAAACATGAGAGACTATCCAACATTACACTTAGACACAAATTAAAGTAAAGAAACATGAGAGACTATCCAACATTACACTTAGACACAAGTTAACGTAAAGAAACATGAGAGACTATCCAACATTACACTTAGACACAAATTAAAGTAAAGAAATATGAGAGACTATCCAACATTACACTTAGACACAAATTAAAGTAAAGAAACATGAGAGACTATCCAACATTACACTTAGACACAAATTAAAGTAAAGAAACATGAGAGACTATCCAACATTACACTTAGACACAAATTAAAGTAAAGAAACATGAGAGACTATCCAACATTACACTTAGACACAAATTAAAGTAAAGAAACATGAGAGACTATCCAACATTACACTTAGACACAAATTAAAGTAAAGAAACATGAGAGACTATCCAACATTACACTTAGACACAAATTAAAGTAAAAAAACATGAGAGACTATCCAACATTACACTTAGACACAAATTAAAGTAAAGAAACATCAGAGACTATCCAACATTACACTTAGACACAAATTAAAGTAAAGAAACATGAGACTATCCAACATTACACTTAGACACAAATTAAAGTAAAGAAACATGAGAGACTATCCAACATTACACTTAGACACAAATTAAAGTAAAGAAACATGAGAGACTATCCAACATTACACTTAGACACAAATTAAAGTAAAGAAACATGAGAGACTATCCAACATTACACTTAGACACAAATTAAAGTAAAGAAACATGAGAGACTATCCAACATTACACTTAGACACAAATTAAAGTAAAAAAACATGAGAGACTATCCAACATTACACTTAGACACAAATTAAAGTAAAGAAACATGAGAGACTATCCAACATTACACTTAGACACAAATTAAAGTAAAGAAACATGAGACTATCCAACATTACACTTAGACACAAATTAAAGTAAAGAAACATGAGAGACTATCCAACATTACACTTAGACACAAATTAAAGTAAAGAAACATGAGACTATCCAACATTACACTTAGACACAAATTAAAGTAAAGAAACATGAGAGACTATCCAACATTACACTTAGACACAAATTAACGTAAAGAAACATGAGAGACTATCCAACATTACACTTAGACACAAATTAAAGTAAAGAAACATGAGAGACTATCCAACATTACACTTAGACACAAATTAAAGTAAAGAAACATGAGAAACTATCCAACATTACACTTAGGCACAAATTAAAGTAAAGAAACATGAGAGACTATCCAACATTACACTTAGACACAAATTAACGTAAAGAAACATGAGAGACTATCCAACATTACACTTAGACACAAATTAAAGTAAAGAAACATGAGAGACTATCCAACATTACACTTAGACACAAATTAACGTAAAGAAACATGAGAGACTATCCAACATTACACTTAGACACAAATTAAAGTAAAGAAACATGAGACTATCCAACATTACACTTAGACACAAATTAACGTAAAGAAACATGAGAGACTATCCAACATTACACTTAGACACAAATTAACGTAAAGAAACATGAGAGACTATCCAACATTACACTTAGACACAAATTAAAGTAAAGAAACATGAGAGACTATCCAACATTACACTTAGACACAAATTAACGTAAAGAAACATGAGAGACTATCCAACATTACACTTAGACACAAATTAACGTAAAGAAACATGAGAGACTATCCAACATTACACTTAGACACAAATTAACGTAAAGAAACATGAGAGACTATCCAACATTACACTTAGACACAAATTAACGTAAAGAAACATGAGAGACTATCCAACATTACACTTAGACACAAATTAAAGTAAAGAAACATGAGACTATCCAACATTACACTTAGACACAAATTAACGTAAAGAAACATGAGAGACTATCCAACATTACACTTAGACACAAATTAAAGTAAAGAAACATGAGAGACTATCCAACATTACACTTAGACACAAATTAAAGTAAAGAAACATGAGAGACTATCCAACATTACACTTAGACACAAATTAATGTAAAGAAACATGAGACTATCCAACATTACACTTAGACACAAATTAATGTAAAGAAACATGAGAGACTATCCAACATTACACTTAGACACAAATTAACGTAAAGAAACATGAGACTATCCAACATTACACTTAGACACAAATTAAAGTAAAGAAACATGAGAAACTATCCAACATTACACTTAGGCACAAATTAAAGTAAAGAAACATGAGAAACTATCCAACATTACACTTAGGCACAAATTAAAGTAAAGAAACATGAGAGACTATCCAACATTACACTTAGACACAAATTAAAGTAAAGAAACATGAGAGACTATCCAACATTACACTTAGACACAAATTAAAGTAAAGAAACATGAGAGACTATCCAACATTACACTTAGACACAAATTAACGTAAAGAAACATGAGACTATCCAACATTACACTTAGACACAAATTAACGTAAAGAAACATGAGAGACTATCCAACATTACACTTAGACACAAATTAAAGTAAAGAAACATGAGAGACTATCCAACATTACACTTAGACACAAGTTAACGTAAAGAAACATGAGAGACTATCCAACATTACACTTAGACACAAATTAAAGTAAAGAAACATGAGAGACTATCCAACATTACACTTAGACACAAATTAAAGTAAAGAAACATGAGAGACTATCCAACATTACACTTAGACACAAATTAAAGTAAAGAAACATGAGAGATTATCCAAAATTACACTTAGACACAAATTAAAGTAAAGAAACATGAGAGACTATCCAACATTACACTTAGACACAAATTAAAGTAAAGAAACATGAGAGACTATCCAACATTACACTTAGACACAAATTAAAGTAAAGAAACATGAGAGACTATCCAACATTACACTTAGACACAAATTAAAGTAAAGAAACATGAGAGACTATCCAACATTACACTTAGACACAAATTAAAGTAAAGAAACATGAGAGACTATCCAACATTACACTTAGACACAAATTAAAGTAAAGAAACATGAGAGACTATCCAACATTACACTTAGACACAAATTAACGTAAAAAACATGAGAGACTATCCAACATTACACTTAGACACAAATTAACGTAAAGAAACATGAGAGACTATCCAACATTACACTTAGACACAAATTAAAGTAAAGAAACATGAGAGACTATCCAACATTACACTTAGACACAAATTAACGTAAAAAAACATGAGAGACTATCCAACATTACACTTAGACACAAATTAACGTAAAGAAACATGAGAGACTATCCAACATTACACTTAGACACAAATTAACGTAAAGAAACATGAGAGACTATCCAACATTACACTTAGACACAAATTAACGTAAAGAAACATGAGAGACTATCCAACATTACACTTAGACACAAATTAAAGTAAAGAAACATGAGACTATCCAACATTACACTTAGACACAAATTAACGTAAAGAAACATGAGAGACTATCCAACATTACACTTAGACACAAATTAAAGTAAAGAAACATGAGAGACTATCCAACATTACACTTAGACACAAATTAACGTAAAGAAACATGAGAGACTATCCAACATTACACTTAGACACAAATTAATGTAAAGAAACATGAGACTATCCAACATTACACTTAGACACAAATTAACGTAAAGAAACATGAGAGACTATCCAACATTACACTTAGACACAAATTAACGTAAAGAAACATGAGACTATCCAACATTACACTTAGACACAAATTAAAGTAAAGAAACATGAGAGACTATCCAACATTACACTTAGACACAAATTAACGTAAAGAAACATGAGAGACTATCAAACATTACACTTAGACACAAATTAACGTTAAGAAACATGAGACTATCCAACATTACACTTAGACACAAATTAATGTAAAGAAACATGAGACTATCCAACATTACACTTAGATACAAATTAACGTAAAAAAACATGAGAGACTATCCAACATTACACTTAGACACAAATTAATGTAAAGAAACATGAGAGACTATCTAACATTACACTTAGACACAAATTAATGTAAAGAAACATGAGACTATCCAACATTACACTTAGACACAAATTAAAGTAAAAAAACATGAGAGACTATCCAACATTACACTCAGACACAAATTAAAGTAAAGAAACATGAGAGACTATCCAACATTACACTTAGACACAAATTAACGTAAAAAAACATGAGAGACTATCCAACATTACACTTAGACACAAATTAACGTAAAGAAACATGAGAGACTATCCAACATTACACTTAGACACAAATTAAAGTAAAGAAACATGAGAGACTATCCAACATTACACTTAGACACAAATTAACGTAAAAAAACATGAGAGACTATCCAACATTACACTTAGACACAAATTAACGTAAAGAAACATGAGAGACTATCCAACATTACACTTAGACACAAATTAACGTAAAGAAACATGAGAGACTATCCAACATTACACTTAGACACAAATTAAAGTAAAGAAACATGAGACTATCCAACATTACACTTAGACACAAATTAACGTAAAGAAACATGAGAGACTATCCAACATTACACTTAGACACAAATTAAGTAAAGAAACATGAGAGACTATCCAACATTACACTTAGACACAAATTAACGTAAAGAAACATGAGAGACTATCCAACATTACACTTAGACACAAATTAACGTAAAGAAACATGAGACTATCCAACATTACACTTAGACACAAATTAAAGTAAAGAAACATGAGAGACAATCTAACATTACACTTAGACACAAATTAACGTAAAGAAACATGAGAGACTATCCAACATTACACTTAGACACAAATTAACGTAAAGAAACATGAGAGACTATCCAACATTACACTTAGACACAAATTAAAGTAAAGAAACATGAGAGACTATCAAACATTACACTTAGACACAAATTAAAGTAAAGAAACATGAGAGACTATCCAACATTACACTTAGACACAAATTAATGTAAAGAAACATGAGACTATCCAACATTACACTTAGACACAAATTAACGTAAAGAAACATGAGAGACTATCTAACATTACACTTAGACACAAATTAAAGTAAAGAAACATGAGAGACTATCCAACATTACACTTAGACACAAATTAAAGTAAAGAAACATGAGAGACTATCCAACATTACACTTAGACACAAATTAACGTAAAGAAACATGAGAGACTATCTAACATTACACTTAGACACAAATTAACGTAAAGAAACATGAGAGACTATCTAACATTACACTTAGACACAAATTAACGTAAAGAAACATGAGAGACTATCCAACATTACACTTAGACACAAATTAATGTAAAGAAACATGAGAGACTATCCAACATTACACTTAGACACAAATTAACGTAAAGAAACATGAGAGACTATCCAACATTACACTTAGACACAAATAAAGTAAAGAAACATGAGAGACTATCCAACATTACACTTAGACACAAATTAAAGTAAAGAAACATGAGAGACTATCCAACATTACACTTAGACACAAATTAACGTAAAGAAACATGAGAGACTATCCAACATTACACTTAGACACAAATTAACATAAAGAAACATGAGAGACTATCCAACATTACACTTAGACACAAATTAAAGTAAAGAAACATGAGAGACTATCCAACATTACACTTAGACACAAATTAACATAAAGAAACATGAGAGACTATCCAACATTACACTTAGACACAAATTAACGTAAAGAAACATGAGAGACTATCCAACATTACACTTAGACACAAATTAAAGTAAAGAAACATGAGAAACTATCCAATATTACACTTAGGCACAAATTAAAGTAAAGAAACATGAGAGACTATCCAACATTACACTTAGACACAAATTAAAGTAAAGAAACATGAGAGACTATCCAACATTACACTTAGGCACAAATTAAAGTAAAGAAACATGAGAGACTATCCAACATTACACTTAGACACAAATTAAAGTAAAGAAACATGAGAAACTATCCAACATTACACTTAGACACAAATTAAAGTAAAGAAACATGAGAAACTATCCAACATTACACTTAGGCACAAATAAAAGTAAAGAAACATGAGAGACTATCCAACATTACACTTAGACACAAATTAAAGTAAAGAAACATGAGAGACTATCCAACATTACACTTAGACACAAATTAAAGTAAAGAAACATGAGAGACTATCCAACATTACACTTAGACACAAATTAACGTAAAGAAACATGAGACTATCCAACATTACACTTAGACACAAATTAACGTAAAGAAACATGAGAGACTATCCAACATTACACTTAGACACAAATTAAAGTAAAGAAACATGAGAGACTATCCAACATTACACTTAGACACAAGTTAACGTAAAGAAACATGAGAGACTATCCAACATTACACTTAGACACAAATTAAAGTAAAGAAACATGAGAGACTATCCAACATTACACTTAGACACAAATTAAAGTAAAGAAACATGAGAGACTATCCAACATTACACTTAGACACAAATTAAAGTAAAGAAACATGAGAGACTATCCAACATTACACTTAGACACAAATTAAAGTAAAGAAACATGAGAGACTATCCAACATTACACTTAGACACAAATTAAAGTAAAGAAACATGAGAGACTATCCAACATTACACTTAGACACAAATTAAAGTAAAGAAACATGAGAGACTATCCAACATTACACTTAGACACAAATTAAAGTAAAAAAACATGAGAGACTATCCAACATTACACTTAGACACAAATTAACGTAAAGAAACATGAGAGACTATCCAACATTACACTTAGACACAAATTAAAGTAAAGAAACATGAGAGACTATCCAACATTACACTTAGACACAAATTAACGTAAAAAAACATGAGAGACTATCCAACATTACACTTAGAAACAAATTAACGTAAAGAAACATGAGAGACTTTCCAACATTACACTTAGACACAAATTAAAGTAAAGAAACATGAGAGACTATCCAACATTACACTTAGACACAAATTAACGTAAAAAAACATGAGAGACTATCCAACATTACACTTAGACACAAATTAACGTAAAGAAACATGAGAGATTATCCAACATTACACTTAGACACAAATTAACGTAAAGAAACATGAGAGACTATCCAACATTACACTTAGACACAAATTAACGTAAAGAAACATGAGAGACTATCCAACATTACACTTAGACACAAATTAAAGTAAAGAAACATGAGACTATCCAACATTACACTTAGACACAAATTAACGTAAAGAAACATGAGAGACTATCCAACATTACACTTAGACACAAATTAAAGTAAAGAAACATGAGAGACTATCCAACATTACACTTAGACACAAATTAACGTAAAGAAACATGAGAGACTATCCAACATTACACTTAGACACAAATTAATGTAAAGAAACATGAGACTATCCAACATTACACTTAGACACAAATTAACGTAAAGAAACATGAGAGACTATCCAACATTACACTTAGACACAAATTAACGTAAAGAAACATGAGACTATCCAACATTACACTTAGACACAAATTAAAGTAAAGAAACATGAGAGACAATCTAACATTACACTTAGACACAAATTAACGTAAAGAAACATGAGAGACTATCCAACATTACACTTAGACACAAATTAACGTAAAGAAACATGAGAGACTATCCAACATTACACTTAGACACAAATTAACGTAAAGAAACATGAGAGACTATCAAACATTACACTTAGACACAAATTAACGTAAAGAAACATGAGAGACTATCCAACATTACATTTAGACACAAATTAATGTAAAGAAACATGAGACTATCCAACATTACACTTAGACACAAATTAACGTAAAGAAACATGAGAGACTATCTAACATTACACTTAGACACAAATTAAAGTAAAGAAACATGAGAGACTATCCAACATTACACTTAGACACAAATTAAAGTAAAGAAACATGAGAGACTATCCAACATTACACTTAGACACAAATTAACGTAAAGAAACATGAGAGACTATCTAACATTACACTTAGACACAAATTAACGTAAAGAAACATGAGAGACTATCTAACATTACACTTAGACACAAATTAACGTAAAGAAACATGAGAGACTATCCAACATTACACTTAGACACAAATTAATGTAAAGAAACATGAGAGACTATCCAACATTACACTTAGACACGAATTAACGTAAAGAAACATGAGAGACTATCCAACATTACACTTAGACACAAATAAAGTAAAGAAACATGAGAGACTATCCAACATTACACTTAGACACAAATTAAAGTAAAGAAACATGAGAGACTATCCAACATTACACTTAGACACAAATTAACGTAAAGAAACATGAGAGACTATCCAACATTACACTTAGACACAAATTAACATAAAGAAACATGAGAGACTATCCAACATTACACTTAGACACAAATTAAAGTAAAGAAACATGAGAGACTATCCAACATTACACTTAGACACAAATTAAAGTAAAGAAACATGAGAGACTATCCAACATTACACTTAGACACAAATTAACGTAAAGAAACATGAGAGACTATCCAACATTACACTTAGACACAAATTAAAGTAAAGAAACATGAGAAACTATCCAACATTACACTTAGGCACAAATTAAAGTAAAGAAACATGAGAGACTATCCAACATTACACTTAGACACAAATTAAAGTAAAGAAATATGAGAGACTATCCAACATTACACTTAGGCACAAATTAAAGTACAGAAACATGAGAGACTATCCCACATTACACTTAGACACAAATTAAAGTAAAGAAACATGAGAAACTATCCAACATTACACTTAGGCACAAATTAAAGTAAAGAAACATGAGAAACTATCCAACATTACACTTAGGCACAAATTAAAGTAAAGAAACATGAGAGACTATCCAACATTACACTTAGACACAAATTAAAGTAAAGAAACATGAGAGACTATCCAACATTACACTTAGACACAAATTAAAGTAAAGAAACATGAGAGACTATCCAACATTACACTTAGACACAAATTAACGTAAAGAAACATGAGACTATCCAACATTACACTTAGACACAAATTAACGTAAAGAAACATGAGAGACTATCCAACATTACACTTAGACACAAATTAAAGTAAAGAAACATGAGAGACTATCCAACATTACACTTAGACACAAGTTAACGTAAAGAAACATGAGAGACTATCCAACATTACACTTAGACACAAATTAAAGTAAAGAAACATGAGAGACTATCCAACATTACACTTAGACACAAATTAAAGTAAAGAAACATGAGAGACTATCCAACATTACACTTAGACACAAATTAAAGTAAAGAAACATGAGAGACTATCCAACATTACACGTAGACACAAATTAAAGTAAAGAAACATGAGAGACTATCCAACATTACACTTAGACACAAATTAAAGTAAAGAAACATGAGAGACTATCCAACATTACACTTAGACACAAATTAAAGTAAAGAAACACGAGAGACTATCCAACATTACACTTAGACACAAGTTAACGTAAAGAAACATGAGAGACTATCCAACATTACACTTAGACACAAATTAAAGTAAAGAAACATGAGAGACTATCCAACATTACACTTAGACACAAATTAAAGTAAAGAAACATGAGAGACTATCCAACATTACACTTAGACACAAATTAAAGTAAAGAAACATGAGAGACTATCCAACATTACACTTAGACACAAATTAAAGTAAAGAAACATGAGAGACTATCCAACATTACACTTAGACACAAATTAACGTAAAGAAACATGAGACTATCCAACATTACACTTAGACACAAATTAACGTAAAGAAACATGAGAGACTATCCAACATTACACTTAGACACAAATTAAAGTAAAGAAACATGAGAGACTATCCAACATTACACTTAGACACAAGTTAACGTAAAGAAACATGAGAGACTATCCAACATTACACTTAGACACAAATTAAAGTAAAGAAACATGAGAGACTATCCAACATTACACTTAGACACAAATTAAAGTAAAGAAACATGAGAGACTATCCAACATTACACTTAGACACAAATTAACGTAAAGAAACATGAGAGACTATCCAACATTACACTTAGACACAAATTAACGTAAAGAAACATGAGAGACTATCCAACATTACACTTAGACACAAATTAACGTAAAGAAACATGAGAGACTATCCAACATTACACTTAGACACAAATTAAAGTAAAGAAACATGAGACTATCCAACATTACACTTAGACACAAATTAACGTAAAGAAACATGAGAGACTATCCAACATTACACTTAGACACAAATTAAAGTAAAGAAACATGAGAGACTATCCAACATTACACTTAGACACAAATTAACGTAAAGAAACATGAGAGACTATCCAACATTACACTTAGACACAAATTAATGTAAAGAAACATGAGACTATCCAACATTACACTTAGACACAAATTAACGTAAAGAAACATGAGAGACTATCCAACATTACACTTAGACACAAATTAACGTAAAGAAACATGAGACTATCCAACATTACACTTAGACACAAATTAAAGTAAAGAAACATGAGAGACAATCTAACATTACACTTAGACACAAATTAACGTAAAGAAACATGAGAGACTATCCAACATTACACTTAGACACAAATTAACGTAAAGAAACATGAGAGACTATCCAACATTACACTTAGACACAAATTAACGTAAAGAAACATGAGAGACTATCAAACATTACACTTAGACACAAATTAACGTAAAGAAACATGAGAGACTATCCAACATTACATTTAGACACAAATTAATGTAAAGAAACATGAGACTATCCAACATTACACTTAGACACAAATTAACGTAAAGAAACATGAGAGACTATCTAACATTACACTTAGACACAAATTAAAGTAAAGAAACATGAGAGACTATCCAACATTACACTTAGACACAAATTAAAGTAAAGAAACATGAGAGACTATCCAACATTACACTTAGACACAAATTAACGTAAAGAAACATGAGAGACTATCTAACATTACACTTAGACACAAATTAACGTAAAGAAACATGAGAGACTATTTAACATTACACTTACACACAAATTAACGTAAAGAAACATGAGAGACTATCCAACATTACACTTAGACACAAATTAATGTAAAGAAACATGAGAGACTATCCAACATTACACTTAGACACGAATTAACGTAAAGAAACATGAGAGACTATCCAACATTACACTTAGACACAAATAAAGTAAAGAAACATGAGAGACTATCCAACATTACACTTAGACACAAATTAAAGTAAAGAAACATGAGAGACTATCCAACATTACACTTAGACACAAATTAACGTAAAGAAACATGAGAGACTATCCAACATTACACTTAGACACAAATTAACATAAAGAAACATGAGAGACTATCCAACATTACACTTAGACACAAATTAAAGTAAAGAAACATGAGAGACTATCCAACATTACACTTAGACACAAATTAAAGTAAAGAAACATGAGAGACTATCCAACATTACACTTAGACACAAATTAACGTAAAGAAACATGAGAGACTATCCAACATTACACTTAGACACAAATTAAAGTAAAGAAACATGAGAAACTATCCAACATTACACTTAGGCACAAATTAAAGTAAAGAAACATGAGAGACTATCCAACATTACACTTAGACACAAATTAAAGTAAAGAAATATGAGAGACTATCCAACATTACACTTAGGCACAAATTAAAGTACAGAAACATGAGAGACTATCCCACATTACACTTAGACACAAATTAAAGTAAAGAAACATGAGAAACTATCCAACATTACACTTAGGCACAAATTAAAGTAAAGAAACATGAGAAACTATCCAACATTACACTTAGGCACAAATTAAAGTAAAGAAACATGAGAGACTATCCAACATTACACTTAGACACAAATTAAAGTAAAGAAACATGAGAGACTATCCAACATTACACTTAGACACAAATTAAAGTAAAGAAACATGAGAGACTATCCAACATTACACTTAGACACAAATTAACGTAAAGAAACATGAGACTATCCAACATTACACTTAGACACAAATTAACGTAAAGAAACATGAGAGACTATCCAACATTACACTTAGACACAAATTAAAGTAAAGAAACATGAGAGACTATCCAACATTACACTTAGACACAAGTTAACGTAAAGAAACATGAGAGACTATCCAACATTACACTTAGACACAAATTAAAGTAAAGAAACATGAGAGACTATCCAACATTACACTTAGACACAAATTAAAGTAAAGAAACATGAGAGACTATCCAACATTACACTTAGACACAAATTAAAGTAAAGAAACATGAGAGACTATCCAACATTACACTTAGACACAAATTAACGTAAAGAAACATGAGAGACTATCCAACATTACACTTAGACACAAATTAACATAAAGAAACATGAGAGACTATCCAACATTACACTTAGACACAAATTAAAGTAAAGAAACATGAGAGACTATCCAACATTACACTTAGACACAAATTAAAGTAAAGAAACATGAGAGACTATCCAACATTACACTTAGACACAAATTAACGTAAAGAAACATGAGAGACTATCCAACATTACACTTAGACACAAATTAAAGTAAAGAAACATGAGAAACTATCCAACATTACACTTAGGCACAAATTAAAGTAAAGAAACATGAGAGACTATCCAACATTACACTTAGACACAAATTAAAGTAAAGAAATATGAGAGACTATCCAACATTACACTTAGGCACAAATTAAAGTACAGAAACATGAGAGACTATCCCACATTACACTTAGACACAAATTAAAGTAAAGAAACATGAGAAACTATCCAACATTACACTTAGGCACAAATTAAAGTAAAGAAACATGAGAAACTATCCAACATTACACTTAGGCACAAATTAAAGTAAAGAAACATGAGAGACTATCCAACATTACACTTAGACACAAATTAAAGTAAAGAAACATGAGAGACTATCCAACATTACACTTAGACACAAATTAAAGTAAAGAAACATGAGAGACTATCCAACATTACACTTAGACACAAATTAACGTAAAGAAACATGAGACTATCCAACATTACACTTAGACACAAATTAACGTAAAGAAACATGAGAGACTATCCAACATTACACTTAGACACAAATTAAAGTAAAGAAACATGAGAGACTATCCAACATTACACTTAGACACAAGTTAACGTAAAGAAACATGAGAGACTATCCAACATTACACTTAGACACAAATTAAAGTAAAGAAACATGAGAGACTATCCAACATTACACTTAGACACAAATTAAAGTAAAGAAACATGAGAGACTATCCAACATTACACGTAGACACAAATTAAAGTAAAGAAACATGAGAGACTATCCAACATTACACTTAGACACAAATTAAAGTAAAGAAACATGAGAGACTATCCAACATTACACTTAGACACAAATTAAAGTAAAGAAACACGAGAGACTATCCAACATTACACTTAGACACAAATTAAAGTAAAAAAACATGAGAGACTATCCAACATTACACTTAGACACAAATTAAAGTAAAGAAACATGAGAGACTATCCAACATTACACTTAGACACAAATTAATGTAAAGAAACATGAGAGACTATCCAACATTACACTTAGACACAAATTAAAGTAAAGAAACATGAGAGACTATCCAACATTACACTTAGACACAAATCAAAGTAAAGAAACATGAGAAACTATCCAACATTACACTTAGGCACAAATTAAAGTAAAGAAACATGAGAGACTATCCAACATTACACTTAGACACCAATTAACGTAAAGAAACATGAGAGACTATCCAACATTACACTTAGACACAAATTAAAGTAAAGAAACATGAGAGACTATCCAACATTACACTTAGACACAAATTAACGTAAAGAAACATGAGAGACTATCCAACATTACACTTAGACACAAATTAAAGTAAAGAAACATGAGACTATCCAACATTACACTTAGACACAAATTAACGTAAAGAAACATGAGAGACTATCCAACATTACACTTAGACACAAATTAAAGTAAAGAAACATGAGAGACTATCCAACATTACACTTAGACACAAATTAAAGTAAAGAAACATGAGAGACTATCCAACATTACACTTAGACACAAATTAACGTAAAGAAACATGAGAGACTATCCAACATTACACTTAGACACAAATTAAAGTAAAGAAACATGAGAGACTATCCAACATTACACTTAGACACAAATTAACGTAAAGAAACATGAGAGACTATCCAACATTACACTTAGACACAAATTAACGTAAAGAAACATGAGAGACTATCCAACATTACACTTAGACACAAATTAAAGTAAAGAAACATGAGACTATCCAACATTACACTTAGACACAAATTAACGTAAAGAAACATGAGAGACTATCCAACATTACACTTAGACACAAATTAACATAAAGAAACATGAGAGACTATCCAACATTACACTTAGACACAAAATAAAGTAAAGAAACATGAGAGACTATCCAACATTACACTTAGACACAAATTAAAGTAAAGAAACATGAGAGACTATCCAACATTACACTTAGACACAAATTAACGTAAAGAAACATGAGAGACTATCCAACATTACACTTAGACACAAATTAAAGTAAAGAAACATGAGAGACTATCCAACATTACACTTAGACACAAATTAACGTAAAGAAACATGAGAGACTATCCAACATTACACTTAGACACAAATTAATGTAAAGAAACATGAGACTATCCAACATTACACTTAGACAAAAATTAACGTAAAGAAACATGAGAGACTATCCAACATTACACTTAGACACAAATTAACGTAAAGAAACATGAGACTATCCAACATTACACTTAGACACAAATTAACGTAAAGAAACATGAGAGACTATCTAACATTACACTTAAGACACAAATTAACGTAAAGAAACATGAGAGACTATCTAACATTACACTTAGACACAAATTAACGTAAAGAAACATGAGAGACTATCCAACATTACACTTAGACACAAATTAATGTAAAGAAACATGAGAGACTATCCAACATTACACTTAGACACAAATTAACGTAAAGAAACATGAGAGACTATCCAACATTACACTTAGACACAAATTAACGTAAAGGAACATGAGAGACTATCCAACATTACACTTAGACACAAATTAAAGTAAAGAAACATGAGAGACTATCCAACATTACACTTAGACACAAATTAAAGTAAAGAAACATGAGAGACTATCCAACATTACACTTAGACACAAATTAACGTAAAGAAACATGAGAGACTATCCAACATTACACTTAGACACAAATTAACATATAGAAACATGAGAGACTATCCAACATTACACTTAGACACAAATTAAAGTAAAGAAACATGAGAGACTATCCAACATTACACTTAGACACAAATTAAAGTAAAGAAACATGAGAGACTATCCAACATTACACTTAGACACAAATTAACGTAAAGAAACATGAGAGACTATCCAACATTACACTTAGACACAAATTAAAGTAAAGAAACATGAGAAACTATCCAACATTACACTTAGGCACAAATTAAAGTAAAGAAACATGAGAGACTATCCAACATTACACTTAGACACCAATTAACGTAAAGAAACATGAGAGACTATCCAACATTACACTTAGACACAAATTAAAGTAAAGAAACATGAGAGACTATCCAACATTACACTTAGACACAAATTAACGTAAAGAAACATGAGAGACTATCCAACATTACACTTAGACACAAATTAAAGTAAAGAAACATGAGACTATCCAACATTACACTTAGACACAAATTAACGTAAAGAAACATGAGAGACTATCCAACATTACACTTAGACACAAATTAAAGTAAAGAAACATGAGAGACTATCCAACATTACACTTAGACACAAATTAACGTAAAGAAACATGAGAGACTATCCAACATTACACTTAGACACAAATTAACGTAAAGAAACATGAGAGACTATCCAACATTACACTTAGACACAAATTAACGTAAAGAAACATGAGAGACTATCCAACATTACACTTAGACACAAATTAACGTAAAGAAACATGAGAGACTATCCAACATTACACTTAGACACAAATTAAAGTAAAGAAACATGAGACTATCCAACATTACACTTAGACACAAATTAACGTAAAGAAACATGAGAGACTATCCAACATTACACTTAGACACAAATTAACATAAAGAAACATGAGAGACTATCCAACATTACACTTAGACACAAATTAAAGTAAAGAAACATGAGAGACTATCCAACATTACACTTAGACACAAATTAAAGTAAAGAAACATGAGAGACTATCCAACATTACACTTAGACACAAATTAACGTAAAGAAACATGAGAGACTATCCAACATTACACTTAGACACAAATTAAAGTAAAGAAACATGAGAGACTATCCAACATTACACTTAGACACAAATTAACGTAAAGAAACATGAGAGACTATCCAACATTACACTTAGACACAAATTAACGTAAAGAAACATGAGACTATCCAACATTACACTTAGACACAAATTAACGTAAAGAAACATGAGAGACTATCTAACATTACACTTAAGACACAAATTAACGTAAAGAAACATGAGAGACTATCTAACATTACACTTAGACACAAATTAATGTAAAGAAACATGAGAGACTATCCAACATTACACTTAGACACAAATTAACGTAAAGAAACATGAGAGACTATCCAACATTACACTTAGACACAAATTAACGTAAAGGAACATGAGAGACTATCCAACATTACACTTAGACACAAATTAAAGTAAAGAAACATGAGAGACTATCCAACATTACACTTAGACACAAATTAAAGTAAAGAAACATGAGAGACTATCCAACATTACACTTAGACACAAATTAAAGTAAAGAAACATGAGAGACTATCCAACATTACACTTAGACACAAATTAAAGTAAAGAAACATGAGAGACTATCCAACATTACACTTAGACACAAATTAACGTAAAGAAACATGAGAGACTATCCAACATTACACTTAGACACAAATTAAAGTAAAGAAACATGAGAAACTATCCAACATTACACTTAGGCACAAATTAAAGTAAAGAAACATGAGGAACTATCCAACATTACATTTAGGCACAAATTAAAGTAAAGAAACATGAGAGACTATCCAACATTACACTTAGACACAAATTAAAGTAAAGAAACACGAGAGACTATCCAACATTACACTTAGGCACAAATTAAAGTAAAGAAACATGAGAAACTATCCAACATTACACTTAGGCACAAATTAAAGTAAAGAAACATGAGAGACTATCCAACATTACACTTAGACACAAATTAAAGTAAAGAAACATGAGAGACTATCCAACATTACACTTAGACACAAATTAAAGTAAAGAAACATGAGAGACTATCCAACATTACACTTAGACACAAATTAACGTAAAGAAACATGAGACTATCCAACATTACACTTAGACACAAATTAACGTAAAGAAACATGAGACTATCCAACATTACACTTAGACACAAATTAACGTAAAGAAACATGAGAGACTATCCAACATTACACTTAGACACAAATTAAAGTAAAGAAACATGAGAGACTATCCAACATTACACTTAGACACAAATTAAAGTAAAGAAACATGAGAGACTATCCAACATTACACTTAGACACAAATTAAAGTAAAGAAACATGAGAGACTATCCAACATTACACTTAGACACAAATGTAAGTAAAGAAATATGAGAGACTATCCAACATTACACTTAGACACAAATTAAAGTAAAGAAACATGAGAGACTATCCAACATTACACTTAGACACAAATTAAAGTAAAGAAACATGAGAGACTATCCAACATTACACTTAGACACAAATTAACGGTAAGAAACATGAGAGACTATCCAACATTACACTTAGACACAAATTAACGTAAAGAAACATGAGAGACTATCTAACATTACACTTAGACACAAATTAATGTAAAGAAACATGAGAGACTATCCAACATTACACTTAGACACAAATTAACGTAAAGAAACATGAGAGACTATCCAACATTACACTTAGACACAAATTAACGTAAAGGAACATGAGAGACTATCCAACATTACACTTAGACACAAATTAAAGTAAAGAAACATGAGAGACTATCCAACATTACACTTAGACACAAATTAAAGTAAAGAAACATGAGAGACTATCCAACATTACACTTAGACACAAATTAAAGTAAAGAAACATGAGAGACTATCCAACATTACACTTAGACACAAATTAAAGTAAAGAAACATGAGAGACTATCCAACATTACACTTAGACACAAATTAACGTAAAGAAACATGAGAGACTATCCAACATTACACTTAGACACAAATTAAAGTAAAGAAACATGAGAAACTATCCAACATTACACTTAGGCACAAATTAAAGTAAAGAAACATGAGAGACTATCCAACATTACACTTAGACACCAATTAACGTAAAGAAACATGAGAGACTATCCAACATTACACTTAGACACAAATTAAAGTAAAGAAACATGAGAGACTATCCAACATTACACTTAGACACAAATTAACGTAAAGAAACATGAGAGACTATCCAACATTACACTTAGACACAAATTAAAGTAAAGAAACATGAGACTATCCAACATTACACTTAGACACAAATTAACGTAAAGAAACATGAGAGACTATCCAACATTACACTTAGACACAAATTAAAGTAAAGAAACATGAGAGACTATCCAACATTACACTTAGACACAAATTAACGTAAAGAAACATGAGAGACTATCCAACATTACACTTAGACACAAATTAACGTAAAGAAACATGAGAGACTATCCAACATTACACTTAGACACAAATTAACGTAAAGAAACATGAGAGACTATCCAACATTACACTTAGACACAAATTAACGTAAAGAAACATGAGAGACTATCCAACATTACACTTAGACACAAATTAAAGTAAAGAAACATGAGACTATCCAACATTACACTTAGACACAAATTAACGTAAAGAAACATGAGAGACTATCCAACATTACACTTAGACACAAATTAACATAAAGAAACATGAGAGACTATCCAACATTACACTTAGACACAAATTAAAGTAAAGAAACATGAGAGACTATCCAACATTACACTTAGACACAAATTAAAGTAAAGAAACATGAGAGACTATCCAACATTACACTTAGACACAAATTAACGTAAAGAAACATGAGAGACTATCCAACATTACACTTAGACACAAATTAAAGTAAAGAAACATGAGAGACTATCCAACATTACACTTAGACACAAATTAACGTAAAGAAACATGAGAGACTATCCAACATTACACTTAGACACAAATTAACGTAAAGAAACATGAGACTATCCAACATTACACTTAGACACAAATTAACGTAAAGAAACATGAGAGACTATCTAACATTACACTTAAGACACAAATTAACGTAAAGAAACATGAGAGACTATCTAACATTACACTTAGACACAAATTAATGTAAAGAAACATGAGAGACTATCCAACATTACACTTAGACACAAATTAACGTAAAGAAACATGAGAGACTATCCAACATTACACTTAGACACAAATTAACGTAAAGGAACATGAGAGACTATCCAACATTACACTTAGACACAAATTAAAGTAAAGAAACATGAGAGACTATCCAACATTACACTTAGACACAAATTAAAGTAAAGAAACATGAGAGACTATCCAACATTACACTTAGACACAAATTAAAGTAAAGAAACATGAGAGACTATCCAACATTACACTTAGACACAAATTAAAGTAAAGAAACATGAGAGACTATCCAACATTACACTTAGACACAAATTAACGTAAAGAAACATGAGAGACTATCCAACATTACACTTAGACACAAATTAAAGTAAAGAAACATGAGAAACTATCCAACATTACACTTAGGCACAAATTAAAGTAAAGAAACATGAGGAACTATCCAACATTACATTTAGGCACAAATTAAAGTAAAGAAACATGAGAGACTATCCAACATTACACTTAGACACAAATTAAAGTAAAGAAACACGAGAGACTATCCAACATTACACTTAGGCACAAATTAAAGTAAAGAAACATGAGAAACTATCCAACATTACACTTAGGCACAAATTAAAGTAAAGAAACATGAGAGACTATCCAACATTACACTTAGACACAAATTAAAGTAAAGAAACATGAGAGACTATCCAACATTACACTTAGACACAAATTAAAGTAAAGAAACATGAGAGACTATCCAACATTACACTTAGACACAAATTAACGTAAAGAAACATGAGACTATCCAACATTACACTTAGACACAAATTAACGTAAAGAAACATGAGACTATCCAACATTACACTTAGACACAAATTAACGTAAAGAAACATGAGAGACTATCCAACATTACACTTAGACACAAATTAAAGTAAAGAAACATGAGAGACTATCCAACATTACACTTAGACACAAATTAAAGTAAAGAAACATGAGAGACTATCCAACATTACACTTAGACACAAATTAAAGTAAAGAAACATGAGAGACTATCCAACATTACACTTAGACACAAATGTAAGTAAAGAAATATGAGAGACTATCCAACATTACACTTAGACACAAATTAAAGTAAAGAAACATGAGAGACTATCCAACATTACACTTAGACACAAATTAAAGTAAAGAAACATGAGAGACTATCCAACATTACACTTAGACACAAATTAACGGTAAGAAACATGAGAGACTATCCAACATTACACTTAGACACAAATTAAAGTAAAGAAACATGAGAGACTATCCAACATTACACTTAGACACAAATTAAAGTAAAGAAACATGAGAGACTATCCAACATTACACTTAGACACAAATTAACGTAAAGAAACATGAGAGACTATCCAACATTACACTTAGACACAAATTAAAGTAAAGAAACATGAGAGACTATCCAACATTACACTTAGACACAAATTAACGTAAAGAAACATGAGAGACTATCCAACATTACACTTAGACACAAATTAAAGTAAAGAAACATGAAACTATCCAACATTACACTTAGACACAAATTAACGTAAAGAAACATGAGAGACTATCCAACATTACACTTAGACACAAATTAACGTAAAGAAACATGAGAGACTATCCAACATTACACTTAGACACAAATTAATGTAAAGAAACATGAGACTACCCAACATTACACTTAGACACAAATTAACGTAAAGAAACATGAGAGACTATCCAACATTACACTTAGACACAAATTAATGTAAAGAAACATGAGACTATCCAACATTACACTTAGACACAAATTAACGTAAAGAAACATGAGAGACTATCCAACATTACACTTAGACACAAATTAATGTAAAGAAACATGAGACTATCCAACATTACACTTAGACACAAATTAAAGTAAAGAAACATGAGAGACTATCCAACATTACACTTAGACACAAATTAACGTAAAGAAACATGAGAGACTATCCAACATTACACTTAGACACAAATTAACGTAAAGAAACATGAGAGACTATCCAACATTACACTTAGACACAAATTAAAGTAAAGAAACATGAGAGACTATCCAACATTACACTTAGACACAAATTAACGTAAAGAAACATGAGAGACTATCCAACATTACACTTAGACACAAATTAAAGTAAAGAAACATGAGACTATCCAACATTACACTTAGACACAAATTAACGTAAAGAAACATGAGAGACTATCCAACATTACACTTAGACACAAATTAAAGTAAAGAAACATGAGAGACTATCCAACATTACACTTAGACACAAATTAAAGTAAAGAAACATGAGAAACTATCCAACATTACACTTAGACACAAATTAACGTAAAGAAACATGAGAGACTATTCAACATTACACTTAGACACAAATTAAAGTAAAGAAACATGAGAGACTATCCAACATTACACTTAGACACAAATTAATGTAAAGAAACATGAGACTATCCAACATTACACTTAGACACAAATTAACGTAAAGAAACAGCTTGTAGTAAGAAAGGATATAGATGTAAATGAACATGAGGGACTATCCAACATTACACTTCGACACAAATTAATGTAAAGAAACAGCCTGTAGTAAGAAAGGATATAGATGTAAATGAACATGAGAGACTATCCAACATTACACTTAGACACAAATTAAAGTAAAGAAACAGCTTGTAGTAAGAAAGGATATAGATGTAAATGAACATGAGAGACTATCCAACATTACACTTAGACACAAATTAATGTAAAGAAACAGCTTGTAGTAAGAAAGGATATAGATGTAAATGAACATGAGAGACTATCCAACATTACACTTAGACATAAATTAACGTAAAGAAACATGAGAGACTATCCAACATTACACTTAGACACAAATTAACGTAAAGAAACAGCTTGTAGTAAGAAAGGATATAGATGTAAATGAACATGAGAGACTATCCAACATTACACTTAGACACAAATTAAAGTAAAGAAACAGCTCTTTTATTACTATTCTACATTTCACAGTCACAGCTTGTTCCTTGCCTAAACTAAAACTTTCCAAAGTTTCCACATAAAAACTATGTTCGGTTCGTCTTTACCTCCGGTAGTAGGAGGAATCATGTCTTATTTACGTTATTTGTGTTTGTTTGCATGTAATGGTGTCCAACACATATTGTGTTGTGTTTTTGTTTTGTTTTTCTTCGTCTTGGTGCCAGTTTCTCGGAATTGTCCATTTTTGATTGTCCCTTCGGTGTTCTCTAACATTTATTTGATATTTGCCAGTTTATTGAGTTTAATCAATTTCAAACTTATTGACTCTTATTGTTCTGAACTGCCCACTAATGACAATATTTATCTTTTTTGATGATTTACTTGAAAATAAGAAACACAAATAGAAATATTTGAAAACTAGAGAATGTCCCCGCGTGAATATTAAGGAGGCTCGCAAATGTTTCACCCTTTTTTAATTCCCTTAAAGTAATAGGTTAAGAATAACAAATGAATTTCAAAGTTGATCTGTAACTTATGATTATACACTCTCATACCAAAAATCAAGTCAATATCTCAAATCATAGTTAAATAAAGTGGTGACAACTAAATATTTGGCCAAATTTCAAAGTCCAAGGGCCATAACTCGACCAAAAATCATTGGACCGGAACGAAACGTAAATTTGATCTGTAACTTATCATTATACACCCACATACCAAATATCAAGTCAATATCTCAAAGCATAGCGAAAAAAAAGTGGTCGCGACAGTTATATTTTGGAATTACTGACATGGGCAACACTATTTATTATACTTCATGTATGTAAGCTGTAATTTTATTGGATAAGACGAGGGTAACATTCTGCTCTGACACATGGCTCAGCGGGTAACAATTTTTTTACTGTCATCCTCTCATTTAGAGCCTAGCAAAATTACTGAACATCTGTAAAAATGAATAGACTGAATATGAAATGAAACATTAAAATGAAAAAAAAACAGTGTAAACGAGAAAGTGAAAACATTCAGTATAATAAATTAAATGACATATAGTTGAGAGGGTGATAGATCAGATTGTTACCCTTCGAAAATGACATTGTCAACCTCGGCTTCGCCTTGGTTGACAATGTTTTTCTCAGGGTAACAATCTGATCTATCACCCTCTCAACTATATGTTATTTATATAATGTCCCGGCCACTTAGTGGCGGGAACATAACAAAGGTTTAAGGTGAAATTAAAAACAACAGTTTGTATAAAAATGATTGGTCAGTGTTTTAAAAAAAATTTTGTTTTTGTTTTTGCTTTTTGTTTTGATATTGACTGAGCTGTAATGTCCAGATCATCACATACCCACTCAAATGTCTCTTGTAAGTTGAATACTATACATTGGTCTAAATAGATGGGAATTCACTCTTTGAGAACATTGATGACATGGTGGCATAGCCTCAAGTCAAAAACTGATAAAAGCACAATGCTGTGTGAATTATATGTATTTCTTTTCGTTTGATAATGGGGTTTCCCTTTAACTATATATGTAAGATATAAATAAAGTTGGGTAACCTGCTTGGATAGTATGCATATTCCAGGTCTTAATTTGTAACAGGTTTTTTTTTGCACGAGAAAAGTTTTGGTGATATTTTGGGTGGGGTATTTTAATTGATATATAAAGGCCAGTTTGAATAATTTCATTAAATTCCATTTGTACAAAATCCCAACCAGATTATATCAGAACCAACAAATTCTATGAACACTGTGACGCCACAAATGATGTATTCTAACATGTCTGATACTAATGAACGAGTGAAACGTTTGGAACATATTATGAATGAGGGATTGTCAAAATTAGACCTTTTAGAAACAATGGTCAAAAATCTAGATACTTTTGAACTTAATATAAGTCAAATGAGAATTGAAATAGATGACATTAAGGAAACTCAAGACAAGCATATTAGAATTATTGACAAACAGGAAACTCGCCATCATAATGTTGAAGGCAGATTGAGAAACCTAGAAAATTCTAATAGACAATTAGAAGGTCAAAACATAGAATTAAGAGAGAAACTTTTAACCCTACAGACCCATTCCATGAAGTATAATCTTATATTTGATGGCATTAAAAACAACCAGGGTCCTGAAGAAAAAACTGAAGATGTAATCAGAAATTTTCTCTCCAAAGAGCTCGAAATCACTAATGTTAAAAATATACAATTTCAAAATGTGCATAGGCTTGGAGAAAGACAGGAAAGAAGGGAACGAGGCATAATTGCTCGGTTTGTAAATTATGGTGACAATGAGCTTGTCAGAAAACAAAGAGCGGAAAAATTAAGATCAAAACCCGAATTATCGGTTTACCAACAGTTTCCAAGAGAGATCAATGACAGACGGAAACTACTAGTTCCAAAATTGAAAGAATTTAGACGGCAGAAACGTAAAGTCAAAATTGTTTATGACAAACTTATAGTTGATGGTAAAGTGTATGATCCGTCCACCCATCGTGAACCCCCACGTTACATACCTGGTTTACCTGACAATCAAGGGAATAACGGTCGTTTGGACAATACATCAGACACTGAATTAGGTCAACGTCCCAACAATGGAAACAAAATAAACTTAACTTACATAAATGTGTGTGGTTTAAAATCAAAACTTTTAAATCCAGATTTTGAAAACTTGATTAAATCCTATGATGTTCTTGTTTTTGTGGAATCGAAACTTGACAAGTAAGATGAACTGAAGATACCGCATGATTATATATAGTGTTTACTTGAAATTTAGGGAAAAAAATGTAAGAGAAGATCGGGTGGCATAACAATTGTATACAAAATGTCATTGTCAAATTTTTTGAACTTTTTGAATTCCGAATCAGAATATAGGTTGAGTTTTCTAAAGATGTTTTTGGCCCGTGTGGCAATGTCTGTTACATTCAAATTTTCTGTTTGGCTGTGTGTATTTACCTCATGAGAGTTCTAAGTATTCCTCGGAAGAGGCATTTATTGAAATTGAAAATGAAATGATTCAGTTTTCAAATAATCACAGCAATATAGTACTGGTTGGCGATTCTAACGCTAGAAGCGGTAAATTGTACGATATTGTTGAGATAGATGAAGATTTTTTTGATATCCTTGATATCGCTGATTTTGTAAGTTAAACCAAATTATTTTGTCATAAGCTTTTGTAAAAAAGGTATTCCTGTAAACAGATTTTCACAAGATAGTACACATGTAAATAAATATGGACAAAAGTTAATTGAACTTTGTAAGAGATGCTCCATTTATATTGCCAATGGCAGGTTGTCAAATGATAAAAACATTGGTAAAACTACATGCAAAGACGCTAGTCTAGTTGATTATTTATTGTTATCTATAGTATGTTTGATCAAATCTGTGAATTTGATGTGATTGATTATAATCCCATGTTTTCCGAGTAATAACAAAAATACTATTACTTACATAAAATGGTACTCCGATAAAGCAGAGAATTTCACACGTCACGTTCACTTAATAACGATAACAATGGTGAACAGATTAAACTCCATGCTTGATGATGTAGAACACTGTCACACCTGATTAAGTGAGCGACCTTGTTAATGACCTAGGTAATGTACTTTTAGAAAACGCGAAGGCCGTCTTCGGGGAAACTAACCGAAAGTCAAAACAAAATACATGTATGAATGGTAAACCTTGGTTTAACAGGGAATGCAAAGAGAGACGTAGTGAATTTCACGAGGCCCGAAACCAATAAAAAAACAAAAAACAGCCTCAAACAAAGCCGACATGAATCTAAAAGCGAAAAATTATCGCAAAGTTCTTAATACCTGCTATAAAAAGTACACTGACAAATGTGCATCTGAATTACGGTCATTGTCTCAGTAAAAACCTTAAAAAAACGTTTTTCGGACCAATTTTTTGTGGGACCGGAAGCAGAGTCATCGTACTTAATGACGCCAGGATAGATGACCAGATGTACCCATTTGTTTTCGTACTGCTATCTGGAAAGACTCAGGCCGTTTATACACAACTACTGACCAAACTCAAAACGTCTATGGCAGACCTACAACTTCAACTAGCACCAACCACAATCTTCATGGACTTTGAGACTACTGCCCAGAACGCGGCTAGAGCTGTCTTCCCAGGAGTTAACGTCAATGGTTGTTTCTTTCATTACACTCAAGCCATATGGAGAAAAACCCAACACACAGGTCTACAAGTCACCGACAGAAACAACGACGACATTCGACAACTTGTAAGAAGAGCAACTGTTTTACCACTCGTACCGAAGAAGAGCAGCTGTTCTACCACTCGTACCGGTGGATTTAATAGAAGATGTCTGGTTCAATGCACTAAATGACCTAGAAGACATTGACACACCAGCCAACACAACTACATTCACGGACTATGTTACAACCCAATGGATCGTACGGTGACCGACAAGTATGGAACCACTTCAACACAGATGGACCCCGTACCACAAATCACATAGAGGGTTGGCACAACAAACTGAAGAAAAAAATCTCCTATGCGCACCCAAACATCTACACATTGATCAGCACATTCAAAGACATCCAGGTAGCAAATGAAGTAACCAGAATACAGCGCAACGCAGGTGGTACTATAAGACCAACGCCAAAAGATACAGAGACATTGACAGCCGACTAATCCAGCTCAAGGAACGCCTTACCAGTGGAAGCATTGACGTTGTACAGTACTCAGACGCAGCACCACATTTACTCCAACTGGACTAAATTGTAATTTTAAATTTCCATTACACAATGTAAATCTGTTGTTATTATTTATAGTGAATAAATTTGTTACGTGTTATATGATATTGTCCTATATATGATATATTAATAAAATATGTAATTGTGTTTAATGTTAGTTGTTTGTTGGTTTTTAAATCAAACAAGTACTTCAAAAGCATCTTGTACAAAGGACTGTATTTAAGACATATTATTAACTACAGAGAAGGGAATATCATATCATCTGTTTTCTAACATCATTATATTGTACAAATTAGATACATTACTATTGAAACAAAAGAAGTTGCCCGTATTGGATATAACGGGTTTCTTTTTCCGCATGAGTGGATATAACGGGTTTCTTTTTCATGCGGAAAAAGAAACCCGTTTGTATATCCAATACGAGCAACTTCTTTTGTTTCAGTATTAATGTATCTAACTCGTAAATTATTTTTTCAGCCAATTTCTATTTTTTTTCTGCATGACGTAGATAGTATTTAAGCTGTTATTCAATTTTCTTTTTTATGAAATACTTTTTGTTAGGTTTTTTTTCGGACATCCTGACTTTCTTGATCCATACATAATTTTGTTTATATAAACTGTTTATTTTTCAAATATTCTTTGTTTCAGCATAAGTTCGCCTAAGATTCTTTTTATAATACATAGAAAATTTAAACGAATTAATATAAAAATGTATTTAAATTTCCACTTTTGTATTTTTAAAAGATATAAATTTTAGTAATTTTCTCCAAATTTTCCAGTCTCGATCAACACGATTTTAGCAAATATCATATTGTCCGTGAAAATTACCATGTTCATGAATAAAAATATAACAAAATAAGGTTGGCTTGGTTTATTGTGTTTAACGCCACTGTCAACAATATTTCATTGATATCGTAGCGGTCAGTTTTATTGGTGGAGGAAACCGGAGTACCAGGAGAAAACCACTGGCCTGTCGCAAGTCACTGAAAAAAATGTATCACATAATGTTGTTTCGAGTACACCTCGCCATGAACGGGGTTCGAATTCACAACGTTAGTGGTGATAGGCACTGATTGCAAAATCCAACTATCATACGATCACCACGACGGCCCGTAGCAAAATAAGACAATTAACTGGTGGTCATCAATATCGTACGATATTTATATTTATCACATATTTTGTTGGAATACGTTCGTTTTTGCATATCCAATAATAGCTAGAAGTCACTGTTGGTTATTTGAAATAAAAGTCAATGCTTGAAAAAAAAGTCAATGTAAAATATGTGATAAATAGACTATGACATGAAATTTTCCATATCGTCCCTAGTATCAGCCCTCGATCCATATGAGGCCTTGATATGGGAATATCGGGCTGATACCAGGGCCGATATTGAAAATGCCATGTAATAATCTCTTATTATCACATATTTATAAGTAATAACGTCAATTTTGCCCACAGCGATATCAGCCCATGGGCAGATATCGGGGCAAAATCTGATAACACGATATCAAGCCTTTCTATAAATAGATCAATGCATGACTTTTTCCATATCAGGACTGTTATCATCCTTCAACCGATATTGATCACTTCTATCCATAAGTTCGGTGTCTGTGTGGGAAGTTAATTTTGTTCTTTTTAATTCAATGTTGAAATATGTGATAAATAGATTAATGCATGCCTTTTTCCATTTCAGGACTGTTATCACCCCTCGACCGATATTGACCCTTGGGCTAAAGCCCTCTGGCCAATATCGATCTCTCGAGATGATAATAATCCTGATATGGAAAAGGGCATGCATTAATCTATAATTATCACATATTTGTACGTAATACGTACCTTTTTGCATGTGTGATAAACGAAGAAGTGCCCGATCCATATCAGTGCCCGGGGCAAATAACCTGTCATTTTGCCCTGCGTCAATGACGTCCTTGTGATACGTAAGCATTTTTTTTTTAGCAAACATGACAGACGAGGAAGCATAAAACAAACCGATACAATAGAGATGAAGAATATCAATACAAAACGTAAAACTGAGAGTGACATAAAGATACCGTATAACCGGTCATTTCTGCGGTTTTGGTCTAAAAAGAAAACATTTAATTTCTGCGGATTTTTTTTTCTGCGGATTGAAAATCTCGGCACCGAAAAAAAATTGTTTGTATTACAGGAATCAACAACTGAAGCGATGTTACGATAAACAACTGGTGCAGATTACAGTGATCCTTAGAAGTAAAAACATATTTAGTTCTTTAGAAAGTTTTCAAACGTTACAACTTCTGAATACGCATTTGGTTAACTTCAAATTTGTCTTAAGAAACTATTGTTTCACTGTTTTCGCGATCTATTTTGTTGACAGGAAATACGAAGTCAACAGTTAGATCGATATCGGTATACACTTTGATATATTTCGGATATATATGTTTAATGTCGAATTTTCATACTTTATCATTAACAATTGTTTTAAAAGAATTATGATTAGAAGCAACTGTATCCAATTCTTTTAGTATAATGTAGACATAAAAACTCGGGTTAACCGGAATTCTACTACCAGTACATTTCTATTTGTTTGGATTTTAGATCAATCCTCAGATCACGCAGTTTGATATTATTCAATCGAAGCTACTACTATACAACAATTAAAAAAAAAAAAAAAAAAAACTCACGAAATTCAAACAGGATTACGAACTGATTCATTGAAATGTACCTAAGCTTCCAGCAGTAGATATCTTAAGTGATGGCGTATGTTGATATTCACGCAACGTGTCGACTATTGAGAACTATGAAAATAGAACAGTTACTCCAATTTCCGTCACGGCAGTAATAACTCTGTCCAGTCAATGGTTATCTAATAATCACTCTGTTCAGCAAACCGATATCGATTTGGTTCCCATAATGCCCAACTCCAGAATGCCACTATTCCCATACTCAAATATCCAGGTAAATCTGACAATAAATTTGTATGGCATAAATGATAATAATTGGACCTCTGATTTATATTGAAAAGTGATGTTTAATAGCTGTGAATTGTGGTGTTGACTTTAACACGTTATTTATTTTGTTGTTATTTTGATGAATAAATAATAAATAATGAAAAAAATAATGGGATGTGTAGAACTCGGTAAATGATTTGGTGATCATTCATCTGCGGCAGCTTATTTCCGATAATCTTGTACCATGCATAAAAACACATTCATATATTCGAAACAGGACAATTTTATCCAACAACATGCTAGTATAAAATCAAGAATAGACTGTGAGTTCTGACTGGGTGTGTATTATAGACTTTTAATCAGCCGTTCCGCTGTTTTATGAGCTTGTTTCAGCAATTTTCGTGGAAAACGCAAATTTACGATGAAAAATTGTCAATTTAAAGTATTCAGTTTAAAATAGTTTATACACAACTTGTATGTAGAGAAAGCCCAAGAAAAACTGCAAAAGATGGCACTCCTATTTTGTTGATAACGTGCTGTTTTAACGACAAAGAACAATAAATATTAGACTTACCTGAAGCCTTTCGTTGCAGGACTACACCGCGTAATGCTGAGTTCATCCGCGGGTTACTTATCGCTGTAAAGGGTGTGATATATAATATTTCATAATTACGTTTTATGAAGCGCACATTGCCGCCGTTTTTTAATGTGTCTGGATAGATCTCCTTGCAATAAAGAGAAAAAAAGGTAAATTTTTTAGTCAAATATTATTGTTTATTTTGAAAGATTCTTATAACCAATAGTTTCTTATTAGCAACGACATAAACACAAAAGAAATATTCTTTTTGTAAATATGACGTCTTATGCGGAAATTGTAATACGTCAATCGATTTGAAGTCTATACATATCGTAAAGGGAGATAAATTTTATTATGGGTATGATGTTAACAAGTTGCCAACCTGCAGAAGTGGTGGATTTGCAACATCATCACTCCTCATTCACATTGTGAATATGTACATTCAACGTTTGTTTTTACGATTTAAGATTTACGACTGCTCCGACCCAGTCGGTAATTTGCGACCGAAAAATGTCGTATGTCGGAATTCGGTAAGTTTTGTGAAACAGTCGTACGACCGAGTTTACGATTTACGACCTTTTGTGAAACAGTGCCTTGTGGTCGGATTATTTATGTTTTGAATCTCTTGGGTAAGTCAATTGTTTTTTGTTTTGTTTTGATTTTATTTTGTTCGGGAATTTTTTTTTTCCCGTTTAAATTAATAGAAAATCAAGCGCAAAAGTAATATCGAATCAATATGTTGCGATTTGCATCAATAATTAAAATTAATGTTATCATTTTTTAATTAATTTGTGCTTATCTAACATGCGTAATTTCCAGAAACGTAAATAACACAATGCCTTCAATTAACCAATAAATATAATTACCAACAGTATTTAATTAAGCTTAGCTTTTTTCCGAATCCTGTCATGTTAAAACAAAATTTGTGTGTATTGTAACATTATACCAGATTATCATGAATAAATATGTTTACACTAACAGTATTAAGGAGTAAGAGCAAAGACAGTTTGGCTTGGAATAAGGATAATGTGTGCGAGTGGAGCGACATGTCTATACACGGACTGTTCTTTCAGTGAGCTAGCACTATAACAATCAAACTAAGTGCATTGGTCTAGTACAAAGCGGATATCATCATCATATCATCGAAATACAACTTGCTCTCGCCACGATATAGAAAAAAAGGGGGGGGGGGGGGGCTCTCTTTGCGTTTAAAAAAACAAGCATTCACTCACAGTCACACAAATGTTTGGTCGTACCATTTATGAAGAAGTTAATACTCTTTTCAATCTGTGTAGGATCAGATATCTCACTTTCTCACCTTTACTGATAGATCGTGGAGTGGGAGCCGAGACATAACAGTAAGTGGGAGCCGAGACATAACAGTAAGTGGGAGCAAGTTGAGAGATAGGATTTTAATCAGATTATGTCCTTTTAGTTTTATACTTGGAATATTTCAACAACAAAAACTTGTAATCAAACATCCTCCTATATTATAAGTGGAAATTACAAGTATCTTTCCCAATAAATGAAACAGAATATCGACGGGAGGAGGGAGAGGCATCTGTTGTTTTTTGGAGGTCAAAAATCACCTTTAGCAACTATTTGCTTTTTTTTTCTGTGATTTCTATCACCTGTCATCTATTTACAGTGATGAGCTAGTAATTTTTCTTTTTTCTGTTCAAAAGATGTGGATGCACGTGCGTTTTTGTGTTGATGCAGCTACGCCCCTTACTACCGGATATGTGATGCGCTATTTCTTTTGATTAGCTTGACAGACTTTGGTACTCAATTGGTCAAAAATAAAGACAGAAGACAGAAATTAATATATGTAAAATTAATTTATTATAAATATCCTATTATAAATCACAAAAAGCTCCAATGGAATGTCCGAATGGTTCCTATATTACACAGTTCTTGCATCAACATGATGTTTTCATGTCCTGCAATACTGTTTTCTTGCACATTTCTACTCCATTGGTCAATAATAAAGACAGAAGACAGAAATAAATACATGAAAAATTAATTTATTACTAGTATAGTATTATATAAATCACATAAAGCTCCAATGGAATTTCCGAATGGTTCATATCTTACGCAGTTCTTGCATAAATATTCACACGTGTTCTCGTGTCCTTGAATATTGTCTTCTTGTACATTTCTACTCCATCGGTCAATAATAAAGACGGAAGACAGAAATTAATAAATGCAAAATTAATTTATTACAAGTACTGTATAGTATTATTATATAATCACATAAAGCTCCAATGGAATGTCCGAATGGTTCCTATATTACACAGTTCTTGCATAAATATGCATACATGGTATCGTGTCCTGGAATATTGTCTTCTTGCACATTTCTATATGGTCACCTTCGAATGGGTATAACAACTATATGTACACATGTCCTGGTCGAATATTCTCTTTGTCCATTTCAATATTGTCTTCTTCCATATCCATAGTGTCACTTTCGAAGTTAGTTATAGCCAGTATCCATCTGGCTACCCTTTTCATAGCGTCATTACATTCTTGCTCAATTACACTTGCTGGTATCGATACTGAATGTTTACTTCTCTGATCGATATCTGTTGTCTCATGACTTTTTACAGACTGATATTTTCTTTTTCTGTTTGTTAAACTATTGTTTTCTTCCATTTCTACATTGTTTTCTTCCAGGTCTTTATTATCACCGTCTAATTTGGGAATATCTGCCAACAACACGGCTACCCTATCATTGATATTTGCTCGCCGAACTATAGCTGATGCCAGTGATGGTATCGATTCTGAAGAATCACTGCTATTTTCTGTATCTGTTGTTTCTGGTCTTTTTACACAACGATAAGGTCTTTTTCTGTATGTAAGAACTTCTTCCATATCTATATTGTCTTCTTCAATATCTACATAAATATTGTCTTCTTCCATATCTTTATCATCACCTTCTAATTTGGGAATAGCTGTCAACAACCTGTTTACCCTTTCATTGATATTTGCTCGCTGAACTATAGCTGATTCCAGTGATGGTGTCGATTCTGAAGAATGACTGCTATTATCTGTATCTGTTGTTTCCGGTCTTTTTACGCAACGGTATGGTCTTTTTCTGTATGTAAGAACTTCTTCCATATCTATATTGTCAAATTCTAATTTGGGCGCAGTTGCCAACGACCTGGCTACTCTTTCATTAATATTTGCTCGCTGAACTATAGCTGATGCCAGTGATGGTATCGATTCTGAAGAATCATTGCTATGTTCTGTATCTGTTGTTTCTGGTCTTTTCACACAACGATATGGTCTTTTTCTGTATGTAAGAACTTCTTCCATATCTATATTGTATACTTCCATATCTACATGAATATTGTCTTCTTCCATAACTACATGAATATTGTCTTCTTCCATATCTTTATTATCACCTTCTAATTTGGGAATAGCTGCCAACAACCTGACCACCCTTTCTGAAGTTTCATTAATATTTGTTCGCCGAGTTGATGGTGCCGACTCTGAAGATTGAACACTGCTCTGCTCCGTATCTGTTGTTTTTCGTCTTTTCACAATCCGATATTTTCCTATTTTGCCTTCTTTCTTTTGAACTTTCTTTCCTAAATTCTCAGCCAGTTTGCTATGAGAGTTTAGTTTCTTCAGGTTTGTACTATTGAGGTTACACTTTTGTGTAGAGATGCCCCCTCTTTTCAACTCACTTTTACGATCTCTGTTCTCGATTTTTCTTTGATTCCCACTCTTCTTAATCTTCATTTTTCTTTTCTTTAATTTAGAATTTCTGTTTTGATGTTTTTGTTCAACAGTAACAGTAGGTAATGCATTACTGTATGGAGGTTGTGCACCTATTCTGGGAACAACTTGGTTTGGTACATAGAAAACTGAAGCCAATCGTCTAAAATACTTACGGGAAATTCCTCCAATTCTGTATAGCTCGTCAATGTGGAAAATACGCTTCCGTATCTTCCTATACGACACTATTTTATCTGCCAATTCTTGTGGAATATCGGCAAATGCTTCAAAATGTCTTGCAGATGAACAATTTATGTTGTACATTCTCGCAGCCATTACAGCGTTGTGACGTGGTGACGTTGTGAAGTTGTGACGTTAACAACCAGGGATCAAGTAAAGGGAAGTAACTATATCTTCAACACGTGGCGCGTTGAGTGATTTATTTATTTGCTAAACAATAATTCAATTCAATACAAATTACAAATAAATAAAAAGACAATAAAAGAAATGTATTGTATAATTATTTTTAAAATCTATATGGATATCTCCTTTCCTCAGTTTTAATGACCGCTGAATAAAAGAAACCACTGTTTTTATATATCTTCAGGGGTTGAAGGATTTAGTGGGGTTCGTGTTACTCGATCTTTAGTTTTATGTATATATTTTGTAGATCGTCGTTTATTTCATTATCAATATTAGGCGTCGTCTACTCTATTTTAATGGAGGTAAATGTTGCAAAAATTATAGTAAAATAACGCGGGAAAATCTATTCCACAGGTATAGTTCGGCTTCCCGTCGCTAGGTATGGTCATCTGTTGTCAAGATTAAGCATACATTTTCATATCCAATGTACTAAAATGATTTATTATTTATTCGGCAGATTAAGTAACGGATTGCATAGTCCGTTTGACTTCTATAAATCTTCAGAAAAAAAATTCTTAAAAATCCAGTTTTCAAATTAACAATTTTTTTTCTAGATAGATATTAATATATGACAAGTGTGGACACAGAAATGTGCTGTCCAAAAGGCAAGTGTGGATGTCAATATTTCATATTATTATCTTTAAAAAAAAAAATCCTGGATTTTTTTAATAGAAAACTAATCCTGGATTATTATTTTGCTTAAAATCCGGTCTTGTGTTTTTATTTCAAATTTTCATCATAGCCCCCCTCCCCCTCCCAAGGGATATAAAATTGTATCATTAATAATAAATTAATAAATAATAAATTCAGATTTTCTATTTAAAATAAATTTCATTTACAAAACCACTGATAAAAAAATTGTTCAATTTTTAACGCTGGTTTAAGCTTTAGGCGCAACAAATTTGTATTTTTCTCTTTAAACTGTCGAAACATAACATTTATTTAAACTGTAAAATTCACAAATAAAATTCACCCCCCCCCCCCTTTTCCCTTTTTTCTTGTTTAAATCAATGATCAACAATATTCCAGAATCAAACAAATGAATAAATACAGATTTCTTATACATGCATCTTTTTACCATGCAGAGTCAGTGTGTATTAAATCGGTCATCCAATCAGGACGCTCATTATTCTTGTCCAAGATAAAAAATACATCGCTAAAGTAAATTTACCTGTGGTTTCAGAGTAGAAGATTTTTAGAAATCTAACATAAAATTTCCCCGCTTCAACTCGTAAATTTACATAGAAATCGGAGATATTTCGTCATAAAACTACACACATGGTTTTGTCTATCATATTTCTTGAAGATAAACATAAAATTTTATTGCATTTATCAATATTGTATGAGTATCAACAGTTTTTTCAACACCGTATCTGTTTCTCGATACAGCCGCAACTTCAACTCGTAAATTTACATAGAAATCGGAGATATTTCGTCATAAAACTTCACACATGGTTTTGTCTATCATATTTCTTGAAGACAAACATGAAATTTTATAGCATTTATCAATATTTTATGAGTATCAACAGTTTTTTCAACACCGTATCTGTTTCTCGATACAGCCGCCCGATTACAGTGACCCGTGACACAGATTAGCAGATCCCAGCAGTTTTTTCTGAATAAGGTTGTTTAACGACTATGTAGAAACAGACTATAGGTAATTTCATTTGATCTTTAATTAGTACGCCTATAAAAACAGTTCCCACTGTGCCCAAGGTATTTTTTACCTGGATTTGCAAAATTGGACAGGATGGGAACATAGCAAATGACTGAATGAGCACATTTCTCAAGATTCAATTACTCAACCGTCACAATTACATATTCCTTCAGCATGAAAATGATATCAATTCATATATTGGGCATCTTTTGGTGACCCATTTATATAGGATGCGTAGCATTATTCCGACAGCCCATAACTCCGACATCCCATTACTCCGACGGCCCATTTTTCCGACAATGCAAAATAGAACTCAATCCACAAATCCATGGTTTAACCAGGTGTATCCAACAGGATGTTCCGTCTGTCAGGCTAATCTTGACGGACCATGGCCTAGACAGAATGTTCTGGAAAGGAAAAGGAGCTTTTATCCTAGGCTGTACATCCCCGTTCAAGGCAATTATGATCGACCGACCTGGTATGGGGAAAGTTAAAAATTGATGAAAAAGTTGTGCACATTGCACAAAGGAACCAGAAAAGAGGAGTGAAGGAAAAAAGTGTAAACCGGGAGAAGCACGAGAAAGGCAAAATGACGGAAGATAGCAATACGCATGGAAGCGAGGAGAGTTAAGAATTGAAGAAGGACGTATATAGTAGAAAAGGAGAGAAAGGGAGCACAATGTACATGCAGAAGAATGGAAAAAGCTCCGAAGATAGGTAGACAGTTCCCTTGTTCAGGTCAATAAATACATCGATCACTTCTGTTGAAGCACGATTGGCAACCAACATATGCGGCTAATAGAACCCCTTCCATATGCATTATGCCGCTTCCACACATGTTCATTTATTCTGCATTCCGACGTACGTTTCATGATGCGAATTGAATGCGCATCCAACATGGTTAATGCCTTCAGACGTACGTCAAAATGTTTGCGATTTCCATTATTTACGTGAAAATATTTACATTTTCTCTACATGCAAAAAATAGTATTATTACAGTCGTAACTTATGCCAACTGAAAACTCCTTGTCATAGGTGTGAAGCGTTTAGAGCATGCGATGCGCATTTAATGGGCATTAAATGTACATGTGAAGGAGGCATTCATCGGTTTACAATGTATCTAAAACGTATTAAAAAACGCAATACGGTTGAACAGCATCAGGTAGTGTCTCTCCGGTCACAAATTGTGGGAGTTTAGACGTGATACTCCCGACAACAACCGAATTTTGCTTAAAATTAAATTTTTATTATTTAATTTTATATATATATATATATTTATATATATATTCTTTATTTTCTCTTAAACCATAATACATACAGGTATAGAGATATGAAAATATGTACACTATTTACAATATATACAGACAGGTCATAACAAGAGGTTAACCGGGAGTCGACACACCTTTATTAATAATTCTGACAAAACGATATAATTTTTGGAGTTCTATTTTTGAAGTTGATGTCATTAATAGTTTGAACTTTATTATGTTTGGATTTATACGAATGTTTTTCTTTATATAAATTTTTCTTTGATTGCCGAAATACTGACATTTAAATAGATAATGAAATTCATCTCCAATTTCTCCATTATTACATAAGGGACATATTCTATTCTCTCTGGCTATGTTTTTCCATCTACCATTTTCGACTGGTAACTTATGGTTTGTTGTTCTAAATTTACTTAATGTCAAATTATCCTTATCATTTAAAATATTTAAGTAGTTTTCGAAAACCAAATTATCTTTATATATTCTGTAATTCAGTGCCTTCGGAGAATCGTTTACTGAAGAAAGCCACGTTTGGAGATATTGATCAGTGAGATTTTGTTTAATTGAGTGTTTCAACCACAATTCATTAATAAAAGTTTGTGACTCCCAAATATAATTAAAACCACAATTACACAATATATGTTTTACATATTTCAACCACATAAAGTTTCTATCTCTCACTCGCAACATATTATACATACATTTATAAATGATAGCAGATAGTTTTGTTTGCTTTCCACTGATTAGTTTAGCCCAAAAAGATATTGTTCTAACTTTTATATCAATGTCTAGGGGATATCTACCTAGTTCCCCATAAACCATGTAACTTGGTGTGGAAGTTTTAAAATTAAGTAATAGTTTACAAAATCGCAAGTGTACCCTTTCTATAATTTCGTTTTTTGAAAACCCCCAAACTTCACACCCATACAATAAAATAGGTTTTATTATTTTATCAAATAAGTCTAACTGGCACTGAATTGATAGGTTATGTATTTTTCCTCTTTTTAAAACTTCGAACATTGCTTTTGTGGCTTTCTCTACTTGAGCTTTTTTTGCCATTGAAAAGTTCCCAGATTTTGAAAGTAAAACACCCAGATAATTAAATTCAGACACTATTCCAATTTCCATTTCATTAAATGTGAATGTAAGATTATTTGGAAGCCTCCCTCTAGAAAAAACCAAAATTTTAGTTTTTTCGACATTAACTTTAAGTTGCCAAAACTTACAATATTCAGAAAAGACATCAAGTTGTTTCTGAAGATCCTCTTTGGTTTCCGACATTATCACTGTATCGTCGGCGTACAGTATAACGAAAAGTTTCAGATATACATTTAACTGGTTTTCAATTTCTTCAGACAATGTTGTCAACCCACTGACATCTTTTGACTGCAGATAAGATTCTAAATCATTTAGAAAAATTGAAAACAAAAACGGAGATAAGTTCTCACCCTGTCTAACACCGTTTTCACACCTAAAGAAATCAGATTTACAATTGTTATATACTACACATGATTTAATGTTATCATACATATTTAATATCAAACGATACATTTTACCATTGATATTGTTCAATAAAAGTTTGTACCATAATGCTTCACGCCAGACTTTGTCGAACGCTTTTTAAAGTCCACGAAAGCACAAAATAATTTTTTATTTTTACTTTTGAGACATTCGAAGAAGGAATAAAGGATAAATATACTATCAATAGTGGAATATTGTTTACGGAATCCACACTGGCTTTCGTTTAATACCTTAAATTCTTCTGAGAATGTATTTAGTCTATCGTTCAATATAGATGTGAAAAGTTTACCTAGGCAGCTTAATATGGTTATTGGTCGAAAATTGTTTGGGTCATATTTATTTCCTTTGTTTTTGAATATAGGTTTAATGCTTCCAATTAACCATATATCAGGGATAATACCTGTATCAAATATAACGTTAAATAACTTCTCGTATATGTTAATAAACTGGGTCGCGGTAGCTTTAATATACTCGTTTGTAATATAATCTTCTCCGCTAGCTTTATTACATTTTAACTTTTTTATACAATTCAAAATCTCATTTTTGTCGATATACTTATTAATTTCTTCATTTATTTGATTTGTTTCCTGAACTTCTGGTTCAGGTAAGTTTGGCGTATCTTTTTGATTAGGTTTCTGGTTTAATTCCTTATAAAATTCGAATAAAGTATCAACTGGGATGTCTGGTTGTTCTTTTCTTTTACTTTTATTTAAAATTTTCCAAAATTCTTTTGGATTTTTTGTGCGCATAGTTTTAGCCCCCCTCCTGGAGTTTATGGAAATTTTTTATTGTATTAATCATAATGTACGGTAATGGCATTTTTTTTTCTCCAGATCCAGGATCAAACTAGACTAGCTCACTCACAATGGCTCTGTATCCTAAATGCAACCGTTAATGTCAGAACAAACCTTTATAATTATTTCATGCACATCTACATATGGTGTACTCCTTTGTGTAAAGTTTAATAAAAAAAAATACTTTGGACGGTTTTGAAGGGTTACAAGGTTTATGGACGAGCGGGGGCGGGGCTGGGATTTTCGTCCGGACAGATTTTTTTCCGGTAAAAATCAGGGCAAGAAATAAAAAAAAAATCTCCCCCCCCCCTCCAATAATTTTTGTGTCGTCTCGCGGTGTAAACTTTTCATGGTTAAATCCAAAATGTAGAAGTATTAGACCATCCGAAATTGGTACTGATATTTCTCATGTCGTCATGATCTGGATAAAGAATCTGCTAGCACCATGACATTTGACTTTGACCCCATATTTACCCTTTAGTTTAATACAGAAACAATCCGCCCAATGAGTATAAAGATTAAAGTCAGTCTTCCGTTAGGTATAGAAGAAAAACAACAGGTTTTAAGATAATTATACTACTTTTGACCATTTTTGACGGAATAATGGGTTGTCGGAGAAATGGGTTGTCGGAGCAATGGGCTATCGGAATAATGGGCCGTCGGAGCAATGGGCTGTCGGAATAATGGGCTGTCGGAATAATGACCTGACCCCTTTATATATACTTAGATTAAATTCCAAATTAAACACACAATAAATATTTGATTATGCATGTTGCAGATAGCAAAAATGTCAGATTAGATTATAACTGAAACTTTCTCTAGTTAATATAGAAGAGTATCATATGTCCTGGTCTTTTTTATGTTCAATGATTTAAGGTGAAAGGTGTTTGCTCGTGTTGTTGATAATGGGCCGGTGGAATTGTTGATCATCACAGTTTAGACTTTCTTTTCATAATTGGCCATAGCCATAAAGAAGCTGGGTGCATGTGCAATATTGCCAAATTATAGATCTGCTTAATAATCCCCACCCATTGATAATTTGAAGCGGAAAATTTATGACCCGATCATTCCTTTTAAAGCTGAAAAAAATCAATCTATTCCAGTGGTTTCACTTAATATTGTCTGTATGCAGTTGTGTAATGGAGGCGACTTCCGTGGTGGTCATATTCATTCTAAATATGATTCTATGCAAAATAAAATGTCTGATAGACTTCATACTCCTAAGCACATAATTAACAAATATCCATAAATATCGGCATTGTACTTAGTCTTAATAGTCAGTTTAATGTGATGCTCGTTTTATATTTATATTAGAAAAAATATTACAATAAGTTCTCAGTTGAACGATACTATTATGACAAGTACCCCACTCCACACAAACCCCGATGTACATCCCAAGGCTATAGCAATAAAACTATATTTTCACTGTGGGATTCAACTCCAACATGAACGTCCGCTGAACATGCGGGTTGAAGCAAAGATAACTCGTCTTAAAGAAAGGACGTAAAAGATAGCCTCATTTTTGGAGACGTCACTCTATGTGGTTGTTTGTTGCCCGTTGCAAGACAAACGTCACCGACCCTATTCAGTATACAATTAATGCCTGCACTTAAGGTGAACAATTATGATGTTCACCTTAAGTGCAGGTGAACAATTATGATGTTCAGTGCAGGCATTAATTGTTTTATTATACTGAAGCTCTATTTTTTTTTTGCATCACTCTTATTTCGTTTGATAAATGCGAACATTTATGTAAATGAACATCCAGAATGGTTCCATTGGGCACACCGGCGGTGGCCATTTTATACATACTTACGTCACATACACGTTTTAGATCATGGTCATTTTACCGATATCGTAAGCGCTTTGGCGATCTAGATCACTGTTCCCCCGGTCATCAGGAAAAAACCCCCGGTCATCAGGAAAAAACTGATGACCGGTGAAATAGAGAAAACAAGGAATTTAGCATTTATTAGTTAAGATATTACACTTGATTTTCTATTGAAAAAAGATACTGAAGTATAATAAACCTCATATAACTTAAGACTTTTAAATTATTTGCCTCTCCTTTATTTCGGTTTTGAGTGTTCCTGATGAAGGTTATTCCAGAAACACGTCGGAATGAGTTGTTTAGGTAGTAAATATGAGATATGTAGATTGCATCGAATGTTAGTCCAATATGTCTAGTTGTCAGATAAATTGTTGTTGTGCATAGGAACGCCAAACGGACGGTGGAGTTCACATACATGTATAATTAACGGCCTTCTATAATCTCTTGGTAGGGTAATTCCAGACCAAGCAGGGTTGTGTGGTATGGAGGAGTTTCCCATTATTGTGGTTCCAAAAGTGATTTCATTGAACTTGACTGAGTGGAAATGACATGCCAGTTAAGAATTGAATGCAATCTTTTGTGGTTTTATTGGCATGTAAAAGTGTTGACTGAACTATCTTTTGTGTGGAACACAATAGAGCTTAATTAAAAATAATATTTCTCTCAACGCTTTTACAACTCTATAAAACTACAAAAATTGCATTCAATACTTACATCATTACATACAATTAAAATTATTATCTTATTTGTTTTTATATTCGAAATTCGTTTCCGCCGGAAGTGGGTGTGGTTGAATGGATGTCCGCTTCGTTGCATTGACTGATGAAGTATAAATTCCAAAGTCACATGTCAACCTTTTGACCAATATATTTTAATCATATTTAAAAGCGATTTTGCTAGAACACTTTATTCAATGACCTCATGGTCACATTTTAAATAGAATTTTCCTTTCTGTAATATTAATTACCATTGCTTTATTTCTGGACTTAGTGTCCTGTTTACAGATATTAAAACATGTCAACTTATTTATGGACAAATATATTAGAAAGGTTAATGGGTTTTATAAATGTAAACAAGTGTGTCATTGCTAAACGAAGGACATCAGTGTTGCATAAATGTGTTATTGCATCGCTTGTCGCAATAATGAGAAATGTCAAAGAGGTGTGTGTAAATTGTTATGTCTTATGCTTGTTAAGCAGGGTACACAATATTTTCTGACTTAAATCTGTCATCAGAAAGGACTAAGCTTAACATACCTTAACGAGTCATTTATTTAAATTAGCATGCGGATTTTTTTTTCTTTTTGTTCTAAGATTTCAAAGCAGATATATTCTTACAGGTATTCTCTGAGTATATACATTTTTGTATTTACTCCACATTTCACAAAAAAATTTACTTTGTAAAATAATAACATCTTGTAACGTGAAGGCATTCCTTCCTTTTCTTTGATCTTTTTATGGCTTATAAACCAAAATGTAAGCAACAGCTAAGAACTATGAAATAATACACGCAAATACAAGATATTGCATACTTTAAATCTGGGTTGTAGTTTTATTACTCTCAGAGGTTTGCAGTAATCAACGACCTAGATGTGATATTGCTTGGCTTCATATGTTACAAATCATTTATACCACGGTTTTCCGAGTTAAACGGTTAAACAGTTCGATTGTTTGAACGCGTTCAACTGTTTCACCGTTTAACTCGAGAAACCGTCGTATAAATATTAGTGTTCTTTAACAATTACAGTTATGATAGATAATAATTATACATATTAGATAAACTTACCGTTACGATAACCAAGTGACCTTATATAAGATTTTTTTTAATATCTATTATTTTGTTTGTTTATCCATTTGAAATTTAACATGGTTATATATGTTTATAAATAATAAATAATTCTCTAATATTGAATGGAAAAATACAAAGTGTGTGATATTCGTAACATGTAAGTTCCACGTTTAAAAATCATACTTTCGTTTTTATTAATGATAATTTATAAAGCCAACTAATTGAGAAAATTTTAGATATTAATAGATCTACCATATTCACATCATGGTATATTTCAAATGTTAATTTCCCATCAACATCGATCATGTGTGACTACTAATTTTAGACTATTAACCACATATCCTCCATTTTTAACTATTAACCACATATCCTCCATTTTTAACCAGATCATCTGAATTATATTTTGACTTTATATTGTAATTTTAGTTGTTTTTATTATTTTATTTATTGTTGTTTTTTTTAAATATCTGAAGGTTGCCTCTACTCGTAAATTCCCCCAACTCTGCATTTTGTGTTCTTTATAACAATGTAGCAGAGGTTAGATTTTTTGATATATTAAAGGCATTGTTTTAGTGTTACAATGGAAAGGCTCTTCTAACGTAAATTGCATAGGTCTTAATTCGCGTTTTCTGCAACTTAAAAGAAAAAATCAATATAAAAATGGTAGAATAAAAACGTTGATAGCAAATAGTGCGCACGGCGCGTTTCTGGAATATTCTTCATCAGGTACGTTTCTGGAATAATCTTCATCAGGTACGTTTCTAGAATAATCTTCATCAGGTACGTTTCTAGAATAATCTTCATCAAGTACGTTTCTGGAATAATCTTCATCAAGTACGTTTCTGGAATATTCTTCATCAGGTACGTTTCTGGAATAATCTTCATCAGGTACGTTTCTAGAATAATCTTCATCAAGTACGTTTCTGGAATAATCTTCATCAAGTACGTTTCTGGAATATTCTTCATCAGGTACGTTTCTGGAATAATCTTCATCAGGTACGTTTCTAGAATAATCTTCATCAGGTACGTTTCTGAAATAACCTTCATCAGGTACGTTTCTGGAATAATCTTCATCAGGTACGTTTCTGGAATAATCTTCATCAGGTACGTTTCTGGAATAATCTTCATCAGGTACGTTTCTGGAATAATCTTCATCAGGTACGTTTCTGGAATAATCTTCATCAGGTACGCTCATAATCAAAAGATTGGAAAGCCAAATGATTTAAAAGTCTTTGGCAGCAAGTAAGCCAAAAAGGCCTAAACAGGATAGCCGAAATCGGCCACGGTCACCTATGCCTGAAGGAAAAGAACCTTAGATTTGCTAGTAATTACATTATCTAGGAACCGTAAATTCCAGTAATAGATATATCTAATAAACCATAACAGTGCCGAAACACTGACTACTAGAAGTATACGTAGTCTAGTCCACCGCTTTTAATTTGTCCTTAGTGGTATTTGATATTACTTGATCTACCGTCTTTTGTTTACTGGTCTTCTTTGATTTCTATATTGTTCTGATGTATATTGGTATGATATATATATTTGAGCAGTAACTTGCTATTGTTAATGGGTAATGGCATATTGGTATTTAGCGATACTGGCCTCCGTTTTGCACATACAGTCAAACTTGTATATTAAGGGCACTCAAGGGAACCTTTATGAGCAGTTGGCCTTTATATACAGGTTAAAATTAAATGCATTATTCATTAATGGGGAAAATGAGGCTGTCCTTTATAGACAGTGCTTTGTTATATACAGGCTGTCCTTTATAGACAGTGATTTGTTATATATAGGTCTCTTTAGATCAGGTTTGACTGTACATGTATATTGCAACTATCAGATTTATTGAGGACAGATATAATTCGAACATGTGGTTTGTCGTAATCACAATTCGGTCCTTCCCTTTCTTGACTTGTAACCGGTTTGTGTAACACGAGTAACATGACGGATGTTACATGTGGAGCAGAAATTGCTTGTCCTTCCGGAGCACCTGAGTTCACACTCGGTTTTTGTTGGGTTCGTGTTGCTCGATGTTAAGTTTTCTGTGTAGTGTTTTTGCTGATCATTGTTTTGTCTTTTGTCCTTTTTACTTTGGCCATTGTGTTGTCTGTTCTTCTTTGATTTACGGTTCTGATTCCCCATTGGCCATTGTATTGTCTGTTCTTCTTTGATTTACGGTTCTGATTCCCCATTGGCCATTGTATTGTCTGTTCTTCTTTGATTTACGGTTCTGATTCCCCATTGGCCATTGTATTGTCTGTTCTTCTTTGATTTACGGTTCTGATTCCCCATTGGCCATTGTATTGTCTGTTCTTCTTTGATTTACGGTTCTGATTCCCCATTGGCCATTGTATTGTCTGTTCTTCTTTGATTTACGGTTCTGATTCCCCATTGGCCATTGTATTGTCTGTTCTTCTTTGATTTACGGTTCTGATTCCCCATTGGCCATTGTGTTGTCTGTTCTTCTTTGATTTACGGTTCTGATTCCCCATTGGCCATTGTATTGTCTGTTCTTCTTTGATTTACGGTTCTGATTCCCCATTGGCCATTGTATTGTCTGTTCTTCTTTGATTTACGGTTCTGATTCCCCATTGGCCATTGTATTGTCTGTTCTTCTTTGATTTACGGTTCTGATTCCCCATTGGCCATTGTATTGTCTGTTCTTCTTTGATTTACGGTTCTGATTCCCCATTGGCCATTGTATTGTCTGTTCTTCTTTGATTTACGGTTCTGATTCCCCATTGGCCATTGTATTGTCTGTTCTTCTTTGATTTACGGTTCTGATTCCCCATTGGCCATTGTATTGTCTGTTCTTCTTTGATTTACGGTTCTGATTCCCCATTGGCCATTGTATTGTCTGTTCTTCTTTGATTTACGGTTCTGATTCCCCCTTGGCCATTGTATTGTCTGTTCTTCTTTGATTTACCGTTCTGATTCCCCATTGGCCATTGTATTGTCTGTTCCGATTCCCCATTTGATATCTTCAAACATTTCTTATCTACAAGACCCCCATCTTTTGAAAGGTGTATGGAAACCATAACTTTCGAGATGGGTATCGGGGCATTGTTTTGTAATCAAATAAACAATTATTAATATAAATATACTTGATTGAAAAACAAGATAAAAACAAATGGTACAAAATAAAATTATAAAAAAATGCTTAAAATAGAATATAAGAGAACAAATAGAACCCGGATCTCTGTAAAAAAAACGTTATCATTATACCAGTAGGCTATTAGCAGCATGCCCATTCACGTACTGTAGTACGTGTTTCACGTAGAATAAAAATCATCCACGTATAATTGAAAGAACCCTACGTGCGTGCACGTAGAGAACCCGTTGCGAGCACTGTATACAAATTACCTTTTGTTTACAATTCACTTCAAAGTACGTATAATAGAGTTGTTTTGATTAGTTAATTTCGGTAATATTATCCAATCAGAGCGTTCCTTGCATATTTTAAGTGAGATGATATGATTTATAGATCGCCCAATTCTATTGACTCCTTATTTTTTATTTGTCCAATCATATAAACTGCTACTGTTAAATCCCGTAATCAGAGTTGGCGAAAATCGTCGGACTGGCAGAATAACGGTCGGTCCGATTAATTAATGAACCGTGTCTGTCCCAATGTCCATCACGAAAATATTACTTTGTGGTCGTCCAGTTGACGATTGAAATGTATTCACTCCCAGTTTCCACTGCCAATGGCATTAAATTCCGTTTTCAGTTTTATTAAAATGTCAGACAGAGACTTGGAATTTGCTTATTTATTCTGTCAGACCGACACGTTCCTATTTGTAATCGAAACTCCTATACGTAAATGTAAGCATCTTTTTAGTAGAAGCGAGCACCTGCAAAACGTGGAACATTAAAACTGAAATATATTACTGAGCACAGAAATAAGTTGACTTCCACACTCCCCAAGTATCAAAGATTGTTTGTGTTTAATTAAATATGTTTTGAGATGCTTATATATTGAAGATGACAACAGATTCATATTCTTAACTGAAATTAAAAATGTAGGTAAACCGGAAACTGACATTGATGTATAATATTCGGAACATGATCGGACCATTAGATACCGATTGTTGGCCATATCTGCCTTATCTTTTTAGATAAAAATATGTATACAGAAAAACATTTAATTGAGTTGTTTAATGATCATGACTATATATAGGTAATCTTGCATTCAGTTCTGTATAAAAAACAAAATTTGACAGGTTATATACAATATTACAAACAAAATGGTGGGACAGACACAAAGGACATGGGTCAGACAAAACCCCACTTCCTGTCTGACCCAATGTCAGACAGAAAAAAAGAGTTTTCGCCAATCTGCGTAATATTTACAAAAAACAGCACGGTGCACGACCTTGCGTGGAGAAAATGCAGTTAATTTTCTTTGTACCCCCAAATGAAGAGTTAGAGATTGCACCCCCAAAAATTTGGATGTACCCCCACAAATGAAGGTAAAAGGGTACATGTACCCCCAGATGAAAATACATATTTTATGCGTCGATGGTCATAACACTAATAATGTCTAACGTATCGCCTCAATGATCTTCCCATTAGATTATTTATTTGTCCAAGTAATGTAAGGACAGTTGACATTTTATTTCCATCATCTATCGTTATGGAAGTCACTTTAACAATTGGATCTAGGATACTGGTATTCAGATGACGTTGGATTTGATTAAGGTCCTCTTTGATATGTTGTGACCTAACAGGTGGCAGTACTTTCTTCACTAGATTAACTAAAACATTTATTTTTCTCACCAAATCATGTATATCCTGAAATAAGATGTTTATTCTAAGTAGCATTAACTCTGCATATAAAAATACATGACGTGAACATTCAGATTCAGCCCATCAAATACAACGCTTTATAGACCTATCATGTATGTATGCGATACAATATGTGATTTTGACGGAACTACTTTCATGACTTAGTCAGTTTGAAATGTGAGAAACTTCCTATGAAGTCTTCGTAAATAAACCTGGAATCCAACTAGGAAATACTTCAAGTAAGGTCTTATACGTTCGTGTCATATTGTAAAGAACATTACCACTCAATACATAACCAATTACTTCCCGTGGTTTGTATGGTGCATCGTCGTTTAATTTTTTTTAATTGAAGTGCATGTACCAGGCCAGGAGGATGGGTGGTCATGTATTTGTGTTAGGGTATCGATATTGTACGGAAAGCGAGAGGTATCTTCAGACTTTAGGTTTTATATTTCACTCTTTCTACTTCGGACTTCACACTTCAGACTTGAGTGCTATTGTGATATAAACGCTATTATCAACCATTGAAAACACGGCATTTTATTTAGACCGGTATTGCTACATTTGTAAGATGGAGTTGTCCACAGAGGAAAGAAATAGTCTTATAAAAGACTATTTTACCAAAGGATTAACTCAGAAAGAAATCCAGAATATATTGATGTGTCGTCATAATCATATAGTGAGCCTTGTTCATTTGAAACGCCTGGGCCCGGTTGTTCAAACTTGTAGTTAAATTTTAACCAATGGTTAAAAATGATAACCTATGGTTAAAATATGCTCACACTACAAGACGATATGGCCACAGACTAGACAAAAGCTAAGTAGAGTAAATTAACAACCTCTATGACATCATGGACATTCCTCATCAATTGCCGGAATTGGAGAAATTGGATAATTTACATATGAGACACCAACCAATCATTTCATACTGAAAAGGGGGTTATATTTTTTCTTAATTGTTATTCATGAAAAACTTTGTGCATGTTAATTGAAATAAAAAGAAATGCACACATTAAATTCAGAGAGAAAAACAGACTTTTGACATACATGCATGGACCCAATTTTAATGAGATGTTGGAAACTAAAGAAAATATTCTACGGCTAACTTACATAATGAAAATTCACAGTCCTAGAAATTGTAAGACAATAAAAAGATTTAATTAAAAGTAGTTTAATGAGTTATAAGAAGTTATCGTCACCTATATAACACACCCTTAGTGTATTATAATGCACTAAACACGTCTTATTAACATTTCTTTTAATGTTATTAAGCAACTAAGACGAGGTCCATATACTCTTCTGTACTAACTTGTACAAAATACTTTTAATATTGGACAAATAACCTTAGACAATGACATGTAAGTTATATTCCTCAAGTAAGATTTCATTTTTTTTTAAATAACTGTATTGCTTTTTGTCCTGAGAAGGGGGGATTGAGTCAGCCTTATTCATGTTGTTATTTATCTGCTGCTAGGATAAAACAAGGAATTGTGGGATACATTGGTCTTGGTTAAATATTAAACCTGCAGTTATTGGTTGGTTAAATTTTAACCAAATGGTTATTTAACCAAGTGGTTAAATGAAGTTGAAAAGACTCATGTTTAACCCTTGGTTTACTAACACATGGTTAAATCTTTAACCAATAGTTAAATATAACCATATGGTTAATTTAACAACAAGTTGAACATGCGGGCCCTGATGAAGAGCATGAATTTAAGGAAACGACACTTTGACACTCCTATCAGAGATGTTGTGGAAGTGTGAAGTCCGAAGTCTGAAGTCTGAAGATACCTCTCGCTTTCCGTAATATTGCCACTTTCTTGATTGTTCTATTAGATTTTGGAAGTGTTCCGACAATAATCGTATTATTTGTTTTTCATTTTATAATCATATTAAGTATTTATGTACATGTGTATACCCCATTCACTGGAAAACGTCACAAATTCAAATGTGGTTTTGTTTTTACTTGTATGTGTCTACTTTTGATATCAAATATAAATGAATGAATATGTACATGTAATTTCAATGAGGTTGCTATTAGTACTTATGTGAGCCAAAATAAGTTCCCGTGAAAAAAGTTCCCCCAGAAATAATTTCCTGTGATATATGTTCTGGTATAACATTTTTCACAGGAAAATTATTTTATATAAGTTCCACTGATGTGAAATTTGTTCCTGTAAATTACCTGGTGAAATAAATTCCAGAGTTGTGAAAAAAGTTCCCCCATTTGTTACCTGGTGAAATAAGTTCCATAACTGTGAAATAGATTCCACTGATGCATGAAAGTCATGAATTGTGTTCATTTAGTTCAAATCATAACGAGATAAAAAAAAAAAAAAAAAAAAAAAAAGACAGTCATTCATTTATGACTACGATCAAATATAAAAAAAATTAAAGTTAATCATGGTGGAGAAGTTTGACATGTACTTAACATATGTGTGTTTTTGATGGCTATTAAATTAAATAAACCAAATTAATTATAAGTATTTGCTGTTCATTTAGCCAAAAGACCTAAATACATGTGTAATATTGTATATAAATTCATATTTATTTTTAATACCATTTGGTATCTTACACCCATTGCCTGCTAATTAATCAAATATTGGAGAAAAAAATTCAACTTTGTCTAACAAACTAATAATGGTTTTTGTAATGTTCATTCCGGAACAAATTTCACTGTTGGTCGTGAAATAGATACCAGAACAAATTTCACATAAGCGGAATAAATTTTCCTATGAAATATGTTCAAGGAACAAATTTTTCATTTAAAAAGTTCCGACAGAACACATTTTCTGTGAAATAGGTTCCGGCGGAACAAATTTCACGCCGGAACAAATATTTTGTTACACTTACAGCACTTTGATCAGTAGTACCATATTTGGCTGCAGCCATATCACGTGCTTTCTTTGGACATGACGATAACCATAACCTGGATAACATGGCTATTTTGGTTGTTTTACACTTAAAAATAAAGACAAAAACTTTTTTATGTTCAGAATATTCCACTCGTTTAAAAAAAACCATCCATTCATATATTCGTTTTTGCCAAAATTAATGGTTTTTTTTGTGTGTATTAATTCTACCACGAACAGTTTAGAACCGTTTTCGTAACGTTTACACAATCAATTCGTTTAGTTTCTTCTGAGAAGCATAAAGCTATCGACAATACTAGATTATCAAAAAGGCTTGATTACATTAAGTACACATTTTTATCATGGTTTTATCAATGTGTGTGAGGATAAATATGTTTTCTTAGTAAATGATTATTTTCTTAAATATATATACAATCCAACCCCACATTTGCACTTCCAGATAATATAATCATACTTGGTGTATTGATATAATACAATGCAGAAATCGTCTCATCAAAATTAACTTATTCTTGCCATGATATAATTGACAAATTGCTCACTTGGAATTAAAAATACAACTACATGTACTTGTTATTCTGACCTCGGTGTCCAGTCTTTTTTTTTTTTTTTTTTTTTTATATAATTCTACAATTGCGTGTGTCAGTTTTCGCCTATATACTAACTGAAAACTTCTAAGTAAACTGTTTCTTTTTAAGATCGTCAAACAACGCAACATTTTTTTGGAGTCACTAGACAAAATACGGATTAAAATAGATAAGAATCTGTTGTAATATTATGGCCATACGTAAACAGAAGAGGTGACACGTTAACAGTATAATGGAACAATATATCTCCATATCACCAGTACGGTTGCCTGAATATAGTCGACTTATTTAAACACACATATTCAGAAATGCGGTGCCCGTGGTATCGAAATAATCGGTAAACTATTAGTATACAATGCAACCAAATTTAAACGTTTGAGGGATTCATTTCAACTCGCTAAATATTTTGTAATTAGCCACTGTACATATATGGTAAATAGTTATATTTGATTTTATTTTCAAACTATTATTGTTTGATAATGATGATGCCCATAGCGCATAAGTTCAAGAAGTTTTACACTCTACCCTTGTGAGTCTACACCCGTACTCAGAGAAAGAAGAAAGATTACCGTATACTAGTAACCGGCAAATTCTGCGGTATTATGTGGTCAACTCCGGACCACAGAAAATAAAATAGCAGAATACTATGTAAAATAAATGTCAAGATAAGGTATCAATCGGCAAACCTCGGGTGAGTCCGCTTCTCTCCCTCAATACCTCGGCTGTAATACAGTATTTGATATGCGTCTACGCGTCACATTTCTTCGCCGGAAGACCGTATCACTTCAATCAAACATTGCGCACCGCGAATAAGTTCAAATATGGCGACAATAGATGAGTTTGTTTTTAAAAATATTGGTCTTTGATGAAGGTACGGAATCAGCCGACATTGCGACGAATGAAAATATATTATTATTGGACGAATATTCGAAAGTGAAATTATTTTAATACCTCCTTCATTGAAGATTTCCGAAAGTAGTTCCAATATCATAATACGGACGAGGTATGATGAAGGTACGGAATCAGCCGAAGTTGCGACGAGCGGATAAGGTATTATTATTAAACTTACATAGTCATATAAACTTTGATTTGAGTAATAAAAAGCCAGTTCTAAACTGGACATTTGTTCATCAGTAATTAGATATGCTTGTCCTCCACCTGTTGTTACTTTGGTAATAAGATCTTTGTCTGTTCTTTGGGAGTTTTGGTCCAAAAATCTTGTAGGGGGAAATATTTGTCTATCGGTATTAAAGCTGTCAATGGATTGGATAACGAGTGACAACCCGATAATCTTGAAACAGATCAGAAACAAATCTGAAACAAAACAAACAAAAAATATACTATGTCAGTTTATTGCTTTATTTTGACAGCTTATAGGATAGTAAGAAACGTTTGACGATAGAAAACGTGTAATTGAAAGTCGTCATTCGAAGAAGGACAAAGAAATATAACGGCCAATGAAAAAGGACAAACAAATATAACGGCCAATGAAAAAGGACAAACAAATATAACTGCCAATGAAAAAGGCCAAACAAATATAACGGCCAATGAAAAAGGACAAACAAATATAACGGCCAATGAAAAAGGCCAAACAAATATAACGGCCAATGAAAAAGGACAAAAGGACAAACAATGATCGATATAACACTACAGAGAAAACTAAAGATTGTCATTTTATAGGGTAACAAATACGTAACTATCAGATTTAGTGTGCATGGCGTGTTTTTTAAATAAGCTTCATCAGGTACACTCAAAGTAATAAGCTTCATCAGGTACACTCAAAGTAATAAACTTCATCAGGTACACTCAAAGTAATAAGCTTCATGTACACTCAAAGTAATAAGCTTCATCGGGTACACTCAAAGTAATAAGCTTCATCAGGTACACTCAAAGTAATAAGCTCCATCAGGTACACTCAAAGTAATAAGCTCCATCAGGTACACTCAAAGTAAGAAGCTCCATCAGGTACACTCAAAGTAATAAGCTTCATCATGTACACTCAAAGTAATAAGCTCCATCAGGTACACTCAAAGTAATAAGCTCCATCAGGTACACTCAAAGTAATAAGCATCATGTACACTCAAAGTAATAAGCTCCATCAGGTACACTCAAAGTAATAAGCTTCATCATGTACACTCAAAGTAATAAGCTCCATCAGGTACACTCAAAGTAATAAGCATCATGTACACTCAAAGTAATAAGCTCCATCAGGTACACTCAAAGTAATAAGCTCCATCAGGTACACTCAAAGTAATAAGCTCCATCAGGTACACTCAAAGTAATAAGCTTCATCATGTACACTCAAAGTAATAAGCATCATGTACACTCAAAGTAATAAGCTCCATCAGGTACACTCAAAGTAATAAGCTTCATCAGGTACACTCAAAGTAATAAGCTTCATCATGTACACTCAAAGTAATAAGCATCATGTACACTCAAAGTAATAAGCTTCATCAGGTACACTCAAAGTAATAAGCTCCATCAGGTACACTCAAAGTAATAAGCTCCATCAGGTACACTCAAAGTAATAAGCTCCATCAGGTACACTCAAAGTAATAAGCTCCATCAGGTACACTCAAAGTAAGAAGCTAAGCATCATGTACACTCAAAGTAATACGCTTCATCAAGTACACTCAAAGTAATAAGCTCCATCAGGTACACTCAATGTAATAAGCTCCATCAGGTACACTCAAAGTAATAAGCTTCATCAGGTACACTCAAAGTAATAAGCTTCATCAGGTACACTCAAAGTAATAAGCTTCATCAGGTACACTCAAAGTAATAAGCTTCATGTACACTCAAAGTAACAAGATTGGAAAGCCAAATAATTTATAAGCTTTGGATAATTTATTGTTGTTTATTGTTATTTTCAGTAATTATTCAACTATATCATGACTATCTTGCTTAATGAGAGAGTTTTTATGAATTGTCTTCTGAAACCCTCATCATAGGTAGATATAAGCGGATATTAGGCTAACTTGAGGGGAGGTATCATTGAGAGAATTCACGTCCGTGTTTAGGTTTGTAATTAGAATAAAAATATCGATATCGTTTCTGGGACAACCTTCACCAGGTATGTTCATAATTAAAAAGATTAGAAATAGAAATCAACTACCTTAACACTTTGACCATCGAGGCCCTCTTTAAAATCTTTGAAGTCAGATTGTTAGCGATACATGTCATTATACCATATAATATTATATACCAAAGCTTTGAATAATTTTATACCTAATAAATAAACTTACTGCAAATCTCATATGACAAAAGAAATACTATTTGTTTTAATAATAAGAATAATTTTATTTCCAAAATTACAGGACTCATACAGGACATATAAATCAGATACAACGACTATAATAATTTGATATAAGAGTCATTACCAATGGTATTCAATAAAAGTACAATGTAACGGATGTTGTTCAATAAAAGTACAATGTAACGGATGTTATTCAATAAAAGTACAATGTAACGGATGTTATTCAATAAAAGTACAATGTAACGGATGTTATTCAATAAAATTAAAATGAAACGGATGTTATTCAATAAAAGTACAATGTAACGGATGTTGTATGCGCTAAATGTATAATATCTATATTCCTAAACTTCTAATATCAAAGCAACTACCAATAAATGAACATATTTTTTTTTTCATAGAAAAACAAATTTTGTGTCAAGAGCCATAATAAAATTTGAAATTTTACTTAAACTATTAAAACTATGACATAGTAATATCTTACTGTTTTCTGCCATGATTTTGTATTGTTTTAGCTGTTTGTATAAATATTTGAACGCTTAAACTTAAAACAGCAGGCCATATATTTATATATAAGTATATTTGGGAAAATATCCATTCAAAATAGATCTGGTAATTTTTAGAAATTTGTTAATTTTCAAATTCCCATGGTATATTTTATTTTATTTCCAACATCACATTGTCAACAATAATACACATTTTATTAATAAATAAATAGTAATTTTCATAAATATGTCCATTGATATAATTCTGTAATGTTGGATAAGCTATCACACACACTTGAAATTTTACAGATAACACTACCTTCGGCATGTATGCTTTTAGAAACTTTATAGTTTATTTTTATCTTGGTGTCCGGTATATCCGGAAGCTGGGAATGGTCACTGGTATTTTTTAAATTTTAATTTGTGCTATAGCAAATTTGAGAAATAATACCAAACTTGCTTCCGGAGGAACAGAATGAATCTCGTTTTCCAATTTGTGCTATAACAAATTAGAGGAACATACTAATGTGACCATTCCCAGCTTGCTGCCGGAGGAATAGAATCCAGAATTCTTTTAAAATTTCTTCCGGTTTTTCAGATATATACAGAATATTAGGCATTTTGTTTTTGGGACTGACTTTATCACAGGGTATATCAGGTGAGCCGGAACGGCGAACCTGATATACCCCGTGATAAAGTCAGTCCCAAATGCAAATTGCCTAATATTCTGTTTATCGGTAATTTATAATTAATTTTCAAAAAAATAATAAAATGAATTCTTTAAAACGATATTTTGATGGGATTATTTTTTTGCGGATGGATCTGATTTTGTAAACGTGATTCGGTTCTGGCGCGCGAAATTCATTCAAAAACTACAGAGACGTGCCAAAAGTATTCGGTCACTGTGATTTTTACTATATATTTCATGTAAAACTACATTTTTTAAAAACATTATTCCAAAGTCGACTCTTGTTCGATTTTGATGATTTTTTTTACCAACAAAAACAGAAATAAATGTAGTTTTACACTGTAATTTTAGCATAAATTTATAATCTATAATTTTTATGAGTTCACGATTTAAGCACAAAACTAAATTTTGAACGTCAAAAATACAATACAATGATAGTATATTTGAAGACAAATAATTTAAGTTTGTGTTTAAATCATGAACATTTAAAATCTGTACTCCCAAAAAATATTTAAAAATAGTCACAGAAAACTACGTACGTTCTCGCTTCTGTTGGTAAAAATTTCATCAAAATCGAACAAGAATTGACTTTGGAATAATGTTTTCAAAAATTGTGGTTAAACAACATTATTATGAAAAAACTGGTGGAACGCGCTAATCTGGGTCACGGGTCACTGTAATCGGGCGGCTGTATCGAGAAACAGATACGGTGTTGAAAAAACTGTTGATACTCATAAAATATTGATAAATGAAATAAAATTTTGTGTTTGTCTTCAAGAAATATGATAGACAAAACCATGTGTGAAGTTTTATGACGAAATATCTCCGATTTCTATGATAACTAGTGTCCCTTTCTCTCTGATCTTTTCTGTGATCAAATGGTCATCCGTCAAAATTTATGTTTGAAGTGCATTTTTCCATTTCAGACAATATTCTTACCATGTCACTAGGTTCGTCATTTTTTTCTGGTGCCTATATAACACATTAGCTGAAAAGGTTTACTTTCCACTTTTATTCTTATTTAAAACTCCCGCTTAATAGGCCTCTCGATACGAAATGGATTGGCCGTGCATAGCGAAGAACAAGCTAACAAAGTTCCGAAAATCTTTCCGACCAATGAAATAGCGCGAAACAAAATATGTTCGGCTGACCTCCTGAATGGGCACGAGTGGAGGAAAGTTGGATGTGTCGTCGAGAATAAACTTGAATTTCGTCAATAAATATTTGTTGTTCGTACGTATAAACTAGATAGGAATGAAGGGAAATCATTTTTGAGACGAGGACAAGCGAAGGTCCTTTTTAAAACTGGCACGTTATTGTAAAATATCGAGTCGAAGCGAGGATTCCCTCTTTGTATTTTGACGATTGTTTCATACCTTTATGTATATATAAGTAATGCGGCAGCTGGACCTAGAAACAAAAGTTAGTAGAACGAGAGAGTTGTAACACGAAATGTTGTAAAATATGGATAAATGGTTCAAAGATATATTTCCAGACAAAGATCCATACCATAATCGCGGGAGGGACCAAATGAGGAAAAAGGGGGGTCCGGAATTCGAGTGCCTGTGTTACTAACCACCAATAACAATACTGACTGGTTATTTTTTTTAATTGCAGACACGTGTCTGTTTGTAAATAGTTCTATAAATAGAACGCAATTGTTACCCGGATGCTGATCGATAAAAAAAACTTATGCGTCCTCGTGCAGTGCATTTCAATGGCCAACCTTCGCATATAAAAAATGACCATATTAAATATGAGAACTAAGATTACATTTCACAGAAATGAGAATAAATATAGCAAAAGTTCGTTTGGTTAAAAGTATCGGTGGATTACATTGCGAACTCCTGTTGATCGCGCCATTTTTATTTTTTTAAGTTTCTTTATAAACCAAAGTACATTTTGAGTAGCTACTCAAAATGTACTTTGGGTTAGCTACTCAAAATGTACTTTGGTTTATAAAGAAACTTAAAAAATAAAAATTGAATTCTTTGTCGGGATCATTATCCTTAACCAGATAAATCAAGCCAGGTGTGATCAAAGATTACGCAATCAAAACAAAAATTATATAATCCGTTGATTGGCTTGAAACATGTAATAAAATTGTCATTGTAGTGACTAATTAGTTTTAATCAGCAAATGTAGAAGAAGAATGGATTGTTACAAACATTTTTTTACGATTTTTTGAAAATTCAAGTGACGAATTTGGTACGGGAAATACTAGTCACTTTCGGAAATCAATCGTCAATAATTTATTGATTTTTGTTACGGTACACAGCTGATTATCTATAAATTTACACAAGGAAATATAGGCGTCAAACAAATCGCCAGAAGCCGATTTCAGTCGCCAGTCAAGAAAGAAAATCGCAAATTGCGACATTGGCAACCGACAGCGCGATCCCTGCTACTGTGTGCAATCTACTTTTGTGAGAAATTGTTTTCACCATGTACAACTGAGTACCATTCATCGCCAAGCTGAACCAGATTTTATTGCAGCCATTCACCAGATTGCTGGGTAATGACTTAAAATGATTAAAAGCCAATGAAGCATTTTCTTTGGAACTTCATTAAAACTAGGGTTTGAGAGAATTACATAGAAAAGTCCCTGACTCACTCCTATCTATGTCATCCATACTCAAATCAAATAATGTGGACTTACAAAATTTGGTTTCCTTCTGCTGAAATAGTATAGGTAATGTATTGTTTTTTTCTGGAAAAACACAGGGGCCCAGGTGGCTCAATGAGTTAGGTCGTTGGATCTAATAACTCGTACAAGCCTATCACCAATACGGCCAGAGTTCTCACCCGGCTTTGTAAATTAAAAAAAAGGGTGCACTCGACTCGCAGCTGCAAGTGATAAATTTTTCCAGTTGCTTGCCCATGGTTGGTGGATCTCTCCGGGTACTCCGGCTTCCTCCACCACTAAAACTGGTCGCCATGATATAGCTAAAATATTGTTGAAAGTGGCGTTAATACACCAAAAATAAAAATCAATCAAATCTTGAAAAACACAAATAAATGGCCGCCGAGCTGTTCACACACTAAAAGTCAGCTCCTGCATTTTTTGCAAAATCCATTGTTAATTTGATGTGGATTTATATATTTTTGTGATAAAGTGATGCATAATGGAATGAAGAACCTCTATATGGATTTTTAAGCCATAAAATTGTGAAATTTAAGACTTAATTTTCATGTTAAATTTGTGAAATTCTGGATTTTCTAAAGTAGATAGTATTCACATACATAATAATATGCCTGGAGGAAATAATACTTCAACTAGACCTGTGAGTAAACCTGGTCAACCTAATCCAGTAAAAACAGTTCAGACATTATTAGCAGCCAAAAAGAAAGACACTAGTAACAAAGAGCCTAGAGCAAAAAGAACTCACTCTGAAGTCTCTAACGACTCTAACACCAGTCATGATCTATCAGGACTAATTAACTTTCAAAAAGATCTTGAAGAAATTAAAATTAGCTTGAGGGATGTAACTACAAAAGATGATCTGAATGAAATGACAAAAGACCTTGTCAAGACTTCTGACTTAGAAAATATTGTCACTGGTATTGTGAAAAAGCTCTTTAGCAAGTTTGAGTCCTCGTTAGAAAAAAAGATGAATGAAAAAATCATAAAAATTCAGAATGAGATGGAAGAAAAGGTTGAGGCACTTAGTATTGAAAATGAAGACTTGAAAAAGAGACTAGAAGTAGGTACAGCCCAAATAACATCAATCAAAAAAGAATTTTCAGAAACAGTACAAGTTGCTAAGCAAGCAAATATGAGCAGCAACTACAACGAGCAGTACTCTAGGAAAAACAATATCAAAGTGTTTAACTTTCCTAGGAGAGAGAAGCAAAACCTACGTCAGGATTTTATTAATTTGGTCAAACGAGATCTGAATGTAACCTTAGAAGAAAGGGATGTAGTAGCAATACATAGGCTACCAGCAGAACATGAGCCGAGCCCTTTAATTGTGCGCTTGTTCAGTAGTGATGTAAAAAGGAGTGTAATGCGGGTAAGGAAGGAACTGAAAGGAAGAGTGAAATTTGTGGATGACGTCACACAAAGGAACATGGAGCTTATCAAAAGACTAGAACGAAGTCAGCGTTTCGACCAGGTGTGGTACTTTAATTGTGGCATTTATGGTAGAACAGAGAATGGATTACAGACGAAGTTTCAGATGTATGATGACATTAACTTTAAACTCAGACAACGGCCTTCACAACGTCCTGGGTGGTAACTTTAAATTTTTGATGTTGAAAAATATTTAGACAACTGAAAAGATCTGTCTTTATTGTATTAAATATTTAATATCATAAATATATTTATGCTTCAAGTATAAAAAAAACAATAATGTTATACAATTGATTGAAAATTTTACTGCAGATTTTGCAAAAATTGTACCAGTTTACAACAGGTATATTATGACACTTGTCATCTTAGGTCTAAATACATGTTTTTATCTATCATTTTTTCAGTTATTTTCAAAAGAATATTTTGAAAAATTCATTTACATTTACAATAGTTCTATTCTTATTTGCTTGATGAATATGTATTGTCAGAGTTTTGTATATATCTACTTATTTAGAAGAATTATATTCCCCTTGAAATGGGTTCCATAAAATTTCTAACAGTTAACTGTCAAGGCCTTGGTAATATTGAAAAAAGAAAAGATGTGTTTCATTTTCTAAAATCCAAAAATTATAACATTTATTGCTTACAGGACACACATTTTACTTCTGTGAGTCTAGTATTAGATCTATGTGGGGATTTGATTGTTTCTTTTCATCTTTTTCTTCAAATTCCAGGGGGGTATCAATTCTGTTTAATAACAATTTTGAATATGAAGTCCTGAAAGAGAAAAGGGATCTGAATGGTAATTATTTAACATTAGATGTTGTAATTGATAAACAGAAACTTACACTTCTGTCACTTTATGGACCCAATATGGACAATCCTGATTTTTATGATCAGATTATGAATATTATTGAAGATTTTGGAAATGAACGTTATTTACTTTGTGGTGATTTTAATTTGGTACTTTGCCCACATATTGATTGTTACAACTATTTACATGTTAATAACCCCAATGCTAGAGATAAACTTATTGAAATAGTAGATCAATGCTCCCTAGTGGACCCCTTTAGAGAACTTTTTCCAGATTTACAACGATATACTTGGAGAAAAAAGACACCTTTTAAACAAGCTCGACTTGATTTTTTTCTTTTTCCTGATAGTATGTTGACAAATTTAGTAAAATGTAAAATTGAACCAAGTTATCGTTCAGATCACTCCATGGTAATTTTAGAATTAGAGTTTATACCTTTTATGCGTGGTAAAGGACTATGGAAGTTCAACAATTCATTACTTTATGATTTGGAATATAGTAATATTGTAAAAAAAAAGATTTTAGAGGTTAAAAAACAGTATGGTGCCTTGGTTTATAACTTTGAGAATATACATGAAATTTCTAACGATGATCTTCATTTCACTATTAATAGTCAATTGTTTCTAGAAACACTGTTGATGAAAATTAGAGGCAAAACTATTTCTTATTCAAGCTACAAGAGAAAAGAAAGAGACAAAATAGAAAGAGATTTATTGAAAGATATTGACACTTTAGAATGTAATGTAAACCAAGCCTCCATACAACTTTTAGAGAATAAGAAGCAAGATTTAGAAAATATAAGAAAAGAAAAAATAAAGGGTAAAATAATACGTTCTAGAGTGCAGTGGATTGAAGAGGGGGAAAAACCTACAAAATATTTTTGTGGGCTAGAATCAAAAAATTTTACTAGTAAAATAATTCCCAAAATAGAAAGGGATGATGGCAAAACTATAACTAAACAATTTGATATCTTGAAAGAAACAAAGGTATTTTATGAAGAACTATATAAATTTAGAGAAGGAAATGGGTGTAAAGTGAGTGATTTAGAAAGAGATTTAAAAGACTTAAACCTTTAATAAATTGTCTTTAGATGAACAATTAAGTTTAGAAGGGGAAATAAATGTAAATGAAGCAAGTAAGGTTTTACAAAAAATGAATAATAATAAATCACCCGGGTCGGACGGTTTTTCAACAGAATTTTTCAAATTTTTCTGGATAGATTTGAAGTCATTTGTTGTAAATTCTATAAATTTTGGGTCACTTTTAGGTGAGCTATCAGTAACTCAAAAACAGGGAATCATTACATGTTTACCAAAAGATAACAAACCAAGACACTTTCTCAAAAATTGGAGACCAATATCACTACTGAATACTGTATACAAAATTGGTTCTGGTGTTATTGCTAGTAGATTGAAGAGAGTTCCGGAAAAGTTGATTGATTTAGATCAAACAGGTTTTATTAGTGGAAGATACATTGGAGATAACATTAGATTAATCTATGATATGCTACAATTTACAGAAGAAAACGACATACCTGGTTTGTTACTTTTGATAGACTTTGAAAAGGCATTTGATTCTATATCTTGGGACTTTCTTTTATCTGTATTAAAATTTTTCAACTTTGGGGAATCTATTATAAACTGGGTTAAAGTATTTTATAATAATATATCATCAGCAGTCATTCAGGGTGTAATCTTTCAGAATTTTTTCAAATAGGCCGTGGTTGTAGACAAGGTGATCCGTTATCGCCATATCTTTTTATTTTATGTGCAGAAATTTTAGCCATTAAGATACGGGGTAATACAAATATTGGTGGTATAAATGTGACAAGGATTGAACATAAGTTATCACAGTTTGCAGATGACACATCATTAATTTTAGATGGCAGTGAAAAGTCTCTAAATGAAGCTTTACTTGAATTAGATTGGTATGCAAAACTCTCTGGGCTAAACATTAATTTTACCAAGACACAAGTAGTATGGATTGGGAGTAAAAAATACAGTAATGACACTTTAGGTCAACACAGAAACTTATCCTGGGGTAAAACATCCTTCAAGCTATTGGGTATTAATTTTGATGTTGATTTGGATAAAATTGTAAATATTAATTATAATGAGAGAATTTTGCAAATAAAAAAACTAATTAAGATATGGTCAAAAAGGAATCTTACTGTCATTGGAAAGATTACTGTTGTGAAAACTCTGATTTTACCTGTCTTAAATCACCTAATCATTACATTGCCTAATCCTACTCAAGACATCTTAAAGAAGGTGAACGAGCTTATTTTTACCTTTATATGGAGCTCACCTGTGCACAGAGTTAAAAAGGAATTGTTACAAAAAGACTTCTGTGAAGGAGGATTAAAAATGATTAATCTAAATTTATTTATTTTAGCCCTAAAAACAACCTGGGTAAGAAAGCTATTTCGAACTGAAGGTAAATGGGATAATATCTTATTTTCGACAATAAATCAGGAAAAATTATTCAATTTTGGTAATGGTTATATTTCTTACATAAAAGAAAATGTTGTAAAAAATAAATTTTGGAAAGATGTGTTCCATGCTTGGAACACCTTTATTGATAAAGAAGAAAACTTTACATGGGAATATTTTTTGTCTTCTCCACTGTGGATGAACAAAACTATAAAAATAGAAAACAAACCAGTATTCTATGAAGACTGGTTCAGAAAAGGTATTTGTTTTGTTAATGATATTATGTCAGAAGATGGAAAATTTCTCTCCATTGATCAATTAGAGGAAAAATTTAACATTTCAAAAAATATTATGAAATTTAATAGTATAATTTCAGCTGTAAAACATGCTGGAAAACAAAATGTGTATAATAGTTATAAGCTACTTACCCCATTTATTCCTTCGTTTGTTAAGACCATTTTGAAGAGTAAAAGGGGAACTAAAGATATGTATTTGTTACTAATAAGGAATAACATAGTGTCAAATGGTCAGAAAAAGTGGGAGGAAATTTTAGCCTTAGGTTTAGATGAAACGAAATGGAGAGAAATATTCAAACTACCTTTTATAGTCACACAAAATACCAAACTACAATGGTTACAGTACAGAATTAACCAACGTATCCTAGGAACAAATAAATTGCTGTATAAAATTAAAGTAAAAGACAATGCCTTTTGTACTTTTTGTCAGGAAGATGAGGAAACTATAGAACATTTATTTTGGAACTGTGAGATTGTACAAGCTTTTATTGATGAAATTGATTCTTGGTTATTGTCAAATGGTGTTAGTATTCCATTTACTATGCAATTTTTTCTTTTTGGTGATACTTCAAAATCGTCTCGAGGAGATGCTATCAACCTCATTTTATTACAAATAAAGCAGTATATTTTTAACTGTAAATATTTTCAGAAAAAATTATCATTGGTCACAATGCAGAGGAAAATACAGTCACTATTATAACATTGAGAAATCTATTGCTATTAAAAATAAAAAAATTGATTTTTTCAACCAGATATGGAATGCTTTCACTTTACTGTTTAATTAGATATAAAGATTTATACAAATATTCATTCTGTATATAACATGATAGAAAAGAAATAGCCTTTTGTTTTTATGAATGCTAAAATTACCTATTCATCAAAGCAAATTAAAAAACTTTTTCTTTCAAAAAAAAAAAAAAAAAAAAAAAAAAAAAAAAAAAAAATCTTGAAAAACACAAACAACAAATCAATATGCTTGACATTTATATGAAGAACTGTTATATAAAATAATACATGGTAATTATTACAGGCCACTTTAATTAATCACTAGGTTCACATCCATTTATTCTTTAAAAATTGTGTGAACAGGTTCATTTTTAGCCAAAATCAAAATAAAATGCTAAAAAATAGGGTCAGACCGGGATGTAAATTGAATATTTAATCTATTGTGGCAATAATGACATACAATGACTTTAAAGAATTGCTAACAATCGCAATTATATTTATGAAATACTCAAAAATGATGTACTCAAAAACAATTTTTTTTTACCAATCACCCCCCCCCCCCCCCCCCCAAAAAGCAATCCCAACACTCACCCATCCGAATACCTGTACAATTTCTGCTGCCAGATTTTGGTTTAATATAAGTAAAAATATATAATTTTTTCTCTTAACTTGCCAGTGTTTGGACAAAGTCCCTTAAAAATGTTGTACCCTTCACAAAATGAAGTAAATTTGATATTTGGTGAGTACACTCTCCCCCTCCCCCCTCCAGGAAAGTTACACAAAATATTTAAGTAACCAAAATTTTGTTAAATACCATACCCCCCTCCCCTGAATAATAATACTGTTACTGTGACAAGTTCAATTCAAAAGTTTTGACCTGTTATTTATTTATTCCTTTTTCAGTGGAGAACTAACTGAAGAAACGCACAATCTTTTGAAAAGATTAAAGAGAAACCTGCCTCCAGGAGCCAAACCAGTCAAACTGTATGCCTTAAACTTAGATGTCGAAATAAAGAATTCAGAATGCCTATTGGATATGGTTTCCTTGCTCGACATTTAGATGTTTGTCCTAAAATAACACTGTTCATTGTATTGCAGTATGTCTCATAGTTCGGATTTGTTGCATTGCCATTATATAAACCCCTTTGTTGACAAAATATGTTCTCTGCTAGGTCAGAATTAAATCGAGAAGGGTAGATACCATTTTCCTTGAACTCGGACATGTGAATTTCACATAGTTTAAGAAACACTACGATTGTACTTTCAATGTCATCCAAACATTCAAGACTAGGTAACATCTTCTCCTTCTGCTTTGGCTTAGCTTTCACACTGGCAATTTCCGTTCTCCACCCTGTAAACCAATTGAGAACTTCTTGTAGTATCTTTAGTCGCATGTCATTCACTTCAACAACCGGCCTCGGATCTCTAAAAATGTTTATCAGTTTACTTGTGTTCTCAAGGAACTCTATAGCACCATTCAGTACTTCATTGTTTATAAGTGAAAGCTGGTACTGCTTCATCAAATTCAACATATTGTCATCAAGGACCTGTTCAGCCAGATGATTTCTCATCTTTTCAGAGGAATCAGGATGGAGTTGAAATGAGCTTAATTTGTAATTAATTTTTCTGGAATTCGTTTGTTCGTCCCACTTTGCTGCATTCAGCCACTGTTCCCAAACTATTACCTTGCTACCTTTTGTCAATAGTTTGGTATTGTATGTGTTCACACCACTACTTAATACTGCGTTCCGCAACTTCTTTATGTTGTGTGATATATCTTGACAATGAAAATATTTTTCTGTTAGGGTGTACTAAGCTGTCAGACATGAAACCATCTTGTCTTGGATCTTCTCTGAAGTGGAGTTTTGTACATTCCCTGTTCTGTTGCCCACCATCCTGCATTATGTAATCAACTATAAATCCCCAAGATTGCAATTTTGAAATGACTTCCCATAGGATTATGTAAAGTTCAGAGGCTTTTATTCCATCTGTAGGATAGTGGGCAACAGGAAACCTAAAACCAGTATATCCAAGAAATGTGATTTGTAAAACATCTGTAGCAAGTTTCTTTGTGACATTTTGCTCTTTCAAAATTCTCAGATTGTCTCCTTCATCGCCTGTATCTACCCACCCAATTAACTCATTTGTACCACCTTTCACTTTGATCACTAAATCCTCTTGAATTTTTGCCTCAACGTGTACATGTAAGATGCCACCGTAATACCCTGATACTGGTAAATTTACTTGTTTTGCAGAGTTCAACATCCATCTAAATATCTCCTCGTTGATCCCTGCTGTCTGTGGAGATGAATTTTTGAACCTGCGCAGGTGACGTCCTGAAGGGAGAACAAATATGTGACTGTCCCGCAGTTCTTCATAGCAGCTTACACTTCTGGACCACATACTTAAACAAGTTTTAATAACAGACTTGTCCCATTTAATACTTTTAGAACTCAATATGTTATGTTGGATGGACAAAAAGTCCTTCATTTCTGGTGATGCCCCTGGAAAAATACTATTGAAAATTTTGTGGAGGTCTTCACCATCAACTTTTGACAGGTTAATAACGTCATCTTCTGATTCATTATTGAATTTCCAAACCAATGCAGCACATTTCTTGCAGGAGTTCCCTGTACAGTACCAGCCTAACACTTGTTCACATGTTCTACTTCTCATCCTCATTTCATGTGTATTTTCATCTCCCCGTATTGCTACTTCTTCAAGTCGAAGGCGAACAGGATTTTTTTTCTGTTATCAAGTTCCAAACCAGTGCAAATGTCTAATCTTGATGTGATCTGTAAAATTTTATTTAAATTGGACTTTGTTTTACTGAATTTATTAGAAATCCCGTAATTACTTAAACATACATCTTTTCCACGTACCGCTATTAAGTCCAAGTTTGGTTAGTAAAATTTAGATTGATTGTTTTCATTACAATATTGCCATTGGTTATGACTGAAGACATCACCATTAATGTCACAAGTGAAAGTGTTTGTGTAGTCAGCATACATGGATATTTAAGTGATTCCTGAATTGTCATGGGGTGTAACTCTGAATTTTCTTGTCTTTCTTTAAATGAAATTCCAAAATACACATATTGTCTCTTTTCTCCAGAGCGCAGTCTTGCCTTTTTAATATTTGGGAATAAACGAAGCAAAACTTTGGAGAACATGTTTTCTGCTTTAGGAACAACATTGGTCTCCTAACATGCCTTTCTATACTTTGACATAAGGTCCTGAAGGCATACTTTCCCACTTTCCTGAACATCTATGTTGGAACACAACCTGAAAATGTAAAAATAATCATCAAAATACTGAATTAATGTGCTACAGTCTAGCCTCTAGGGGAGATAACTTTTGGAAATTTCATCCCAATTGTCTCAAGTACATATTGTACTTTATATATATTTAACAAGGAATTTAAGAAAAGAATCTTATTTATGAATGCTGAATTGCATCAATGCTGTCGTATTAAGGAATGATAGTACTTCTAAAATTATAAAATCTCTAATACTTTTCATTGTTAAAAAAAAAATACACACACAAAAATACTGCAGATTTTGCATAATCTAAATCCTGAATATGAGATGCATGATATAATATAACTTGTTTTATGTACATTATGTATGAACTGAACAAAACTGGTAAAAATGTATGGATTCATGTCAAATTTTTGCTGATCATTTCTTTTACACTTTCAGGTGAATTAAAGTTGTACGAAGCTACTGATAGTGGTGACAAAACAAGGTTGAATTCTGTAGCAGCAGCAAAAATACTTGAATTGAAAAAGTGGTGTCCTGTAATTTTGTTAGTAAACCTTTTGGATGAACTTGTGAATGGATTGACTGGTGAAGTAATGTCTTTCAGTTCTGAGGCTGTTGATGTTTATTTTCCTTCACTAAAATAGATATGTTTCAATCAAAAGACACTCCTTCACAGTATATGATGTAGATAAAAAGCTTGATGTTGCATGTAGAATGCAGTTTCCTTTAAGACTTAGCTTTGCACTTACTGTTCATAAAGCGCAAGGCCTTACCCTCGAAAGAGTCAGTGTTGATTGCCGGTCAATGCACCAGTATGGTCAAATTGCTGTTACACTAAGCAAAGCAACTGCCAAGAAAGGGCTTCAAGTGAAAAATTTCAGTAAAACACTTTTGCGCAAACCCCCAAAAATTATTTCTGACTTTTACATGAGGGAACAATACCTTCCACAAAAAGATTTCTCATGCTGTAGGCATTCTGTTAATATAGAAGCAGAATACGTAGAGGATTATGGGGATTTGTTTACCCCCTTTGATGATTTAAACAATTTATCACAGGATGATGGTGATGAAGAAGCTATGTTGAATTTAGTTGAATCACTGGATGAGGATTATGAAGAAAATTTTACTTATGTTTTTCCAGAGTCAATAAACATAATGGAAATATTAGATGAACTTTGTAACCAATCATGCGAAACTGTGCAACAGAGAGAGGAAAATAAAATAATACAATGAAAAATTGTGAACTTCTTGAAAGGCTTGTTCATTACCTTTGGGATGCATTTTATTCATTAAAAGACAGATTCCTCAAAGAGGGTACTTCAGTTGAAAATAAGACATTATCTGAATTTTACAGACAGGTCAACGTTATTATGACGGTAACAAATTGAAACATTTTGGTTCAGTATTTGGGGGCGACCCAGTAGCTCAGAAAAATGTTGTATTCAAACTGGCAAGTAAGATAAGAAAATTAGTTTTAGAATCTGCAGTAGACCCAATAAAAAAGAAAGTTTCCAAGGAAACAGAAAAGCAGAAAGGTCTTACTTTTCCAGAATCTGCTGGTGGTAGAGGGAAAATACGATATATTGGGAGTTGGTGTATATCGCAAGTAAGAAAGAGGACAATTCAACAAATTACAAAGTGTTTATTTAAACAAAACCAGAAGAAAGCAGTAGAAAGCTTAAAGACTGAGATTAATGCGTTACATGAAATACAGAAATCAGAAAGCTTTTATTGGAGCATTCAAGCGATAAAGAATCCTTGTATGAAACTGAAAGAAAACAAAACATGCAAAAGGGACTAACAAATATCTCCGATGAAGTTTTTCATGATACTTGACCAAAAAATAAGAAAGTTGGAAACGACTGCTAATTTGAATTTGTATGGATCAAATTTTTCAAAATTTTTACATACAGAATTGAACAGTGATAATTTGATTTTTGAATCATGGACAAACTTGTTCATGCCATCTTTGGACCAAAATACATGTAAATCTCTTCTTGACGAAATCTTGTTGAAGTATTGTTCAATGAGCCTTGCCCAACTTAGAAAAACATACCTACAGGAACTTAAAGTGCAGAAAACAGAGGCACATAGGAAGCAGATAAAAATGAGGGAGAAGGGTAGAGGTAAAACTTCTGTCCCATTTAATATGAAAACAATAACAGATGACAAAACAACAAACAAAATTGTATCTCACAAGAGATTACAGGCAGAAATACTAGATGAGGAAACATCCATTTTAAATTCATTTACTAAAGCAGACCTACTTATTTTATGTATGGCATATTGCCTTTCTGTTAAAGTGCAAAAAAACAAAAAACAAATTATGAAAGCTCTTAAACCAGTCATTTTGAAATGTTCAGACATTCCAAATGTTGCAGTTTTCAATAGACCAGAAGATGACAGCGGAGTTAATATTGAAGAACAAATTGTTACACAGGGGGCAAGTGAAAGTGTATCTGGCTCTGGGTCTACACAATCTTCTGCAACTGAAGATCAACAGAAAAGTGAATTGAAAAAAGCTGTAAAAAGAAAAATCAGTAAGGGAAAAGGAAAAGGGGAAAAAAAGGCCAAGAAATCAGTATCTTGTAAATTCCCATGTGGGGTCTGCAGTATGGGGTGTAGTGATAATGTAGTTTGTTGCGATGTATGTGATACTTGGTTTCATGCGGATTGTATACATGTTGAAAACTTGGACGTACTTCCAGACAAGTGGTTCTGCAACACATGCAAAGACGAAATGGAAAACATGTCCTCATAGCCAACATAATATTTTTTTAACAATGTATGTGTTTATTTCAGTTGATTTGGAGAGGGGGTATGCTAAAGGTGTACTGAAGAACTGATTATTTTGGGAGAGGTTAAAGTTAAAATATTTTCCTGTCAATTGAAGTGGAATTGAATGTTGTGAGAACTATTTTACTGTAGAAATGTTGAGGAACATAGTAGTTTCAGGGTGGGGTTGCTGCTGAGGAAACACAAGTTGCAATCTTAGACACTATATGTGACTGCTGTAACCATTATATAAATAGGGATTGAGTGCTTGCTAGGAAAAATTTTCAATTTACATTTATATATTTTGGGAAGCTTTTCCAATTTTTAAAAATTTTGTCACTTACATAAATGTACAGCTGCCCTGTTATTCAATAAATTCTTCAACCAATGGCAAAATATTTTGTTAAATTTCAACCAGTGGCAAAATATATTTGTTGAAGTCAAAAGTGAAAAACTCTTGTGTTTTCAGAACGGAATTGTGACTCCCATTTTCCCCTTAAGAAAATGATCTGTGCATTGATTCCCAGCCAGACATGGGGTAATCGTAATCAGTTGTAATCGATTACATTTTTTCATGTAATCGGATGTAATCTGTAATCAGACTTTTTTTTATTACATGTAATCGTAATGTAATCGATTACATTCATTTTGACCCTGTAATCATGATTACTTTCCGATTACATTTAAATTACTTTTCATCATTTTGCCTTAATTGAAGCATGTATCTCCTTAGATATTTAATGTATGATTTATGTAAGTGAATTTTCTTCATGAAATTTATTAAACAAATAATGTAGAATGGTTTACTAGAAAAAATATAAAGTTTATTGACATCTAAATAAAAACATATGTTATGAAATTCAATTGTTAAAGACTCCACAAAAATATCTATTAAATAAGGTGGCAATCACAACATGATCAAAAGATATTATTCTGTGTTAAATTGCAATCAAAACTATCACAGCTACAAACAAAATATTAAGCATTAATTATGGCTTCAAAGAGTTGATATCAAAACAAATAATAGTAAATGATATTAGTATGTGCATTATGTTTTAGACTGCATTGTCCTTTTTGACTTAGTACACATATTTTGTCAGTCAATATGAATGTATTTTAAAAACATGTCATAGTTTTTTCATGTTTAATTGCTAGTACATGGTAAATTATAAAATGTATTGTTTTGTTATTGATCTAAATTGGTCAAAGGAAAAAAATAAAACTATCTTATTCTATATATTTATGATATGAGGTAGCCTGACCAGTAATCTGAGCAAAAACAAAATCCACTTCAATTCATGTAAAAGATTGAATGATATTGCATCATGACTTGGAACATATAAGAGGTTTTTGGGTTTAGTCCACTTTCAATAATATTTCAGTTATATGGAGGAACGTATAAGAAAAAAAGGAAAGTATATCAATATATAAAGTGAGTGATTATTGGTTTAAAACACCAAAATGAGGAATTTTTTTTAGCTATATCAAGGCAATGAAACAAAAAGAAATCAAAGCACCAATTATATATATTACTGTACACATACCAACAAGCATACAAAGAAACAGAAATTTGAAACAAAAAGAAGTAACATAGCAAACTTGAATATACATTGGTTGTCATGACATCAAATGTAATCAGTAATGTAATCGATTACATCTGAAAATTGATGTAATCGTAATGTAATGTAATCATGAAAATTGCAAAGTAATTGTAATGTAATCGATTACATTTGAAAGTAATTGACCCCAAGTATGTTCCCAGCCTGATAATGCCAAGGGAGGGGGGGACCTGCCAACATTTTCTGTACTTAGGCTCGTCACAGAAAATGAATTTCACCCCAAAAAATACCAGAATTTCCAAACACGCCCCAAAAAATACATGTTGAATAAATGAGCCCCCCCCCCCCCCCCAAAAAAAAAATATATACTTCCACATAAAATTACTAATGCCCAATTTTGGTTTAAAATGTTATGTTTTATAACATGTTTTTTTTTATAAATTACCCCATAAAAAAACAAGGTTTCGATCAACCCGAACAAATAGTGAAATAGAACAAAAATTTGTAATGCCTCCCCCCCCCCTCCAATTTGAAAGAAGATGGTGGTCTCAAAAAAATAGTGATTTTGATCCCCAAATAAAAGTACGAGTCTAGGCACATAATTTTTTTTAAAGCACCGCCCCCCCACAGGGGATATTGATACAAACTAAAGGTAGTTGTATCGTTTTATAAGGCATTTGTCCAATTTATGATGTGCATTTTAAATTTTGTGTCATTTTCATTTTTGTATTGAATTTTCTCGTTTGTCCACCTCAAAATATGTATATTGAGATCTATATGCATTGAATTTACAATTCTTGTAATCAATCTTACCAAGAAACACTGAGAATTATCATTCATTGTATGTACAAGTCAATTTTCACTGCAAATCGTCGCGCTCGTTTAATGATGTTTGAATCTTAACGGTATTTTCCTTACCTCAAAGCTAAAACCCAGAGAGTTCCGAACTTCTGTTTTTTTTATAGGTGGCGCTGTTACTTTCACTTTGGGTCCATGTTGTTCTCTACTCGGGCGAATTCCTGACAAAAACGACCGCTGCGCCTTCACAAGAGGTAGTCGAGGGGAGGTCATGATATTTTTTGAAAAGGATAAGGTCTTGGGAGTCGAACCAAACAAGGTTTTGAATATATTAGAAGGAATTTAAAAAACAAACACGACTTGAAGCGAGCGGGGGTAAAAAAGATGTCCGCCCTTGTATATGTTTATACATTCAGAGCTGTCGAAAATCCTTGGACCGCCAGACAAAATATTGACTAGGTCCGATTTAAACTACTTCGCGTCAGACCCGATGTGCGGAGCAATTTTTCAGTAACTTGGGACCGACAAAACGCTTGAAGATGACCGGCATCATTACTTTCGCTTCTCAAATAAATGACCACATACACAACATGGATCATTCTTCAAATTTACTCTATATAAATCTGCATTAAGGCCACTACATCTGTCTTAGCTTAGTATGTCTATATAATCAAATTTTGACTTCACATTAAACAGTTTGACTACTAAATGTGTAACCGATTCCGGAAATTATGATTTTTATTTTTATTTTTTTTTTATTTTTTTTTGGCAATAATTTTTTTTGACTCTGCGGCTTTTTTAAGGGTCGGTCGGTGAAAGGGGAAACAAACTTAATTTTAATTTAGGCCTAGGTTGTCAGTCATCCAATTGATTCGGTCCAGACCTAATGCTACTTATAAGAGGTAACGCCTTGAAACATGTGCATAGCTAGCATTATGCAAACTTGGAATCTTTGTTTATTTCATACACAAGTCTATTGTATTGTATGTATATTTCCACATGTCACACAAAAATGTGTTGTACTAACTTTGAGTATTCCAAGGTATCACTTGAAGCTGGTAAACAAACCATTTTATGGATTTAGCCAGTATATGTGTAATTCAGTTGAAGTTTTAAAAAAAATGTAGGTCCGGCAAATGTTTGATAGGTCTGACACATTGTCCACATCTGCCAAACCTATTGTCTGACAGACAGGAAAGAGATCTCGACAGCTCTGTACATTGATAGTATATTTACGTGGATAGTGACAAGGCCCTGTGCTCACATGTGTAAAGTTCCATGGAAAAAAGATCGATAATAATTACACACTGACCCATATTTATTTATTACCCTTTTTCCAAATGGCGTCCTGTTACGTCAAATAAAGTCGGTCAAAGGTCAATAAAGCACATGATTTTGTCATAGGCCAAGCAAACTTAAAAAGTAAACCAGATTAAGAAAGTACAGTATTTTAGCTTTTTCAGTGTGATTGTTTTGTCTGAAAAATTTCAAAAGATGTTTTTTTTAAATAGTTTGAAATTGAAGTATTGAAAACTAATTATTTGATGCAAATATTAAACTTGCTTACCCACATAAAAAGTATTTAATCCAGTGAATTTGGTGTTTTTGCTTTTGGGTGATTTTCAAAAAAATGAAGACTTTGTGTGACATAGAGTGTGAAATTTCAAATTGGACAAATTGACATAATTTTGGTCGTAAAATAATGTTAATATGATATATTTTTCAGATTCAGTTGCTCAGTGCAATATATGAAGACAAAAAAAAAATTCAACTTTTATTAGCAACAAAGTGTTAAAATGATAACAAATACGGACTTACTTCCTCAGAGGTATCATTTTCTTTTGGGTATGGTAAGAGACCTAAATGTATTTCCATTTGATAATGATATGAAATAGGCACATTTTGGTACCAAACTTTGTATATATCATGAGAAAACAGTTTCAGTATATCAAAGAAACACTATTTTTACTGTATATTTTAAAAAATCTGGTAATTAAAGTTTTCATACAAGCATAAAAAATATGATCTAATGAGGCTTAATAGTTGTAAATCAATTATTTATATATGCCTAATAAATATAACAAAAGTTAAGTTAAGTTGATCATTGGTGGTATAAACTAGAGGTAACCAAATGAAAATACTGTCCATTTTTTTATGTTTTGTCACACTCCTGACACATTTTTCTAAAAGATAAATACACCTAATATCAAGCTAAATGCAATCATTGTTGGTCACAATAACTTTTTTAAGTAGTAGTACATAATCTATTTTGACTGAAAAAAGGTTTCCTTTGAATATATTTCATTTTTGCATTGTTATGATGTTAATTCAATCATATATTATATTCTAAGTAATACTATCATAATTATAAATAATGACAACTCAATTTTCAACCATTTATACATCTTTTCAAGAATAGTACTTATTGAAAATTAAATAATTCCCCGAGACAATTACAAGCAGTTTTATGGAGGCTATATGCTTACAAAATAATCTATTTCTTAAATAAAATTGTCACACTCCTGACCCCCTCTCGAAAATAATATAACCACCTTATTCTTTCCAAACTAAAAGTTTTATTTCTTCAAAAGCTTATATTTCTTACAGTTAACAGTAAATATTAAAAGAAGATTCAAAATTATGTTTTTGCTTTTTCTAATGATGAGTGTGCTAATTATTTGCCCTTTAGGAATTTATCTTTAAAATGGATTTGAAATTTATTAAAACTAGTAATAGATCATCTTTTCTTAGTATAAAATTACTTTTTAGTGGTTTTCAAATTAGTTTCTCAATAATTTACTCTGCAAAAAAACTTCCTACTGCAATTGCAATCGACATTTAATGTTTTTATGTCAGGAGTGTGACATATTACTGTTGAATGAAAAATTATTGATAAATTTTCAAAAATGCTATATCAAAAGAATGAAAATGTTTTATGAAAGCAAGATATATTAAAGTAAGTATTCTGTTTATCTAAAGCAACATACATCAATTTTTTATTTGGAAAGAATCCATATTTTGACATGTTTTAAGAAAATATAACCCTTTATCATCACTTATTATGAGAAAGGTGTCATGCAATATACAAAAATACTATAATTATAACTTATTGTTTATATGTAATTAAATTGAAAACATTGTGGAAGTTTGTAGAAGCATGGTTTATTATTTTTTTTATTTAAAAGATATGCCTATTAAAAGTGTCACACTCCTGACATAAGTTATTCTGATTTCCTAGCTATGCTATGGGATATATCAGAGCTATTTCCAACTTTTTTCTTTGATTGGGTCTGGAGCTTTTGGAAAATAAAGAAAATTGTGAACTATTAAAGCATACAACATAGTACTATACAATTAAGATAAAATGTCACACTCCTGACATTTTTTGTGTCTCTCCTTATGCAAGCCCAATTTTACAACTATCATATTCATCCAGTCTAATACTACTAAATTATTATAACTAATGTTTTTTTACAACATATTTTGACTTTTCTGAACTAATTAGTCTCAACAATGAAAAACTATTAAGGTTTAATTTGACATTTGTACAATTTTCCAAGTTATATTTATTCACGTACACTAATTTAAAAAATAGAATAATTTTTTGTTGCAAAATCATAGGGTCACAAAGCATCAAGATATTTGAAGTAAAATGGTATGCAATTATAGAATACCATCTTTCTTTAATATATTTTTTATTTTATTTTTTCTATCATTGAGGTAAGTTAAGGCAATTTAAAGTTTGTCACGCTAAAACGTCGCACTCCTGACAAATTTGACCAGTTTTTAGAGGATAACTTTTTAACCGGAAGAGCAATCTCCATGACACTTTGCATGAAGATAACTGTTACCATTGTGCTTGTTTTAAGATATTTACCTTTCTTTCATATCATTTAATATTCAAATTATTCTCTGAAAATGAAAACTTCATTTTTTTGAAAATCACCCTTTTGTCAATACAATCTATTAGACCGACTACATCCTGCCATATTTTTGTAAAACAATTAATGACTGATTTCAATTTATTTTAATCACATTTATTATCACAGAGTGGTAACAATACAGTTTTGTTGATGCTATTTGTAATAATGACAATTTTTTTTTACCCAGATAATCTCATTTTTCTGTCTGGTTTAATTTAATTCTCTGTTCAATTTATGCTATAAATTTTGATTATTGCTGTTAAATTAATTCTTTTTCCATCTTCTCTGTGAATTTCATTTCATTACCCCAAGAAGTAAGGGGTATATTTGTTATTAAAGCAGCAGTGGAAATGCAAAATAATCTGCCATTTTGTGACTAATGGTGAGCATGCACTTGCATGTATTTTCCCGGTAAAATCGGCCATTTCCTAGAAAATGGTGGAATCTGAATGATCGATCATCATACTTTCAAAGTATTTTAAAATACAATTTGCTTGGCTTACATTCCAGAAACCGTCATGAAATGTGATGACGATTATGTCAACAAAACGGAAAAATACAAATGCACAACAAATGTATATATATTTGTATATCCAGAATACAGAAGTTTTATTTGAGTCTTCCCTGTTACCGATCAGTGCTATGTTGTATTAAATTTTAGCTCTTTTCGGTAATTGGATTGATTCAAATCATCATTAGATATTGCAGTGTATATATACAAATTACAATGTAAGCCTAAATAATGATGTTCAATATTTACAAAGTAGTTATTTCTTGGTTTTCTATCATTTTGGTTTTAAGGGATGCTGATTATTGAAATAATATGGTCAAACGCTAAATGCTTTGTTTACGATAGTAACGAAAATGACATTGACCTTTTCCCGTATTATTGATTTTGATGACGCAACCAATCTTTTTTTAAAAAACAAGTATATTCATGCGCGGTAGTTGACGCATGCCTAATATGAACTGACCTAATAATTTTGATATCACGACCAGTACGTTGAGATAAGCTTTATCAATCGACACACTTCAAAGGAAAACTACACAAATTACCGATAAATATTTTTTCGCAATTTAATCAATAAAAAGGAATAAACAAATATTATTATCTGACAGTCGGGAAGCCAACGTCAGCTTCCGTAACTCCTCCCATAAGGCTAAAAACATTTACGCAAGGGCAGATAATAATAACCCACCAGGTGTCGCCCATAATCGTAATAGGTATTGACGTTTGTTTACCATGACGGTTACAGAATAAACCTTATATGAGAGATAAATATAAATAAATACATTCCCAAAAAACGTGAATTATCATGGTTAAATATATAAGTTGCAGAAAAAACCCCAAGAAAGTGTTTATTAGACATAATATCGGTATAAAACAAGGTATTTCCCGAGGTATTTGTTTTTGTTGTTGTAGCTAAGAATATATGGCGGGAAATTCTCGAGGCTAAGAATAACTGAAACAAACGCATCCCATTGGTTGTCAGTAAAAACTATGGTCAAAAATAGGTTTACCCATCATTCAAATGTGTAACGAAATATAAAAATAGCCATCATTCCGCCTTTAATTTGCAAAACGAGGTTTGTAACTAGGACGCAATCGTAACTACTCGGCCATTCTCGCTACCCTGCAAATAACCTCGTATGCATTAGGCGTATAAATCGCACTACTTTTCACATGTCAATTACATGAAAGTTTGATAAAGTTATATTTTAAGCAATTTTCTATATTTCAATTAAAGTTTTAATTAGTTTTGCATAATTAGATTTTACTTAGTATGTCTTCCATATTGGATTTTCGTGGACTATATTTTTGTGCGGCTTAACTTAACTTAACTTCCGGCAAACAATTTAAGAAGAATTTCTACTATGTACGTACGAGGTTATTTGCAGGGTAGCAAGAATGGCCAAGTAGTTACGATTGAACTAGGACGCTGTCAGCCGCCATTTTTTATAAAGAAGACGCTGAAATTCTGAATAAATAAATAAATAAATAAGTTTTATCTAAAGTCGGCATGGTTGACCGACATACAACATAAATAACAATAATCAAGGCATGCAAAAATAAATTAAAAACAAAGAAAAACAAAGTTAGCACTACAAGAAAAGCACAGACATGTAAGTTGGTAAGAAATCTGAAATAACTAAAAGCTACACAATATTCAATAATAAAACTAAGTACAACATATAAAAGTATAAAAGATGGACATGACCTGATTGATGGTAAAGCATACTTTAAAAGTCAGCACAAACTGAGCATTTGCAATCATTCCCATTCCATGACTTCAAAAACTGATTGAACTGATTAAAATTAGATATTAGAAGAAAGAGTAGCCTTTGTTTTATTTGCATTTAGAGTATCATAACATAATTAATTTGATTAATAGTTATTCCTGCTATATAGTTTGAGATATTTATGATGTATTTAACATATCGCCCCCTCCCAAATAGATCTCGAACCATATTTAAACTGACATCATGTGAACATATTCCAGTCTCAGCTTCTGTTTTTTTTTTACCATTTACAGTACACTTTAACAATAATATATTTCAGATTTACAGCATAGGTGACCATGATTAAATAAGATTTTGTCTTTTTTATTTTGTCAGTATTTGCATTTATTATTTAAAACAGGTATCAAACCTATAAACTGATTTCATATTGTTTTAACATTTAAAACTTGTATGGTCTTGTGGTCAGAAATTTAACCTGTAAAATTATATGGTCTTGTGGTCTGAAATTTGACTTGTTAGCTTAGGGATATTTCAGTCTCTGCTTCTGATTTTTTACCATTGTTCACTGATCAATCATATATTTCAATTATTTCAGAATACAGTTCAGATGATTAAATAAAAGTATTTATGATTGTTTTATCTTTTTTTTTATTTTGTTAATGTTGTTATTACCTATATTTGAACCCTTTAAACTGACTTCATGATGTTTTAACATTTAAAATTATATGGTCTTGTGGTCAAAAATTGGACATGTAAGGATATTCCAGTCTCAGCTTCTGATTTTGTACCTTCCAGATTGTTAATTGATCAATTATGTATTTCAATATTTCAGATTTACAGCACAGAAAATATAATGATTAAATATATATGGTTTTTTTTCTTCTAAAAAATCCATGAAGTAAATAAATGGACCAGCATTCCAATTATATTTAAAGTACATCATCAAACAAATGCAGGCCCTTGGGTATAATTGTGGGCGGGATATATCCTCTAACTGATACATTCATTTAATTCAAAAAGTTTCAGATGCTCCTGAATTTTGTTTGTTTGTAAAAAGAAATTTAACATTTTTTCTGAATTGTATTGTATTTGTAAGAAATGTGAAATTAAGTTCAAACTTTGTATTCTGTGTCTACTGAAAATAATCTGCTTGAAAATGATGAGCCATGCAGTTAATAAAAAGGCATTTTCTAATGGAAGTAAGAGTATTGAAGATGAAAAAAAATGTTTTTCTTGAAAGAATTATTGCAAACTAAGTACCCATATTTGTAAATGCTGGTCATTTTGTGAATATCCTGGAGAAAGGATTATTGCAACCTATGTACTCAGTCATATTTGTAAATGGTCATTTCATCTTGTGAAGTCATGGGGAAATAATTATTGCAACCTAAGTACCCATATTTGTAAATGCTGGTCATTTTGTGAATGTCAAGGGGAAAGAATTATTACAACTTAACCACCCCATATGTTATAGAAGCTAGTTTGTAGTTGTGTCAAACACATGAATATTCCAAATACATTGATATTTACATTGTCAGATAAACATGAAACTTGGTAGCTTTCATTCAGATAATAAAATTTCCTATTTTCAAGGAAAATATTTGCTTACACTGAATTTTTTTTTATTTGCCTTGATATAATATGAAGGGTTAAGATATCTGAATACAATTTTTTATGTCCCTTTTTGTCTCAAGGTTTCATTTTTTTTAGATTTTTAAAAATTTATTAATTGTTTTACTGGCATGTTTTTTTTTATAATATTTTCATATTTTTTCAATTCACTTAATTTTTGTTTACATGCTTTTATTTTTTCCACACATTTGTTTCTTTCTATTTATCTTGTACCTGTTGTATTGAAATTAAATTAAATTGAAATTATTAATTGTTGTACATCCCCTGTGCAAATCTAGTATCATAGATGATTTTTTTTTAATTAAAGTGATGATAAATAGTAATTCCCCAGTCTAAATTACAAAATGCACAATGTCTAAAACAATATTGCAATACAAATAAACTGAAAAATACGGTATTAATACAAGAAAATTAAAAAAAGACATAAAAATAGACACCCCTTTCCCAAATTAAATAGCCTCTTTCGGATGTACGCTTAGATGTCGTTTATTGTTGATGTTAAGAAACACCACCGATGTGTTCCGAAAGACAATGAATTTCGATGTTTGGCAAATGGTCGATCGATCAAGGTGGGTGTAGAACTAAGTGACACAATTGCATCCCACAAGACATTGACACTAGTTGTCGGTATGACAATGATCCTAGATGATTTCCTCAGGCAATGGATGTTACAGAAAGCCATCATATTGTTTTAATTAAATTTTCTGACTTAAATAGAACCACCTCGACATTTGTTTTGAAATTGAGTCCACTTCAAGTAGCAACATTCGATGTTTGTGCACTATATTAATAAAAACTGAAGTGATGCAATAAATTTCTATTTATCCATAGACATATTCCGTATATTTTAATTGATTTCAAGCACAGGGGCTAGGTGCGTCCGAAACCCCCCCCCCCCCCCAAAAAAACTATATAATACTACAAGGGGGCGAACTCACTTGCTTCCATTTTTTTAAGTCGTCGTGTTAAATTGATCGTAACTTCGGAACGCCTTAATATTTTCAAAAAATGTTTCCACCAGTCGAAAGTCAAGTAATTTTCCTTTCCAAAGAGACCCCAATTGTTAGTGTAAACCTCCGAACTGCTGACTGCTGAGGTATCATACACGAACCAAAACAAAACGGCGTGAAAATCCGAAGTCGTACAAACGCTGGGTTGACCACTTCCCATCTGTGTACAGAATTTCCCATGCGTAAACGAGTCATTTTGACTGGCTAAATACTTTCATCCATTCAAATTATGATGAAATTTCTTACCTTGCGCCAATTTATATGTCCTTTAAGTCTGTTTTTGAAAGAAATCCCATTTGCATCCTTGACAAACGCCATAGACGTCAAAATTGAGAGAGTTCTAACGGGCTTTTTGATTGGCTGAAACAGATTGTTCAGCCAATCAAAAAGCCCGTTAGAACTCTCTAAATTTACTTGACTTTCGACTGGTGGAAACATTTTTTGAAAATATTAAGGCGTTCCGAAGTTACGATCAATTTAACACGACGACTTAAAAAAATGGAAACAAGCGAGTTCGCCCCCTTGTAGTATTATATAGTATTATTTTTTTTTCGGACGCACCTAGCCCCTGTGATTTCAAGCCTACGTATTTATTGTAAACCGACGTATTTTAACGGAAGGGTTGAACGTCATTTTTCATCAAAAATGACTCGAAAGTCACCTGACTTTGTTTTTAGCTGGAACTCTCCTGCGTCACTGGCTTCCCGACTGTGACTGCATGGTTCGAGGCTATAAACCAGCAAAACAATAATATCAAACACTATTTCAGAAAGAAAAGTTTGAAGATACCAAAGGGGTAATCAGAATCCGTAAATCACAGAAGGACAGACAACACAATGGCTACAATATACCAAAGAGGTAATCAGAATCCGTAAATCACAGAAGGACCGACAACACTGACTACAATACACCAAAGAGGTAATCAGAATCCGTAAATCACAGGACAGACAACACAATGGCTACAATATACCAAAGAGGTAATCAGAATCCGTAAATCACAGAAGGACCGACAACACAATGACTACAATATACCAAAGGGGTAATCAGAATCCGTAAATCACAGGACAGACAACACAATGGCTACAATATACCAAAGAGGTAATCAGAATCCGTAAATCACAGAAGGACCGACAACACAATGACTACAATATACCAAAGAGGTAATCAGAATGCGTAAATCACAGAAAGACAGACAACACATTGACTACAAGATACCAAAGGGGTAATCAGAATCCGTAAATCTCAGAAAAACAGACAACACAATGACTACAAGATACCAAAGGGGTAATCAGAATCCGTAAATTACAGAAAGACCGACAACACAATGACTACAATATACCAAAGAGGTAATCAGAATCCGTAAATTACAGAAGGACAGACAACACAATAACTACAATATACCAAAGAGGTAATCAGAATCCGTAAATCACAGAAGGACCGACAACACAATGACTACAATATACCAAAGAGGTAATCAGAATCCGTAAATCACAGAAAGACCAACAACACAATGACTACAATATACCAAAGAGGTAATCAGAATGCGTAAATCACAGAAGGACAGACAACACAATGACTACAATATACCAAAGAGGTAATCAGAATGCGTAAATCACAGAAGGACAGACAACACAATGACTACAATATAACAAAGAGGTAATCAGAATGCGTAAATCACAGGACAGACAACACAATGACTACAATATACCAAAGAGGTAATCAGAATGCGTAAATCACAAGGACAGACAACACAATGACTACAATATACCAAAGAGGTAATCAGAATCCGTAAATCACAGAAGGACCGACAACACAATGACTACAATATACCAAAGAGGTAATCAGAATCCGTAAATCACAGAAGGACCGACAACACAATGACTACAATATACCAAAGAGGTAATCAGAATCCGTAAATCACAGAAGGACAGACAACACAATGACTACAATATACCAAAGAGGTAATCAGAATGCGTAAATCACAGAAGGACAGACAACACAATGACTACAATATACCAAAGAGGTAATCAGAATGCGTAAATCACAGGACAGACAACACAATGACTACAATATACCAAAGAGGTAATCAGAATGCGTAAATCACAGAAGGACAGACAACACAATGACTACAATATACCAAAGAGGTAATCAGAATCCGTAAATCACAGGACAGACAACAAAATGACTACAATATACCAAAGAGGTAATCAGAATCCGTAAATCACAGAAGGACAGACAACACAATGACTACAATATACCAAAGAGGTAATCAGAATGCGTAAATCACAGGACAGACAACACAATGACTACAATATACCAAAGAGGTAATCAGAATGCGTAAATCACAGGACAGACAACACAATGACTACAATATACCAAAGAGGTAATCAGAATGCGTAAATCACAGGAGAGACAACACAATGACCAAATGAACAAGGACAAAAAGTCAAACAACGATCTACACAATATTAAACATAAAACTAAAGATCGAGTAACACGAACCCCAGCGGGTGCACTCAGGTGCTCCGGAAGGGTAAATGGTTCCTGCCCCACTAGTGGCACCCGTCGTGTTACTCTAAATACAAACCTGATGATAAGTCATGAATGAGGAAAGGACCGGAAGTGTTTGCGACAAGTGGAACATATTCGAAACAGAAACTTATTGGAATGAATCATAAACATATGATGACAAGTTAAAGAAAATGAAATAGTAAATGTATTATTGTATACTGAGAAGTTTGAAGATACCAAAGGGGTAATTAGGTGCTCCGGAAGGGAAAGCTGTCCATGCTTCACTTTTTACACCTATAGTGTTACTCTTGTTACAAATGCGGTAATAAATCAAGAATGAGGAAAGGACATGATTGAGATTACGACAACGGAAAACTACCTGGTCACTTGTGACATATATAGATATTCCGGGACGGCTAACACTTGAATAATGCAATTATCTAGCTGACATGTACGAAATAAACACGAGTGACCAGTTAAGTTCAACTCCTGCTTGGATTGGAGGTGGGATTCAAGTAATAAAAATACCTGTTAATTTCATTTCGTTTGAGATAATTCAAACTGTTTGCTATTTGCATTATTTTTATAGAATGAGAGTCGTTTTATTTGTCTTCAAAATTTTATTAAAATGATGTAATAAACATTTTATTTTCTTAAGAAAAGAGAACGGTTCACCAACAGGAACTGGTCAATTTTCTGATGCAACACATGTATTTACAATGTGCAGTAAACATATTATTTATATGGGTGTGTTTGACCTAAGGTCATTTAGTAAGTACATAATAAGATATGTGTTTGGGTCCAGTATAATGTGCAGTGTAGCGTACATTGATTACAGTTCTAATGTAGGAGTGACAAGATGTAACTTCCTTCCAGGAACTGTTTACCCTTCCGGAGCACCTGAGTTCTCCCCCAGGTTTTAGTGGGGTTCTTGTCACTCGATCTTTAATTATATGTGTATGTTTTGTAGATCGTTATATGTCTTTTCGTCCTTTTTCTTTTGGCCATTGTTGTCTGTTCTTCTTCGATATGTGGATTCTGATTACCTCCCTTTGGTAACTTCAAACTCTTCTTGATATATTATTATTATTTTTTTGTTGTTGTAATTTTCATTTTTTACAGACACTACAGACAATACTGAACAATTACACAACAAGACAAAATATACTGGCAAATTATAAAATAACCTTATAAAAAAAACTAAAGGAGAGATGTATAAATAATGCAGGTAAAACAATGGACATATATAAATGTATCAATATAGATATATCATTTATAAAAAAGACTATATATCTTGATATATTATGGTGTAAGTGGTAATGTTGAATGTTTCAAAGCGTGTACCCAATTCCCAAAAATGTATACTTGGTATGAAATGTTGAATGTTTCCAACCGTGTACCCAATTCCCAAAAATGTATACTTGGTAGGGTCATTTATCGCTTTCGGTTTGTATAAAATGTCACTTTTGTTAAGAAAAGTTGTGTTTAATCAAAGCTTATGAAAAGAAAGTTTAAACGGTCATCAATTCCACCTATCAAAACGAACAATCACCTTTCACTTTACATCATTGAACACGGGAAAAAAATACTACGACATATGGCGCCGGGAAATCAGGTCTTGGTCTGTGACTGGTTAAACCGGCTAAATGTCAACCCTCACTTCTTGATATTTGGATCTCCAACGACAAGAAAGATATAACCAAACAATAAAGATGCCTGCACAGATTCACTTCCACTTACAAAGATCACACACTATTACAACAATGAATGACAACATAAACTTGGACAGTACAATAACAGACGTCAGTGACGAATCGTAGTGAACAGTGCCGGATTTAGGACAAATGAGGCCTGTGCTAGTTAAGCTATGAGGCCCCTTTACTTGGCCCCTGAAAGAGGTAGACCCGGTGGGCCTACATAGGCAGTCAGGCATATCGACTTCAAATTTAAAATTGCTCCACATAAGCAAAAATCCATTGCAATTGTTTTTGGCAGGAAGATGGGCCATCGGGACCCTGTGCTTAAGCACAATGGTAAATCCGACACTGGTAGTGAATTAACTGACTGCTGGCTAAACAGGTAGACTCTGTTGGTTAAAGACCATTACTCCTACGACATAACTGATACCTCTAACAGAATTAATATCAATTAGTCATAAAGCATATTGTTTTGTAAGATACAGTCAGGATAAAATGAAGATACCAATGAGGTAATCGTAAGTTGTAAATCGAAGATGGACAGACAATGCAATGGCCAAAAGAAAAGGAAGCCAAGACAAATTAATGGTAGACATAGCACTACATAGAAAACTAAAGATTGAGCAACACGAACCCCACAAAAAACCGGAGGTAACGTCAGGTGTTCTGTGTTGAATGTATTATCCTAAACTCTAAATACACTCTATACTAAGAAAATGTGAAATAGCGTATTTCAATTAAAAACTGGATAAAAACCTCATTAACAAAGACAAAAAAACGCACCTTTTTAAATGATATTGTTCTTTTTCAATATTTTCCTTGTATTTCATCTTTTACGCGTACAATCAGTGCCGTCTTAACACATGGGCACGCTGGGCAGTTGCCCGGGGGCCTCAAGACCATAGGGGTCCCATGCTAATCTATGTATATTGTGTACGGCATGGTTTTTTTTAATGTTTAAATACTTATTTTCGTTGGAAGTCCCACTATACAATAAATATATGTTTAATTTTATCTACCATTTACATTTTCATTCCTATGAGTAATTGTGTAGGTAGGGGCCCCAGTGCACTGCTTTTCCCGGGGGTCAATAATGCTGTTAAGACGGCCTGCGTACAGTATAGTTTTGTCCTTGTTCTTTTGCCCATTGTATTGTTTGTTCCTTCTTTGATTAACGGATCTGATAACCCCTTTGGCATCTTCAAACTTTTCTTTGACACTGCAACCTTGCTTGAAATAAAATCCTTCAAAGATTACAAAACATTTATTTTCTACCAATAATTGTAACAAAAGACGGCGGATAATATTTACGGATTTTGATTACCCCTTTGGTATCTTCCAACTCTTCATAGTGATCCCTTATTTCGCCCCGACTACATTTTGGAGGCAGACGACATAATTAAGTGACCAGCATCGTCTATTATTACAAAATTTACATAAATGGAATTTTAAAATGACGTCGGTAAATTTATATGTCACATGTCTGCTGACGTAAAATTGTCCTTGTTTAATATGTTTCCAAGTGTCCAAGTTCACAAATGTATTAATAGCATTGGATGAAATATACAAAATAGATAATAATTTGGAACACGGCCACAACTTCATATTGACAGATATAATCTTTGAATGATGAAAAAATACGGGACCACATCGATTGTGTTTTGGTCAGCCATTCGTGTGTTCGAGCCCAGTCAGGTTAAAACAAAGACTTTAAAATTGGTATTTGCTGCCTCTCCACTAAGCACTCAGTGTCAAAAGAGTAAGAGTAAAGCCTGATTGGCTCCGAATTATAATAAGGTGTCAGAGTGGAACGACAGCTGACTGTTGTTTCAGTGAGCCAGAACTAAAAAATCAAGCTAAGCTTTTTGGTCTAGTACAAGCAGACATCATCATCTCATCTTGTTCTCGCCATGATATAGCTGAAAACACCTCATTAATGTTAAACAACAATCACTCACTCGCCGAAAATAACAACATGGTTAAATGTATTCAATCCCCGGATGAAAGTTTCCAGGCGTTTGTCATAATATAAATCATGCGACATTCTTGGCTATAAATATTTTTTTTTTGTATGCAACAATATGAAGTACAGTGACCAAATTTACAAACTCGTAAATGTATTTAGCTAAGGGAGTGAACTGTGTTCCAATTTTTGACCTATACATGTTGATTGTAAACGATCGAGTGTAATAGTTATTCAATGAAGTAAACAACTATTTATACTCCTAATTGTGTGGGTAATCCCAATATTATGGAGAAGTATCAATATAATAATATAACGTAGAAATTTTTTTTTTTTCATAAAAATACATTGTATATTGGGACAGTCCTTGAAATGAAAATTTAAATTTACTGATCCGAATAAAATTCTTGAATTTATTTTTAAATTTATTGGTCCAAGCAAAGTGTAGCTGGTCTTGGGATGGATGACCGGTGCTTATCGTGAGGACTTGATATTCACATGCATGTATTTAATTAATGTTGGTCAAATCGAATATGTAAATTTAATTGTGTTTGATCCTATTTTTTATTTTTTACCTGCGTTGCATGTGGCAAGCCCAGGTTTGGAACCTGATTTCTCCTTCAGTTATTTCGAAACAGTGAGATAGTACAGCTTTTGTAATCTGTAACTACCAATATGTTTCATTCAACATTATTCAAATCTTTCTTAGTGATTTGCATTTCTTTGTTATTTTTGTAATCGCATGGTGTAAATGGCATACAGTTTGTGTAATCTATAACTGCAAGTGTTCCTTCACCATTATTCCAGCTTAGCCAGTGATTGCACACACATTGAAAATGTACACCTCCTATATTGGACAGATTCTACCAATCTAAAAATATACATTTCTAGGTGTGAAGCTGAGTCATTTTTGTCATCGAATGCAGTAGAAGGTATCTAGTTTGCATATTCTGCAACTTCAATTACATACGCCTATTTACTAGTTAATTACTGACCATAACAACTTTATTTCTTCCCGAGACAATCGAAGCGAATCGGAGGAAAATAGTTGGTGTCGAGGTGGAGTATAAATTTGTTATTGTCCGAATAACAAGTAAATACACGCGCATCCACATATTCTTTATATTTTGAGTGTGGATATCTGGATTGTTTGGATTGACAAAGTTGGCATCATGAATGACAGTTTCATGTGTGTAGACTCCATCTTGCAATTGATCAATATGAGCATACGCAGCCCAACCGTCACTAATAATATGAGAACCAGGGAGGATGTTTCTTGTCCATGGTCGGTGGTTCTCTGCGGTACCCTTTTAAAATTGCGCTTAAATATTTTAAAAATAATTTACGCCGTCCATTTGAAAATTGCGAATTTACGTCGATATTCTATAGGATTACCCAATTTTTATTGTACCAAAGACAAACGAACATTCAGTTACTTTGTAACAGATTCTTATTACTCCTTTGATATATGCAAACTTATCTTACAGGACTTCTGTTTGGTTTTGATTATCGTTCTGAGATGTGTTTTATTTCATTATCTACATGTATATGTCAATCAGGTTATCACCGGTCATGTCTGTGTCAGAATTATGGTACAGGCATTATTTACATCCAGTCCGGGACAAGCGTAAAAGAAAGTACAACAATGAATACATTATATACTTATATGCTGAGATACACTGCAATGAGAAGATATATATCAGTTCAGTATTAACATTATGTACTCTGTCTGAAATTTAAAAAGAAATGTCAAGTAAACCCTAACCGGTGTGTAAAATCATTCGACTTAATTACCGGTAGGTAGAAATGGTGAAGCGGTACCAGAATTATAAATGACGCCACAATGAACAAGGTGGTTACCTGTCCTTATACCACTGTACAATGTGCCTGTATATACAACATACAGGTTAGGGTAATGGTGTTTAATGCCACTTTCAACAATATTTCAGTAATATCGTGGTGGTCAGTTTTATTTTGGGGGAAACCGGAGTACATGGAGAATACCACCGATCTCCCGCATCACTGACAAACTTTATCATGCAATGTTGTATCGAGTACACCACGCCATGAGCGGGATTCGGTTAACAATATAAGAGATAAAGGTAAACAAACCAGTTTATTTATTAGTCTAATAAAACGAAAAACAAAAAATCCCACACTGTCAGAACGATTCCAAAATCAACTAGTATTACTGTGAGCACAGCTCACTAAGATATACCCCCCGCTCCCCACATCTGTCCAACCTATTTCCATAACCAAAACATTACTGATTGTTCCGACCAAAAATGAAAGGGACCCTCCTCTCTTCACCGGTAAGCTGCTGATACAAAACATTCTGAGAAACACTACTCAAGTTATCATACGACATATGGTAAACATTATATTTTCCGTTATATCAAGTCCAATAACTCTGGAACGGCAAAAGTGAAAATCGTCAAAAATGAAAGGGATCCTCCTTTCTTCACCGGTAAGTTACTGATAAAATTTCAAAACATTCTGAGAAACATTACTCAAGTTATCATACGACATAGGATAAACATCCTATTTTCCGTCATATCAAGTCCAATAACTCTGGAACGGCAAAAGTGAAAATCGTGAAAAATGAAAGGGATCCTCCTCTCTTCACCAGTAAACAGCTAATAAAATTTTAAAAGATTCTAAGAAACACAACTCAAGTTATCGTACGACATTGGATTTGTCTACAGACGGACGGACAGACAGACGGACGGACATGGTGAAACCAGTATACCCCCCTACAATTTCGTTGCGGGGGGTATAAATATCAAAATCGCAGTAAGAGTCAAAATCGATGCCATTGACACGAATACATGATCTATCACTATTCCCGCGTTTCCAATAAATGGAACTCTTCAATGTCGGCGGCTTTTTACTGCCAATAAATGCTGCAATGAACGAATATAAAATGCAATATCAAACCTGTTAAGCTATAATTTATGACAACATGATATTTTGAATTTGAATTTGAACATCAATACCGTTTCCCGTAAATGTTTTGAATCAATATTTACTGATAACTCAACACATACAGTGACACAGGGCCCTTCATTTTCCTGATAAAAAGACGTCCATTGATAAAGTTATTTAATAAAGTAGGTTGGTTACTCGTCAGTTACTCCATACGAATGAATTTATAAATGGGAAAAACCCTTTAACCAATGAATGAAAAATTACTTTTTTGAGCTATATTGTCTGGTCTTTACAAATAAGTAAACCGGAAACTTATCGACTTCTGCTATTTCTGTCGTTTACGAGTGAGTATAGTATTAGTATATATGTATTGCATCGAGGTACGAACGAAAATATCGTTTCCATTTCGTAGTGACGTCATTAATTACGTCAGCGATAAAGAATGAGAATACAAAGCATCATTGTTTTACATGTAAATAGATCAAAGATTGAATGAAGGAATACCAATATATAATGACGTACGTTTGTATATGTTCGCAATTGTAACTTTTTATACACGTAATCGGTAAAAAAGTCATAGATATATAACTTAGTGTGCATGCCGAGTTTCTGGAATAACCTTCATCAGGTACGATTCAAAGTCAAAATATTGGAAAGACATATCATTTTTAAAGTCTTTGGGAGCAAGAAAACCAAGATGTCTTAACAGGATAGACAAAATGTATGTTTTGTTGATCGTTGATGTGCCTTTGTACTTTTTCCTTTGTCCATTGTGTTGTCTGTTCTTCTTCGATATAAGGATTCTGATTGCCCCTTTGGTATTTGAAATTTTTTTGAAAAATTTAGAAATTTTATGAAAATTTAGAAAAAATTTTAATTTAGAAATTTTCTTAATTTTTTTTTTTTTTTTTTTTTTTTTTTTTTTAATTTTATGAAAATTTTGAAATTGTTTGGGTATACGAAATAGGGTATACGATATAGGGTATGCGATATAGGGTATACACCATATAGGCTTGGGACAATCATTGATAATGCATATACAAAACACCTGTATTTTAATCTAAATATATGTCTTACGATTGCCTTGTGTGCTATCAAATATTTAAATGGTGGTTGAGGCTAAACAATTATCGAGAGAACACTACTCAGAAAACTTAAGATTGACCAAGACAAACCCTACACAAATGGGTGTTCTCGGGTATTCCGGAAGGGTAGACAGTTCATGGTACACTAGTGAAACCCGTCGTGTTACTTTTGTTAAAAATGCGGTGATAAGTCATGCACGAAGAAAGGATTGGATTTGTGATTACGACAATCAGAACATATCTGTGGTCATTTCTGAAACAAATACCAGTAACGGTTAACAAAGTCATGAAGACAGCCTGAACACGCTCAAAGTGATGACTTCAACTTAACCAAGTTCAGTAGCTTCCTTGTTAACAGCAACTCTCTATCAAGGAAATCCTGATAGGAATCACAAGCTCTGGAATCTCGTATCAACTGAGCATTGTATACTCCATATGCAGGTGCTACTGGAATGATGCTAAATCTAAATAGAAAGTTCACAATGGGAAAATTGAAATCATCTCTTTTGTCGTAAAGTTTCGATGAGCCATTTTTCCTTTTTGCATGTTCGCTTTTGTATTGTGTGTTCCCTACTGCCATTTATATTGGTACACTATATTTTATTACCTATTGTATATTAAAATTTTGTAGTGTCAATCACGAAGCTGTTCATAAAACAAACAGGTCATATCATTCCTTCACGACTGAGCAGTACCCCCCCCCCCCCCCCCCCCCATTACTGTCTGCCTGTCTCACATCTTTGTCTGTGGAAATTGGAGTTGTTAATATGTTTATTATTTGGTTTTATGATTATTATTGTACAATACAGTAAGCTTTGTTTAAATTCTTGTATTAGTGTTTTGTACCCGGGTCATCCCTTTATTCGGAAATGTTTTTCTATGTACTTGGGTATTGTACGTTCATTGTTTCATTGTAGTAAAAATTAATAGACATTTAAGAAAATATATTTTTATTAGAAAAAATAATTTAATGCAAGCATAATAAATAATATAAATGTGCAAAGCATAAAATGAAAATAAAAATTCACATTCAAAAATACAAAAAAGTCAGATTCAAGAAGTAGCTTTGCCTTGCATGAGTAATGTTATTACATATACTAATATGATGTCCTTCTTTCGCTTTATAGACAAATCGGCGATGTATTTCGTTGTAAATTGTCATTAACACATGCGCGGTCCAAGCATTTAAACCAGGTGATAAATTCACACAATACAATTATTTACACTATTATTAGCGTTTTAGAGAGACATATATTCACTGAAAATAATCAACATAAACAAATTAATAAATATGCGATGTGTAATTAAAACGTGCAAACACAATCATTGTTACGGCTGGCTGTTCCATCAATAAGAATTTCCCGTCCAAAAAGCACATCTTGATGAGTTATCGTCTGCTAGAATTTGGCAGATTGGAAGTAAATACACATTCAGTATCACATAAATATACATTCATTTTCACATAAAATACATTCAGCATCACATAAATATACATTCAGAAGAACATAAATATACATTCAAAATCACATAAATATACATTCAGTATCACATAAATATACATTCAGTATTACATAAATATACATTCAGTATCACATAAATATACATTCAGAAGTACATAAATATACATTCAGTATCACATAAATATACATTCAGTATCATACAAATCTACATCAGAACCACATAAATATACATTCAGTACCACATAAATATGAATTCAGTACCACATAAATATGCATTCAGTATCACATTAATATTCATTCAATTTCACATAAATATATATTCAGAATCACATAAATATTCATTCAATTTCACATAAATATATATTCAAAATCACATAAATATACATTCGGTATCACACAAATAAGCATTCAGTATCACTAAGTTTTTCATAACCAGCACAGTATCTTAATTACATCAATGATCTAATCAGCAAATTGTTTATTTGTCCAAGTAGCAAAAGATTAGTATGAAATGAATCCATATCATTGAGTTGTAATGAACTCGATTGAATCATAGATGGCTTTATATGTAAATGACGTAAGATTTGGCCAAGGTCCGCTCGAATTGTCATGTACTGCATGTCTGTAGGAAGCGCTGTATTCACTAACTTTGCATAAGTGGCAATATCATATGTTATTTGGTCAATATCCTGAAAAAATAATTGTGAATAGAAAGTTGAATACTATACACTTATTAAGAAATTAATCAGAAAGGATATGGATGTAAATGAACATGAAAGACTATCCAACTCTACATTTAGACACAAATCAAAGTAAAGAAACAATGCTATTCTATATTTTACTGTCACAACAAGATGTTCAATAATGAACATAACTCGTACCCTAAAATGAATACGAAACTATCAGAAGCAATGAATACGAAACTATCGGAAGCATGCAGTTGAGTGGTACTTTAATTCTTTTGATAATTACTACATCTTGGTATCTTTGTCGTTCTGGTGTTAATTTGTCTATATAATGTATTTCCCAGATGCGGGGTTATAAAAAAAAATCAAAGCGAGAAGAAAAAAAAAACAAAAAAAAACGAACAATAACAACAAACCAAAAAACAAAGTAAAACAAAAGAAAAACCCAGTTTGTTGGTTTGACTTTTCTGTTAGAATGTAAGAAATAAAATACGTTGAGGAAATAATATTTATTGTTTACACTTGTAGTAATTTTATATAAATATGCTATTGTCTTTTGTTATACTCATTTCACAAGATTTATTTGCAAACATAAAACAACATTAATGATGTAAAATACATATAAAACCTATCAAAGAGCTTGTGTTAATATTAAGTTTTATTTATATGTAAGTACAGATGTTAAGATAATGTTGTAATGTGCACTTCACTGCTTGTTAATGATTGTATAACATAATATTATGTTCCTGTGTGAAATGGTTGTAGTAGAGATCTTTTTGGTTTTTTACCATAGCATCGGCAATGGACGTGACTATATGAGTAACACGACGAATGTCTTACAAGAACTAATAGAACCTGCTTACCATTCGGGAGCACATGGGTTCACCCCGCTATTTTGGTGGGTTCCGTATTAATCCTCATTTTTAGTTTTCTGTGTTGTGTGTTTTGTTTATCTTTGTTCTGTCTTGTTCCCAATGTTTATGCCATTGCTTACCATTACGTAGCACATGATCCCACGGTTTATGCCATTGCTTACCATTACGTAGCACATGACCCCAATGTTTATGCCATTGCTTACCATTACGTAACACATGACCCCAAGGTTTATGCCATTGCTTACTATTACGTAGCACATTACCCCAAGGATTTTGGCGAGGTTCGTGTTTCTACATTTTTAGCTTTATGTGTAGTGTTTTGTAAAATTAGGAAAAAAAGTTGTAAAGCATTGTTTGTCTTGTTTTTTTCTTTCTACTTGTCATTGTATTGGTTTACGGTTTCTGATAACCCTTTTGGTATCTTCAGACTTTTCTTGTATAACTTTTAAAATAGAGCTATACATTATTGTTATAGTGTACTTTAAAAGGCATTTCTACTTACTTGGTAAACAAATCTAAAGCTTGGGTATGCTGAAGCTATGTTTGTTGCTGTTACTTCACAAGACGATAACCACCCAATGGACAAATGTGATACTGCAGTGGTTGTGTTGCACTAAATAAAGATACATGTTCTATGAATATTATCAACAGTATATCAGAGATTCTCTTGAATAATATTCAGTGTTTAAGGCGACGTGCGAAGAGAGCTTTAAATAAAGAGAAAAACTAATGCAAAAATAAAAACAATACAAATGCATGCAAAGGCAAAAAGAAACAAAATGTATGACTACCCGAGCTCCTACATGTGCTCATGAAACCTTAATATCTTTCGCACTAAGTCTTAGAGGAGCAGGAACTGCTTACCCTTCCGGGATACTCAAGTTCACCTTCGGACTTTAGTAGTGGGGCTCGTGCTGCTCAGTCTTCAGTTACCAGTGTAGTGTTTTGTGGATCATTTTTTCCTTTTTCGTTTGGCCATTATATTGTCTGTCTTACATTATATTGTCTGTCTTACATTATATTGTCTGTCTTACATTATATTGTCTGTCTTACATTATATTGTCTGTCTTACATTATATTGTCTGTCTTACATTATATTGTCTGTCTTACATTATATTGTCTGTCTTACATTATATTGTCTGTCTTACATTATATTGTCTGTCTTACATTATATTGTCTGTCTTACATTATATTGTCTGTCTTACATTATATTGTCTGTCTTACATTATATTGTCTGTCTTACATTATATTGTCTGTCTTACATTATATTGTCTGTCTTACATTATATTGTCTGTCTTACATTATATTGTCTGTCTTACATTATATTGTCTGTCTTACATTATATTGTCTGTCTTACATTATATTGTCTGTCTTACATTATATTGTCTGTCTTACATTATATTGTCTGTCTTACATTATATTGTCTGTCTTACATTATATTGTCTGTCTTACATTATATTGTCTGTCTTACATTATATTGTCTGTCTTACATTATATTGTCTGTCTTACATTATATTGTCTGTCTTACATTATATTGTCTGTCTTACATTATATTGTCTGTCTTACATTATATTGTCTGTCTTACATTATATTGTCTGTCTTACATTATATTGTCTGTCTTACATTATATTGTCTGTCTTACATTATATTGTCTGTCTTACATTATATTGTCTGTCTTACATTATATTGTCTGTCTTACATTATATTGTCTGTCTTACATTATATTGTCTGTCTTACATTATATTGTCTGTCTTACATTATATTGTCTGTCTTACATTATATTGTCTGTCTTACATTATATTGTCTGTCTTACATTATATTGTCTGTCTTACATTATATTGTCTGTCTTACATTATATTGTCTGTCTTACATTATATTGTCTGTCTTACATTATATTGTCTGTCTTACATTATATTGTCTGTCTTACATTATATTGTCTGTCTTACATTATATTGTCTGTCTTACATTATATTGTCTGTCTTACATTATATTGTCTGTCTTACATTATATTGTCTGTCCTACATTATATTGTCTGTCTTACATTATATTGTCTGTCTTACATTATATTGTCTGTCTTACATTATATTGTCTGTCTTACATTATATTGTCTGTCTTACATTATATTGTCTGTCTTACATTATATTGTCTGTCTTACTTTATATTGTCTGTCTTACGTTATATTGTCTGTCTTACGTTATATTGTCTGTCTTACATTATATTGTCTGTCTTACATTATATTGTCTGTCTTACATTATATTGTCTGTCTTACATTATATTGTCTGTCTTACATTATATTGTCTGTCTTACATTATATTGTCTGTCTTACATTATATTGTCTGTCTTACATTATATTGTCTGTCTTACATTATATTGTCTGTCTTACATTATATTGTCTGTCTTACATTATATTGTCTGTCTTACATTATATTGTCTGTCTTACATTATATTGTCTGTCTTACATTATATTGTCTGTCTTACATTATATTGTCTGTCTTACATTATATTGTCTGTCTTACATTATATTGTCTGTCTTACATTATATTGTCTGTCTTACATTATATTGTCTGTCTTACATTATATTGTCTGTCTTACATTATATTGTCTGTCTTACATTATATTGTCTGTCTTACATTATATTGTCTGTCTTACATTATATTGTCTGTCTTACATTATATTGTCTGTCTTACATTATATTGTCTGTCTTACATTATATTGTCTGTCTTACATTATATTGTCTGTCTTACATTATATTGTCTGTCTTACATTATATTGTCTGTCTTACATTATATTGTCTGTCTTACATTATATTGTCTGTCTTACATTATATTGTCTGTCTTACATTATATTGTCTGTCTTACATTATATTGTCTGTCTTACATTATATTGTCTGTCTTACATTATATTGTCTGTCTTACATTATATTGTCTGTCTTACATTATATTGTCTGTCTTACATTATATTGTCTGTCTTACATTATATTGTCTGTCTTACATTATATTGTCTGTCTTACATTATATTGTCTGTCTTACATTATATTGTCTGTCTTACATTATATTGTCTGTCTTACATTATATTGTCTGTCTTACATTATATTGTCTGTCTTACATTATATTGTCTGTCTTACATTATATTGTCTGTCTTACATTATATTGTCTGTCTTACATTATATTGTCTGTCTTACATTATATTGTCTGTCTTACATTATATTGTCTGTCTTACATTATATTGTCTGTCTTACATTATATTGTCTGTCTTACATTATATTGTCTGTCTTACATTATATTGTCTGTCTTACATTATATTGTCTGTCTTACATTATATTGTCTGTCTTACATTATATTGTCTGTCTTACATTATATTGTCTGTCTTACATTATATTGTCTGTCTTACATTATATTGTCTGTCTTACATTATATTGTCTGTCTTACATTATATTGTCTGTCTTACATTATATTGTCTGTCTTACATTATATTGTCTGTCTTACATTATATTGTCTGTCTTACATTATATTGTCTGTCTTACATTATATTGTCTGTCTTACATTATATTGTCTGTCTTACATTATATTGTCTGTCTTACATTATATTGTCTGTCTTACATTATATTGTCTGTCTTACATTATATTGTCTGTCTTACATTATATTGTCTGTCTTACATTATATTGTCTGTCTTACATTATATTGTCTGTCTTACATTATATTGTCTGTCTTACATTATATTGTCTGTCTTACATTATATTGTCTGTCTTACATTATATTGTCTGTCTTACATTATATTGTCTGTCTTACATTATATTGTCTGTCTTACATTATATTGTCTGTCTTACATTATATTGTCTGTCTTACATTATATTGTCTGTCTTACATTATATTGTCTGTCTTACATTATATTGTCTGTCTTACATTATATTGTCTGTCTTACATTATATTGTCTGTCTTACATTATATTGTCTGTCTTACATTATATTGTCTGTCTTACATTATATTGTCTGTCTTACATTATATTGTCTGTCTTACATTATATTGTCTGTCTTACATTATATTGTCTGTCTTACATTATATTGTCTGTCTTACATTATATTGTCTGTCTTACATTATATTGTCTGTCTTACATTATATTGTCTGTCTTACATTATATTGTCTGTCTTACATTATATTGTCTGTCTTACATTATATTGTCTGTCTTACATTATATTGTCTGTCTTACATTATATTGTCTGTCTTACATTATATTGTCTGTCTTACATTATATTGTCTGTCTTACATTATATTGTCTGTCTTACATTATATTGTCTGTCTTACATTATATTGTCTGTCTTACATTATATTGTCTGTCTTACATTATATTGTCTGTCTTACATTATATTGTCTGTCTTACATTATATTGTCTGTCTTACATTATATTGTCTGTCTTACATTATATTGTCTGTCTTACATTATATTGTCTGTCTTACATTATATTGTCTGTCTTACATTATATTGTCTGTCTTACATTATATTGTCTGTCTTACATTATATTGTCTGTCTTACATTATATTGTCTGTCTTACATTATATTGTCTGTCTTACATTATATTGTCTGTCTTACATTATATTGTCTGTCTTACATTATATTGTCTGTCTTACATTATATTGTCTGTCTTACATTATATTGTCTGTCTTACATTATATTGTCTGTCTTACATTATATTGTCTGTCTTACATTATATTGTCTGTCTTACATTATATTGTCTGTCTTACATTATATTGTCTGTCTTACATTATATTGTCTGTCTTACATTATATTGTCTGTCTTACATTATATTGTCTGTCTTACATTATATTGTCTGTCTTACATTATATTGTCTGTCTTACATTATATTGTCTGTCTTACATTATATTGTCTGTCTTACATTATATTGTCTGTCTTACATTATATTGTCTGTCTTACATTATATTGTCTGTCTTACATTATATTGTCTGTCTTACATTATATTGTCTGTCTTACTTTATATTGTCTGTCTTACATTATATTGTCTGTCTTACATTATATTGTCTGTCTTACATTATATTGTCTGTCTTACATTATATTGTCTGTCTTACATTATATTGTCTGTCTTACATTATATTGTCTGTCTTACATTATATTGTCTGTCTTACATTATATTGTCTGTCTTACATTATATTGTCTGTCTTACATTATATTGTCTGTCTTACATTATATTGTCTGTCTTACATTATATTGTCTGTCTTACATTATATTGTCTGTCTTACATTATATTGTCTGTCTTACATTATATTGTCTGTCTTACATTATATTGTCTGTCTTACATTATATTGTCTGTCTTACATTATATTGTCTGTCTTACATTATATTGTCTGTCTTACATTATATTGTCTGTCTTACATTATATTGTCTGTCTTACATTATATTGTCTGTCTTACATTATATTGTCTGTCTTACATTATATTGTCTGTCTTACATTATATTGTCTGTCTTACATTATATTGTCTGTCTTACATTATATTGTCTGTCTTACATTATATTGTCTGTCTTACATTATATTGTCTGTCTTACATTATATTGTCTGTCTTACATTATATTGTCTGTCTTACATTATATTGTCTGTCTTACATTATATTGTCTGTCTTACATTATATTGTCTGTCTTACATTATATTGTCTGTCTTACATTATATTGTCTTATTGTCTGTCTTACATTATATTGTCTGTCTTACATTATATTGTCTGTCTTACATTATATTGTCTGTCTTACATTATATTGTCTGTCTTACATTATATTGTCTGTCTTACATTATATTGTCTGTCTTACATTATATTGTCTGTCTTACATTATATTGTCTGTCTTACATTATATTGTCTGTCTTACATTATATTGTCTGTCTTACATTATATTGTCTGTCTTACATTATATTGTCTGTCTTACATTATATTGTCTGTCTTACATTATATTGTCTGTCTTACATTATATTGTCTGTCTTACATTATATTGTCTGTCTTACATTATATTGTCTGTCTTACATTATATTGTCTGTCTTACATTATATTGTCTGTCTTACATTATATTGTCTGTCTTACATTATATTGTCTGTCTTACATTATATTGTCTGTCTTACATTATATTGTCTGTCTTACATTATATTGTCTGTCTTACATTATATTGTCTGTCTTACATTATATTGTCTGTCTTACATTATATTGTCTGTCTTACATTATATTGTCTGTCTTACATTATATTGTCTGTCTTACATTATATTGTCTGTCTTACATTATATTGTCTGTCTTACATTATATTGTCTGTCTTACATTATATTGTCTGTCTTACATTATATTGTCTGTCTTACATTATATTGTCTGTCTTACATTATATTGTCTGTCTTACATTATATTGTCTGTCTTACATTATATTGTCTGTCTTACATTATATTGTCTGTCTTACATTATATTGTCTGTCTTACATTATATTGTCTGTCTTACATTATATTGTCTGTCTTACATTATATTGTCTGTCTTACATTATATTGTCTGTCTTACATTATATTGTCTGTCTTACATTATATTGTCTGTCTTACATTATATTGTCTGTCTTACATTATATTGTCTGTCTTACATTATATTGTCTGTCTTACATTATATTGTCTGTCTTACATTATATTGTCTGTCTTACATTATATTGTCTGTCTTACATTATATTGTCTGTCTTACATTATATTGTCTGTCTTACATTATATTGTCTGTCTTACATTATATTGTCTGTCTTACATTATATTGTCTGTCTTACATTATATTGTCTGTCTTACATTATATTGTCTGTCTTACATTATATTGTCTGTCTTACATTATATTGTCTGTCTTACATTATATTGTCTGTCTTACATTATATTGTCTGTCTTACATTATATTGTCTGTCTTACATTATATTGTCTGTCTTACATTATATTGTCTGTCTTACATTATATTGTCTGTCTTACATTATATTGTCTGTCTTACATTATATTGTCTGTCTTACATTATATTGTCTGTCTTACATTATATTGTCTGTCTTACATTATATTGTCTGTCTTACATTATATTGTCTGTCTTACATTATATTGTCTGTCTTACATTATATTGTCTGTCTTACATTATATTGTCTGTCTTACATTATATTGTCTGTCTTACATTATATTGTCTGTCTTACATTATATTGTCTGTCTTACATTATATTGTCTGTCTTACATTATATTGTCTGTCTTACATTATATTGTCTGTCTTACATTATATTGTCTGTCTTACATTATATTGTCTGTCTTACATTATATTGTCTGTCTTACATTATATTGTCTGTCTTACATTATATTGTCTGTCTTACATTATATTGTCTGTCTTACATTATATTGTCTGTCTTACATTATATTGTCTGTCTTACATTATATTGTCTGTCTTACATTATATTGTCTGTCTTACATTATATTGTCTGTCTTACATTATATTGTCTGTCTTACATTATATTGTCTGTCTTACATTATATTGTCTGTCTTACATTATATTGTCTGTCTTACTTTATATTGTCTGTCTTACATTATATTGTCTGTCTTACATTATATTGTCTGTCTTACATTATATTGTCTGTCTTACATTATATTGTCTGTCTTACATTATATTGTCTGTCTTACATTATATTGTCTGTCTTACATTATATTGTCTGTCTTACATTATATTGTCTGTCTTACATTATATTGTCTGTCTTACATTATATTGTCTGTCTTACATTATATTGTCTGTCTTACATTATATTGTCTGTCTTACATTATATTGTCTGTCTTACATTATATTGTCTGTCTTACATTATATTGTCTGTCTTACTTTGATTTACCACTTCTGATTACCCTTTGGTATCTTCAAACTTTTTTCCACAAAACAATGGATGAAGCAAAGATTATATTATGAACATAAAGTAATCAGTGATGCTCAACAATAACAACCGATATCAACAAAGTAAACAATCACCTCTCACTTTAATTCACACACAGGAACACAAACAGACCACGATATATGCAGTGGGAAATCCAGGCCCTGGCTTGGGACAGGTATAATTTTTGTTATATTAGGTTGTTATATTATTGGTGTGGATCGTCACTTCAGTAAGTTATCAGCTATATGATGACGTTATAGGGATTGAAAGCATGGACAGCTATAACAAACTGACCAGTGAAACCCCGGCCATGGGTAGGTGTTTGGAAACATTAACACTCAGTGGTGGGTATCGGGCAAGTGAACCCTCGTTAGTGGTGTTTGGCATGTGGACAAACGTCTTAATACTAGACAAACCTATTCTTTCTTGAGAAGATAATGAATCAATATGATGTCTATTTGAATTTGAATGTGTATCCAGCGAAAATGCAATTACTACACAAAACATATTTTTACTTGCGGAAAAGGAAAAAAAAAAGATGAGAGTGAGTTTGTTGATTTTGACTGTTTAAACGTTCTATTTATTATTTAAACGAATAATTTGTAATGAAAGAAACAAAAAGTCCTTTTTACGAAATGTTTTCTAGCCCCCAAAGATTTTTTATATTATTTGGTTTCTTTTTTTTTAACTACGAGCGTACCTGATGAAGGTTATTACGTACCTAATGAAGGTTATGACGTACCTAATGAAGGTTATGACGTACCTAATGAAGGTTATGACGTACCTAATGAAGGTTATTACGTACCTAATGAAGGTTATTACGTACCTAATGAAGGTTATTACGTACCTAATGAAGGTTATTACGTACCTAATGAAGATTATTACGTACCTAATGAAGGTTATTACGTACCTAATGAAGGTTATTACGTACCTAATGAAGGTTATGACGTACCTAATGAAGGTTATGACGTACCTAATGAAGGTTATTACGTACCTAATGAAGGTTATTACGTACCTAATGAAGGTTATTACGTACCTAATGAAGGTTATGACGTACCTAATGAAGGTTATTACGTACCTAATGAAGGTTATTACGTACCTAATGAAGGTTATTACGTACCTAATGAAGGTTATTACAGAAACGCTTCATGCACACTGAGTTATATATCTACATTTGTATTCTTTTAATAAACAATTTGCAATCGAATCTTAATAATTGCATGAATTTTATTTGAATACATTGTTAACCCTAATTTTCTAATATTATTTCAATAATTCATATAAGATGTACGCTTCGTAGTTTCCTATATATATTACAGTTATGACGGAATTCAGACTATTGAACTATTAGATAGAACAACACTCAAACAAAATATATCCTAAGATAATTCAACTTACATATTCACGTAAACTTTTATTGGAATAATATAAAGCTCGTCGTAAGGATAGCATTTTTTGAGCAGTTATATGGAATTCATTTCGAGCTTCTGATATTGCCCGTCTCACATGGTGTCGTTGTTGGTTTATCGCATGAGATTCACGTCCTCCCAATGGTGTTGTGATGAGAATCTTTCTTAGAAGTGTAATACTATCGCCTGATTGGGTGATTTCTAATAAGACTGATAATGTGATGAAAACCAGGCAACAATCTGAAATTATAATTAAGACAAATTTGATTAATTGATGCCTAATAAATAAGACAGAATTAGGATTTTAATGAACATGAGATAATAGCTAACATTACACCTAGAAATAAATTAAAGTAAATGAACAGCTTGTAGTAAGAAAGGATATGGATGTAAACATGAGAGACTATCCAACATTACACTTAGACACAAATTAAAGTAAAGGAACAGCTTGTAGTAAGAACGGATAGGGATGTAAATTCACATGAGATATTATACAACATTACACTTAGACATAAATTTCAAATAAAGGAACATCTTGTAGTAAGAAAGGATAGGTATGTAAATTCACATGAGATATTATACAACATTACACTTAGACATACATTTCAAATAAAGGAACATCTTGTAGTAAGAAAGGATAGGGATGTAAATTCACATGAGATATTATACAACATTACACTTAGACATAAATTTCAAATAAAGGAACATCTTGTAGTAAGAAAGGATAGGTATGTAAATTCACATGAGATATTATACAACATTACACTTAGACATACATTTCAAATAAAGGAACATCTTGTAGTAAGAAAGGATAGGGATGTAAATTCACATGAGATATTATACAACATTACACTTAGACATACATTTCAAATAAAGGAACATCTTGTAGTAAGAAAGGATAGGGATGTAAATTCACATGAGATATTATACAACATTACACTTAGACATAAATTAAAGTAAAGGAACAACTTTTTTATAGTTGCATTCCACAGATACACGAGAGTTTTCAATAATGAGCATAACCCTTAACCTAAAATTAGTGTTAAACTGCATCTAGTCTGAAGTTGAGCTGTATTCTTTACTTTACAATAGAAATCAGAAAGGACATTGAAAAATAGTTCTTCTTGGCAATAACAACATACACATAGCGGTCAAAATATTCAGACGCTTCCGAATTTCCCTATATATTTCCTATACAATTACAATTTTTACGTCAAATCATCCTGAAGTCAATTCATGTCCGATTTTAAGAATTGTTTTAACAAAAAAAAGCAGAACTGATTGTTGTTTTACTCTATAATTTTAGTATAATTTTAGAAATTAAACATTTTGAGAATATACAAGTTAAGCATAAAACTGAATTAAATTCGTCCAAAGCACAATATAATGATAGTACTTTTGTTAATAGATTGTTTACTACTTAACGTTCAGCGTAGTACTTTTGGAGACAAATAATTCAAGCCTTTGTTTTTATGGTGAAACTTCCTAAAAATATTTGAAAAATAGCTATAATAAACTACATATTTTTCAGTATAAAGATAATTTCTTGTTCACAATTTTGCTAAATAGCAATATTTCAATGACTTTGATATATTTTCTCTGCATAAATAAATGAAAATAACATCTGTAGTGTTTGATTTTGTAGTTTATAAAATAAAACCAATTTAGAGAATAGATGTGTTGAGTAATCTATTGTGAACATTAAAATAACTATAAAAAAAATATGATAGCAACATAGTATCTTACTCTTGAAGTTCATGACTGCTAATGTTTTCAAATGCTTCTACTATTTATTAATGAATATTTTATGGAGAAAATCTATTATATATGTAAATTCCTCCCACAAATCGTGGAAAATATTAAATATTAGAATTACGTTCATATTTACAGAAAATTTTACAAAAAAGAGCAAATTTCCGTATTTATTCATTTTCACTTTAGCAGAAGAAGTGACAGATCAAAACCTACCTATTTGTGTATAGGTGTGAATATTTCATTGATAAAGGGCAAATCTTATCGCATCTCTTCAAATAATCCGGGTAAGAAACTGATTTCCGTATGACCCAAAGTTTTTATTTAGAATAATGATTATCAACTTAGAATATGCAAAATATCCTACGGTATTCGAGTCCAAAAATAAGACCAGGAATAAAATTAAAAAAGCAAAAAAGGTCCAAACTCTAATAGGAAAATCATAGAAGGTGTGTCAAATTTATACCCATAGGCACAACGTCATGTCTATTTATGTTTCGAAACTTGGTAAAAACTAATCAATTACTTGTGCAGATCATCCACATTAAATAAAGTGTGGTCTCTTGCACCCAACAAAATTAAAGATATCACTTATGTCGTACTTAGATATATACCAAACAATGTTTATAATGAGGGGACAATTGTGTTCCAAGATTTAGTAAATGCGATGACTGCGAATTTTCAATATTACATTTTCTTTTCTTGATTATAATCATGACTTATGTGTACTTAGAGAAGAGGTCGAACTAGACACATTGTCTATATTATTGCCACTGTAATTACATTAAAAACGACAACGTTGCCAAGGTTATTTCACCCTTATTTTACTCTCTTGTTGATAAATCTGTATCTGAGAATTAAAAAGCTATGCATCATATTCCAAACGACAATGATGCCCAGATCTATCGACATAAGTAAAACAGTATCACTTAACTGCAGAATGTCATCTTATTTGCGTGAAATGAGCTATGCTCACTGTTGAAGACCTTAGCATGACTCTCAAGAATACCACACTCTATCACATAAATGAATAACAATATAAAGAGTACAATACCATGGACAGTAAAGGCTCGTAGTTAACTGAAAGAAAATCTGTTGGTTAAAGACTGACAGTGAATGCTCGTAGTTAACTGAAGGAAGTAGTTATCTGTTGGTTAAAGACTGACAGTGAATGCTCGTTGTTAACTGAAGGAAGTAGTTATCGGTTGGTTAAAGACTGACAGTGAATGCTCGTAGTTAACTGAAGGAAGTAGTTATCTGTTGGTTAAAGACTGACAGTGAATGCTCGTAGTTAACTGAAGGAAGTAGTTATCTGTTGGTTAAAGACTGACAGTGAATGCTCGTAGTTAACTGAAGGAAGTAGTTATATGTTGGTTAAAGACTGACAGTGAATGCTCGTAGTTAACTGAAGGAAGTAGTTATCTGTTGGTTAAAGACGGACAGTGAATGCTCGTAGTTAACGGAAGGAAGAAGTTATCTGTTGGTTAAAGACTGACAGTGAATGCTCGTAGTTAACCGCAGGAAGTAGTTATCTGTTGGTTAAAAACTGACAGTGAATGCTCGTAGTTAACTGAAGGAAGTAGTTATCTGTTGGTTAAAAACCGACAGTGAATGCTCGTAGTTAACTGAAGGAAGTAGTTATTTGTTGGCGAAAGACTGACAGTGAATGCTCGTAGTTAACTGAAGGAAGTAGTTATCTGTTGGTTAAAGACTGACAGTGAATGCTCGTAGTTAACTGAAGGAAGTAGTTATCTGTTGGTTAAAGACTGACAGTGAATGCTCGTAGTTAACTGAAGGAAGTAGTTATTTGTTGGCGAAAGACTGACAGTGAATGCTCGTAGTTAACTGAAGGAAGTAGTTATCTGTTGGTTAAAGACTGACAGTGAATGCTCGTAGTTAACCGAAGGAAGTAGTTATCTGTTGGTTAAAGACTGACAGTGAATGCTCGTAGTTAACTGAAGGAAGTAGTTATCTGTTGGTTAAAGACTGACAGTGAAGGTTCGTAGTTAACTGAAGGAAGTAGTTATCTGTTGGTTAAAGACTGACAGTGAAAGTTCGTAGTTAACTGAAGGAAGTAGTTATTTGTTGGTTAAAGACTGACAGTGAATGCTCGTAGTTAACTGAAGGAAGTAGTTATCTTTTGGTTAAAGACTGACAGTGAATGCTCGTAGTTAACTGAAGGAAGAAGTTATCTGTTGGTTAAAGACTGACAGTGAATGCTCGTAGTTAACTGAAGGAAGTAGTTATCTGTTGGTTAAAAACCGACAGTGAATGCTCGTAGTTAACTGAAGGAAGTAGTTATTTGTTGGCGAAAGACTGACAGTGAATGCTCGTAGTTAACTGAAGGAAGTAGTTATCTGTTGGTTAAAGACTGACAGTGAATGCTCGTAGTTAACTGAAGGAAGTAGTTATCTGTTGGTTAAAGACTGACAGTGAATGCTCGTAGTTAACTGAAGGAAGTAGTTATTTGTTGGCGAAAGACTGACAGTGAATGCTCGTAGTTAACTGAAGGAAGTAGTTATCTGTTGGTTAAAGACTGACAGTGAATGCTCGTAGTTAACCGAAGGAAGTAGTTATCTGTTGGTTAAAGACTGACAGTGAATGCTCGTAGTTAACTGAAGGAAGTAGTTATCTGTTGGTTAAAGACTGACAGTGAAGGTTCGTAGTTAACTGAAGGAAGTAGTTATCTGTTGGTTAAAGACTGACAGTGAAAGTTCGTAGTTAACTGAAGGAAGTAGTTATTTGTTGGTTAAAGACTGACAGTGAATGCTCGTAGTTAACTGAAGGAAGTAGTTATCTGTTGGTTAAAGACTGACAGTGAATGCTCGTAGTTAACTGAAGGAAGTAGTTATCTGTTGGTTAAAGACTATTAATCTTTTGTGCGTCTACTGTTTGAATCATGTTTTTACTCGAATATCTTTTTGTTTGAATATTTGACTTATAGTATAGCAAATCTGTTTTCCAAGGATTAAAGCTTAGAATTCCAGGTACACATGGATTTATTTAATAACGTAATCATTGAATCTCTATCAGTTGCCTACTTATTTGTACGTATGTTTTAATAATAACATTTTTTTTAAATTACCACTGTCAGAACAACTCCAATATTCAATCCAAAAATAGTAGAAAGAGGTAAAAATCGACACTCAATAACTGCTCACTCTCCTGGTATGGTACAAGCCCTTCTATAAAAAGTAGAGGGCTAAGCTAGTTTTATGGGACCAAGCCTCTCATCTTTGTAGAATAATGCGGTGTGAATAAAACGGCAACACTCACACACATATAACCTGGCGAACAATACTGTTATATAGAACGCTCTAATATATAATCTTGAACACAAGGCCACCTTAGTGAAATGAGGCGGTCATGTAAATATTAGATAGTACACAAGGCCATCTTAGTGAAATGAGGCGGTCATGTAAATATTAGATAGTACACAAGGCCATCTTAGTGAAATGAGGCAGTCATGTAAATATTAGATAGTACACAAGGCCATCTTAGTGAAATCAGTCGGTCATGTAAATATTAGATAGTACACAAGGCCATCCTAGTGAAATGAGTCGGTCATGTAAAAAGTAGATAGTACACAAGGCCATCTTAGTGAAATGAGTCGGTCATGTAAATATTAGATAGTACACAAGGCCATCTTAGTGAAATGAGTCGGTCATGTAAATATTTTCCACCTGTGAGTAAAATGTCAAACCTCACACACAGCTGGGCGAATAGTGTTATAAAGACGCTCTAATCTTGAAGATAAAAAATTTATATATTTAAGGGTTAGGGGTTATGGTGTTTAACTCCACTTTCAACGATATTTCAGCTATATCGTGGCAGTCAGTTTTATTGGTGGAGGAAACCGGAGTACCCAGAGAAAACCACCGATCTGCCGCAAATCACTGACAAACTTTATCACATGCTGTATCGAGTACACCTCGCCTGGATTGGATTCGAACTCACAACGTTAGTAGTGATATGCACTGATTGCATATGTAGTTATAAATCCAACTACCATACGATCACGACGATCCCATTTATATATTTAAACGTAGATATCTAATTCAGTGCACACTACGCATTATAAAATAACCTTCATCTGATATGTTCAAGGTCAAAATATTGGAAAGCTAAATAAATTAAAATTCTTTTGAAGCACGACAACCAAACGGACATAAATATGATAACCCAAATCGGCTGAAATCGCCTTTGTCTGCTGGCGAGGAACCTTAGTTTTTAATAATAATCTCAATATTTAGGAACTGTCAATTTCAATAATAAATAGCCATTTCAGTACAACTACAAAGGGAGTGATACCCCGGGGACTAATCCAACATCATAAGTTTCGATCTAATGTAGTAAAATCGTAGATATCTAAGCAGATACGCAACGTGTTTCTGGAATACAACGTTTGCGGTTTGTAAGAGGATTGACCTTATTGTTGTATTTGATTATATTTTTTATTTTCACTTGTATTCATAAAAATGTTCTTTATTTAGAAAATGTAAAATTACTTTACGGGAATATAATCAGTTCTTACTCCGCAAGGTATTTTTGACTATGAACATACCTGATAAAGGTTATTCCAGAAACGTGCCGTACGTACTACATTATATATCTACGTTGTTATCTAAAACAACTTGACAGTTGTTATGTTTTAGATTCATCTTTAAGTGGTATTATCAGATAGGGTCAATGAAATGTTAGATTATCCAAGTAACACTGTCTATCAGTAACACAACGGAAATTGCCAATGGCTGTGCAATGTACGACGACGTTAAAAAGTATTCGTCACTGATGTTTTTGCTATATATTTTGTGTATATATCATGCATGGCAGTGCAGTAGTTTTGTTTTCTTTTCAATATCACGGTCGCCACCATGACTTGGTTGACCGTTATGGAATATCTATGTCACAAATGGCAACGGATATGTTCCACTTGTCGTAAGCACTTCCCGGTTCTTTCCCCATTCATGACTTATCACCGGGTTTGTAACTAGATTAACACGACGGGTGCCACTAGTGGAGCAGGAACTGATTACCCTTCCGGAGAACCTGAGCTCACCCCCGGTTATTTGTGGGATTCGTGTTACTCGATCTTTAGTTTTATGTGTATGTTTTGTAGATCGTTGTTTGTCCTTTTGTACTTTTTCTTTTGGCCATTGCGTTGTCTGTTCTTCTTCGATATACAGCTTCTGATTACTCCTTTGGTATCTTCAAACTCTTCTTAAAGTCAATGTAGTTGCTGGGTACTGGTGACCGTTCACAGGGTTAAACACGAATAGCTACTCAGCGCGTCCTCGGGTGAAAACAACTGGACATACTTCCGTCGAGGAGGTTGTTAGGTTATAATACTTAAAGCATAACCTTGCAACATAGTGAAAATGTATATGGAAATTCTGCCCATTAAGTACATCTTTCGTAGATTTCGATAAAGAATATATACTTTGTAGCCGCTACAAAAGGCTGAAATTTCTTCCCTACTCAAATTTCCATATTTTTCCAGTGGCAGTCAAAGATCGTTGTGTCTTGTCATTTTGTTAAAATTGTTATTTGATATTATAATACTCGTCCTCGTTCTGAATATACATGAAATATTAGGCGCTAGACGTTAAGCAACCTGCCATTAATCAATCAATCAATCAATCAATCAATGTACCAAGCCAGGAAAGTGAGCGGTCATGTATTTGTGTGTTAGGGGTATCGAGTTTGTATCTTTCAACGATTTTGATATGTGATTTTGGAATTGTTCCGACAGTGTGGTATTTATTGTTTTTCAATTTATTAATCCAATATCCAATTAGATTATTGTAGAAAGATATGTCAATAGGAAAACCTTAGAAAACTTATGTGTATTCTATCCTTTTCTCTACGATTTAGGTACGATTCTTGTCATTTATGAAAATACTGAAATATTGTATTGGCATTAATTTATAGTATTGAGTTATGCACATTATTGAAGACCATGATGTCCTGTGAAATGTAAAATAGCAATAGAAAAAACACCGTTCTTTTATCTTAGTGTGTGTGTGTGTGTGTGTGTGTAAATGCAAAATTGGATAACCTCTTCATGTTCATTTACATCCATATACTTTTTACTAATAACACTTGGTATTTTAAGAGGAATGAAGGTTATTACAGAAATGCGTCGTGGGAACTAAATTAGATATCTACGTTTTTATTACTATCACTGACCCGATACCTCTGCTGGTGGACTATTAGTCCCCGATGGTATATCCACCCAGTAGTCTGTGCTTCGGCATTGACATGATTTATTAGATATATTTATTACTGAAATTTACAGTTCCTAAATAATGTAATTATTAATAAAGACTAAAGTTCTCCTGCCTCAGACAGAGGTGACCTTAACTGATTTTGGCTATCCTTTTGTTTTTGGTTTCATTGCTTCCAAAACTTTATTATATGTCTTTCCAATTTTTCGATTTTGAGGGTACCTGATGAAGGTTATTCCAGAAACGCGTCGGGTGCACTAAATTAGATATCTACGTTTTTATTAAAGATAACGGTAAGATGTCCGTAAGCAGAAACGGTACAATGCAATCATAAGTCAGATAGACAAAACAATATTAATGAAACCACAAAGTTTCCTCCTTTAGAATGGTCAGTGAATTGAACAATGAAAACGTAGATATCTAATTCAGTGCACACGACGCCATTCTAGAAAAGCCTTCATCGGGTCCGCCCATTAATCAAAGGATAGAAAATTCAAATAATGAAAATGTTTTGGGATCAGGAATACCAATTAAGGGTAATAACAAAATTACCGAACTCCGAGCAATCTTACAAAGGGAAAGTAAAAACTCATAATTATACAAACAGACAAAATCAGTCAACAACCGGAAAACTGTGAAAACCGTAATGACCCTGACTTGGTACAGGCATTTCTAAAGAAATAAAGGAAACCAACGCTCACAGCACGTTAAAGAGTAGGCGCATTGAAGCCGTTAGAAAGACTATTTTTTTCGTCCCTATCCAAATCTCTATATTTTGCCAGTGGCGGTCAAAAGCCGTTGCTGAGGTTGGCTCATCTCTTCCCCCCTCTTTTCTATCTGGTGTTTATAAATTGTTGAACTTGTTCTCGTCTTGAATATAGTTGAAATACTGCTCGTCGGGGTAAGCAATAATCAACCAATATAAAGTAACACTACAGCTACCACAAGTGATTAGCAACTGCGTACTCTTCCTAAGCACCTGAGTTCACTCCTGATTTTTGTAGGGTTTGTGTTGCTCCATCCTTAACTTCCTGTGTAGTTTTGTGAAAATCATTGATTGTCCTTTCGTCCTCTATTGGTCTTGGTCATTGCAATGTCTGTCCTTCGATTTATGACTTCTGGTTACCTCTTTGGTATCTTCAAACTTGTTTTAGATGTTGACGATTTCAACAACAAGCAATACTTAGAAGATGCATATGTATCAGGAAACTTTCGTTATTCATGGGTTTCATGAGAACCAAATTTATATCAAGAACCCTTTACAAACTACTAATAGAAATGACAGGAATCATTTACAAAGATTTAATCAGATTTTAATGGCAAATGGAGTTTAAATTTGACACACCACTTTTTATGTGCATTGTTTTCAAACTATTTTACTCAGCATACCACACTGTAGGAACAGTTCTGAAATATGTGAAATATAGTAAACAAATCATAGACACAAACAAAATTAAAGATAATTTTAATTATTTATTTTATTTCACCAGACAGATGTACTATAAATTAAAAAAAAAAACCCATAGATATCAAAATTAGTTACAACAAACGACTCTAAAAAGAAATAAAATTACAGCTATGTTTTCCCACCCCTACCCTTAACCCACCCTACCCTTAAATAAAAACAAAACAATCATAAATGGAAATATTAAAATACAACAGTAAGATTTGTGTCATCAATAACAATTAGACATATAATAATGGCAATAAATGCATTACACATGTGTAGTTTTAACATGTATAACCTATATGTAGGCTTTGTTTGAAGGACATATACACATGTGTATTATTAACATGTATAACCTATATGTAGGCTTTGTTTGAAGGACATATACACATGTGTAGTATTAACATGTATAACCTATATGTAGGCTTTGTTTGAAGGACATATACACATGTGTAGTATTAACATGTATAACCTATATGTAGGCTTTGTTTGAAGGACATATACACATGTGCAGTATTAACATGTATAACCTATATGTAGGCTTTGTTTGAAGGACATATACACATGTGTAGTATTAATATGTATAACCTATATGTAGGCTTTGTTTGAAGGACATATACACATGTGTAGTATTAACATGTATAACCTACATGTAGGCTTTGTTTGAAGGACATATACACATGTGTAGTATTAACATGCATAACATATCTGCAGGCTTTGTTTGAAGGACATATACACATGTGTAGTATTAACATGTATAACCTATATGTAGGCTTTGTTTGAAGGACATATACACATGTGTAGTATTAACATGTATAACCTATATGTAGGCTTTGTTTGAAGGACATATACACATATGTAGTATTAACATGTATAACCTACATGCAGGCTTTGTTTGAAGGACATATACACATGTGTAGTATTAACATGTATAACCTATATGTAGGCTTTGTTTGAAGGACATATACACATGTGTAGTATTAACATGTATAACCTATATGTAGGCTTTGTTTGAAGGACATATACACATGTGTAGTATTAATATGTATAACCTATATGTAGGCTTTGTTTGAAGGACATATACACATGTGTAGTATTAACATGTATAACCTACATGTAGGCTTTGTTTGAAGGACATATACACATGTGTAGTATTAACATATATAACCTACATGTAGGCTGTGTTTGAAGGACATATACACATGTGTAGTATTAACATGTATAACCTACATGTAGGCTGTGTTTGAAGGACATATACACATGTGTAGTATTAACATGTATAGCCTATATGTAGGCTTTGTTTGAAGGACATATACGCATGTGTAGTATTAACATGTATAACCTATATGTAGGCTTTGTTTGAAGGACATAAACACATGTGTAGTATTAACATGTATAACCTATATGTAGGCTTTGTTTGAAGGACATATACACATGTGTAGTATTAACATGTGTAACCTGTATGTAGGCTTTGTTTGAAGGACATATACACATGTGTAGTATTAACATGTATAACCTATATGTAGGCTTTGTTTGAAGGACATATACACATGTGTAGTATTAACATGTATAACCTATATGTAGGCTTTGTTTGAAGGACATATACACATGTGTAGTATTAACATGTATAACCTATATGTAGGCTTTGTTTGAAGGACATATACACATGTGTAGTATTAACATGTATAACCTATATGTAGGCTTTGTTTGAAGGACATAAACACATGTGTAGTATTAACATGTATAACCTATATGTAGGCTTTGCTTGAAGGACATATACACATGTGTAGTATTAACATGTATAACCTACATGTAGGCTTTGTTTGAAGGACATATACACATGTGTAGTATTAACATGTATAACCTATATGTAGGCTTTGTTTGAAGGACATGTGAACACGTGTGTAGTATTAACATGTATATCCTATATGTAGGCTTTGTTTGAAGGACATAAACACATGTGTAGTATTAACATGTATAACCTATATGTAGGCTTTGTTTGAAGGACATATACACATGTGTAGTATTAACATGTATAACCTATATGTAGGCTTTGTTTGAAGGACATATACACATGTGTAGTATTAACATGTGTAACCTATATGTAGGCTTTGTTTGAAGGACATATACACATGTGTAGTATTAACATGTATAACCTATATGTAGGCTTTGTTTGAAGGACATAAACACGTGTGTAGTATTAACATGTATAACCTATATGTAGGCTTTGTTTGAAGGACATATACACATGTGTAGTATTAACATGTATAACCTATATGTAGGCTTTTTTTGAAGGACATATACACATGTGTAGTATTAACATGTATTACCTATATGTAGGCTTTGTTTGAAGGACATGTGAACATATAAACTATAACACTGATAAACTGAAAATATATGCAAATGTATTATTAACATGCATAACCAATATATATTGTTTGAATGACATATACACATTTGAACATATAAACTATAACACTGATTCAAGACATATATTTTACACGAATGTATGTTTTAACATCTTAAAGAATATCCATATAACATCAGTCTTCTACTTAAGACATTACACATTTGTCCAAGACGTACGAGGATGTCATGTACAAAGCTAACATTGATCCAGCAATATCTAAACATTGGATCACTGCCAACATTGGTTGTCCATCTCTTGATTTGACCCAAGTGTTGTCTAAACGTTGTTAACTGAGAGGTTCCTGTAATCTGTTCTATGATAGATCTTGTAAGACTACTTATAGACTGCACTGTTATGTTAGTACACTGAAATATATATGAAAATAAACAATGATGATCAACAATTCTACCAATATCAACAAGACAAACAATCACATCTCTCACCTCTCACCCCAAACCATTGAAAACAAAACAGACCACAACATATTGCGTTGGAATTCCAGATCTTGGCATGTGACAGTAGCAAAAATGTAATAGAGTTAAACCTGTTAGTGGGACCCCAATAGCAATCTACATTTTGCTTCATAAACGTAAGAGAATACCAAAGTGGCAATCTAAAATGGACAATCCAGAGACATTGATAAAATAGGGTACAAAAGGCGAAGACAAACAAAACAAAAACACAACACAATATGTGGTGTACACCATTATATGAAAACAAACACAAATAATGAGCCCTCCCACAAACAACTGGAGGAAAAGACGAATCGAATATCGATTTATGCGGAAATTGTAGCGGACATCACAACCCGGAACTCAGAGCGTAAATACACATAATAGGACAACAACAACAAATACTAAAAAGGTGAGCAACACGGACCCCACCAAAAACACAACAGAGAAAACTAAAAAGGTGAGCAACACGGACCCCACCAAAAACACAACAGAGAAAACTAAAAAGGTGAGCAACACGGACCCCACCAAAAACCGGGAGTGAACACATGTGCTCTATGTATTACAAAAAATAAAGCAAGGAAGCAATAAAAAGTAAACTGAATTATCAGTTGTGATAAGCGTATTATCAGGATTTATTTACATTGATAATATAATGATTATTTATTAGTAGGACAATATTTACAAAATCAACAGAATAAAATAAAGAAATTCACATTTTGTATCCTTTACGATTTTCTGGTTGATTTGTAAAATTTAAACGTATTCATAAAAGAAATGCTAAGTCAATTTTTAAGTGGTAAACAATACACTCGTTATATATTTTGAACTGTACATTATTTTTTTAATGACACAGTTTTATGTGTAATGTTATGTAGATCGTTGTTTGTCCTTTTGTCCTTTTTCTTTTGGCCATTGTGTTGTCTGTCATTCTTCAATTTACAGATTCTAATTACTGCTTTGGTATCTTCAAACTCTTCTTCATTGGAACGTTCAACATCCTCTTTTCATGACCGTTCGAGAGTCATAATTCAGTCATTATACAGTTAAGGAAGATTGTTCATGACTGATAAATCTAACGCCAGATAAGTCATCCGCCAATCATACATATTTCCAGCATATATTCGTAATTATAAATTCACTTCCTCTTTGTTTGTCCTTTTGGTTTTATTTCTTTTGGCCATTGTGTTTTCTGTCTTTTGACCATTCCGTCTTTCGATTTACGACTTATGGTGACACTTTTGGTATCGTCAAACTTTTCTGAAGCAAATAATGCCAATTGACGAACTAGGTGGTAATGGAATATGTTAGTTATTGGTTGTAAAAGTATGTTGTGTCGCACAGAAACACATTTAACATATGAGAACAAAAGCTGAACAATGAAACAACGACACAACTCATAGAAAGATGAATTGAAATATCAATTTACTGCGCAAGACAAAATACGAAATATGCAGTAATTCAAACGACAAGTTTTAATAAAGATTTTTTTTTTTTAATAACTGGATTTTACATATGGTACATGCTTATATTAATAATGCAAATGAAAAATTTGAAGATACAAAATCCGTCAATTGAAAAACAGAAAATACAATGACCATCAGAGCAAAAAGACAAACAATGGTTAACAAAACACAGAAAAGAAGTCTAAAAACTTAACAACATGGTCCCCGCTAAAAATAAAACGGGAGTGAAAACCTGACTGACGAATGTAATCGTAATATATAGATAATAATTATTTCAACGTGTCTACAATTGCGATATCATGCCATTGTATGTTATACTAATATTATGCCACGGTTGACATTAGTCTTCAATGAAGGTGTACTTACACTGTTTCTACTGTTAAGTCTTGTTGCCATGTGTACTGCTTCCTCTGGACAATATCTTAAAGTCAGGCTGAATATCCTCTTTACTATACTTGTATTACACTGTATTGAGAAAAAATCATTTTATTTTTTTATTTAAATGATCTTATTTTAATTGTTTAGATCATGATTCAAGGTTAATAACTAAAGAAAAGTGGGGAGAATTTCCAGAGCAATATCATGCCAGTCGCTAGGGTTGTGGTTATGGTATTTAGCGCCACTTTCAACAATATTCCAGTCATATCGTGGCAGTCAGTTTTATTGGTGGAGGAAACCGGAGAACCCGGAGGAAACCACCGACCTGTAGTAAGTCACTGATATACTTCATCACATAAAGTTGTATCGAGTACACTTCGCCTGGGTGGAATTCGAACTCACAACTTTAGTGATGATAGGCACTGATTGCATAGGAAGTTATAAATCCAACTACCATACGATCACGACAACCATGTCCCCCAAGTCATTGTCAATTGATTTCGAAAAATACACAGCCAACCACTTCTCTTATTCACCATTTGTTGACAACCTTGTCGATCACGTGAACACAGAATGAGTGAGAAACTGTGACGTGTTACAGTGATACTTCTTCCTACCATCCCCAAGCAGCTGATTTCATTTTAACATACAACCACCACCACATCCTTTTTCAGTGGGGTTCGAATTGTCCCATTTTACGTTTTCTGTGTAATGTTATATGGGACAATGTTTGTTACTTCATTTTTTTTCTTTTGTCGATAAAAATGAGAATTAAATTGATAGGGTAGAAAAGTTTGCTAATTTTTGGAGCTGCTGCAAGTTGTACAAGGTGTGTGACATACTCATAACACGGAGAACTCATTTATGTCCCATCTTAAGCGGGAGTTGTGTATTTGAATCTTCCGATGCCGCTTTCGGAGAGATTTGCTATCGGAGCAGACAAACTGGGTCTTTTTTCATCGGGGTTTTCATTTTTATATTTTGTAGGTTACTTCACACGACGTGCCATCAAATTTGAGTCGTCCTTTTTCATCTTCTATGTGATAGCCGGGTGGTATTTTGTTATTCTGTTTATTCAGGTTTACATTTTACCCTGATTCTAGATATGAAACGATCGTAAGGTATTACTTACGAATTTAAGAAAAAAAACGTATTTAGAAATAGAGTAAATTATTTGAAAGCATCATTCTTGTGGACAAACAAGTAAATCCCTTTCTGACAGCATCGTGTTCCTATATATCATACCTTTTGTTACTTACATAATATTCGTGCAATAAAAACGTATATATCTAATTAAGTGCACACGATGCGTTTCTGTGATAACCGTCATCAGCTACGCTAATAATGAGCCAAATTATTTTAAAATCTTTGTGAGCAGGTAAACCAAAAGGTATAAACAGGATAGCCAACATCGGCTAAGGTCACATATACCTGAGGGAGGATAACCTTAGTATTAAGAATAATTATATTATATGAGAACTGTAAATTTCAATGAGAGATATATCTAATAACCCATGTACACTCAACGCTTCCTTCAATTCCAACCAACGGTCATGGTGGTGGCCTATGTTAATTCTTGTTTTATTATAATTCGCAAAAACTTCTTACCTGTTTCTTTTTCTAGCAGAATCATTTAAATTCTCATACGACCGTGTGCAGTTTTTCAATCGACAGACTTTTTTCCCCAACAGCATACTTCGCGCATGCATAGTAAAAAATCATCTAAGGTCATATGAATAGGGGCGTATATCGTCGTACAGACGGGAATTTATGTTCGAGATGTGTTTTCATGAAAATAAAAGAGAATGGATGGACTTTTTACTTTAAAACTCAATGATTAGTGTTAATTTATGTTTTAATGTACTCCTTGTAAACAAATATCGTGACAAAAAAATCACCAAAAGTCAACGACATTATACCTTTAAAGAACAGTAAATTTCAATGATAAATATATCTAATAAAGCATGTCAGAGCCTGACTATTGAGTGAGTGATACATTCGGGGACGTATTGTCCACAGCAGAAAATTTTACTTATTTATATATACACAATAAAAACGTAGATATCAAATTTAGTGCGCGCGACGCGTTTTTGGAATAACCTTCATCAGGTACGCTCAAAGAGGAGAGATTGGAAAACCAAATAATTTAATTTTTTGGGAGCAATAAAACCAAGGGATCTAAACAGGATAAACAAAACAGTGTTTACTTACATATTCATGCAAACTGTGTTTTGTATAATAAAATGCTCTTCTTAATGATATACGAGATTCTTGTCCACTGGATTCCACTGCTTGTCTAAAGAAGCGTCTTTGTAGACTATCTGATTGAGGTTCGTGTACACTTGACGGTGTTGGTAGGATTGTACGTCTGATTAGTATAACGCTATCAATTACTTGTATTATTTGAAAAATAATTGACAGCTGGATACATGTCTTGAGTAATTCTGAAATAATGTTATTAATTACTTGTGTTATTTGAAAAATAATTGACAGCTGGATACATGTCTTGAGTAATTCTGAAATAATGTTATACGATTTATATTATTGGTTTTTTTTCTTCTCTAATTTGCAGTTGCTTATGTAACGCCTATTCTGATTGGACAATCGTGTAATTGATACAAGCAAATTTTTGACATTAGACAATTTCAAATATTTCCCGGCATCAGTTATATGATTGATGCCGGCAAACATTTTGCGCTTGCAGAAGCAATATATCTGGTGACCTAAAAATAAATCCAATTTAAAATAGTTTTCTGTGTAATTTTTTGCAGATGTAGATCATTGTCTGTGATTTTGTCTTTTTTCTTTTGGCCATTTGCATTTACGACTCTTGATTACCTCTTTGATTTACGACTTTTGATTACCTCTTTGATTTACGACTTTTGATTACCTCTTCGATTTACGACTTTTGATTACCTCTTTGGTATCATCAAACTTTCTTGATCAAAATTAACTGAGAAATCCACAAAATTAATTAAATATGTAAAATATTAAAACACAATCTTACTATAAATTTCCATAATTAATACAGCTTTACAATTTTCAACTGTGTGCTTCAAAAAAGATTAAAAAAATATTTTTATACGAATATACATCGAAAAAACCCACAATTAAAATTGGGATATTTCACAGAGAACAATTTTTCGAAAAGAAAACTAAATACACATGGTCATGATGTAATCATTATATTCTTTAATCTTGATAAAATAGGGTATGTCTACTTTTTCAGTGAAAAGGTTTGAATCTGAATACAGTATTATCTCCGAAGAAAATCCTGATCACAAGGATATCCGTACGACCTTATATCACCTATATGGAAATAATAATTCTACTTTCTGTTATGTTTTAGACGTCTTTAATTATCAAAATTTAAATTTCAAGAGTTCAACAAATGATACATAATCCGGTCATTTTGGAATATAATAATGTTAATTAGAGTTAGGGTTAGGGTTAGAGTTCTGGTGTTTAACGCCACTTTCACTAATATTTCAGTTATATCGTGGCGGTCAGTTTTACTGGTGGAGGAAACCACAGTACCCGGAGAAAATCACTGGCCTCTCGCAAGTCGATGACAAACTCTATCACACAATGTTAATTAGCAATTAATTATACATGTATATTCTATATAAGATACCTTTCTGGTATTATTTTCGACCCAATGTTATAATAACGTGTCATATTACGACGAATAATTACTAATACACAAACCTGAAAGTATTGTCTGTATTAATATTATCATAAATATAATGAAATTGTATTCAAAACATTTGCTTAAATCTCTAGAAAAAAGAAAATGTATGCCAATACTAATATAAATTGAAAATTTTATATAAAATGATAAGACAAGGTTCAAATAACAAATTATATGTTGAGTTTCTCTTCTTTTCTATCTCAATATTTTGAAATTGTGTCAGTTATATTTTTGTTCGTATTCATAATTCAACAATCTTTAGATTTATATGTAGTGTTTTGTAGACCATCCTTTGTCCTTTTGTTCTTTCTCTTTTGGTCACCTGAGTTCTCTCCGGTTTTTTTTTTACATGTTTTAATGGGTTTCGTGTTGTTCATGTTGTCAGATTACATGTTGTGATGCTGTTGTAAAAGCGATGCTCTATTCGTCTTCACTTCGTTTTGTAGGAGGTTCATGTCTTATTTGTATTTATTTACGTATACTGGTGTCTAAAGCGATTTCCATATCAAATGATGTTCGTATAGTGTTACAATAACACGGCGGGGGACACTAGGGAGTAAGAGCTGCCTACCCTTCCGGAACACCTGAGTTCACCCTGAGTTTGTAGTGGGATTCGCGTTGCTCGATCTTAATTTTCTGTGTGATGTTTTGCTGATTATTGTTTGTCCTAGTTGCCTTTTAATGTTGGCCATTGTATTGTCTGTCCTACTTCTAACTTACAGTTTCTGATTACTTCTTTGGTACATGTATATTCAAACTTTCCTTAAACAAAATGCAAAATGTACAATAAAAATGCAAAAAATGGAAGGAGTGAGTGATTGCTGTTAATCGCCAAGTGGTAGTTGACAGAAATATGCGTAATCAATTTACTGTCCTAAGTGAGGTATTTGTGTAGAGGGGTCCTCTATTAGTACACAAAAACACCACAAGTACATACATTAAGGAACCCAAAATAGCAGAAAGAAAAGTTAGAATATAAATATTTAAAATTGTATTTCGAAGGACATACAATACAACGGCCAAAAGAACAGACAAATAATAGCTGACAAATCGCTATGCAGAAAACCAAAGGTTGACTAGTACGAACCTTGTGGTGAACTCGGGCGCCCGGAAGGGTAAGTAATTCTTGCTCCACTAGTGACATCCGTCGTGTGTGTTACTCTTGTCTAGATACATTGCATATAACAATGTTTGTGACTTTTTCAATGTGAAATACAAAATTTTAGAAACTGGTGATATTATTGTTTCCATAGCTCATGTAATATTTATTCTAAATTAAACATCTTTTCCCGACACCTTTTCCGATGAATATATCAATATTCGGAGAAATATCAATACAAATGTTGACTGGCATCTGGCTACAGACTGGTTAATTGTCTTTGTTGAAAATAGCCATTGACATTTTCCGTTGTTTGTAAGATCTATAAGAATGTTATTTCACGCCTTCTTCCTTGAAAGCTATTAAAAGTGTTATTTTAGATCAGTGTACTAATTTAGATTAGCATGTGATACAACTGTTTCATAAAGAACAATAAAAAATCATGCATACTTAGAATGGAAGTCTCGATTAAACAAGTTCTAACAATCTACATGGGTTTATTCAGTAAGTGAATTATACTTCAGATGGCTTTGTTTAATAAATTAGGGGATACTCTTATATTTTCAAAGAATTGTGTTTTGTCCCCTTAAATTGGAAATTGATGATGTTTAAAGATGGTGATGTTTATTGCAACTTGATTTTCGCATATAATTAGGTTCGGGTATTTGATTTTGTATTTTTACCTTCTTTGTTTTGGCACAATATTATTTGAACAGTAAAGTTCTATCCTCGCTACTACCATTGCTTATACTATTTTATTAGTGATTCATTCAAGGTGATTGAAGAGTATTTAATATTTTTAACCGATAGTGCTCTTTTCTAAAGCTTTTAAATTTTGATTTTATGATTTTTATACTGTCTTGTATATCTGTGCCTGCTTATATATATATATTTATGGATGTGGTCGAGTGGTCTAGGGCGCTGGACGTAAGGCTAAGCGAATGGTGCTGCAGTGTATCAATGGTGTGGGTTCAAATCCCGTCGAGGGAAGAAGAAAAATTTGACAGCTCTAAAATCTAATTCTAACACTGTTTGGTTTAATTTTCAGACGTATATATATATAAACGTCTAAAATGATTTGTAAAACAACACCAAGTACACAAAACAAAGTGATAAAGAATTAAACACTTCGTAGAATGACAAAATTTTCGTCCCACCAAGGGACTTTATCAATGTCTAATTAAATAAAATCTCGAAACAATATGGCGACTTTTCAAATTTCAAAAAAAAGTTTTTGACGGTCCATGTACGGCACAAAAGAACCAGAAGATGCACATATGAAACTACATGCATAAAAGAATGGAAATCCTACATATAAATTAATAAAAGTACAATAACAATAATATAAATATACAATAGGGCTACACATTTAAATAAATGTTAAATTAGAAATAAAAATAAATATAAAAATGAGACATTATTGGTAAATATATCAAATAGCACTGTCAAAATATTGTTGAAAACGGTATGATGCCCAAACTCATTCCAAAAAACGGCCCGCCACAGTGTGGAATATATACTTTGGGCCAATAGAGCAAACTGTATGAAACTGTATGTCCTAATACGACTGGAGGAGATCAACACGAATAGGAGTCAAGAGAGGATATTACTTTTTCTCATTGATTCCATTCGGTGATAAGGTCTTAAGTTTTCTAATCCAGAAGCTTTCCCTTTCCTGTCTGCTTTTATCATCCCACTTGGGGTTATGGTCAATTATGGTGACCTTCAGTTTGCCGAAAGAATCATGGTGGCCCGTCGATCTGATATGTCTGCTGAGTGGAAGGTCAGGTTTGCAATTTGCATCGCTTCTGTGGCCACTCAAGCGTTTACTAAGTTGTTGTTTAGTTTCTCCGATGTATTACTTTAAGCATATTTTATTGTTCAATAAGAAACAATTGGATAGGACACAAGTTTCACAACTTAGAAACGTCTTCTCCAATATTGAAGACCACAAATTGCACATTCCAGGAGGTAGATAATATTTTCTGTCTTGCAGTTGGCATTGCAGTATATCATGAATTTTTCTCCTGTATGTGTGCTGCTGAATTTTTGTGTGCATTGGATGTTTTTGCAAGTCATACATCGTCTCGAATCACATTTTTGACACTGACCATTGTAGGCAGATCGAGGAGAGACGTCAGCTCTCACCAAGATGTCTTTCAAACTTTTGGGTTTTCTGAAGGCCAAGACGGGTGGTTCTTTGAAGATTTTACACAGTTCTGGGTGTTTTTGTATGGTTGTCCAGTGCTCACGAACGATGTTGGATACATTACTGAGCGCAGGATGGTATGTGATGACAAATGGCACTCTGTTGTTCGCGTTCTTTTCTTTATATTGGATGAGGTCTTTTCTGTCAATACCACTTGCTTTGTTAAAACAATGGTTAATGCTCGCATTGTTGTAACCCCTCTTTTTCAGATGACATTTCAGTTCCCCAAGCCGTTTTTTGGTGGTTTGTTCGTTGGAGCAGATGCGTTTGATTCGGAGAGCTTGGCTGTACGGAATACTTTTGGTGCAATGCTTAGGATGACAACTCTGTGGGGACAGGTACTGATGTTTATCTGTCGGTTTGTTGTATATGTCAGTTGACATAATACCATTTTCACAGGTGGTGTAAGTATCCAGAAAGGAGATGTTATTTCTAGATATTTCATGGGTGAATTTTATAGTGGGGTGAACATTGTTGGCATGGTCAAAGAAACGATTGAGGTTTTCTTCCGACTCGGTCCACTTCATGTCAACGTCGTCTATGAAACGAAACCAGGAAAGTGGCTTGTGAGGTGCAGATTGTATGATAAGTTTTTCAAGTTTCCCCATGAAGATGTTGGCGTATGAAGGTGCCATCTTTGTTCCCATAGCTGTTCCGTTGATTTGTAAAAAATGCTCTCCATTAAATGTAAAATTGTTATGCTTCAGTACCAATGTGGGCAACTGGACAAGACATTCCGTTGGTGGTTCTTTCACGGCTCTTTGGTCCCAGGCCTCTCGACATGCTTCGATACCGTCATTATGTGGGATGTTAGTGTATAATGACGTAACGTCCATCGAAACAAGAATGGTCCCCGAAGGAAGGGGGTTCATGGATTCCATTTTTTGAAGATAATCAGTGGTGTCTTTCAAATGTGAGCGTAACGCTTCTACATGAGGTCGAAGGTGGAAATCGACGAATTCGGAGATTTTTTCTGTGGGGTGCCCATTTGCTGAAACAATGGGTCTCCCGGAGTTGTTGACTTTATGAATTTTAGGTAATAGGTAGAAGCGTCCGACTTTGGGTTTGTCTGGTTTCAAATAATCGAAAGTGTTCTTGTCGATATGACTATTTTCTTTTTTGTAAAATCTTTCATCCGTCAGTTGTCTGTTTGCCTCCTCTAAATAATCTACTTTGTCCATAACAACAATTGCGCTACCCTTGTCTGCTGACTTTATGACAATGTCATCCCTTTCCTTTAATTCTTGTAGCGCACCTTTTTCTGCTGGAGTGAGGTTGTTATGGGTTGGTATGTTCGTGCTGGTTGCTGTCTGGACATCATTTTTGACTAAATCAATAAAGGATTCTAAAGATGTATTTTTGCTGGGTTTTGGAATCCATGAACTTTTTTTCTTAAACCTAGGAAGGGGGATCTCATTATCATCTTCCGAATCGGACGACCCATCTACAGGACAGTCTCTCTCTTTGGCTGAGAAATATTCTTTAATACGAAGAGATCTAGCAAATTTGTCGAGATCAGCTGATAGTTGCTCCTCGTTGATTTTGTTGGGGGTGGGGCAGAAATTAAGTCCCTTAGAGAGTATACGAATTTCAGCAGGTTTTAGATCTTTTGATGACAAATTGACGACTGTGTCATTTTGGTCTCTATTAATTTCTTTGTGTCTTGAAAATCTTCGTTTCCGCCTTGTCGTTTCCCCAGAAGTGACAGATAATTCTGATGGTATATTTTTGTTCGGGTTGATACCATCCCTAAAGAATTTCTTACGTTGTTTCTCTCGCAACTTTAGGCTTTGAATATTGTGGATATCTTGCAGACGTTCGTTAATATTGTTGGTATCCGAGAACGTCAAAGATTTTTTAGGTCAGTTTTGATGTTCGTAATAGTTGTATCCAGAACCTCGAGATTGTGTACAGTGTTCTGGTACAATAGAATAAGGAGACGGGTGGAACAGTCAAAGAGTATAGAGTCCCATCGTTCCAAAAATCTATTTGATTTCCAACCAGTGCTTTGTGGTGTTAACTTGATATGTAGCCCTTTTGGTATAATATCATTGGCAATATATGCCCGCAAATTAGATACGTGATGTTCTGTACTAATTTGTGGTCTTCAATACATCGGAGAAACTAAACAACAACTTAGTAAACGCTTGAATGGCCACAGACGCGATGCAAATTGCAAACCTGACCTTCCACTCAGCAGACATCTCAGATCGACGGGCCACCATGATTCTTTCGGCAAACTGAAGGTCACCATAATTGACCATAACCCCAAGTGGGATGATAAAAGCAGACAGGAAAGGGAAAGCTTCTGGATTAGAAAACTTAAGACCTTATCACCGAATGGAATCAGTGAGAAAAAGTAATATCCTCTCTTGACTCCCATTCGTGTTGATCTCCTCCAGTCGTATTAGGACATACAGTTTGCTCTATTGGCCCAAAGTATATATTCCACACTGGCGGGCCGTTTTTTTGAATGAGTTTGGGTATCATACCGTTTTCAACAATATTTTGACAGTGCTATTTGATATATTTACCAATAATGTCTCATTTTTATATTTATTTTTATTTCTAATTTAACATTTATTTAAATGTGTAGCCCTATTGTATATTTATATTATTGTTATTGTACTTTTATTAATTTATATGTAGGATTTCCATTCTTTATGCATGTAGTTTCATATGTGCATCTTCTGGTTCTTTTGTGCCGTACATGGACCGTCAAAAACTTTTTTTTGAAATTTGAAAAGTCGCCATATTGTTTCGAGATTTTATTTAATTAGACATTGATAAAGTCCCTCGGTGGGACGAAAATTTTGTCATTCTACGAAGTGTTTAATTCTTTATCACTTTGTTTTGTGTACTTGGTGTTGTTTTACAAACCATTTTAGACGTATATATATATATATATATATATATATATTTTTTTTTTTTTTTAACTTTTACTTCATATCAATTGGTGTCTTGTATAATTTTTATGGTTTTATAATGTGAAGCGCTTAGAGTAATTGTTATATAATGCGCTATATAAATATTGTATAATAATAATAATAATAATTGGACACTAGGGTTAAAGTAACCTCAGTATATCTGACGTATATATAATATATGTTGTGAATAAACATTAGAGAAAACTGAAAGGTAATTATGAATGGACAATCCAGAGACACGGGTAATATTGTGAAACTATGTTTTCATGTGAACAACTTTAAATCTGTATAGTTCAATAACTATGGTTTTCCGAGGAAGAAATGGCTTCCTGTCAGTTCAGAAATCCCTCATATAAAACATTAATATTGCTACGATTATAATCAGGATGATTTTGATAACGTTATGAAAAGAAAATTTACACTTCGCGGGCATATGGGATCACCCCCGGTTTTTATGGGTCCGTATTGCTCCTCTTTTAGTATTCTGTGTTGTGTTGTTTTGTCTTTGCTCTGTGTCTTGTGTTTATAGATCGTCTATTCTTGAATGCCCTGCGTTTTCTAACGTTTATTTAAACAGAGATGGTCAACTATATTACTAATATCAACAAAACGAACAATCACATTTTACCTGTTATGTATGGATCATACTTATTTGGTATATTTTATTGAATAGCAATTATTATTATTAAAACTAAGGTTTTCCTCTCTCAGACATAAGTGACCTTAATCGATTTTGTCTATCCTGTTTAGGCCCTTTGGTTTACTTGCTCCCCAAAAGTTTTAAATTATTTAGCTTATGCTCATTTCCACTTTGAGCGTACATGATGAAGGTTATTCTTTGTTTCCACTTTGAGCGTACATGATGAAGGTTATTCCTTGTTTCCATTTTGAGCGTACATGATGAAGGTTATTCTTTGTTTCCACTTTGAGCGTACATGATGAAGGTTATTCCTTGTTTCCACTTTGAGCGTACATGATGAAGGTTATTCCTTGTTTCCACTTTGAGCGTACATGATGAAGGTTATTCCTGAAACGCGTCTAGCGCATTAAAATAGATATCTATGTTTTTTATGAATATGCTGTCATCTCCATTTATCACACTAACCAACTTGAGATACATTCAACATGGTATATATTCAAGTGTATTTATCAGATATGGTCAGTTAAGTGTTTCTTTATCGCTGTATTATCAAGAAACAAGAACACAATGATTTTCGAGAGATTATATCAGTAAATACTATTTTTATATTTCCGTAATGTCCATCTTAATCTAGTTTTTGTACTATTTTTGTCAAAAATGACAACACTGGGACGGTTCTTGACCGGAAGAAAGGCAATGACTAAGTCATACATTTCCATTTTTTCTTGTAATACACACCTGCTTGTGGTCTGTTTTTCCCTTAAACAGAAAGTCGCTCTTGAAATCCAGGAACATTCAAAATGTCTTTTAATTTTCAATTATAATTTGCTTTTACATCTCAAAGTAAAACTGTTATATGAATACATGTCAAAATAACGAAATAAGAAGCACAATATGAACAATCAATTTAATGAATCAAATACAATATTAGACTGGAAAATCTAATCTGAAACGTAAATTCTTAGATATTTGTTTAAGAAATAGAAATTGCCTTTTTCCTACTACTACTACTACTGTCAGGATTATCTTGTCAGCATCAATAATTAACCAAGCTTCTATCTTCATGAATCATATTCAAACACAAAATCCTTTATACGAATGATATATTTTTTAGTTACGATATAAGAATTAAGAAATAATTACCGGTAGCCATATATTTATATTGTTTTTACCACGGGTTGGCACTTTATGCCGAATATTTTACCACGAGCGTAGCGAGGGTTAAAATGAAGGCATAAAGTGACAATCCGTGGTAAAAACAATATAAATATATGGCTACCGGTAATTATTTTGATTCTAATAGGACAATTACGGAACATTTTCAAATCGAAGCAGCCTAGGTCATCCATTGTTTTTGGCTGTTCCGTTAAATGATCCGACTGAAATGTTACAATACTATTCCGTTTTTTTCCAAAGATGTTTGAAATGACAACCGAAAAGGTATTTCATGCCGATGACAAATATGTTTTGAGATTACTAAATGTTGTCATTCATGAACATCAATTCAAAAGAAAGGGAAAATACTACAAATTCCACTTCGACAAGGAGGCGTACACGAAGCCAGAAAACGTCAGGATCTTTATGTTCTAAACTGGAAGTCTTCATATGACGTCATGTTGTTTACGTGCCAAAATTGTCAACAACATTTTGCGGAATTTTAATTTGTGTGATTTTTAGGCTCAGGGATATGCAAGAATACTATATGTTATTCGGGATCTTCGCAAAGGATGTGGGTTTATATTTCCTGTCTGTTTTCTATATCGCCTGAGCCGATTTCCAATACACGAATGTTTATTTATTTTGTGTATTGCATACTGATCATTGTGTACCTTTTACAGGGGAGTGTCATGGAACAGCCGCTTATAAAGTACAGACCACGTCTATCTATGACGTAATCGGTCATAGATTAATAATATGAGACAGGCAACCTGTTTGAAGGACGAAGTCCTAAAATTTCAATAATACGATGATCTGTGCAAGTTATTTTGAATGAATTTTGTAGCCGATTTGTTACGGCTGTTCCGTTCATTTTACCTACTGTACGCGCTCTTCCGTCGGGAGTTTCGTAGAAAAAGATTTTTTATTAGAATTTTATTTCAAGTTTATTTCGATTTTGCATAGAGTAAATAAGGGTACCTATAAAGTGCGAAACGAAATAGAAACGAAACGAAACGAAATCAACGAAAACGAAACGAAACGAAACGAAATCAACAAAAACGAAACGAAACGAAACGAAATCAACGAAATGAAAACGAAACCAACGAAATCAACGAAAACAAAACGAAATACGATGCTAGACTACTTCCCACACATGTCTCAGTGTCTTTCACCAGGAGAGGACAGGATTTGATCACAATTGAACAAGAATACTATGCATTTATTCAGCGGGAGTCTGTCCTTTTCACTTAGTGGCTTCTTTTATATTTGGGAACCATAAGAGCAACGTCAAGTCTGTTGAAAGGAGAGGAATTAAAATAACAGAAATGCAGTAGTTAAAGTTCACTAATAAATATCCCCGTCCGAGCAAAATTTAAAAGTGTGTCGGAGAGACGAAAAAGTGTGACGACGGGAAGGACAAATGAACGAACGGACAGCAGAAGTCCTATATACCCCAATCTTTTTTTGGCGGAGGTATACAAATCCTATCAAAAATTTACTTTAGAAATTTAAAAAAAATCTACATATCTTGTAAAAGTACCTTTTTTCCCTTTGATCCCCTTTCATATTAAGAAAACCCAAATCACCTCTCCTCCAAAAAAAATTCCGGTATTAATAAAATTTGATACGGCACATATTGTTATACCCCCCCCCCCCCCGGGAGGGGGGTATATAGTATATGTCCGTTTGTCCGCGAGTGCTTCCCTCACTGCCTATGCAATTCCTCCTTAACAACTTGATGGAATTGAAAGAATCTTACAGGAAATCTTTAATACCATATGGCAAGGTTCATTAATTTCATGAATTCTTTAGTACCAAATGGCATTGTGCACCTTCTATTTTTGTTTTCCCATTTTAACAGTCCTTGCTAAAATTTCTTCACTTTTGGACTTTGTCATTTAAGGCTATGTAATTGTCATACAAGGCTATACAATAGAGAGAGGTTACTGTTGCGTTATCCATAACTCTTCCTAAACAACAGAATGGATTTCAATAAAACTTCCAGAGTTTCTTATGTTTAGGTTTTGCAAGCATTATTTTTTCCAGAAGTTCTTCTGTAAGGAGGGCGCTCACTGTACGTCCTGCTATGTTGCTGTTGGTTTTTTTTTTTTAGTTCTTCAAAATAGAACAATAGGATTTGAAATAAAAAGTTTATAGTGTTGGGTCTTTTTGACCCCTGTATATCTCGGAAAGAACAACGGTAAGACATTACACCAGATCTGTTGGCACACTACTGAATAAAGGTAATAACAATGGTACCGTACGCCAAGGCGCATTCAAAAGGGAAAGTCCACAAAAACAGACAAAACCGATAAGAAGCTCATGGGGATTAAACGTGACAAGTCGGGAAAATCCAGTAGTCAAATAGTGCCCAGAATCTGAAACTCAAGACCATCCTGTTTGGTTTCCGAATAGGCAAATTTATGTAGAATACAAACGAAAAACGTAATAAAATCAGACGAATAATGAACCCTCAATATCTCAATCTATGAACATACCCCCTCATATCCCCCATTTTTTTCTATATGCCCACTCCAGAAACTTTATTATTCATAAATACTCACACACACACAAACACAAATAAAAATATGACATTTGAACTTCTGAAAGTTTGTCGGCAAGCAAACCCGGCTTGGATTGAGTTGCGGGTAATGTACGTGAGGAGTACTGTAACGGACAGACATGCAAGATGGGTTATAATTAATCAAAATTATTGTATTTAAAAAGAATTATCTTTTTTTTTTATTTCTTTATTTCGTTTTGTCTTTTATTTCTTTCCTTCCATTTTCTTCATATCAGTCTTTCGTTGGTTTGGTTTCATTTCGTTTCCATTTCGTTGATTTCGTTTCGTTTTTGTTGATTTCGTTTCGTTTCGTTTCGTTTTCGTTGATTTCGTTTCGTTTCGTTTCTATTTCGTTTCGCACTTTATAGGTACCCGAGTAAATAAATAAAGAATTGGGAATTTTTCATTGAAATATATTTCTTTTGCGTTTCTAAATTATCAATTGATCTATTTTTTAAACTTCCGGTGAACAGATATTTGGCTATCAATATAGAAAGAAAAATCGGACAGCCTACCGTTATAAGGACTTCGTCCTTTATTATTTTGACCACAGGTTTGGACTCAAAGCGTTTGAAGGAAGTCATATTATAATGCAGGATATAATAGATATACACATAAGATATGTACTAGTCATAAGAAAAGTTTGTTTATCGATTGTCCATTGTTGATTGCTCCCTTCGGTTTTCTCTAGCGTTAATTTAAACAGTGATAGTCAACTATTTTACCAATATCTACAAAACTAACAATTATGAATATGCTGTCATCACCATTCATCACACTAACCAACTTGAGATACATTCAACATTGTATATATTCAAGTGTATTTATCAGATATGGTCAGTTAAGTGTTGCTTTATCGCTGCATTATCAAGAATCAAGAACACAGTGGTTTCTGAAAGATTATATTGGTAAATACTGTTTTTATATTTCCGTAATGTCCAGATCTATCCAGTTTGAAACTATTTTTGTCAAACATGACAACACTGGGACGGTTCTTGACCGGAAGAAAGGCAATGACTAAGTCATACATTTCCATTTTTTTCTGTAATACACACCTGCTTGTGGTCTGTTTTCCCTTAAACAGAAAGTCGCTCTTGAAATGTAACAACATTTAAAACGTCTTTTAATATGCAAACATTTTTGGTTTTACCTCTCAAAATAAAACTTTGATATAAATACATGTCAAAACAATTAGATAGAAATTAGAAGCACAATATGAATAAATCTATATATAGCACCAAAAACAATTTTAGACGCGAAAATACACATAGAAATGGAAATTCTTAGAAAACATTTTTTTTTTTCAAAATAAGAATTGCCTTTTCATGCGACCTCTTATATAAATATCTTGTCAGTATCCACAATTAACCAAGCTTCTATTATTTACAACTACCTATGCACTCGGTGCATATCACCACTAAAGCTGTGAGTTCGAATCCCGATCGTGGCGAGGTGCAATCGATACAACATTATGTGACTTGCGACAGGTCGGTCGTTTTCACCGTGTACTCCGGTCTCCTCCACCAATAAAACTGACCGCCATGATATAACTGATATACTATTGAAAGTGGCATTAAACACCATAACCATATCTCAAGCTTCTATCTTTATGAATTAGATTCGAAAAAAGAATCCTTTATAAGAATGATACATTTTCTAGCTATGATATAAGAATGAAGCATAGAATATGTATACATGTACAAATTTATCAAAACGACACATAGAAAACTAAACCATAAGCAACACGAACCCAGAAGAAAACGGAAGAAACCCGGGTGTTCTAGAAGGGTAAGCAGTTCCTGTTCCACCAGTGGCACTCGTTTTGTTACTCTTTTTACAAACACGGTAATAGGTCATGAATGAGGAAAGAACGGGAGTGTGATTACGACAAACGGAACATATCCGTGATCATTTGTGACACATAGTTCATAAAGGTTAACCAAACTGTCGAAGTGATGATTCAACATAGCCACTATGAACCCTTGGCTCAGTATCTTCCTTATTAGCAGTGACCCTCTATCACGGAAATCATTATAGAAGCCACTGGAATAACGTATCAACTGAGTGATATATACTCCATATTAATGTGTTGCTGGAATATGGCTACATATAAATTAAAACAGTTAGCAATGGGATAATTGAACTAATCTATTTTGTCGTAAAGTTTTGTCCTTTACGGGTTATCACTTTCGTGGTGTATGTCAAGGTATGAAGCAGATCTAGCTGTATCTGTGGTATCTTTTAGATTAAGCTCAATTAGAAGAGGAGCACAGTTGGTATCCATCAGAATGAAGACTGTCTGTTCAAAAACACGCCCTCCAAACATAGCACATATTTTATCAATATTACACTCGAGCATTGTTATGAAGTCAGATTCAGAGATTTGTTTCGTTAATATATTTGTACCTGCATTGGCCGTTCTTTTTTATGACAAATTTGTTCATGAATTAATTCTCGTTTGGCAATGGGCTTGAAATAAACACTGACTAATGTAGAGATTTTGAAAGTATTTTTCTTTAAGAACTTCTTGACATTAAGAAATAAAAAAAAATCATAATCACCTTGTTCTAAAGGCAAAATACAGAAAGTAATGTCACAACCGTGAAAACGATACAACAAAGATTTGTCAACAAAAATTTAATTGACTGTGATGTTAATGACTTATTACTGAAGTATGGCACACCCAGCCACAATACATGATGATCTTAGGAAGAGAAGTTCTTCTACCAAATTGTTCACCCCACGCGATTTAAGTCCAGAGTATTAAGACGTCCTCCTTGGGGCATAGCAAGGACAATATGATACCTGATGAAGTCAAAATCAGTATTGTCAATGATCCCTTGCATATAAGTACAATTCTAACATGACGTATTTCTCTCGCTTTGTAGACAAACGAGCGATTTATCGATGGTATAATCTCATTCGCACATACGCCGGTGAATGTGACCGACTTTTCCATTGGCAGCATAAAATGTATGCGACATTTTCCGCAAACTTACCGTCTTCCAATCAAAGCATACTACCGTATTTGTACTCTTAGACATGTCAGAATCGAAATAAATCATGGAAGCCAGAATGTGTTTTGAGTTTTAGCATGGGTTGGCGGATATTAGTAAATTTTATCCTTCGCCCCTGGCTCGGGATAAAATACTAATATCCGCCAATCCATGTTAAAACTCCAAATGCATTCTCGCTTCCATGATTTATTTCTTAATCAGTATTGTGTCCCTTGCATATAAGTACAATTAGTCTAAGACACTAGGGGAACGTCGGATCGAAACTTTTGAGGTGACAATTATTTGGAGTCCTGCATTGCAAAAGAACATTAACAGATGCAAACAGAGGTCTCCACTGAGACAAAATAAAGAACTTCTAATCTGGAGCTCCTCAAATGAAACATTTGCCAGTGGAAAAGAAGTTTTCGTTGTTTGTCCGTTTGTACTTTTTCTTTTGGCCATTGTGTTGCCTGTTCCTCTTCGATATACGAATTATGATTACCTCCCTTTGGTATCTTCAAACTCTTCTTAAAAAGGTCATGCACACCCCTTTTTCGTATAACCGACCAACGAAGATACAAAGATTTCCCTTTGGGTAAAAATAGATAATGTCAGTACTTTTTTTCACATAAAATAAAATCAGGTAAATACCAAAATAGGACAAAAATATATGGGTTCACTATAATCTCACTAAAATCCCGTGCTCCGAAAATATAAGTCACGGTATCCAACGTTACAATCCTATATAACTAAACGGAATACAGGTAAAATAATTAACAAGCTGCATTAAAACTGCTGTTTTAGTCAATTCATGCCAAATATTTTCTAAGACATACTTAAGATGCATACAATAAAATAGTAATTTACATCACACAAGTTCTATAAGCACATGTGCCAATATGAAGTTTATTCCATGCACGTATCGTGTGCACTAGATTAGACGTTTTCTGTACGTTTATTTTACAAAGAGACACATTTTGTAAAACAAAGAAAGATAACTCAACCATGAATAATACATACAATTTGTTATCAGCTAAAATTAGTTTCTAAACACGCAAAAAATGGTAACAAATCAAGATCTGATTGCTATCATTAAACCCAAAACAAAAGCATTAACAACGAAAAATGTTTAGATATCCATCATAAAAGTAAGCGTACCGCATTTCAATTTCAAAGCACACTATAGGATGGGTGTTTGGTGTTTAACGGTACTTTCAACAATATTTCAGATATGTGATCAGTTTTGTTGGTGGAGGAAACCGGTGAAAACCACCGACCTGCCGCAAGTCACTGACAAACTTTATCACTTAATATTGTATCAAGTACACCTCGACTGAGCGCGATTTGAACTCACAACGTTAGTGGTAGCACACTTTGGTATGGTTCACAATATCACAACCGCATTAATCATCAAAAGACAACGACAAAAAAAAAGAGAAATATTAATGGTTCTAGTCCGTACGATGTTGGAAGAGACTTCTTTTGATAACTAATTTCTAGCGAAATATCACCAACCACAACCGTATTAATTTAGATTAATCATCAGAAGAACCAAGAAAAAGTATGGCTTCGGTTTCATCAATAGAAAGGGAACTAGCATATGAGAGACGGAGAGAAGAAACTGGCTAAATGAAGAGAGGCTCAAATCTTAATTCTATATTCCTGTGTACTAATGAAGGTTGTCATGGACCATAGTGAGTAACATGTGATTGGAGAGTGCTATGTTCCCTGCACGTGAATGACTTCTTTTGTAGATTTAGGAAAAGAGCAGGCTAAAAAGACAAAATTGTCCAGTTGCAGTCAAAATCCCTTTCCTCAGTTGGCTTATCCATCCCTCTTTCCTCTCAGTATTTTGCGTAGTTTTGAACTTGTTTTCGTCTTGAGAATAGCTGACATAATACTCGCTGGACATTAAGCTATAATCAATCAACTCTATCATCACCCTTAGAGTCTTTTACATATATTACTGAATATTTTAATTTTTCTTATTGTTTCCCACACTTTTTTTTTAATTTATCAATGGGTTAGTATCAATCTATGTATACTTTAAGTGTTTTAAATTAAATGTAGGTTAGGATTTAAGGCAGAAGAATTTTCGGGATGACAGCAAGAGTTGCTGTTTCCAAATAGATATTTGATGTTTGCAATTTCGACTTTATTCGGATGCGAAAGGCTGAAGTTTGCTTAATTATTTTTCATAAATATTTTCAAATATATTTGTAAAACACAATCGTAATCAGGATTTGAAGGAAACGCCTTCATGTGGGATGGTTCCTGGAGATTACGTGTGATTCATCAGTAATTATATATATTATGTTCTTTATAGAAACCAACGAAATTAACACCAGTGAAGCAGGAACTGTTTACTCACTCTCTCTGAGCACATGAGTTCACCAATCGTTAGTTTCTGCGTAGTATTTTGTCGACCATTTTGGAATTTGGCTTTCGATTACCCCTTTGGTATCTTCAATCTTTTCTAACATGAATCATCATTTGTAGGAGGGATCATGTCTTATTTATGCCATTTATGTTTGCTTACGCATAGTGTTGTAAACCAGGTCTTGACTATAGCAGTAATTTGGCAGGTGTCTTATAAGAGACAGGTGTAAACCAGGTCTTGACTATATCGTTAACTTGGCAGGTGTCTTATAAGAGACAGGTGTAAACCAGGTGTTGACTATATCAGTAACTTGGCAGGTGTCTTATCAGAGACAGGAATTGCTTACCTAACTCGAGCACCTAGGATTACGGTTTTTGGTCGGGTACGTGTTGCTCCTACTTTTAGTTTTCCGTGTTATGTGTGTTTTCGTGTTTTGTTTGTCTTCGGCCTGTGTTTTCTGTGCCCAATGTTACATGATGCTCTGGCTTGTCCAGTTTTTATTGCCCCTTCTCTTACATGTACTGTTAGCCCTTAATATAATTCAATGCTTGTCTTATCGAAGATTTAATACTGATTCTTTTCCGATTTTGTGAAGAAATCAAACAGCTGGATGTTAAACAGAAAGAAAATATAAAAAATGTAGATAACTAATTTAGTGCGCACGACGCGTTTTTGAAATAAGAGTCAAACGCCAACCAAAGAGTCTAAACACGATAGCCAAAATAGACTAAAATTTCCTCTGTTTGAGGGAAATTAATTTTGTTTTAATAATAATTGCATTGTCAGAGCGTTTGTTCGTTTGTTTGATGGTGTTTAACGTCAATTTCAACACTATTTCAATTATATCGTGGAGGTCACTTTTATTGGTGGAGAAAACCGGAAGACAAGGAGAGTGTAAATCTCAGTAGTGAATATATCTAATAATAACTATATCACTGCCGAAATACAGATTGCCTTGCGAATGTTACCCTTGGGACTAATTGTCCATTAGCAGAGGTATTGATAAAAATGTAAATGTTGAACAGAGATCATTTATATGTACATCCATGATCTTTGTTCAGTACCTTAGATAATTTAATGTTCACCAAATTTACCATTTATCATCGTTTGATATAGTAAAAACAATTGTTGTTAAGCGGCAATTTCAATTTTGTTCGCATATACTAGACAAAATTCGGGGATCTTATGAAGCCCATTATCTCCGGAACTATATACAATAAATGACTATTAAATAATATATGAGTGTGTGTTGCTCTTTATAACTCTACATTTTATTCTTCATATTCCTGTATTGTCGTTCGCGGATTAGAAATTTTAGTAATCCGTAGAATTCCTGGTTTCAGTGTCATATCATGGGTCTGTAGATTCTAACAATTCGGATGCACCTGACATTTTGTTGTGGACATCTGTGCGAGTTATTGTCTATGTATTTTAATATAAACTTAACATTTTTTTTGTCTTTCCGGATTCTGTATTATATTGCTACAGGTATTTTAAATTCATTGGCTCATGTGGAAAACACTTGCATGACCGTATCATGTCACTAAGAGTGGAACTTTGGCCCATTAGATTAGCTTAACCCCACCACTTTTTTCATTGAAGAAGCTCTACCAAGCGAAGAGAGTGAACAGTCATATCACATGATGTTCGCGTTGTTTAAAACGACGGTTATCACTAGTGGAGCAGAAAGGTGGGACTTTTCCGGAGCATCGGAGTTGACCCCTCCGACCCCCACCCCCGTTTTATGGGTTTCGTGTTGCTCAATCGTGTGTTCTGTGTAGTGTTTTGTGAATCATTGTTTTTCTGTTATCATTTTTCTTCTGATCATTGTATAGTCAGTATTTCTTTGATTTACCACTTCCGATTACCCTTTGGGTATCTTTTGGTCATTGTATAGTTAGTACTTCTTTGATTTACCACTTCTGATTACCCTTTGGTATCTTTTGGTCATTGCATAGTCAGTACTTCTTTGATTTACCACTTCTGATTACCCTTTGGTATCTTTTGGTCATTGTATAGTCAGTACTTCTTTGATTTACCACTTCTGATTACCCTTTGGTATCTTTTGGTCATTGTATAGTCAGTACTTCTTTGATTTACCACTTCTGATTACCCTTTGGGTATCTTTTGGTCATTGTATAGTTAGTACTTCTTTGATTTACCACTTCCGATTACCCTTTGGTATCTTTTGGTCATTGTATAGTCAGTACTTCTTTGATTTACCACTTCTGATTACCCTTTGGTATCTTTTGGTCATTGTATAGTTAGTACTTCTTTGATTTACCACTTCTGATTACCCTTTGGTATCTTTTGGTCATTGTATAGTCAGTACTTCTTTGATTTACCACTTCTGATTACCCTTTGGTATCTTTTGGTCATTGTATAGTCAGTACTTCTTTGATTTACCACTTCTGATTACCCTTTGGGTATCTTTTGGTCATTGTATAGTTAGTACTTCTTTGATTTACCACTTCCGATTACCCTTTGGTATCTTTTGGTCATTGTATAGTCAGTACTTCTTTGATTTACCACTTCTGATTACCCTTTGGTATCTTTTGGTCATTGTATAGTCAGTACTTCTTTGATTTACCACTTCTGATTACCCTTTGGTATCTTTTGGTCATTGTATAGTCAGTACTTCTTTGATGTACCACTTCTGATTACCCTTTGGTATATTTTGGTCATTGTATAGTCAGTACTTCTTTGATTTACCACTTCTGATTACCCTTTGGTATCTTTTGGTCATTGTATAGTCAGTACTTCTTTGATTTACCACTTCTGATTACCCTTTGGGTATCTTTTGGTCATTGTATAGTTAGTACTTCTTTGATTTACCACTTCCGATTACCCTTTGGTATCTTTTGGTCATTGTATAGTCAGTACTTCTTTGATTTACCACTTCTGATTACCCTTTGGTATCTTTTGGTCATTGTATAGTCAGTACTTCTTTGATTTACCACTTCTGATTACCCTTTGGTATCTTTTGGTCATTGTATAGTCAGTACTTCTTTGATGTACCACTTCTGATTACCCTTTGGTATATTTTGGTCATTGTATAGTCAGTACTTCTTTGATTTACCACTTCTGATTACCCTTTGGTATCTTTTGGTCATTGTATAGTCAGTACTTCTTTGATTTACCACTTCTGATTACCCTTTGGTATCTTTTGGTCATTGTATAGTCAGTACTTCTTTGATTTACCACTTCTGATTACCCTTTGGTATCTTTTGGTCATTGTATAGTCAGTACTTCTTTGATTTACCACTTCTGATTACCCTTTGGGTATCTTTTGGTCATTGTATAGTTAGTACTTCTTTGATTTACCACTTCCGATTACCCTTTGGTATCTTTTGGTCATTGTATAGTCAGTACTTCTTTGATTTACCACTTCTGATTACCCTTTGGTATCTTTTGGTCATTGTATAGTTAGTACTTCTTTGATTTACCACTTCTGATTACCCTTTGGTATCTTTTGGTCATTGTATAGTCAGTACTTCTTTGATTTACCACTTCTGATTACCCTTTGGTATCTTTTGGTCATTGTATAGTTAGTACTTCTTTGATTTACCACTTCTGATTACCCTTTGGTATCTTTTGGTCATTGTATAGTCAGTACTTCTTTGATTTACCACTTCTGATTACCCTTTGGTATCTTTTGGTCATTGTATAGTCAGTACTTCTTTGATTTACCACTTCTGATTACCCTTTGGTATCTTTTGGTCATTGTATAGTCAGTACTTCTTTGATTTACCACTTCCGATTACCCTTTGGTATCTTTTGGTCATTGTATAGTCAGTACTTCTTTGATTTACCACTTCTGATTACCCTTTGGTATCTTTTGGTCATTGTATAGTCAGTACTTCTTTGATGTACCACTTCTGATTACCCTTTGGTATTTTTTGGTCATTGTATAGTCAGTACTTCTTTGATTTACCACTTCTGATTACCCTTTGGTACCTTTTGGTCATTGTATAGTCAGTACTTCTTTGATTTACCACTTCTGATTACCCTTTGGTATCTTTTGGTCATTGTATAGTCAGTACTTCTTTGATGTACCACTTCTGATTACCCTTTGGTATATTTTGGTCATTGTATAGTCAGTACTTCTTTGATTTACCACTTCTGATTACCCTTTGGTATCTTTTGGTCATTGTATAGTCAGTACTTCTTTGATTTACCACTTCTGATTACCCTTTGGTATCTTTTGGTCATTGTATAGTCAGTACTTCTTTGATTTACCACTTCTGATTACCCTTTGGTATCTTTTGGTCATTGTATAGTCAGTACTTCTTTGATTTACCACTTCTGATTACCCTTTGGTATCTTTTGGTCATTGTATAGTCAGTACTTCTTTGATTTACCACTTCTGATTACCCTTTGGTATCTTTTGGTCATTGTATAGTCAGTACTTCTTTGATTTACCACTTCCGATTACCCTTTGGTATCTTTTGGTCATTGTATAGTCAGTACTTCTTTGATTTACCACTTCTGATAACCCTTTGGTATCTTTTGGTCATTGTATAGTCAGTACTTCTTTGATTTACCACTTCTGATTACCCTTTGGTATCTTTTGGTCATTGTATAGTCAGTACTTCTTTGATTTACCACTTCTGATTACCCTTTGGTATCTTTTGGTCATTGTATAGTCAGTACTTCTTTGATTTACCACTTCTGATTACCCTTTGGTATCTTTTGGTCATTGTATAGTCAGTACTTCTTTGATTTACCACTTCTGATTACCCTTTGGTATCTTTTGGTCATTGTATAGTTAGTACTTCTTTGATTTACCACTTCTGATTACCCTTTGGTATCTTTTGGTCATTGTATAGTTAGTACTTCTTTGATTTACCACTTCTGATTACCCTTTGGTATCTTTTGGTCATTGTATAGTCAGTACTTCTTTGATGTACCACTTCTGATTACCCTTTGGTATCTTTTGGTCATTGTATAGTTAGTACTTCTTTGATTTACCACTTCCGATTACCCTTTGGTATCTTTTGGTCATTGTATAGTCAGTACTTCTTTGATTTACCACTTCTGATTACCCTTTGGTATCTTTTGGTCATTGTATAGTCAGTACTTCTTTGATTTACCACTTCTGATTACCCTTTGGTATCTTTTGGTCATTGTATAGTCAGTACTTCTTTGATTTACCACTTCTGATAACCCTTTGGTATCTTTTGGTCATTGTATAGTCAGTACTTCTTTGATTTACCACTTCTGATTACCCTTTGGTATCTTTTGGTCATTGTATAGTCAGTACTTCTTTGATTTACCACTTCTGATTACCCTTTGGTATCTTTTGGTCATTTTATAGTCAGTACTTCTTTGATTTACCACTTCTGATTACCCTTTGGTATCTTTTGGTCATTGTATAGTCAGTACTTCTTTGATTTACCACTTCTGATTACCCTTTGGTATCTTTTGGTCATTGTATAGTCAGTACTTCTTTGATTTACCACTTCTGATTACCCTTTGGTATCTTTTGGTCATTGTATAGTCAGTACTTCTTTGATTTACCACTTCTGATTACCCTTTGGTATCTTTTGGTCATTGTATAGTCAGTACTTCTTTGATTTACCACTTCTGATTACCCTTTGGTATCTTTTGGTCATTGTATAGTCAGTACTTCTTTGATGTACCACTTCTGATTACCCTTTGGTATATTTTGGTCATTGTATAGTCAGTACTTCTTTGATTTACCACTTCTGATTACCCTTTGGGTATCTTTTGGTCATTGTATAGTCAGTACTTCTTTGATTTACCACTTCTGATTACCCTTTGGTATCTTTTGGTCATTGTATAGTCAGTACTTCTTTGATTTACCACTTCTGATTACCCTTTGGTATCTTTTGGTCATTGTATAGTCAGTACTTCTTTGATTTACCACTTCCGATTACCCTTTGGTATCTTTTGGTCATTGTATAGTCAGTACTTCTTTGATTTACCACTTCTGATTACCCTTTGGTATCTTTTGGTCATTGTATAGTCAGTACTTCTTTGATTTACCACTTCTGATTACCCTTTGGTATCTTTTGGTCATTGTATAGTCAGTACTTCTTTGATTTACCACTTCTGATAACCCTTTGGTATCTTTTGGTCATTGTATAGTCAGTACTTCTTTGATTTACCACTTCTGATTACCCTTTGGTATCTTTTGGTCATTGTATAGTCAGTACTTCTTTGATTTACCACTTCCGATTACCCTTTGGTATCTTTTGGTCATTGTATAGTCAGTACTTCTTTGATTTACCACTTCTGATTACCCTTTGGTATCTTTTGGTCATTGTATAGTCAGTACTTCTTTGATTTACCACTTCTGATTACCCTTTGGTATCTTTTGGTCATTGTATAGTCAGTACTTCTTTGATTTACCACTTCTGATAACCCTTTGGTATCTTTTGGTCATTGTATAGTCAGTACTTCTTTGATGTACCACTTCTGATTACCCTTTGGTATATTTTGGTCATTGTATAGTCAGTACTTCTTTGATTTACCACTTCTGATTACCCTTTGGGTATCTTTTGGTCATTGTATAGTCAGTACTTCTTTGATTTACCACTTCTGATTACCCTTTGGTATCTTTTGGTCATTGTATAGTCAGTACTTCTTTGATTTACCACTTCTGATTACCCTTTGGGTATCTTTTGGTCATTGTATAGTCAGTACTTCTTTGATTTACCACTTCTGATTACCCTTTGGTATCTTTTGGTCATTGTATAGTCAGTACTTCTTTGATTTACCACTTCTGATTACCCTTTGGTATATTTTGGTCATTGTATAGTCAGTACTTCTTTGATTTACCACTTCTGATTACCCTTTGGGTATCTTTTGGTCATTGTATAGTCAGTACTTCTTTGATTTACCACTTCTGATTACCCTTTGGTATCTTTTGGTCATTGTATAGTCAGTACTTCTTTGATTTACCACTTCTGATTACCCTTTGGTATCTTTTGGTCATTGTATAGTCAGTACTTCTTTGATTTACCACTTCCGATTACCCTTTGGTATCTTTTGGTCATTGTATAGTCAGTACTTCTTTGATTTACCACTTCTGATTACCCTTTGGTATCTTTTGGTCATTGTATAGTCAGTACTTCTTTGATTTACCACTTCTGATTACCCTTTGGTATCTTTTGGTCATTGTATAGTCAGTACTTCTTTGATTTACCACTTCCGATTACCCTTTGGTATCTTTTGGTCATTGTATAGTCAGTACTTCTTTGATTTACCACTTCTGATTACCCTTTGGTATCTTTTGGTCATTGTATAGTCAGTACTTCTTTGATTTACCACTTCTGATTACCCTTTGGTATCTTTTGGTCATTGTATAGTCAGTACTTCTTTGATTTACCACTTCCGATTACCCTTTGGTATCTTTTGGTCATTGTATAGTCAGTACTTCTTTGATTTACCACTTCTGATTACCCTTTGGTATCTTTTGGTCATTGTATAGTCAGTACTTCTTTGATTTACTACTTCCGATTACCCTTTGGTATCTTTTGGTCATTGTATAGTCAGTACTTCTTTGATTTACCACTTCTGATTACCCTTTGGTATCTTTTGGTCATTGTATAGTCAGTACTTCTTTGATTTACCACTTCTGATTACCCTTTGGTATCTTTTGGTCATTGTATAGTTAGTACTTCTTTGATTTACCACTTCTGATTACCCTTTGGTATCTTTTGGTCATTGTATAGTTAGTACTTCTTTGATTTACCACTTCTGATTACCCTTTGGTATCTTTTGGTCATTGTATAGTTAGTACCTCTTTGATTTACCACTTCTGATTACCCTTTGGTATCTTTTGGTCATTGTATAGTCAGTACTTCTTTGATTTACCACTTCTGATTACCCTTTGGTATCTTTTGGTCATTGTATAGTCAGTACTTCTTTGATTTACTACTTCCGATTACCCTTTGGTATCTTTTGGTCATTGTATAGTCAGTACTTCTTTGATTTACCACTTCTGATTACCCTTTGGTATCTTTTGGTCATTGTATAGTCAGTACTTCTTTGATTTACCACTTCTGATTACCCTTTGGTATCTTTTGGTCATTGTATAGTTAGTACTTCTTTGATTTACCACTTCTGATTACCCTTTGGTATCTTTTGGTCATTGTATAGTTAGTACTTCTTTGATTTACCACTTCTGATTACCCTTTGGTATCTTTTGGTCATTGTATAGTTAGTACCTCTTTGATTTACCACTTCTGATTACCCTTTGGTATCTTTTGGTCATTGTATAGTCAGTACTTCTTTGATTTACCACTTCTGATTACCCTTTGGTATCTTTTGGTCATTGTATAGTTAGTACTTCTTTGATTTACCACTTCTGATTACCCTTTGGTATCTTTTGGTCATTGTATAGTCAGTACTTCTTTGATTTACCACTTCTGATTACCCTTTGGTATCTTTTGGTCATTGTATAGTCAGTACTTCTTTGATTTACCACTTCTGATTACCCTTTGGTATCTTTTGGTCATTGTATAGTCAGGACTTCTTTGATTTACCACTTCTGATTACCCTTTGGTATCTTTTGGTCATTGTATAGTCAGTACTTCTTTGATTTACCACTTCCGATTACCCTTTGGTATCTTTTGGTCATTGTATAGTCAGTACTTCTTTGATTTACCACTTCTGATTACCCTTTGGTATCTTTTGGTCATTGTATAGTCAGTAATTCTTTGATTTACCACTTCTGATTACCCTTTGGTATCTTTTGGTCATTGTATAGTCAGTACTTCTTTGATTTACCACTTCCGATTACCCTTTGGTATCTTTTGGTCATTGCATAGTCAGTACTTCTTTGATTTACCATTTCCGATTACCCTTTGGTATCTTTTGGTCATTGTATAGTCAGTACTTCTTTGATTTACCACTTCCGATTACCCTTTGGTATCTTTTGGTCATTGCATAGTCAGTACTTCTTTGATTTACCATTTCCGATTACCCTTTGGTATCTTTTGGTCATTGTATAGTCAGTACTTCTTTGATTTACCACTTCCGATTACCCTTTGGTATCTTTTGGTCATTGTATAGTCAATACTTCTTTGATTTACCACTTCCGATTACCCTTTGGTATCTTTTGGTCATTGCAATAGTCAGTACTTCTTTGATTTACCATTTCCGATTACCCTTTGATATCTTTTGGTCATTGTATAGTTAGTACTTCTTTGATTTACCACTTCCGATTACCCTTTGGTATCTTTTGGTCATTGTATAGTCAGTACTTCTTTGATTTACCACTTCCGATTACCCTTTGGTATCTTTTGGTCATTGTATAGTCAGTACTTCTTTGATTTACCACTTCTGATTACCCTTTGGTATCTTTTGGTCATTGTATAGTTAGTACTTCTTTGACTTACCACTTCTGATTACCCTTTGGTATCTTTTGGTCATTGTATAGTTAGTACTTCTTTGACTTACCACTTCTGATTACCCTTTGGTATCTTTTGGTCATTGTATAGTCAGTACTTCTTTGACTTACCACTTCTGATTACCCTTTGGTATCTTTTGGTCATTGTATGGTTAGTACTTCTTTGATTTACCACTTCTGATTACCCTTTGGTATCTTTTGGTCATTGTATAGTTAGTACTTCTTTGATTTACCATTTCCGATTACCCTTTGGTATCTTTTGGTCATTGTATAGTCAGTACTTCTTTGATTTACCACTTCCGATTACCCTTTGGTATCTTTTGGTCATTGCATAGTCAGTACTTCTTTGATTTACCATTTCCGATTACCCTTTGGTATCTTTTGGTCATTGTATAGTCAGTACTTCTTGGATTTACCACTTCCGATTACCCTTTGGTATCTTTTGGTCATTGTATAGTCAGTACTTCTTTGATTTACCACTTCTGATTACCCTTTGGTATCTTTTGGTCATTGCAATAGTCAGTACTTCTTTGATTTACCATTTCCGATTACCCTTTGGTATCTTTTGGTCATTGTATAGTCAGTACTTCTTTGATTTACCACTTCCGATTACCCTTTGGTATCTTTTGGTCATTGTATAGTCAGTACTTCTTTGATTTACCACTTCTGATTACCCTTTGGTATCTTTTGGTCATTGTATAGTTAGTACTTCTTTGACTTACCACTTCTGATTACCCTTTGGTATATTTTGGTCATTGTATAGTTAGTACTTCTTTGATGTACCACTTCTGATTACCCTTTGGTATCTTTTGGTCATTGTATAGTCAGTACTTCTTTGATTTACCACTTCTGATTACCCTTTGGTATCTTTTGGTCATTGTATAGTCAGTACTTCTTTGACTTACCACTTCTGATTACCCTTTGGTATATTTTGGTCATTGTATAGTTAGTACTTCTTTGATTTACCACTTCTGATTACCCTTTGGTATCTTTTGGTCATTGTATAGTCAGTACTTCTTTGATTTACCACTTCTGATTACCCTTTGGTATATTTTGGTCATTGTATAGTTAGTACTTCTTTGATTTACCACTTCTGATTACCCTTTGGTATCTTTTGGTCATTGTATAGTCAGTACTTCTTTGATTTACCACTTCTGATTACCCTTTGGTATCTTTTGGTCATTGTATAGTTAGTACTTCTTTGATTTACCACTTCTGATTACCCTTTGGTATCTTTTGGTCATTGTATAGTTAGTACTTCTTTGACTTACCACTTCTGATTACCCTTTGGTATCTTTTGGTCATTGTATAGTTAGTACTTCTTTGATTTACCACTTCCGATTACCCTTTGGTATATTTTGGTCATTGTATAGTCAGTACTTCTTTGACTTACCACTTCTGATTACCCTTTGGTATCTTTTGGTCATTGTATAGTTAGTACCTCTTTGATTTACCACTTCTGATTACCCTTTGGTATCTTTTGGTCATTGTATAGTCAGTACTTCTTTGATGTACCACTTCTGATTACCCTTTGGTATCTTTTGGTCATTGTATAGTCAGTACTTCTTTGATTTACCACTTCTGATTACCCTTTGGTATCTTTTGGTCATTGTATAGTCAGTACTTCTTTGATTTACCACTTCTGATTACCCTTTGGTATCTTTTGGTCATTGTATAGTTAGTACTTCTTTGATTTACCACTTCTGATTACCCTTTGGTATCTTTTGGTCATTGTATAGTCAGTACCTCTTTGATTTACCACTTCTGATTACCCTTTGGTATCTTTTGGTCATTGTATAGTCAGTACTTCTTTGATTTACCACTTCTGATTACCCTTTGGTATCTTTTGGTCATTGTATAGTCAGTACTTCTTTGATTTACCACTTCTGATTACCCTTTGGTATCTTTTGGTCATTGTATAGTTAGTACTTCTTTGATTTACCACTTCTGATTACCCTTTGGTATCTTTTGGTCATTGTATAGTCAGTACTTCTTTGATTTACCACTTCTGATTACCCTTTGGTATCTTTTGGTCATTGTATAGTCAGTACTTCTTTGATTTACCACTTCTGATTACCCTTTGGTATCTTTTGGTCATTGTATAGTCAGGACTTCTTTGATTTACCACTTCTGATTACCCTTTGGTATCTTTTGGTCATTGTATAGTCAGTACTTCTTTGATTTACCACTTCCGATTACCCTTTGGTATCTTTTGGTCATTGTATAGTCAGTACTTCTTTGATTTACCACTTCTGATTACCCTTTGGTATCTTTTGGTCATTGTATAGTCAGTACTTCTTTGATTTACCACTTCTGATTACCCTTTGGTATCTTTTGGTCATTGTATAGTCAGTACTTCTTTGATTTACCACTTCCGATTACCCTTTGGTATCTTTTGGTCATTGCATAGTCAGTACTTCTTTGATTTACCATTTCCGATTACCCTTTGGTATCTTTTGGTCATTGTATAGTCAGTACTTCTTTGATTTACCACTTCCGATTACCCTTTGGTATCTTTTGGTCATTGCATAGTCAGTACTTCTTTGATTTACCATTTCCGATTACCCTTTGGTATCTTTTGGTCATTGTATAGTCAGTACTTCTTTGATTTACCACTTCCGATTACCCTTTGGTATCTTTTGGTCATTGTATAGTCAATACTTCTTTGATTTACCACTTCCGATTACCCTTTGGTATCTTTTGGTCATTGCAATAGTCAGTACTTCTTTGATTTACCATTTCCGATTACCCTTTGATATCTTTTGGTCATTGTATAGTTAGTACTTCTTTGATTTACCACTTCCGATTACCCTTTGGTATCTTTTGGTCATTGTATAGTCAGTACTTCTTTGATTTACCACTTCCGATTACCCTTTGGTATCTTTTGGTCATTGTATAGTCAGTACTTCTTTGATTTACCACTTCTGATTACCCTTTGGTATCTTTTGGTCATTGTATAGTTAGTACTTCTTTGACTTACCACTTCTGATTACCCTTTGGTATCTTTTGGTCATTGTATAGTTAGTACTTCTTTGACTTACCACTTCTGATTACCCTTTGGTATCTTTTGGTCATTGTATAGTCAGTACTTCTTTGACTTACCACTTCTGATTACCCTTTGGTATCTTTTGGTCATTGTATGGTTAGTACTTCTTTGATTTACCACTTCTGATTACCCTTTGGTATCTTTTGGTCATTGTATAGTTAGTACTTCTTTGATTTACCATTTCCGATTACCCTTTGGTATCTTTTGGTCATTGTATAGTCAGTACTTCTTTGATTTACCACTTCCGATTACCCTTTGGTATCTTTTGGTCATTGCATAGTCAGTACTTCTTTGATTTACCATTTCCGATTACCCTTTGGTATCTTTTGGTCATTGTATAGTCAGTACTTCTTGGATTTACCACTTCCGATTACCCTTTGGTATCTTTTGGTCATTGTATAGTCAGTACTTCTTTGATTTACCACTTCTGATTACCCTTTGGTATCTTTTGGTCATTGCAATAGTCAGTACTTCTTTGATTTACCATTTCCGATTACCCTTTGGTATCTTTTGGTCATTGTATAGTCAGTACTTCTTTGATTTACCACTTCCGATTACCCTTTGGTATCTTTTGGTCATTGTATAGTCAGTACTTCTTTGATTTACCACTTCTGATTACCCTTTGGTATCTTTTGGTCATTGTATAGTTAGTACTTCTTTGACTTACCACTTCTGATTACCCTTTGGTATATTTTGGTCATTGTATAGTTAGTACTTCTTTGATGTACCACTTCTGATTACCCTTTGGTATCTTTTGGTCATTGTATAGTCAGTACTTCTTTGATTTACCACTTCTGATTACCCTTTGGTATCTTTTGGTCATTGTATAGTCAGTACTTCTTTGACTTACCACTTCTGATTACCCTTTGGTATATTTTGGTCATTGTATAGTTAGTACTTCTTTGATTTACCACTTCTGATTACCCTTTGGTATCTTTTGGTCATTGTATAGTCAGTACTTCTTTGATTTACCACTTCTGATTACCCTTTGGTATATTTTGGTCATTGTATAGTTAGTACTTCTTTGATTTACCACTTCTGATTACCCTTTGGTATCTTTTGGTCATTGTATAGTCAGTACTTCTTTGATTTACCACTTCTGATTACCCTTTGGTATCTTTTGGTCATTGTATAGTTAGTACTTCTTTGATTTACCACTTCTGATTACCCCTTGGTATCTTTTGGTCATTGTATAGTTAGTACTTCTTTGACTTACCACTTCTGATTACCCTTTGGTATCTTTTGGTCATTGTATAGTTAGTACTTCTTTGATTTACTACTTCCGATTACCCTTTGGTATATTTTGGTCATTGTATAGTCAGTACTTCTTTGACTTACCACTTCTGATTACCCTTTGGTATCTTTTGGTCATTGTATAGTTAGTACCTCTTTGATTTACCACTTCTGATTACCCTTTGGTATCTTTTGGTCATTGTATAGTCAGTACTTCTTTGATATACCACTTCTGATTACCCTTTGGTATCTTTTGGTCATTGTATAGTCAGTACTTCTTTGATTTACCACTTCTGATTACCCTTTGGTATCTTTTGGTCATTGTATAGTCAGTACTTCTTTGATTTACCACTTCTGATTACCCTTTGGTATCTTTTGGTCATTGTATAGTCAGTACTTCTTTGATTTACCACTTCTGATTACCCTTTGGTATCTTTTGGTCATTGTATAGTCAGTACTTCTTTGATTTACCACTTCCGATTACCCTTTGGTATCTTTTGGTCATTGTATAGTCAGTACTTCTTTGATTTACCACTTCTGATTACCCTTTGGTATCTTTTGGTCATTGTATAGTTAGTACTTCTTTGATTTACCACTTCCGATTACCCTTTGGTATCTTTTGGTCATTGTATAGTCAGTACTTCTTTGATTTACCACTTCTGATTACCCTTTGGTATCTTTTGGTCATTGTATAGTTAGTACTTCTTTGATTTACCACTTCCGATTACCCTTTGGTATCTTTTGGTCATTGTATAGTCAGTACTTCTTTGATTTACCACTTCCTATTACCCTTTGGTATCTTTTGGTCATTGTATAGTCAGTACTTCTTTGATTTACCATTTCTGATTACCCTTTGGTATCTTTTGGTCATTGTATAGTTAGTACTTCTTTGATTTACCACTTCTGATTACCCTTTGGTATCTTTTGGTCATTGTATAGTCAGTACTTCTTTGATTTACCACTTCCGATTACCCTTTGGTATCTTTTGGTCATTGTATAGTCAGTACTTCTTTGATTTACCACTTCCTATTACCCTTTGGTATCTTTTGGTCATTGTATAGTCAGTACTTCTTTGATTTACCACTTCTGATTACCCTTTGGTATCTTTTGGTCATTGTATAGTTAGTACTTCTTTGACTTACCACTTCTGATTACCCTTTGGTATCTTTTGGTCATTGTATAGTCAGTACTTCTTTGATGTACCACTTCTGATTACCCTTTGGTATCTTTTGGTCATTGTATAGTTAGTACTTCTTTGACTTACCACTTCTGATTACCCTTTGGTATCTTTTGGTCATTGTATAGTCAGTACTTCTTTGATTTACCACTTCTGATTACCCTTTGGTATCTTTTGGTCATTGTATAGTCAGTACTTCTTTGATGTACCACTTCTGATTACCCTTTGGTATCTTTTGGTCATTGTATAGTCAGTACTTCTTTGACTTACCACTTCTGATTACCCTTTGGTATCTTTTGGTCATTGTATAGTCAGTACTTCTTTGATGTACCACTTCTGATTACCCTTTGGTATCTTTTGGTCATTGTATAGTCAGTACTTCTTTGATTTACCACTTCCGATTACCCTTTGGTATCTTTTGGTCATTGTATAGTCAGTACTTCTTTGATTTACCACTTCTGATTACCCTTTGGTATCTTTTGGTCATTGTATAGTCAGTACTTCTTTGATGTACCACTTCTGATTACCCTTTGGTATCTTTTGGTCATTGTATAGTCATTACTTCTTTGACTTACCACTTCTGATTACCCTTTGGTATCTTTTGGTCATTGTATAATTAGTACTTCTTTGATTTACCACTTCCGATTACCCTTTGGTATCTTCAAACTGTTCTTGGCCTATGGTGTGATATATGTAAACCAGAATAATAGCGAATTAGCAATGATGGTATATACCATAAATAGAATCGGAGATCAAACATAACTGGAAACAAAGATATCGTTCTTTTTGTTTCTTTCCGTTTCGTCTTGTGGTGTATTGTATCCTTGTTGTCTTTATTGTTTTTGGGTGAATGAGTGGTTATTACTTAACGCCAAGGGAGCAATCATTGCGAGAACTAGTTGTCTTTCGATGAAATGACAATGATGTCCGCTAGGCCATTACATTTAGTTGCATTTTTATAGCTCACTGAAAAAAAACCATTTTCTCCATTCCGAGCAAGCGAGTTTCTATTCTTGCACCTTAATACTAGTGCTTGTCGGATAAGCAGCATATACCAATTCTATATTATTTGATTGACCCGACCGGGGCCCGAACCCACTATCTACCGAACTCCATGCGATTTCACCACCAAGGTAGGGTTCTCTGTTGTATTGCATAAATAATTAAAATGCTGGTATGTACAATAACAATAATAATAATGATAAAACTATGAACTACAATAATAAATTGTTTTAATATAAATTACAATTGTAGAAGTTTTATTACCTTCACTGTCCAAAAGAGATGTAGGATCTGAATATTTGTAAAATATATAAATTCAAAAGTATAGAGTACGGATACAGATAAACATAAAAATGTTTACTGAGAGCAGTAGAAGAATCACAGAATTCGCCCCTTCCTAAAGTATTCCTCCATATGTACATCACATTATAATAAATTAATAGAACATAGACACAAAAAGCTAGAAAACATTCATTTAGCATTTCAAGCGGTTCCGAAAGTCACGTGACCGGAAGCTGCCGTTACAACAGTGCCTCTTGTTTTTATCATAGGCATTTCTCTGTACGCACTTGATTCAAGTTGTAGTATTTGTTAGAAATGTATGCAAATATCAAATTAAGTTGTCCAATTTTGATGATATAAAGGCCATATGTAATGAATGTCGTGCAGCCTCGAATCCATTTACTCGTTATCCAAATACTTTACAATTTCACCTGTGTATGCTGGCATTACTTTCTTTGCATTTCCCTAAAAAATAAATAAAATTATTTTTATAAATGATATAATCAAGAATTATTTGAACAGCTTAAATACGTTTATGCAGTCACAAAAAGAAATATGTTGCACGAGAATAGCATTTTTTTGTAATAATATATCCGACCAAACTGAGGAGGAGTAACGAATTATAGATGTAAATCTTACATACTCCTAAGCTAATGAGGGATAATGATTTATTGATGTTACGACCTACTCAGACTCCTTAGTTTTAGAGATACTTGACGAGGAGTAACGATTTATTGATATAAATCTACATATGCAGGCTCATTAGGTTTAGAGGTACATGTAGTTGAGAGGTAATTGGTTTTTTTTGTGTCAATATGCTGATGACTGCTTTGTTGAAAAGGTAGCTGATTAACTATGCAAATCTACATACACATACACATATTTTTAGAGGTAGTTGAGGGGAGGGAATGAATTACGTAAATATTTTTAAACGTCTCCCCTGTTGCAGAGACAGTTGATTAGGAAAAACGATTGACACAAATCTACTTACGTAGACTCCTTAGTTAAAGTCAGTTGATGAAAAAAAATTATTATTATTTCCTGACCTTAGCTATGGTGGCAGGTGATGAGGTTAGTGAATTACTATATTAATATACATACACAGAATCCTAAGCTATGGAGGCAGTTGATGACGTTGAGGAAGGGGCCTTTCCTGACCTCCCATAAGTCTCCACTTTGGAATTGGAATTCTTTTTCCATACCATATTGTTCGGTACCTTTGTTGAAATTTTCAATGTTTGTCATGGCAACAAATGGCGACATGACCTTCTTTTGGAAAGTAATTGGTGACTTGCCATCTTTTTTCAATAAGATGTTGATCAATCTGTAATAATTATATAATATTTGGTCAATATAACAGATCCATGGGTTCTTTTAAATTCACGCTAAAATTTGAATTTGCAAAGATTTTTTTTACCATAATCTCTGTAATTGTAATTTCTTTTTAAATATAAATTGAAACTTGAATGAGGGAGTTAAATATTACAGATTTGAAATTTTTTAATTGTTTTTACAAATTCAGTACAAAAAAACACTCTGAATTTTTTTATTTTTTTTCTGACTTTAAATGAATGTACTAATACATATTACCATTATACCATGCCTAAATGGTTAAATTTAAGAATATATTCCGGTAATGTCACCTGGTACTTGTTTTAACTAATTCATTGTTAGCACAAACACATGATATTTTGATAAAGAAAATTAAATGAATGTATCATATATATAGTTTGTACTGTACTAATTTCAGTTAAAGAAAATTCCATATCTATCACAGAAGGTATCTTACATGCAGGTAAAAATAAATGTAATTAAATGAATACCTCATTGTGTACTAGATATATGTTAGAGAATACCGCAGGGGAATCACAAATGGACAATCCAGAGAAACTGGCAACATAGGGTACACAAAACTCATTGCTGCATTTATTAAGAATGTACATTTGGAAAACTGGGGATGGGACGTTGTCTTTTTTTTTGTGTTGGAAAGGACAATTTTTGATGATTTGTCTTCTTCTTAGTGGTTGGTGTTCTTTTGTTTGTTGGCATGACAACAAGACACGTGTATTCACTGATTGATAACTAGGTACTTGAAGGCTACATTAATGTTAACAAACAAATAGAATATATACGACATTATAAAACATGTTTACAAGTTGTGGATTATTTTTCAAAGCATGCAATTTGTTTCTGTCCATTGTCACACATAGGTATATATATATTTATGTCATGAAAAATATTAATGAGGAGACACAATTATGAAGTCGTATATTAGCATAGAAGTCACCAGAATATTTTGTCTATGATAAAAAAAATATATATATCAAATTTCGTGCGCATGACGTGTTTTTAGAATAACATTCATCACTAAAAGTCAAATGTTAATACTTAGATGTTGATATCAGATTTAAATTTAAAGAAATACCTTGCAATTATTTTGAAATTTCAACCTAGGATGAAGAGAAGTGGTTCCAAAAGGAGGGCTAGGATAGGATATTGTTTTCTCCCATTATTACGGCGTTTTAACCCCGCTGAACCAGTGGTGGACAAATCTGTAATCCTCTAGAGGATTAAAATGTCTCGTGCCTTTCCCCCCGCAGAATTGTGTAGAGGTCCGCCAAAGGATTTTGAAATAAAGTTCGTGTTATATAATGGGAGAAACAAATTCTCCTTCAGTTGCCCATGTGGGTTACGATATTTCTCTCTCGAGAGTTAAATTTAAATTTTAACCACTCGCCTGACGGCTTGTGGTTAACAATTTTAATTTAACTCTCTTGAGTGGAGAAATATCGTAACCCACGGGCAACTGAAGGAGAATCTATATATATCTTCATTGTCAAATCTAGGTTTATTCATTTCTTATTCTCACAATGCGCTATGGCCTAGAGCGCTATGGCCTAGAGCGCTATGGTCTAGAGCGCTATGGCCTAGAGCGCTATGGTCTAGAGTTCACCACGGTATATGGCTAATATATCTATGTTAGTAGGTTTAAACTATATTTTGTACCATTGCCTCAAACTATACACATATACAGTTTTCTATGCGCTACACATGGACCTGAAATGTATAATGCATTAATATATAGAGTATATTGTATATTTTTTAATGTTATTTATATCATAACTCAACTTTAACAACTTGTCCGAAGTAATATGAACGATTTTGTCACAACCAGAAAGAAAATTATAAATACTTAATATCAAACATGTCGATGTTCATATTGCTTCGAACACTATATTTAATCATGAATCAGGGTAACATTTGCATCCCACTGATTTGCGTGCAGACCATACACAGATGCATGCCACAGCCAATAGATAATCTATTAAACAACCTTTACAGTTGTATGTATTAGATGGTCACAATACAAAATGGTTATGTTATAAACATCATATATGTCATAATTAATGTAATGCTTCACGTATGAAAATATTAACAAGAAGATTATGAAGTCCTATATTGGAATAGACGTCTCCGTAGTATAACTGTAGTATCATTTAAGTCATTATGGAGTTATATCTTTCACGAGTGTGGGAAATTCTCTTTTACTCAAGTGGTAGAAAGAGAGTAAAACATGTTGTATTTCAGACACGAGTGAAATATATAAGGTGGAAAGTTAATTTCTTTGTCTGAGCTCCAAGTTTTAAATGTGCGTATTCATAATGCCAACGTTTCATTGGACAAGCAGTGCCATATAACACAGCATTACGTGCATCTGTATCATATGGAAAAACTACATTTACTGAAGAAGCGCGTTTCTGTCTTACGTAAAATTTTAGACATTGAAGGGCAGAAAAAAAACACAATATAAAAAATATACAGCCAAAAGATTATTCTAGCTATAAAGCATTTCCTGTGTGACATATTGTAGACTAAGTAATACGTAAGTTTGTACAAAATTAAGTTCTATTTGTACTACACAAAATCAACATAAATTGAATATTAACTTAAATGAGAACTTGCCATCAAAGTTAGAAAATGATAACTTTTGATTCCCTACATATAATTTGAGGGTTAGGGTTATGGTATTCAACGCCATTTTCAACAATATTTCAGCTATATCGTGGTGATCAGTTTTATTGGTGAAGGAAACTGCAGTACCCAGAGAAAACCATCGACCTGCCGCAAGTCTATGAAAATATGAAAACCAAAATAACAGCAAACTAGTTGCTTAAATATATAATAGAAAATTTACAGTTTAGTATAAAATGTAAGATGTTATTATTTAATATATGAGTGTTATAAACGAAATACTATAATTAGGGTTAATACCAGACGCCACACTACCATTACAATACAAGACGCCACACTACCATTACACACAAGTATAGAAGCCATTTGACGATTCCCATTATTATTATTATTTTCTCAAGCATACACGTAATAAATACTGTGAGTTTCAACATCTACAGCAATTAAATATGTTCTATCATTTGTGATGAAAATCATTAGCCAATCATTAATTACTCAAGACGGATGCCATAGTTACAAACAGCATGATCTTAGTAGAAAATATGTTACTTAAATTACCCCCCCCCCCCCCCCCCCCCCCAATGAAAGAAAAACATGCGACTGGTAACATGTTAAAATCAATATCTTAAGTGTTAATGCTTTGCTAGCATACCTCTTTCATAATTAATCTGGTGTATGATTTACCACATAACGATCACATACATTGATTTGTTCCTCGTAATGTGTTAAAACTATTAATCATTAAAGAAACTAATGAATTCACGGAACTCTGCTGTAACACGTGCAAATAATGTTTATTGCTTAACAATACTGCATAATATATTTCTTCTGTAATTTTAAGGTTAATAGATGACATTGTTTCATTTCAAAATGGAAAATGGAAAGTGGCGTTAAACACCACCCACTAACTAACTAATTAATCATTTCAAATGTCATGTTCAATGTTTCATTTAAAAATGCAAAGTTTAAAGTTTCAATTCAAAATGTAAAATTTAATGTTTAATTTCAAATTGTAAAGTTCAATGTTTCATTTCAAAATGTAGAGTTCAGTTTTTCATTTCAAATGTTATTTTAAATGTTTCATTTCAAAATGTGAAATTCAAAGTTTAATTTCAAAATGTAAAGTTCGACAAACATATAGCAAAGTTCAGAGATTTCAAAATACATATAATACCAATTATACACGTGAGTGATGCAACAGCAAAACACGGACCGAAACATGACTACTCACTTGCAAAGTGCAACACCGTCCCTTAAATGGTTGCAAATTGACTTCCAATCATTGCCGGGCTATAAAGGAAAGGGTTTTCAATAATCAAAAACAGATGGAGTTACCTGTCCCTGATTTATATTTTCACAGACAGGAAACTCGACAGGAATCATACATGGGTAAAGGCATTGTAGTGAGAGAGGATTCCGAAATGTTTATGAACATTAATTGATTGATTGATTGATTGATTGATTGATTGATTGATTGATTGATTGATTTTTAACGCCAACTTTAGCAGTATTTCAGCTATATCGTGGCGGTTTATGGCCAAAAAAAGTATCAAATGTTACTTCATTAAGATACGATATAATGTTGTGCTTTTGAAATACCATGCATAGGTATATGGTAGAAAAAAGGAGTGTGCATCATTTGCACAACAATCCTCAGATTTTAGTATTTTAAATATTTTTGCTTAATGTAAATTTTTGAAGTTTGAAAGAATTTCCGGAATACTCTTTACTGATTTCGTCATATAATAATAAATCAAAAAACTGAAAATTAAGGTTAGATGAGTATATGGTTACCATGGTAACTACTATAAACATACCTTGATCAGCAGCCTTGCTTAAAAATCAACAATTGCATGTGAGCAGAAATTTAGACATTAAATCGACGTTCATATGGATATAAATAACAAATACGTTAATATACCGGAAAATATATTTATCTAAAGATAATTCACAAGTAATCATAAATAATTTGACGAATAAGTTAATGTAAGAATTGTAGTGATCATTGGTAATGATTCACATGTTTCTAATTAAGAAATAAATCATGGAAGCCAGAATGTGTTTTGAGTTTTAACATGGATTGGCGGATATTAGTATTTTATCCCGAGCCAGAAGCGAGTGATAAAATTTACTAATATCCGCCAACCCATGTTAAAACTCAAAACAAAATTGTGATTCTGGCTTCCATGATTTATTTCGATTCTGATATGTCTACGAGTACAAATACGGTAGTATACTTTGATTGGAAGACGGTAATTTATATTTACGTTTGCGGAAAATGTCGCACACAATTTATGCTGCCAATGAAAAAGTCAGTCACATTCACCGGCGCATGTGCGAATGAGATTATACCATCGATAAATCGCTCGTTTGTCTACAAAGCGAAAGAAGGACGTCATATGTTAGAATAACAAACATATATTAATTGCTTGTTGCTTAACGACAAGGACGATAAATCGTTTATTAAAAGTCGCACTGTAGTCGGACTAATAATGAATGTGATTGCAACAAGGTGGCGCTGTAATGGATGTGATTATCACAAGAAGTCACTGCGATCGGCTTAATGATGAATACTTAGAGTCAAGTGAACAATATTTCAGCTATTTTCATGAAGACAACAAATTTACAAACAACAACTCTTGTAGTTCAGGCGATGGGCCTATGGATTGAAATATGGTCGGGAAATTTAGCCTTGCAACCGGCCGTCGACGACAACCCCCCAAAAAACTCTATTTCTTATTAGGAGCTGCTCCAAATTGTCTCTTTCGTTCTTAAGTAGCGTAACACCCTCCATACACGGGGCACTGTATACGTCCGTGATAAAGACAAGTTGTTCATTTGATTCTTCCGTCGAAGCTATCGGCGAGGCTGTACCCCGAATGGTAGAAACTAAATCATATCTATATTCTCCTAAACCCAACACCCCCTCCCCTCCCCCGGGAAGTGATAAATAGGAGCTGCTGTCAGTTATTTTTCACTTGCAGTGATGATAGTATTTTCCCGACACAAAGTGAGCATTTATGTCCCGTCCCAAAGGAGTGAATACCGGTCTTATATTTAATTAGTCCAGTACAAACAGCACACCACCTTGTAAAGATTTGTTCCACACAGAAGAGACCCTCCTATACACGGGAAAGGTTGCTGCCCACTGTCATAAGTGATATGGAATGCATCGTTCACTCACTGCACGACTATTGATTATATGGTGATATGCACAAAATCTCAAATAGTGGCATAAGAATAAAGAGGTGAAATTCTTTATAAAGTGCAGTCAAACCGTTCGTAGCCATCGGCTGTCGGCAACCCTCGTTAAATAAATAAAGAATTAAATGCAAGTGCATTACATCTGTACAATAATATACTTACAATGGGATCGTGTTCACTGCCTAGAAGGCCATTGACCCAGTTGACGATGTGAGTAGGAGTTCCTGCTGCTTCCTCCCGATCGTAATTCTAAAATAAATGTAAGTCGTAATTCTAAAATAAATGTAAGTCGTAATTCTAAAATAAATGTAAGTCGTACTTCTAAAATAAATGGAAGTCGTACTTCTAAAATAAATGGAAGTCGTAATTCTAAAATACATGTAAGGTTATATGTGTTGCCATTTGAATCATTGAATATGTTCATATAGATTTGTGTGTTGCATAACAATAACTATATTTTTTGTTGAACTAATGCATAATGCATTGTATATGATGATCGACTGTACATCGCGTGATTAAGAAGAAAAAAATACTATATCTTCGTTCACATAATCCGGACCACCTCATAAAATACCAATGGCATCATATACAAGAACAAATTAGTAAACACAATGGCGCTATTTGTGAAATCGCACGAGTGTTTCCAGAAGATTGATATAAAAGTTATATAGCTTTTAACTAATAATACAGATTATCAACAATACTGAAAATGTAACATACTTGTCAAGTAATTTTATTTGAAAAATATTAAGGGACCAATCATTTTACATACCGAGGGTAGATGTTTTGTTCTATCAGAATTTTACTTTGTCTCTAAATATATGCATGTTTTTGTTCCTTTAAAATGTACCAAAGTGCAAATAGGGGAAAAGTAGTAATCTTCTCGCATTAAACAAATTCATTTTAGCTGCACAGAAGACAACATATTTTTTTTAAATCCCTCTTCTAAAAAGCGAAATGATTGGTGCGTTAGATAAACAAATATATATAAATTCTGATATGAAATATTATACTAGATGAAGTATTGCTTACGCGTCTTGTAGTGATACGGTTAATACAGTCAAACCTGCCCAAGCGGTCACCTCTATTAAGCAATCACCTGTTTTAAAAGATCACCATTTTCTTGTCTTGTAATAGAAAGTTTCATATGGATTGAATCTCATTTAAGAGGTAACCTGTCTTAAATGACCACTTTTACTTTGTACCAAAGGTGATCTCTTAATACAGGTTTGACTGTATGCCATTAGACTCTATCTGATACAGATTAATGTATTCATCACACTTCACATAAAATATGTATTTCCTTAAAATAATCAATTATTTTAAAACACTCCTAAAACCATTATATCATACCACACTTCATAGTTTGGCTATTAAAAATGTTAACATTGAAGCCACAACACAAAAATAATATACCAGTGGCGGATGAAAGACTAGGGATCGCTGTAAAGATGCAGAAATACAAATAACATGTAACATAACAAGCGAGGGTGTAGGATGACGTTCCATTAGACGAATTTATAATAGGCCTCCCACGTTGCATCTCAATATATTACACACAAAAAACATGACTTTTAACAAATTATGAGAGAAATTTGTCCCAAACAATAAACATTTTTATACTGGGTATTCCTTTCATGTTAAAAAATACACTTAATTCGGATTACCATATGCATGAGGATGTAAAGAAAGAAAAATCGTTATTTCATTTTTAACACGGTTTCACTCCGCCACTAGTATAACACTGTACATATAGGAAACAATATTTATATAAATCCAACATTTCATGTGTGTATAGATCAACTACAATATACTACAGCAAACATCAGCAGACAATATGAATAAAAGTGATCGCATGTGAAGTTAGATTTCATTGTTTTGGAAATGTTAATTTTGTCAATTACTCTGATCGCTTGGAATTAGATTAATAATTTTGGTTGAATGAAGCGTAGTCAGCTGAAAGTGCATGTCAATATGTGCAGTTATGACCATTGTATATGATTGAAAAATAAAGGCATCAAATATTGTCAAAAACCGGATAATAATACAAGAAAATGTAAAAATTTCAATGCATCAATGACTGCGTGTGGATTCAATCAAAATGTATGTTTTGTAACATAATGTGCGACAGAGACCAATACGTTCTATCAGTGATGTAACATTATAAAGACGAAACATTAGCGACTACACACGTGACGTATACCGGGCGACAATGAAATATTCGCAGTATCTATACTGTATAATAAGACTCTAAGATGTAACAGAGTAGAACTAACATATTACCAGTCGATATATCTGACGAAACAGACTACAACGAACATGAACTCATATATAATCAACGCTTGGTGTATGTGTTGATGAAATCGCATGAAACGCAAAACGGTTCAAACATCGATATCAGATTTCCATTGTTTGTTTTTTCTCATATTTTTAACCTTTTTTTTTCTCGTTCATAATCAATGGAAATTTTAGTACCGGTAACCAACTGTTGTCTATAATTTTAGTTGTTTCTCTTTTTTTCATTTTTAACTTCACTTTTGATACTTCTAGAGAAAAAAAAACATATAACAAAAATGCAATACATACAATATGTATTTCTTTACATTTCATGCATGGTTTTTGCCTATACTGACGTTGACATTGTTTTACACTATTTGCTTTTAATAAAAGCATGGGATAATGAAGAGAATAATTTTAACATTGTGTAGATTTAACATATCTAAACAGGGATACAAAAGGTATTTTAACAAACATATACACACAACTGTTCAATCGTACATAGGAAAGATTTGCACAAATATCACTCATAAAAGCTTAATTGTTTTATAATTTGCTTTAAAATTATGCTAAGGGGTATTAAGACATGCATATCAAGGAGGCGTTTGAACACACATACATAGTATTAATTGATAATAAAACAAGAAATGATGGCTTTCTCGATTTGAGGAGATGACATAATAATGTTATTCTGAAGTTGCATTGCCTCACTCTCATAATTTAAGAACGTTTCTTTGGTTTTTATTAGTTATGAGCCCATTAAAATGTCTGATCATAATTATATATGTGCTTTGTTGGTAATTTGATTTTTTCAACATTTTCCGTCTTTGAAATGACTGGACCTTAAATATAGAAATGACAAAACCAGTGATAGAGCATCGGTTCGATCATAGTATAATTTTGAAATATATGCAGCACCTAAAATATATTTTTGATAGAATAAAATGACAACCGGAAGTGACCAAAGCAGCACCCTTCACATATGGTCAGGTGTATATGTTAACTTTGGTGAGTATAATCTAAATGTGAACTCATCTGCAGTCCATCTAGTTTTTTTTTTGTCGGTTTTCGATCTTTTGGAACCCAAGTGAAGTCGTCACATTAACGTGAAAACATGAACGGGTAGATGTATATGTATATATATTATTTGAAAAATGTCTAGATTGAATTAACCAAAGATTATTTGAACCAGAAAATGTTTTGAAATATTTACAAATTCAGTTCTCGAATCAAAGTGAATTTAGAGTCTTAAGAGCTGTGTTAGAAAATCATACACGCGAAATGGGTTTGTGCTAAAATCAAAATACAACAGAATCAATCAATAGCTTTTTTTTTTAGAGATATGAGTTTTGTTTGACATAGCTCAAAATCTGTTTGTTCTATTTTTAGTACATTATTAAAACATGAAGTTACGTTAAAGATATGCTACTTTCAAGAACGAACAAAACAAATAAATGTTAGCTGATCTTCTTGTAGTGGGGGTAAAACAAACAATGACGAAAAAATTGTATAACGATAATAAAAGTTATAGTTGAAATGAATGGTTAGAAACATGCATGGTTGGTATACATGTTCAAAACACTACAATGGTTTACAATGCCATGCATTTCTTGAGTATTCTCCAGATGCAATTTCAGAAGACCATGCGTAATGATATCTTGGGTATTTTCCAGATAAAAATTTACATACTATGCATATCTCAAGATTTTGTTGGGGTATACATTGACAATGGCATGCATATCTTGGATATATTCCATATACAGTGATTCAGCTAGACATCGGTATCAGGACATTTGCCCACCTATTTCTCAAATTGTCCTGAAGAACGTTATAAAAATTAGCTTAATCATTAAAGAGTGTCTCGAGGAAATTTTGATAAAACTGGCAATTATCCTGAAGATTTCAAAGTCTAGCTGAAACACGGCGTATACATGTAAAATAGTCACGGAACTATATTCCGCGCATTCATATTGGAAACATGCACTGCACTACATACCAATGTCAGTAATTCTATTGGCTGGGACTACTACGAACTACTATATATACAATGTCAACGTCACCATGAACTTTGTCCCGTATATTTTACTAGCTACAATGCTATTTATCTATATAGAGAATATATGAGATTGAGAGACAACTAGTTCTAAGTCTTACTAATTCCAATTTACGTTGCACTTCGTAGCCTAATCCTGACTTAGAAGCTCGGAATGACATCCTCCGCCCTCAATGTTGACGTTTTTTTCTTTTGTTTGTACTGCGAATAAATGATATTAAAATGATATTAGTTTGATGATGGGTAAAATGGAACACCACTCTCTCGTGTTATTGGTCAATAGAAGCATGACTGACTCTTTTGATCACAGCGCTGGGTCACGCCAATCTCTAAACGATTTATTCCACACCCTCATTTTAATGAAAACAAATGATAATATGTAGCCGTTGAATAAGCCTCATAATCATCGGCAGATATGAAAAAAAAAGCGTTTCAGTGATTAAAAAAAATAATGCGGAATAAAACGTTCAGTTGATCATGGGTCATGCTTCTTACTTGTTCCATCTTCTTTTCCACTTCATAGCCCAGACCGGACTTACTAGCACGACCGCTTCCAGACATCTTGAATCCAGAAAATGATGTTTACAATCTGTGCATAACAAAAGCAAATATAATTATCAAATATGCTTACATCTTCCATTTTCTTTTCTACGGCGTACCCGATACCGCTTTTTTTCGCCCTGTTACTCATGGTTGCTGTATGTGCTGCTTGTGGAAAAGTAAACAAAAATAAAAATAAAAATCGATGATATAGATGCAGCCATAGCAGGTTTTTTTTTATTGCTATGTACTTATCTTAGAAGAGCTGAAGCAAAGAACATTCTTCCATGGACAACACTAAACAGAGACCTATCTTCCCAAGGACAAGATCTATTCCAGGCATTGTAGTCAGTACCGTCTTAACGAATGGGCAATTGCCCTGGTCCCCACGAGCACAGGGGTCACATGCTAATCTATGTATGTTGTGTACGGCATGTCTTTAAATGTTTAAACACTTATTTGGTTGGAAGTACCAATACAATAAATATATGCTTAATTTTATCGACATTTACAGTTTTATTCATGTTAGTGTTTGTGTAGGTAGGGGTCCCCAGTGCACTGCTTTGCCCGGGGGTCTATAATACTGCTAAGACGGACGGTCCTGATTGTTGTCAAAAATTTGAACATTTCTTGTACATACTAAATTCATCGACTCAAAATTTTAGGGCGTGGCCACTAAAATGCCACCTGGAAATCGTAACAATGTTAAATTTTGTCCCTGCATGTTGCGTTGGATTTGTATTTATATATGCTTATTAGATGGTTATCCAGATGCATATGACGTACTTCAAAGTTCGTGTTAAATTTATTTATACAACGATTTTTAATTACAGACACTATGTACTAACTATCTACCCACTATTTAGTTTTAATTGACAGATTATAACTGGATTCCTTACGTCATTGGCAAAACATCAAATCAGTAAATATAATCTACAGTATACTGCAGTAAATTAGAAAAAAAAGTAAAGCATGACTAAGACTTTCAGCACCCGTTTACACCTTATTAATAGTTTTTTCTTGAAATATTACATACTACAAATATTGCCAATTAGAATAAAAAAATATTTCAAGAGAAAATGGTTTCACACTTTTGGTAAAAAAAAAAAAAAGAAAAAAAAAAGAGAAAAATATTTAATTGATTTTTTGCATTCGAATATGGTCTATATTTTTATCCGATAGCATGTGCTGATATTAAACGGTAAAACAATATCAAATGGACGTTGAATGATGAATTATTGGTTGAAAATAAATGAAATTCCATGAGTTAAAGAATCCTGCTTTGACGACTAGATGTTATTACATTCATTTGTTTGGAAGGCACGAGCCTATCTCAGCCGGCTTGTATGGTATATTGGATTGTCATCACAATTTTGCGGTAACATCTCGAGTTCGACAACTGAAGGTCAAAGCCGTGGGGTAAAATGGCCGTTTATTATATTTTCTAATACTATGACACGCATAGGAATCTCCAAGGGAGCCACAAGCAACAGAGATAGAACATGACTTCTTCGGTGTAAAGCAAAACCCCTCCAAAAGTGAGGTTAGTTAGTTGTGCAGGACTAATGAAAACACAACTATCTCTTAGGACGAGACAAAACAAAATCAGCTTGAGCCTCATACTATACGATGGGGTCAGTGTTACTCATTTTTTTAGTTTCTGTGTTGTGTTTTTTGTTTTGTTTTTGTTTCTTCATTCTGGGCCTGTGCCCTATGTTGCCTGTGTCTCTAGATTGTCCATTCTTGGTAACCCTTTCGGTCTTCTCTAACGTTTATTTAAATTTTAATAAAAATTGTCGATACATGGGAATACACCAATACACATCAACAGACTGTTTTGACAGATAAGCAGTGTTGATGTTCTACGTAGCGATTAGATGTTACATCTTGAAAGTTTCAAATGTAATGTTGGCATCATGCCAAAGTGAAATAGCAGGAAAAACGTAATTGTTAAGGAATGAATCATATCTTACTTGAAGGTATCAGTGAAGATTACAAGCTAAATAATTAGTTCTATATTTTTACAGATATACATTATTTCAACATGTATTTCTTTGAAATTAAGCAGAGTAATACTTAAATGCACATTATTCTCAGTTTCTCTGGATTGTTCATTTTTGATTGCCCCTTCGGTGTTCTCTAACGTTTATAGTCAACTTCCGCTGTGAAACAGTAGTTCTAATAGTCTTTGATCACAATAACAAAAAAGTCCATATGGGCTACGGTTTCACAGTTATGTTGACTTGTGATATGATAACATGTAATTTAATTTACAGGAGGATTGTTGCTTTACACAATCATAGAAATTCTTTCAAAGTATTTGAAGGGAAATTGATTTCCGTAACAGCCTAAAATGTTGTCTATAGTTCAGTATTAAATGTTTTAATTCCTTTGTTTTCTACATTTATATTTGCATATGGCTGTCCATGTCTTTAATAGCATTCATATATCGCATATCAGACATGCTGTCACCCCCCCCCCCCCCCCCCCCCTCATGGCAAACTACTAGGGAAAATGGTAGGGGTTCCATCAACAATCTTCATACAATCGAACGCCTTGACGAATGAAACGTTCTGATCCCTTTCCAAACAGTTTTATATACAAATGTGTGCCTCTGGAACGGATTTGTGATGGTATCATAGTTATTATCCAAACCCTCTTGATTTAATACCCTGCTGTTAATATTTGATTGTACTGCAAAGTTATTATCATCTTCTCGTCATTGATTGGTTAATCCTATCGTAGGTAATCTACCAATAAATTAAAAGGTTATATAACCCGTGCAACACCCATGAGATATAGTCCTTTCATAAACTAAAATCATACACCACTTTCCTACTTTGAAGAATACTTTTTCCGACAATCGACAGAACTTTTCCGGGTTGTTATACATTCATGTTCATTTTTGGTTTTAATATGATTGATTAATTGTTGATAAAGGTCAAGTGGCGATATGACAAGACAAGTTTACTAACAATAATTTTTTGGGTATAAAGGTATGAGTGGAAATTGAAATTGTCACCGGAAAACGATGATATAAATAGACAGGACCGGAACATGTTTCCCTGATATAGGTCACCAACGATTATTTCCAAAAAGTGTTGTTCATTAGGAGGTACTGAAAGTTTTCTTTCATTTGCCAAAAGCACGACTTTCTCTATACATGAGACATTACTCGTTCACGTCCCATCTTAACTTCCGGATGCGTTTTACTTTCGTCCCGTACAAGCGAATGTCTCTTTCGGAAGGTTATACACCGTATCGGAGGAACTATGTCATGTTTCTAGCAATGCGATGGAGTCGCTTCAAGAAAGAAGGGATTAAAGATATACTTTTAATTGAAATGTCTCTTCAATGCATTGCTATGTTGATGTAGTTTATCGGCCACTCTCTGATATTTTAGTTATATCCCATAACTACAAAGCTTATTGGGGAGAGAAATCCCGGATATATGTAATTAACTCACTGGTGTAAAACTCCGCCTTGTTTGTAAACATTTAACAAGAGCGAAAACTCATTTCATACATATATCTGGATTGAGCACGATCACGAAATGCGTAATTAAATATGTTCGGCCATGTCCTCCAATTGTCTGACAAATCTACCACCACTTTTTGTTCCTTAGGGAACGACCATTTAACTTGAAGGGGGGGGGGGGGGGGGGTTATGGTTTTTTTCTAAAAAAAATATTCTGATTCCCAATGTTGCTGGAAAAAATATTCTGATTTTGGTGGAGGGAAAAAAAAATCTGATTCAGAGTTTTTGTCATATAACCTAATGTTAAATTCTGGAAAAAAAATTGCGCTTTGCGCGACAAAAAAAATAAATATTCTAACTCTCGTGTTGTCCGGAAAAAAAAAATTCTGAACGAAGCAAAAAACCATAACCCCCCCCCTTTCAAGTTAATTGGTCGGTCCCTAAAAAGAGTTTGAAGTTACCAAAGGGGTAATCAGAATCCGTAAATAAAGCGAAACCAAATTGTTTAAAAAGAAAAGCTGCATTAAAAATTACCACAAATATAATAAAGCATATTAAAATAAAAAATATTAATAAAATGACCACGTATTCTTGTGTTTTTATCTTAATCATTCTGCGTTATTTTCTCTCTTTGAGATATCGCGTTATTCTTGATAATCGACCTTGACCATTGTGCTCATGCATTATAGGATTACAGGTGCGTTATCATCTGATCTATTTTTATCATCATCAGTGCCTTATATTTACATACGCCAGTGTGTGTGTGAGTCATGGAATTTACTGCATTAGAAACTGTTTTGACAAATGTATTTCTGCGATGCGGAAACATCTACACTTTATTGAAGTTGTAAGCCAAGGTTACTTATCAGGGGCTAGAATTAGACTGTCAATTTCAATTAGTATCCATAAATTATTGTTTGTGTAATTGTAAAAACGAAACATTTGTTTTATATAGAATAGAATAGAATAAGTTTATTAACCAAATCAGGGCCCCAGGAGGGCATATACAAATAACAATTATGATTGATACACAACAACAATACAAATAACAATTATGATTGATACACAACAACAATATATCAACTTAAATATTCGCGGTGAAATATCAATAATTGTGGTGCAGGCACACTCGGGCAGGAAAAGAGATATATGCACATAAACGTACATACACACTCACATATATATGAGGGGGTGGGGTGATGAGAGAGAACATATACATATATATCAGGTGATTCATCACCAATCTGCAAGAGACACCTTGAGTCGATGCTAAAAGGAATAAAGTCCTACTTGTGTCTAGTGCAGACCGGCCATGTTGATGTGGAAGGAATATTGTTTGGAACATGGAAAGGGATCAGAGCTTTTGGATAACCAGCAGTGAGCATCAAGGGACGATGCCAAAAAGAATATTTTCTTTCTCATGCTCAATGCAGGTCATCCAGTTTGCAGATCTCCAATTCCATTTAATCAAATAGTTGTTGATAAAAGATATTGACAAAGATATCTGAGTATAGTTGGGTCTTCATTATTTAAGATCCATATGAGTTTACATTTGTCATCTAAATTTTGAAAATTTTGACACTCAGATGTCAAATATGTAGTAAAAATTTCCCTATGGTTTGCATGGCAAGTACAATGAAGTAAATAATGGATCTCATCTTCTACCTGACCCGAAGTGCACCTGCAACAGATGCGGTTTTCCCGGAGAGTACCCTGGTATCTTCCTATTTCTATTTGTAATTTGTGAGCTGATATTCTTAATTTGGACAACCTTCTTCTCTGCTCAAAATTTTTAATGATTGACAAATAATTTTCATATCCAAAATTGGTTTTTATTTTTATATATATCTTTGTAAGCATATCAGATTAGAATTGGGAACACTAAATTTTGAGGTACTTTTCACTTAATTATCAAACATTACTTTATTTTTGAATTTATAAGCATATCAGCTTACTAACAGAATGGGGGACATTTAAAACTTAAACAATTGTCATTTAGTTACAAAAACAGCTTATTCTTGAATGTTATTTAAAGTATAAATTTCACATACATATACATACATGTAAACATTTAACAAGAGCGAAAACTCATTTCATACATATATCTGGATTGAGCACGATCACGACATCTAATTTTGAATATAGGAGATCTATGTGTAAATTACGTATTTCAACCCATAAATAATTTTGAATATAGAAGATCTATGTGTAAATTACGTATTTCAGCCCATAAATAATTTTGAATATAGGAGATCTATGTGTAAATTACGTATTTCAGCCCATAAATTAAATATAGAAGTTGGGTGTTATAATAAGACTCCTAGAAATGAACGTTTCTGCAAAAAATGTAATACCGGCGAGATAGAAGATGAAATGCATTTTTTACTTTTATGCAATCATTTTGAAACTGATAGGAAAAATATTTTAGATTTAGTGGCGGATGAAGTTAAAAATTCCATACACTCAGTTGTGAGAACAAATTAATTTTTTTAATGAATATTGAAAATATCTCAATACTTAATACAGTGGGCAAATTTATCAAAGATAATTTGTTTTAATGACAGCAATCTAGCAGCAAATACTACATGTTTATTGTTTATTACTTTTAATATGTTGTGATAAATATGTCATTGTGTAGCTGTACTCTATATAATTATGATTCTTTCTTTGTATGTTTGTACTTTTAATGCCCTTATGGGGCCCATGATTTGGAAATAAAATATCTTGTATCTTGTATCTTGTATACATGTACATTTCTAGTTTATGTCAAAATGGAAAAATAAAAAAAAATGGAATAACTTGTATTTTGACATACTACTTTCTAAAGTACTAAATATATTTTTAAAAAAATAAGAAATTGTTCAAGCATATTTTTCTCTTTTGTATATCGATTTCATACTACCGGTATATGTTTCAGCAGGAACTTTCAAAAATAAAATTGATTTGATTTAAATATTTGTGACAGTTTGCAAGTCGTATTTTCAGTTAACTTGAAATTCTATTTTCACAAGATTATTTTCTAAATATTCTAGAAATAAGTTGAGGGGTTTAACACTCAATAAAAAGCCTCGTTTGCAAAAAAAAATCACGTTAGCGTATTAACTTTGGGATTTCTCGATTTATTTGTGTTTTTGTCCTTCTTCGATTGGCGGATTCTGATTACCCCTTTGGTATCTTCAAACTCTTCTTATCTGATATAGTGATTGATGTCACAACGATATTTTTACCCTAACTAATCCTTAAGCTTAATATTTTATTGAAACAAAAAAGATTGTATTGAAGATTGCGATATTGAGTGGTTAAGTGTGTATCAAAAGAGCACCGACTCTAGAGATGTATATCAATGTATACATTATCTTGTACGGAATCCCCGCCTGTCTTTACCGTCAATCATACACGTAACACATATGCTTTCTGTTCACTATAATTACTAATAGCATAAATATGCAGCAATATATATATAGCTGATTATAGCAGATAAATATCCGACTTAAAAATAGATCGCAGCATCAGCACCATCATCATAAGAAATTAATCTTCCTACAGGTAATTTTGCTCAATAAGCAAAAAAAAATGTGCAAGGAAAGTGTTTAATTACAATGGAATTTTAATACATAATATTTTTGTTTGATGGTGTTTAACGCCACTTTCAACAATATTTCAATTATATCGTGGAGATCAGTTTTATTGGTGGAGGAAACCGGAGGACCCGGAGAAAACCACTTAATAATATATTTGTTCGCTAAACGTTTAAAATACCATTAATTTACAGTAAAATCTTGATATTGTTTAATTTTTATTATTATGAAATTCAAGATCTTTCTTTCTTGAATAATTAATTATGCCAATATTTAGCTTTTATCTCAGTCAAAAAATACCGTTGATGTAGTCAACACATCTGGAAGAATGTTAGAACAAAGGTTAAAACAGGTGCCAAAAACCCTCTCTCATCAGTAGTTACAAATATGGAAACATTCTTGGGCAAGTGTCGTAAATTAAAGACTTGTTGACTTAAAGACACACATACATAACATGTTTGACATAGTTCTTGTGGCATTGTGTTGTATAGTGATATTAAAACAATCTGTATGTCAATTAATTACGTCAATAAACTTAGCGAAAGTGAATATAAACCATTAGTTAAATGAAGATGAAAAAATGGGGGGAGGGGGGATACCAAAAAAGAGAACTCTAACCTCTAACACTAATATACATTTCCAGAGATTCTGTTTTGGGACCAGTAGAGCTTAACGTTAAGCTTGGGCACTACCCCCTACATAAATTTAGGCCGAGTGATCCAGACACTCGATCGTGTTCATGTCCATCATAGCTGGAAAAAGAATCTATTTTACATGCTGGTTTCTGTATTAAATATATCACCATCGTCTTGTCTCTACCAGTATCTATCCGTAGGGCTTTACGGTAGACATGGATGCATGCTTAGTTTAATTTCTACATGTATTTTCACATGAAGTAAAAGTACATATATTTCAAAACATACCTATATCTGAAACATTGTATTAGTGGTTAAACTGATTTAAAATAATAATTATGTTTTCATAGGCAGGCAGGTACATAGTTGCTGAATATATCCAGAAATGGAAAAAAAAATGACTATGCATTAACGGGGTTTGCGAAATTGGACAATTATAGACGTTCGTTTCTCATTTAATAAAGAATATATTCCATGTGTTACATTTGAATGTTAATATTATATGAATAAATATGAAAAGAAATCAAAAGAAATGTAGAATGTTCTAAAAGATCGACCGGAGAGAGTTACTTCCTCGTTGTGCATCCACTTCCTGAAAGTTCAGAAATTCCATTCCGCTTTTTATTTTATGTAATTACTCCGCAATTTCCGGATATATCACAAATTCAAGAGAGAAATATTACCTTTGTTTATTCTAAATCCGATGCATATGTTCTATAAAATGAAAATTGTTACTTACTCTAAAGATTCAAAGGCCTTCCGTCCTACTCCGTTCAACAGGCGAACTAACGTAAAATTATTATCAAATTCCTCGTTTTCACCAACCACCCTTCGCCTCGTCCTAGCCTTTTATAGACAGACAACACGCGCCCATCATCTGATAAATGCTTCGGTTCGCTAAGTGAAGGGTAACTTGAGACATTCGATAGCATAGCTTGAGTCAACAGTGTAGAGGAGGTAGAGATGTACGGCAAACCAAATAATTAACTTTCTCTTTATATCTTCTATATTTATTTCTGACACACGCTTTGTTTTATACATAAAATATTTCAAATATTTCATAATTTTCTAATGCGGAATTTCATGAAGTTTTTTTTGTGGAAGTGAACTAGAATTCTTGAAAATGGAATTTCTTTAAATTGAAACATTTTTAATATAAATAACCGAAGTTTTGGAAGGATTAAAAGTGATGCGAATGAAAGCTTCATTCTGTAAATATTTATATATATTATTTATAATAAGCAAAATATGTATCAATCTTTTGTATATATTTAGGATTGATGTTGTTCTTTAGATTCCATCATGTTCAATGGGTAATGTGACCAATTATCACCACTCGTGTCATTGTCCGTCGTTTGCAGTTCGTAAGCTATTAATATTTCCAAATCTTCTCGGAAAACATTGAACCAAGTGATGTTAGATATATAGATGGTCCTTTACAATATTTTCTTTGTCTATAGGTAAACCACAATGAACACCACCAATCAACATATGACACCATGCGAAAATGTTGATTGTAAAAAACGTGTTTTTGAAGGTATCCTAATGTTTGTCACCAACTGTTGAACATGATAGTTTAACATAGGACCCTATAGAAAGGCAAGCTTCTCATAATTTAACAAACCGAGATCAAACTGAGCACAAACGCTCAATGAAAGGTTCTTTAAAAGGTTTGTGTTGATCTTGAAACACAATTTACACATACGTGTACATGGCTTTCCAACGCTATTTATCGTGGTATGTTTGTTCGTTTGTTTGAGACAAGATGTGATTGTTTGTTTTGTTGATCTTGGTTGAATTGTTGACCATCATTTCTTTTCATAAGTTTAATATAGGATCCTATTGTTAAATGTTATTCTCAGAAACTACGAAACTGGTTGAATCTAATCCTTGTAATAAATGATAAACTAACAATAAACAGTTCATTTCAACCATGTTAGCAATATTGACTTTTCAAACTGCGGATCGCTAAGCCCATTATTTTTACAGGAGAAATTTTTTTAAATTAGTTTACGTGGAGTGTTTGCTTTCAAACCATTTTTGATATTTGTTTGTGTTTCTCTTGTAACTATCGTAATGTAGTGTGTATGGTTCTTAGAGTTTCCAAAATATAAAGTGTAGAAAGAAATGGCACCAACACCCAAAATTTTGGATGTTTATTTTAAGATTGATTCCGATGTTTTTTTCTGTTGTTTTTTTTTTTTTAGATTCCTTATGAAAATTCATGTAGCTATGTAATTTTCAAGCAAAACGTATTGTTTTCGAGATAAATAAGGTCAAAGGGAGCCAACGCTTAATTTTAATTTTAAGTCAAATTTTTATGCGTTTTTTTTCTATTGGATTCCTCAGTTTTGTTGTATAGCCCTTACCATTTCCGAGACATATGAGGGCCGAAAGGGATCAACAAATTTCGCTTAAAACGGATTTTTGTCTCTAAATTCCTTATGAAACTTTTCAAACAGATTTTACATTGTTTCTAGTGATGAATTTTGCTGGACAATAACCATTGTCAATAAAAACCTGGTGCAGGAGGAAGTCCTTGCTTTCTTTGTTGCCTATTTAAAATCGGATGAGAGTACAAACTCTCGAGAGGCTCTGGTTAATGGATTGTAATATAGCACGAAATATGCTGCTTCAATTTGATTGATTTTTTTTACTTTCCACTTTACTTCTGTTTTATATGAGTAACTATCAAGCTGGATATATTTTAAAAAAAAAAATCCCATTAAAAATTTGACTCATCTACCAGCTATGAGGAAACATTATAGTCTTTCGAAATTGTTTCATTTGAAAACACTGGTAGCATTTTGTTATGTATGACTGCAATACATTATTTTAAAGAAAACCATATATTTTAAGAGATAGAAATTTAACCATATCATATTCAAAATATTCAGACCTAATCACAAACCAATAACTTAGTTTATTATTAACATGGATAATATATCATCTATTTAAATCCATTTGAGCTTATCAAAGATTTTAAAAGAATCCCCTGATCTTACATCACTTTCTAAACGTTTTTCGGAAGATATTAACAGATTGTTGAAACGTATTATGTTACTTGCGTCCAGTAGCTTCAGAACCGCAGCTCTTAGCGGTCTGTTTTTGTCGTCTACGTTAAAAAAGAGAGAGGCACTGTTCCGCAGCTGTTGTGCACAGAAGACAAGAGATGATAAATGATGTTTTAGTAAAGAGTTGACCATTGTTTCCCTAAAATTATGTCTTTAGATGGCATTGTGTACGATCTAATTCAACATTTAAAAGATAGTTAAAAGAATGGACAAATCTAATTTTGCAAAACAAAACAACAAAGAAAAACTACTCTGATTCTACCAAAAAGTTCTCTGACAATGATATCATCAAAATGTTTTTGATTGACAACATATTTGTTATGTTTGGTGGGCGTGTCTTCAAACAGACAGTCGGCATTTCTATATATATAATATACTTTATTTCCTGTGACTGTATAATGAATTCTACATTATCCTATACAATATATATTAAAAATTGCTGAGTTAGATTGCTGTCTAATTATAATATTAAGTATATATGTACCATCTACACACGCTTATACACATGTCTTATGTCTATTCCTAGATTTGCCTTACGAGACAAGGTAACACTACGATTATTGAAGCTCCTTTTTAAGGGAGTGGATGTGGTCGAGTGGTCTAGGGCGCTGGATGTAAGGCTAAACGAATGGTGCTTCAGTGTATCAATGGTGTGAGTTCAAATCCCGTCGAGGGAAGAACAAAAATTTGACAGTTCAAAAATCTAATTCTAACACTGTTTGGTTTAATTTTCAGACATATATTTAATATTTAGTATTAACCTAGTATCACAAGTAACTTTGAGATCCAGTGGGATAGATATATTGTATGGTTGTCACTTGCTTAGACGTTTGTATAATATACTTTATTTCCTGTGACTGTAAAATGAATTCTTCATTATCCTATACAATATATTAAAAATTGCTGAGTTAGATTGCTGTCAAATTATAATATTAAGTATATATGTACCATCTACACACGCCTATGCACATGTCTTATGTCTATCCCTAGATTTGCCTTACGAGACAAGGTAACACTACGATTATTGAAGCTCCTTTTTAAGGGAGTGGATGTGGTCGAGTGGTCTAGGGCGATGGACGTAAGGCTAAACGAATGGTGCTGCAGTGTATCAATGGTGCGAGTTCAAATCCCGTCGAGGGAAGAACAAAAATTTGACAGCTCAAAAATCTAATTCTAACACTATTTGGTTTAATTTTCAGACGTATATATATATATATAGGTACCAACTGGTCTCCTCTTCTTGTCGACTTGTTCATGTATTTGAATTAGACAGACTTGTTACAGGAGGCATCTCTAGAAAAACTACAAGAAACAATCCCGATCCTTTAATTTCTCTTTCTGATATATAGATTATCCTTTCAAAAAATTATTATAAGTTCAATGGTCATTTTGTTGATCGCATCTATCACATTGTTTGTAAATAAATGATACCAGCGATACAGCTAGGTCTGCTTCATGCATTGAACTACACGTAAAGCTGGACAGCTAGGGCCGGTTAAGAACGAGACTTTACGGCACAAGATGTGATTTCAATTTTTCCATTGTGAGCTTTCCATTTACATAGAGCAACATTCAAACAGCACCTGCATATGGAGTTTTATCTCTCAGCTGGTCCTATATTCCAGAGCTTGTGGTTCCTATCAGGATTTCCGTGATAGAGATGAAACTACTGAACCAGGGGTTCTTAGTGAATACGTTAAAGTTTTGGTTAACCGTTGCGGAATATCTGTGATACAAATGATCACGGATCTATTCCGGTTGTCGTAAGTAATCACATACCGGAACTTTCCTTGACTAATAACCGGATTTGCGAAAAGATCAACCCGACTGCTTAGCACTCCGGAGCACCCGAGTTCACCACCGGTTTTTAGTTGGATTCGTGTTACTCAACCTTTACTTTTCTTTGTAGTGTTTTGTAGATCATTGTTGTCTGTGATTTACCTCTTCTAATTATCCCTTTGGTATCTTCAAACTGTTCTTAAGCTCATCTGCTTTCTTTTATAGAATTAGTATTACGCATACTATAACTATTGCGCCACGAGGAATAAATATATTATAAGTATAAAGATCAAGATTCGGTGTAGTCCGAGATTCCTCTGCCGTCTAACGGCTTTTATGGATTTGCTGTAGCCGTGGGACATCAGAGAGCTATCCATACAGAAAACAGCAGATTTGCTTCTCCAATTCTAGGTGAGCACATTTCCACGTTTCGTGGCTATCGGATTTTATTTTCTATCAGAAACCCTTATATAAATCGCTTCACCGATCATTTTTCTATTCATTCATAACCATCTTACCCTCAGAAAGTGGTGTTACACTCCATTACAGGACGATTTTGCCTTAGATCCTATGATTCCGCCATTTGTCTTCCATTTTTCAAACATTTGTCACGTGACTACGAGAAAACCACGATTACCGCAATGCATCATGGGAGATGATTTGCATATAAACAAACAAACAAATATTTTTATTGCCAATCATACACGCCTGTTAAGGCAGAACAATTAACATAAAATTTAATACAGTTGATTATATTGATTGGTAATAATTTTAACAGCAATAGTGAATTACAGATAACCATAAGAAAAAGAAAAAATGATGTAGTACCTTGTCCAAAAAAGGGGGGACGTAACACATGCTCTTTCCGAAGCCCGTTGGTAACGCTCTGCCATTGAATCTTTTCTTTCCAACACATTTTTTATTAATTCCTTCTGCTCTGCTTTGATCTGTAGATGGACTGTTTGTCCTGCAGAATACGCTTAAATGTATCGTCTTCCATGTGATTTGAATGTTGTTTACGTATGCAAATAATGCTCAAATAATTTGGCGCGCTGCATTAATTAGCTCCCATCATGCAATGCGTTACTGTCATCATTCAGTTAGTATCGCGAGATCACGTTTGTAGATTCGAAAATGGAAGTTAAATGGCGGAATAATAGGATCTAAGGCAAAATCGTGCTGTAATGGAGTGTAACACCACTTTCTGAGGGTAAGATGGTTATGAATGAATAGAAAAATGATTGGTGAAGCGTGCCGACCAAGAGCTGGAGAGGCAAATCCGCTGTTTTCCGTATATATAGCGCTCTGACGTCCCACGGCTACAGCAAATCCATAAAAGCCGTTAGACGGCAGAGGAATCTCTGACTAGATTCGGTGTTCTTTGAACATTGTATTGTCTGTCCTTCAATTTACGGATTCTGATTGTATAAAGATCAAGATTCGGACCCCTTCAGTATTCTTTGGACATTGTATTGTCTGTCCTTCGATTTACGGATTCTGATTGTATAAATATCAAGATTCGGACCCCTTCAGTATTCTTTGGACATTGTATTGTCTGTCCTTCGATTTACGGATTCTGATTGTATAAAGATCAAGATTCTGACTCCTTCAGTATTCTTTGGACATTGTATTGTCTGTCCTTCGATTTACGGATTCTGATTGTATAAAGATCAAGATTCGGACCCCTTCAGTATTCTTTGGACATTGTTTTGTCTGTCCTTCGATTTACGGATTCTGATTGTATAAAGATCAAGATTCGGACCCCCTCGATGTTCTTTGGACATTGTATTGTCTGTCCTTCGATTTACGGATTCTGATTGTATAAAGATCAAGATTCGGACCCCTTCAGTATTCTTTGGACATTGTTTTGTCTGTCCTTCGATTTACGGATTCTGATTGTATGAAGATCAAGATTCGGACCCCTTCAGTATTCTTTGGACATTGTTTTGTCTGTCCTTCGATTAACGGATTCTGATTGTATAAAGATCAAGATTCGGACCCCTTCAGTATTCTTTGGACATTGTTTTGTCTGGCCTTCGATTTACGGATTCTGATTGTATAAAGATCAAGATTCGGACCCCTTCAGTATTCTTTGGACATTGTTTTGTCTGTCCTTCGATTTACGGATTCTGATTGTATAAAGATCAAGATTCGGACCCCTTCAGTATTCTTTGGACATTGTTTTGTCTGTCCTTCGATTTACGGATTCTGATTGTATAAAGATCAAGATTCGGACCCCTTCAGTATTCTTTGGACATTGTATTGTCTGTCCTTCCATTTACGGAGTCTGATTGTATAAATATCAAGATTCGGACCCCTTCAGTATTCTTTGGACATTGTTTTGTCTGTCCTTCGATTTACGGATTCTGATTGTATAAAGATCAAGATTCGGACCCCCTCGGTGTTTTTTGGCCATTGTTTTGTCTGTCCTTCGATTTACGGATTCTGATTGTATAAAGATCAAGATTCAGACCCCCTCGGTGTTCTTTGGATATTGTATTGTCTGTCCTTCGATTTACGGATTCTGATTGTATAAAGATCAAGATTCGGACCCCCTCGGTGTTCGTTGGCCATTGTATTGTCTGTCCTTCGATTTACGGATTCTGATTGTATAAAGATCAAGATTCGGACCCCCTCGGTGTTCTTTGGACATTGTATTGTCTGTCCTTCGATTTACGGATTCTGATTGCCCCTTTGGTATCTGAAACTCTTCTTATTCACAACAACGTTGTTTACTCACATGTAGAAAACACGTGTGGTGTCCATTTTACTTCTGTTTCTACCATTTTCCTGTTGGATTTTGGAAATGTTCTAATGGTGTTGTATTTTTTGTTTGCCTTGTTTGGTTTGGTTTTTTTTATAATCATGTCATTATTAGATTTCTGCGAGCTATGTCATAATAAATTCGGATAGATTAAATATAGAATAAATAAACGAGGAAGCAGATACGTGTCAATTGACTATTGTGATTACTTACAGCCAGCTCACCTTATAACAGAAGTCATTGTTGTCAATTTGTGTTACATCTTGACATTTCTAGTTGTTGTTAGTATACAAGAGTGTTTTATATAATTACTATGCCAATTTAGACAGATATAATCCTTTTGCATGGTTTTACTGTTGACTTATATTGTTTTCTACAAATGTACACTCAATTACTGACAAATTATTGAGTGCAAATATACTTCACAAGGATCTATGCTCACGACTTTAACCCATATGTGATAATTTCCCCCTGAAACAACGTAATTAAATAAGATGCATCATATTTTTGTCAAAGTACGTTTCAATTTTGTTCTTTTCCATCATTTAATTATATCCTGTTCGTTTCAAAACTGTACCGGCTCGTTGGCACAATTTATCCGTTGTATTGAAATTGTAGCCGGTTTCAACCAGTAATGACCAGGGTGGTGACTGTGTGGATATTTTGATATGACAAATTATATGAAAAGAGCGAGACATGTACAATGTCTTGAATATATCCATGTCATGCCTATATCAAGTCATGTTGTTTTGCAATCAAGATAGAACATTTTTGACAGAAATCTTTATATATATCAACAATGCTTGTAGTACAATTTTCATAGTTACCCGTATGCATTCGTACTTCTTCTGATACATGTTAAGAAAGAGATGGGTCAAAGGTCAGGATCAAATAAAAAGATCTGACCCTACTTGTCTGTTTTAGACTGAAAGATAAATTGAAATTATCATTGTTAAAAGATCATAGAACTAATTTCCTTAATAGTGGTGTGAATATAAGTGTTGGTACAATTTTAGAATATATTGAGATCAGAATTGCTGATCGCCACCATGTTTTCCACCGGAACAACATTCAAAGAGAAAGTGTTGTATAAGACTTCACGTGCATTATTTGTTGTATGTAGCAAATTTGGACTTGCACTTCATTTAAGTTTCAACTAATCAGAAACAAGAATAGCAGCCATGTGTTTTACCGGATCAAGACCAAATGTGAATCTTGGTGGAAGACTTCATTATCATAATTCCTTCAACGTTTCTTTCCTATTGACCGAGTAGCTGAACAAAGGTGAAATGTTAATAATGAAAATGGACAGACATTATACTCAACTTGATGACACATGCTCAAATGGCCATCCATCAGGTGAGCTAAAATGAGTGTGCCAGACTTCATTAATCAGTCGAAATGTAATAATAAAATACATTGTGTTTATTATATGTAATAATAATGAAAAAGATAGATATTGTCTTCTTACATTGAGCTAACTACTTGTTTAAGGGTAATTGTTTCTTTATTGTGGAGTGACTTGCTATAATAGTTTTTCGACCATGTACTCAAATGTATTCCGACATTTATTTGGCTTTTGAGCCTTTTGACATTATCACTGCTGAATATGAGCAAGTTATCACAATGAACGTTTGACCTCAGTCATGATTAATTGATTGATTGATTATTGCTTAACGTCCAGTGAATAATATTTCAGCTATATCCAGGACGAAAACATTTATCCAATGGTGGCAGCCATCTTGACTTTTCCTATCGACATGAAGATAGTCATTCATGTAAGGTTTATTATCTGTGGTGTTGGTTCATTAGTTTCTGGGGAAATTTTTCCAAAACTTTCACTCAGTCATTTGTCACACAATATCCAGCAGTGTTATTATAAAGAACGCTGGAATTTTATTCATTGATATTCTTAGAATCTGCACTAATTTCGCAATTAGTATTACCTTTGAATTGGGCACCTAATCTTTCTTTCAATGTTTTAGGTTCTAGATAACAATCCATGACATTTGAACATAACTGGTAGTCTTCTTCAGCTATTTGTAATATCCTCAGTGTTGGTATCTTCAAAGGCGATCACTATTTTACTGCTTTGAATTCACAGGATTTCTACATAATCTTTCAATATTACAACATTAGTTGCAATTCTCTTGCTAGAAAGAAAGACAAGTTTGAAGATACCAAAAGGGTAATCAGAAGCCGTAAATCGAAGGACAGACAAAGCAATGGCCAAATGAAAAAGGACAAAAGAGCAAACAATAATCTACAAAACGCTACACAGAAAACTAAATATTGAGTAACACGAACCCCAATAAATACCGAGGGTGAACTCACGTGTTCCGGAAGGGTAGGTAGTTCCTCTTCCACTAATGACACCTGTTGTGCTACTGTTGCTCAGTTTGTTTGATTTCAAATTGTAGAATTGGTATTTCGACTTAAATTCCCGGAGTTTCATAGTTTCTCAACTGCAAAGTACAATATCCGAACGTTATGTGTTGCGAATCGAATAATACAACTTAGATTTACACTATTTATATAATAATGTTGTGTTAGCAATGACTATATGTCTTCAACTCTGACCACTATATGGCATAGTCATTGCTAACACAACATTATTATTATTATTATGCTGACTGTTATATGTAGACAAAATATATTGAGAACTATTACAATAAAGGAGGTCCTGATATTGGTGACCAATAGATTGAATCAGATAGTCTTGAAAGTGTGAGAATATTTTTGTTTCATTTAAAGCTTTAGCAATATAAATATTTTTGAAGTTTGAAATTTAATTAACAACAATAACAAGTATTAAAAAACAGTAACATTATTACGGAAATGATACTTAATTTAAAGCGTTTAGACGACTATGATAGATTGACAGATTGGATCCGCCCCCTTGCACGTGGACTACCTATATATAGCTTGAAAGACAGCTGAAAACCCAACCTTCCCCGCGTGAAACTGGCATAGTAGATGTACTATTTTCGCATAGTTTATCAACCCTATATAATTCTTTGTGATATATGCCAAAATACCGTATGAACTTATATTACAGAAGTAATTTACAGAAAGCATAATAATAACGTATGTTAGGCTCTTATCCCGAAAATATATTAACATACCTTCTGAAAATTTACCATGTCCAGAAAATTTTCATTTTGAAGGAATAATAAGCTTTAACATATGTAAAGTAATTGTGGAAATTTATGAAAGGAAAGTTTAAATGGTGATGGTCATCATTTCCACCAATATCAACAAATCGAACAAATACCTCTCATAATAACTTACATAACATACACAAAAAGATCACGACATATGGCGTTTTAATTCCAGGTTCCGGCTTGGGACAGACACAAACATATGGTGTTGTTAAACCGGTTAATATGAATGCATCTGGAAATATGAATGCATTTTACATTTCGTGTTTTTTTTTTTAATTTTTTACAACCTTTTTTTTCATGAGATATCAGGAAAGAAGATAATAAGTATCAAAGTATGACATAAGTGCTCCAATCAATATTACGGTTACCAGGTAAATGGTTAAAAATGTTTCGCGTTATTTAAGCTTGGGAACGACAGATGAAGATAAATGACATATTGATATATGTTATAATTATTACTTTGTTGCCCGATCTGCACTTTCATATGTGTTAATATAGCTATAACAATTTTGTGTTGAGTAAGTGGAACACATGTGTTTATAACATTATCATATTTATAGATATGTAATGGCATTGTTTGGCATGGATTATAAGTGTTTAAGTACAATATTGTATCGTGTCAGTCTTTGTTATTGATGGAACAAACCGTTGTACCCATGGAAAAACACCGGCCTTACATAAGCATCTGTATCATATAAGGTTTTATTAATTAACTTTGATTTATTAGCCATTATATGATAAAATCTGTCAATACAATATAAAACTTTCATTGGGCCAATACAGCAAAAACCAGTCCAATACGGATATTTTCCGTATTGGCCCAATTCCAGTCAGTCCAATAACAACTAGATCGGAATCAGCTAGACATATCGACAATTGGAAGGAAAAATCCCGAGAGATATTGGACTGGTTAATTAATAAAGGTATCATTACGTGATGTTTTTCATATTGGCCTAGTTATAGGTCCTTGGTCTGCTGTATTGGCGTTCGGCTGCGCCTCAGGCCAATACAGCAGGCCTCGGACCTATAACTAGGCCAATATGAAAAACATCACGTAATAATACTATAGTATCGAGCATACCTTGTTGTAATTTTTTTTCATTTTTTTTACTCATTAAACATATGTTGGTATATATACTTCCTATGACAAATAAACAATTTTATCCCGCCATTTTTAAGTGAAACCAAGCTGGGAACGTACATGTGTTTATAGAGGGTATCTACAAGCTGGGAAAGTACATGTGTTTATAGAGGGTATTTACAAGCTGGGAAAGTACATGTGTTTATAGAGGGTATCTACAAGCCGGGAAAGTACATGTGTTTATAGAGGGTATCTACAAGCCGGGGAAGGACATGTGTTTATAGAGGGTATCTACAAGCCGGGAAAGTACGTGTGTTTATAGAGGGTATCTATAAGCTGGGAAAGTACATGTGTTTATAGAGGGTATCTACAAGCTGGGAAAGTACATGTGTTTATAGAGGGTATCTACAAGCTGGGAAAGTACATGTGTTTATAGAGGGTATCTACAAGCCGGGAAAGTACATGTGTTTATAGAGGGTATCTACAAGCCGGGGAAGGACATGTGTTTATAGAGGGTATCTATAAGCCGGGAAAGTACATGTGTTTATAGAGGGTATCTACAAGCCGGGAAAGTACATGTGTTTATAGAGGGTATCTACAAGCCGGGAAAGTACATGTGTTTATAGAGGATATCTACCAGCCGGGAAAGTACATGTGTTTATAGAGGGTATCTACAAGCCGGGAAAGTACATGTGTTTATAGAGGGTATCTACAAGCTGGGAAAGTACATGTGTTTATAGAGGGTATCTACAAGCCGGGAAAGTACATGTGTTTATAGAGGGTATCTACAAGCTGGGAAAGTACATGTGTTTATAGAGGGTATCTACAAGCTGGGAAAGTACATGTGTTTATAGAGGGTATCTACAAGCCGGGAAAGTACATGTGTTTATAGAGGGTATCTACAAGCCGGGAAAGTACATGTGTTTATAGAGGGTATCGATTTTGCCTGTTTCTACAATTTTACCATTAGTTTTTGTGTTCCGAAGGTTTGGTATTTTTCGTGTTTCATTTTATTTGAAGGATCATTGTTGAATATATGGTGTTGTTATGGGTTATCACATCACCAAAAACGATTCCTTCCACAACATGCATAAAATTGTGTATGTAATACTCTGCCCACGTGCATGTATTAATCTACACGAATGATCATGACAAGAATAAATTACATACATTAAACAGAGATCTTATAACACTCATGAATATGACAAAGAAATTATAGATATGATCTCAAGTATATATGATATAAGATATACAACTCATTATTATATTTACGTTTACAGCTGTTTAAAATAAGAGTATACACCTTAAGCGTGTATACAAAAAGGACTGATCAATTTCTTTGTCTTAGTCATGTTTGTTATATAACATCTCTGTATAATGTATGTAATTCATTCTTATATGTTTTTATGTTAGTTAACTGGCGTATTAAACCATGCAATGTCTGTCTTAGATACAAGTTAGAGAATTACAGAGGCAACCCAGAATGGACAATACAGAGACACATACAACATTGGATACAAGACACTGAACGACCAAGAAAGAACAAACAATAAAACACAACATAAAAAACTATTAAGATCAGCAACACGGACCCCGCCAAAAACCCGGGGATGAATCTAGGTGCTCGCGAAAAATAGACAGTTCTTGTTTCGAATAAGACGCCCACCATGTACACATTGTCAAGTCCGGTAAAAAGTCTCGTCGGTTATCTTTGATGAATGAAAATTATGATGTTGCTATTAAGATTTTGAAAAACATGATTAGGACTACATGAGTAACATTGTAGGTGGTTTATAAGAAATAGAAACTACTTACCCTTCGCGAGTACCTGCATTCACCCCGGATTTTTGGTGGGGTCCGTGTGGCTTATCTCTTTAGTGTTTTGTGTTGTGGTTTTTGTTTTGCTTGTCTTTGTTCTGTGTATTATGCCCAATGTTGCCCGTGTCTCTGGATTGTCTATTCCTGATTGAACCTTCTAAGGTTTGTTGTAATTTTGACAATAATGCAAGTTAGGCACATCTTACCAAGAAATTATTTAAAAGTCTCTTTTGAAAATGTTTTGCTTAACTTAGCGAAATTTAGTTCGAATAGTTCTTGTGCAGACCTAAAATTATTGCAGTTCTCCTAGCAAGATGACTGCCTCTGTTGAATATTATATAACAAAGGACTGAGTGACAGTTTTGTAAAAACTCTCACAGAAACTAATGAACCAACATGACAGAACTCAAACTGCAAATAAATGATCATTGGAAGGTAATAAAAGTTTGTTTTTCTTGTCGATAGGAAATATCAAGATGGCTGCCACCATTGGATAAATGTTCTCGTCCTGGATATAGCTGAAATATTATTCATTGAACGTTAAGCAACAATCAATCAATCATGACTTCCAGAACGTCGTCTGTTATATCTGCATGAAGGTCAGACGTTCATTTCGATAACTTGCTCACATTCAGCAGTGATAATGTCAAAAGGCTGAAAAGCCAAATAATTGTCGGAATATATTTGAGTACATATCCGAAAAACTATCATAGCCAGACACTCCGCATTAAAGAAACAATTACCCTTACAGTTAGCCCAATGTATGAAGACAATATCTATCTCTCTCATTATTATTGTATATTATTATGCTTTCTGTAAATTTCTTCTGTAATATAAGTTCATACGATAATTTGACATATATCACAAAGAATTACATAGCGTTGATATACTATGCCAAAATAGTACATCTACTATGCCAGTTTCACGCAGGGAAGGTTGGGTTTTCAGCTATCTGTCAAGCTATATATAGGTAGTCAACGTGTGAGGGGGCGGATCCAATCTGTCAATCTATCATAGTCGTCTAAGCGTTTTTTAATACTTGTTATTGTTGTTAATTAAGTATCAAACTTCAAAAATCTTTATATTTTTAAAGCCTTAAATAAAACAAAGAATATTCTCACACTTTCAAGACTATCTAATCCAATATATTAGTCACCAATATCAGGACCTCCTTTATTGTAATAGTTCTCAATATACATTAGTTTTTGTATTCTATTATTACATTTCTACTGATTAATGAAATCTGCCACACTCCTTTTAGCTCACATGGTATGTTTTGTAGATAGTTGTTTGTTCTTTTGTACTTTTTCTTTTGGCCATTGTGCTGTCTGTTCTTCGATATACGGATTTGGATTACCCCTTTGGCATCTTCAAACTCCTCTTTTATTCACACCATTATTAAGGACAATAGTTCTATGATCTTTTAACAATGATGTAGTGACAGCCGGAAACTTTGAGCCGTAATGAAAGGGGGAGGTTTGGCGCTTTAAAATCTGATTCAACCCACCATTTCTTTAGAAATGCCTGTACCAAGTCAGGGTCATTACGGTTTTCACAGTTTTCTGGTTGTTGACTGATTTTGTTTGTTTATATACTTATGAGTTTTGACTTTCCCTTTGCAAGATTGTTCGGAGTTCGGTAATTTTGTTATTACCCTTATTCACTCTAAAACAGCCAAGTGGGGTCAGATATTCTAAAACAGCCACGTGAGGTCAGATATTCTAATTTGATTTAGACATTTGGCTCTTCTTTTGATAAATGTTCACACAAAAACATGCATCAGTTATGCATGAATGAATACGGTTAACTATGGAAATTGTGCTACAAGTACATGTATCGTTGATATAAAACAAAAATTTCTAAGAAAAATGTTCTATCTTGATTGCAAAATAAGACGACTTGATATAGATATGGAATAGATATATACAAGACATGCTATTTCCAAAATTACGTGTATCGCTCTTTTCATATAATTTTGTCATATTAATACATCAAAAAACGGGAGGGTTAGGATCCCATTAACCGGTTTAGCTTCCCCACATTTGTGTTCCTGTTCCAAGCCAGAACCTGGATTTCCAACGTTATATGTCGTGATCTTTTTTGCGTTCAGTGAGTTCAGAGGTGATTGTTTGTTTTGTTGATATAAGTGGAATTTATTACCATCACTCTTTAAGCTTTCTTTTCATAAAATCAAAATATTCAAACAACAGCCACCACCCTGGTCCTTGAAAACGCACCGGCACAATTCCAACGCTACGGATACGGTACCAACGAGCAGGGTGGGCTTTGAAATGCACAGGGTGTAACAAACTGGTGGAAAACAACAGAACTGAAACGTACATGGACAAAAATATGATTAATCTTATTTAATTACCTGGTGTTGGGGGAAATTATCACATGGGTTAAAGTCGTGAGCATAGATCCTTGTCAGTAATTGTGTGTACATTTGTAGAAAACAATATAAGTCAACAGTAAAACCATGAAAAAGGATTATATCTGTCTAAATTGGCATAGTAATTATATAAAACACACTCTTGTATATACCAACTACAACTCTAGAAATGTCAAGATGCAACACGAATTGATTACAATGACTTCTGTTATACACACGATTCTGGTACCTCGTCTATTCATTGTATTTGTATTCTATCCTAATTGATTATGATTTAGATCGCACAAATCTAATAATGATATGATTAAAACAAAATACACCAATAGAAGCACCATTAGAGTTTGAAGATACCAAAGGGGTTATTAGAATCCATAAATCGAAGGACAGACAACACAACACATTAGAACATTTCCAAAATCCAATCGAAAAATCGTAAAAACAGAAGTTAAAATCGGCACCCTAACACACGTGTTTCCCACATATGTGAATACAATGTCGTTCCTCTGGTTTGGAGCGTTGTTGTGAAGAATCTTGATCTTGATGCATAGGAGTTTGAGGTTACCAAAGGGGTAATCAGACACCGTAAATCGAAGAAAAACAGACAACACAATGACCAAACGAAAAGAATACAAAAGGACAAAAAACGATCTACAAAACTACGCATAAAGCTAAAAATCAAGTAATCACTTCCTGCTCCACTAGTGGCACCCGTCGTGTTAATCTAGTTACAAACCCGGCGAATGAGGATAGGATCGGGAAGTGTTTACGACAAGTGGAACATATCTGTGGGCATTTGTAACACAGATATTCCAAGACAGTCAACCAAGTCATGGTGGCGACCGAAGTGATGACTTCAACTTAACCAAGAGGAACCCTTGGTTCAGTAGTTTCCTTGTAGCAGCAACCCCCCTCTATCAAGGAAATCCTACACTTTAGGAACCACAAGCTCTGGAATATCGTATCAACTGAGAGATATATACTCCATATGCAAGTGCTGCTGGAACGTTGCTACATATAAATGGAAAGTTCACAATAGGAAAATTGAAATCATCTCTTTTGTCGTAAAGTGTTATTTTTCGTGGTTCAAAAGTTGTCGTATGTGTAATATTAGTTCTTAAGATCAGCTTTAGGAAGCCAAGGGGCAACCAGAAGAGGTAAATCAAAGAAGGACAGACCATGCAATAGGTAAACGAAAGGACAAAATGACAAACAATGATCTACAAAACACTACATAAAACTAGTTTGAGCAACACGAATCCAACTAACAACCGGGCATGAACTCAGGTAGTCAGGAACGCTCATTCGCGTGTTGCTCTTTTCACCAGCACGATTATTAGTCATGAACGAGGAAAGGACCGGGCTGTGATTACTGACGACAAACGGAACAGATCCGTGGTCATGTTTCACAGATGTCGGGCTACTTTTAACCAAAACTCCAATTTAACCACTAGGAACCCCTGGTTCAGTAGCTTCCTTGTTAACAGCAACCCTCTATCAAGAAAATCATGATAAGAACCACAAGCTCTGGAATATTGTATCAATTGAGAGATATATACTCCATAAGCAGATGCTGCTGCTGGAGAGTTGCCTCAAATAAATGAAAAGCTCACAATGGAAAAATTGAAATCACATCCTTTTGTCATAAAGTCTCGTTATGTACCTACCTTAACTGTCAATTGTTATGTGTAGTTGGAGGTGTGAAGCAGACCTAGCCGATAGGCTCAAACCAAAAACTATATATAGTAGTATTTGTTGCTTCACAGCAGGCAGTAATAAGGAGGAAATACCACTTGGCTCGGAAGTAGGATAATGTGTCCGAGTGGGGTGACATGTCTATCCGAGGACTGTTGTTTCAGTGAGCTAGCACTATAAACATCCAACTAAGCGCGTTGGTCTAGTACAAACTGGACCTCATCATGATCTCATTGAAAATTAACTTGATATAGCTGAAAAATTATTTCAATGAGATGATAACGATGCCGGCTTTGCTCTAGACCAACACGCTTAGATGGATTTTTATAGTGCTATCTAACTGTCGCCCCACTCGGACACATTATCCTGATTCCGAGTCAATCACTCTTTGCTCTTTCTCCTTAATGCTGCGTGCTTAGAAGAGATAAAACAAATACCAATTTTATAGTCTTTGGTTTGACCCGATCCGGATTCGAACCCACGATATACCACACTTGATACGGTTGATGTATTACGTAGTTTATAGTTAATCTATATATAAGAAGTAAAGATTGTGATGTGTTTGTTATGTTTTTGTTTGTTTGTTTGTTTATAACGGTCAACATACAGCAGATTATACATTCTTGACAAGATGTCATATAGATTGTGTATTATATTATTAACTAACATTAAAACCATAAGGCCAGTCAACACATAGTATATAGTATTTCTCCATGTGGGTTGTTGACCTCCGATCGTTATTATGTGAACAGGGTAAATAATACACATCGGTCATAACCCCGAGTATTATCGGAACATTTTCCGTTTTGGTGTTGGATGAAAACTTGCTTCTCCGTGAAGAAATAACGTAAGTATACAACGTAAGAGAGATAGAGATTAAAATAAGTTCTTGCAACTTGTTTCCCAATCCAATTAATTACTTTCTATTATGTAATATATATAGTTGAATATTGTAATGTTATATTGAATTAATTAATTAAAATATGTTTAAACTAACGTAAGAGAGTATTGCGCAATGAAATAGGATAGAAATTAACACTAATAATTGATTTCTTGTCTATGTAATGAAAAGTTATTTCATAATTTTAGGGTAATTGTTGCTTTATCGTAATAAACGTAGATATCTAACTTAGTGTACACGGCGCGTTTCTTTAATAACTTTCTTCAAAGTACGCTCATATTCAAAAGACTGGGGTCCGTTGTTGAACTTGTGATTAAACTAATCATATGATTAGCCCTAATTACATTTTTGATTCCTAATCACATAATTAGCTAATGCAATCATTAAATATGATTAGTTAATATATTGATTTAAAAACAGTTAAGCAACAGAATTTAAGCAGTGCATTAGCTAAGTATGTGATTAGGAAATAAAAATGTAATTAGAGCTAATCATATGATTAGTTTAATCACAAGTTCAACGACGGACCACAGTCTTTGAAAATAATACAATGGGCCTAAATGGGATAACCATAATCGGTTACGGTCACCTATGCATGAAGGAGTATAACCTTAATTTTAATATATAATTACATAATTCATTGACTGTAAATTTGATCTAATAGACCTGGTCGGTTACTAATCAATGACTACTTATTTATAACGTGTGATGTATATTAGATTTCGAGCAAAAATGGCCCTAAACTGGATAACCATAATCGGCTAAGGTCATATATGCATGACGGAGGAGAACCTTCGTTTTAATATAATTACATTATTTATTAACTGTAAATTTCAATAATAAATATATTTAATAAACTTGGTCGGTTACGAAACACTGACTACTGATTTATACTATGTGATGTATGTATATTAGATATCGTGCAAAAAGTATGCTATTTTATTGACAGTATGTCTGTACCTAACTTGAAGCGAGAACGCTCACCATTACACCACGGATACGGTAGATGTATTTTTAAAAGTAGTTTATAGTTAATCTATATATAAGAAGTAAAAATTGTGATGCGCTTGTTATGTTTGTGTTTGTTTGTAACGGTCAACATCCAGCAGATTCTACATTCTTGACATTAAAACCATTAGTCGGTTACGTAACACTGACTACTGATATATACACATGTACTGTGTTCTGTATGAATATTAGATTTCGAGAAATAATTATGATATTTTATTTGTAGAATGTCTTTACATAAAAAGAGAATATGTATAATTGGGGCTGGTCCTGGGGGAATGACTGCTCTGTATCATCTGAAGTTGTTAGTAGGTGATAGCATAGATGTCAAATGTTACGAGAAACAGGCTACCTGGGGAGGAATGTGGAATTACACCTGGAGAACAGGTATACACTAATTTTAATTATTTTAATCCACGTAGCATATTTAAAACCAATTGTTTCTTTTTCTGCAATATAAATATATTTAACATTTATAATTAAATGGAAAATTTGACCTGAATTTGACCCCTATATATAAATACATTTAGGTGTATCAAAACATTTCACAAATATAAAAGTAAAGTGTAATAATAAAAACGTAGATATCAAACTTAGTGCGCACGACACGTTTCTGGAATAACCTTCATCACGTGACGCTCAAGGTCGAAAGGTTGGAAAACTTTGGGAGCAAGTAAACCAAAGAGCAAAAACACGATCGCCACAATCGGTTAATGTCACCTATGCCCGAGGGAGGAGAACCTTATAAAGAATAAAGAATGTTAAGAAAAACTGCATGTAATATCATATATCATAATTTTTGATTTCAGTTGATATAAGGATTTATAAAACCAAGACACTGATATTGACCGAGACGCGAGGCGAGGTTAATATTATGTTACTTTTGAGTGAGTAAGTGTTGCTTAACGCCAATTCAGCAATTTTTCGGCTATATTATGGCGAGAACAAGTTAATTTTCAATGAGATGATGATGAAGTCCGCTTTGTACTAGACCACACGCTGAGTTGGATTTGTATAGTGCTAGATCACTGAAACAACAGTCCGCGGGTAGACATGTCGCTCCACTTGGACACATTATCCTTATTCCGAGCCAACCAGTCTTTTCCCTTTCTCATTAATGATGCGTGCTTAGCGCAGAAGCAACAAATACAGTTTTATAGTCTTTGGTTTGACCCGATCGGGGCTCGAACCCACGATCTACCGCACTCGAGGCGAGCACGCTAACCATTACACCACCGGTTTATATGTTTCTTTGTTTATTAATCCTTGTACATGTATCAACCGAACTTGTACATGTATCAACCGAACTTGTACATGTATCAACCGAACTTGTACATGTATCAACCGAACTTGTACATGTATCAACCGAACTTGTACATGTATCAACCGAACTTGTACTTGTATCAACCGAACTTGTACATGTATCAACCGAACTTGTTTTTAAAAAGATAAGAATCAGATTTTACAGTTACGTAACTTTAAGCCACGAATACATTTTGGCTTTGAATCTCACTTGAACATTTGCGCGGTGATTATAAAGAAATTGTATATAGCCAATGAAATTAAAGTCAGAACACGTGCCTGTCATATAATAAAAAATAGATTGTGCTTGTGTAACGTCACTTGCAATAATAATTCAGTTATATTGTGGCTGTCAATTTTTAACCAGAGTAACCTGGGAAAATCAACGACCTGCCACGTACAGTAAGTCACTGGTCACAAGCGGGAAACGAATTAACAAACAAACAAATTTATGAATAATTAAACAGTGCTTAGCAGACTTGTCAAGAATGCGAGATTTTAATAATGTATTGGTGGACGACTATATTACATAAAATAATGATTATTTGTTGTTTAACGTCAATTTCAGCTTTATTCATGATGATAAACCAGTTTACAAACAAATCAAATCATATAGGTAAAAAGATGAAACTATGGTAGAACGTTTAGATTGCCATAGGAAACACGGGACAGGGTCGATAAATTTTGATCCGATACCCCAGAGCTTGTGATTCATATCATGATTTTCTTCACAGATGGTTGCTGCTAACAAGGAAGCTACTGAACCAAGGGTTCCTAATGGTTAAGTTGAAGTCATCACAGTTTTACGGTGGCTACCATGACTTGGTTAACCGTTACAGAGAATCTGTGTCACCAATGACAACGTCTATCACGATCTGGTTTTTTCCTCATTCATGACTTATCACTGGGTTTGTAACAAGAGTATCACGACGGGTGCCACAAATAGAACAGGAACTGTTTGCTCTTCTGGAACACCCGTGTTCTTCTCCGGTTTTTAGTGGGGTTCGTGTTGCTCGATCTTAATTTTTCTGTGTAATGTTTTGTAGATCGTTGTTTGTCATTTTGTTCTTTTTCCTTTGGCCATTGTATTATTAATTGTCCTTCGATTTATGGCTGCTGATTACCCTTTTGGTATCTTCAAACTTGTCCTGCCTTGCAACGGACCACTAACTATCATTCCTAACAAACTTATTCAGAACTCATTTGTGCCTCCTACGGGCGAGTTGTGTATTTTGATTCGCTCCATACAACTTGTGGACGTCCCTTCAGATAGGTTGTACCTCTCAGCGAAGAACTAATTCCCATTTATTTCTGTATCCTCGAGGTTTCCCTGGCAAACGTTTACATTAAATACAAATATTACAAAGTGCTGAAACAGTTCACATCATATGTCATGTGTTTTGTAGAACGTTGTTTGTACTTTTGTACTTTTTCTTTTGACCATTGTGTTGTCTATCCTTCCTCGATTTATAGATACTGATTACACCTTTGGTATCTTCAAGCTCTTCTTATCCCATTATGAAAAGAGTTGATCATAGTTATTTTCTCACGGAATGTACACTGAATATGTGTTTAGTTTTCAACCGTGGAAAGTGGAACACAAAAAGAGTTTGAAGATAACAAAGGGGCAATCAGAATCCACAAATTGAAGAAGGACAGACAAGACAATGGTCAAAAAGGACAAACAACGATCTACAAAACATTCACATAAAACTAGAGATCGAGTAATACGAACCCCACTAAAATCCGGGGGTGAACTCAGGTGCTCCGGAAAGGGAGGCAGTTAAGATTCTAAACACTATTGTATACCTTATATCCAATAGTATGACAAATAAGAATTTATTTTTTTTCTATCTTAAGGAACAGATGAATATGGAGAAACTATACCTTACAGCATGTACCGACATTTATGGACTATAGGTCCAACAGAGGCTTTTGAGTCGATGGACTATTCATTTAAAGACCATTTTGGAAAAGACCTTCCAAGCTTCGTCCCCAGGGAGATTGCTAGACGTTATTTAGAAGGTATTATACATCACTGAATATATCTGTTATATACGTCTGAAAATTAAACCTAACAGTGTTTGAATTAGATCATTGAGCTGTCAAATTTTTGTTTTTCCCTCGACGGGATTTGAACTCACACCATTGATACACTGCAGCACCAATCGCTTAGCCTTATGTCCAGCGCCCTAGACCACTCGGCCACATCCGCTATGTATATATATATACAACGTCTGAAAAACCAGTCAACGATCATATATATATATATATAAAAGAAATTAGTAAAAAAAGAACAAAACGGATTTTTCACAACATTCTCGTACTAACGTTATATATATACATGTTATATATATATATATATATATACGTCTGAAAATTAAACCAAACAGTGTTAGAATTAGATTTTAGAGCTGTCAAATTTTTGTTCTTCCCTCGACGGGATTTGAACCCACACCATTGTTACACTGCAGCACCATTCGCTTAGCCTTACGTCCAGCGCCCTAGACCACTCGACTACATCCACTCCCTAAAAAAGGAGCTTCAATAGTCGTAGTGTTACCTTGTCTCGTAAGGCAAATCTAGGGATAGGCGTAAGACATGTGTATAAGCGTGTGTAGATGGTACATATATACTTAATATTATAATTTGACAGCAATCTAACTCAGCAATTTTTAATATATTGGATAGGATAATGAAGAATTATTCATTATACAGTCACAGGAAATAAAGTATATTATACAAACGTCTAGAAGCAAGTGACAACCATACAATATATCTGTCCCACTGGATCTCAAAGTTACTTTAAAGGATACTAGGTTAATACTAAATATTATATACGTCTGAAAATTAAACCAAACAGTGTTAGAATTAGATTTTAGAGCTGTCAAATTTTTGTTCTTCCCTCGACGGGATTTGAACCCACACCATTGTTACACTGCAGCACCATTCGCTTAGCCTTACGTCCAGCGCCCTAGACCACTCGACTACATCCACTCCCTAAAAAAGGAGCTTCAATAGTCGTAGTGTTACCTTGTCTCGTAAGGCAAATCTAGGGATAGGCGTAAGACATGTGTATAAGAGTGTGTATATATATATATATACGAATTATTTTAAATTGCTAGATATACAAAATACAATAAAATCAAAGGGGAGATCACCAACTATTAGAATGTGTACACATTGACTGCTTTTTGCAGACATTTTCTAGAATCATACCACAATCAAACCACTCTGGTATGTAATAAATGTAGAAATGCCATTTCATTATAAAATAAAGCAGCTTTGAAAATAAGGAATGGCCCCATGTCACAATATAGGTAAATACCGTCTACAAACCTGATCAGAAAATATATTCATGTCTATTGTTTACCACTGATATAGTGTTATCACTAACTTTTAAAATGCGATTTGATCTAATACACATTGACTACTTTTTGCAGACATTTTCTAGAATCATTCCACAATCAAACTACCCTGTTCTGTAATAAATATAGAATTACCATTACAATATGAAATAAATTAGTTTTAAATATAAGGAACGACCCCATACCAACATATAGGTAAATGCCTTATGGAAACCTGATCAGAGAATGTATTCGTGTCATGTAGTCTGTTGCTTAACACTGTTAGTGTTATCTTCCGATTTGCAACTGGAGCAACACGACCGGTGTCACTAGTGGAGCAGGAACTGCTTACACTTCCAGAGCACTTGAGTTAACCCTTTGTTTTTAGTGGGGTTCGTGTTGCTCGATCTTTATATTTCCGTGTAGTGTTTTGTAAATAGTTATTTGTCCTTTTGTCTATTTTCTATTGGCCATTGTGTTGTTTGTTTATCTTCGATCTACGAATTCTGATTACCCTTTGGTGTCTTCAAACTCTTCTTAATTTTGAATTACATTTTAAAGAAGAATCGACATAAAAAAAAAACCTGATCAGAAAATGTATTCGTGTCTGTTGTTTAACACTGATAGTATTATCTCCGGACTTGTAACCGGAGCAACACGACAGGTTCCACTAGTGGAGCAAGAACTGCTTATCCATCCAGAGCACTTGAGAGCACCCCTTGGTTTAGAGGGGTTCATGTTGCTCGAACTTTATTTTTCCGTGTAGTGTCTTGTAGATAGTTGTTTGTCCTTTTGTCCATATTCTTTCGGCCATTACCCCTTTGGTATCTTCAAAATGGTGGCATTTTATTTTTAATAATTAGGAAATATAGTTGCATAGAATTGTGTTGTTTTACAAAGATGATTTGCACTGAAGCAAATTGAAAATAATAAAAGAAAATGCATCTGTGGTTTAAAAGTTAGAGCGAGTGGGATCGGAACAACCCAGATACTGTACATTGTTATTTGCTGTTTCTACGCTAAGCACGCAGCATTAAGCGGTAAGAGAGAAGAATTGGTTGGCTGGTAATCAGTATAATGTAAGGGTCGACATATTTACACGGAGACTATTGCTTTAGTGGGCTAGCACTTTAAAAACCAACTAAGCGTGCTGGTCTAGCACAAAGGGGATATCATCTTGTCATGGAAATGCAACTTGCTCTCGCTATGATATAGCTAGAATTTGTTATCTTGACGTTAAGCGACAACCAATCACATACTCACAAACTAATTCAAAAGACTTGCATTATCCTTATATTTTAAAGGTAGATGGACAAAAGGTAAATGTGGTGATTTATCAGCATCAGTAGATTTCCGGCACGTTGTACAGGATGTTAATTACCGTCCTGACAGTGATGATTTTAATGTACTAGTGAAAGATCTTCGAGGGAAAACAGATAAAGAAGAAATATTCTCACACGTCATCGTTGCTGTTGGTAATTATGCAGTCCCAAATATTCCCGATTTTCCAGGTATAGAGACATTTGAAGGGCGCATTTTGCATTCTAAAGATTTTAAAGATGCACGAGAATTCAATGGAACATCTGTTTTGATCATTGGTGGCAGTTTCTCAGCGTCCGACATTGCTATTCAATTAATTAAATTTCGCACTTCATCGCGAATCATATGCAGTTCGAGAAAGGCGTCCATTGGAATTGATCAAGTGCCAAAGGAAATCGAACAACGGCTACTTCCGGAAAAGATAGACGGGAAAAACGTTACTTTCAAAGATGGAGCATCCGCTTCTGTTGATGTGATCATTATTTGTACAGGCTATATCTACCACTATCCATTTTTGAATGGAGATCTGCGTTTTGATATTGAAGGTCAAAGGACAGCATTGTACCCTGCAGGCTTGTATAAGGGGTCAATCTGGACAAAGGGAGGTAATAATAAGCTCTTTCACATAGCAAATTATGAAACGTATCTTAATTGTCAGATCTGGGATATTCAGGCTATTTGGATCGTTAAATATATTCTAGGTCAGCTTGCTAGCGAGCTGGTGTCTAATGAAATCATGGTAAAAGAAGCATCCGAATGGGAGAAGAAGGCGGGAAATGCAGTTAGTCCGTTTGACATGGTGGCATTCATGGTAGAATTTGGGAAATATATGTGTAAAGACATTGATTATCCTCCACAATATCTTGACAAAGGTCATGCTTTGTTAGTGGATACTATTAAGGGAAGAATGAGTAATGTATTGGGTTACCGTGACAACTGCATGGCTAACATGTACACAGGAAACATTGCTCCCAGTCATCACACCAAATGGATTGATGCCATGGACGAATCAGTCAATTTGTACTTACAGTAAAAATATATGTCTTTTGATGTGTAGTAATTATGTAAACTAATCATCTTGTCTGTAGTTATACCTAATACTTATTAATAAATGTATTGTACAGAATTTGCAAACTTTATTACATAATGTTGTATCAAGTACACCTCGTCTGAGCGGAATTCGAACTCATAAAGTTAGTGGTGCTGATTTCATAGGTAGTTATAAATCCAATTACCATATGATCATGACCACGACATCATCTCTGTTAATTGTAAATCTTAGAATGTATATAAAGTGCTAAGCAAAAATTACCACGTCTTGGAAACAGTTCCAAAATCCAGTCGTAAAATCGTAGAAACAAGGAAAAATCTATTCCCCCAACACACATATTCATGACTGTTCACTTTCCTGTCTAGGTACAGGCAGTTCAATAAAAAGTGGCGGGGTTACATAGTTTTATATCACAATATACTGTAACATGATTAAGTGATTTCCAAAATGAGATAAACATTATATATATACAGTCTTTATATTTTCAATTTATGCCAAAAGTTTAGTCTATGCTCTGTGTTACCCTTTCATCTGTAACAGTCGGGATATGAAAACTACTAACCACGTCTCGTCAATTTAAAGTGCACCTGAAAGATTGATTCTGATATAGCTTAATTTTAACAGTGACTTATGAAAAGAAAGTTTATATAGTAATGGTCAACAATTCCACCAATGAATACCAACGAGACAAACAATCACCTCTCATCTCAAAATAGTGAACACAGAAAACCACGATATACATTTCATTAATGGGAAAAATGATGTTGCCCTTTATAGAGAGTGATTTGGTATATAGAGGTGCTTTGTAGAACAGGTTTGACTGTATTAAGCTGGAAATACAAGTATTCGATTGAGACAGACACAAAATGTGGAGAGTTAAATCGATAGATGCGATCCCAACTCTCCCCTGTTGGTAATTGGATCTCCAATGCCAACGACAATATTTTGAATACCTTATGTAATAACAAATTGAAGTTTAGAAATAGCACACAAGGATCTATAGCATTTCCTAAGCAGTCTAAATTTGATTCGGACAAGTAAAAAATAACACTGCTTGTCCGAGGGACAAATAATGTGACGTCTCTCATGAAACGGATAAACAATATTATTAAAAATTCGAACATGTATGTTTTTGCTCAAAATAAAAGTAAAGATTTGACGGTAACGCTAGCTTCGAAAACCGGGTTTGACGTTGAATTTTTAAATTCCATTTGTTGGCAACTGTAATGAAAATAGGCGTTTTATACGGTGAAGGGCATTCCTTACCTCTTATAACTGTCCACGCTTTCCTCCAAAATTAACCCTGGTAGTCACGATATAATAATAATCATTATCATATACTTACTCAAGATATGTTTAATTTTGCATATGTCATAAATTCAAAATGCAACAAGGCATATCCCCAGGGGGTGTAATAACCTGATCCATATTGCATGGGGTGTAATAATGTGTGCCGTATTACATACTTAGTTCAAATAAAGGCTTTTTTTTGTATGACCAATATGACCGGAAGTAAACTGTCCATATTTTCACACCTCAGGGAAATAACCGGTTATTGGATTACTACAAGATCATTTCCATATCGAGGCCCATATTGGCCCGGGCCAATATGGGCCTCGACTTCGTCTCAGGTCAATATGGGTCTCTCTTTTCTAGATGTCGGAAGTATGTAATACATAGTTTAATACATGGGCATTTCCATATTGGTCTGGTTATCATCTCGGGCCAATATGGCGGTCTCGGGATGATAAACAGGCAAATATGGAAATGCCCATGTATTAATCTGTATGTATTACATGGGGTGTAATATGAATTTTTCCAAATTTTGCATGAGATCGAGTATTAAGGTTTTCACAAAAGTACAAACGATACAGAAATAGCTGACTAACAATTACTAAACGTGACGATGAACACTAATAAACAAATAATTCATGCACAGTAAAACCTGCTTTAGTGATCACCTCTATTAAGTAATAACTTGTACTATGTAACCTTAATTCAAATTTCCCATCTCAGTTGATTATACGGGTAGATAATACAGGTTTGACTGTGCAATTATATAATTATTTAACCTTAATTTAAAATTCACTTCACAGGGCATTTCATATAAGTAAACCAGTAATAAGCATCCACTTGTTTTATGTGACCTTATTTTAATGTGCTCTTGGAAGGTCACATAAGGCAGGTTTTACTGAGCAATTATAGAATTATTTAATCTTTTAAATTTCATTTCACAGGGAATTTCATATTAAGCAAACCTGAATTTAGCAACCACCTGTTTTATGTGACCTTATTTTAATGTTCCTGTCGGAAGGTCACATATTAGACAGATTTGACTGTGCAATTATATAATTATTTAATCAATAATTAATCTGACACCTGTATTATACAACATACATATCTACAAACAATATTGTAACAATAATACCCCCAGCAAAGCTATTGTAAATGCGGCCTCTAATATCAAATACAGGCCGCTAATAGAGGTCGATGATACAGGCCGTTAATAGGGGCCAATGATACAGGCCGCTGTACTTTAATAATTTGACCCATTTTTGGGACAAGGTTGATATCGTTTACGTAATGCATTTCTCTGACTATTATCACACTATTGTTCGAACAGTGGATTATTTTTAAGAATCTAGTGTTTATTCTTTTGTTCTTGAATATATGAACTTTAACCTTTTACTGTTTTAGGCTTAAAAACGCGTTTTACTTAGTTTTGGACTTTCGTGTCTCGAACCACTGCTGGGCTTTTCAAAGTCTAATGAGACTTTGAAAACTTCCATCTAACCATTCGGCTACGGTGACCACACTACTATACGCTATAATTCGTATATTTGACTCTTGATAGTAAAAAAAAAAATATCAACAATTTGTTTAAAAAAGCAAGTATTTCAGATCTGGCATAATTTATTTTCAGAACTGACGAGTATGTGAACTTTTAAAATTTATTCTCGCAATACAAAAACAACTAACAAACCGACCGCAAGTAATAACAAATCAGACAGACTACAGGTGAAGATTTGGGACACTTGAAAGACCTTGCAATATCTAAATATAAACGATTCTTTTCACTTGAAAGACCTTGAAATATCTAAATATTAACGAGAATCGAAAGGACGTTAACCGATAAAAATTTGTCGTTTTTTCAATAGTACTGTATCCTATACATATAGCTGCTCGTATGTTGTTATTTCATGAGATATTTAAAATATGCATAAAATTCATAACATAATACACGTTTATCAAGGCCTGTTTACACATATAACATCATGTGATCCAAGTGTGTACACATACATAAGCTTAAGGTTACATAAAATCATTAGAAAATCTAATTGTGTACACATACATAAGGTTACATAAAATGTAGGTGAAATCATTAGAAAATCTAATTGTGTACACATACATAAGGATACATAAAATGTAGCATTCTCTATCCAGAGTTGTCATTCCTGCTACGCTACACTTCATCTCTGTCAACGCCCATTTTACAAGATTTTTATAAAATTTAGAAACAGTAAAAAAAATGTACTTAAAATTGTTTTATTTATTGTAAATATCAATAAAGATGGAAATAAATCACTCATTTCAAATCAATTCTCTCTTAAAAATGATTTGTGATCGTTTTTAACTTTTTAATCTTTACCTCCGCAAAATACTTCTCCAAGAAGTGAGGGGAAAATCATTTGAATGATATTGTCACAGTATGAACAGAACATTGGAGAGTTTTGAATGATGTTGTAACGGTATGGACAGAACATCGGCGAGTCTTTATTGATGATATAACGGTATGGACAGAACATAGGCGAGTCTTTATTGATGATATAACGGCATGGACAGAACATAGGCGAGTCTTTATTGGTGATATAACGGTATGGACAGAACATAGGCGAGTTTTTATTGATGATATAACGGTATGGACAGAACATAGGCGAGTTTTTATTGATGATATAACGGCATGGACAGAACATAGGCGAGTCTTTATTGATGATATAACGGTATGGACAGAACATAGACGAGTTTTTATTGGTGATATAACGGTATGGACAGAACATAGACGAGTTTTTATTGGTGATATAACGGTATGGACAGAACATAGACGAGTCTTTATTGATGATATAACGGTATGGACAGAACATAGACGAGTCTTTATTGATGATATAACGGTATGGACAGAACATAGACGAGTTTTTATTGATGATATAACGGTATGGACAGAACATAGACGAGTCTTTATTGATGATATAACGGTATGGACAGAACATAGACGAGTTTTTATTGATGATATAACGGTATGGACAGAACATAGACGAGTTTTTATTGATGATATAACGGTATGGACAGAACATAGACGAGTCTTTATTGGTGATATAACGGTATGGACAGAACATAGGAGAGTTTTTATTGATGATATAACGGTATGGACAGAACATAGACGAGTCTTTATTGATGATATAACGGTATGGACAGAACATAGACGAGTTTTTATTGGTGATATAACGGTATGGACAGAACATAGACGAGTTTTTATTGATGATATAACGGTATGGACAGAACATAGACGAGTCTTTATTGATGATATAATGGTATGGACAGAACATAGGCGAGTCTTTATTGGTGATATAACGGCATAGACAGAACATAGGCGAGTTTTTATTGATGATATAACGGTATGGACAGAACATAGACGAGTCTTTATTGATGATATAATGGTATGGACAGAACATAGACGAGTTTTTATTGATGATATAACGGTATGGACAGAACATAGACGAGTTTTTATTGATGATATAACGGCATGGACAGAACATAGACGAGTCTTTATTGATGATATAACGGTATGGACAGAACATAGGCGAGTCTTTATTGATGATATAACGGTATGGACAGAACATAGGCGAGTTTTTATTGATGATATAACGGTATGGACAGAACATAGACGAGTTTTTATTGATGATATAACGGCATAGACAGAACATAGGCGAGTTTTTATTGATGATATAACGGTATGGACAGAACATAGGAGAGTCTTTATTGATGATATAATGGTATGGACAGAACATAGGCGAGTTTTTATTGATGATATAACGGTATGGACAGAACATAGACGAGTCTTTATTGATGATATAACGGCATAGACAGAACATAGACGAGTTTTTATTGATGATATAACGGTATGGACAGAACATAGACGAGTCTTTATTGATGATATAATGGTATGGACAGAACATAGGCGAGTCTTTATTGGTGATATAACGGCATAGACAGAACATAGGCGAGTTTTTATTGATGATATAACGGTATGGACAGAACATAGACGAGTTTTTATTGATGATATAACGGTATGGACAGAACATAGACGAGTCTTTATTGATGATATAACGGTATGGACAGAACATAGACGAGTCTTTATTGATGATATAACGGTATGGACAGAACATAGGCGAGTTTTTATTGATGATATAACGGTATGGACAGAACATAGACGAGTCTTTATTGATGATATAACGGTATGGACAGAACATAGACGAGTTTTTATTGATGATATAACGGTATGGACAGAACATAGACGAGTCTTTATTGATGATATAACGGTATGGACAGAACATAGACGAGTCTTTATTGATGATATAACGGTATGGACAGAACATAGACGAGTCTTTATTGATGATATAACGGTATGGACAGAACATAGACGAGTTTTTATTGATGATATAACGGTATGGACAGAACATAGACGAGTTTTTATTGATGATATAACGGCATAGACAGAACATAGGCGAGTTTTTATTGATGATATAACGGTATGGACAGAACATAGACGAGTTTTTATTGGTGATATAACGGTATGGACAGAACATAGACGAGTCTTTATTGATGATATAACGGTATGGACAGAACATAGACGAGTCTTTATTGATGATATAACGGTATGGACAGAACATAGACGAGTTTTTATTGATGATATAACGGTATGGACAGAACATAGACGAGTCTTTATTGATGATATAACGGTATGGACAGAACATAGACGAGTTTTTATTGATGATATAACGGTATGGACAGAACATAGACGAGTTTTTATTGATGATATAACGGTATGGACAGAACATAGACGAGTCTTTATTGGTGATATAACGGTATGGACAGAACATAGGAGAGTTTTTATTGATGATATAACGGTATGGACAGAACATAGACGAGTCTTTATTGATGATATAACGGTATGGACAGAACATAGACGAGTTTTTATTGGTGATATAACGGTATGGACAGAACATAGACGAGTTTTTATTGATGATATAACGGTATGGACAGAACATAGACGAGTCTTTATTGATGATATAATGGTATGGACAGAACATAGGCGAGTCTTTATTGGTGATATAACGGCATAGACAGAACATAGGCGAGTTTTTATTGATGATATAACGGTATGGACAGAACATAGACGAGTCTTTATTGATGATATAATGGTATGGACAGAACATAGACGAGTTTTTATTGATGATATAACGGTATGGACAGAACATAGACGAGTTTTTATTGATGATATAACGGCATGGACAGAACATAGACGAGTCTTTATTGATGATATAACGGTATGGACAGAACATAGGCGAGTCTTTATTGATGATATAACGGTATGGACAGAACATAGGCGAGTTTTTATTGATGATATAACGGTATGGACAGAACATAGACGAGTTTTTATTGATGATATAACGGCATAGACAGAACATAGGCGAGTTTTTATTGATGATATAACGGTATGGACAGAACATAGGAGAGTCTTTATTGATGATATAATGGTATGGACAGAACATAGGCGAGTTTTTATTGATGATATAACGGTATGGACAGAACATAGACGAGTCTTTATTGATGATATAACGGCATAGACAGAACATAGACGAGTTTTTATTGATGATATAACGGTATGGACAGAACATAGACGAGTCTTTATTGATGATATAATGGTATGGACAGAACATAGGCGAGTCTTTATTGGTGATATAACGGCATAGACAGAACATAGGCGAGTTTTTATTGATGATATAACGGTATGGACAGAACATAGACGAGTTTTTATTGATGATATAACGGTATGGACAGAACATAGACGAGTCTTTATTGATGATATAACGGTATGGACAGAACATAGACGAGTCTTTATTGATGATATAACGGTATGGACAGAACATAGGCGAGTTTTTATTGATGATATAACGGTATGGACAGAACATAGACGAGTCTTTATTGATGATATAACGGTATGGACAGAACATAGACGAGTTTTTATTGATGATATAACGGTATGGACAGAACATAGACGAGTCTTTATTGATGATATAACGGTATGGACAGAACATAGACGAGTCTTTATTGATGATATAACGGTATGGACAGAACATAGACGAGTCTTTATTGATGATATAACGGTATGGACAGAACATAGACGAGTTTTTATTGATGATATAACGGTATGGACAGAACATAGACGAGTTTTTATTGATGATATAACGGTATGGACAGAACATAGACGAGTTTTTATTGATGATATAACGGTATGGACAGAACATAGACGAGTTTTTATTGATGATATAACGGCATAGACAGAACATAGGCGAGTTTTTATTGATGATATAACGGTATGGACAGAACATAGACGAGTCTTTATTGATGATATAACGGTATGGACAGAACATAGACGAGTCTTTATTGATGATATAATGGTATGGACAGAACATAGGCGAGTCTTTATTGATGATATAACGGTATGGACAGAACATAGGCGAGTCTTTATTGGTGATATAACGGCATAGACAGAACATAGGCGAGTTTTTATTGATGATATAACGGTATGGACAGAACATAGACGAGTTTTTATTGGTGATATAACGGTATGGACAGAACATAGGCGAGTTTTTATTGATGATATAACGGTATGGACAGAACATAGGCGAGTCTTTATTGATGATATAACGGTATGGACAGAACATAGACGAGTCTTTATTGATGATATAACGGTATGGACAGAACATAGACGAGTTTTTATTGATGATATAACGGTATGGACAGAACATAGGCGAGTCTTTATTGATGATATAACGGTATGGACAGAACATAGACGAGTCTTTATTGATGATATAACGGTATGGACAGAACATAGACGAGTTTTTATTGATGATATAACGGTATGGACAGAACATAGACGAGTCTTTATTGGTGATATAACGGTATGGACAGAACATAGACGAGTCTTTATTGATGATATAACGGCATAGACAGAACATAGGCGAGTCTTTATTGGTGATATAACGGTATGGACAGAACATAGACGAGTTTTTATTGGTGATATAACGGTATGGACAGAACATAGACGAGTCTTTATTGATGATATAACGGCATAGACAGAACATAGGAGAGTCTTTATTGATGATATAACGGCATAGACAGAACATAGACGAGTCTTTATTGATGATATAACGGCATAGACAGAACATAGGCGAGTCTTTATTGGTGATATAACGGCATAGACAGAACATAGACGAGTCTTTATTGGTGATATAACGGTATGGACAGAACATAGACGAGTCTTTATTGATGATATAACGGCATAGACAGAACATAGGAGAGTCTTTATTGATGATATAACGGCATAGACAGAACATAGGCGAGTCTTTATTGGTGATATAACGGTATGGACAGAACATAGACGAGTCTTTATTGATGATATAACGGCATAGACAGAACATAGGAGAGTCTTTATTGATGATATAGCGGCATAGACAGAACATAGACGAGTCTTTATTGATGATATAACGGCATAGACAGAACATAGGCGAGTCTTTATTGGTGATATAACGGCATAGACAGAACATAGACGAGTCTTTATTGGTGATATAACGGTATGGACAGAACATAGACGAGTCTTTATTGATGATATAACGGCATAGACAGAACATAGGAGAGTCTTTATTGATGATATAACGGCATAGACAGAACATAGACGAGTCTTTATTGATGATATAACGGTATGGACAGAACATAGACGAGTCTTTATTGATGATATAACGGTATGGACAGAACATAGACGAGTCTTTATTGATGATATAACGGTATGGACAGAACATAGACGAGTCTTTATTGATGATATAACGGTATGGACAGAACATAGACGAGTTTTTATTGATGATATAACGGTATGGACAGAACATAGACGAGTTTTTATTGATGATATAACGGTATGGACAGAACATAGACGAGTCTTTATTGGTGATATAACGGTATGGACAGAACATCGGCGAGTTTTTATTGATGATATAATGGTATGGACAGAACATAGGCGAGTCTTTATTGGTGATATAACGGTATGGACAGAACATAGACGAGTCTTTATTGGTGATATAACGGTATGGACAGAACATAGACGAGTTTTTATTGATGATATAACGGTATGGACAGAACATAGGCGAGTCTTTATTGATGATATAACGGTATGGACAGAACATAGACGAGTTTTTATTGATGATATAATGGTATGGACAGAACATAGACGAGTCTTTATTGATGATATAACGGTATGGACAGAACATAGACGAGTTTTTATTGATGATATAACGGTATGGACAGAACATAGACGAGTTTTTATTGATGATATAACGGTATGGACAGAACATAGGCGAGTCTTTATTGATGATATAATGGTATGGACAGAACATAGACGAGTCTTTATTGATGATATAACGGCATGGACAGAATATAGACGAGTTTTTATTGATGATATAACGGCATGGACAGAACATAGACGAGTCTTTATTGATGATATAACGGCATGGACAGAACATAGACGAGTTTTTATTGATGATATAACGGTATGGACAGAACATAGACGAGTCTTTATTGGTGATATAACGGTATGGACAGAACATAGGCGAGTCTTTATTGATGATATAACGGCATGGACAGAACATAGACGAGTCTTTATTGATGATATAACGGTATGGACAGAACATAGACGAGTCTTTATTGGTGATATAACGGCATGGACAGAACATAGACGAGTTTTTATTGATGATATAACGGTATGGACAGAACATAGACGAGTCTTTATTGGTGATATAACGGCATGGACAGAACATAGACGAGTTTTTATTGATGATATAACGGCATAGACAGAACATAGACGAGTCTTTATTGATGATATAACGGCATGGACAGAACATAGACGAGTCTTTATTGATGATATAACGGCATGGACAGAACATAGGCGAGTTTTTATTGATGATATAACGGCATGGACAGAACATAGACGAGTCTTTATTGATGATATAACGGCATGGACAGAACATAGGCGAGTTTTTATTGATGATATAACGGTATGGACAGAACATAGGCGAGTTTTTATTGATGATATAATGGTATGGACAGAACATAGGCGAGTCTTTATTGGTGATATAACGGTATGGACAGAACATAGATGAGTCTTTATTGATGATATAACGGTATGGACAGAACATAGACGAGTTTTTATTGATGATATAACGGCATAGACAGAACATAGGAGAGTTTTTATTGATGATATAACGGTATGGACAGAACATGCACGCAGGTATGTTAAGGCTGATTCAGTGTCTGTTTTATGAAAGAGTTGTCTCCCTTCATCGTCATTAAAATTGATGAAAAATTCATTAAGCAAATCATAATTATAAATAAATCAAATCAAATAATTTTTATTGATCTAAAAATCCAAACAAAGGATTATCAATTACCTGTATATGCACTTGAATGATCCATTGTCAAAATGACTTATGTGTGAGGGGAATTTAATGTATGACTGTCATTGACACTTTCCCACTGGGCTTCAAGCTTTAATATTAATGCTGGTCTAATTTGATATATTACATGTACAAGATTAAATGTTTAACTGGGCTACAATTGGCACCATATATACTTACATGTCTTGAATTTTTCATCAATTTTTGGGGAATAGTCAAAAATTGAATTTACCCACTTAATAAGTATTTCATATACCTTGTATATATACCATAAGTCAAATACAGCCAAGATGAATAAATAAGGAAACTGAATGAATGAACTGATCAGACAATTAAGGTTTTTATGAAAGTAAAGGGTGTTAAGTTTAAGAAATTTAGAGTCTTGAACTTTTATTTTTTACTTTAGAATTGCTATGAAAATTTAATGTAAATTTACAATACATGTACGACAACTTAATCGTGTTATGAATTAGCCCAGTGGTCTCATTTTTTTTTACATATTGATGATTTAATTGTTTGTTTCTGGTGAATTTCTTAAATAATGAAACTTTTAACCATGAATTATGTGTGTGTGTATATATGAATGTATATTTGTTATTGCCCCTTGAGGGACCTAATTGGAATAAACATATTGGTATTGTAGGTGGGGCTTAAAATCAGGGGAGATAATACAAAATAAAACATGCTTTTATATTCAACTTCATGGGTTTATATCTTTGTACTCGAAGTAAACAAACATTAATACTGTAGAAAGGGGTGAGAAAAAGTGTCTGAAGAGGAGTAATGGATTAAGGTAAATTTAACAAAAGTGGATGCAAACTAATGTTGGACATTTACAATATATATTGATCATCATTTGTACATATTGTGTACATCAGAAATCATTGTTAGTGCTTGTTAATGTACTGTATGTAAAGATTGATGAATAAATTTATGGGCGTCTTTAATTGACAAATAAACATTCTATTCTATTCATTATCATGATTATGGAGTAATTGTTATTTAGTGTTATTGTTAGAGCAGACTTGTCGACTCGAGAGCTACTGGGATTACTGGTACACAACGAAGCAAACATGATCTACTCATCAAAATCTATCTTGTTCTCCCAGTTATATAGCTGAAATAATTTGATGCTAACAATAAACAATAATCACTGACTGTGCCATGGTTCACTCTAGTCTAGACCACAGCAAAATTTGAAGAATATGAGGGTGGGTTTGTACTGATTAAACTTACCCTTGAAAGTGTCTGTGCTCAGTCCTGAAGATTGACAAATCCTTGGAACCAAATTAATGCCTAATTTTGTGAAGAATTAGCTCTATAGGTCCTATTTTTTTCTTTTAGTCGCCATATGAAATTAATGTCCATGAACACGTGCTTGTCCGTTTCCCATTGGCATTTCGTTAATTTGTTTCGTGACACCATAATACTTCGTATAAACGTAGCTATTCTCTCGATTTTAACAGGTTGCTTTAGATGGACATTATGCGTCGCTTATGTTGACTTTGTGTCGAATATATCCCTTCATTCCAGCCAAATTGGCGCCTTGATCAGCAAGTAAGATCTCCATTTTGAACAGGTGCGTGGAAATATTTTTTAAGCTTCTTCTCGACAACGATTTCCAAATATGGGCATAAGTAGGTGGAGTTTGCTACGACTGACAGAAACAAAATAAAAGGCGATCGCAAGCGATATTTTTAAATTTGTTATTAAATAACAAACTAATAAGTTTTCTAACATTTATTTGCATCTTACTGTCACAACGGTAACATGAAATATGCACGAAAAAGTCACAAAATCACCGTTTCTCCAATCAAGTGACAATCGACGCTGCCGCCGTTTCCATGGAAGCGACGCCATGACATGAATAAATTTAATGACGATGAAGGGAGACAACTCTTTCATAAAACAGACACTGAATCAGCCTTAACATACCTGCGTGCATGTTCTGTCCATACCGTTATATCATCAATAAAAACTCTCCTATGTTCTGTCTATGCCGTTATATCATCAATAAAGACTCGTCTATGTTCTGTCCATACCGTTATATCATCAATAAAGACTCGTCTATGTTCTGTCCATACCGTTATATCACCAATAAAGACTCGTCTATGTTCTGTCCATACCGTTATATCATCAATAAAAACTCGCCTATGTTCTGTCCATACCGTTATATCATCAATAAAAACTCGTCTATGTTCTGTCCATACCGTTATATCACCAATAAAGACTCGCCTATGTTCTGTCCATACCATTATATCATCAATAAAAACTCGCCTATGTTCTGTCCATACCGTTATATCATCAATAAAAACTCGCCTATGTTCTGTCCATGCCGTTATATCACCAATAAAGACTCGTCTATGTTCTGTCCATACCGTTATATCATCAATAAAAACTCGCCTATGTTCTGTCCATACCGTTATATCATCAATAAAAACTCGCCTATGTTCTGTCCATACCGTTATATCATCAATAAAAACTCGCCTATGTTCTGTCCATACCGTTATATCATCAATAAAAACTCGCCTATGTTCTGTCCATACCGTTATATCATCAATAAAGACTCGTCTATGTTCTGTCCATACCGTTATATCATCAATAAAAACTCGCCTATGTTCTGTCCATACCGTTATATCATCAATAAAAACTCGTCTATGTTCTGTCCATACCGTTATATCATCAATAAAGACTCGTCTATGTTCTGTCCATACCGTTATATCACCATTAAAAACTCGTCTATGTTCTGTCCATACCGTTATATCATCAATAAAGACTCGTCTATGTTCTGTCCATACCGTTATATCATCAATAAAAACTCGTCTATGTTCTGTCCATACCGTTATATCATCAATAAAAACTCGTCTATGTTCTGTCCATGCCGTTATATCACCAATAAAGACTCGTCTATGTTCTGTCCATACCGTTATATCACCAATAAAGACTCGTCTATGTTCTGTCCATACCGTTATATCATCAATAAAAACTCGTCTATGTTCTGTCCATACCGTTATATCACCAATAAAGACTCGTCTATGTTCTGTCCATACCGTTATATCATCAATAAAAACTCGTCTATGTTCTGTCCATACCGTTATATCATCAATAAAAACTCGCCTATGTTCTGTCCATACCGTTATATCATCAATAAAGACTCGTCTATGTTCTGTCCATACCGTTATATCATCAATAAAGACTCGCCTATGTTCTGTCCATACCGTTATATCATCAATAAAGACTCGTCTATGTTCTGTCCATACCGTTATATCATCAATAAAGACTCGTCTATGTTCTGTCCATACCGTTATATCATCAATAAAAACTCGTCTATGTTCTGTCCATACCGTTATATCATCAATAAAGACTCGTCTATGTTCTGTCCATACCGTTATATCATCAATAAAAACTCATCTATGTTCTGTCCATACCGTTATATCATCAATAAAAACTCGTCTATGTTCTGTCCATACCGTTATATCATCAATAAAGACTCGTCTATGTTCTGTCCATACCGTTATATCACCAATAAAGACTCGTCTATGTTCTGTCCATACCGTTATATCACCAATAAAAACTCGTCTATGTTCTGTCCATACCGTTATATCATCAATAAAGACTCGTCTATGTTCTGTCCATACCGTTATATCATCAATAAAAACTCGTCTATGTTCTGTCCATACCGTTATATCATCAATAAAAACTCGTCTATGTTCTGTCCATACCGTTATATCATCAATAAAGACTCGTCTATGTTCTGTCCATACCGTTATATCACCAATAAAGACTCGTCTATGTTCTGTCCATACCGTTATATCATCAATAAAAACTCGTCTATGTTCTGTCCATGCCGTTATATCACCAATAAAGACTCGCCTATGTTCTGTCCATACCGTTATATCACCAATAAAAACTCGTCTATGTTCTGTCCATACCGTTATATCATCAATAAAAACTCGTCTATGTTCTGTCCATACCGTTATATCACCAATAAAAACTCGTCTATGTTCTGTCCATACCGTTATATCATCAATAAAAACTCGTCTATGTTCTGTCCATACCATTATATCATCAATAAAGACTCGTCTATGTTCTGTCCATACCGTTATATCACCAATAAAGACTCGCCTATGTTCTGTCCATACCGTTATATCACCAATAAAGACTCGCCTATGTTCTGTGCATACCGTTATATCACCAATAAAGACTCGTCTATGTTCTGTCCATACCGTTATATCACCAATAAAAACTCGTCTATGTTCTGTCCATACCGTTATATCATCAATAAAAACTCGTCTATGTTCTGTCCATGCCGTTATATCACCAATAAAGACTCGTCTATGTTCTGTCCATACCGTTATATCACCAATAAAAACTCGTCTATGTTCTGTCCATGCCGTTATATCATCAATAAAAACTCGTCTATGTTCTGTCCATACCGTTATATCATCAATAAAAACTCGCCTATGTTCTGTCCATACCGTTATATCATCAATAAAAACTCGCCTATGTTCTGTCCATACCGTTATATCACCAATAAAAACTCGTCTATGTTCTGTCCATACCGTTATATCATCAATAAAAACTCGCCTATGTTCTGTCCATACCGTTATATCACCAATAAAAACTCGTCTATGTTCTGTCCATACCGTTATATCATCAATAAAAACTCGCCTATGTTCTGTCCATACCGTTATATCACCAATAAAGACTCGTCTATGTTCTGTCCATACCGTTATATCACCAATAAAAACTCGTCTATGTTCTGTCCATACCGTTATATCATCAATAAAAACTCGCCTATGTTCTGTCCATACCGTTATATCACCAATAAAGACTCGTCTATGTTCTGTCCATACCGTTATATCATCAATAAAAACTCGTCTATGTTCTGTCCATACCGTTATATCACCAATAAAGACTCGTCTATGTTCTGTCCATACCGTTATATCATCAATAAAAACTCGTCTATGTTCTGTCCATACCGTTATATCACCAATAAAGACTCGTCTATGTTCTGTCCATACCGTTATATCATCAATAAAAACTCGTCTATGTTCTGTCCATACCGTTATATCATCAATAAAAACTCGCCTATGTTCTGTCCATACCGTTATATCATCAATAAAGACTCGTCTATGTTCTGTCCATACCGTTATATCATCAATAAAGACTCGCCTATGTTCTGTCCATACCGTTATATCATCAATAAAGACTCGTCTATGTTCTGTCCATACCGTTATATCATCAATAAAGACTCGTCTATGTTCTGTCCATACCGTTATATCATCAATAAAAACTCGTCTATGTTCTGTCCATACCGTTATATCATCAATAAAGACTCGTCTATGTTCTGTCCATACCGTTATATCATCAATAAAAACTCGTCTATGTTCTGTCCATACCGTTATATCATCAATAAAAACTCGTCTATGTTCTGTCCATACCGTTATATCATCAATAAAGACTCGTCTATGTTCTGTCCATACCGTTATATCACCAATAAAGACTCGTCTATGTTCTGTCCATACCGTTATATCACCAATAAAAACTCGTCTATGTTCTGTCCATACCGTTATATCATCAATAAAGACTCGTCTATGTTCTGTCCATACCGTTATATCATCAATAAAAACTCGTCTATGTTCTGTCCATACCGTTATATCATCAATAAAAACTCGTCTATGTTCTGTCCATACCGTTATATCATCAATAAAGACTCGTCTATGTTCTGTCCATACCGTTATATCACCAATAAAGACTCGTCTATGTTCTGTCCATACCGTTATATCATCAATAAAAACTCGTCTATGTTCTGTCCATACCGTTATATCACCAATAAAAACTCGTCTATGTTCTGTCCATACCGTTATATCATCAATAAAAACTCGTCTATGTTCTGTCCATACCATTATATCATCAATAAAGACTCGTCTATGTTCTGTCCATACCGTTATATCACCAATAAAGACTCGCCTATGTTCTGTCCATACCGTTATATCACCAATAAAGACTCGCCTATGTTCTGTGCATACCGTTATATCACCAATAAAGACTCGTCTATGTTCTGTCCATACCGTTATATCACCAATAAAAACTCGTCTATGTTCTGTCCATACCGTTATATCATCAATAAAAACTCGTCTATGTTCTGTCCATGCCGTTATATCACCAATAAAGACTCGTCTATGTTCTGTCCATACCGTTATATCACCAATAAAAACTCGTCTATGTTCTGTCCATGCCGTTATATCATCAATAAAAACTCGTCTATGTTCTGTCCATACCGTTATATCATCAATAAAAACTCGCCTATGTTCTGTCCATACCGTTATATCATCAATAAAAACTCGTCTATGTTCTGTCCATACCGTTATATCATCAATAAAAACTCGCCTATGTTCTGTCCATACCGTTATATCACCAATAAAAACTCGTCTATGTTCTGTCCATACCGTTATATCATCAATAAAAACTCGCCTATGTTCTGACCATACCGTTATATCACCAATAAAAACTCGTCTATGTTCTGTCCATACCGTTATATCATCAATAAAAACTCGCCTATGTTCTGTCCATACCGTTATATCACCAATAAAGACTCGTCTATGTTCTGTCCATACCGTTATATCACCAATAAAAACTCGTCTATGTTCTGTCCATACCGTTATATCATCAATAAAAACTCGCCTATGTTCTGTCCATACCGTTATATCACCAATAAAGACTCGTCTATGTTCTGTCCATACCGTTATATCATCAATAAAAACTCGTCTATGTTCTGTCCATACCGTTATATCACCAATAAAGACTCGTCTATGTTCTGTCCATACCGTTATATCATCAATAAAAACTCGTCTATGTTCTGTCCATACCGTTATATCACCAATAAAGACTCGTCTATGTTCTGTCCATACCGTTATATCATCAATAAAAACTCGTCTATGTTCTGTCCATACCGTTATATCATCAATAAAAACTCGCCTATGTTCTGTCCATACCGTTATATCATCAATAAAGACTCGTCTATGTTCTGTCCATACCGTTATATCATCAATAAAGACTCGCCTATGTTCTGTCCATACCGTTATATCATCAATAAAGACTCGTCTATGTTCTGTCCATACCGTTATATCATCAATAAAGACTCGTCTATGTTCTGTCCATACCGTTATATCATCAATAAAAACTCGTCTATGTTCTGTCCATACCGTTATATCATCAATAAAGACTCGTCTATGTTCTGTCCATACCGTTATATCATCAATAAAAACTCGTCTATGTTCTGTCCATACCGTTATATCATCAATAAAAACTCGTCTATGTTCTGTCCATACCGTTATATCATCAATAAAGACTCGTCTATGTTCTGTCCATACCGTTATATCACCAATAAAGACTCGTCTATGTTCTGTCCATACCGTTATATCACCAATAAAAACTCGTCTATGTTCTGTCCATACCGTTATATCATCAATAAAGACTCGTCTATGTTCTGTCCATACCGTTATATCATCAATAAAAACTCGTCTATGTTCTGTCCATACCGTTATATCATCAATAAAAACTCGTCTATGTTCTGTCCATACCGTTATATCATCAATAAAGACTCGTCTATGTTCTGTCCATACCGTTATATCACCAATAAAGACTCGTCTATGTTCTGTCCATACCGTTATATCATCAATAAAAACTCGTCTATGTTCTGTCCATACCGTTATATCACCAATAAAAACTCGTCTATGTTCTGTCCATACCGTTATATCATCAATAAAAACTCGTCTATGTTCTGTCCATACCATTATATCATCAATAAAGACTCGTCTATGTTCTGTCCATACCGTTATATCACCAATAAAGACTCGCCTATGTTCTGTCCATACCGTTATATCACCAATAAAGACTCGCCTATGTTCTGTGCATACCGTTATATCACCAATAAAGACTCGTCTATGTTCTGTCCATACCGTTATACCACCAATAAAAACTCATCTATGTTCTGTCCATACCGTTATATCATCAATAAAAACTCGTCTATGTTCTGTCCATGCCGTTATATCACCAATAAAGACTCGTCTATGTTCTGTCCATACCGTTATATCACCAATAAAAACTCGTCTATGTTCTGTCCATGCCGTTATATCATCAATAAAAACTCGTCTATGTTCTGTCCATACCGTTATATCATCAATAAAAACTCGCCTATGTTCTGTCCATACCGTTATATCATCAATAAAAACTCGTCTATGTTCTGTCCATACCGTTATATCATCAATAAAAACTCGCCTATGTTCTGTCCATACCGTTATATCACCAATAAAAACTCGTCTATGTTCTGTCCATACCGTTATATCATCAATAAAAACTCGCCTATGTTCTGTCCATACCGTTATATCACCAATAAAAACTCGTCTATGTTCTGTCCATACCGTTATATCATCAATAAAAACTCGCCTATGTTCTGTCCATACCGTTATATCACCAATAAAGACTCGTCTATGTTCTGTCCATACCGTTATATCACCAATAAAAACTCGTCTATGTTCTGTCCATACCGTTATATCATCAATAAAAACTCGCCTATGTTCTGTCCATACCGTTATATCACCAATAAAAACTCGTCTATGTTCTGTCCATACCGTTATATCATCAATAAAAACTCGCCTATGTTCTGTCCATACCGTTATATCACCAATAAAAACTCGTCTATGTTCTGTCCATACCGTTATATCATCAATAAAAACTCGCCTATGTTCTGTCCATACCGTTATATCATCAATAAAGACTCGTCTATGTTCTGTCCATACCGTTATATCATCAATAAAGACTCGTCTATGTTCTGTCCATACCGTTATATCATCAATAAAGACTCGTCTATGTTCTGTCCATACCGTTATATCATCAATAAACACTCGTCTATGTTCTGTCCATACCGTTATATCATCAATAAAGACTCGTCTATGTTCTGTCCATACCGTTATATCATCAATAAAGACTCGTCTATGTTCTGTCCATACCGTTATATCATCAATAAAAACTCGTCTATGTTCTGTCCATACCGTTATATCATCAATAAAAACTCGTCTATGTTCTGTCCATACCGTTATATCACCAATAAAAACTCGTCTATGTTCTGTCCATACCGTTATATCACCAATAAAGACTCGTCTATGTTCTGTCCATACCGTTATATCACCAATAAAGACTCGTCTATGTTCTGTCCATGCCGTTATATCACCAATAAAGACTCGTCTATGTTCTGTCCATACCGTTATATCATCAATAAAAACTCGTCTATGTTCTGTCCATACCATTATATCATCAATAAAGACTCGTCTATGTTCTGTCCATACCGTTATATCACCAATAAAGACTCGCCTATGTTCTGTCCATACCGTTATATCACCAATAAAGACTCGCCTATGTTCTGTGCATACCGTTATATCACCAATAAAGACTCGTCTATGTTCTGTCCATACCGTTATATCACCAATAAAAACTCGTCTATGTTCTGTCCATACCGTTATATCATCAATAAAAACTCGTCTATGTTCTGTCCATGCCGTTATATCACCAATAAAGACTCGTCTATGTTCTGTCCATACCGTTATATCACCAATAAAAACTCGTCTATGTTCTGTCCATACCGTTATATCATCAATAAAAACTCGTCTATGTTCTGTCCATACCGTTATATCATCAATAAAGACTCGTCTATGTTCTGTCCATACCGTTATATCACCAATAAAGACTCGCCTATGTTCTGTCCATACCGTTATATCACCAATAAAGACTCGCCTATGTTCTGTGCATACCGTTATATCACCAATAAAGACTCGTCTATGTTCTGTCCATACCGTTATATCACCAATAAAAACTCGTCTATGTTCTGTCCATACCGTTATATCATCAATAAAAACTCGTCTATGTTCTGTCTATGCCGTTATATCATCAATAAAAACTCGTCTATGTTCTGTCCATACCGTTATATCATCAATAAAAACTCGTCTATGTTCTGTCCATGCCGTTATATCACCAATAAAGACTCGTCTATGTTCTGTCCATACCGTTATATCATCAATAAAGACTCGTCTATGTTCTGTCCATACCGTTATATCACCAATAAAGACTCGTCTATGTTCTGTCCATACCGTTATATCATCAATAAAAACTCGTCTATGTTCTGTCCATACCGTTATATCATCAATAAAGACTCGTCTATGTTCTGTCCATACCGTTATATCATCAATAAAGACTCGTCTATGTTCTGTCCATACCGTTATATCATCAATAAAAACTCGTCTATGTTCTGTCCATACCGTTATATCATCAATAAAAACTCGTCTATGTTCTGTCCATGCCGTTATATCACCAATAAAAACTCGCCTATGTTCTGTCCATGCCGTTATATCACCAATAAAAACTCGTCTATGTTCTGTCCATGCCGTTATATCACCAATAAAAACTCGTCTATGTTCTGTCCATGCCGTTATATCACCAATAAAAACTCGTCTATGTTCTGTCCATACCGTTATATCATCAATAAAGACTCGTCTATGTTCTGTCCATACCGTTATATCACCAATAAAGACTCGCCTATGTTCTGTCCATACCGTTATATCACCAATAAAGACTCGCCTATGTTCTGTGCATACCGTTATATCACCAATAAAGACTCGTCTATGTTCTGTCCATACCGTTATATCATCAATAAAAACTCGTCTATGTTCTGTCCATACCGTTATATCATCAATAAAAACTCGTCTATGTTCTGTCCATGCCGTTATATCACCAATAAAAACTCGCCTATGTTCTGTCCATACCGTTATATCACCAATAAAAACTCGTCTATGTTCTGTCCATGCCGTTATATCATCAATAAAAACTCGTCTATGTTCTGTCCATGCCGTTATATCACCAATAAAGACTCGTCTATGTTCTGTCCATACCGTTATATCATCAATAAAAACTCGTCTATGTTCTGTCCATGCCGTTATATCACCAATAAAGACTCGTCTATGTTCTGTCCATACCGTTATATCATCAATAAAAACTCGTCTATGTTCTGTCCATACCGTTATATCATCAATAAAAACTCGTCTATGTTCTGTCCATGCCGTTATATCACCAATAAAAACTCGCCTATGTTCTGTCCATACCGTTATATCACCAATAAAAACTCGCCTATGTTCTGTCCATACCGTTATATCACCAATAAAGACTCGTCTATGTTCTGTCCATACCGTTATATCATCAATAAAAACTCGCCTATGTTCTGTCCATACCGTTATATCACCAATAAAGACTCGCCGATGTTCTGTCCATACCGTTATATCATCAATAAAAACTCGTCTATGTTCTGTCCATACCGTTATATCACCAATAAAAACTCGCCTATGTTCTGTCCATACCGTTATATCACCAATAAAAACTCGCCTATGTTCTGTCCATACCGTTATATCACCAATAAAGACTCGTCTATGTTCTGTCCATACCGTTATATCATCAATAAAAACTCGCCTATGTTCTGTCCATACCGTTATATCACCAATAAAGACTCGTCTATGTTCTGTCCATACCGTTATATCATCAATAAAGACTCGTCTATGTTCTGTCCATACCGTTATATCATCAATAAAGACTCGCCTATGTTCTGTTCATACCGTTATATCACCAATAAAAACTCGCCTATGTTCTGTCCATACCGTTATATCACCAATAAAAACTCGTCTATGTTCTGTCCATGCCGTTATATCATCAATAAAAACTCGTCTATGTTCTGTCCATACCGTTATATCATCAATAAAAACTCGCCTATGTTCTGTCCATACCGTTATATCACCAATAAAAACTCGTCTATGTTCTGTCCATACCGTTATATCACCAATAAAAACTCGTCTATGTTCTGTCCATACCGTTATATCATCAATAAAAACTCGCCTATGTTCTGTCCATACCGTTATATCACCAATAAAAACTCGCCTATGTTCTGTCCATACCGTTATATCACCAATAAAAACTCGTCTATGTTCTGTCCATACCGTTATATCACCAATAAAGACTCGCCTATGTTCTGTCCATACCGTTATATCACCAATAAAAACTCGCCTATGTTCTGTCCATACCGTTATATCACCAATAAAAACTCGTCTATGTTCTGTCCATACCGTTATATCATCAATAAAGACTCGTCTATGTTCTGTCCATACCGTTATATCACCAATAAAAACTCGCCTATGTTCTGTCCATACCGTTATATCACCAATAAAAACTCGCCTATGTTCTGTCCATACCGTTATATCACCAATAAAGACTCGTCTATGTTCTGTCCATACCGTTATATCATCAATAAAAACTCGTCTATGTTCTGTCCATACCGTTATATCATCAATAAAGACTCGCCTATGTTCTGTCCATACCGTTATATCACCAATAAAAACTCGCCTATGTTCTGTCCATACCGTTATATCACCAATAAAAACTCGCCTATGTTCTGTCCATACCGTTATATCACCAATAAAGACTCGTCTATCTTCTGTCCATACCGTTATATCACCAATAAAGACTCGTCTATGTTCTGTCCATACCGTTATATCATCAATAAAAACTCGTCTATGTTCTGTCCATACCGTTATATCATCAATAAAAACTCGTCTATGTTCTGTCCATACCGTTATATCACCAATAAAGACTCGTCTATGTTCTGTCCATACCGTTATATCATCAATAAAGACTCGCCTATGTTCTGTCCATGCCGTTATATCATCAATAAAGACTCGTCTATGTTCTGTCCATACCGTTATATCATCAATAAAAACTCGCCTATGTTCTGTGCATACCGTTATATCATCAATAAAGACTCGCCTATGTTCTGTCCATACCGTTATATCATCAATAAAAACTCGCCGATGTTCTGTCCATACCGTTATATCATCAATAAAAACTCGTCTATGTTCTGTCCATGCCGTTATATCACCAATAAAGACTCGTCTATGTTCTGTCCATACCGTTATATCACCAATAAAGACTCGTCTATGTTCTGTCCATACCGTTATATCACCAATAAAGACTCGTCTATGTTCTGTCCATACCGTTATATCATCAATAAAAACTCGTCTATGTTCTGTCCATGCCGTTATATCATCAATAAAAACTCGTCTATGTTCTGTCCATACCGTTATATCATCAATAAAGACTCGTCTATGTTCTGTCCATACCGTTATATCACCAATAAAGACTCGTCTATGTTCTGTCCATACCGTTATATCATCAATAAAGACTCGCCTATGTTCTGTCCATGCCGTTATATCATCAATAAAGACTCGTCTATGTTCTGTCCATACCGTTATATCATCAATAAAAACTCGCCTATGTTCTGTGCATACCGTTATATCATCAATAAAGACTCGTCTATGTTCTGTCTATGCCGTTATATCACCAATAAAGACTCGTCTATGTTCTGTCCATACCGTTATATCATCAATAAAAACTCGTCTATGTTCTGTCCATACCGTTATATCATCAATAAAAACTCGTCTATGTTCTGTCCATACCGTTATATCATCAATAAAAACTCGCCGATGTTCTGTCCATACCGTTATATCACCAATAAAAACTCGTCTATGTTCTGTCCATACCGTTATATCATCAATAAAAACTCGTCTATGTTCTGTCCATACCGTTATATCATCAATAAAAACTCGCCGATGTTCTGTCCATACCGTTATATCATCAATAAAAACTCGTCTATGTTCTGTCCATGCCGTTATATCACCAATAAAGACTCGTCTATGTTCTGTCCATACCGTTATATCATCAATAAAGACTCGTCTATGTTCTGTCCATACCGTTATATCATCAATAAAAACTCGCCTATGTTCTGTCCATACCGTTATATCATCAATAAAGACTCGTCTATGTTCTGTCCATACCGTTATATCATCAATAAAAACTCGTCTATGTTCTGTCCATACCGTTATATCATCAATAAAGACTCGTCTATGTTCTGTCCATACCGTTATATCATCAATAAAGACTCGTCTATGTTCTGTCCATACCGTTATATCACCAATAAAGACTCGCCTATGTTCTGTCCATACCATTATATCATCAATAAAGACTCGTCTATGTTCTGTCCATACCGTTATATCATCAATAAAAACTCGCCTATGTTCTGTCCATATCGTTATATCACCAATAAAAACTCGCCTATGTTCTGTCCATACCGTTATATCACCAATAAAAACTCGTCTATGTTCTGTCCATACCGTTATATCACCAATAAAAACTCGTCTATGTTCTGTCCATGCCGTTATATCATCAATAAAAACTCGCCGATGTTCTGTCCATACCGTTATATCATCAATAAAGACTCGCCGATGTTCTGTCCATACCGTTACAACATCATTCAAAACTCTCCAATGTTCTGTTCATACTGTGACAATATCATTCAAATGATTTCCCCCTCACTTCTTGAGAAGTATTTTGCGGAGGTAAAGATTAAAAAGTTAAAAACGATCACAAATCATTTTTAAGAGAGAATTGATTTGAAATGAGTGATTTATTTCCATCTTTATTGATATTTACAATAAATAAAACAATTTTAAGTACATTTTTTTTACTGTTTCTAAATTTTATAAAAATCTTGTAAAATGGGCGTTGACAGAGATGAAGTGTAGCGTAGCAGGAATGACAACTCTGGATAGAGAATGCTACATTTTATGTATCCTTATGTATGTGTACACAATTAGATTTTCTAATGATTTCACCTACATTTTATGTAACCTTATGTATGTGTACACAATTAGATTTTCTAATGATTTTATGTAACCTTAAGCTTATGTATGTGTACACACTTGGATCACATGATGTTATATGTGTAAACAGGCCTTGATAAACGTGTATTATGTTATGAATTTTATGCATATTTTAAATATCTCATGAAATAACAACATACGAGCAGCTATATGTATAGGATACAGTACTATTGAAAAAACGACAAATTTTTATCGGTTAACGTCCTTTCGATTCTCGTTAATATTTAGATATTTCAAGGTCTTTCAAGTGAAAAGAATCGTTTATATTTAGATATTGCAAGGTCTTTCAAGTGTCCCAAATCTTCACCTGTAGTCTGTCTGATTTGTTATTACTTGCGGTCGGTTTGTTAGTTGTTTTTGTATTGCGAGAATAAATTTTAAAAGTTCACATACTCGTCAGTTCTGAAAATAAATTATGCCAGATCTGAAATACTTGCTTTTTTAAACAAATTGTTGATATTTTTTTTTTTACTATCAAGAGTCAAATATACGAATTATAGCGTATAGTAGTGTGGTCACCGTAGCCGAATGGTTAGATGGAAGTTTTCAAAGTCTCATTAGACTTTGAAAAGCCCAGCAGTGGTTCGAGACACGAAAGTCCAAAACTAAGTAAAACGCGTTTTTAAGCCTAAAACAGTAAAAGGTTAAAGTTCATATATTCAAGAACAAAAGAATAAACACTAGATTCTTAAAAATAATCCACTGTTCGAACAATAGTGTGATAATAGTCAGAGAAATGCATTACGTAAACGATATCAACCTTGTCCCAAAAATGGGTCAAATTATTAAAGTACAGCGGCCTGTATCATTGGCCCCTATTAACGGCCTGTATCATCGACCTCTATTAGCGGCCTGTATTTGATATTAGAGGCCGCATTTACAATAGCTTTGCTGGGGGTATTATTGTTACAATATTGTTTGTAGATATGTATGTTGTATAATACAGGTGTCAGATTAATTATTGATTAAATAATTATATAATTGCACAGTCAAATCTGTCTAATATGTGACCTTCCGACAGGAACATTAAAATAAGGTCACATAAAACAGGTGGTTGCTAAATTCAGGTTTGCTTAATATGAAATTCCCTGTGAAATGAAATTTAAAAGATTAAATAATTCTATAATTGCTCAGTAAAACCTGCCTTATGTGACCTTCCAAGAGCACATTAAAATAAGGTCACATAAAACAAGTGGATGCTTATTACTGGTTTACTTATATGAAATGCCCTGTGAAGTGAATTTTAAATTAAGGTTAAATAATTATATAATTGCACAGTCAAACCTGTATTATCTACCCGTATAATCAACTGAGATGGGAAATTTGAATTAAGGTTACATAGTACAAGTTATTACTTAATAGAGGTGATCACTAAAGCAGGTTTTACTGTGCATGAATTATTTGTTTATTAGTGTTCATCGTCACGTTTAGTAATTGTTAGTCAGCTATTTCTGTATCGTTTGTACTTTTGTGAAAACCTTAATACTCGATCTCATGCAAAATTTGGAAAAATTCATATTACACCCCATGTAATACATACAGATTAATACATGGGCATTTCCATATTTGCCTGTTTATCATCCCGAGACCGCCATATTGGCCCGAGATGATAACCAGACCAATATGGAAATGCCCATGTATTAAACTATGTATTACATACTTCCGACATCTAGAAAAGAGAGACCCATATTGACCTGAGACGAAGTCGAGGCCCATATTGGCCCGGGCCAATATGGGCCTCGATATGGAAATGATCTTGTAGTAATCCAATAACCGGTTATTTCCCTGAGGTGTGAAAATATGGACAGTTTACTTCCGGTCATATTGGTCATACAAAAAAAGCCTTTATTTGAACTAAGTATGTAATACGGCACACATTATTACACCCCATGCAATATGGATCAGGTTATTACACCCCCTGGAGATATGCCTTGTTGCATTTTGAATTTATGACATATGCAAAATTAAACATATCTTGAGTAAGTATATGATAATGATTATTATTATATCGTGACTACCAGGGTTAATTTTGGAGGAAAGCGTGGACAGTTATAAGAGGTAAGGAATGCCCTTCACCGTATAAAACGCCTCTTTTCATTACAGTTGCCAACAAATGGAATTTAAAAATTCAACGTCAAACCCGGTTTTCGAAGCTAGCGTTACCGTCAAATCTTTACTTTTATTTTGAGCAAAAACATACATGTTCGAATTTTTAATAATATTGTTTATCCGTTTCATGAGAGACGTCACATTATTTGTCCCTCGGACAAGCAGTGTTATTTTTTACTTGTCCGAATCAAATTTAGACTGCTTAGGAAATGCTATAGATCCTTGTGTGCTATTTCTAAACTTCAATTTGTTATTACATAAGGTATTCAAAATATTGTCGTTGGCATTGGAGATCCAATTACCAACAGGGGAGAGTTGGGATCGCATCTATCGATTTAACTCTCCACATTTTGTGTCTGTCTCAATCTAATACTTGTATTTCCAGCTTAATACAGTCAAACCTGTTCTACAAAGCACCTCTATATACCAAATCACTCTCTATAAAGGGCAACATCATTTTTCCCATTAATGAAATGTATATCGTGGTTTTCTGTGTTCACTATTTTGAGATGAGAGGTGATTGTTTGTCTCGTTGGTATTCATTGGTGGAATTGTTGACCATTACTATATAAACTTTCGTTTCATAAGTCACTGTTAAAATTAAGCTATATCAGAATCAATCTTTCAGGTGCACTTTAAATTGACGAGACGTGGTTAGTAGTTTTCATATCCCGACTGTTACAGATGAAAGGGTAGCACAGAGCATAGACTAAACTATTGGCATAAATTGAAAATATAAAGACTGTATATATATAATGTTTATCTCATTTTGGAAATCACTTAATCATGTTACAGTATATTGTGATATAAAACTATGTAACCCCGCCACTTTTTATTGAACTGCCTGTACCTAGACAGGAAAGTGAACAGTCATGAATATGTGTGTTGGGGGAATAGATTTTTCCTTGTTTCTACGATTTTACGACTGGATTTTGGAACTGTTTCCAAGACGTGGTAATTTTTGCTTAGCACTTTATATACATTCTAAGATTTACAATTAACAGAGATGATGTCGTGGTCATGATCATATGGTAATTGGATTTATAACTACCTATGAAATCAGCACCACTAACTTTATGAGTTCGAATTCCGCTCAGACGAGGTGTACTTGATACAACATTATGTAATAAAGTTTGCAAATTCTGTACAATACATTTATTAATAAGTATTAGGTATAACTACAGACAAGATGATTAGTTTACATAATTACTAAACATCAAAAGACATATATTTTTACTGTAAGTACAAATTGACTGATTCGTCCATGGCATCAATCCATTTGGTGTGATGACTGGGAGCAATGTTTCCTGTGTACATGTTAGCCATGCAGTTGTCACGGTAACCCAATACATTACTCATTCTTCCCTTAATAGTATCCACTAACAAATCATGACCTTTGTCAAGATATTGTGGAGGATAATCAATGTCTTTACACATATATTTCCCAAATTCTACCATGAATGCCACCATGTCAAACGGACTAACTGCATTTCTCGCCTTCTTCTCCCATTCGGATGCTTCTTTTACCATGATTTCATTAGACACCAGCTCGCTAGCAAGCTGACCTAGAATATATTTAACGATCCAAATAGCCTGAATATCCCAGATCTGACAATTAAGATACGTTTCATAATTTGCTATGTGAAAGAGCTTATTATTACCTCCCTTTGTCCAGATTGACCCCTTATACAAGCCTGCAGGGTACAATGCTGTCCTTTGACCTTCAATATCAAAACGCAGATCTCCATTCAAAAATGGATAGTGGTAGATATAGCCTGTACAAATAATGATCACATCAACAGAAGCGGATGCTCCATCTTTGAAAGTAACGTTTTTCCCGTCTATCTTTTCCGGAAGTAGCCGTTGTTCGATTTCCTTTGGCACTTGATCAATTCCAATGGACGCCTTTCTCGAACTGCATATGATTCGCGATGAAGTGCGAAATTTAATTAATTGAATAGCAATGTCGGACGCTGAGAAACTGCCACCAATGATCAAAACAGATGTTCCATTGAATTCTCGTGCATCTTTAAAATCTTTAGAATGCAAAATGCGCCCTTCAAATGTCTCTATACCTGGAAAATCGGGAATATTTGGGACTGCATAATTACCAACAGCAACGATGACGTGTGAGAATATTTCTTCTTTATCTGTTTTCCCTCGAAGATCTTTCACTAGTACATTAAAATCATCACTGTCAGGACGGTAATTAACATCCTGTACAACGTGCCGGAAATCTACTGATGCTGATAAATCACCACATTTACCTTTTGTCCATCTACCTTTGAAATATAAGGATATATAAATCTTTTGAATTATTTTGTATGTGATTGATTGCCGCTTAACGCCAAGATAACAATTTTTAGCTATATCATAGCGAGAGGAAGTTGCATTTCCATGACATGACGATGTCCGCTTTGTACTAGACCAACACGCTTAGTTGGTTTTTCATAGTGCTAGCTCACTAAAACAATAGTCCACGGGTAGATATGTCGAACCATAGATTATACTGATTTTAAGCCAACTAGTCTTTGTTCCTACCGCTTAATGCTGCGTGCTTAGCGGAGAAGCAACAAATACCAATTTTACAGTCTTTGGGTTGTTCCTATCGCACTCCCTCTAACTTTTAAACCACAGATGTATTTTCTTTTATTATTTTCAATCTGATTCAGTGCAAACAGCTTCATAAAACATTGACATCTTAATAGTGCAGATTAATTTTCAGCAAAATAAATAATTGAAGTATTTTGTAATCTTTCGAATTTTTATATAGTCGATTATATTACTACTTTTTTTTTTTTTAAATACAATTTTGATACCATTTCTAGATTTTCAAAATAATGCTTAATTTGAATTTTCTACATTTAATTAAATTCGATTTATTTCTCGGCCCTTCTTTCAAATGTAATTCAAAATTAAGAGGAGTTAGAAGATACCAAAGGGGTAATCCGAATTCGTAAATCGAAGACAAAACAATGGCCGAAAGAAAAGGGACAGAAAGACAAACAACTATTTACAAAACACTACATGGAAAAATAAAGATCGAGCAACACGAACCCCACTAAAAACAAGGAGTGAACTCAAGTGCACTGGAAGGGTAAGCGGCTCCTGCCCCATTATTGGCTCCCGTCGTGTTGCGCTGAAGATAACACTATCAGTGTTAAACAACAAACAATATGACACGAATACACTCTCTGATCAGGTTTCCATAAGGTATTTTCCTATATTTTGGTATGGGGTCATTTCTTGTATTCAAAGCTGCTTTATTTTATAATGAAATGACATTTCTATATTTATTTCAGGACAGGGTGGTTTGATTGTGGAATGATTCTCGAAAATATTTGTATTAGATCACAATCGCATTTTAATAGTTAGTGATCTCCCTTTTGATGTTATTGTAATTAGTATATTTAGTAAATTAAGATAATTCGTATATATACCTATGATTTGTGGTGTCTTCTATTTAATATGTGTAAGAATTGAACAGATATATTCTATGGTGAAAAATACCTTCTAAATAAAGTCTAATAATATCCCTCGGGACGAAACTTGGCAGGTCTTTTCCAAAATGGTCTTTAAATGAATAGTCCATCGACTCAATTGCCTCTTTTGGACCTATAGTCCATAAATGTCGGTACATGTTGTTATGTATTGTTTCTCCATATTCATCTGTTCCTAAAGATAGAAAAAAAATCGTATTTTTCATGAGATTGGATATAAGTTATAAAATAGTGCTTAGAATCTCAACACGTAACAAACATTCGAGAATACCGAAGGAGCAATCAAAAATGGACAATCCATAGTATTAAGAAACGTAACGCGCATTGTGTTCCACATTTTACGGTTGAAAACTAAACGCGTATTCAGTGTACATTCCGTCATGAATGAGGAAACGACCGGATAGTAATAACGAAATGTGGAACATATACGTCGTCATTTGTGACACAGATACTCTGTAACGGTTAACAAGTCATGGTGGCGACCGTAAAACTTTCGAAAACTTAAGACTTCAACTTAACCGCTAGGAACCCTTGGTTCAATAGCTTCCTTGTTAGCAGCAACCATTTGTGAACAAATTCGTGATAGGAATCGCAAGTTCTGGAATATCGGATCAAAATCTAATTTACCGACCCTGTCCCGTGTTTCCTATGGCAATCTAAACGTTCTACCATAGTTTCATCTTTTTACCTATATGATTTGATTTGGTTGTAAGCTGGTTTATCATCATGAATATAGCTGAAATTGACGTTAAACAACAAATAATCATTATTTTATGTAATATAGTCGTCCACCAATACATTATTAAAATCTCGCATTTTTAACAAGTCTGCTAAACACTGTTTAATTATTCATAAATTTGCTTCTTTGTTAATTCGTTTCCCTCTTATGGCCAGTGACTTACTGTACGTGGCAGGTCGTCGGTTTTCCCAGGTTACTCTGGTTAACAATTGACAGCACACAGTATAACTGAGTTATTATTGCAAGTGACGTTAAACAAAAATAATCTTATTATGTTTTATCATATGACAGGCACGTGTTCTTACTTTAATTTTATTGACTATATGCAATTTATTTATAATCACCGTGAGATTAAAAGCCAAAATTTATTCGTGGCTTAAAGTTACATAATTGTAAAATTTGATTCTTATCTTTTTTTAAACAACTTCGGTCGATACATGTACTAGTACAAGGATTTATAAGCACAAAGAAACATAATATTAACCTCGCCTTCGTCTCGGTCAATATCAGTGTCATGGGATATCAACTGAAATCAAAAGTTTTTGATTTTATAATATAACATGCAATTGCTTTAAACATTCTTTATTCTTTATAAGGTTCTCCTCCCTCGGGCATATGTGACCTTAGCCGATTTTGGTGGTCGTGTTTATAATGCCATTTGGCTTACTTGCTCCCAACACTTTTAAAATTATTTGACTTTCCAACCATTCGACTTTGAGCGTACCTGATGAAGGTTATTCCAGAAACGCGTCGTGCGCACTAAATTTGATATCTACGTTTTTATTATTACACTTTACTTTTATATTTGTGAAATGTGTTGATACACCTAAATATATTCATACATAGGGGTCAAATTCAGGTCAAATGTTCCATTTAATTATATATGTTAGATGTATGTATATTGCAGAAAAAAACCAATTGGTTCTCCATAGTGTGTGCCTATTCTCCATAGTGTTTACCTGTTCTCCATAGTGTGTGCCTGTTCTCCATAGTGTTTACCTGTTCTCCATAGTGTTTATCTGTTCTCCAGTGTTTATCTGTTCTTCATAGTGTTTATCTGTTCTCCATAGTGTTTACCTGTTCTCCATAGTGTTTATCTGTTCTCCATAGTGTTTACCTGTTCTCCATAGTGTTTACCTGTTCCCCATAGTGTTTACCTGTTCTCCATAGTGTGTGCCTGTTCTCCATAGTGTTTACCTGTTCTCCATAGTGTTTACCTGTTTTCCATAGTGTTTATCTGTTCTCCATAGTTTTACCTGTTCCCCATAGTGTTTAGCTGTTCTCCATAGTGTGTGTCTGTTCTCCATAGTGTTTACCTGTTCTCCATAGTGTTTATCTGTTCTCCAGTGTTTACCTGTTCTCCATAGTGTTTATCTGTTCTCCATAGTGTTTACCTGTTCTCCATAGTGTTTATCTGTTCTCCAGTGTTTACCTGTTCCCCATAGTGTTTAGCTGTTCTCCATAGTGTGTGCCTGTTCTCCATAGTGTTTACCTGTTCTCCATAGTGTTTACCTGTTCTCCATAGTGTTTATCTGTTCTCCATAGTGTCAACCTGTTCTCCATAGTGTTTATCGGTTCTCCATAGTGTTTACCTGTTCCCCATAGTGTTTATCTTTCTCCATAGTGTTTACTTGTTCTCCATAGTGTTTACCTGTTCTCCATGGTGTTTACCTGTTCTCCATAGTGTTTACCTGTTCTCCATAGTGTTTACCTGTTCTCCAGTGTTTACCTGTTCTCCATAGTATTTACCTGTTCTCCATAGTGTTTATCTGTTCTCCATAGTGTTCACTTGTTCTCCATAGTGTTTACCTGTTCTCCATAATGTTTACCTGTTTTCCATAGTGCTTACATATTTTCCATAGTGTTTACCTATTCTCAATGGTGTTTAACTGTTCTCCATAGTGTTTACCTGTTTTCCATAGTGTTTACATGTTTTCCATAGTGTTTACCTGTTCTCCATAGTGTTTACCTGTTCTTCATAGTGTTTACCTGTTTTCCATAGTGTTTACCTGTTTTCCATAGTGTTTACATGTTTTCCATAGTGTTTGCCTGTTCTCCATAGTGTTTACCTGTTCTCCAGGAGTAATTCCACATTCCTCCTCAGGTAGACTGTTTCTCGTAACATTTGACATCTATACTATCACCTACTAACAACTTCAGTTGATACAGAGCAGTCATTCCACCAGGACCAGCCCCAATTATACATATTCTCTTTTTAGGTAAAGACATTCTACAATTAAAATATCATAATTTTTGCAGGAAATCTAATATACATACACAACACAGTATAAATCAGTAGTCAGATTAGATATATTTATTTGTTGACATTAACACAGGCGCTCGTGGCACGGACCACCCCCCTTTTTCTAACTTTCTGTTTACAAATTTATTTTCAATAAAATTTCTTTATTTCTTTATTATTTCATCTCTTTTTCCTTATTTTAACTTGTTCGTGTCAATATTCATACAATCTTATGTCAACATCAAATTGCATGTGTCGACCCTATATATCTAGATACTAATAATACACAAGGCATGCAACTCGGCAGGTTTAAAAATCGTACCCCTGCTCGCTTCGAGTACATTTATTGCACCTTATTTCCATTATGTCATTCAAACTAGGACATGTATCCATTCCTAAAAGACGCATCTTTTTGCCCCTGTTTTTGTTTTGTGCATACGATAGCTCAGTTCTCCAGAATTTTAAGATTTTCACACATTTATTGCCAAATTTTTCGTATAAGGACCCACAGCTGACGGAAGTGACGTACCACTGCATTAACTTCAACGAAAGGGTCAGAAAAGTTCCAAAAATATAAATTTTAATTGTTGGAACTTTTCTGACCCTATCGTTGAAGTTAATGCAGTGGTACGTCACTTCCGTCAGCCGTGGGTCCTTATACGAAAAAATTGGCAATAAATGTGTGAAAATCTTAAAATTCTGGAGAACTGAGCTATCGTATGCACAAAACAAAAACAGGGGCAAAAAGATGCGTCTTTTAGGAATGGATACATGTCCTAGTTTGAATGACATAATGGAAATAAGGTGCAATAAATGTACTCGAAGCGAGCAGGGGTACGATTTTTAAACCTGCCGAGTTGCATGCCTTGTGTATTATTAGTATCTATATAGGGTCGACACATGCAATTTGATGTTGACATAAGATTGTATGAATATTGACACGAACACGTTAAAATAAGGAAAAAGAGACGAAATAATAAAGAAATAAAGAAATTTTATTGAAAATAAATTTGTAAACAGAAAGTTAGAAAAAGGGGGGTGGTCCGTGTCACGAGCGCCTGTGGACATTAACAGTTCATAAATAATGTTATCATTATTTATTAAAATTAAGGTTCTCCTTTTCCATACAAAGTTGACCTAAGCCGATTATCTACATTTGTTACATAATAACAATCGGAGGTGAACAACACTGATGGAGATACATAAATATACTATGCGTTGACACAACCAATGGTTTTAATGTTAGTTAATATAATAATACACCATTTATATGACTTCTCGTCAAGAATGTAGAATCTGCTAGATGTTAACCGTTATAAACAAACAAAAACAAAACAAACACATAACAAACACATCACAATTTTTACTTCTTATATATAGATTAACTATAAACTACTTAATACATCAACTGTATCAGTGGTGTAATGGTGAGCGTGCTCGCCTCAAGTGCGGTAGATCGTGGGTTCGAGCCCTGGTCAGGTCCCATATCAGACATCTCTCATTTTACCTATACCAGTCTGAGGACCAGTAATAGCGCCACATTTACCAGTATGTTGAATTTTTATTTTCATTATAAATATAGCTGAAATGTTGCTCATTTAATGTAAAACAATCAATCAATCAATCAATCAATCAATCAATCAATCAATCCAACAATATTAGTAGTCTTAGTGTAATTTCTTTATTCCATTGTAAATTGGATTATGAGAATAAAGATAAAGATTTATTATTATAGTGAGGGACCACAATTTAATTTATTTTACTATTCAAATTACTTGTAGACAATTTCAGATAACAAATCTTTACACTAGAGTGTCATATTTTATTTAAAAAAAGAACGTTTAATTATTAACGAGACAAAGAATAATAAAAAAATTAACAAACGTCAGACTTGAATTTTCAAAAAATATCGATGATTTTGAACATCGTAGAGCAAATTAAAAATTTGTTAATTTTTTATTATTCTTTGTCTCGTTAATAGTTAAACGTTCTTTTTTAAAATAAAATATGACACTCTAGTGCACCGGGGACCCTATCTACACAACCACACACGGGAATGAAAATGTAAATGTCGATAAAATTAGACAATTCAATTCAATTCTTTTATTGTCAATTAAGACGCCCATTATTGAGCAGTACAATCATATGAAAAATATATACATAAAAAAAAAGAAAAAAAAAAGAGACATTATGATTTCAATGATTATATAAAATTAACATGTAATGACAAGAATTTATAACAACCCCCCTTTAAAAAATAACAATAGTATGTTAGCTACAATATAATCAATAATGATCAATGATAATAATCCATATATGTATACCTATATAGCACAAAGTGACCTATAACCAGCGTATTATTTATTGTAGCTACAAACGTATGTAGAAGATTTATAATATACCATTAAAAAACAATTAATACACAAGCTTAAACCACCAGTGATCACATTAATTTGACCTTATAATTTTCTTATCACTTTGTTTGTTTCAACAATAAATTTCTTTTCGTATGTAGATCTAACAATAAACGACGTGTTTTCTTGATAATTGTAGAATCTTCTGTGGACATTAACCAGACTAGTTTAGATCTATTATCTAGACTTTTAAAATTTTTGTTTATTTCATTTATGTTATTTATAATTTCCCATCTTTCTTTTTGTAGGGATGGACACTAGAGTAAAAAATACACTTCATCCTCGATATCATCTTTGCATAATTGACAAATTCTGTCTTCAACTTTTAAACCAATATATCTTCCTTTTTCCTTTTTCTAATTTATGTGCACTTATTCTGAATTTAGTATACAGAACTCTTTGTTCATCAATTAATATCAATAAATATTTTTCAAGTATTATATTATTTTTAAAACTACAGTATGTTCTCAATTTGTTTCCAAATTTTTTATTCTCACGATTTATTTCTGATCTCCACAAGTTATCATATTTTAATTTTAATTTTCTATAAATATGTCTTTTCAACTCTGATTTATTTTTTTCTAGCATCTTAATGTCTATATCAAGAAACTGCAACAGATTATTTACATTTGAGTACCAGCTATATTTATTTTGACGACGAAGTGATTTTGATACACTAAAAGCCTCTAACAACAATGTGTCCTCTAACAACAATGTGTCCTCTAACAACAATGTGTCCTCTGTTTTTATTATACGTTTAGATATTTTATAACAATAAAAAACACCTCTATTAATAAAGGATATCTACCCAAATCACCTAGAACAGCAACATTAGTAGATCTTTTACCACACTTCAATGCAAATTTACAAAATTTACTATGTAGGTTTTCTTGCTTTATGTTTTTACATTCTTTGTAATACAATAATTCTTTTTCTTTATTTTAATTTTCTTGCTAGAGTAGCTCCCCAAACTTCACTCCCATACAATAAAATTGGCTTCACTGTGAGATCAAAAATATGTAAAAGTGTTTTAACATTAGGTTTTAATTCACTAAAACTCTTCTTAAATTTGAAAGAAGCCTTTAAACCTCTATTATGTAAATCTATTCTGGCATCAGTAAAATTACCATTTATACTAAACAATATCCCTAAATATTTGTAAACTCTGGTTCTATCTATTGGGATGTTATTAATTCTGAAAATATTCTTCTCTAATTTACCAGTATTATTAATAACCAGTGATTTTGTTTTTCCAATATTAATATGTAAACCACAATCACAACAATATGAATATAAAATATTTAAACTATTCTGAAGGCCTTCAGCTGTCTCTGACATTAAGACTAAATCATCGGCATACATCAAACAATTTAACTTTAAACAATTCAAACTAACTGGTTCACATGAATCATCAAAAACTTTCACCAAATCATTAATAAAGATTTAAAATAAAGTGGTTCATAAATTGTCCCCTTGTCTTACACCTATATTTGATGTAAATTTATCAGACAAATTCTCCATTTCTATTCTCACAGAAAGTTCTGTGGATTTGTACATACTTTTCAATACATTATAGAAAAGATCGCTTACACCAATCTTTCTCAATTTATAAAATAAACCATTATGATTAACAGTATCAAAAGCTTTTTTCAGATCAATGAAACAAGTATAGATTTTTTTTTGGTTTTGTTGTGTATATTTATCTATGAGTGTTTATAAAACAAAATGATGGTCACTTGCTCTTTTTTCCTTACAGAAACCTATTTGCTCTAGAGAAATTATATTTCTGCTGCTGAGAAACTTTTCTAATCTGATGTTCATGATTTTTCCAAATAGTTTCCCCAAACAGCCACAGGCACTTGACCGATGGACCTTAATTTCCCCGTGTTTGCCACGGGGGTACGTATTTTCAGAGCTAGTAACGATGTAGGGCCTCTATTTCTGGGTCCTGGGTCCTCACGAATACTAGAAATAAACACAAGGTAAGCAACAAAATGGCGGGGCACTGCTAAATTTCTTATTATTGTCGATTTCCCTGATTTCTGAAAAATAAACGGATGGAATGCACTAACCTTGTGGACCCCCATCAGTTGTTGTGCCCCTGGTTTACTGTCGTATTCGTACTATTTTGCATATATACCCCCGACAATCGGTTCCCAAGACCGATTGTCAACCAAGGCGGAGGTCTATTTTGGATTCTCTCGGACTCCAACGTGTCTTTTGATGGCCAGTCCAGTTTTTTCCCGGGGTTTGTCAAATATAGTTTCATTGTGGCAAAGGATTGATATTTGTTCACCTGTTGTTTTTATACCTACCATGTGATTAAAAAAGACATTTCATTCTGTTTTTTCTTTTTTTTCTAAGTTTGAAATAGTCCGCCAAATAAATGCATTCGGTAAACCAGATTTGTTCTTCTAAAGACACGTTGGAGTCCGAGAGAATCCCTGCACATCTTTAGCCATATAAAATCATTTGTTTTGCGAGTTAAAAATTTAACTCCTGATCTAATCTGATTTTTAACATAAATGGAAATTCCTCCCGAGGCTTTTTTTTTACATTTTTTAGATTTCGATCTAGATAGATGAAATCTCTTATAAAATTGTCTTCTGGTGTACAATGAGTTTCTAATAAACCAATAATGTCCTTAGTATTAATTTCTTTTATAAATTTTGGATCTTCAAACTTGTTAAAACCTTTAATTCTATAACCATTGATATTCCAACAACTGATGTGTAATTTTGTTTTCTTTATATAACACATGTTTTTACCAATACATATTATACCTATGACCTATCACAGAAGTATTCTTACATGACTGTATTATCATAAAGTAAATGATCATTTTATAAATTCTATTGTATCAAGAGAGATAACTCTGTTTTGATTTTGATTCACTCTACTTAAGAGTTTTCCAATAGTATAACCAGTAAACCTATTTCTAAATATAGAGTAGATGACAATATGTAGAAAAAAGGGAAAAAACACAAAAAAAAACAACAAAAATAAATAAATAAATAAAATTAGAGACAATACCTTTTAATTGTCCATTGTATAGTAATAGTTTGCCTACTATTTATACAAGTACATAAAGAAAAGAAAAAGGAATATTTTACTCATCAATAAACAAACATAAAAATCTCAATCTGCAAATTTCCCCTTTGGAACATGTACCTTTATCATTCAATATTTTTGTCAATTAATATTAATATGTAGACCTTCATTCCCCTTCATATGTAAAGGTAAGAGTCGGCAAGTGGAAGGATTTATTAATTACTACTTTTTTCCCTATTCTACATATATTTATTGTATTGGTACTTCCAACAAAATTAGTGTTTAAACATTAAAAAAAAACATGCTGTATACAACATACATAAATTAGCCCGGGCAACTACTCAGCCTGCCCATGCGCTAAGACGGCACTGGAAACAACAGTCCACAGGTAGACATGCATGTCATCCCCCTCAATTTCATCTTCCTTACTCAGATACAACCAGCCTCTGTTCTTAATCTGATGTTACCTGCTTAGCGTCAAATTACATCAATACTTCCAGACACCAACAACAGCATTTTTACTTGTTTTATGTATTTTTCAATACCTCCCCTCTCAAACATCTAAGTTATTTCACATATTATGTTTTCGGTGCTGTCGTAGAGACTTTCTAGGTATGTTCATTCAACTTTTGATCCAGCTAAGCGTATTTGGTCTAGTACAAAGCGGACGTCATCATCATCTCATTGAAAATCAGCTTGTTCTCGCCATGATATAGCTGCAAATTATTGAGTTCGCGCTAAACAACAATCACTCACTCATTCAACTTTTGTGATTTATTGAAGGTCTTCACATATTTCCTTTAGGCTATTTATTCCACAGAGTAGTTTTTCAGCGCCATATTTTAGCGATTTTAGATTTCCGAATGTTGTCTTGTAAAATGTTCGTCGCGTGGTGTATGGCGATGAAAGTTATTTATTTCCTATTGTAACCTAAATAAGTATACATGATATAATCCCTTTATTCTATCAATCTCGTATAACTTCCTTGTTATTATCTTGGTGGCTATTGCTCAACAGCATATGACCTAGTTATAGTATAATAGTTGAACATAGTTAAATTGTCTGTCGCCACTCGCATCCGTTCTCCAAAACCTCCAGTTTAGATTCTTGTATCCCGAATGATCGAAATAAATTAAGATATCAACTATATAACTGGACAGAGCGCATACCTAATATTTACAATAAAAAAAAAATTAAATACCAAAAAAATATATATACATGTATAAGCAAAAAAAACGAATATGAATTCTAATACCTTGATAGTTCACTACTCAGGAAAACAGTATTCTAATTTTTCTGTATAATTAAATGGATCTTTTCTGCTGTCAATAAAAATATGTCTGAAGCCTTGTAAACCTTGCACTTGTGTGTACAATGTTATCTTTAAATGCACATGATATACAATGTTATCTTTAAATGCACATGATATACAATGTTAGTCAACCGAAAATGTATGGCACGCAAAAAATAACAAAAATCTACTACTTCTTTATTTGACTAGTAAGAACAGTGTGGGACTATCTTTAATTTGTCATTTGCTAATATTTTGCAACCCTAATTATCGCTTTCATTTTAATCATTTACTTTTAAGATGTGTTTTTAGGAACCATATATTTTCCGTATATGCCCCTTTGAAAATTTCGAAGACGGAAAAAAAATATTGCATTTCGATTCAGTAGCAATACAAAGTCTGCACTAACTAAAAAATCAGGATTCAAATCCACAACTTTGAGGTACTAAAGCAACAATCGCTTAGCCTTACACCCAGACCTCAGATCACTCGACCCTTTCGATACACAGAGAAACCTTTCTAAACCGAACCTTGAATAAAACGAAATATATTTATAAACTAAATTTTAAATAAAGTCCAAATATAGAAAATCTTTGTTAATTTAACCTGTACAAACCGTACGCTTTTCTATTCCAAACACAAAAGCTGGTCCCAACGAGGAAAACCTGATTCTATCTTCGATAGTTTATGTTTTATCATGTCCCGTAAGGCGAATTTAATGATAAATTTAAAACATGCGTTTAGACGCGTATATATATATAAGCGTCTAAACAGGGTCAACGATATCAATAAGTGCAATCAAAAACATTTGAGAAACAATAGTTATTTCGCATGACAGTTATGCATTTCAATGTTATGATGGAAGTACTATTATCAATTTGACATCGTTTGTTTATAAAATAAGGGCCATCGACAACCACTCTTAGCATAAGAGCCATTGCTCTCCGTAACTGATAAAAATAAAAGCAGGGTTAAATCTTGTAAACCAAAGCAAAATAATGTAACATACGGTGACAGAAATTTAACAACTGAATGACCAAATAAGGTATAGCTCTAAAACAGAGTAAATACATACAAGAAAAAACATTATTTCTGAGTGAACACGAATCAATGTCTTCTCATAATAAGGTTACCTTTCCCAAAACCTTTCACATTCCACCCTCTTATCCTTAGTATACTGTGCCTTATGGTCAATAATAGTGACCTTAAGTTTGCTAAGATTTTCATTTTTAATCATATTTTTATAAAAATCCCATGTTTTTGAGTTCTCAATTGTTTACTTTTTTCGTTCACTAATGTTGAGCATTTGTTGTGTATTGAATCTTCTCTCATTATTTTAATATTTTTTTCAAATTAATTTGTTTTTAATTAAATGACTTTGTTATCTTATAGTAATTAAACTCTAAAGTTGTGAGTTCGAATCCCGTTCATGGTGAGATGTACTCGATACTCTTGGTCAGTGACTTGTAACAGGTCGGTGGTTTTCTTCGGGTACTCCGGTTTCCTCCACCAATAAAACTGACCTCCACGATATAATAAGAATATTGTTGAAAGTGGCGTTAAACACCATAACCTTAATCCATTCTTTAAAAGTAGTACAATGTCGGAACAGTACCAAAATTCAATAGAAAAATCGTAGAAAGAAACAAAATCGATACCGTTAACACACAAATAAATGACACATATCGGCAAACAACTATATATTTGTCTCGACATTTAAGCAAACATCCTACAACTTTTACATACCTATTCAAAGCCAACACATATTATTTCCATTGTTTTTGTTTTTGTTAGTTTGTTTTGGGTTTTTTTTTTGTCATTTCCGTTCCTGTGTTTTGTAGGTTAGGATTTGCCAGAGGAATTATTTGTGATTTAGCAGTTGATTTTATTGCTGACCATTACAGTTTAACTTTTTATTCTTAATTCCGCAAGATTGTGTGCGATTTATATTTTCTGAAATGTGGTTGATTTTTGTTGATGCGTAGAACCCTCCATTTTTGTCATTAGAAAACAATGACATTACTTTTCGAACTACGACAAATGTATATACGACAGAGTGTCATAAGTGAAGCAGGAACCGCTAACCCTTCCGGAGCACATGAGATAACCTCCAGTTTTAGTAGAGTTCGTGGGGCTCAATGAATCTTTTGTTTTCTGTATATTGTTTTGTACATCATTATTTGCTTCTTTGTCCTTTTTCTTTTATTGTGATCTTGCGTCAGTAATGTAATATAACATTTACCGATTCAGTTCGGTCCACTAACTATTACCTATGTTTAATGGGTGTTTGTTTGCAATAGTGTATTTCAGTATTGTTTTAAAGTATCATGTTTGCTTGTTTGTTTGTATTGTATGACAAGACTTTTACTGGACTTGACTGTATATATACGAGTAACACAGAGGGTGTCTTATGAGATGCAGTTCCAGGTGCACCACCGAGTTTTTGGTGGGGTTCGTGTTGCTCATATTTGTAGTTTTCTGTGTTGTGGTATTTGGTGGGATCCGTGTTGCTCATATTTGTAGTTTTCTGTGTTGTGGTATTTGGTGGGGTTCGTGTTGCTCATCTTTGTAGTTTTCTGTGTTGTGGTATTTGGTGGGTTCCGTGTTGCTCATCTTTGTAGTTTTCTGTGTTGTGGTATTTGGTGGGGTCCGTGTTGCTCATCTTTGTAGTTTTCTGTGTTGTGGTATTTGGTGGGGTCCGTGTTGCTCATCTTTGTAGTTTTCTGTGTTGTGGTATTTGGTGGGTTCCGTGTTGCTCATCTTTGTAGTTTTCTGTGTTGTGGTATTTGGTGGGGTCCGTGTTGCTCATCTTTGTAGTTTTCTGTGTTGTGGTATTTGGCGGGGTCCGTGTTGCTCATCTTTGTAGTTTTCTGTGTTGTGGTATTTGGTGGGGTCCGTGTTGCTCATCTTTGTAGTTTTCTGTGTTGTGGTATTTGGTGGGGTCCGTGTTGCTCATATTTGTAGTTTTCTGTGTTGTGGTATTTGGTGGGGTCCGTGTTGCTCATCTTTGTAGTGTTCTGTGTTGTGGTATTTGGTGGGATCCGTGATGCTCATCTTTGTAGTTTTCTGTGTTGTGGTATTTGGTGGGGTCCGTGTTGCTCATCTTTGTAGTTTTCTGTGTTGTGGTATTTGGCGGGGTCCGTGTCGCTCATCTTTGTAGTTTTCTGTGTTGTGGTATTTGGTGGGGTCCGTGTTGCTCATCTTTGTAGTTTTCTGTGTTGTGGTATTTGGTGGGGTCCGTGTTGCTCATCTTTGTAGTTTTCTGTGTTGTGGTATTTGGTGGGATCCGTGTTGCTCATCTTTGTAGTTTTCTGTGTTGTGGTATTTGGTGGGGTCCGTGATGCTCATCTTTGTAGTTTTCTGTGTTGTGGTATTTGGCGGGGTCCGTGTTGCTCATCTTTGTAGTTTTCTGTGTTGTGGTATTTGGCGGGGTCCGTGTTGCTCATCTTTTTAGTTTTCTGTGTTGTGGTATTTGGTGGGGTTCGTGTTGCTCATCTTTGTAGTTTTCTGTGTTGTGGTATTTGGTGGGGTCCGTGTTGCTCATGTTTGTAGTTTTCTGTGTTGTGGTATTTGATGGGGTCCGTGTTGCTCATATTTGTAGTTTTCTGTGTTGTAGTATTTGGTGGGGTCCGTGTTGCTCATCTTTGTAGTTTTCTGTGTTGTGGTATTTGGTGGGGTCCGTGATGCTCATCTTTGTAGTTTTCTGTGTTGTGGTATTTGGCGGGGTCCGTGTTGCTCATCTTTGTAGTTTTCTGTGTTGTGGTATTTGGTGGGGTTCGTGTTGCTCATCTTTGTAGTTTTCTGTGTTGTGGTATTTGGTGGGGTCCGTGTTGCTCATCTTTGTAGTTTTCTGTGTTGTGGTATTTGGTGGTGTCCGTGTTGCTCATCTTAGTAGTTTTTTGTGTTGTGCGTTTTGTTTTGTTTGTCTTCGTCCTGTGTCTGATGTGCACAATGTTACCAGTGTCTATGGATTGTCCATTCTTGATTTGCCCCTTCGGTTTTCTCTAACGTTTACAAGGGCGGATCCAGAGGGGGGCGCACCCGGCGCGCCCCCCCCCCCCCCCCCCCTAAAATTGGAAAAAATATAATTTTTTGGCGTAAAATCGTGATTTTTCACACGAAATACCCCAAAAATGTTCGCGCTTCCCTCCGCTCGGTGCAATTTTTTTAAGTGCGCCCCCCCCCCCCCCTAACTTGAAATCCTGAATCCGCCCCTGGTTTATTTAAAGAAGTATATGTTCAACTTTATTTTATTCCTGTTGACAAATATCATCAACAAGGATATTTCCGTAAAGTGACAGTACAAAAAATGTCATGTTGACGAGATTCGAAAGCGCATATAAAAAAGGATATAAAGACTTCATCGTTACACGTGTGTCACACTACATGTAATTGGTTGATGTTTACTTAATCAGTTAACATACAGTGACAAATATTTCATGCATATTCAGGACGAGAACAATTTCAACTGTGTATAAAAACTAAACAGATATAAAGGCGGAATGGGATAACTGTTACTTTTTTTTATTTCACAAAAGATGTCTTTTTGAAATGGGCGTGGAACTCTAACATGGTACCCACTATGATCTTACAGTCAGGCCTACTGTATTTTATTCTGACAACCACCATTTACAAAGCACCCTATCCGCCACCACCCGTGGTCGCTGTGTAATTCCGTGTGTTGAGACATGAGAACCGTCTCTAGTAGCCAGCACACTAAATGGCTGTGTTTAATCATTATTTGTTTAAATGAAGCTGCCAAGTAAACTTTCTGTGCCAAGTCTATTCCTTATAAAACTTGTCTAACACTGTCACTTCTCATTAAAATGCATGTACCAAGCCATGAGAGTGAGTGGTCATGTCTATGTGTGTTATTGGTATTAAATGCTCATCTATGATTTTTCGATTGGATAAAATTTGATGGTGTAGCATTTTTTATTATTCATTTTCAATGCACCAATACGTCCATTTTACTTCATTGTTCCAACACAAATTCAGATCAGATGAATTTTTAATTTGCTTTTGAATATCAAAGTGAATTTTGAAGAAAACAAAATGCATTATTAAATGATGCTTGCAAGTTTCAATTGGATGCGTTATTTAGGTTATGTAATGATATTCAATAAATATTTATCAAATAAAATATGGTTGGGATTATGGTGTTTAACGCCACTTTCAACAATATTTCAGTTATGTCGTGGCGGTCAGCTTTATTGTTGTCACTGACAAGTTTATCACATAATGTTGCATCGAGTATACCTCGCCTGACGCGGGATTCGAACTTACAATTTAAGTGGTGATGGGTATTAAGTCACTGACAAGTTTATCACATAATGTTGCATCTAGTATACCTCGCCTGGCGCGGGATTCGAACTTACAATTTAAGTGGTGATGGGTATTGATTACATAGGTAGTTGTGAATCCAACTACCATACGATCTTGACGACGACGACCCCCAATTAAATATGTTTTATATTAACAAAATATCATTTTGAGTAAGCAGTCCGTGCAAATGAAATTTAATTAAAATGTTAAAAGTCAATATAAAATATTACCACCGTCTCAAGTTATAACAGAATACACAAAAGAAAGAGTGAAAAATAACAACTCGAAAGTAAAACTTAAAATGTTCAATTAAACAAATACCATATTTTTCTCATAAAACTTAAAAACAAACTTATTATTTAAATTTTCAATAATAGAATAATGGTGTCGATATTGCCTTAAGTCTTATTAAATAAAGAGAATTTGATAAATTTTAGTCGCGGATCTGTGAAAATCGATGTACATTATATTTGCGTCTAAGAACTAAACATTAATCCATATCTTTTAAATTAAATAAATAATCATTATTAACAAAAAATATCGTACTTAGAACGATTCAATTACCTATCATAGAGTAATAAAGTATACAAGAATGGCACTAGAACGTACTCATTACATCTTGACTGTTGCTTACCTTGTAATGAAATGCTTAACTTTGTCAGAGGCAAAACTGCTTCTAAAAGCACAGTCTTTTCCAGTAAGTGAATTGGATGTTCTTTATACAGGAGCCGTTGAAGACAGTATCGCTGCTTCCGCCGTAATATGCATGACAAGATGTACTTCTAATGATAAATGTGTGTCTTTCTTTTACAACACAAATACATTGCAGTGTATTATGCATCCAATGTATCTCAAATTTATAAAATCAAGTGGCATGGAAACAGGATGGAGATATCACATAACAAAAGATGGTACGTATATGTAAATAAAATGTCAATTTTGGGTTAGGGTTACGGTTATGGCGTTTAACTCCGCTTACAACAGTATGTTTTATTGGTGGGTGAAGCCTGAGTATCCGGAGAAAACAACCGACCTATCGCAAATTACTGACACACTTTATCACATAATGTTGTCTCGAGTATGCTTTCCAATGAGTGGGATTCGAACTCACAGCTTTAGTGGTGATATGCACTGATTGCACAGGTACTGCCATACGATTACGACCACGACGGTCCGGTCCATTTTGGAGAGAGAGAGAGAGAGAGAGAGAGAGAGAGAGACGTTGTAATATAACCAAATTATGTGGGGGGGGGGGGGTGGGGGGGGGGGGTTCAGAAAGGAGGCTATTGTGGAGACATTTTTCATTTCTCAATTTATCATTTGAAGTTTTTGCATGAATAACATTTTCTAAAATTGAGATTGTGGAATTTTAATGTGGGTGTAACGAGGAAAATTTCAAAATATACTAGAAATATTGTCAACCCTACCTGCGTTAAAGATTGCACTGATCATGAATGTACAAGGGCTTTTTCTTTTGTCATTGTTCGATTGATCAAATCAGATGTAACAGATCAAGCTTGAATTTCGACACGGTTGATTAATTATTATGGGGTTATTGTCCTTAGACTTGAAATGTATTGTTTAACAGTGCCATATTTCCCTATAGGCTTGGCACACTGAAGCCTAGGGCCTCAAAATCTAGGCGTCATCCCGCCAAGCTGTGTAATAAATTAAACACTGTCATATGTCCCCTTACATATGCTGTCATAACGCACTTTTCTTTAAATTCAAATTGTTTAAAACACTCTTCCATCTACATCTAGTCGTGATGGTGGGGGATAGAGAGGGGCCTTACAATAGGGTTTGCCTAGGACCTCTCTTTATCTAAATCTGGCACTTAAGAATTGTTTTCATTGCTAGTTATCTTATTACACATCTAAACACATGAAACTAACAACCAAAAACTAAATTGACTTTAATGCAAAAATGTTATTCTCTTTCCAGTTTCTGGGCGGTGTTCGACTGATCATCTCCTATACAGGAACCTTGATTTCTGCTATGAAATATTTTGGATAGATCCCACGTCCTTCCCCATTATCAAGACCGCATGTGCAACAAGAGGTGGTAAACTGGCAGCCATTACGTCACAAGAAGTGCACGAATACTTCAAAATTATTCTTGGTAAATAATCGTCTATCTTTTTCATTTATTAGAGGTCAGAGGTAGCTACACTGGCGTTAAACTGATCGTGGTAACTGTTACGACGATCACAACATGGCGGAGGTAGAAATAGGTAAGATCGTTTTCTGCTAATTTCTCCATTCTAACGTGTTGTTGTCAAGAATTACTCAGCCGCAAGGTTGATCTGTGCGATTTTGTTGTATGTGTGTGTTCTTGATACCATATATGGTCTCGTTACCAAGAAAATAGCCGTCGGAAATTTAAGGAAGATAATCGTAACTCCATAAATTATAATATATAAAAATAGATTATCTTCTTTTGGAGTTACGATTATCTTCCTTAAATTTCCGACGGCTATTTTCTTGGTAACGAGACCATATATGGTATCAAGAACACACACATACAACAAAATCGTACAGATCAACCTTGCGGCTGAGTAATTCTTGACAACAACACGTTAGAAAGGAGAAATTAGAAGAAAACGATTTTACCTATTTCTACCTCCGCCATGTTGTGATCGTCGTAACTGCAGTTACCACGATCAGTTTAACGCCAGTGTAGCTTGGTAGTACATTGTTTCTATTTAGGGTTAGGGTTATGATGCTTAGCGCCACTTTCAACAATATTTCAGTTATGCAGTGGCTGTCAGATTTATTGGTAGAGGAAACCGGAGTACCCGGAGAAAACCATCAACCTGCCGCAAGTAACTTTATCACATAATGTTGTATCGAATATACCTGATGAAGGTTATTTGAGCGTACCTGATGAAGGTTATTTTGAGCGTACCTGATGAAGGTTATTTTGAGCGTACCTGATGAAGGTTATTTTGAGCGTACCTGATGAAGATTATTTTGAGCGTACCTGATGAAGGTTATTCCAGAAACGCGTCGTGCGCACTATATTTGATATCTACGTTTTTATTGTATATTCTGCATTCTGCTTAACAGTGAATACTAAATAATGGTTACTGATGGGGGAAAATACATGCAATGCACATGTTATACTGGGAATTGATTCAGGTATCTGAAATGTGTAAATCTACATTGACCTCCGGGACAACAAATGTGCGATAATTGATATCAGACTCACAACATTTCAAATTCGCCATGTGTACAGTATTCCATTACGAAATCGCCTTGTATTGTACATTTTGTTTTCAATTTTCAAAATATTTATCATTTTGGCCCGCCATAAAAAATATTTTAACCCCACCACTTTTTATTGAAGACCCTGTACCAAACCATGAGAGCTAAGGGTCATGGTTATGTGTATTAGGGCTATCAATCTTGACTCAGTCTCTACCATTTAACAGATAGATAACATTTGGTTTAACATATTCGTGTTCCTTGAGTAATAATATAAAAACGCAGATATCTAATTTAGTACACACGACACGTTTCTGGAATAACATTCATCAGGTACGCTCAATGTTGAAAAGTTGGTAAGCCAAATAATTTAAAACTTTTGGGGAGCAAGTAAACCAAAGAACACAAGCATGATAGCCAAAATAATCTAAGGTCACATGTGTCCGAGGAAGTAAATGACGTCATAATCGACTATATAACGTAATAATCCTGTAATTAATATTTAACAATTCATTATTTTTTCTAATTCAGCTGACAGATTTGATCCCCGTGTTTGTATAGATGGAACAGAACAGCTAGATGGTACTTGGAAGTTAGATGATGGAACTAATTTGACATATTTTGACTGGTATCCAGGAGAACCAAATGAATTACTTGACGTCTGCTTAGTGATCGCTGAAGACGACAAATTCAAAGACTGTCCGTGTGTAGATTTGTATAAGAGTTGTCAATATGTCTGTGAATTCTAAGTACTATTTATCCTGCACTTGTTCTATTTGAGCAGGTAAATTACATTGACTGGATAAATGTTTGCTATATACTGTCACTGACCAAAATATAGCTTTTTCTGGTATCCCTGCAGGGGCGGATCCAGGATTTCAAGATAGGGGGGCGGACTTAAAAATATTACGCCGAGCGGAGGGATGCGCGAAAGAATTTTGGGTATTTCGTATGAAAAATCACGATTTTACGCCAAACAATCATATTTTTTTCCAATTTTAGGGGGGGGGGGGGGGGTGCGCCGGGTGCGCCCCCCGCTGGATCCGCCACTGCCCTGTCACATTTTATCCGTTGAGCTTTGTGAACCTAGTTGTAAGAAAAGTTTGAACATACCAAAGGAGTAATCAGAAGCCGTAAATCAAATGGTTCCTCACTCTTTTCTTGAGCGTTTTGTAGAGCAATGCTTGTATTTATCATGTCCCTTTTCTTTTTGCCATTGTATTGTTTGTCGTTCTTATATTTACTTACGACTTCTGAATACCTTTTTAGTATCTTCAAGCTTTCCGTTATAGGTACAGTCAATAGACATAAGTATTCGTCACTCTCGATTTTACGCTATGTATTTCATATAAAACCATATTTTTCAAAAAAATTATTGTGAAGTCATTTCTAAACGGATTTTGATCATTTTTGCACCAGTAGAAGCAGAAATATTTAATGATTATATGTTTATTTTAGCATGATTTTCCGTTAGATTATCTTTAGACAATTATTTGTTTTCTGACGTCAAATTTGCTATATATTTTAACAAAAATAAAATCGGAAAAATCAACATTTGTGTTTAAATTACCAGAAAACAAAAACCATGCAGACAAAATTACTAATGAAATTCAAAGAATTCTGCGTGTCTTGAAATAAATTTCATAAAAATCTGCCCAGAGATAGCTTTAAAAAAAAAATTTTAAATGTGGATTTATATGAAATATATAGTAAAAAATCGAAGGTGACGAATACTTATGTCGATGGACTGTATATTCAGTTTGTATGTAAACAGATTTGATTGATTGATTTGATTGTTGGTGTTTTAACGCCACTTTCAACGATATTTCAGCTATATCATGGCGACCAGTTTTAGTGGTGGAGGAAGCCGGAGTACCCGGAGAGAACCACCGACCATGGACAAGTTGAACTGGTATAGTAACTCTATCACTTGCAGCTGCGAGTCGAGTGCACCCTTTTTGTAATTTACAAAGCTGGGCGCGAACCCACGCCGTATTGGTGATAGGCTTGTATGAGTTGTTAGATCCAACAACCTAACCCATTGAGCCACCCGGGCCCCCTATGTAAACAGAATCAAATAATCTTTTTCAATAGAAATTATAACACGTTTATGTATGTATTCCATCTTACACAAAAAATGCTTCTAACGTGTCCGTTACAATCATAAAAATGTCAAATAAATGTTTTCAATTCTTAAGTGAAAAAATACAAGTACTTATACGATATACATATATAATAAATATAGTTTAAGGTCTGCTATCAAATTTTCAGCGCTAGCAATGGGTTAGGGTTATGATGTATATAACGCCACTTTGAACAATATTTCAGTTATATCGTGGCGGTCAGTTTTATTGGTGGAGGAAACCGGAGGACCCACCTACCTATCGCAAGTTACTGACAAACTACATCACATAATGTTGTATCGACTACGCCTTGAGCTTGGAAATGACTGTGCTGCAAAGGTGGAACAGAATGATTTTTAAAACTTTGATTCACACGATGAAAGTCACTTTTAAAGACGATTCATATGTATTGCTTTTCCAGTACCGTTGGCTATGACGTTCACAATTCCTTGGTTCTTGTGATTCTCCAATATCATACAACCTAGGTTCACAGGGGCTAGGTACGTCCGAAAAAAAATGTTCACTATATAATACAACAAGGGGAAGAACTCACTTGCTTGCATTTTTTTAAGTGGTCGTGTTAAATTGATCGTAACTTCGGAACGCCTTAATATTTAAAAATAAAAAATTCACCAGTCGAAACTCAAGTAATTTTCTTTTCCAAAGAGACCCCAATTGTTAGTGTAGGCCTCCGAACTGCTGAGGTACCCTACACGAATCAAAACAAAACGGCATGGAAATCGGAGTCGGACAAATGATGGGTTAATCACTTCACATCTGTACAGACTTTCCCTGGCGTAAACGAGTCATATGCACGAGTCCAAACATTTTTTGCCGGGTCAGTTTGTACACAGTGGTTATATTGGCTTATCTGATATACAAATAACCGGAGTTGTTTCATCCATAAAAGCTAAGTGTTTGGTGTTTTGAATGAATATCTAATTTTCCAGAATATTCTGCTATACGATATTCAATTTATTGGAGTTGTACCATGAACTTTGAAATTAGACTAAATTAATGTTTTGTAGATCGCTGTTTGTCCTTTTGTACTTTTTTCTTTTGCCCCTTTGGCATCTTTAAACTCTTCTATAAATACGGATATATACCGTCGATCATCAATGCATGGATCAAATATGGTGATTACATGGCAGTAGTGAAACTGACATAACATAGAAACTTAATGTAATTTTTAAAAAGTCAGTTAGCCATGAAAATGAGGTCAAAGTCAAATAATACATCTTGGCCGACATGCATACAACATGATAAATGTATGAAGCAAATTTGGTGAACCCACAGGGGCTAGGTGCGTCCGAAAAAAAATTTACTATATAATACAACAGGGGAAGAACTGACTTGCTTGCATTTTTTTAAGTGGTCGTGTTAAATTGATCGTAATTTCGGAACGCCTTAATATTTACAAAAATGTTTCCACCAGTCGAAAGCCAAGTAATTTTCCTTTCCAAAGAGACCCCAATTGTTAGAATAGGCCTCCGAACTGCTGAGGTACCCTACACGAATCAAAACAAAACGGCATGAAAATCGGAGTCGGACAAATGATGGGTTTTGTAAAAATTACATTAAGTTTCTATGTTATGTCAGTTTCACTACTGCCATGTAATCACCATATTTGATCCATGCATTAATGATCGACGGTATATATCCGTATTTATAGAAGAGTTTGAAGATGCCAAAGGGGTAATCAGAATCCGTAAATCGAAGAAGAACAGACAACACAATGACCAAAAGAAAAAAGTACAAAAGGACAAACAGCGATCTACAAAACATTAATTTAGTCTATTTTCAAAGTTCATGGTACAACTCCAATAAATTGAATATCGTATAGCAGAATATTCTGGAAAATTAGATATTCATTCAAAACACCAAACACTTAGCTTTTATGGATGAAACAACTCCGGTTATTTGTATATCAGATAAGTCAATATAACCACTGTGTACAAACTGACCCGGCAAAAAATGTTTGGACTCGTGCATATCTAATTCCGGAAGGGAACTGGACTGGAAGAAGGCAAGAAGAAGGTAAGAATTCTGTTTATTTACTCGCTTATTTCTCAATTAATATACGATGACACAGCCAAAATGTTTCATCTGACAGCAGAAAATGGTTAATAAAGCATTTTTTCCCCCCAGGTTCATGCAAAAAACAAATAAATAAACAGAATTATTACCTTCTTCTTGCCTTCTTACAGTCCGGTTCCGTTCCGGAATTAGATATGCACGAGTCCAAACATTTTTTGCCGGGTCAGTTTGTACACAGTGATATAACTTCCATTCCATACTCGGTTGTCAAAAAAAGGTCTTCATTGATATCCCCATACCAGCTTTTCGACCGCCACGATATAACTGAAATATTGTTGGAAGTGGCGGTAAACACCATAACCCTAACCCAAGTCAGATGGAATTAAAACAGTACATGGAACAGCTATAAGTTGGTGAATGATTTATAGAACATTATGAGTCTGGTGTGTGTTTTCCTGCCTCACAATGTTGGTCTGTGGATTGTGTTTATCATGTCTGTGACACTTCTGGTGTTATGGTAGCAGGTACAAATGCATCTGACAGCTCGCTATTGAACCATCTGAATGTTATTGCTGTGCTCAACAATGTGAGGGTTCCAAACTGAGTATGTATACTATAGTTGTGGGGAAACCTATGCCAAATATGCTTGGCTCTTGATACATGGCTTAATTTGATGTTTCAATGTGTCTTTTCAAGAACCATAGCGATTTCTTTCAATAATATATGATTTTATCTGTGTGGTTTGATCATTTTAGATTTGATTGTAGTGTAATTCTCTGGTATTTTGCTGATGATACAAGTTCAAGTTTGTGGTTATTAGGAGAAATGGTAAGGACTGTAATTGTATGTATGGTAAGGCAGCCATCTTCTCACATGGCTGCTGCTTTGAGATCTAACTGAAGACCATCACAGTGGTGTTGCGATTTGATCATTTTAGAGATGATGCAATGACTGGCAAACAGTCTGAGCTTATTGGATTTTAGATATTCTTGTAAGTCATTTATACATACCAAGAATAAACCTGGGTCTAGAATTGTACCATGGGAGACGCGCGATGTAAGAGGCACTGTATCTGATGATTCTCCAGCCAGAACTACTGTGTGTGTGCGATCTGAAGGAAAGGCACCACCCAGTTTAGTGTTTCATTTCTAATGCCATAATATTGTACATTGTAAAGCAGTCTTTGGTGTGGGACTTTTGCAAATGCTATTATAATGCGATCTGTTTGAGTGTTGTTGTCGTTGGATGCAAGTTCTTGTGCGAAAGATCACAGCTATGTTTCACAAGCATGATGTTATGTTGATCTTGGTCTGGTTTGCAAGGTAAGGACAACCAGTCAATATGCCAGAGGTTAAAGTCACCTCCTAGCAATATGATAGATATTTTGGATTATTCTGCGAGTGATATTTCTAACTCTTTTAAAGGTGTCACATTATCTGAGTAGGTCTGTAATTGGAACCAACAACAAGATGTTTTGAGCCAGAAACATTTGCATGTATATTTATTTGTGCATATATAATTTCACAGTCTGTTTTTAGTTATATTACTTCTGTACTTATGAATTCTTTTGTGATGGCATTTAGTACCTACCCTGTAGTGAAGCAGGAACTGCTTACACTTCCGGAGCACCCGAATTCACCCCGGTTCGTGTTACTCAATCTTTAGTGTTATGTGTAATGATTTGTAGATCGTTGTTTGTCCTTTTGTCCTTTTTCTTTTAGCCATTGTGTTGTCTGTTCTTAATTCTTCGATTTACGGATTCTGATTATCCCTTTGGTATCTTCAAACTTTTCTGTAACTGTCATTATTTTTTACTTGGTGGTTTGTCACATCTATATATATGTTATACTGACTAGTTGGGGAGTACTCATATGATGATAAACAGCATCGAGAGTGTAATGTTTAACGTGCTCGCCTCATATCGAGCCCCGCTCGGGTAAACCACACTATAAAATCGTTATTTTCTGCTTCTCCGCTAAGCTCCCAAAATTAAGAACAAAGACTGCTTGACTCGGAATCAGGATAATATGTCCGAGTATGGCGACGTGTCTACATGTGGACTGTTGTTTCAGTAATCTAGCACTATAAAGATCCAACTCAGCACGAGAAGCGGACATCGTCATTATCATTATAATCTCATCGAATGTAACTTGTTCTCGCCATGATATAGCTGAAAAATTGCTCATATGACATTGAACAACAATCACTCACTCTCTCATATGATGATGTATTGCAAATCAAAACTATGTTTCAGTACCTACATGTAGTGTTATATCTGGTTTTATACAGAGTAAATGATTCGTAGGAGTGTGTGTTATATCTGGTTTTATACAGAGTAAATGATACGTAGGAGTGTGTGTTATATCTGGTTTCATACAGAGTAAATGATACGTAGGAGTGTGTGTTATATCTGGTTTTATACAGAGTAAATGATACGTAGGAGTGTGTGTTATATCTAGTTTTATACAGAGTAAATGATACGTAGGAGTGTGTGTTATATCTGGTTTTATACAGAGTAAATGATACGTAGGAGTGTGTGTTATATCTGGTTTTATACAGAGTAAATGATACGTAGGAGTGTGTGTTATATCTGGTTTTATACAGAGTAAATGATACGTAGGAGTGTGTGTTATATCTGGTTTTATACAGAGTAAATGATACGTAGGAGTGTGTGTTATATCTGGTTTTATACAGAGTAAATGATACGTAGGAGTGTGTGTTATATCTGGTTTTATACAGAGTAAATGATACGTAGGAGTGTGTGTTATATCTGGTTTTATACAGAGTAAATGATACGTAGGAGTGTGTGTTATATCTAGTTTTATACAGAGTAAATGATACGTAGGAGTGTGTGTTATATCTGGTTTTATACAGAGTAAATGATGCGTAGGAGTGTGTGTTATATCTGGTTTTATACAGAGTAAATGATTCGTAGGAGTGTGTGTTATATCTGGTTTTATACAGAGTAAATGATACGTAGGAGTGTGTGTTATATCTGGTTTCATACAGAGTAAATGATACGTAGGAGTGTGTGTTATATCTGGTTTTATACAGAGTAAATGATACGTAGGAGTGTGTGTTATATCTAGTTTTATACAGAGTAAATGATACGTAGGAGTGTGTGTTATATCTGGTTTTATACAGAGTAAATGATACGTAGGAGTGTGTGTTATATCTGGTTTTATACAGAGTAAATGATACGTAGGAGTGTGTGTTATATCTGGTTTTATACAGAGTAAATGATACGTAGGAGTGTGTGTTATATCTGGTTTTATACAGAGTAAATGATACGTAGGAGTGTGTGTTATATCTGGTTTTATACAGAGTAAATGATACGTAGGAGTGTGTGTTATATCTGGTTTTATACAGAGTAAATGATACGTAGGAGTGTGTGTTATATCTGGTTTTATACAGAGTAAATGATACGTAGGAGTGTGTGTTATATCTGGTTTTATACAGAGTAAATGATACGTAGGAGTGTGTGTTATATCTAGTTTTATACAGAGTAAATGATACGTAGGAGTGTGTGTTATATCTGGTTTTATACAGAGTAAATGATACGTAGGAGTGTGTGTTATATCTGGTTTTATACAGAGTAAATGATACGTAGGAGTGTGTGTTATATCTAGTTTTATACAGAGTAAATGATACGTAGGAGTGTGTGTTATATCTAGTTTTATACAGAGTAAATGATACGTAGGAGTGTGTGTTATATCTAGTTTTATACAGAGTAAATGATACGTAGGAGTGTGTGTTATATCTGGTTTTATACAGAGTAAATGATACGTAGGAGTGTGTGTTATATCTGGTTTTATACAGAGTAAATGATACGTAGGAGTGTGTGTTATATCTGGTTTTATACAGAGTAAATGATACGTAGGAGTGTGTGTTATATCTGGTTTTATACAGAGTAAATGATACGTAGGAGTGTGTGTTATATCTAGTTTTATACAGAGTAAATGATACGTAGGAGTGTGTGTTATATCTGGTTTTATACAGAGTAAATGATACGTAGGAGTGTGTGTTATATCTAGTTTTATACAGAGTAAATGATACGTAGGAGTGTGTGTTATATCTAGTTTTATACAGAGTAAATGATACGTAGGAGTGTGTGTTATATCTAGTTTTATACAGAGTAAATGATACGTAGGAGTGTGTGTTATATCTAGTTTTATACAGAGTAAATGATACGTAGGAGTGTGTGTTATATCTGGTTTTATACAGAGTAAATGATACGTAGGAGTGTGTGTTATATCTGGTTTATACAGAGTAAATGATACGTAGGAGTGTGTGTTATATCTAGTTTTATACAGAGTAAATGATACGTAGGAGTGTGTGTTATATCTGGTTTTATACAGAGTAAATGATACGTAGGAGTGTGTGTTATATCTAGTTTTATACAGAGTAAATGATACGTAGGAGTGTGTGTTATATCTGGTTTTATACAGAGTAAATGATACGTAGGAGTGTGTGTTATATCTAGTTTTATACAGAGTAAATGATACGTAGGAGTGTGTGTTATATCTAGTTTTATACAGAGTAAATGATACGTAGGAGTGTGTGTTATATCTAGTTTTATACAGAGTAAATGATACGTAGGAGTGTGTGCTATATCTGGTTTTATACAGAGTAAATGATACGTAGGAGTGTGTGTTATATCTGGTTTTATACAGAGTAAATGATACGTAGGAGTGTGTGTTATATCTGGTTTTATACAGAGTAAATGATACGTAGGAGTGTGTGTTATATCTGGTTTTATACAGAGTAAATGATACGTAGGAGTGTGTGTTATATCTAGTTTTATACAGAGTAAATGATACGTAGGAGTGTGTGTTATATCTAGTTTTATACAGAGTAAATGATACGTAGGAGTGTGTGTTATATCTAGTTTTATACAGAGTAAATGATACGTAGGAGTGTGTGTTATATCTAGTTTTATACAGAGTAAATGATACGTAGGAGTGTGTGTTATATCTAGTTTTATACAGAGTAAATGATACGTAGGAGTGTGTGTTATATCTAGTTTTATACAGAGTAAATGATACGTAGGAGTGTGTGTTATATCTAGTTTTATACAGAGTAAATGATACGTAGGAGTGTGTGTTATATCTAGTTTTATACAGAGTAAATGATACGTAGGAGTGTGTGTTATATCTAGTTTTATACAGAGTAAATGATACGTAGGAGTGTGTGTTATATCTGGTTTTATACAGAGTAAATGATACGTAGGAGTGTGTGTTATATCTGGTTTTATACAGAGTAAATGATACGTAGGAGTGTGTGTTATATCTGGTTTTATACAGAGTAAATGATACGTAGGAGTGTGTGTTATATCTGGTTTTATACAGAGTAAATTATACGTAGGAGTGTGTGTTATATCTGGTTTTATACAGAGTAAATGATACGTAGGAGTGTGTGTTATATCTGGTTTTATACAGAGTAAATGATACGTAGGAGTGTGTGTTATATCTAGTTTTATACAGAGTAAATGATACGTAGGAGTGTGTGTTATATCTAGTTTTATACAGAGTAAATGATACGTAGGAGTGTGTGTTATATCTAGTTTTATACAGAGTAAATGATACGTAGGAGTGTGTGTTATATCTAGTTTTATACAGAGTAAATGATACGTAGGAGTGTGTGTTATATCTAGTTTTATACAGAGTAAATGATACGTAGGAGTGTGTGTTATATCTAGTTTTATACAGAGTAAATGATACGTAGTAGTGTGTGTTATATCTAGTTTTATACAGAGTAAATGATTCGTAGGAGTGTGTGTTATATCTAGTTTTATACAGAGTAAATGATACGTAGGAGTGTGTGTTATATCTGGTTTTATACAGAGTAAATGATACGTAGGAGTGTGTGTTATATCTGGTTTTATACAGAGTAAATGATACGTAGGAGTGTGTGTTATATCTAGTTTTATACAGAGTAAATGATACGTAGGAGTGTGTTATATCTGGTTTTATACAGAGTAAATGATACGTAGGAGTGTGTGTTATATCTGGTTTTATACAGAGTAAATGATACGTAGGAGTGTGTGTTATATCTAGTTTTATACAGAGTAAATGATACGTAGGAGTGTGTGTTATATCTGGTTTTATACAGAGTAAATGATACGTAGGAGTGTGTGTTATATCTAGTTTTATACAGAGTAAATGATACGTAGGAGTGTGTGTTATATCTGGTTTTATACAGAGTAAATGATACGTAGGAGTGTGTGTTATATCTAGTTTTATACAGAGTAAATGATACGTAGGAGTGTGTGTTATATCTGGTTTTATACAGAGTAAATGATACGTAGGAGTGTGTGTTATATCTAGTTTTATACAGAGTAAATGATACGTAGGAGTGTGTGTTATATCTGGTTTTATACAGAGTAAATGATACGTAGGAGTGTGTGTTATATCTGGTTTTATACAGAGTAAATGATACGTAGGAGTGTGTGTTATATCTAGTTTTATACAGAGTAAATGATACGTAGGAGTGTGTGTTATATCTAGTTTTATACAGAGTAAATGATACGTAGGAGTGTGTGTTATATCTAGTTTTATACAGAGTAAATGATACGTAGGAGTGTGTGTTATATCTAGTTTTATACAGAGTAAATGATACGTAGGAGTGTGTGTTATATCTGGTTTTATACAGAGTAAATGATACGTAGGAGTGTGTGTTATATCTGGTTTTATACAGAGTAAATGATACGTAGGAGTGTGTGTTATATCTGGTTTTATACAGAGTAAATGATACGTAGGAGTGTGTGTTATATCTAGTTTTATACAGAGTAAATGATACGTAGGAGTGTGTGTTATATCTGGTTTTATACAGAGTAAATGATACGTAGGAGTGTGTGTTATATCTAGTTTTATACAGAGTAAATGATACGTAGGAGTGTGTGTTATATCTGGTTTTATACAGAGTAAATGATACGTAGGAGTGTGTGTTATATCTAGTTTTATACAGAGTAAATGATACGTAGGAGTGTGTGTTATATCTAGTTTTATACAGAGTAAATGATACGTAGGAGTGTGTGTTATATCTAGTTTTATACAGAGTAAATGATACGTAGGAGTGTGTGTTATATCTGGTTTTATACAGAGTAAATGATACGTAGGAGTGTGTGTTATATCTAGTTTTATACAGAGTAAATGATACGTAGGAGTGTGTGTTATATCTAGTTTTATACAGAGTAAATGATACGTAGGAGTGTGTGTTATATCTAGTTTTATACAGAGTAAATGATACGTAGGAGTGTGTGTTATATCTAGTTTTATACAGAGTAAATGATACGTAGGAGTGTGTGTATATCTAGTTTTATACAGAGTAAATGATACGTAGGAGTGTGTGTTATATCTAGTTTTATACAGAGTAAATGATACGTAGGAGTGTGTGTTATATCTAGTTTTATACAGAGTAAATGATACGTAGGAGTGTGTGTTATATCTAGTTTTATACAGAGTAAATGATACGTAGGAGTGTGTGTTATATCTAGTTTTATACAGAGTAAATGATACGTAGGAGTGTGTGTTATATCTGGTTTTATACAGAGTAAATGATACGTAGGAGTGTGTGTTATATCTGGTTTTATACAGAGTAAATGATACGTAGGAGTGTGTGTTATATCTAGTTTTATACAGAGTAAATGATACGTAGGAGTGTGTGTTATATCTGGTTTTATACAGAGTAAATGATACGTAGGAGTGTGTGTTATATCTAGTTTTATACAGAGTAAATGATACGTAGGAGTGTGTGTTATATCTAGTTTTATACAGAGTAAATGATACGTAGGAGTGTGTGTTATATCTAGTTTTATACAGAGTAAATGATACGTAGGAGTGTGTGTTATATCTAGTTTTATACAGAGTAAATGATACGTAGGAGTGTGTGTTATATCTAGTTTTATACAGAGTAAATGATACGTAGGAGTGTGTGTTATATCTAGTTTTATACAGAGTAAATGATACGTAGGAGTGTGTGTTATATCTAGTTTTATACAGAGTAAATGATACGTAGGAGTGTGTGTTATATCTAGTTTTATACAGAGTAAATGATACGTAGGAGTGTGTG